>JALGPY010000001.1:118543056-120953056 GCA_023055425.1 Linanthus parryae
CTGCAGAAAACACTGAAGTGTAGAGAACAACATCAATTGCAGAAAACACTGAAATGTGAGTTACAAACTTGCTACCATCACTAAAAATTCTGAATATCTTCTCATGATCAGCTCTTTTCTGAAACTACAAAATCAACCCCAATCTAGAACTACCATTCACATTGCTACCCACATCAAGTTCATCTCTCCCAGTAGAATACCCCCCAAAAAGTGTAAAAACAACGCTTCCAAAATCACTCCTCCCATACCTTGAGTTTCTTCCCCAATGCGAAGGCAATGAAGGCATCCAAACAAGCATACACAACCTGATCCTCGCTCAGCACAACCGCTTCCCAATCACTCCTCCCGACGAACTCATCCTTCTCAACCCCCTCCAAATCCAGAACCAACTCCGCTAACTTCCCTGTCGACATCTGCTTCCCGTACCCCATCTTCGCAGCCACATCGCGGACGTCGATCAGATTCGACACTCTGATCCTCTGCTTCGGCCTCGAGAGAATCCACCGGTCGTTCCAGTTCCATATCCCGACGAAATTGGTGGCCGGATCGGAGAGGAACCGGCGGAGTACGAGGGGGATTTTACGACCGTTGTTCTGGAGGAGGTGGAGCTGGATGATGAGGCAGTTACGGCCGACGCAGAGCTGGAGAGTGCCGGCGGTGCGGAGGTGTCGGGGATGCCACTGGACGCCGAGGCCGACGACGAGTTTGGAGGAGAATTTGCCGTAGAAGCGGCGGATGGTGTGGACCCAGCGGCGGATGACGGAGGGAGTGGAGGTGACGGTTGTGTGGATGCGGTAGTTGTGGCATTGGACGGTGAAACGTTTCTCTGTGTGGGGTCTGAAGGTGTGTCTCGGCTCGATGGTTACGCTTGCGTCGTCGTCCTCCATGGCTCTCTCTCTCGTGCAGAACGTGGTGGTGGTGAAAATGTGAAAGGACGGTTATGGTGGTACTGTACTAATAGTAGTGGGTAGTGTTAGGGAAAATTCAAAACTTTAACAATAATTTGTAATTATATTTCATATTTTAAATATTTGTAATTATGAGGGTGTTATTACATGGTATTTGTAACTCCTGCATTATTCCTCTCAAAAAAAAAAACTCCTGCATTATTGGTATTAGGGAAATACCTGTCCCGTTGGGACTACTATCACTTATCGGGATTACATTTCGGAATAGACCGTTCTAACAATATATTGATGGAATATTGATGGACGCCAAAATATTTTATGTCAATTTTAAACAATAAATTTAGAGGATTTATGAAGAGAAAAGACACAGTAAAAAAAAAAACACACACACACACACACACAAATTACCAGCATCACATTTGATTCACTTTGATTCATATGACCCGAACGTTCTCGACACCTAACAAAAATTGATATTAAAAATTTGGGCAGCTTAGCTCGTGGGTTACATCAATCTCTAGCACCACCCAGGTGAAACTCGGTCCAATGTCTGTCGTACACAGGCTATAGGAAGTTTCTGTATGATCTGAGAATGCCATTTCGGAACTCGTTTCAAGAATTGTGTTTCTTTTCAATCTACCAAGTAACTTGCATGTCTATTTCTTTTTTTTTTTGATAAATTTAGTTTTCATTACTCAACCAGAAACCAAAGCTGTTGGGTGATCACTCCCAACTACAAGATCAACACAAAGAGGTAAATTCTCACTATTCACAAGAACACTAAACTTGTTTAAAAAAGACCACTTTGCAAGCTCATGAGCTGCACCATTCTGTTTTCTAGGACAATACAGGAACTTTACCTCCTTCTCTTGTATTTCCTGAAGAGCAGCATCCATTCTTGTACTCCATTCCCATTTAGCTGGAAGTCCATTCTTTAAACTGGATATCACCATCTGAGCATCAGACTCAAATTGCACTTTGCGGTACCCTTCTTTAGCCAGTCTTAATGGCTATTTCAAGAGCCAGAAATTCAGCATTTGCTGCATCCACTTCCACTGTGTAATAGGTTTCTCCACCCAGGACTTCTCCATATTCATTTCTAATGATATAGGCAGCAACACAGTAGCCCTCTTTGAAACTAGCATCACAATTTACTTTAATCCACCCTTGGCCTGGAGCTTTCCATTTTTCTGCAACTACATTTTGAATCCCTTGTTCATTGCTGGCATTAATGTTCAGCTGACTTCTTACATGCTCACTCCAGATGCCTATTATCTCTTTACAAATTCTTGAGGGGTCAAACACTGCCCCTTTGAAGACAGCTGCATTTCTGTTAATCCATATTCTCTCCAATATGACACCTATCAGAGCAACTTGAGAATCATCCAACTTTTGTTGTGTATGATTGAACAGAAACATCAGAGTGTCTTGCACATTCATATTTCTAGTACAATCCAGTCTTAAATGTAGCATTTGAAACCAGATTGCCCTAACTGCTGAACAAGTGAAGAAAACATGTTTGCTGTCAATTTGACTAAATTTGCAGAGGTTGCACAAATTGCTGCCCCCATCACATGTTTCTGGAACTCTAGTGGTTAGTCCTTCAACACCCACCCTCCACAACATAACTTTCAATCTGTTATGAATCTTAGCCTTCCAAATTAAATCCCATTTGAAAGGCTGTGGCACATAGCTAATAGTATTATTTTGCAAGTAATAAGCAGCTTTTGCAGTAACCATACCTCTTTTTTCTGCAGTCCATATCCATTTATCCTTTGTGGGGTGAAGTGGGATCTTAATCTTCAAAATAAGCTCTTTTTCTTCCTCAGTCATCCATCTTTCCAGCTCTTGCAGTTTCCAAGATTTTGTATTCCAATCAATCAAATCTTCTACCATCTTGGGAGCTCTATGGAGACCATCTGGAGGTTTAGGTTTAGAATTCTCCAAATTTGGGACCCAGTGGTCTTGCCAGATATTAATAGATTGGCCATCCCCAACTAATTTAATGGCATTACCAGAGATGATATCTCTCACTTTCAGCATCCCCTTCCAGAAAAAGGAGTCACCTGATTTGGGGTCAATGATTTGAAACTCAAGTAAGTGGCAATACTTCTTTAGGAGGAGCTGCACCCATAAACAGTCTTTCTGGGTCCACAAATTCCACACTAGTTTGGCTAACAAAGCCTTGTTAAAAAACTCAGCTTTTCTGAAGCCTTAACCTCCATTCTCTTTAGGAGCACATAAAGTATCCCAGGCAACAATGTGTCTTCTCCTTCTTTTTTCAGAACTTCCCCACCAAAAGCTGGCATTCAGAGAATCCATCTTTGAAACCATTTTCTTGGGAAGAAGAAAAACAGACATTGGATGAGAAGGCATAGCACACAACACACTATCAATAAGAGTTTTTCTACCAGCATAAGATAGGTATTTGGATTGCCACCCTGCAAGCTTTTTCTGTATCTTGTCAAAATTGCTATGAAAATCTGTAAACTTTGATCTGCTGTTAAACATGGGCAAGCCAAGGTAGATAGCATCCTTTCTTCCCTTCTTGAGATTCAGAATCCCATTAACTTCCCTTCTTTATTTGGCATTTGTATTGGAGCTAAAAAAGATAGCAGATTTCTGTTTGTTAACTCTCTGGCCTGAAGTTTCTTCAAAGAGTTGTAAGCAAAGCTTGAGATTTGTAGCATTTTGTGCATTTGCTCTTCCCATCAAAACCAGGTCATCTGCAAACATTAGGTGTTCAATTGCGGGACAGTGTTTCCCAATCTTAATCCCATGAATCAGACCTTCTACTGTAGCAAAGTGTAGAATTATAGCAAGCACTTCATTACATAAAATAAAAAGACAAGGTGAAAGAGGATCACCTTGCCTTAAACCACAAGAGCTTTTGAAGAAACCATGTGGTACTCCATTGACTAGAACTGAAAATCTGGCTGTGCTAACACATTCAAAGATCCAATCAATTAATTTTTGGGGAAAGCCACACCATTTAAGAGAATTTACCAAAAAACCCCATTCCATCTTGTCATAAGCTTTCTCCATGTCAATCTTCACAGTCATCAACCCTCCTTTTCCTTTCTTTTTTCTCATAGTATGAATAACTTCATGAAGAATAATAACATTTTCTTGTAGAGTCCTTCCTTGCACACAGCTTGCTTGGGATTGATTATCTCAGGGAGAAGAGGAGTAATTCTATTTGCTATAATCTTTGTAATGACTTTGTACATTGTATTGCACAAACTAATGGGTCTAAAGTGTTGTACCTTAAAAGAATCAGCTAGCTTGGGAATCAGAGTAATGAAAGTTGAGTTAATTCCTTTCCTCAATTTACCTGTTTGGAAAAATTCCTTTACAACTCCACAGAAGTCAGCTCCCACAATGTCCCAGTATTGCTTGTAGAATAAAACAGGCATCCCATCTGGTCATGGAGCTTTAAAGCTTCCCATTTTGAATAGAGTTTCTCTAATTTCATCACTGGAAGGGATTGTACACAGATCTTGAGTTTGCTCCTCATTGAGATTATGTGGGAAAAGATCATTAAGCCACAAATTTTCAGGAGGGTTACTGGAATGGAACAGCTTTTCAAAGAAATTACAGAATTCATTTCCAATCTCCAATCTTGAGGTGGCTAGGCTTCCATCAGCTCTTTGAATTCTTCTCAGGGTGTTTCTATGACCTCTTATGGCTGCAATAGTATGATAAAACTTTGAATTAGAGTCCCCTTCCTTCAGCCATTGAACCCTAGATTTTTGTTTCCATAGTAGTTCCTCCCTCTTATATAGTTCTTGTAGGTGCTTCTTAATGCATCTCTCCCTATCACTTGTATTCAAACAGTTCTTCAAAGTTTCCTCATGTAGCTCTGCATTGAGTTCCTTGATTGAGTTTGTCACATGTCCAAAGCAGGTTTTGTTCCACTTCTTTAGTGCAAGTTTTGTTTGAGTCATCTGAGATCCCCATTTGCTGCCTTCTATTGAACCTTTTTCTTGTTCCCAAGCATTAGCCACCACCATTTTACAACTGCTGTCCCTGGTCCACATTGCCTCAAATCTAAAAGGTTTTGGACCTTTTATGATGTTTGGCATTAGATCACAGATTAATATGATATGATCAGAGAAGCTAGTCTCCTTGTGCTTAATAATGGCTTTAGGGAATGCTCTCCTCCAATCTTGTGTACAAAAGCTTCTATCAATTCTTTCCTTTATGATCCTGCCTTTTTGCCACCCATTACACCATGTATATTTAGCTCCCACATAGCCATTATCAATCCAGCCAGCATCATGTATCAGGGCTTGAAGACCACCAGTAGAGGATTGTGCCACTTTCCTACCCCCAACTTTGTCCTCTTGAGTGCAGGTTTCATTAAAATCTCCAATAAAGATACAGGGCATTGAGCAAGCTTGCTGAATGTAGAGTAAATAATCCCAGTTCTTATCTCTTTCTTTTTTATCACAAGGGGCATAAATATAGTTTAGAACGCAATGAGGAGAGTTTTCTTTTCCAAACATTAACACAGAAATCACATTGTCACTTGAGCACAGAATTTCACAGTCAATTGATTTATCCCATCCAAAAAACAAGCCTCCACTTTTACCTTTTGCTTCCACTACTTCAAAATTAAAATTCAGAGAAGAGAAACTGTTTATAAATTTTCTGGAATTTACCTTTGTTTCTGACAGGAAGAACCAGCTTACTTCTTCTTGCCTTATTTGGGACTTTACATGGCGAACTGCAGTGGTCTGTCCCAACCCCATGCAGTTCCATACAAGTCCTATCATTTGAGGGTGGGGGGCATGTCAAGGCTCGCCTCCTCAGCCGCAGTAGTAGTATTTGTCTTCCTCAATTCAGCTTCTCTTTCCTGGCTCCTGAAGATCCCATCACTACCTCTGATGATCATTTTCCTTGCTGGTAGTAATTTCAGGGTCTTGAAGGTTTCGCCAGTTTCTGCATCCAAATTCTCAAATTCCATCACCTCCATATCTTCGGTGGCTAATCTTCCTTCTCCCGAGTTGTTTGTTTTCAGCTTTTTCCTCTCGACACTCTCTTTTCTGGGTCGAATCTTCTGGAAGTCCCTTTTTAATTGGACCTTTGTGCGAAAATCTTCAGCCATGAGTTAATTGAATATCATTCTTCTAGTATCGGCTTTGAACGTATCCATATCTAGGGTTTTTGAAATCACTCCTTTCTGCAGATTTTGATTGATCCTTCTCTCCGTTACAGTTTCTTCATCTTCTTCAATTTCTTCAATTACCAGAGACTTTGTTAATATTTCTTTTCCTCCAAACGCCACCGTATCAGTTAGCGTAATTTCTGATGGGTTAGCCTCTATGATTTGGGTCATCATATTCTCCAGGCTATGGAAATGGGCTAATTTTTCTTGTTGGGCCAATCCCAAAGAGTTTGAGGCAAGCCCATTACCAAAAGAAATATTGTATTGAACGAAATTAGGCCCGCTTACCATATCCGGCCCATTTTCCTTAATCTTCTCGTCTCCTTCGTTTACTGCAACCCTAATCGTATCAGCAGCCTTCTGTCGACAGCCATCTTCCAGCTCATCCTTCCGTACGTATATCGTACCGTCTCGTGCTCTTCTCTCGTCAATGGCTAGGATCTGCTCCCCCTGAATCGTAACCACTAAAGATTCCGTGGTACAGTCCTTAGCCAGCTGTGTCCTTCCCCCTCTGAGCTGTACACGGGTTCCAATCCCTTGTTGGTTCTCGCTCGCCACCTGTTCTGTCATCTCCGGTCGTTTACCGGAACCTGATCTCCGGCTTGCAGCTTCGATTCGACTTGCCTCCTTCATCTTTCTGCTGCCAAAACCCCATTTCTTCCCATCTTTTGCTCTCATATGTGGACCAAAACCAGAATTTAGCCCTTCTTCTTGAGTTAGGTTTTTGCACTCTTCTTTTTCATGCCCGATTATTCCACACCTGAAACAGAAGTTTACTAGTTTTTCATATTGGAATGGAATCCAAGCAGTTGTTCCATTCCTGAGCTGCAGATAGAAACCTCTCTCCAGTGGCTTTGAGAGATCGACTCTGATTCTAACCCTGATAGGTGACATGAGGGCTTCCTCATCATTTGATTTATTGACTGCATCGATTCCAATAACTTCGCCAATGATTTTTCCAATTTTTCTTGCATTTTTAACTACCAATTTTTCGAGCGGTAGTTGGTGAATCTGGACCCAGATGTCACATTTTTCATAGCTAATCCTTTCAGGGTTTGTTTCTCTTTCAAATCTCCGCATAACCATAAGGTGGTTTTGCACCGTCCATGGAGTGCCATCCCACACCCTGGTACAGTCTTCATCATCTTCAAACTCAATCACGAAGACGTTTCCGCCTCTTGCTTTCACCGAGAAACCTGCTCTGACCTTCCATATGGCCTTGAAGATAGACTCCACTGTTTCGGATCTGATTTCCCTCTTGGTTAGGATCTTTCCAAAAAGGCATTGATTGCTCAGTTTTTGAATCGATTCTTCCCCATCATCAAGAGATAATGTTTGGGATTCATCGATTTTTTGATTTAGGTCAGTCATGGTGACAAGAGTGACTAAACGATCGAAAAAGGTTAGGCAGATGTAAGATCCTTTGATATGGAATGTAAATGACCCAGAAACAGCAAAAGAAGTAAAGAAAGCAGCAAAAATGAGTAGTAAACAGACCAAGAATGGTGATGAAGGTTGAAAAAAACTAGTGCAGAGACTGGACTCAGCTAACTCACTGAGTGGACTCAGTGTCTAGAAATGTAGAGAGAGAAAAACTCTCTCCACCTCTAATCCGGAATCTTGCATGTCTATTTCATTGAAGCTGCTTGTGTGATGCCCGTTGATCTTTTGCGAGGAGTTGTACTCTACAAAACAATGAACCAACATGTTTTCATTCAAGAATACAATCACATAGTCATCTATATATACGAAAGGCAACTCGAGATAGTTCTATGTAAGTGTGCCCCGCAACCTGAAATATGCATATTTGTGAGATTTGAAAGGAAATATATACACTTTCAACTATTTCTCATCTCGGCCAAAGTAGGCCAAAATATTCATTTTCTTCATTTATTGCATGCACTCGTATTACCATTAGACCTAACTCAAAGCACCCAATAATGTACTGGCACTCCATAATGGATTCTCTTAACAAACAAATAAATTGAGACTTCGGCAACCTATTTTCTAAAACCGGTGTTTCCGTGACAGAACACACTTTTGAGAGCAGCTAACACCCAAACTAACACCAACAACTCAAACCCACCAAGACACCACCGGTCCGCACCACGAACCCACCACCGACTATAAACACCACGACGACGACTACCAAGTCAATCTACATCGAAAATATGACATTAAAGTTCCCATTTAGAATGAAGCCTGCTTAGAAGAAGTGGTAAATCTTCTCTACTATAAAAAGCTGAAGGTGCTTTTTGTGTTTAACACCTAGAGGTGTTTTACACTTTTGAGAGTATAACACACTATGTGTTTTCTCCTATTTTGGTTTTCTACATTTTTTAGTTTACCAAAAATGCCCCTGAGTGAAATCAGGTTTAATGTACTTTTACTCTTTAATTTTTTTGAGGGGTCTTTTACTCCTTAATTTAATTGCATTTACTCCTTCAGTTTTTTCATGAAACATCTAATTGCATTCACTCTCTCCGTTTCCATCTCATCCAAAGGTTCGCGGTCTAGACTTCTAAATCTCTATCGCTTTGTCTCTCAAATCCAACCGACGATTCAAGGCTGGAAGTGAGAGTTTCTCGTGCTGGGTTCGTCAACCGATTCTTGTGCCCGAGTTTCACAGGTTACCCTGACAGTCACCATAATGGACTTCTCAATCGTACTCATATGTACCTTTCACCCAAAAAAAAACATACTCATATGTTTGCTTCTATCAATAACTGTTTATGTTATTACTCATCGGTCTTTCATCATCGTTTCTAGGTTAAAATCCACAGCGTATTGTTCGTCCCCTCTTATCAAGGTACACAATACAGTTATCTGACTTAGACGTGGTTAAAAAACTTCAGGGTTCTTATTTGTCAACGCCATTTATTTTATATTTTAGTTTGATAGTTTTTATTTTCATCGTGCACTGTCAGTATTTTCTACAGCTGTTCCACATGGGTCGTGGGCTTCGTTGGCATATAATTCTTCACTGGCCAGTACAAGGTTTGCAAATTACTGTTTTGATTTCTTACGATAATCCCACCAAATTTGATTTACATGTTTTTGGCTGACACAACAAAAAAACTATTCAGAGAGAGATTTTCTGTTTTGGTGTTCAATCTCACATGTTTTAATCAAATTCTTCTTTGAGTTTGATCGATTCTGCGAGCTTGATTGAGTTGTGATTGAGTGTGTATGCGTGAAACTGGAGCCTCATCTTTATTTTCTTGTTGTTCTGATGCTCCTAACAATATTAATCCAATAACTTGATTCATATTGTTTCTATTTATTTTTATATTGATGATAGACTTAGTAAGGGGTTTGATAGAGAAGAAACATGTACTTTCGGAAAGGAACTCTACCGTCAATATAATAGTGGTAACTTTGTGAAAAGATGTTGAAGAATATTGTTCCTAATATGATGGTAAATGCTGGAGTATTAGTTTTCACCAACTACAGGATGTGCTCAGGGGCTTTTCAGCTATATACGAATTACTTTTGGATTTCTGAATGTTTCTTTTTGTCTTATTTGGTTGAATTATGCCACACAAAAAAATAAATATAGTTTTTTTAGCATACTTGGGAACACAATAACGCATCTCTATTGTTAACACTAACTAATGTGGGATTTGTGGAGAAAGTTTTAAGAGTATGCAAGTTCCGCGTGTGCACTACAAGAAGAGCTAAACATTGAGGTAGTTCTGATTCAAGAAATAAATGCTTGTACTACTTTATTTCAAGTATTATTATGTACTTTTATAGTAATTCTTTCTCTCAATAGATTGAGAAAACTCAACGATTATTACAAGAATGAGACAAATTTTCTGGCTCTTGCAGTTGATGACCATCACATTTGCTGACAATTTGAAAGGTATTGCAAGAACTGTCACTTTGTAGTTTCTTTCATGAATTGGTTGACCACTTTAAAATAACTGTATGCAATGCAAGGAAGAGATTTTGGACAGTTAAATAGCTGTAATATTAGGGAATAGACTGTGCTGGTCTGGTTAATCCAACTATTCTTTTATGTAACATCCTTTAATCATATGTACGGTTCTTGCATAAATGTATATACTTGATAGGAAACCTTAGACGTAAGGAGAAAGTAAAGAAAAAATTGGATCGTCCATGAAGATTCACACGAGGATTCTAAGGACAATAGAAGAATATATATTTGGTTCCTACAAATTTATTATGAAACACATTGTCTGAATGTCTACCATTCGGGTTTGGTATCTTCCAACCAAATATAAAAAAAGATAACTAAGGGTAACATATATCACCACAGCCTCCACCACAACCCATCTCTCTGCCCTGTCTCCCTCTGCTCCCTCTCTGTTTTGCCGACGAGAAGGAGCAGCAACAGCAGCAGCTAGCCGCCGCTGCCAATGCTGGAAACCCACTAGTAAACCCACCGGCAAACCCACCACCTCCACCCTTCTATTTCTATCTATCTCTCTCTCTCTCTCTCTCTCTCTCTCTCTCTCTCTCTCTCTCTCTCTCTCTCTTCATACCCCTCTCTGATCAGACCCATACGCAAGAAAGAGAAGCAGAAGCAAGAGCTTCAGTCGGAGCCAAGACCGCCAGAGCCGCCAAACCTCCATGGATTATGGCGAGCTTCGAGCCCGATCAAACCGAGGCGACCCACCCCTCCAAACCAACTCCAATCGCATCCTGGAGGTCCGACCGCGCTTGAGGAGACCTCAACCGAGGCCAAGAATAACCAGAGAGGCTCGGTCTAGTTCCAACTCCGACGACTTTTTTGGCGTTTCGACCCGTTCCATTTCTTGACTGTTTCTCGTGAGATTCGGCGTGGGTATGCTCTAAATCTCCATCTGAGTTGTTTTTAGTAATCAAAATCATGTTTTTGTGGCTGGAATCTGTGTTTAGTTGGGGTGATTTTAAGTGTTCATGAGTGGGGGTCAAATTGCTATTTTTAGAAACTTTTTGGGTAGGTAGTGTCTCATTTTGAAACTTTGAATTTTAGTGGGGGTGAATTGTATTTTCAAAGAACCCTAGGGGAGCTGTTTACACACTCTATATTTGTATTTATAAATTTATTTGTTTACAACTATTAATAATATTTCGTAACCCACATTTCAAGTGAATAAAATAAAAATGAATGCTTGCGGTAATAAATACGTGTTTTAGTGATTGGTTATAATAAACCATTTCTTGGAAAAATAAGCCAACTAAAATATTTGTATGTTGTTTTAATACTAATTGTCGCATTTGTTTGGTTTATATGAATAAGTATTGAGCTCATACAGTTATTAATCTTTTAAAGACAAGTATAGTTGTTTTAAAAAAAATGTTGTATTTCTAGCCAAAACAGCCCGTTATAAATGTAACAAAAGTTATTTTCTTACTATTACTAGTAATTATTATATAGTTATTATATTCTTATTTACTTTGATAAATATCTATAAGTATTTATTAAGCTATTTAACATCAATGAATTTCAAGAATACCTCTTTATATTTGTATATTTATACATATACGACTTGAGACAGGTTTTATTGGGGGAAGCGTGAGAGTTGGACTTAGTATTCGACATAGCCGAGCATTCGTATAAGGCTAGTGCATCCGTTTATTTAGAAGTACTATTATTATAATGAGAAATTGGTAATTGTAGGCGACGGGTTCGCCAACGAGGACTACGACCGTTCGTAGGAGCTTTTATGTGATAATTGCTATTGGATCAGGTGAGTTATATGCTTAGCCTTGATTGTCTAGCTCGCTTCGTGTCAAAATGTGATTTATATTTTCCGTCTCAAAATATACTTGTGAGTTACATGCCTAGCCTAGCTTGCCTAGCTTTCTTCGTGTCAAATTGTGATATTTGTGACTTGTCTCAAGGTACAATTTTGAATTACATGCTTGGTTGTGTGCCTACTTGTCTAATTAAAAATAGTTGTCAAATTGCTTTAAATTGATTAAGAGCCATTATATTGCGGTTCTTGGGAAGCTTACTGTTTGTTACACTAAATCAAAAAACTATTAATATCATTATGTGGAAGATTGCATGTATGGGAACTAGAAGTTGGATATTTGAGAATTTGACTGATCTTAATGTTATGATCGGCTCCGGCCTGAAACACCGATACCAGGGAGTTTCCCATGACTGATTGAGTCATGGATCTTTTGTCGGCTCCGGCCGGGAACACAAACACTGGAGTTCCCTTTGGCTACTTGTTGAGGTCATGGAAAATATCTTTATGTTGGCTTCGGCCGGAAACATTGATACCAGGGAGTTTCCCTTGACTACTTGTTGTGGTCATGGACTACGATTATGTTGGCTCCGACCGTAAACACCGATACCAGGGAGTTTCCCTTGACTACTTGTTGTGGTCATGGACTACGATTATGTTGGCTCCGGCCGGAAACACCGATACCAGGGAGTTTCCCTCGACCACCTGTTGTGGTCATGGACAATTATTACGTTGACTCCGGCCGGAAACACCGATTCGGGAGTTTCCCTCTACGCCTTGTTGGCTAGAGATATTAGTATTTGGAGGCCCTTTGTTGGCATTATTATTTGATTTGGGAGGCCCCTTGTTGGCATTGCTATTTTAGTACTGAGAATAATAACTGGGCTTATCTAATTTTACTGAGAAACTGATAATTGGATTCGTGTTCTATTTGGAAATGGCACTTGTAAAGGAACTAATTGGACATGTATTAAGCTTTGGATATTGTGTCGTGCGTAATTTGGTTAACACTGTCATTTATGACGCTGCAACTCTGATATTGTATTATTTTTACTCATATTCCGTTAATCCTCAATTTTTATTAAACCTGTAACACTATAACCTTCCTCAACTTCCTGTCTTTACATGCTAAGGTGTATCTCACTCAGCATTTTTTGCAGACTTTCGAAAAATTGCGGTCTTTATTTCATTCTTCCGCAGGTCAAAGAGCTGGGATTATGGAGTAGCGGGATTCGAGAATCACGTAGATTATCAAGCATCGTCACATTACGATGAGAAAAGTAATTTAATAGAATCATTATAATGTTGTAGTCTGTGTTTGTAGCCTAAAGATGATCATGTAATGACTTGTTATTTAACTTATGGGATGTAATGTTTTGTTCTCGATTTCCACTATTCATGTAGCACTGTCCTGGTCTCTCCCGAGCCGGATACGTGGAGTGTTACAGCTCCCTTCACCTAGACTTGCGGGAGAAAGAATTAAAGATCGCAGTTTTTCCACAGTTAGCAACATTTGTTGAGTAAGCAAACACCAAAACATGTAAACCGGGACAAAAGCATTTTCTTTTCATAGCAAGGATGATATTTAAGAAGTAATCGAATGTGTTCACTTAGATGTCCATGTATGAAAATATATAAACTTTCAAACCCTTTCTTTAATCCTTTATTTTTAGCAACGTATTCTCAAACCATCACCATATATTCAGGTGAAACATTCTCAATCCATACCATTTCCCCAATTAGATGATTTTCTAAATTCAGTTTTCCATTCATTTTTCACATGAAAAGTCAACATTATTCTCTTGTTGTAGCGGGGAAGAACAAACTGTCACGATGTATCTCACCACAAAATATCCCATAACCAAGCTACCAAGTGTGGGGTTTTGATGCAGGTTATGCAGCGAAAATACAAAAAAAATCTGCTCAAAACTCTCCATGAATCGCAGGTGAAGCATTCATAACGTGATAAGAAGACAAGGTTACCTTGTTAATCTGATTGATCACTGCGTAGAATTGATGTCCATGCCTCTGCAGATATCCACACCGTAGGATGAGTAATTGAATCTTCCTCTACTGTTTGTGCTAGCAGTGCGCGGAAGGAAGCAATCAAGTGCTTGATTCAATCAAGTAATGCAACGCAAAAATGGACGAGGGAGGAGAGGGCGGTCGTGCCTCTTATGTCGTCGGGTATAGGGGGCTCGACCCTCTCTATGTTTTTCCTTCCCTTGCTCTAATTATTTCATCTTCTAAATTATTAGGGCTGGACTAGCCTTTTATGAGTAATAACTCTTTATTAATTACAAAATTGTCCCACTACTAACCCGATCCATACTTGGTTCAATTAGTAGTTTAGTCCACTTTACTATTTAGTCCAACTAAATATGCATGTTGTTGCACTTTGATGCTTGAATCTTTTAACTGTTAACTAATCCAACTAATTAACATCTACATACAGTCTAATTATTTGGTGTGTAACCCTGCAGGTTCCTATTACGTTGGCAGTAACAATTACAAACATTGAGCGGTGTCTAGAAACACATCAATGCCACCCAACTAGTAGGAATAATCAGTAATCTGATAAACCTGTATGACCAATGTTACCGTGTCGTATCGTCCATTTGTCACAATATCCAGATTGGACACGAGACACAATGTCACACTCGTATATCAAATCCATAGTTTCTCCATCTTGGGAATAGACTAATATGAACAGATAACAACAATATCATATATTGATCTACCTGAGCCTGGTCAGGTATTTATAAGTACTACCCCTCGAGTGGCCACGGATACATACACCCGTTACGTGTGAGGAACAAATCCTCTCTACATCACTACCATCTATCAGCTTGCTTCATATCATTTCCGACTATCGTTTTTATATTTACCAGTTACGTTGTAACATTTGACAATATCAAACCATGATAATTAATAACTAGAGTATCTAGTGACTTCAAGTCAAAGGACCGCAACACCAATGTTACTACGTGAAGCACTTGTGACATTCACATAACTCCCATGTAGCCTTCTCGTGGTGGGTCAATCCAGTATGTCATTACTCCTAATGCATACCCATGTGTTAGACTTGATATCTCCATATCAATCTACCCACATACTAGTCTCCATGCTTAGTGATCGTCCTACTAACTAATATACTTGACTAGGGACAATTTAAGATAAACAACAATTGCAATCTGAGGACTTCATTATATTAATATCTTCATATATAATAAAATGAATATTCTAGCCAAATCAATGTTCACACTAAAATAGAATTGGCTCTAGGGCATATACACCAACACCAAAAACTTATGTGCCGGCACCCCCCTAAGATGCTTTCCGGCTAGAGAGGTGAGTACATGGAGCGACCCGACAGGTTGCGACCGGGTTAAAATAAACAGACCAAGTGACCGTAGTAAAAACGACAATAATATCACATGGCGAGTGACCGAAGACAACTTCGAAAATAATAATCACAGGCCGAGTGACCGAAGTTAACATCGATGATAATGATAAAGTTCTCCATACAAATCTTTCTACTTTACGTTATTACACATTATTAATTTTCATGTGATGACTTTGAAAGAATTATTTGACCACATAATCAGTGTCTCAAGTCAAACACGTATATCACAAATCATATTTTGAGACATAAAATCATAGAAGTATTTGGACACGAAAGAAGGATGGGCTCACTAGGGCTGGCATCCTTACTCACCTCAAGTATCAACAGAAAATATCAAAAAATGGTCCCTACGTGTACACGTGGCCTTTGTCTATGAAAGTGTCGCCTAAAAATTGTAATTTATAATCAATCTTAATTTCCACTAGCATAAGGAAATATCCTATGTTTGTATTCATATTCATGTGGATTCATATTCATTTGAAATTCTTCACAGTTGAACATAAGGATGTAGCCTCCATATGTTCCCATGCAATAACTCTAGTCAATTAATAGTATAAATCTTCTCAATGTTTTTAAAGATCCGAGTAAGGTTTTTATGTTGATCATGTTTATAACTATTTTAGATGTTTTAGAAGTTATATTACGGTTGTTCTTGACTTCTAGGGACATTATGATATTTTTGGGTGAATGTTCGTTTAAATCACGTAGCGAATTCGTAAGTCGTAAGAGAAACTTGGTGTAAACGAGTTCCCCTATAGTCGAATTAGATGTTCTCGAGTCTAAAGACCTTTTCTGAAATTACTGCTAAAGCTAGATTTTCAAAAATATGGCATAGGCACTGAAATCGCCTATGACGATTTCTGTAACACTTTATTTAAGATTTTCGGTGAGATTGAAGAATTTGAAAAATTCATAACTAATTCCAAGTGTACATTCTTAATTCATTTTCACATTCAACATGGAATTGATCTGCAGAATAGTAACATATGATTTTGAATTTTTAAAAATTGACATTATATTTCATGAATTTTAGCTACAAATAATAATAATAATAATAATTTATTATATTATATTTTCTATATCAAACATTCTAAACTTTTTTATTGTGTTATCCAGATTATTTTAAAGCTGTAATTTTTCTTATAACTTTTAAATATGAACAATATATCATAGTTATTTCCCTTTGTCTATTATGTACGAAAAGGTTTAAAACACTTTGAAAATTCAGATGGTTATTTTTTATATTTATCATTATTAATTAATATGTATTATTTAATTAGGATAGGAACACACTTTGAGAATTGAAATAAGGAAAGTTTCTATTTTAGGAAAGATCCTACCTTTTGGAATATTCTACTTTAGATATGTTATTTTTTTGGAAAGTTCTATTTATGGAAAATTTTGATTTTAGGAAGTTTAAGTTTCTGAAAGTGTTGAAGGATGGAATGGTCGCTCTATAAGAAAATTCCCTCACGCAGTATATCATTTAGTGGCATCGCGCGTTTGCTTGGTCTAGATTGATTCCGTATTGACTAAGGCTTGTTGTGTTATTATAGACGCCAATTTCATAAATGACGAGTTCATGAAGTACAAGTACTATGACTCCACCTGCTTTGCGTGTGTCGATATATTTGTTACCGATAAGTATATATGTACGACCATCTATATTCAAATGTGCTATTTGTGCGAGTATCTCCCAAATTTCTGCTTCATATATCTCGTAGTACTTGAAAATCTTGTTGATGTGTCGAGACAACGGAGGGTCATGATGTGAGGAATCCCCTACTAATAGCTTGTTTTAATTATTCCGTTTGGAAATGCATGTGGAAATTGTCATTATTTTATAAATCAAATTGATGGTATTGGGAAACGATAAAAAGAAATATAAGATACCTTCAATATAATTAGGTCGATGTATAAAATGTTTTGTGTGAGGGCTACGACCAGAAACACTGATGGCGAACATGTTGTTTTGTTTAGGGTTTGATCCAATAGAGATTACATACCCGCCCTACGGTTGATCAATATGCATCGAGGTGTTGTGGCCTCTAGGTTATATAATTATTAAGCTATAGAGTACTACCTATATAACGGGGATCAATGCAGTATGAAGGGTGTCCACACTTAATGTCTTTTAGCTATGGTTTGAGCGGGGATTGCGATGGACTTCCCTTAACGCTCTAGGTGAAATACGGTGGGTGATACCCTAAAAGGTACTCCTTATTTGTGATGGTTTCATCGTGATCCCAGTGTTTACATCGTAGGTGCAGTGGCTCGTGGATATGCATAAAATCATTGATTATATTTTGAATTAGTTACATATCAACAATTTATTCACATCTCTCTCTTAAACTTATAATTGTTGAGCCAATCATATGTTTACATGTTGTTGTATGTCCTTACTCAGTTTTAAATCATATGTGGTGTCTTGTTTTGAAACCACCACATACATATAGCGCTGGGGGATCGGGATGATTCACAAGGGCGAATGCTAGACGAACTTTGATATCTCATAGCAGACAACAATTTTGTAATGTTTCTGTTTGAGTTTTGCACTCCTTCCATGTTAAACGTATTCGTGCTATAATTTTTCTGTAAGTTTAAATGAAGTTTTGTTTTAAACTGTCGTGGGTCACCCTAAATCATGGAACCGAGATCCTCACTGCGTTCTTAACGGGACTCATCACCTCAAGTAGAGGGCACATACCATTATCACGGTTCATCTCCGCAAAGTTGGAGGTGTTACATATCAAAACAAAGATACTTGTCATTAATATATTATTATCGCACAACAATTTTTTATTTATTATATTTGCAAGAATAACAAAGGTTAACTACTCGGGTTTTCAAAAATACCTAATATCCGGCCAAAAAGGCCATGCAATCCTGAACCATTTACACATTTGGAATATATAAGACCAATACACTCTTTGGTGGAAGCTTGTGAAGGTTTCCACGGGCTCAATCAAGTCGTAGAGGCATAGTGCCCTCTCACTACTGACTAACGGCCCCTAAGAAATGTTTTGGATAATCACTGGCAGCTGCTGAAATGCATTATGCAATTGTAGTAGTGACAGGAAGAAGTCTTTGGGCTCCACCAAGACCTTCACTAAATCCTGAATCTCCTCGGCCAATTTACATGGACTGTAACACTCTGCGAATTCCATAGGGGTAAGATTATAATATTTTGAAAGTTTATATCATCTTTGTAATATCTTGTTCAACAATATTGTTGACATTTGGTTAGGGGAGAGGGTCAGAGCTATGACTCTAAGTTGTGGGGCATTTGTGAAATTATTGGAAACAATGGGGCTATTTTGTAAAACCTTTAAAAGTGATTCCTATACTAAATCTAGGCTAATATGAGAATATTGGAACTGTGAGGACACATTTTGAGTAACACAAATGTTGGGGCATAATTGAAATATCTCAAAAATTAGCCAATTCCTCTAAAATTGTAAAACTTTCATTCTTACCTCTTTGTTCATGTCCTACACTTGGCACTAGGTGTAGAATCCTTTTGCTACCTTACGAGTGAGGTGGAAACAACTCGATCTAGTAAACCAACAGCTGAAATCAGTTTCTCTCTCTTCTTCATCATCCCCTTCATCTCCACCATACAACCACCAAGAACAACCATCCTCCTCCACCACAACTCCACCATACCTTCTTCCCTTCCAAAACTGTTTCAGACGGATGCTCTCCTCATCACGAGGAAGCAAAACCGATTTGGAGAGAGTGGCTGTAAAGATGGAGGAATCGACCGAGCTTGTGATGAACCCTAGGTTCAAAAACTCGTTCAATTTCCTCTAAGCGCTGTTAATTATAGAAATTAACTGTTGTTTTTGTGTTCATGGCGTGTGGGCGATCCCAGAGAGACCTATCCCGAGCTCCAACTCGTCGATTTGAGAAGAGGTCACCGGGAACTGGAGTTGTGCTGCCGCTACCGTGGCCGGAGCTGCTACTAGCGATAAATCGAGTTGGACTGAGTATTTATCGGGGGTTTCTCGTCGGATTTTTCACTTGACGTCGGAGGCAGTGAGTTTGACGGGGATAAAGATTCAGCAGCACTGATCAGGAGTACTAAGCAGGCAACCGGGTAAGCACACGTATGCCTAACTTTATATTTGGGGAATGCAAGAATAAGCCCGGATATATGTATGCATATATGAGTACCTAATATAATCTTGGTGTGAGTAACGTTGGATCATGCGTATACATACATATGTAATTGTGTCCATGGATATGATTCATGCTTGTCTTTAAAATGCTTGTTGATATATGAAAATGAGTAGTTTAGACCCTTGCATGGTCACCACATGCTCCGGCCGTCTAGCTGCTGTGGTAGATACACATGGACGGGCTTTACATTCATGGTCTGTGGGCTTAGTCGGTACATTGCTACCTCCCGACTTGTGGGTAACTAGTACTACTCTCTGGACGGATGATCCAATAGGGGGTCTGCACACTTAAGGTATAGTTTGTCATGGTGCATAAGTGAATAATGGAGTAAAGAATTGAGTTTGGATATGTCATAACTAAGAATTAATCGATATTTAACATTCTGGTTTAACTTTCTCTTTGGTCCCGGGATATGGTTCAGGTTATATGGTATACACATTGCAAGTTTATGTTTAAAACACTTTTGAAGTTGTTAATATCTATTTTGTCTTAAAATCTATTTAATCTTTGCGACCTAATGTCGTAACGTCGATGCCTTCCATTTTTGGCAGGTGAGCATGCAGGATGCCGAGAAATAGACAAACACTTAAAGCTAACACGTCGGAGTATAAGAAGTACAGTTTCAAGTTTATCTAAGTTTTCATTTCCTTAATTATGCCTCGTAACAGAACTGTTAGGTTTAGACTCCTTGATGAGCACTTCCGTGCTTGGTGGAGGGCATCTCGGGAGACTCTGGGGGTTGCAAGCATAATCCTTCAGCACTCTCGGGTGCGGGGTGGGGGGGGGGGGTGTTACATGGACAATTTTTGAGAGCCTGAAGATAAGAGATGTGGCGCCCTATCCCGGTTTGGTTTTCGATGTTAGGAACCCCGTTGCTTCGGGAAGTCATCGAAGTTGAGTAGTATTTACAACCCAATCTAGAAGGATGCTTAGACATTCGTATGGAGCGAGCCTTCCCACCGCGATAACAACAATGATCCAATATCCGCTTGCGATTTGAGCTAAAGTTACTCTTGTTTGTCAATTATTTTAGGGTCCCACATATGGCACTGAGTGAAACCAAGTATTTGGAAGTTGTCATAGCTATGCGAAGGCTAACCAAGTCAAATATCTCTTGAGGACGAACTTCAGACCAGAATTCTCTTGTTTTCATCCTCACCATCTTTCCCGATGATCGGAAGGATATGCTGATCGCCTTGGAGTCTAAGACTCCACTTTTTTATACAAGCAATGGTCTTTCGAGAGGACATGCCTCTAACGTCAACAAGAAACACCAAAGTGTCACTCAAAATTCCAAAAAGAGCCTGACACTTTTTCAAACACACATCAACACAATCACTACAATGGGGTATATTATCCTTATTCAAAACTTCCCAGGACCTAAGCCACACATACTCTATGTAGGGGGCTAACATACACCACATGAATTGGCATAACTAGGAGCTTGATTTAGACTTAAGGAACGTTGTTTGGAGTGTGTGCAGTTTCAGCAACACGTACCAGCGCACGGGAGCTAGAGATACATAATTTCTAAAGAGAACTAACAACGGGGAGAGGGGGGCGGGTTGTGGCTCATTGAGGCTAGCCACGACAACCCCTAATTTGATTTGGAAAATTTCGTTAGCGCCACACACCTCATATTCTACAATTTATGTGAACTAGTATTGCAACATCGGATGGTCTACCGCATCATTAATTAATTGTTGATTCAATTTTGCTCTCACCACAAATCTTGTTTTGCTTCAATAGCTTCCCAATTTGCCAATTCTCGTGCCTTTGGGGAAGCTTAAAAGGAAATTTAGTAGATAGAGTCAACCACCTTTTGTGAAGTGGCCGATTCTCCTCTGAAAAGCCGAAATATAGTGTTATTTTGTAAATTTTAAAAACTAGAAGGGGTGAAAACGAAACTTAGTGATCTTACCTTGTGAACTTCTCGACGCTTACACCCAGTCCTTAAATATGCACCCTTAGCCCGCCTGACGACACACACTACCACCAAATCCTCCTCTCTCAATTCTATTCTGTACAAGTTTCATTCAATTCACTCACAGAGTTAGGGTTTGCTCTTCTCCAATCCTGCATAGCTCTCTTTCACTCAACGATGGACAGACATAGAGGGGATCGATACGGCACCAGTCCAGATTCCCAACACTACAGGCACTCCAGAGGCCCACCCTCGCGCTCGCCCGACGGTCCCATCACACGGAACCGCAGCCGGAGCCCTAAAAACCACCGGACGGGGTTCTCTTCCGGCGGAGGCGGCAACAACCACCACCGCCGTCCGTTTGACAGCCCGCCCCGTTACCCTCCCGTCGGAGGCAGCGGGTTCCGTCCGATGGGTGCTGGGGAGTTCAATTCGGATCAGCATATACCGCCCCCTGGCATGAAACGAGGTTATCCGCCCCCAAGTCGACATGACTCGCCTGGTACGATTTTGAAATTCAGTGAATTTT
Organism: Linanthus parryae; assembly: GCA_023055425.1. Classification (NCBI taxonomy): domain Eukaryota; kingdom Viridiplantae; phylum Streptophyta; class Magnoliopsida; order Ericales; family Polemoniaceae; genus Linanthus; species Linanthus parryae. The sequence goes on from JALGPY010000001.1 coordinate 118,564,881, forward strand.
AATGGAATTCGTGCTTTATGTGTTGATTGGCATGTATAATTTTGATTGTTGGCATTGTTAATTCATTTTGGGTTATCATTTTGAATTTGGGCAAGGTTATGAAACAAATAGCTATTTGGGAGGAGGTTTTAGTACAAATTTCCAACATTATGTTATCTAGTTTGTGGTTAAGAATGATTCTATCCATCTGTAAGATGGGTTCTTACACTCTTGTTGATTGTCATGCCCTGTTGTTGGGAGAGAAGTTGTAACAACTCATAACAAATACCTATAGAACTGGAGTGCAGATATCAAGGAACGAAGGGTGCAATCTAACTGGTTAAAACAAATATTAAAAAAAAGAACCTAAAAATCATAATAAGAACACCACTTATGCATGGTTCTTGTTTCCCAAAATTGCATGTCCAAGAGCAGCGGGAAGCTAAATTTTGCGTATTAGTTAACGAGAAGAGCGAGGTAGAATGACATTGGTCTAGTATAGTCAATGTGTTGTCGCTTTAAATGTTGAACTCTAGTTTATAACTTTTCGCAATTGTGTTATCTTTTCAAGATAATATCACATGAAGTCATGAAGGTACCAAAGGAAAAGGCATTTTCTTTCTTGCTTCATTACTAGAAGATATGGGTTTAAAAGATGAAATACTCATTGTGGTTGCTCGTCCAGTTGGCCTATCACTAGTCAGCCACCAACCAAAAAAATAGTGAGAAGTCAAATGTCACTTAAAAGTTTCAAAGTAATGTTCATCTGTAACCTATATGAGAAACCAACTTTTCCACATCAAGATAACTAACCCCTTGCAAATCGACACCACTTAAATTCTCTAGAAGAGAGTGGGTGTTATTGGTTTTGTTTCTTCACCTGCCAGGATTATTATTCCCCACTCTGAAGTTCAGTATAGACGGGTCTCCCACCCCACTCCCATATCTTGCTCACCTGGCTTGAAGTCACCATTGAGAGTTAATTGTCAACGAAATCACACCATTCATCATCTCAACTCACCGATCCGTAAGGTTAAAACTTACTTATGAAGCCGTTCCAACAAATATTTTCTGATAGAAAGACCGTTTAATTTCAAAGTGGAGCTGTAAAAAAAGGTCCTTACATTGTTTACATGTACCAAAAATAAGGACGAAATGCATGGCTTATATAATGGCTGGAACATGGATAGAGAGTATATCGTATCCCCACACCCTTGTTTATGATTTGGACGAGGTAAACTTAGAATGGACCAAGTAGATTAAGTTTTCTTTCAACTCTGGGAATACAAGTTCCTAAATTTTCTACCGTGCTTTTTCATGGAGACTGTTAAACAATGTTTTTCATTTGTAGTAGAATGAAATTTGACAGTTGTTTTGATTTCAAAAGTGAGCTCATTGAGCTGTTAGTTCATTGTTCATACTGACCAGTTGAGTGACCTCCAATTCAATGGGTGAGAAATAAATAGTTGTACGAACTTTCCGTCAAATTATAAACAGCGTTCTTTTTGTCGGTATCTAGGATCAAGATAATTTGAGACACATATAATAGCTGAACTTCGTGTAGAATCTGCCAGCGGTAGTCATATTGTTTTCCTGTAAGGATCGACATACACAACAATATACTTACCATCTTTTCAGCCACGTTTTATTTCTTAGATTCCTGTGAATGTAGAGGTGCTGGATTTGTTCTCCCTTTTGCAAACTATTGGAGTTGCAGGAAGTTTGAAATTTATGCTTTTGGTGTTGTTTCTAGATCTTAGGCGATTGTTGTTGTGTCCTTAAGTTGAATTTCTGTTTCCTTCATGGTTAGCTGACATGTGGACGGTATTTTAATTCTTCAATTCAAACTGGTCCATTGTTCTTATCATTCTCCTTTCCTCTGCAGATCGCTCCGCTGGAGTCAAATTTGCAAAGCTTTTTGTTGGATCTGTTCCCAAGACTGCAACAGAAGAAGAGGTAAGCCGGATTCATCATCAATCTGCTCATAGGCCGTAAGCTGTATTAATTTGGCAAATTATTTAAACTGGAGAGTGTATCAAATCCCCTCTGATCTTTAAATTCCTATGTTATATGATATTATTATGGGTCTATGAGCTCTAGCTTGGTTCTATTGTCCTTCTTAATTGCAGCAAGATTCTTCTGCAGAACTTATTCAGTCTGCCGAGTTACACAGCAGAGTAACTTGGCAGAGAGACTAGTTATGAAATTTCCGGAGTATCTAATCTTATCTGGTTAAAGAGGCATGCTGATAGAGATAACGAAGTAGCAATTCCTAAAACATGGGTTTTGCGGAGGACAAAACAGTAAACAAACATGTGGACAGATTCCCCATGTGAATGTGACAATTTCTTTTTTTTCCTTTTATATATATTGATCGGGCAGCAGTCAGCTGGACTCCGTGTGTTCAGGCTGAAAGACGCTTAAACACATTGAACACCTCAATCGATTGGCAAAAGACACTTCGCAGCTGTATTTTGACCTTAATAGTGGAGAAAAAAACACCCGTGTAATTCCGTTAGGGCGAGTTGATTCTTTTGCTACTCTTATGCCCTTAGAGCATGTAGATTGTCTGGTATACCCTTGAGTGATGATTAAATTACATTACCACCCATCCATACTCCGCCGCCACCACCACCGCCACACCCAGCATAAACTCCACCATCCCACCTCCAACTCCACCACCACTACAACCACAACCAAACTCCATTTTTTTCAATTTCCTTCTCCCTGTCCTACTTCAGCTCCAAATCAACCACCATCAAATTCAGTACCAAATGTAAAGCAGCACAACAGCACACCACTATTGCTGATTTCCCAAATCAACCCAGAACATCACGAGGACATCACCAAATCCAACTTACGAAATCACTCAAAATAAGGTGATTTGAACCAAGAAATAAAAAAATGCAATTTATTCTGAGCAAAAAACTGATCTAACCCGATATTTACGAATTTGTCTTACTTGAAGTAAGTATTGTTCTGTACACATCCAACCCCAATCCACTTTTTGAACACCCATCTGTGAGCTCCATCAAGTCGTTGACGTCCAACTACCGAAATCACTCAGAATAAGGTGATTTGAATGAAGAAATACAAAATGCATTCCATTTAGAGCAAAAAACTGATCTAACCCCAATTTTCAGCGAAATTGTCTTATTTGAAGGATGTGTTGCTCTGTACACATCGAACCCCAATCCAACTTTTGCCATGACTTTGACGGCTACCAAGTAATGCCTTATCTCGTCAAATCAGGAGAAGATACATCAATTGAAGCTTGAATTGAACCATTTGCTTGGTTCTGAACTAGGGGGTTTGATTCAAATTTAACATCTTTCGATGCTAACAAAGGTTGCCTTTTACCCCCTTGCATTTTCTTCTCTAAAACCGAATCTTAACTTGAATCATAGGGTAGTAGGTGTGCAGTGGAGGCGTTATGCGTAGTTGGGTTGGAGAGAGAGAGAGAGAGATGTGAGGGGGGGGGGGGGGGTAGGCTGGCAGAGTTGAAGAAGACAGCGGCAGTGGCGTTATCAGATCTTGAAACAAGGGTGCCGCCACCAGAAGCCATTTGGTAGAGGAGTAGGGAAGATATATGTTTTATATTTTAATAAACTACTGCTGTGGAGGTATAAATGCTAATTCAGCTCCCACGTTAGAGTCTGTTAGCTATATGTGTGCGGAGTATCTTTTGTTTATCAGCAGGGGTGCTCAGTCACCTTTTCCCTAAACAGGGTCAAAGTGTTGTTTACCCATTGTGATTTCATACAGAATGATGCCAGAAGATTTGAAAGTTTTTCTGCTTCATGAACGACAAATTGCCGGTTTTCCTATTTGTATGAACTGTGCACCCAGTGGGGTCACACACCCAGCAACAAGAAGTTTATGTAGTAGTATTTTGGCAAGGCACCTGTTCCTTGTTTCTAGGCCTTGCTCCTGATCTTTTCTGCTAATCTTTTTCCCTTCATTTGCTTTCTGAAACATGTGGTTTAAATGTAATACCTTAAAGCTCACTCATATCAGCTAGTAATCTAGTAGACTTGGTTCAGGTGATTTGAGATTGCTGTCTGACAAGATCTGTAATAGTTACTTCATCTGATTTGACCACTGTTGCTGAAATATTTTGTGCCTAGCCAAATTGAGGATATTCCTTAATGCTGCATTGTGTGCCGCCCAAACTTTCTGGTAAATCCAGCTAACTAATCACTCCGTTGTCCTCACTGAATTTAAGATTCGTCTCTAAAATTTAACAACTGCTGGTTAATAATGGTCTTCCAGTTCCCGCTCTGCTGTATGCCACAATGTTTTTCTGTTCTAGAACATAATTGAGTTGAATGTATTTGGACTCTGGTTTACCTGATAGGCACTTCTATATCTTTTTCCTAATCCAGGTTTCAATGTCTGTAAACTTCACATTAATCGTATCGGTATTTGTGTTTATTTGACGTCAGGTTCGGCCCTTATTCGAGGAACATGGCAACGTTATAGAGGTTGCTTTAATCAAAGATAGGAGAACAGGGCAACAACAAGGTTTGTGCTACTGTCTTTTTTGTTGTTGATTGATTTTAATTTGCACGGATGTTCTTTTCAGGTCCTTTGAGGGGCTGATGGGGCACCTGTAAGCTTATGTTTCAACCAGTTAGTTTTCCAACAAATTTCAGGCTTCCTGGTTTTTGGTTGCCACTTTTCTTTAAGTCCCGCTCTGTCTACAAGAGAAAGATGAGAACATGTGAAATTATCTAGTATTGGGCTTTATGTATAGTGGTGGGGAAGATGGAAGTGATAGATCTTGTTCTTGGCTAGTGGCTGCACCTCGAGGGCATATACCAGCAAGTGGATTGTAGAGGAATATGTTGATATAACTGTTGTTTCTTTAATTTTGATATATGAAGTACAGTTGTACAAAAAATGATGCAACAAAATCTTGGATAATTACAAATGAATGCGTATTACATGGCTGGTTTGCTTGGTTTTTGGTTGGATTTGATTCATGGGTATTCTGATTTCTGAGGGCAGTGCCTTGTCCTTGCCTAATTTAGTTTTTTTTGAAGAGTTGGATGTTTGTGGTTGGTTTGCTATACAGATTTGTTATTGGATGCTCATATATTTTGTATGGCTCTGCTCCTTATTGCCTCTGGCCAACTGGATAGTAGTATTTCCACTATTAGAAACCATGTTGATGCGTTTTGAATTTTAATATTGCCTGACCTTCATTCAGAGTTGAAATGCGATTGTCTTGCATACTTTGTGTCACGGGTTTACCTTTTCTTTCTCCCTTGCGTGCCGTTCATTTCTTTTATGTCGGGTTGAGCTCCTCTGTCTTATACTTATAGAGTGGATGTTGTGGATGTTAATGGAATTGGTGAGTGCCTGTTGAAGTTGATATAGTTGTGCCGTCAGTACATTTGGTTGCAGCACAACTGCTCTTTCCTATCTTGTTATAATAGACAGAGGAGTTATGATGGTTATGCAGTCCCTGTTGCAATGATGGTTTTTCTTATCTAGATACGTGCAACTGCAAGCTCCGGCAATTGAGAAAAGTGTATGTGGTTCTGGTTGTTAACTGTCTGCTTATTTAGTCATTGGTGCAGTGTTGTGGATCATGTAATTAAGTTTAGTAGTTTTTGGTTTGTGCAAGACACATGCCATTTAATATCTTTCGGCCCATTCTCTTTATCTTGCAGTTCGGTGCGCTTCTAATTTGAAGTTAGTTGTTGCTTGCCTTGTTAGTTATATGTTGTGACGTTCCTTGAAGTAGTTACCTCAACCTCACAAAGCACCTTCTTCTGGACGACCAAATTCATAATGATTTTCCCATTAGGCTTCAACTAGCTCTGCTTCAGTTTTGGATTCTTTGAAACTCTCGCTGCGTGTCTGCTGACTTCCTGGAGGATCATAGCCGGTCTGTGTAGTTACAATTTCTAGGCACTTTTGGGACTTCCTCGAGGGTGGACCTAATATTTGTTTAGTTACAACCAAATGTGTTTGGAATGATGTTCAGTTATCAAGTGCATGTTTCTTTTGAATTCATTGTGGATGTTATTGGTCTATTGGCTCTACAATTGAATGATTTTTGGCAGTGACAGATCTGTGTCAAATATTAGTGATGTTCTCTGTTCTGGTGGAACTAGATATTATGTAAGTGATATTGTTCTACGGTGCCTTGACGACTAATGTTGTTCAAATTCTGTGTCGTGGTTAAGCAGGGAATTGAATCTATATATAATATGGTTACTCGACCAACTAGATCTTATTGGGATATGCATCTATACTATCGTTCCCCAGAAAACCTGGTCAATGGCATTGAATTATAATTTATGATGGGTACCAAAAGATTATTCGTAGTCTGAACTCAGCAATCATAATGCACTCAATCGTCAATAGCGTTTTCCTTGCTTAATCATAATGTTGTTACTCTAATATTAATTTTAGAGTACCAGCGTCCGCAATATATCTGGGCATTGGATTGTGGCTATGACTTTGTTTAGTTGTCCTAGCATTGGCTTGTGAGGATGCTACTAGCAGTGGTATTGAGTTGTTTGTTTTAATTATGGCGATGCTTGCTTGGTATTGATATTTTTTACCTCATAAGATACATACTTAGGTACTTCTTCAATATTAACATCTGTACGGTGGTTATGTTCAGTAAAACTGGACAAATCAATTCGGCATTGATTGGTTTCTTTCTCTCACTATGGATTCTGTTTGTTGTCACAAATATGTCAATGCTGGTTATAATTTTTGCTTTCCTTCTGTCTTAGTTTGGGGGCATGTTTTATGTCAAAGCCATTTTTGCTTATTTCAAGATATGGGAACTATCTTTTTTTGAGTAGTGTGTGAACTTCTTATGATGATTAAGAGTGCTTGGAACTCTTTGCCATGTTGGTTGGAACTTGAAGGGTGGTTTCACTTGATCTCGCTCTCTCATTGAATGCCATGCTTTGAATGTCTTGTAGTATTCCTAAATGCCCACTGTTGTATCACTTTTTCTTTTCCACTTGGTTTGGTGACAATGTTTTACTTTTTTTTTTAATTCACCTACATTGTTTTGCTTGGGGGTCTTTTTTGTTTTTGGTTCAGCACTATTCCATTACGTTGTTACTTTCAGTTAAGTTCAATTCGGAGATGAGGTGCTTTTTTGTAGATGGGATCCTAACCTTGCCATTATGGATAAAGCCCTTGAAGAGGTTTACAAGTTTTGGAAGTTTCACGGCTTTATCTCATTTGAGTTATCAATGAACATGGATTTCGCCTACGTGTCTCTGTTATGATGTGCTTATTGTTGGGCTGTAGTCATACGATTAGTCAAAGCATTTACTAGGTGACCAGTTAACTTGTCTCAGATGTATGTGCTAAAAGATACATTGTGATATTTTAAGCAGTCTGATTTGGGTCTTTTAAGTATTTGGTGGAAGTTAAATGACATAAGCTAACTTTGATTTGGTTTGCTGGTGAATTTTGTAGAAGCATCGACTTTCTCCCTAACATTATTTCTGAATCACACTTCATGGTCCCCGTTCATGGCATAAATGATTATGCGGTCAATAGCTATTAGAATCACCTTTTAGTTCCCTCTGGGCATGACGATCTTTTGTTTGCTTCCATGGGGCTTGTGGCGTTCTTCTTTTTCCTTTATGATGATTTAGGAGTTAATGTTCTTTGCTATGAACTACTCTGTGTCAATAGATTTAGCTTTGGGCGATGTAACAGTTGTTTGGTATATCTGTGGCCATATTACTTACGTGCTTTTGGCCATGGCTTTAGAAGTTAACAAATGTGATTCATTTTTTCGTTGTTTTTCTAGTGATGATCAGAGAATCCCTGTGTTAATATTGGTTATATATGCAAGATCTAGTACTTTGATTGTGGATATGGATACCCAAAAGTTATGGTGCTTATCTGTCTTAACACATTGTGTAGTGATGGCAATGTAGTGAGGTAGGCAATATTGATAGTTTCTTGTTGGAGGTAATAAACTCTGTTCCCTCCTACATAGAAGTTAAGCATCCTGGCTTACCCAGGTAGCATTTGCCATTCTTGATATATGGAGAATTTATGTGGATTTTTGGATGTAAGAATATAAATATTCAAATATTCTGGTTTCGCTACCAGTTCTGTTATATGTCATTGTCATTACAAATTGCAAGTCGTAATATTTTTCCACAACTATCCGATACTTGTATGTTTTATTTGTTGTTGCAACTGTTAGGAGGGCTTATTTAAATTAGGATCCAAAAAACTCTGCAGGATGTTGTTTTGTTAAATACGCCACATCTGAGGAAGCTGATAGGGCGATGAGAGCTTTGCACAACCAACGTACTTTGCCTGGGGTGAGATCTAGTCCTTAAAATATCAGATGTAATTTTGAGTTGGCAAACTTCTTTAATAGTTAATCAACTCTTTTGCTTTTCAGGGAATCGGTCCTATCCAAGTTAGATATGCTGACGGTGAAAGGGAACGGATGGGTATGATTTAACTACTTTCCAATGGAGAACTTGTTGCTATGTACTTAAAATTCATATTCAGTTTTCTGTATGATGGTACTTATCTGTTAACGCGGTTTTCATTACCATGTTTGCTCTTAATTGTGTGCTTGGAGATGTTTAACAGTTCAAGAGGAATACACGCGAGTTTATTAGTTTCTAGGATACTGATCATCACCTTTGCTACTGTCAATTGAGCCACCACAAGAAACACCATCGCCACACTTACCGCTGCAGGGAAGGCGAACCATGGCTTGTAGTAATTATTTTTGCTTCTGTTTCTTAATGATCCACTTTTGTTGAAACTCTTATCTTCCATGACTGGGAAGAGAGGTTTATGAGTGCTAGATTCGAAGGGGCCCGACCCCGTTCGGTTTGAGAATGTGGCTGGAAGTGAAGGGGTTTAGTGATAGAGCCATGAATTGGTGGGAGGGTTATGGGATCCTGGGGAATGGGAGCTTAGTTTTGGTGAGGAACTTTGCTAAAATATGATGTTAAGCGGCGGAATAAGAATTTTTTGTATGTTGGAGCTTCAGAAGGCTAAGTCTTGGCTGAGTTAGCTGTGTTGGATAGGGGAGATGCAGTGGAGGCAGGGGAGAGCTGGGTGGTGGGGGTGGAGGGTTAGTTTGATAGACGTGCCGTGTTGATTGCCGAGTTTGCTCGTATAGCTAGACTGGATTCCATAAGTTGGCGGCAAAAGTCCAGGGCCGAGCTTTGTTTTTAAAGGAGAGGGATAAATGCTCTAATTTTTTTCATTGTTTAGCTACGTCACATAGGAGGTCCGATTTTATTGCTTGAGTTGAGGTGGGGGATTCAACTTTTGTTGACGAGGAAGAAGTGGGTCAGGCTATTGTAAATTTTTGTCAGGGTCTCTTCCAGTAGGATGGGTTAGATTTCGAGGTGCTGGATGAGGGAGTCAGATGGGGGTTGTACGCTGCGTACCAGGATAAAGAGGTGAGAGATGCTTTCATTTCTATGGGGGATGGGTGTGACAAGGCTCCGGGCCCAGATGGTTTGACTATTGCCATTTTCCAACAGAATTGGGGTATTGTTAGGACTGATGTAATGTCGATGATGCATGAGTTTTACTGAACATGGAAATCTGAGAGGAGCTTGTATGCTATGTTTGTGGAATTGTGGCTTTACTTACAAAAAAACTAGGGCAGTGAACATTTGTGACTTTAGACAATAAGTCTGTTGAACAGCTCTTATAAGATCTTAGCTAAGGTGCTTGTGATGAGATTAAAGCGTACTCTCCCTCATCTTTGACTCTCAGAATGCTTTTGCGACGTTTAGACAGATTCTGGATGCAGCTCTGGTGGCTAATGAATGTGTGGACAACAGGTTTAAAAGGGGGGGGGGGGGTACAACCAAGTGTATATTCCTATATGTTGTTTGCTGATAACACCCTCGTTTTCTGTGAGGCGAAAGCCAACAGTCTAAGTTATCTTTTAGGGTTCTAGATTGTTTTCAGGTGGTTTCTGGATTGAAGGTTAACCTTTGAAAGTTCTAGGTGATTCCTATTGGAGAGGGGGGGGGGGGGGGTACAACAAAGTGTATATTCCTATTTGTTGTTTGCTGATAACACCCTCGTTTTCTGTGAGGCGAAAGCCAACAGTCTAAGTTATCTTTTAGGGTTCTAGATTGTTTTCAGGTGGTTTCTGGATTGAAGGTTAACCTTTGAAAGTTCTAGGTGATTCCTATTGGAGAGGGGGGGGGGGGGTACAACAAAGTGTATATTCCTATTTGTTGTTTGCTGATAACACCCTCGTTTTCTGTGAGGCGAAAGCCAACAGTCTAAGTTATCTTTTAGGGTTCTAGATTGTTTTCAGGTGGTTTCTGGATTGAAGGTTAACCTTTGAAAGTTCTAGGTGATTCCTATTGGAGAAGTGCCCATGATCAATGAGTTTGCTAGCATATTGGGGTGTCAGGTTGCTCAGTTACTTTTTAAATACTTGTTGGTTTCCTTGGGGGGCGAAGTACAAGTGTATACTAAGGTGTGGGTTCAGGTCATAGAGTACTATCAGCATAGACTGGCAGGCTGGAAACGTCAACATCTCTCCAGAGCAAGGATTTAAATAACGGTATCGGCCGGCGAAACGGTAATGGTCGCGGAAAACGGTTTTGACCCATAACGGACAAACCGTAACGGGAATCGGGAACAAAACACGTGAATGTTAAAAAATCGTCAAAAATGCAAAAAAATGTATTTTTAAACATTATTTTGTTATATCAAATATATTTATGGTCTTTTTAGTTGTTCAGACCATGTCTAACTATTTTTAGTAGACAATTAGTCATTACACACTTTTTTACTACCAAACATAACCTCATTTTAAATATTAAAAAATAAAAAATAACCTACATCTTCCAACTGCTAGTAGTCAACTATAGAGTATAGTCAAGTATTTAAATAGTAAAGTAAGTTAGATGAGATAAGAATTGAGTGGATGAGGATAAGAATTGAGTGGATGAGGAGAGTCGTGAGAGAGAAGAGAAAAGAGAGAACCAGAAGAAGAGAGAGATGCCGCGAAGAACAGGATGCGGAATAAGGCACGCCAAGTCGCGAAGAACAGGCTACGACCGGCGGAAACACAATTACGGCTCTGGCATGTTTTCGTTCTCTGCCCTGCGTCTCGATTGAAAGCCAACCCAGGTCGAATCTTTCAAATCTAAACCCCGTTTTTGTGCTTTCCGCCTCTGTCTTCTTCTTCTTTTTCTCTGAAAATAACGATTTTGTTCCAAACCGGAGCGTATCGCCCGGTATTCGACCGTACCGGTCCGTATCGGCCGATACCTTCACGAATCTGGTCCACCCATCCCGTATCGGCCGTATCGGATTCGGTGACCTCCGATTCCGTTACGAAACGGGCGATACGGGACCGTTATGAACGATATTTGAATCCTTGCTCCAGAGGTGGTAGGCTTACTCTTACCATAACGTTGTCTAGCCTCCCCATTGTTTTATGTCTCTTTTCGTTATGCCAGCTTCTGTGGAGAAAATTTAGCATGATTTTTAAGGGGCGAGAATGGAGAACAAAATTTAAATATCATTTGGTAGATTGAGATTCTGTTTGCCGCCCAATGGAGAAAGGTGGTTTGGGCATTTTCCGTGTTTTTAATCAATTTCCTTAGGGAAGTGGTTGTGGAGGTATGGTTTAGAGCGAGAAAGGCTTTGGAGGAGAGTTATTAAGGCAAGGTTTGGGTCAGAGAGGCAGGGGTGGTATTCGAAGGCAATTACTTGTCTTTTTGGTTGCGGTTTACTAGGGCAGGGTGAGAACGATTTATGCAGAATTTGCATTTCAAGATCGGTACAGGGGAATGTGTCAGCTTTTGGAGGATCGGTGGGTGGGAGGAAAGTCCTTGTCACGCCAGTTTCCGTCGCTTTATCGTCTAGCCCAGGATCTGTGAGTTTTATGTCAGTGTTTTGGAGGGGAAGAGGGTAATGATGGAGGCGGGGTCGTGGTGTGGGATGTTTGGCTTGGGAAAGAATTGAATGACTGGGAGATGTGTGATTTACTTAATTTGTTTGAGATCCTCTACCGCCTCGAGACACCTTCAAGGGGGTGTGATTATCTAGAGTAGCACTTATCTCAATATGGGCTGTTATCTGTTCGATCATCTTACTCTTTCTTTGTGTGGGGCAAATGGATCCTTATTCGATCTCCTTTGATCTGGAAGGCAGACACTCCTACTCGTGTATCTTTTTTTGACTGGTGTGCAGCTCTTGACAACTGGTTCGACGTTGTCACATGCTAGTCAATTTGTGCTGTTTGTTTAGGTCGACTGTAGAATCAGTTGACCATCTTCTGTTTCATTGATCTGTTGTGCAGTCCGTCTGGGGTCTGGTTCTTGTGACTTTCAGCATTTGTTGGGCTGCCCCTGCATCTGTTTCAGAATTCCTAATTGCATGGAATGGGGTTAGGTTGGATAGGGAGCGACGGAGAGCGTGGCGTTTAGCTCCTTTGGTGATCATGCAGATTATTTGGAGGGTTTGTAACAGACATATTTCCAATGGGACTCGTATGTCCCATTCATTTGTCAAAGGCCTCATTATTCAGTTGCTCCTGGAGTGGCGGACGTGTGCCGCTTGGGTCTATAGATCATTTGTTATATTTTCTTGACTTGTTGGTTTAGTTTGGTTTTGTAGTTAGTTCTTCTGTTAAGTTGGTATAACTTGCAACTTTCTTTTTAACCATTGTTTTTGTTTCAAAAGAAATTTTCATTACTAATCCAAAAAAAGAAATATCCATGACGGGGAAAGCCAGAGCTACATGTGTAGAACATAATATATTGTATTGAATAATAATACTGAAGGGTTACATCTGTTCATATAGATACTGGAGAAGCTACTAGAATCTAGGTATAAACTAATTGCTACTTAGACCCTATAGTTCCTATACGCCCCCGCAAGATGGAGGGTGGTGACGAGACTCCAATCTTGGTCTTCAATGTACCAGGGGAGAGCAAAGTGGTCTGGTACGGTATTGTTACCGGGCGCCTTGTTTTCTGATCAATTGGAAACGAGCTTCGATCCTCTTCGGTGTCGGACTGTGACTAGATTGTAGGCGTCTGAAGGGAGGACGACCACTGGATTGCGTTTTCCGGCGCGAGTTTGGAGACGACGGCTGAGAACTAGGGTTCAGCAAATAGAAAAGGAAAAAGAGAAAACAAAAAAAAAGCTAATACCAATTCTGGTAGGGGCTCAAGTGAAATTGAGTCAAAGGATGAATACAAAGACTTGCGGGGCTAACTTGTAATTGTAGAAGAACATGGGGACCCCTCAGTAATTACCCATAATGTTACCCTTCTGAATTCTTATCTTCTCCATTGGCGGCAGGACAAAAACAGAACACAGTCTCGCAAGGGAAACAACGCTAATCACAGTGTTGAAAGATCCAACTTTCAGCTGTCATCAGAGACAAAACGCAACAGATTCTTGGTAGCCTATCTCCCAGAGAACAGGCGACAGTGGATTTCAATTTTGGCGGCTTTGAACCAGTGTGTAGTTGCCGGTAATGGAGGGAACGGCCTGGTCGATCCTCTGGAACGGCGGCGAACCTGGAAGCGGCGCTAGACGTTGCTGGCGGCGGCGCTGAACTTGGCTTGCCGCGGCGCTGGTTGTGGATGTCTTCGCAAGGTGCGATAGACCGCCGACTGAAGGGAAGGAATGAGGACGACAGTGGGTGGAACGCCGATGATTGGTCAACGGCGGTTTGGGTAGGTTTTGGATCTGCTGGGTCGACTCTGGAACAGCTGAGACGGCTTGAAAGGAAGCTGGGAAGAAGCCAGCGCTGTGAGATGGGAATCCAAAATGTTGCGTTATATGTATTATACAAGAGAAAATCTAGTTGGCCCAGATAATTTGCTTCATCGGTTATCTTCAACATTGGTAGCGACTAACTACTGGTTGAAGTACGGGATCTTCATAGTACAGCATAGTCATGGCTGCAGATATTTCCTTTGTTATGATTTTATGATACTAGTACAACGTTCACATTGTTCAAATGCATTATAGTTTGGTTCGGAGGCCCAATTCCAGGAGGAGCTAAGGCAATTGTTGTACAATGGAATTGATATGCAGGTTAAGGTTTACCTGCCAATACTTCCAGCAGACTCGCAGTTTCAGATTTAAGCAAAAACTGCGTGAGGTCATCGACACCTTCTCAAAGCTTTGTGCAGAATGCTGGTTTTTGTGGTGCAAATGGGCTGAAAACTGTTGTTTTCACTGCTAAATTGTTAGGCAAGCACCTTGAAGACACGATCGGTCTCAAAGGGGGCGGTAACGATAGAGTGGAGAGGATAAAGTGAACTTGGGACATAAGTGGATGGGGTAAGGTGAATATACCAAATACAGTTGCTGGAACAAGGGCTTTGGGAGAGAATGTGAGTGAAGGGGAGAACATGAGACGAGGAGAGGAGGCTGATATTCGGACTAGGGTTTTGGTTTGTCACTATTTCTTCTGTATCTACCTAGTTATGTGTTGCTTAGTCTTATCTGTGTAGTTTGTTATTCTGGCTATGGAATTGAGTTTCATTTGTTTTGGGATCTTTATCACAGGCTTGTGATGTGTTGGTCCGTTTTCAGTATTGGGACTTGTTACTGAATGTAGACAAAGGAGAAGAATAAAGCCGAAAACAAGAGAGGGTTTAGATGTAGACCAACATAACAAATTGTGGAAATTTGGTTATTGTATTAGGGCCACATTTTGGGTAAGGTACAAAAATCATGGGGATATGAGATATACTAGGACACGAGGTAGGATATTATTGTACTGGGATATGGCAGGGTAAGTGATTTTGGTTATGAGTGTTTGGTTAGAGCAGGACATGAGACAGGATAAGATGCAGGGATATGTTCTATAACTTATAACAACATTAAGATAATTTGTTCTATAACTTGGTTAGATAGTTCGAGAGGTATTTTGGGGCATTTCAGTCATTTTCCCTCTGCCCACTCTATCCCATCATCTTTTATATGGCTTTATAGCATCTCCTAGGTGGGATAAGCTTTTAGACCAATTTGAGGGGGGGGGGGGGGGATAAGGGAGGGCTTATCCGCACACCCAAACACGGGATAGAGGTAACATGTATAATTTTATCCTTGTCACTTCCTCCTTATACCTTACCCAAACAAGGCCTAGAGGTATTATAAGTTTCATAAGTTCTGTTTAGCTATCTATCATAGAAGAGTCCAGATCATGTTTGCCTAGAGATTTAATCACAAATTCTGGGAACCTTCTCCTTGGATTCGATTGGAGCATTGAAATTGCCTGTGTTATGCTTGGTTGCCTTCATCCCCTGTACTCAACTTTATAATTAAGTCCTACTATATCGTACCTGAGACATCATGGAGGCATTCTATTTTGAAAGACAGTTCATTTTTTGGTGCTATGTATGGTGAGGAGATAAAACTTCTTAGTTTTTCTTGTCCGTTTGGTTCTTAGAAAATGCTGAGTAATGTTTTCCATACGATGTGCATGCCAAACCTTCATTCTTGACCTTTTTCTTTCTTCTTTTCAGGAGCAACTGAGTTTAAGTTGTTTGTTGGCGCGCTAAACAGACAAGCTACAGAAAAGGACCTCGAGGATGTATGTTGTATTTCTTTGCATGTTTGCTGAATATCTCTATCATCTTGCATTGTCCTTGTCTTCTTCCTGCATTGAACTTTATCGAAACTGACAATACACTCTGAAAAGTTAGACGGCTGCTTATTATTCAAGCTTTATTTTTATTCATACCGTGCCAATGCCCTCTAAGATTAGCATGTTCTGATTCTTACTTGCTTTTGCAAAGCTCAATTTCAAGTTTGATTACTGACTACTGATTTTTTTGTCAGATCTTTCTGCCCTACGGTCGCGTCGAAGATGTTTACTTGATGCGTGATGAGATGAAGCAGAGCCGTGGTTTGTCAACTGCTTTAACTCTCACGGCATTTTCTAGTTGCTATTGTTCTACTATTGTGGAAGCAGAAAGAATACATTCTACCTGTTTTTTAAAGAAGAAATACATGTCTGTGCACCAAGGGACATTAATTGGTTCAAAATGGTGTTTCATGGGTCGTAAAAAATGAAAAACATATGTCAGTTGACCAGAAATCAGAATTCATTTTCCGGTTCTGGGGTTGATTACCTTAAGATGACCGATACCACGTGTCATCCTTCCACGTTTTTCCTTGGTTGTCTACACATTTAAACATGGCTTTTATTTATCATTGAACAAATGAAACTTAGCTACCTTGCACTTTCACACAATTCCCACTTGCATACATGCAGTATCAATTCTGAAACTTTAAGTCTTTAACTACATTCACTATCATAAATTGGGAGATCACACCCAAATGGACTAACACCGTCAAGTCGTCAACGAATTTGAATTAGTGTTTGCCATGTCACCAGAGTCGAGGGGTAGTTTCATCATCCCTTACCACCCACCAACGGCCACCACCTCCCTCCACTGCTACCATCCCCACCAGCCGTTTCTCTACCAAACCCTTTATTATTATTATTATTATTATTATTATTATTATTATTATTATTATTATTATTATTATTATTATTATTATTATTATTATTATTATTATTATTATTATTATTATTATTATTATAGCCTCCCCAGAAACTTTAGAGTAGGATGTATACTTTTGTTCACCAAAGGCACCAGTTTTAACGTCTAAGAAAATGATTGACTTACCAACTAACCCCGTTTATAAGTCTTTTCAGCTGTTTGTTAGAAACTTAATCACTCTTTTTTACAGTATCATATACGTTTTGACGAATCAAATACAATTCTAAGTCATATTTTGCAACTTTTTATAAGTTTGAAGCATTCTTACCTCAGATTTTTTTTGTTCCCACTATGCTAATTTTTTGGATCCGCCCCTGTACAAGCGTTTCCTTACTTCTAGAAATGGGGAGCCTGCTGATGCTTGCTAACCGCTTTTTGCATTTCACAACATTTTGGGCGTGTAATTTTAAAAAACTTTATAGAGGCCTGATTATTATCTCTTTTTTATGTATGTCTGCTTACCATCTTTTATCTGTCAATTATTACAGTCAGAAACATGGAATTTGTGCTTTTTTAACTACGGAATCTTTCTTGTTCAACTTCTTAAGTCAAGATTTTTGGATAGTCCCCTAAACGAGCTTGTATCGTGTGTTGATGCCTTTCACCGTTTATTAACTAAATGCTTTAAATTATTTTGAAGGGTGTGGATTTGTTAAATTTGGTCAAAGAGAGATGGCACTTGCAGCGATAAATGCTTTGAATGGGGTATACACTATGAAAGTAAGGTTTCTTTCAACACCTTCATTTTATTTGGGAATTTTGCTGAATCTTTGATGTTAAATATCTTCTTTTGCGTAACAGGGTTGTGACCAACCATTAATTGTTCGATTTGCTGATCCTAAAAGGCCTAGACCTGGAGAAGCAAGGTTCAACTCTTGTCCTATATCAAGTTACAGATGTTTACCGATTTTATTCGTTCGTCGTGCCAATTACTGTTAGTTAGATTGTGCTATCTTTGAGGTTACTTATTCATGATTTAGTTTTAGACTTGTATCTCTAACTGACTAGGGATGGCAATGTGTCTGATTCGGGTCAGATCCACCATATCCATATCCGGATCAGACTAGGAGGGAAGGATCCGAAACCGATCCAAATGTGGTCAGATCGGACTCAGATCTTACTCAAACAATGATATCCAAATCCAATCCCTATATCCATTATCATCTAAAATCCGTCGGATCTGATCGGGTCTGGCTGAAATTAAGATTTTACTGAATTTATTCAACACATGAACTCAATTGTTCAAGAGAGAACAAACATGCCGACTTGCAGATAGAAACCAAATTGAAGAGTCCAAAGTAACACTATTATAGCAACCAAGTTCGGACATTTCGACACCAGATTGCCAAGTTTAATTTGACAATTCAACAACTTCAGCAACCATTTGGAAACCGTGTTGACGTCAAATTTACCACTATTTTCATACAAAGAATCAATGCAACATTCTTAATGTTCCCACACGCCTTGCCATCAAACATTGAAAGAAAAAGAAAGTCCAAAACAAAAATTCCCAACACCTCACAATCTAACTTTGAAAAAGAAAGAAATACCAAAACAAAATTCCCATAGAACAGACCTAAATATTTTGTCCATAAATCACATAAGGCTTCATTGTGGTCCTAGATCAAAAGCTAACAGTATTCCCAGTACAACTAGGAAAAAGGAAAGACACCAAAAAGACTTGCCTTTTCACACACTCTCAGATCTTTTCATTAAGAGAAGAAAAAAAGAGAAACTCGGATCTGTTCACGGCCTGGGTCACCTACGACCGAGGCAGCATGACGTAGAGCTATGTTTCTGGACTTCAGGCGGCTGGGCGACGCCTACGACGATTTGGGGGTGGGGGGTGGGGAACACAGCAGAGCGGCTCTACAACGTTAATGAGAGAGTGAGTTTAGTCCTCACATTGAGTATCTGACAGACACTACTTCTCGTTGATGAGAACTGAGGTTTCACTGCAAGTACGCTCGACCAGTTCCAGACTAGGATTTTCAGGTCGGGAATCTCCTATTTCTGCACGCTCCAAGGTTCTAGAAGCTTCTCATAATCGGTTTGAGAATTGAGAGACAAAAGGCAAAGTGAGAAATGAGTTTTGAGAAATTAAGTGGCAGGTTAGGGTAGTTTAAATAGGAAGAGGCTATGTCGTAGATATATTAATGTATCCACGTATATTACTGGACAATCGCAATCCGTATCCAAACATATCATGATTTCAATATCCATATCTTAAATTGAGCGAATTAGGACCTGATCCTATCGGATCGGATCACTCGAATCTCGGATCAGACCAGTCTGCACTAGCATTCTACGACTGACTGATTGCAAATGACCCAATTAAAACAACTATCCTATTCATTTTTATGATGGTTCATCTGTTCGACTTGTGCGTATGTGCTCCAGGAAGTATGCCTTGCTTCCCATGTCCTCCCTTGTTCAGTGGTTGTTAATTTTGTGACAAATCCTAGCAGTTTGCAAATTAGCTGTGCTGTTGTGACTCTTGGATGTGTCACATTATCATATTCACTGAGCATGAGAGAAGGATCTTTGGAAGAACGGACGATGTCGATGGTGTGGATAAAGACAGGAACTATCCCATGTTATTTAGGATCTTATTTTCTTCAGTTAGGATTTCTAATATCAGATTTATTTTAGGAATTTGTTTAGTTAAGAGTCTATCTTGTTAGGATTTTTAGTTTGGTTAGGAGTCAATTACTACTGTCTATTTATAGGACTCCAGTATACCATTGTTTTTCAGCTTTTGGTGATCATAATATATATTGATTTCTCCTCTTATATTGAGTTGAGTATTTAAGGAAACTGTGATCAATTTTCCGTTTGTTCCTGGTGCATCCTGCATCAGTATCCTAACAGGGATTATTATGAAATTCTGTACAATACTAGTGTTTATGTTTAATGTATAAAATATTGGTAAAAGTAATATTACAAGGTATAAAAAAAGATTTACGTGCTAGCACAAGTTGCTGCTTGCTAGTGTGTACTTCGTGCTAACATTGTGTTTAGTTTAAAATTTAATATTTAAATATCATAATTAGAGAATACATTTTTTTAGCCCCAACGGAAAATTATAATTAGACAATACATGTTAAACCATCTATGAAACTATTTAATTGAAAAATTCTTCCAAATAGCCTATTCCCGTAGCTGGTTGGACCATCTACTGTTAAATGCTCAAACAGTAACTGACCTGCATGTATGACGGATTCTGTCTAATAACACTGTATATTACAGATACTGATGCTCAGTGATATTTTTCACTTGTTACAAGGAAAACGATATGTGGCTGATTCGGTCTAACAACATAGTATATCTTAGACACTAATATTGTCAGGAATACTGGCCATCTCTAAGAAGCTTGGAATATGTTTGTACTGTTTGTTTACAGTTTTTTAATATGCTTGTACCATCTTGTTTTGTTTCTCGAATTGTCTGAAGCTAATGGAAGAATCTTTTCCAAAATTGATTTGTTTTCCTTTATACTGTAGGGGTGATCCCGCACTCTCTGGGACAGGTTTAGGCCCTCGGTTCCCATCACCTGCTCCTAGGTAATCTGGTTAAAAATTCAATGGATAATTTATAATTCTATTGTTGTGTTTTTGTCTTCTTTTCATCTTATCCGTTTTTATTTCCAATGCATGGCTCACATGGATTTCATTTGTTACCGCAGACTGATGCCACCCAATTCTTGGCACCCCATGAACCCCCAAGATCTGGGCCCCCCTCCAAATAATGGCATGCAAGGTTTTGGAAGTCAGTTGCCTCGATCTGGGGATATGTTGACGTCATCCATGATGGTATAGTTTTTTTGGACCTTTGTTCTTTTTGGTGACAATTTGCTTTCTCACTGTTTCTTTTATTTAGTGTTACTCTTATCACTCTGCCTATGTGGGTGAACTGACAACTCTGTTTTTTTCACGAGGGGATTTTCTGATTTGGGTGGGGGGGGGGATTACCATTTTCTGAGAGGTGAAGGGGATCTCCATACTTGGGATAAAGGGGAAGAAAGAGGGGGGGGGGGTGTAATTTTCTCAAATATGTAAATAAGCCACACACTTACGCGAAACCAAACATTCTGGCCCGGATTGTAATGTTAGTCACCCTTGTATCTTTTTCTTTGGATCCAATATCACCCTTGTACTTGGAACATAGTCTAGGAGGATGTCAAGCCGAGAAAATAACCCAAGAAGCACTGGTACAGTGCAGGAACCAGATGTGGGTGCGGCGGGGGTGTTGCGAATATATTTAAATTGTTATTTTGTGTTGTTTGCATTACCATTATACTAGCATAAAAACAACAATTATAGTAATCAAAATTATAATCAAACAGAAATTCATACAGAGATATACTGGTACAGAGTTACTAAATCAACGATATTTTCTCTTCCTGTCATTTTTCGTAGCTGTGGAGAGATGAGTTATCTAAGGGTTAGAAATGTTCACATAGATGCACGTTCTTTTGGTTAAATTGTAGTATTTTACAACTAAAACTTTTAGAATGACCCCAGCTTATCCGCAAGGCACCCGTGAAGTAACCATCAAGCACCCACAAAGAACCCAGAAGCACCCGGTGCGGGTGTGCGACCTCCCAGAAGCACCCGTGCTAGTAGGACATAACTTATCAATAAGTACTTACGGTAGATGATCAGTTTGAATTAGAATCTAAATGTACCTAAAACATGTATAGTTTTTGTCTTGACATTCCAAACATACAATAACTGAGTTGGATATACGGTCTATTTACTGATTGAATGACACCTGTTTGGCATTTCCTAGGGTGGTCCTGTTAGAAGATATAGTTTGTTTCTTGGGCTTGCAGTTTCCTCCTGCACATCACAGCAGATATTCCTCCTGCACATCACTGCAGATTTGCACACACTGATTGGTGTTTGGATGCATTGACATTCATATTGATCCTTCTGCAATAACTTTTGAGCGTCCTTTTGTAAAGCTTAGAGATGATATTTAATGGAATTATTTAACAAACTCCATTTCCAAACTCGGCGTTGGCTTTTAATATTAGTATATATTATTTAACAAACTCTATTTCCTTTAACCTGCAGGGATAATCCTAGGTATAGCCCACTGATACGCAGACATGGCTTTCAACTCAAATTAAACTCAAATTAAACTTATGAAACCATAGTGGATGCTTTAGCTTAATTACCAATGATAAGCAGATGTGATCCCTTGTCTCTGTAATAAAAGTGGGTTTGGCCATGATCTATGTGGTTTCACGCTTGCCCACAGAAAGTAGCAGACACAACACTAACCAGCGTAAACTATATACTGACCATAAGATGGGTGAATTTCCCTACTGGGAGGTCAACCTTTACTTTGTGCGACAGCACAAAACTTCAGGGGAGGATGGATAATGAGGAACTTTGGAGGCGCAGTAGCAGTTTTGGGTAACTAATTGCAAAGTAACTGTGATTTGTGGAACCTTGCGGGTAATTTCTTCTGTAACTGGAAATTGGATGTTTTCTTGTGACATCTGGAATCCGCTGCATATGAGAAGGCATTCAGTTCATATACTAATGGGAACTTGAAAAATATGTACGAACTTAACTCAATCTTGAACTAAGGTAACCCCCCTGACGACGACAACAACAATAACAACAACAAACACGCCTATTCCCAGTTTAACCAGGGTTGGCTACATGGATCAAACTCGTCCAGGTTTGCATTGTGGTTCATCTGAACAGAACCTACTTTAAAATCTCTCTTTCTCCTTGAAGATTCTGAAAAAGTCTACAGAATAATCCACTTGAGGAATACTACTTGATAAGCTAAGGCAAACCACTGAGGTAGTACAGTAGGGAGTCAAGTGAACTGTTTATGCTGAAGATATAGATCTTTCGACCTAGACACCATTTATAAACCAAAGTGACATTTCTGTGGTCAAATACTGCTATAATTCAATGTTATCACTAGTTCTTGAGATTTCTATGAAATGAAGTTTGGCCTTTAGCTAAGATCGTCTTCAGTAATTCAGTAATCACAGCATAGCGAATGAAGTTGGTTGAGCCAACATTATGGCACCATAATATCTGGATACGTCTGTTTCACTCCTGAGGTTCCAAGAAACGCGGTTTATGACAGAAGCGACCAGCTTGATACTTGGTGAGTTGGTGTATTACCCTCAAATGAAGATGTATATTTAGGCCGAGTGTAGTATTGTGCTTTGCTAAGTGTTACACGGCCATTTGTGGTTATGGTGGCAAGCTATGAAGCACCGGAACGGCAGGTGGGGCGACGTCCCCGTTCGTACCCGTCCGGAACGCCCCGGAACGCTCCTGGAACGTCAGCTGGCGTCCCCGAAAAAAAAAAGATTCCGGAACTCGACTGGAACGGCATGGGGATGCGTTCCGTCTTTCCTGAAACGCCTGTGGAACGTCCCTAGCCGACCTTCCAGAGATGGATGGACTCTGAACAAGACCGCCCGTACCTAGGTCGCCGGCGATCGGCGATCCATCACCGTACTGTGAGATAGACGAAGCATCGAAGAGAAGAGGAGAAGATGGAGAATTGAAGAGAGCTTTGGGAACATCGGAGAATACGAGGAGAACAGTGGAGAGTGAAGAGAATCGTGTGGATGAGAGAAAGGGTATTTGAGAAGAAAAGTCAAACTATCATATCACCTTCCAATAAATTAGTTTCATAGTTATACCAAAAGTATTAGTTATTGGTTTGACCCAGTAACACACGTTGCCAGAACTTTCACTTTTCAGTTATTGTCCTCACTTTTTTTAAGAAACTCAAATTTTATAAAAACCCTAATGGGTTAATGGACTTCTAATTTGAGCTTTTCTGTTGCCTACATAAGTAAACTGCCCAAAGTGTTTTTTTTAGAAAGCCCAAAGTGTTTGTTTTTTTTTAGAGCCGACAAAGTGTTTGTTTCTAATAAGTATATATATTTATTATTATTTTGGATGAAAATAAGTATATATTTATTATGTGTTATATACATAAAAAAATTAAATAGATAAGAGGTTTATGTTTATTTTAAACACACACACACACACACACATACACACACACACGCACACACACACACACACACACACACACACACACACATATATATATATATATATATATATATATTTAAAACGCTGTTTCCCCGGCGTTTCTTCTCCTAAATTTTTGAAAATCGCCGCTCCGGCGTCTCCGTCCCCGTCTCGTCCCCGTCCCCGTTTTGGTGCTACGTAGGTGGCAAGTCATCATCAGTAGTAGTTCTGTAGGTTTTATCTGGTTTAACTAGGCGATGTACAAACTGTATCTTCCCCGTTCGTTTTACGTGGGCTATCATATGAGTTAAGGTGGTAAAGCTAACATATCATGCTTTCTCCTATATGACGTCTATTTTTATTTAGTTTTATTCTGACATCGATAATAGTATTGTTATTGTGGTTTATAATGCTGTTTCTGCTACCTGTGTCAGAACTATAACCAGACAATGCCTCAAGTTGGCTCTTTAGGGCAGCAGCACCAGATATCACCTCTGCAGAAGCCACATCAGTCTCAAGACTCACCATCATCCTTTCAGGTGCACCCACAAGCGCCATCACCTTACTCACAGACACCAACATCGAATGCTTTCCAGCAACTGGGTCAACTGCAAGTTCCTCCGGCCTCTGGTCAGATGCCTTTCGGTCAGGTATTGCCATCACAACAGCTTTTAGGTTCGGGGGGTCAGTTATCAGTTACTCAGCCCCAGGGCCAGAATAATGCCACACCGCAACAACTCCCTATGGATGTTAATCAACAGCCGCATCAACTTTCTGCCATGTCGAATCCACAGCAGCTGCCTGCTCCTGTTCAGCAACACATGTTTCAACCACCGCAACAGTCACCTTCTCAGTTCGCTCAGATGCTTTCTCAACAAAAGCAATCGCTACAAGCAAGCTTCCAATCATCACAACAAACATTTTCTCAGC
This sequence comes from Linanthus parryae, assembly GCA_023055425.1. Lineage (NCBI taxonomy): Eukaryota > Viridiplantae > Streptophyta > Magnoliopsida > Ericales > Polemoniaceae > Linanthus > Linanthus parryae. The sequence continues at coordinate 118,589,359 of JALGPY010000001.1, forward strand.
TTCAACAACAATTTCAGCTTATGCAGCCTTCGAATCAAAATCTGATGCTACAGCAGAATACTCAAGCCACCGCACAGCAGGTTTGAGATGCTTATTGTACCAATTCAATAGAGTTAGCTGATACAGTTCTATGCGTTTTATTTAAATATCAATTAGACCAAGAGATACTAACTAATTGATTTGGAATTCATAATTTACCCACTCCGGTTTGTCATCATGCATCCCTCCCTTCTCTATTTGGAAGAATTAATAATGTTCCAAGGACCTTGTAGTGGATGCAAATCTCTAAAAGTCTTAAGGGTACACACATCTCTAGAAGATCAAGACGGTTATGAGTACCTCAAGAGATCTCTAAAAGAAATTGCATTCCAGATTCTTATGTGCTTTTAGTTGGAGCTTGTCAACAATTAGCGAAAATATACTGCAAACGGTGTATCTATCTGACCCATCTTTTAAGCTATCAAAAAGAAGTGAAAGCAAAGTACATAAGCAATGGTAGTAATGTTTGCTGAAATGCGAGGATTTGCAGAAAGCATCATAAAGGTGTAAGAAGTTTGATGTCCGGAAATGGTTGTTTTTTAGGTGTTCTCGAAATAATTTGGTGGGTCTAAAGAAGAGTAGGGATGGCCATTGTCTGAAGGGAGAATATCAGTCATGCGATTTTTAATTAACATCGAGTTTGCAAAGTTTTGATTTCTCTTCCTTTTCCGATTATTTTACCGGGATTTTATGGACTGCGCCACCCTTCTCTCCTGGAAGAGGATTGATATTTTGAAAGTAGCTACTAGTAGTTCGGTTCTCTAAACGAAACCCTTATCTCTAAGCAGCAGCATTTTGACTGGTGCTTCTCTGTGCTCTCTCTAGGAATGGAGGTATTGTCTAGGTCTACAAGGTCATTTTCAAGTCATTGGTGAGTTGGAGTTTGTTGATTTTTCTTCTGTTGAGGGATCTACTGATTGGGAGAGTCATGGATGATATGCTCTTTTAGGTTGGATTAGCGGGACCACTTTATAGCTATTTTCATGTCTTCTCTTGGTGACCACTGCCCGGCTATTTGTTTTGCATTAGACTTTCTAGGTGAGTACATCAAGTCCCTTCATCTTTACAGTTTCAGGTTATGAAATTGGAAGTTCAGGTAGCTTATTTGTCTGGCCTCAATCCTCAACCAAAGTGCTTGGAGCGCGCCAACCGCCATATGTAAGATGCATGGGCTAGTCTATAATTACCAACGTTAACTGACATAGTACAATGGTATGGATATTGCAAGATTAAATGTTACAATATTATGTAGAAAGGATAAGTGATCCAAACCAACTAATGGAAAACTGCATCTTATATTTCCGATTCAAAAGCATTGGCAATCATATTCTATAGGTGAACTGATTCCCTCAAATACTCCTACTGCTGTATATCCCTCTCTGTGGCAGTGAAGTAGTGGTACAACTTAATACATTTCATTGAGACAGGTCTAATCTCCAAGCTGACTTTATCCCCTCCTCAAGTCAAATGTGTATTGGTTCGGGGGAAGGGGGGGGGGATAACTAGAAAGGAGCTGGAAATGATATGGACTTTTGTGGATAATATATTTATTTATTTTTCTGCTTGTTTCTTAATTTGGAACGGGTGGGCAGAAGATATTATTGACTTTATATATTTTTGTCATGTTTCTGAAAGAAGACACATGTAGGTGTAGGAGGCTTGAACTCAAGACGTCATAATCGAAACCTAAATGCTCTTACCACTTGAGCTAGGTATCTGGTTCGAAGGGATTAGCTCTTACGATGCTGCTTGTCATACCTGTCTCATAATGCTTTATGGGAATGCATATTGCAGACTGGTTTTGGTTTCTAGTGCGCGTTCGGGGTATGGAATCTCAAATTTCGGAAAGTGATGCTTGAAATTCTTTTGTAACTAGGATGTTGATAAGATCTCGTGAAGTTATTTTGAGAAAGGTTACATAGATTGACACATCTAAATCCGTCTTTGGATTGTTTCAACCCTTGAGCTATCTTCGATTTCATCAAGGGTTTCCATTTTACACCGTTTTGGGAACAGGGGGGGGGGGGGTACTTTAAGTTTCATAGCGTTTATTGGGAATCAGAACAAGCAACATCCAGCTAGGTGGGGGCAGGCTACCTGTTTTAAAGAAAGTATTATACATGTTCTCTTTTTACCACCCTTACTCTGTTGCAACGAGGTCAAATAATATTTAAGATTGGGCTTGTTTTTACTGGAGCCTTTTTTTCTCCTCACTTTTTCCTTTTTCTACAAAACAAAAGCCGCAGGAATATGTTTTGTGCAAAATCTGTATATTGGTTTTAACATTATGGCCAATTTGTCGAAAAGCGATTTTGACTGTTGGCTTTGTCAACATCATATGAAATAGCTGATGTGACTGGCTGATCAGATATGGCAGGGTTGGGTTGCTAATATCCGTGTTACCTACTCAGAGGATACATTTGTTTGAATGAATACCACTCTGAATTGGAGGTTGTCCAGCTTTCTGTCTCAAAATTTCTACCCATGGGAGTACATTTACTCACAGTTAGTGTGGCGGATAGATTAAACTTGCAGTCATGTGGTGTAATTCTCCGAGCATGTACAGTTCTATAAAATTTGAGTTAGTATTGCTTTGCACGCTTCTGGTTCATTTAGAATTAGTGTCATCATGGGTGAAAGGGATCAAATAAGGCAATGTTGTAATCACTGTTTATGCGAAGCTTTACTTAACAAATCAGGAGTATCTAAAGTAAAATTTGCAAAAATATCAAATTTTTAGGCACATTCGATGTGCTTATGATATATCATGAGTGGACAAGGAAATGAGAATGCTAAGATAGATAAGTGGTGTAAGAGCATCCCCAATGGCTGGGTAAACGGTATTCTTCGGCAAAATTTAAAGAAGTTGAGCAAAATTACAAGCCCAATGGATTAGGCATCTTATTATGCAAAATACAAAATAGGCGTCATTATCGCCTAACTTCTCGAAGTTTATTCCCTCGCCATATTTATTTTTCCCTGCTTTTTAAGTTTTTGCGACATTTGTCCACTTTTTAGGGCGTGATTAATTATTTAAACCATGTCTCCTATAATTTTTCAACCACTTGTCCTAGATCCTTCTTTAAATTTCATCTACCACCGTGAAAATAATTCCTGACTATTAGCATTGAATTTAAATTGCCTAATTTATAGCTAATAGCATTGGAGCCCAGGGTCAAAATAAAAGTACAAAATCATACTTTCGGGCATAATATGCCTATTTTTTTACCTAATACCATTGGAGATGCTCTAACAAGAAAATATATGATATACAATGACATGATTAGGAAGAGTCTTGGCATTGCAACATTAGAAGAAAAATTGAGAGAGAATTGTTTTCCATGGCTTGGTCATGTGTACCATAGACCCTTGGGTGCACACCTATTAGGAGAAGTGATAGAAACTAAACTCCAAACGATGGTAGTAGCTTAGGAGAAGTGAACCAAGACAAACCTCGGTGGAGACAATAAGATAATAATTAGTCAAATTGAACCGAAGTGAGTGAATAGCTTGGCAAAGATGGAGTTGGAGGAATTGTTTACATGTAGCTTATCCCAGTTAAACTGGGAAAATTGGAGCATTTCATTACACTTGGCTTAGGAGAAGTGATAGAATCCAAATCCAAACGGTGGTTGTAGATGTGAGAGACTGAAACCAAGACCAACCTCGGTGGAGACAAGATAAGAATTAGTCAAATTAAACCGAAGTGAGTGAATAGCTTGGCAAAAATGGAGTTGGAGGAATTGTTCACATGTAGCTTAGCCCATTAAAACTGGGAAAATTCTTCTCTAGTTGAGTTATAAACTCTGGCATTCAAGTTGCACTTGCATTGTGGCCCAAATTTGTTATTAGAGGTTATCGTTTAATTTTACTGGTGTCTTATGTTTGATGAATGTGCTAACAGCTAAACATATTACGTAATTTGCAGACTCCATGGACAGGAGTTGTACCTTCCCAAACAGTTGTCAGCACCTCTTCTGTCACTTCAGCTGCAGATGTGCCCCCGGCCAGGTCTACTACTCCACTAACTTCTTCACAAACTGTTGCTCCTATTAAGTGTAACTGGACGGAACACACGTCACCAGATGGACACAAGTACTATTATAATAGCTCAACTGGTCAAAGCACTGTAAGAAATATGTTATCCATTGCATCTTTTCTCTCTTCTTATTTGCTGCATGTCTGTGTTTTTCCTCTGTTTTGAACAAATGTAACCGTTGGTCTTTAATATGGACATGTAGTGGGAGAAGCCTGAGGAGTTGGCACGATTTGAATTACAGCATCAACAGAAACAATCTGGTCAACAACTTCAAGCTCAGCCTCACCCGATAAGTGGCTCTTCTCAGCAAGTTCCTCTTCAGGCACAGCAAGTTCCTCTTCAGGCACAGCAAGTTCCTCTTCAGGCAATGATCCGTCAACCGCAGCAGTTGCAACGAAACTCTTTACCATCATCTGTGAGTGGTTTGTTTTACTTTCACTATCATGAGTGTTTTTAAGTTGCTTCTGAATTTGTTTGTGTAATATTGTTGTAGTATCAGGCTTCAGGAGCTCCAAGCCACCACAATATCCAGGTATTGATTTACTGGTTTATCACATCTATTATTGGTTTAGATCTCCAATTATTTTATTACCAGAACTACTTGATCTCTACTTTCAATGTTGACATCTATAATTTACTTAAAGTTAAGCAGTTATTCAGAAGGTTCAATTTCCTTTGTTGCATTTGGTGTTTTGACAGCCAAATATCTTTGTAAAATTATATTCATTTTGTAGTCATGATTCCAGGGGTTGGCGTCTGGGTTTTTATCTGTGTATGCTGTATGGATATCTTACAACCACGGGGAAGTTCCCTAAACCATTGTTTTCTCCTCAGACCCATTATTTAATGTTCCTCTCCTCCTATGCCCATTTTCTTCGGTCACCATTACTCTTTTCTCGGGTGAATTATTCCATCATCATTTACATAGAACTAACACAGCCTAATTCCAGAAAGAGATAAACGGGTTGAGATAGAAGTTGGAGATAAATTATTTAAAGAATTGAATAATTTTGGGCTATGAAGTAATATCTTATGTATACATCTACCCCGTATTTTCGTAGTGTATAGGGTTTGACTTAGCTTAACCTGATCTTGGGCTCCTTATGGTTACCTTGGTGACTCCCCTTGTTAAGAACTAGCAATTCTTCTAAATCTTCTTTTCTATTCTCGGTGTGAATCCCTGATCAAGCTTCGTTTCTTGAAAGAGGTTTTCACTTTCTCAGGGTTTCATTGCAAGTTGCAACGGAGAAGATTCAAGCAAGCTGTTTGTACTGTTGTACCCGGAGTTTTGTGGTTTCTCTTTCTGATTGGATCTGATTATTTATTTGGTTCATCGAAGTTCCTAAGTGAGTTTTAGGTTTTTGTGGAAAAATGAAACAGTAAGAGAAGCTGGATTATTGGAGTAGGAGAGAGAATGGTAGAGGGAGAATTACACCCTCAACGATTGGGATCATTTCTAAAATGCTCCTTCATGTTCTATTTATATCAATTTACCCCTACATTTTGGTTGTCTTTAATTACATACTTCCACTAATATATCTGTTGACTAATCGTAAGTGGCTCATGTAACCGGGGGAGCGTTTGACACATGTCACTATTTTAGTTTATTTTAATCTTATCAGTTGTCTAGTGCTGAAGAAAACACGGTTTAAGTTTTTTATATAGTAATACTTAAATATCTTTATTTAGTCTTCTAATTTGCTAAAAGTACATTCAATACCAATGCCATACTCTGCTCCGTCACAGCTGCAACAATGGAAGAGAATCATGGCGTTGTGTCCCCACAGCCACGACTTCAGTTATCTCCTCCGCCAGACCACTGCTACTGAGGCTAACTAAAAAGTCCAATTTCACCTTCACACATTTTTTTGCTCCTATTTTTTCCGTTTTTCTCTGGCGTAAAACCCTAAATTCATATAATTTTATCAATGAGTCAAAATGGTGACTGTGTTTGGTAGAAGCTGAGAGGAAGCGTATCGAGAAAGTCTCGGAGATTTCTGGTCATGGTGGTGGTTGTTGTGTGTTAGAGCTCGGTGGTTTGGTGATGGAATTGTAATGAGTTTCGATGTAAGATGGAGTGGAGATATAGGTGGATCTTGTGGTGAGAGGGAAGAAAATCAGAGGAACTGAGTAGATGGTGGTTGGTTGTGGGGGTCTGTGGTTACAGCGATTGTATGTTGATCAGTTTGGAGTAAGTGTTGGAGGTGAGGTCAAGAAGATAAATAAAGGATTTTCATGTCTTTGGACCTGTTTTTATTATCAAGTGTTGATAAAGCTCATTCATGAGACTTGACACGTGGCCATCACTCATCCACTTTTGTGCCCCCTTAACAAAATAGGGGACATATATTATAGTTGCAAACATATCATAAAGATAAAGAGGCGAATGAACAAAATTTGAACATGAGAACGCTTTAGTAACGACACCTAATCCAGGGGGTCAAACACTTCTCATTCTGGTAGATACATTGTGAATCAACCTAACCACGCAATCTCTATTTGGTATGGTGCGCCTTTTTATTATAGCCCTCTTCTCGTACAGAAGTTGGACACATTTCTGATGGGGGCAGTGGAGCTTTGAAATTTATCAATTCATTAGAATCTAGTCTGTTTTCTTCACACTGACATTAGTCACGGTCTTACTCATTTCGTGTAAGATACATGAATAAAAAGAATGGTGATTTCAAAAAGACATTTAGAAGATAAATTCCATTGACTTAATCAGGTATAAATGATGAAACATGCACTAGTCTCTATTTTGAAGATAAAAGTACATGTACTATCTCGTGATAGAACACATGATAATGAACAAGTCAGATCCAAAACTGTAAGTTATGAATTTCAGATTTTCCAATTCTGTTCTATACTCCTATGTGAACTTGTGAGCTAAGAAGCACGTGCGCGGATGCAAAATATTTTCAAAAATTAGGGGTGCAGGTACAGGGCGGGTGCGGCAAATTCACGCGTGTGTATACACGCGTTTGTGTATTACTCGTGAGATTTTCACATACATGCAAAAATGAAAATAAGTACATTTTTGGTCCAAATTATATATAAACCATACACATTAACCATTCCAACAAAATTTGTAATGCGCATATCATGTTCACAAGTCATAAAAGATGCATGTTCTTATGTTTAGATTGTAGCTGTATCTTAGAAGACCTCTCAACTAGAACTTCCAAAATGACCCTGTCGCACAAAGCACCCACGAAGTAACCAGAAGCACCCGTTGTGAGCGGCCGATCTCCCAGAAGCACCCTAGCTTCATAGCTTGAGTGTATGTAGGTGTCCTTTTCTCCGTCCTCAATAACAATGTTCAGATTTGTATGCCGACGTTGAACTTTGGTCCATAGCCGCACCATGAAGACTAGGTAGTGTTTCATATGATTTCATGTGCCAAATTATATTGTGGGCTAGTTACTCACTGGTCCACTAGTGCAACTTTTCACAATTTTTCACCTTTTGAAGATGCATTAATCTGAACCTATGGTTTCATGTGTCCTTGTTACCCGCCAACTTGGCTATTTACCCAGTTATTTAACATATCTTGTTCCTGCTTGTCCACTTATTTTCAGCTGTTAGCAGTTTATATATTTCTTAAATTCTTTGCTCTGCAGGAACCTGGTTATACACAGTTGTCGGGAGCCGCTGGTTCTGTTAATGATCCTGCACGTCTCCAACAGGTACATGTCGTGAACTTCTCGATGTGGTCATGTTTCTTTCTTTATTCACTCATCATCTACTCTTGGATGGCTTGTATTTGCAGGGCCCACCCGCCGGTCAGGATTTGGCATGGAGGAATAAACCGTCAGGTCTTTCCTTGTTTCTGATGTTTTAAACTTCTCTGCATGCTTTCTTAACAGCTTGAAGATTAGCTCTAAACTTGTATAAGATCCACTCTGGTAGCTGGATGACTTAAAATACCAAAGTAATAGTTTAGTTGTCCTGCCTCACCTCATAGTAGCTGATGCTGTAAGTTCTAAATTCATAAGTTTACTTGTCCATAAGGGTTTTATTTAGGAATAACTGCAAAAATGCCGCTCCCTGTCCCCGCGCATCTGAAAGTGAAAATAATTGGTTGTGGAGTAGTATTTTCTTACTTCTTAGAGAAGGGTAAAGATAGACAAGAGATCTCTGGGATGATAGTCTATACTGTTCCCAAACCTGTTACTGTAGCATTTTTCAAGTGTGCTATCAATTGATGTCAATGCTCTTTCTTAGTGAAATAACTTGGAATGATTTCTTCAGGAGCTTGATCTGGAACAAGGTGTTTTGAGCAAACATGTAAAGAAAGCGTAGTGGCTTGTGATGCGATATGAAGTTGGAAAACTCCGATCCAGTCTAAATATAAGCTGCTGGCAATGGGCGAGTCATGTCATCATTAACATAGCCTTTCAACTGAATGCCCAATGGGGTTGGCTGTAGAAGTAGTACTTGCCTTCTCCCCATAGAGCAGTATTACGAGTTTTCGATGGCTCGCATGAATGTATTATTAGAGTTGATTTTATGCCATTGGTAGAGTCAAGAATTGTGCTCACGCACTGTTGTAATTTGCGAGTAATGTAACATTGTTAGGTAGGTTAGCGACATCTTCTAATTAGTTGATTTTGCTTTTACCAATCTTGAAATTCGCTGCATCCATAAAATTTTCTGATTCTGTATGGGTCTCTCGATCAAATCGTGTTGGGTTGTATTCGAGTCTCATTTAAAGAATTGAATAGTCACATAGTAGTAAGGAGTAGCTGAGAAAGGACGGTAGTAAAATGATTATCAAAGAAATGCAAATATAACGCAACAGAAGAGCCCTTAACTCCGATTTAACAGAATTGCAATTTGGAAACCGCAATTTGCACATGAAAGCATCTAACTAGCCTTGGTTACACAATGATGATGATATATTTGCCCTCTAAGAAAATGAGATATAAGGCCGCTTACGGTTTACCACAACTGACAACCGGAGACTAATCTGCTTGAAGCGTAGAAATCATTTACCTCTCAACAACGAGGGTGCCCTTGGCCACTTGTCGGGTCACACTGTGCATTAGCTTCTAATTCCAAAATGCTTGATGAAGCGCGGCGAAAATTGATTTTCTCAAAATTGGTTATGAAAGATTTTGACTCAAACTTTTTATGGTTTTATGTGCCATGAATATAATTTACTTGTAGTTAAGGTATTCTCGCGCTTCAAATGTGAGTGAAATAAACTAGTTGATATGTACAAACAACTTTTTCATACCTTGGAGATGAAAACGAGTGTATTTATTCATGTACTTTTAACTGAGTGATAAAGCACAAAGTTATTCACCCGTCTCCTTCAATTGCAAGACCAGTCGCTATATTTTATGCTTGGCTAACTTTGTCGTATATACATAACAATAAATGGACGGCATGAGCTGAATTCAAGGAGAAAATTGCACGAGTAGTCATCATAGTCACTTGAGATGCATGGTGCAGTACATCCATTTTGAATGATTCAACATTATAAGGTAAATCATCATATTGAAATCTTGTACATTTAATGTACTAGTTTTATAAGTGGAATTACTATTTCACTTTTTTCTTTTTCTTTTTTTTCTTTTCCTTCTTGCAATCAATGCTTTGGGTGGAGTTACACGACAAGAAATCGGTTCAAGTGATCGACGCCATCAACTTTATAACATGCGTTTAATATCTTTATAGGTAACTGGGGACATATGAAAACTTTGGAAAATTGCTACTTTCAAGCACTAGAATGAAATGGATTCTCGCAATTTCTATGCTTGCACGGTAACACAATCAGTAAAGCCTATGCCATTCACAAAGCATGAGAAGTACAAGATGGTTGATATTATGCTCTCGAAAGAAATCACAACTTTTCTTCTTGAGATTCATGTAAGATAACCTTCGTTTTTTCCAGTCTAACAGATTGTTTCATATACTAGTTAAACTTCTGAGAGAGCAGCTTTGAGCCAGAGAAATTTTGAGGGGAAGATGATCTATTAGGGATGCATATATAGATATATATGTCTGATTAAAAAGCTATTCTAACAGAAAAACCTATTCATATATTTATATAATATAAAGATAAATACATTATTTAAAATACATTGTCATTTGTTCGAAACTTCTTTTTTGAGAAATTGTTTTTTGTCGTCAACCGGGTTTGAACTCGGGACCTCATGCAGGGGCTTCCAACGCTCTATCACTTGAGCTACCACCCTAGCTGCATTTGTTCGAAACTTCTTGATTTGCTGTCACGAAACAGTTACATTTTCTCTTTTATGGATTTGGTGTAACTTATATTTTCTCTTTTATCGACCGGAGTATCTACTTTTTTTTTTGAACAACCGGAGTATCTACTTTTAACTAAAACGCTAAAGTCATTTCACCATACTTTAAAATTATATACATGGAAAATCTATCTAAAAATTATTTTTTTAAAAGCAATTTTCCTTCTTTAAAGTAATTTGATTTAGAATTTATTTCACGTCAGAGAATATATGAAAACAAAATACGTATCAAGGTTGGCATCTCTTTACAGCTAGCTACAATTGACAAGAAATTACACAACACATTGCATTTTCAATTAGATTCTTTTTTCTTTTTCTTTTTTCTGTATAGTGTATGTGATTTTCTAGTGATAGTACTTCCCACTTATAGTTCTAATTATTAAACCTTTCCAATGGTTTTTTCATTTCCTTTTCAAACAAGTAATGTAGGCAATGCACGGGCTATATCCATTCGAAAACTTATTAGAAGAATAATATTAGTACTCTAGGGTAACGTTAATTAAGGCATTGTTTGTCACCCGACCTAGCTACTAGAGGGAAAACGGTGTATCAATTGATAAATGCTCATTGTGATAGACGATTGCTTTCATCCAATTCAATCGTATAATGGCATTGAGAAAAAGATATCCATTACAAGTTATTTAAGCGAACGTACCAATTTATGCTTTACCCAATCTCATAAATTTGGATAATTTGAGCAATTCGAATGGTTTTATGACCTTGCACAGTCCCTCATTTGCATTTTCAGATAGGGAAAGACGTTATTGTTTTGTTTTCTTAGATTTTCTTAATTTGTAACGGCTAGCATTTGCGATATTTGATATATTTCATTACACATAACACAATTTAGAAGTTTTTTCTTCTTCTTTATTTCTTCTTCTTTATTTGGGTGTTGCTCATTGTTATCATGATACCGGTCTCCATCAATATTGAGTAATACAATTATGCGTATATATGCTGATGTGGCACAACGTATGAGGAGGCGACAACGGAGTGTGTACTGATATTCTGAACCAATTTATAAGAATTGAGTAAACCAAAAAAATTAAATAAAGTAGTGCAGGGAATACACACTTGAGGATATGAGGCTGTAAAGCTAAATATGCAAGAATAATTCTCTTGAGAAATTATTTTAGAACAAACATAAGGGATTTTTTTTCCCTCTCCCTCTTTTTTACTTGGTAAAGTTTGAGGGGTCGGACACAGTTCATGTAGTTCATCAGTTGAAGAATATGCACATGAACATCTTGATCTTTAAGAGACAAGTAGGAGCCATTGTTTAATTTGATCCTCCTACAAGCATGCCTTTAAACTTTCCTTCACTAAAGTATTAGTAAAGAACAATCTTATGTGCTCAAGGGTTTAATAACCTTATAAAACTCAAGACGCCATTTACTCAAATACAATGGCTATTAATCCTTAAACCCTTGTATTGAAAATCCAGACTCGATATAATTTCTACCCAAATGCAGAAAACCGAGTTGAAACATAACAACCACGACGGTCACAAGTATTCGCTCCGGAAGTTCAACATCAAATCTACCAAGATGCAAACCTAATTTATTAATTAGTTGGTTGGAATTGCGAATCTAGTGTAACATGCAAACAAGCTCAACTCCACATAACTCTTTGATTAATCATAATCATGAGTCATAATTGCTTGTGTGATCTAAGCAAGGATGGGATAAAGGTAGGGAGTTACACAAAGTTCACTAAGCTTTCAACTAAAGTTAAGGAAATCATGCATGGCCATAAATAGAAATTGCATTCAATTGAGTCCAATACTAGTAAATACTACCATATGCATAACAATGGACAAGGACCTTGCAACTCTAATAGGGCATGGAAAGAAACCATATACTACCTTTCTGATGATATGCATGAGCTAGGTAGCACCATTCTTAAAGCAAGCCACAACACCATATCCTCATCTCTTGCCAAAAACCTCATTCCACCCTTCCTCAAATTAATAGCAACCACTTAATTCTAGCAACATTATGAGTATAGGAATACCAAGAGAATGTGAAAGTCCAATTAACTAGATAACAAAGCTTTAAATGATGCAACATTTGTGAGTAAAACTCATTTATATACAATTTCAGAAAGGGAATGCATTTTAAAGAAAATAAATGGGACTTCCAGTAATCACATGTAAAAAAAAGGCTTAATTACTTAATACATACCACTAATATACTGAAACTATCACATTGCAACTCCCAGTTCTAGAACTAGCTGATCGCATTCCCCATTTGAAAAAAATACGTCAATGTGCAACTGGGAACGAAACTTTACAAATGGGGGATGCGATCAGCTAGTTCTAGAACTGAGGGTTGCAATGTAACATTTTTGACAAACTGAGGGTATGCATTAAGTAATTAAGCCAAAGAAAAAAACATTTAAGGCTTGTATTTAACACGACTGGAAGTCTCAATAGTCGTCGGTCAAAAGAATATACATTAAAAGTTTACACTTGGTGCGACCTAAGAGATTCGTGAGTCAAAAGAAAAAACATTTAAGACCTGTATTTAGTGCAATCTGAGAGTCTCGACGGTCGTCGGTCAAAAGAAAATACATTGAGTCTCAGAAGTAGTCAGTCAAAACAAAATACATTTAAGGCTTATATTTAGCACAACCGATGGTTGTCGGTCAAAAGAAAGTACGTTTAAAACTTATACTTCGTACAATATGAAGGTCATGGTCAACAGTCAAAAGAAAATACATTTAATGCTTATATTTAGCACGACCTGACAGTCTCAACAGTCGTCGTTTAAAAAAATACATTTAAAACTTATACTTAACATGAACCAAGTGTCTCAAAATAGTCCCTGGTCAAAAGAAAATGCATTTAACAGTTATAAATGGCACGACCTGAGAGTCTCAGTAGTCGTCGGTAAAAGAGAATACACTTAGAGCTCATACTTGGTGAGAGTTGAAAGTCTCAATAGTCGTTGATTTGGTAGAAAAACTAACTAAATATTGTTCCGTGGATTGGTGCAGATTCTCAACATGGATCAAAAACTTAGACTACTGCTGAAGTTGAGCATGAAATTAATACCGGAACCAATCTGAGAGCATTTTGACTAACCTTTGAATTTGAAGGATCTGTTGACCTTCTCCACATGAAGTAGAAAACCAAGAAAACCCAATTTTACTATTCTTCTTCTACTACTAGTACTTGTTATTTATAGACCTAAAGGTCACCTCCCATCTCACACAAGAAAAACCCTTTTGCTGGGGAGGCTCCTATTAACCCTAGCTAGCAGGTAGACAATATTGTTAGAATAAGAAGCCCTAACCCTAAATATTCTCTCTTGTAATAAAGAGTAGTCAACCACCAAAGGGACAAAGAAGAACAAAACACAAGAACAGCCATAAGCATTAAAATTGAAATAGTTGATTAATAAGCTGAAACAGGAAGTTGTATATACAGAAACCCAAAATTTCCAGAACAACTAGCTAGCTAGATACAAAGGTCAATGCATGAATGAAACATAAAGAACTCCAAGCTAAGAAGAAGAGAAGAAACTACTATGTAACTAGCTAAAAGAGTTTTCATAGTCTTTTTTCTAATAGGAAAATCATAGATCATAACCCACTAAATAGAGAGAGATCAAGATCAAGATCAAGTCAGCCAGCAAGCTAGAGAAAAACTACATACCAATTACATCACCAGTCTTCTCTTTCTACTATCAATCTTTAGTCCATCAACTTCTTCTACTCTTGTTTGGGCTCCTTTCTCACTTGTGAAGGGATGATGTCTTGAAGAAGTCCTTGATCCCTTAGGAAGGAAGACGACGAAGCTGTCGTCGTAGAGGGGCAAAACCGTCTCTCTTGAAGAAAATCCGGATACGGGGAGTTAGCAATAGCAGTAGTGCTGACACTGCTACTGCTAAACCCCATCGACGACTGGTTACCCAAATAAAACTGTTGCTGATGATGTTGCGGTAACTGATGCTGGTAATACTGAGCTTGCGGTGCGAAAAATGACGGATTGGCACCAACCCCGAAATTTGCGGTGGTGGTGTCCGTCATGTGAATGCCGATGTTGCCTCGAGCCGTCACGGGGCAGGGATGAGTGTGCGTGCCCTCGTAAGTGGTGACGACAATGGAGGGATCGTCGCACGACCTCTCCACTCGCTTCTTCACCCCACACGCTGCTGTAGTGCAGCGGTAATAGCTCCTATAAGAAATAAGAAAGTTTAATAAACATTCGCATGATTTAGCTAACAAAAACAGGATTTCAATACGAGATTATCATATCGATCTGATTACAAGTATGATGTAGAACACTAACAGTGTATCAGAGTTAAATACTTAACTCATTGTACAAACTGTCAGTGTCTAGGCATTAACTTGCATCAGAAAAGGAATGATGAAGTAGAAGATCTAGAGATAGAGATGCCTAAATATACCTCGGGAAAGGGCTATTCTTCACGGCCTTTTGTCCGTACTTCCTCCAGCGATAACCATCGTCTAAGTGATCGATCTCGCTCTTGGTCATGAACGCAAATCTCGGCTCTTTTTCCTTTTTGGTCTTCTTCTTTTTCGGTTTCAACCTTCACCAATAATAATAATAAAATAATAAGGACACAAAAAGCGCATTTTAAAAATCCAAATTCAAAAATGACACTTTCTAATCACTAACCCAAAATCTAGATTCTCAATCAATAAATAAATAAATAAATTTATACTCTCCTTCATAAGCACTTACATTTTCTTAATCTTGTCTTGATTGAGTTCGTCCTGCTCCCCGCAAATTTTCGCCGATCCGTCGTTGGAGGAGGAGGAGATGGAGGAGGAGTTGGGTGTGGCCGGAGTGTTGACAACCTCGGATGACTCCGGCACGGTGGTGGGGGACGGAGGAAGTATTGTCTGGTGCAGGGGCATGGGAGGTGTCTGGATCAAATCGAATAACGACTGTCCGTAATCTTGCATACCAAGAGCGTCGTCAATGAACCCGAAGCTTCCTCCTCCTCCTCCTTTGTTGTTGTTGTCCGATGATGTTGTCTGATGATGTTGGATGATGTCACATGGTATGTCGTCGAAGATGCTGGAGAGAGAGAAAGATGAGGAGGAGGAGGAGTTCATCATCATCATCATCATCGGAGTCTGGTGGTGGTAATCGGAGTATGTCGAATTCCCCATCGCTGATTGGTTCTCTGTCTTCTTCACTTGCTCTTTTTCTTCTGTTTCTGCTGCTGCTTGATGGTTGTTGTTGTTGTTGTTGTTGTTGTCCATGGAGTGTGTGATCACTTCATTTCCTTAGAGCTAGAGCTAGAGAGAGAGAGAGAGGTGCTGGTTTTGGTAATTTTGTTGAGGAAGATTGGTTTTAGAGAGAGAGAAGGAGAGAAGAGGAGAGGGGGGAGACTATTCATTTGTTCTGTGTATTCTATTTGGGGTTTTAAAGGAGGTGTGAAGGGGAACTCTTTCTTTTCTAGCAAGCTGAGTTGATTTGGGAAATACAGAAAATATACGCTACTTCAGTTACACCGCTTATGTATCTTGAGAGTAAATGATGTGGCTTATTTAATCAATATACAACAGACACGTATTTAGTATCATGAAAAATTACAGGAATATACTTCGAGTAAGTGTCATGCAAATTAATGAAATTTTCTTGTGAGTCGTCACATTGATTATTAACTATGCACATTTTATTTTTTGTCACAAAATTAGTGAAATCTCTGTGTCCAAATACAACCAAAAGTCGTTTTTCCTAACACGTTCAGATCCTAAAGTTAGTGTAATTTCTCTCTCATTGAAGACTTTCTTCATGACTGAGTCAGAGTCCGGTTAAAGACTATTATGTTAAAGCGGCCAATTGTTCTCATAGTAATTAATTTCTCGTTTTTATGAATATCCTCGAGTCTGACTTATAAATAAAAATATTAATATTAAAATTGATACTGAAGCAAGCAACTTTAACGATATATAATTTATCGGTCAAAATGTTAACTCCAAATTTTCAAAACAATTAATTCTTCTTATATAGTAGAACAAACTAAACTATTTATGATGCCATCCGTCCCGTATTATCCCTACGCATTTTCTAAAATAGGTGGCCTAATTTATATGTCCACTTTCTATGAAAGTATATATTTTTATATTATTTTTCACCTTATAATCTTTTTAAATATTAATTTTTAAAATAGATGGCATACAAAAATCTTAATTTTTCATTTTCCAATATGATTATCACATAAGACAAATGATACTATAGTAAATCTCATAAGCCAAATCCGCCTCCTTTAGAACACAACTCTGACTAATAAAATGAGATGGAGGTAAAGGGACTGCAATTGCATTGCAATGTCTATGTGGTAGTATCGAAGCAGTAGATTATACCCTTTGGAGTTACCGTGTGATGTACAATAGGGCGCGTTTGGAGAACAGGTTGGCTAAACGAGGTTTCCCACCAATGCGGATGACCGGCACGTGGCGGTGGACAGCTGGGTACGGACGAGTGTCGGAATGGGGGGTGTTGGCATTAAATGCAATAGGACCGCCCAAGTGGTCCACCGAAAATACTCGACGCGGGTATTTGACCGGCAACCGGGCCAGTGTGGACATGCCTCCGGTTACACACTGCAGAATGGATTGGATAGCTCCGCTCTCCTTTTGATTCTTCTGCATGTGTGAATGCCGATTGCAATGGGATCAACTTACTTACTAATTAAGTATCATTATCATTAGTACTACATTTATTATTATTATTATTATTATTATTATTATTATTATTATTATTATTATTATTATTATTATTATTATTATTATTATTATTACTCCGCCAATTTCTAACTTTTTAATAGGAATATTCTTTCTTGGATGACAAAATGTCTCTCAGAGCATTTTGGCGCTAGTTTAAAATCAAAATAATATGATGAAAATAACTTTGGATGAATAAATTGACTGAAATTGTAATGTGAAAACTGCTTGGTATGCGCTGAAATTTTGAATTGAAATTTAAGTGCATTTGACAACACTTATATATTTTACTATCAAATTTTAAAAACTTCTTTATTTGAACTTATGACACATATAAGATTTATGCGTTGACACAAATTAATAATTCATGCGTAAGAGAGAGGGCACTATATATTTGAAAAAATATATCTAAAAAATATCTAAAATCGAAGATTATATAATATGCAAATTATTATCAAATTAAATTAAAATATGATTCAAAAAATCTACGAAACAAAAGAAATTAATTTTTTTGCAAATTAAAATCCCCAACCAAACATCCCCACACTCCCTCGCCCACCCATTGTAAGTTCACTTTCTCGTATTCTTAGGGCATCTCCAATCCATGTCATTTTCCCCCTTCTCCCACGAGCCCACCATTTCACCCCCCCTATTTTAGTGTGAACGTTGTTTTGGCTAAACTATTCTTTCTTATTAGATATAAAGATATTAATATAATGAATCTCTTAGATTGCAATTGTTGTTATCTTAAATTCTCCCTAGTCAAGTGTAATGGTTATTAGGACGATCACTATGCATAGAGACTAGTATGTGGATAGATTGATATGGAGATGTCAAGTCTAACACATGGGTATGTATTAGGAGTAATATCATACTGGATTGACCCACCACGACAAGACTACATGGAAGTTATGTGAATGTCACATGTGCTTCTCGTAGTGACAATGGTGTTGTGGTCATTTGACTTGAAGTCACTAGATACTCTAGTTGTGAATTATTATGTTTTGATATCATCAAACGTTGCAAAGTAAATGGACAACTGTAAAGGTGATAATCGGACATGATATGAAGCAAGCTAAGTGATTGTAGTGACGGAGAGAGGATTTGTCCCTCCCACATAAAGGGAGTATGTATCCATGTCCACGCGATGAGTAGTACTTTACAAATGCCTGACCAGGCTCAGGTAAATCAATATATGATATTGGTGTTACCTGTTCAGATATGTCTATTCCCAGGATCGAGAAATTATGGATTCGATATATGAGTTTGACATCTGTGTCTCGTGTCTAATCCGAATATTGATTCAAATGGACAATACAACACGGTAACATTGGTCACAGAAGTTTTCATATCACTGACTATTCATATTAATTGGGTAGTATTGACGTGTTGCTTGGCACCGCTCAATGTTTGTAATTGTTTCTGCCAGCGTAATAGGGACCTGCAGGGTCACACATCAAAGGATTAGACTGGATGTAGATGTTAATTAGTTGGACTAATTAATAGTTAAAAGAATCAGGGATCAAAGTGCAACAACGTACTTATTTAGTTGGACAAACAACAAATTGGACTAAACTACTAATTAATCAAAGTATGGATCGAATTATTAGTAGCGCTGTTTTGTTATTAATAAGGAGTTATTAATTATAAAAGACTAGTCCATCCCTAATTATTCATTTGATGAAATAATTAGAGCAAGAGAGAGAAGAGAAGGAAGAGGTTCGCACCCCTAGCCGACGACAAGAAGAGAGGCCGCCCCTACATCCTCCATTGTTGCGCATAAAGCTTGATTGGATCAAACTTCTGATTGCTTCTCTTCCCTACACCGCCAACACGAACTGCAGAGAAGGTTCCTGTTGTTGATCATACAGTGTGGATACTAGCAGATGTGTGGACACTAATTCTGCGCAGTGATCAGTCACATTAACAAGGTAACCTTTCTCCTTCATCATGTTATGATGCTTCACCAGCGATCCGTGGAGAGTTTTGGACATGAATTTTTTTGTATTTCCGCTGCGTAACCTGCACTAAAACCCTACAAGGATCAAACAATCTCATGAATAAGGCAATCATTGAAAATAAAATTTTAGATATTCTCTCAACCAGGAGACGATCCTTGGAAAAAAGTGTTAAAAGGAAATATACCTCCATTGTACCTCTCCCTACAATCCCTCTGTTGTGTGGAGAAGTATGGCTTGTGGTTAGAAAGAGGTTGACAAGGATCTAGGGAGAGTCATTAATCGTGGAAATTCTAGCCTATGGTTTGGTAGATAATTGGGTCCTCTACCCTCAGAACTTCATCCATGGGCTTTAAACAGAAATGAGCATGACCTGCAAGAGACACCTGAAATATTAAGGATGTAGGAATCTGGCCATTTCATGGTTCTCCATAACCACAGCCTTTCTTCTACGCGTGGTACTTGCATTCACAAAAAACTACTTATTCCTGAATCTATCAAGTGAATGCTTACTCATAATTAGGACTGCAACTCGGGCGGGCTGGGCGGATTGACGCCCTTGTCCAAGCCCAAACCCGAATTCTGTAGGGGTTGCCCAAGCCCAGCCCAGCCCGGGTTAGGTGCATCGCCAACCCGTCCAAGCCTAAATTCAAACAACCCAATTCGGGTTCGGGTTGAATTCGGGTTAGCCCATTCAACTAAATAAATTAACAAAATTATTACATTCAGCTCAATTAAAATTGTCCCCTTAAAGCTAAGTTAATAACTTACATATAAAAATAGGTATCAATTGTAGACACTTCATTTTTTTTGTTATTTAAGACTAAAATATAATGACTATATATTGTTATAGTGAATTAAAAAATCATCTCTTTATAGAAGAGAATACTTAGATATTTTGTGAGAAAAAATATAGTAGTTTTGAACATAAACATAATAAAAATATCACTAATGATTAATAGAAAAATAATAGATTATTAATAAATATGTTATATAATGCTCTTAAAATATAACGCTTATAGGTAATGAGTATACAACTCGGGCACTTCGGGCTAACCCATCGTTTAATATTCATATTCAAGCCCAACCCTAATTGCAATTCAGGTTGAGAATTTTTGCCCGAGCCCGTCTAAGTTACTCAAAACATGTGCCCAAGCCCGACTTTAGTCCGGGCTGGGTTCGGGTTGGTCGGGTTCAGCCCGTCCAAGTTGCACCCCTACTCATAATGGGTCATTCTCGTCCTCTTCTTTCTATTGGATTTCTAGTTGCATTCCCTCCTCCTTCCTCGAATTGGTATTGTCTTTGAAAGCTAACCGCAATGATAGTTTTTTTTCTTGGCTCCTCACTCAGAAAAAAAATTCATTGCAATGAAGCCCTCTCCAGATTCATCCCTCCCATAACCCCATTTTCATCTATGTTCCTCTTTTGTAGAATATCTAGCCCATCTCTTCAATAACTGCCTTCTTCTGGGTTGCTTTTTAGCTCTCTAAAATCCTCTCCATTATAAGACCCTTATGAGACTTCTCCTTTGATGAGTGCTTTCTTGCTAATAGCTTTCCTAGATCATGTTTGTCTAACATCCTTCTTGTTTGACTACTGGGAACTCGAAAAAAACTCATAATGGGAAAGCTCTCAATCCCTTGTTTCCTTCGGACTCATGGGAGGCTACTGTTTGTAAAACCAAATCAGATATTATGGGTCGATTGTTTATCTCTATGGTTGGGTCTAAAAGTTTACATAAGAGGATTAAAATCCGTGTTAAATTTTCTACCCCCTCCCTCCCCCGAGGGCTCTCCTAAACTCAGTATTGCTGGAGCTTTGAAATAGGATTGGGCCAGCTGGGGTGTATTCTTAGAGACCAGATGATTGAACGCACTGACTGCTGAGTGTCTGGCTCACATGCATAAGTTGATGTTGGCTAATCATAGCTTGCTTCATACTTTTATTGTTGAAAGTCATTACTTGCAACTTGTCAATATTATGAAAAATTAAGTTAGTTTTCATGCCATTGGTCATATGGTTTTGGATTTCATGTCCCTCTTGAGAAACATTAAAACCTCTCTCATCTTGCACCGCCTTAGAGCTAGTAATGAAGATGCCCATATGCTTTCTATAGAGTTTTCTCCTGTTTTGTTCATCCTGATTGTAATTTGGTTAACGTTTATGTCCTAAAAAATTATTAAATTATATTCAGGATGAACATTTATGTCATCTGCGGTGTTTTAGGAGGAAATTTAGACTATGAGTGTTATCATCCACTATGACATTTTCTGATTACATAACCATTCTTGTTCGAGGATTGAATATCCCGTAACCTCTGCTGGAAGCGTAACCAAGAAAAATGCCTTCATCACTTCTTGGATCAAACTTTCTAAGATGCTCTCTATCTCTGAGTATGTAACACTTGCTTCCGAACACCTTTGAAATTCTTTAATGTGTGATTCTTTCCTCTCAAGAGCTCATAAGTTGTCTTGTTGGTTCTTGGTCGAAGATTAGTCTAGTGCAGAGTGTAGCACGCAGTGTTGACTGCTTCCGCCCTAAAACACTTATGGATATGGTGCCACGTAGCATGGAACGAGCCATTTCTTTTAGAGCCTTGTTTTTTCTCTCTACGACACCATTGGCTTGAGGTGTGAATGGTGGAGAAACTCATGCTTGATCCATTTTCTGGTGCAGAAAGATCCTCAAGAATTGAGCAATAGACAAGCAATCCTTGTTTCAATAGGGATCCGTCCATCCTTTCTCTCTAGTTGATGTAACCTGCCAAAATGGTTAATTCGTATCTTTTACGTTAGTTCAATTAAATAAATATAAAAAAGGTAAACGAGGCTATGTTACCAATTAAGAGTGAATATAGAGTCAGTAGACGACAAACAAGAATAAGAGTACGAGTGTGTCTACGTATCTATACCCGCAAATTGCGAGATAGCGGAAGTCTACAACGTAGAGCTATTTAGATTGGTCATTGCCCTAAAGGATATGATAGCTAAGGGACAAAATAAAAAGATCTAATCTATACTAATTAAGGATTGCGTAAAGATCGATTGTAGATGCGATATATAACTGTGAAGTAAACACGATAATTGTCAGTTATATGAAAGTAAGAGATGCACAGTGTAGTACCCCAATTTTAATACAAGAGGGAAATTTGAGGATTTAATGAAGTTTGGGGGTCATAACTGCAGTTTTTTGAAGTTATAAATTAATTAAAATGAAAATTTGGCGAGACAATTGTATTTAGGTAAATAATTGTATGTATATACGTATAAAATATTTGTCAGTAATTCGTATTTTATCCTATCTGACCCGTATAATAGTATAACCAGCTATGTATATACATATAATACGGACGACCCGCTTCGTTCCAACCCGACCCAAAACTCGGTTAAAATTTTCTCTTTTCCCTCTATTTCCTTCTCTTACCCGACCCATGTCTCTCACTGAAACTCCTCCCTGTCTTTCTCTGTTGATCACCCAAACCACACCACCACCGTCACCTCCATTGTTCACCTCCAATTCTTCTATATCACTCACCCTTGTCTCCAATTCACCAACACCCTCGAACTCATTCTTCTTCTCCGTCATCATCATCTGCCCGTTCCTCTTCTTCTTTTCGTTTGGCAACTCAACCCAACACCACCACTGCTACCTCCTCCTCCATCTCAATCTCTCCCTCCTCTTCCACAAAAAAAACAGTAGCAGCAACAACAAACAGCAGCAGCAGTAACAGCAAACACCACAACCACCATTGCCATCACCAACAACACCAATTAACACTATGTAAAGAGCAATAACAATCTCTGCATAATCGTCAACATCACAAGCAATTAACACTATATTAGATTTCTAAAATCTTGCGTTGATTACGATAAATCTTAATGATAGATTGAAATTGAAGTAACTAGCAGTATAGTCCAGTAATTAATGGTGATGTACTAATAAAGTAGGGAAAAAAAGGAAAAGGCTAGTGATGTGTTAATACGAGTAAGTTGGAATCGTCCATTTGCTATGTTGCATAAAGTTTGTGGCCTCTTTTTCCCATTTAAGTAGTGTATTGTTTTATTGAGTAGGACCTTTCTAAAGGCATTTGCTTGGCCCTTTCCATGATAAATAGTTTCTCCGTCCGGTTGCTGATAACAATTTGCTAACTAGATAGTTGCAAAATAGTCCTATTGTAGTCCAATTGCAATCTTGCTCTTTCACCCAATCTTTGGACTAGCTACCAACCACCACAAATTTTAAGAAGTTTTCGTTATATATTTCTACTTCACGATTGCATGCATGCCGATTGAGTGCGTCGTCAAAAATAAATGCACAATCATACTATATAATACACGAGTTCTATGTATTTGTAATATCATACTTACGCAACAACGTTTCCCCAGCTCGTATTGAGGGTTTCTCTCTCTCTCTCTCTCTCTCTATATATATATATATATATATACATATATATATATATATTTGTGTATATTAGAATTAGCTAGCATAGGCCCTTTTTTTAGAAGTGGATTATATTGAAGAAACCCCTAAGTGGGATAAAGCATTGTTAAAAGCGTATCAACCTTTGCTAAATCAAGAACCCAATTTGGAAATTGAGCTACCCAATCCATATCTACTAGGGGTGTTCACGGTCCGGTTCGGTCGGTTTTAGAGGATATGAGACACCTAAACCGAAATGTTCGGTTTCAATATTTTCGAAACCGAAATACCTTCGGTTTGAAACTTAGAAATTAAGAAACCGCACCGAAAATTCCGGTTCGTTCCGGTTAAACCATTCGGTTTGGAACCCATTATATTATGTATTAATTCTTATCTTCGACGCAAAAGTAAACTAACTATAACAAAAATACCGGTTTACTTATATCTATGTTACTTACCGAATACACCTAAAAAAAACTAAGATAAACTCATTATTTAAAGAAGAAAGTGGTTCCCTACTTCGCTTTTATCTCATTATGGAGAGAAAATAAAATTTTTCTTAGTAAATTAGAACTATGGTACGGTTCTACGACTTAAAAGTGTTAAAGTCAAACTGTGAGGAGTGAGTCACAACATGAGATGTAGTAAGAAAAATACTAAAATTTGTATTAAAAACTTTTCTCGGTGCGGTGCGGTTTATTTCGGTTTTGTCGGTTCGATCTCGGTTCGGTTGGTGCCCGGTTCGGTTTTCAAAATAATAAAACTGTTCTTTAAGAAAAAAAATTGTTGAACCATCGGTTTAGGTACGGTTCGGTTTGGTGAGGTCCGGTTTTGCCGGTGCGGTCGGTTTATGAACACCCCTAATATCTACTGTGCTACTTTGCTCTATACCGTGCAAGACTGTGAGCCAAAGTATTAGAGCTTCTCTTGGAGAATCTTAGAGAAGCTTGTGTTATCTTTCTGAATTCAATCATTGCTCTGCCAACTTCATCTTCAACTTCAACTTCAGTTAGATCCATAGGGGAGCCACCATTCATCCTGTGCTCGAATTCTTGAATTAAAGTCTGAGAATCGCTTTCATATGGAAACTGTGTTTGATGGCACGGTCAATGGCGAAATTAAGAGCTTTAGCTTCGGACACCTTTGCTGACCGTGCATTTCCGGTCAAAATAGCTCCAGCAGCTAGCACTTGACCCTCGCTGTCTCTAATAACGGCACCAGCACAAGCTTCACCAATTTGTTGTATCCATGACCCGTCAAAATTAATCTTTACCCACGACGGCTCTGATTTCTTCCAAAAGTCAGGTACAGTTGTGGTCTTTCGAACTCCCTCTGCTGCGATTGCCACCCCGAACTCCTCCATTCTTTCAACAACATTGGCGATGATGTCCCGAGAGTTAACTTGTTTTTGATTAAAGACCATATTGTTCCTTTCCAACCAGATCGTATAGAGACCTGTGAAGATAACTTGGAGATATCAGTGATTTTGTTGGGTTTTGACTTGAATTAATTTGGTAAAACTTAGAATCAGTTTTTGTAACAAACAAACAAGTTAGGAAAGAAAGTTAAAGAGTCATGCCACTATTCCAATTAATAGGGACGGTGTTAATTGACTTTGCTAGTAGTAACTTGAGGCGGTGGACTTGTTTTTTGTCACTATATAAAGGCAGTGGCCTTTTAGTAACATACAGTAACACATAGAGACAAATTGGTAGTGCTTTTGAGAGCTTGTTTTGTGCGTGTGTGTTGGGTGGGTGTTTCGGGTGGCCGCCGTGGCCGTTCTGGCCACGGCGTGCATAGTAATCGGGTTCTCTTCTCAATAAAATATCTGGTTCTGGCCGTGGATTAGCTAGCGGGTTCGTTACGAATTCGTTAGTGAACCACGTTAAATATCTGTCTCGTTCTTGTTTTGTTTTCGTCGTTCTTGCTCGAATACCCCCAGGTTATAACAAACTAGTAACGGAGCTCTGAAACAGGAGTTCTGTTACAACAAACTGGTATCAGAGCCAGGTCAGGAGGAACACCTGTTTTAACAAACTGGTATCAGAGCCGGGGTTCCAAGATCAGGGTGGAGCCAAGAGCTTGGGTTTCACGCTTTGGTGTAACTCAAAGCTAGGGTTTCGCGATTCATGTGGAGCAGGCTATCAGGAGTTGGGTTTCGAGATTCCGCCAAGAACGATGTCTAGTTTGGCGATCAAGATCGATCTGTTCGTGAGAGAGAAGCAGGTACACCCACCATCTGAAGCCCCGTGGAGGGGGCTATCCAGGCTCCGTTCGGAGTAATCTGGCGCGCATAGGGATCTGGCAAATCCTGCATGCATTCGGTACTGGCGCGAATCTGGCGGTTCACGCGCATCTGGCGTTATGGCGATTGACGTACAGGCGCAATCCGGCTCCCGGCGTGGAGCATCTGGCGTGTGAATTGAATCTGGTTCTGGATCATGCGTTGTAAGAACTCGTAGGAGTTGGAGCAAAGGCATGGAGCATCTGGCGCGTGAGATTTCTGGCACGCGCATCTTGTTCTGGTTCTGACGCGCATTATGCACGAGTTTGTTCTGGCGTGCATCAGGTTTTGCAGCGTGTACCATGACACGCACTGAGCTCGCATCTGGCGCGATCTGTTTCTGGCGAGCATCTGGCGCATCTGAGGCATACGGGGCACATCTGGCATGACAATTTGGGCACTCGTCATCGGTGCATCTGGTCTGGATGACATCTGGGCATTTTTTCATGGTGATTCTGTCTTGCGCAATTGGGCGCATCTGGAATACATTCGGTCCTGCTTTCTCAGTGAATGTATTCGAGTTTGGTTCTGGGTGGAGCACTTGTTTCAGTTTCCGGAAGTGCAACCACATCGGGCGCAGTTGTTGCAGGAACGCATGGTAGTTGGAGCAACGATTTGACGATTCGGGTTTCGCATACAGCTGCGGAACATCTATTTGTGGAGGCGTGCTCATTTCTGATTCTGAGAGACGCATCCGTTCATGTTTGAGAAGAGAAGCATCAGGTTCAGGTTTCGGGTTGCTGAGATGATTCAAGTCAAGGTGGAGATTTGTTGGGTTTTGACTTGAATTAATTTGGTAAAACTTAAAATCAATTTTGGTAACAAACAAACATGTTAGGAAAGAACGTTAAAGAGTCATGCCACTATTCCAATTTATTGGGACGGTGGTTATTGACTTTGCTAGTAGTAACTTGAGGCGGTGGACTTGTTTTTTGTCACTATATAAAGGCAGTGGCCTTTTAGTAACATAATGGAACACATAGAGACAAATTGGTAGTTCTTTTGAGAGCTTGTTTTGTGCGTGTGTGTTGGGTGGGTGTTTCGGGTGGCCGCCGTGGCCGTTCTGGCCACGACGTGCATTGTAATCGGGTTCTCTTCTCAATAAAATATCTGGTTCTGGCCGTGGATTAGCTAGCGGGTTCGTTACGAATTCGTTAGTGAACCACGTTAAATATCTGTCTCGTTCTTGTTTTGTTTTCGTCGTTCTTGCTCGAATACCCCCAGGTTATAACAAACTAGTAACAGAGCTCTGAAACAGGAGTTCTGTTACAACAGATTTGTTGAACCCATAAGCTGTTTTATCCAATACGCGATCTTTGTCCCTGCTCGAGGATGAATCCCTTTATCAATAAGACCCTCCCAAACTTCCTTCGCGAAACCGCACTCCAGCAGAGCCTGGTTCGTGGTTTCCATCGGGAAATCACATGAACAACTATTCGTGTTGATCTTTATTCGACGCCTTATATTTCCTCTAGTAGGGATCGCGCTGTTCACAATTCTCCAGATGAAGTGGTTAAACTTTTTCGGGGCTTTGGCAGACCATAAGGTTTTGAACAGCCCTTCCTCTACATTAGAATTACCCGCTGAATTAGGACCAGTGGTCTCACTAGTTGCGGCCACATCGTACCCAGATTTTACCAAATATGTTCGCATCCTATCATGCATCCAAATTAATTTATCAGGGCCTCTTATCTCGGGCAGTTTAATTAGAAGCACTTCTTCTTTATCAACATTCCAAAGTCTTGAGGTGATAGATTGGACGTCCCATATGTTCTCCCCTTGAAGAATCAGGTGGCTTACCTTTGGATCATCATCAGCAGGGAGTCTCGTGATTAACTTAGAAGCTGGGTTGTATGACACCCACGTGTTAGATAATCTTGCACTTTCATTTCCTATTTTCCATCTTAGGCCGTGTTGTAGAACTCCGCGCCCTGCTATTATTCCTCTACAAGCGTACGAAGGAGAGTAACCCGGATTTGCATGCATAAAACTAGGATTCGTGAGATACTTAGCTTTTAGAACACGGCTACATAGCAAATTACCTTTGTGAAGAAGCATCCATCCCTGTTTTGATAATAGGGCTAAGTTGAAGAGTTTTAAGTTACCGAATTGCATACCTCCCATCTCTTTAGGACGTTGCATACGATTCCAAGCCACCCAAGGGGCCCCTTTATCACTACTAGACTTGATCCACCAAAACCTTCGTATGATCATCTCCATATTGTCGCACACACCATCCGGAAGCTTCAAGCATGACATGGCATAAGTAGGAAGAGCCTGGGCCACCGTCTTTATGAACACCTCCTTTCCTGCTATCGACAAGTTCCTTTCTTTCCACCCTTTTAGCTTGTTGTAAAGTCTTTCTATCAGCTTGTTGAAAGTGACTGACCTGTTCCTTCCCATTGTGGTTGTAAGAACAAGGTATTGTTCATGCTGTGTGAAGGGGTGTACAGTAGGTAGAAATACAGGATCAATATTCTAGAAAGGGGGGGGGGGGGGGTTGGTTGAATAGAGTATGCAAACTTTTGCTAAACTTGTAAGAAAAGTAGTTTCAAAAGATTTTTAAAGAGATTCAAGGCCTTGAAATGAGTTTGAAGCCCTTGTAATGAAAACAGTTAGAGTATGAAAAGAATAAGTCTATTTCAAGGCCTTGAAATGAGTTTCAAACCCTTGAAATGAAACTATTTTGAATGCTGCAAAAGTTCTAAATATCGAACTGAAAAGTAAAATGCAAGAAACACAGGATATATAGAGTTCAGTCCACTTGGACCTATGTCTCTACCTCAGGGATCTTCTCCCTGCAGGATTTTCAACACAATTCTTATTAATCCACAACCAAGCCCTAGATCTCAAGCACAGAGAGATGCCTTTCTCTGTTACAGCTTGTGGTTCTCAGTAACCTATCTAGTACCTGCTCTAGCTATCTGATTAACTAAGAATTCCCTATTTTTCACCTTGAACAATCCTTGAGAATGAGAACTAGAAGTATTATCAAAATGATATACAAATGAAGTTCAGAAAAGAAGAACACTAGAAATGAATATGCAGTGAGTGTGCAGTGTTCTTCTGATGCTTCGATTGAGAGGAATGAATTTGTTTCCTTGTTGCTTTTCAATCCTTGAATGTTTTTGAGTGTCTCTGTGAATTGCTCTGTGTTGTGTCTACGAATTCCTTCAGCAATTCTCCTTTTAAACACCCAGTTTGAATTGAAGATCTTAAGAATCTTCTCAACAAACTTTCTTGAAAAACTTGCTTCAAATCTTGACTGAAATACCCGGTTTTGTGACTATGGGTATTTTGTGTTATTATTATATGTGTTGGGGAGTTAAATTTAAATGTTGGGAGTTAATTATAATGGTTTGCTAGCATTTGGGGTCTTTGTGACTTTAATCAAAAGTTTTTAGTGCCTTTTATGAAATTGGGGGGAGGTAGTTGTCTTTTTGCCTAAACTTGTGGTGGGAAAGTGTCTTTTCCCACAGATTGGTATGATTTTTGACCCAAAACTCATCAGACGTGAATTTTCCAAATTCAATCGGATTCAATCCGATTTCTTCCTTTTTTGGGTTGATTTCTTCCCCAATTTCTCATTAAATCTCTCAATCTCTCTATCTCTCACGTCCTCCCTCTCTGTCCCTCACCCGAAACCCTTCTCTCTCTCTCTCCCTCAAGATCACTCTCTCTGTGCCTCTCTCTGCCCGACGCCAACAGCAACAGCAACAGCGGCATCAACCACCGCTGTCGCCGTCGTCTCTCTTTCTCCGTTCAGGTAAGCCGTCTCTCTCTCTCTATCTCTCTCTATTTTCTTCTTATCTTCTTTTTCTTCTCTTTCTCCTCCTTCCCCGACACCCTGTTCTTCTTTTTCTTCCTCTCCTTTTCTTCTTTCTTCTCTCTGCGTTCTTTCTCTTCTCCTTCTTCTTTGCCACTGATCATGGTGGCACTAGGGTCGTTCTGACTCTTCTTCTTGCAGCAGCCCCTTTCGTCCACCAAGCTCCAACGCCGCCACCTCCATCTCCTCCACTCAAAGCTTTATTTGTGTCTCAATCGTCTCCAATTATCTCTTCTACTTGTAAGTTCATGTCAACCTTTAATTTCAGATTCGTAGTCACTCTTCAATTTGATTTGTTATCGCGTTATTCTTCAACTATCGTTCATGTTCATGTCACACCCATAAACCCTAGTTTATGTAGGGGGTTAAATTAAGCCGAAACAATAGGATTAACTAGTAACTACCACTTGTTTGATCTGTTGGGTTGGTAAGGCGAGTTGTAATTGCTAGGTAATTAAATTAGAGTTGAAACCCAGACCGTTAGACGCATATTTGGATGTCCTAAGGCTTATTAACAATCTGTCCGGTCGCTAAAGGGTTGGAATTCGTCGCTATAGGGATGTTTTTGGTCACTGAAAGTTGCTGAATTTGTTGTTAATGCTGTTGGGTTTGTTAAATAGTGTCTAGACGCTGAAATTAGTCAGTTTATGGGAGTTTTAACACTCGTTTTGTGATCTTGACCCTAAGTACATGTGTTTGAGGGAATTTGTGACTTAAGACAAGTATAATGTAAGTCTAAGTTAGTTGGTAATCTCTTTGTTCTAATTTAAATAGGCTAGTGGATGTGAAACTTGAACCGGCTAGTAGAATGTTGTTGTTGACTTAGAACCACTCTTCCTAATCACGTGAGTATCGGGTTACTTGGGAATGTTAGGTTGGTGTTAGAACCTTAAACTGTTGAGCGCCATATGCATGTAATATAGTTTAGAATTTATATTACTAAGAAATTATAATTAATTAGAGTATTGTTAACTTGTAGGCGACGAGTTCACAGACGACATGTACGTTGATTAATACGATTGAGTCGCCGTAGTCGCTTGCAATTGAGGTGAGTAAACATGCCAGGCCCAGTGTGCCTAACTCCCTTCGTGTCAAATTATTTCTTCTTACATGTCTCAAAATTAATTTACGTGTTACGTGTTTTATGTGTCATTCAAATATATGATTTTATTTGTTAAATGCTTTTCTTGAAAACGTCACTGTAATATAATAATCAACGATAACGTAAAGTGGAAGAGTTGTGCCGGGACCCTTATTATTGGTTTTTATTGGCATTGGGCGTGTTGATTTCGGTCTTCCATTCAATTTACTTTATTTAATCCGGTTGCAAGTCCCCGGATAGCTCCTTGTACTCACTCCTCTGGCCGCTATAGTCTTAGGGGGGTGTCGACACTTGCGGTCTTGGATGCTTGCGAGATGGTTGGTTCTTTCCCCGTCACAACAAATAAACAAATTGGTTTTTGGATTTGATGATATTATGGAAATGAATTAATATGTGGTTTTTTATTCCCTCTATTGGAAAATGAATTGGTTTTTGGGAAAATACAATGGAATTGGAAACTCTCATGCTTTTCTTACAAGTGTCAAATTCTACTTCCGCTGTGTTTAAGATAAATTCCTACTCGAAAAATTGATCACTGTTTTATAAATTATCTCATCATCATTTTACATGCTTGGGTGTTTGTTTGCCAGTATTTTATTGCTGATTTTGTACTGTGGTGTTTCTTTTTATTTCTGCACCATAGGTCTAGATGGTGAGAATGTGGCTTAGCGGGGACGCGATTCATCACCGAGATAATTAGTCATAACATTTTAATAATTAGAACTCTTTTTTGTTTATTTTAATGCACTAACTAGTTTTATGCCCGGGTTCGAGGCACAAACATTTGAATTGTAATAAGTATTGTTTTAAATACTTTATGGATGTTTTGCTTGAGAACCACTTTTAAATGTCCTTGTATCCCGGTTTAATCTCGGGTACGGAGTGACACCCCCCGGGCCTCCGGCTTGGTCATTTTGGGGGTGTTACAGGTGGTATCATAGCCGGCAATCCAAAAAGGAAATCAAAACCTGTTAGGGTAATTAAAATGAATATAGGAAAAGCAATTAAAATTTGACAAGCCGTTGGAGATTTGGGCAGTATTGATAGGACTATTATGTGTGTAAGTGCTTAGAAAATATGATATAAAGCAAGTAAACCCACCCACCCACTCCTCACTAAGAGCTTTGGCCTACCCGAGTAACTATGTGATTGAGTTTTGAGGCATTTCAATTGAGTTCGGGTTAGAAGTCTGCTGTTTGGGTGATCAAAGGTTGAGGGTCATTTTGGAGTATGTATATATATTCCATGAGAGTAGTCATTTTGTTTACGATATATACTTTGTGGAGAAAGAGACTTATGGAGTTGTTTTCTTTTGTAGATGGCTATAACCAAAAGAACCGCAAGGAAGCGTGTGTTGCCCGTCGAGAGACACCCGGTCGTGACTCCTTGGGTCGAGGGTGAGGATTTCCCGGCGTTTCGGGATCGTGTGATCCAGTTTTGCGAGTCTAGGTTCAACACGTTGGATTTTCCTCGATATCGGAATCGGGCTTTTCAGGCTTATTGTATGGTGAAGGCGCTACCTATGGGGCCCATGTTTGGAGATATCATTGCAAAGTACAGCAACATCATGAGTAGGTACAACAAGTTAAATGCTAGGGATTATCTCTGTCAAGGTGAATGGAGGGTAGACGCCGATTTCATATGCAAACTATTGATGGAGGCCTATGGTAAATAGCAAAGCTACACGGTGATTGAGATAGATTCTAGTGACAACGAGGAGGTGATCGTTATATAATCTAGTTATGATGACGAGATCGAAGAAGATCCAATGGAAGATGATGAAGTTGAAGAGGACCCAGGTGAGGATGAAGCGTTCGAGGATGATCCCAATGAAGATGTGGAGTTTGATGTGAGCGATGATGACCAGGAGTAGCCATGTTAGACTTCTTTAATTTACTAGACTTTGATGCATTTTTGAGTTTTATTATTGGTTTGAATAAGGCTATGATGCCAAACAATACTTTGAAGTTTCTTGAATTATTTTTGTATAGCCACTTTTGGGCTAGAGTTAAATTCTTAGCGATTTGCTTTAAGGATGAGGAATAATGCTCATGTTTTGAGGACCCGATTTGGGAGTTTAATAAATTATGTTTTATTGATTTAGAGTATGAGTTGATGAATTAAGATTGTCTTGTGTTTTGTTATCATTGATTAAGTGCATAGAAAGCGTTCATGGAGTTAGAACGTGAGAACTTTGATTTTTGATGGTATTTGAATCTGCGCAGCAGTTGGCATTTTGCGTAGCAGACATGTTTAATTTTGAAGTTATTTTTCCCTGAATTTTTCCCAGAAATTAGACATACCTAGGTATCTCCCATAAATATTTCAGCCCCATATCAGTTTCTGAGACTTAGTTATGAATTTTCAAAGTTGGTTTTATAGTAGCAGAATTGCAAAGTGACTAGCTGTAGAATTTTTGATGTTTACCTATCTTCCAGACCTTGTTTGGTTCTCAAACTTTTATGAAAGTTAGTAGACACGTATGGATAACTCTGGGTGAAAGCTTAGCTCATTTTGAGTATTTTAAAGTCAGTTTAAGACCATGCGAAGTCAAAGCTTCTGTTCTGGTGGTCTGTGACAGCAGCTGTAGTGTTCTCTGCACAATTTGAGTTCTACAATTTATTTTGAGTTGATTCTTCTTGATTATAGACTCAGAGAGGTTGTTAAACACCAAATTCATAATTTTTTCTTGTCCGATTGATCACTTTTCCAATTTTCGAAGAAGAATAAAAAATGAGACATGATCAGCCTATGTGTATATGCATGTGTAATTGATTAAATGATGATAGAATACAAGTAAACATGAATACATGGCATGTAATGCCTAATTGCCCATTACATGCCATGTATTCATGTTTACTTGTACTCTATGATGATTTATGAATAATACAATATGTTATAATGTAGGGATTATGACTGATAGACCACATCAATACTACACCAGGAGAGTTATGTGCCAACAAATGGCCAATCAACATATTTGTATTATATCAAGGACGTCTAGAAGGAAGAGACAAGGCTTAGCAATTACAAGTGCTCCCCATGGTGACAGAGGAGTTATCTGGTGCCAACACCATCTTAGAATGAGACTCTAGGTTTATATTACCTTTAGAGCACCCATGTTGTTTGTGAAGAAGAATGATGGAAGCTTGAGGTTGTGCATCGACTACAGAGAGTTGAACAGCGCAACGATCAAGAACAAAACCCTTTACCCCGAATTCATGACTTATTCGATCAGTTACAAGGGGCGAGTGTATTCTCAAAAATAGACTTGAGATCAGGGTATCACCAGCTTCGGTTAGCCGATAAGGACATCCCGAAGACAGCCTTTAGAACGAGGTATGGCCATTATGAGTTTACTGTTATGCCTTTTGGCTTAACTAATGCTCCTGAAGTATTCATAGACCTAATGAATCGTGTTATGAGGACGTTTCTGGATCGGTTCGTGGTCGTCTTTATTGATGACATCCTTGTTTACTCAAAGAATGAGGAAGAACACCAAGAACATCTCAGGGAAGTGTTAGAAACGGTGAGACATGAGAATTTGAAGGCTAAGCTCTCGAAATGTGAGTTTTGGATAAATCATGTTCCATTTCTTGGTCACATAATCCCAAAGGAAGGGATATCCGTGGATCCAGGAAAGATTTCAGCAGTTAAGGACTGGCCAACTCTGAAGAATGTGTCAGAAATAAGAAGTTTTATGGGATTAGCAGGATATTACAGGTGTTTTGTAAAAGATTTCTCGAAGATCGCTAGACCGCTGACTACACTAACCAAGAAGACGGTAACGTATCAGTCGAGCGAAGAATGCGAAGAGGCATTCCAGACACTGAAAGAATTTGACTACAGCACATGTGTTAGCTTTACCCAATGATTCTGGAAAGTTTGACGTTTACAGCGACGCATCGGAGAAGGGTATAGGATGCGTGCTTATGTAGGAAAGAAGGGTTATTGCCTATGCTTCGAGACAGCTAAAAACTCATGAAGAGAACTATGCTATGCATGATTTAGAGCTTGCAGCGATAATTTTCGCACTGAAGATATGTAGACATCACCTATATGATCAGTGTGTAGATTGTATACTGACCACAGCAGTCTCAAATACATCTTCACTCAGAAAGAGATAAACAACAGGCAAAGACGTTGGCTGGAGATCATAAAGGATTATGACTTGCGTATCCAGTACGACGAGGGGAAGGCAAACATAGTAGGTGATGCGTTAAGCCGAAAATCGAGCCATACTTTAGGTGCTATGCTATTTTTGCCAGACTGGCTATGCCATGAGTTCCGAAAGCTCGAGATTGAAGTGGTGAAACAAGGTGGAGTAAAGAATATACTTGGGAATATGTCAACAGTTCCAGATGTCTTAGAAGAGATAAGGACTAACTAGCCTGGAGATGTGAAGTAGGAAAGGATAAAGAATAAGATTGCAGAAGGTCAAGCGAAGGATTTCAAGATCCATGAAGATGGAAGTATCCGCTACAAGGGGAGATGGTGTATACCACATAAGTGTGCGGAAACCAAGGAGAAGTTGATTCGTGAAGCGCATAACACACCCTACTCAGTACATCCAGGGGGTGACAAACTCTATAAGGATCTAAAGAAGAATTTCTGGTGGCCCAACATGAAAATTGAAGTAGCAGAACTTGTGGTGGCAAGATGTATGACTTGTCAGAAGATGAAGTTTGAACATAAAAGAATGGGAGGCTTAGTTAAACCATTGGATGTCCCAGATTGGAAGTGGGATTCAATTTCGATGGATTTTGTGACCGCTTTGCCGACATCGAAGAATGGACTGAATCAAATTTGGGTCGCAGTCGAAAGATTGACCAAGACAGCAAGGTTCATTCCTATGAAGGATACATGGAATATGGAACAAAGAGCCGATGCGTATATAAAGAACATTGTGAGGTACCATGGAGTCCCAAGTTCTATAGTTTCCGACACGGATCCTAACTTTCTTTCTCACTTCTGGAAAGCACTCCAGGAGGCTTTGGGAACCCAGTTGAAATTCAGCACGGCATTCCACCATGCTACTGATGGACAAACCGAGAGGACGATTCAGAAATTGGAGGATATGCTAAGGGCTTGTGTTATGGACTTTCATGGTTCATGGGTTGATAGATTACCTTTGATGGAGTTTTCCTACAATAACAGTTACCACGCCAGCATTGGCATGGCACCTCACGAGGCGTTGTATGGAACGAAGTGTAGAACACCATTGTGTTGGAGCCACACAAGCGAGACAATGGTAATTGGTCCACATCTAATTGAAGAGATGACAGATCAGGAAAGACTTATCCAGCAGCGAATGAAAGCAGCTCAGGATAGGCAGAAGTCCTACGCTGATCAGAAGAGGAGACCATTGGTGTTTCAAATTGGGGAAAAGACATTCCTTAAAGTTTCGCCTACTAAGGGAGTCATGAGGTTCAATCAGAAAGGGAAGTTCAGCCCGAAATTCATCGGACCATATGATGTCATAGAGAAGATTGTGGAAGTGGCTTATCGATTGGATCTACCATCAAATTTGGGCCGTGTTCACAATGTTCCACGTATCTCAGCTGAAGAAGTACGTAGCTGACCCATCTCATGTACTGGATCTCGAACCAGTAGAATTGGATCCGTATTTGAATTATGAGGAGCATCTTGTTAAGATTCTAGACACCAAGACAAAGAACACCCGCAACAAGAGTGTCAAGCTTGTAAAGGTCTTATGGACAAATCACCTCACTGAAGAGGCAACTTGGGAAGCAGAGGATGATACGAGGAAGAAGTATCCTCAAATTGGAGAAAAGACATTCCTTAAAGTTTCGCCTACTAAGGGAGTCATGAGGTTCAATCAGAAAGGGAGTTCAGCCCGAAATTCATCGGACCATATGATGTCATAGAGAAGATTGTTGAAGTGGCTTATCGATTGGATCTACCATCAAATTTGGGTCGTGTTCACAATGTATTCCACGTATCTCAGCTGAAGAAGTACGTAGCTGACCCATCTCATGTACTGGATCCCGAACCAGTAGAATTGGATCCGTATTTGAATTATGAGGAGCATCTTGTTAAGATTCTAGACACCAAGACAAAGAACACCCGCAAAAAGAGTGTCAAGCTTGTAAAGGTCTTATGGACAAATCTCCTCACTGAAGAGGCAACTTGGGAAGCAGAGGATGATACGAGGAAGAAGTATCCTCACCTTTTGACGAGGTACTTTGAGTTCCGAGGACGTCCTCCTCTAAGGGGGAGAGGATGTAATCCTTGGTTTTTAATACAGTATTCCTTATAGTATGTTGCATATCGTTCATGATCTTAGATTTGCATTTGGTAGTTGTACCCTTGAGTGGAGCTTCATACCTTATTGGTTGTTGAGGATTTGGTTTAAGCTTCGAGGACGAAGCTCTCTTTAAGGGGGGAATGATGAAATATCTCGTTTTGTGACTATGGTATTTTGTGTTATTATTATATGTGTTGGGGAGTTAAATTTAAATGTTGGGAGTTAATTATAATGGTTTTCTAGCATTTGTGGGTCTTTGTGACTTTAATCAAAAGTTTTTAGTGTCTTTTATTAAATTGGGGGGAGGTAGTTGTCTTTTTGCCTAAACTTGTGGTGGGAAAGTGCCTTTTCCCACATATTGGTAAGATTTTTGACCCAAAAACTCATCAGACGTGAATTTTCCAAATTCAATCGGATTCAATCCGATTTCTTCCTTTCTTGGGTTAATTTCTTCCCCAATTTCTCATTCAATCTCTCAATCTCTCTATCTCTCACGTCCTTCCTCTCTGTCCCTCACCCGAAACCCTTCTCTCTCTCCCTCACGATCACTCTCTCTCTCTCTGCTCCCTCTTTCCGACGCCAACAGCAGCAGCAACAGCGACATCAACCACCGCCGTCTCTCTGTCTCCGTTCAGGTAAGCTCTCTCTCTCTATTTTCTTCTTCTCTTCTTTTTCTTCTCTTTCTCCTCCTTCCCCGACGCCCTGTTCTTCTTTTTCTTCCTCTTATTTTTTTTTTCTTATTTCTTCTCTCTGCGTTCTTTCTCTTCTCCTTCTTCTTTTCCACTGATCATGGTGGCACTAGGGTCGTTCTGACTCTTCTTCTTGCAGCAGCCCCTTTCTTCCACCAAGCTCCAACGCCAACGCCATTGCCTCCATCTCCGCCACTCAAAGCTTTATTTGTGTCTCAATCGTCTCCAATTATCTCTTCTACTTGTAAGTTCATGTCACCCTTTAATTCAGATTCGTAGTCACTCTTCAATTTGATTTGTTATCACATTATTCTTCAATTATCGTCATACTCGTTCATGTTCATGTCACACCCATAAACCCTAGTTTATGTAGGGGGTTAAATTAAGCCGAAACAATAGGATTAACTAGTAATAACCACTTGTTTGATGTGTTGGGTTGGTAAGGCGAGTTGTAATCGCCGGGTAATTAAATTGGAGTTGAAACCGAGACCGTTAGACGCATATTTGGATGTCCTAAGGCTTATGAACAATCTTTCCGGTCGCTAAAGGGTTGGAATTCGTCGCTATAGGGCTGTTTTTGGCTACTGAAAGTTGCTGAATTTGTCGTTAATGCTGTTGGGTTTGTTAAATAGTGTTTAGACGTTGAAATTAGTCGGCTTATGGGAGTTTTAACACACGTTTTGTGATCTTGACCCTAAGTACATGTATTTGAGTGAATTTGTGAGTTGAGACAAGTATAATGTAAGTCTAAGTTAGTGGTTAATCTCTTTGTTCTAATTTAAATAGGCTAGTGGATGTGAAACTTGAACCGGCTAGTAGAATGGTGTTATTGACTTAGGACCAATCGTCGTAATCACGTGAGTATCGGGTTACTTGGGAATGTTATGTTGGTGTTATAACCTTAAACCGTTGAGCGTCATATGCGTGTAATAAAGTTAAGCATTTATATTACTAAGAAATTATAATTAATTAGAGTATTGTTAACTTGTAGGCGGCGAGTTCACAGACGACGGGTACGTTGAGTACTACGATTGAGTCGCCGTAGTCGCTTGCAATTAAGGTGAGTAAACATGCCAGGCCCAGTGTGCCTAACTCCGTTCGTGTTAAATTATTTCTTCTTACATGTCTCAAAATGAACTTACGTGTTACGTGCTTTATGTGTCATTCAAATATATGATTTTATTTGTTAAATGCTTTTCTTGAAAACGTCACTGTAATATAATAATTAACGATAACGTAAAGTGGAAGAGTTGTGCGGGGACCCTTATTATTGGTTACTATTTGCATTGGGTGTGTTGATTTCGGTCTTCCGTTCAATTTACTTTATTTAATCCGGGTGCAAGTCCCCGGATAGCTACTTGTACTCACTCCTCTGGCCGCTAGAGTCTTAGGGGGGGGGGGTGTCGACACTTAAGGTCTTGGATGCTTGCGAGATGGTTGGTTCTCTCCCCGTCACAAAAAATAAACAAATTGGTTTTTGGATTTGATGATATTAATGGAAAAAGAATTAATATGTGGTTTTGGATTCCCTCTATTGGAAAATGAATTGGTTTTTGGGAAAATAAAATGGAATTGGAAACTCTCATGCTTTTCTCACAAGTGTCAAATTCTACTTCCGCTGTGTTTAAGATAAATTCCTACTCGAAAAATTGATCACTGTTTTATAAATTATCTCATCATCATTTTACATGCTTGGGTGTTTGCTTGCCAGTATTTTATTGCTGATTTTTTACTGTGGTGTTTCTTTTTATTTCTGCATCACAGGTCTAGATGGTGAGAATGTGGCTTAGCGGGGACGCGATTCATCACGAGATTATTAGTCATAACGTTTTAATAATTAGAACTCTTTTTGTTTATTTTAATGCACTAGCTAGTTTTATGCCCGGGTTCGAAGCACAAACATTTGAATTGTAATAAGTATTGTTTTAAATACTTTATGGATGTTTTGCTTGAGAACCACTTTTAAATGTCCTTGTATTCGGGTTTAATCTCGGGTACGGGGTGACACCCCCCGGGCCTTCGGCTATGTCATTTTGGGGGTGCTACATTGACTCTTCTAACAACTTCCTCCAACGGCTAGTAGCTCTGTATCTTCAAGGATAATGATTTGATCTTGTTGGAAATATGTTGGGAAGCTTTTAAACACAGCAGATCGATTACAATATCAAGTCATCAATCAGTTTCCTTTTCTGTAAAACATAGGTTAGGAATTAGATTCCTATAAAATAGGAAACACAATATCCCTACAAAACTTAATCAAACAGATGATATTAGATGCTGTTAAATGTGTCAAAATACTTTGTCTTTCATCACCAAGTATCAGCTAATCATGCACAGGGGTTTAGGAGTTGAATCAAGTAAATAAACTCCCCCTAAGTTCATGCATATAAAGCTCAGTCAGTTTCAAGGCTTTGAAAGCTGTTTCAAGACCTTGAAATAGACTATCTATTTCAAGTCTTGAACTGAGTTGAACTTACAATGTGAAACTTCCGGAATCCCTAAGATCTCTAGAATGAAATCTCTAATGGGCTCGACAACAGTAGGGGAGAACACAATGGCTGACTTGTCCAGGTTGATTTGTTATCCTGATGCATTTGTAGGGTTTTGATGTAAGTTACGCAGCGGAATAACAAAAACTAATCATGCTCAAACCCCTCCAAGGATCACAGACAAGCAATCATAACATGATTAGGGTAGAAACATGCGTACCTTAGTTTGTGCGATCACTACGAAGAATTGTGTCTTCGTCTCTACGAGTATACACACCTTGGATCTTCAACTAGAATCCTTCCCACAGTGTAGTGCTAGCAACGGAAGAAGGAGGCAAAGAATCACGCAAACCGAGGCAAGGCAGCTCCTAGGGGGGGGGGGGCGACGACGTCGGGTAGGGGGACGAGTTGGGTGGTTTTGGCTTCCCAACTTGTCTCTCTCTCCTTAATTTGTTATGTTCTCTCAATAATGACTTGTGTTGAGAAAATAACAAGCTAAAGTTCCTTTATATAGTTAATAACTCTTTATTAACTACATAATTGCCCCTATACTAATCATGTCCTTACATGGATTAGTCCACTTGCAAATTAGTCCCACTAACTTTGCTTGTGGTTGCGTTATGATCCTTTTAATTAATTAGTCCAACTAATTAATACCCATATTCAGTTTAATCCATATGGTGTGTGACCCCATAGATTTCTACTTAGTTGGTAGTAACTATTACAAATATCGAGCGGTTTCTAGAAACACATCTATGCTACCCAACTAATAGAAGTAGTCAGTGATCCCAACAAACCTTGTGCCCAATGTTACCGTGTTGTGTTATCCCTTTGTCTCTATATCCGGATTGGACACGAGACATAATTGTCACACTCGTATATCTAATACTTAGTTTCTCGATCTTGGGAATAAGCTTATCCATGCAGATAACACCAATATCTCCATATTGATTTATTTGAGTTTGACAGACATTCCATAAGCTCTACTCCTCGAGTGGCCATGGATATTTGCTCCCATTATGTAGGAGGGACAAATCCTATCTACATCACTGCCATCTCTCAGCTTGCTTCCTATGATACCCGATAGCTATCTTTATAGTTACCCAGTTACGGTGTAACATTTGATACTATCAAGGCATGACATTTCACAACTAGAGTATCCAGTGACTTCAAGTCTAAGGATTACAACACCATTAGCACTACGAGAATCACTTGTGACGTTGACATAATCTAATATAGCCTTCTCGCGGTGGGTCTATCCAGTATGTCATTACTCCTAATGCATACCCATGTGTTAGACTTGATATCTCCATATCAACCCACCCACATACTAGTCTATAGTTTATCGTCCTGTTAATCAATATAATAGACTAGGTATATTTAAGAATATAAAATTTATATTCTAAGTACTTAATTCATGTTAACATATCTCCATATTGATAACATAATGAATCGTAAATCCATAAATGTCACAAGAAATGGATTGCCTCTAGGCATATTTCCAACAGTCTCCCACTTGCACTAGATTCAATCTGGTGCATCGTATGCTTATTGATCTACCGCGACCCTTCATGCTTATGCTGCGCAAGGGGCATGGTAGGCGAGACACCTTGCTGGTACTTTGCATAAATTGACTTCTCCTCTATCGACATTCGATTGAGATTGAATATTCCGAGTATGTGCATCTTATGCATTAATATACTCAGTCCTCTGTGATAGAATCGACAACTGAATCTTTCCTGGAACCTTTCCAGCTCACAGTCCCTCCCACTAGTGCAAAACATAAAACTTGACTATAATCTGATATATTTTTTTGTTATATTTGGATGTTCGCATCACTGTAAACCTTTCCTATCCTCCATATATCAATAATTCATCCTTTAGTTCTTCTCAAGTACTTAAGGATAATCTTGATAATTATCCGTTAACACTCACCCGGATTTGACTGGTATCTCCATGTCATGTTCATATGACATGTCTGGCCCAATAAATATCATGGCGTATCTCGTGAATCTTATTCATACGGTCCTTTCTCAATATATTTGGAAAGACAATTAGTCTTCCAAAGACTAATTCCATGTGACATGGGTAAGAATTCATATTCTTGCATGTTGAACCATTTCAACACCTTGTCAATGTATGTACTTTGTCTAAAGCTGAACAACTATCTTGATCTATATCCATAGATCTTTATAGGTTGTTCCACCTAAGCCTATCATTGAAAATTAATTCTCTAGACAATCTTTAACATATTGCAGAGTAGAGACATTGCTCCCAATGATTAGTATGTCTCCACATACAAGACCAGATATAACTGAGCTCCTACTTACCTTCTTGTAAAAACAAGCTTCATACTCAATTTTGATGGAACCAAACTCCTTTGTTT
Organism: Linanthus parryae; assembly: GCA_023055425.1. NCBI lineage: Eukaryota > Viridiplantae > Streptophyta > Magnoliopsida > Ericales > Polemoniaceae > Linanthus > Linanthus parryae. The sequence continues at coordinate 118,631,835 of JALGPY010000001.1, forward strand.
GCATCATCAAATTGAAGATTCCAACTCCGAGAAGCTTGACTCAATCTGTAGACAGATTGCTGCAAGCAAGATGCGAATAGATTTAAGCATCGCAACTGGGGAAAAGATTTCATCATAGTCCATACTGTGAACTCCCAGGAAACATTTAGCCACCAATCATCCCTTAAAACATATTACCATCCATGTTGGTTTCCTCATAACCCACTTGCACCCTATGGGTCTTACCCTTTCAGGTGGTTCATCAAAGTCCATACTTTGTTGGTGTACATGGATTCCATTTCCAAGCCACTTATGAGAGTCTGACCCACATGTGTCCATCTCATAGGTTTTAGAATCATCTCGATGAGCTATCCATCATCGGGTATATGAAAAATCCATATTTCTCTATCGCTTTGACATGTCCTACTTAACCTACGAGGTTCTTGTTGAGTAGGTTGCTCCACAACACCTTGTGATCCTGCTTATGTTCAATCAAAAGGATCAACGTTGTGGTTCTTGAACTCCTTCAAGTTCTACTGTCCTCCCACTGTTCTTTTAGAGACAATCTCTATCTAGAAAAACAGCAGTTCGAGCAACAAACAATTTGGTCTTGATTGGATTGTAGCGATAATATCCTATGTTTTCTCATGATATTCCACATAGTACAAGTTTATCTGTAAACTATTTACATAAACCTCATGACCCAAATTCTTTATGAATGACATACTAGGACACTTCCTAGTCCATATATTATATGGTGTTATTCACAACTGATATTGATGGAACAAGGTTAAGGCCGAAATTTGCTGTAATTAGAACATTGCCCCTAAAGTAAATTAGAAGTTCTGTTTGACGCATCATGGACCTAACCGTGTCCAAAAATGTTCGAACTCTCCTCTCAGACACGCTATACCCATGTGGCGTTCTTGGTGGAGTGAGTTTGGATAATATCCAACACTCTTATAGATGCTTGTCAAACTCTAGTCTTAAGTATTCTCCTCCACAATCTAATCGTAGAGATTTCATATTTTTGCCAAGCTGGTTCTCTACTTAATTCTTGAATTCCTTGAACAACTCAAAGGATTTTGATTTGTTTCTTCATAATATACACAAATCCATATTTCTCTGATGTCATAACTAATTATGATGAAGTACTAAAAACCACCTTTAGCATTTGTGCTTAGCGGCCTACATACATTAATATGTATTATTTCCAAAGATCATATCTTGCCTATTAAACAAGTCTTACATGTCTCATATGATTGAAAATCAAATGAGTCTAGAAATCCATCCATATGGAGCCTAGATATGTATCTCTCATTTATGTGGCCTAAACAACAATGCTAAAGATGTGAGGTTCATATCATTATATGCAAAACTCTTGGTATTATTGCTATAGATGAAATCATCATGATCAAGGATATACATTTGCATTACAATAATGCATATCAGAATAAATGTGTAAGTTCAACATGGTTTCATAGGCTTGAAATAGCCAGTCTACGTCAAGGCTTTGAAATAGCTTTAAAGCTTTGAAACTGACATACAGTTTAAGCATGAACTGAGGGGGACTTTTTTGACTCCATACCAACTCCTATTCTCCTATATTTGATTTGTTTTATGATGAAAGAAAAATTATGTTAACACTCTAATTCGTCACTAATCCATCTCTTTGACTAAGCTTTTGCATGGAAATTATGTTACCTATTTTTCAGGATATATTTTCTAAACTGTATTTTGCAGGAAGGGAAACTGCTTGATTACTTGATTCTGTGCTTGGCTTTTCTTGTTTAAAAGCTTCCCAACATATTCAGAAACAAGATCAAAACAGTATCTTTGAAGATAATATGCAACTATCCGTTGGGAGAAGCTGTTAAAGAAGTCAACAGCTGAATCTACAAAATATGGAAGTTTGTTATGAAGAGATCTTGGAATCTGCAATTCAAACTTCTCCTTAAAAGTGTGAAGAGATGGAGAAATTCAACGGAACAATTAACAGAGACTCTCAAACACATTCAAGTATTGACAAGCAACAAAGAAGCATATTCATTTCTCTCAATCCAAGCATCTGAGGAACACCACATACTCGCTGCAGACATTGGTTCTAGTGTTCTTCTATTCTGAGATTTTATTTGTATAACATTTTGATAATACTTCTAGTTCTTATTCTCGTACATTGGTCAAAGTTAACCATAGAGAATTCTTAGTTAACCAGTTAGCTAGAGCAGGTACTAGATAGGTTAGTGAGAATCACAAGCTGTAACAGAGTAAGGTATCTCTCTGTGCTTAAGATCTAGGGATTAGCTTTTGATTAATAAGAATTGAGTAGAAAATCCTGCAGGGATAAGACCCCTGAGGTAGAGACGTAGGTCCAAGTGGACTGAACTCTATATATCTTGTGTCTATTGCATTTACTTTTCAGTTCTATACTTAGCTTATTTGCAGCAAACAAAACAGGTTTTATTTCAAGGGCTTGAAACTCATTTCAAGGCCTTAAAATAAACTTAGCTTTTCTACAACAACTGTTTTGATTCCAAGGACTTGAAACTCGTTTCACGGCCTTGAATACTCTTTACTCTTTACAAAACTTTTTTGAAACCACTCTTCTTGCAAGTTTAGAAAAAGTTGGCATACTCTATTCAACCCCCCTTCTAGAGTATTGATCTTGTATTACTACCTACATTACAGTCCTTAAATTGGTATTAGATCTTTTATCACTGCATAGATTTAACCATCTTGTGATTATGAGTACTGTAGGTGATGGTGGTTTCTCTTAGGGAAGAGCTGCTAATAGACCTCCTCTCTTCTGTGGTGATAACTTTGTTCACTTGAAAGCCTTGATGAAAATGTTCATCATCGATCAAGACATAGAGCTTTGGACTATCATATAGAATGGTCCTCATACTTTCTACACAGAAAAGTATGGGACTAGAACTCCCAAAACTGAAGATTAACTCTCTGCTTCTGAACTAGAACAATTTTCCAAAAATTATAAAGCCATGAATCTCTTATATTGTGCTTTGAGTGAAGATGAATTTAACAGGATTTCAGGTTGAAAAACTGCCATGGAGATATGGGATAAGCTTGTGGTGACTTTTGAAGGAACCAGCCAAGTAAAGCAAACCAAGATCAACATATATCTCAGACAATATGAGCTGTTCAAGATGAATGGAGATAAATCAATCAGAGACATGTTCAAAAGATTCACTGATATTGTCAACAATCTTAATTCATTGGTAAAATACATTTCCAATGAAGAAAATGTTAGAAAGATTATGAGAAGTCTTCCTAAATCAAAATGGGAACCAAAGACTACTGCTATTGAATAAACTCAAGATCTATCATCACTTCAACTTGATGATCTGCAAGGAAAATTTCTTACACATGAAATATCCATGAATAAAGTTGATGGAGAGTTCACAGAAGGTTTCAAGAATTTGGCTCACAAGGCAAAGGAGAATGAGCCATCTCAAAGCCTTGAAACTGAAGAAGATGACGATGAAGATCCTTTTGCTTTGATTTCCAAAGCCTTGACCAGAATCCTCAAAATGAAGAAGAACTTTGGAAACAAAGACTTCAACAGAGAAAGACACAGATCCTCCAGTAGCAAAGACTACAAAGTTAAATCTTCTTCACATGGTAATAATCCTAAAGTAATGAATTGCTTTGAGTGTGGTGATGCAGGACATTTTAGCAGAGACTGTCCACACAAGAAAATCAAAAACTTTCAAAATAAAGACAATGACAGAAGAAAGAAAGCTATGATAGGCTCTTGGAGTGATTTTGAATCCTCAAGTGACTCTGAATAAGAAGAAGAACATGCCAACCTATGCTTTATGGCCAAGCATGATGAAAGTTCTGAAAAGATTATTGAGGTAATGGTAAACTGCTTAGTTTCAAAACTAACAAAAGTCCTCTCTGATTATCTTAGAACAATACTTTTAAATGAAGATAAATATCTGAATGAGATCAGAGAAGTTCATGAGTAGGAAAAAGAAAACTTGTATCTTGTTTGTCTGAATCAGAACCTTGAAATTTCTCAAAAGAAATCTGACAGTGATTTCAAGGCCTTGAAAACCAATTTCAAAGCCTTGAAAACACAAGTCAAGGAAGTAGTCACTGAGAACTCTCTTTTGAGTGACAATATTGTTAATCTAAGGCATCAAGTTGATGAGTTGGATAAACAATAAACTACCTTAACTAAGAAACTGCAAGAATCTAAATCAGCCATAACAAAATTTGCTAGCTGAGAACACAACTTAAATTTGATCCTTGGAGGTAGCTTAAAGTCTGTTCACAAAAATGGCATTGGATACAATCCAAATTTCCCCAGAAAGAACAATACCAGATTTGTGAAAGATGGAAACTGAACATCTCCTAAATGCCATTACTGCAATAAAATTGGTCATGTTAAGTTGACTTGTTTTTTCAGAAGAATATACCCTCACATAATGAGGAATACTTTTCCAAATCAACTGAAAGGAAAAGTTAGACAAATTTGGGTTCCTAAAGGGGTTAGACCACCTAGCATGTTTGACACGAGTATGAGTCCAAATTCCACACTTGGTCTAACAGCTGGGTAAGGCAGTGAATGGTGTTTGCAGGTTGTCACCAAGAGCAAAGAACAGAAATGGTTTATGGACAGTGGTTGCTTCAGACACATGAGTGGAAAGAGATATTTATTCTCAGAATTGAAAGAGCAATCTGAAGGTTCAATCACACTTGGTGACAAAGGCAAATGCAGCATTCTAGGAGAAAACTTTAAGTGTCTCAAGGCCTTGAAAGAAGATTCAAAGCTTTGGCACATAAAGTTAGGACACATTAGCTTGCACACTTTTACCAAGCTAGTCTAAGAACTTGGTGAGAGGTCTACCCTCTATCACGTTCAAATATGAAGATGTATGCAAAGTCTGTGCACAAGGCAAGCAGAATAGAAGATCATTCAAACCAAAGAACTTTGTAAGTACTACAAGACCCATTGAATTACTGCATATGGATCTTTGTGGTATGAGAACTCCAACTCCAAAGGATAACAATTACATGCTTGTTATTGTAGATAATTTTTCTAGATATACTTGGGTTACGTTTCTTAGAGAAAAATTTGAAGCCCTCTCTGAATTTTCAAAACTTTGTAGAGAACTTCAAACCTAGAAAAACCTACATATTGCTTCAATTAGAAGTGATCATGGTAGAGAGTTTGATCAAATTGAGTTTGACTTATTTTGTCCTAAGCATGGCATCTCTCACAACTTTTCTGCTCCTAGAAATCCTCAACATAATGGAGTTGTTGAAAGAAAGAACGGGACACTTGAAGACATGTCAAGAACAATGCCTTTGGAGAACAAACTTCCAACATACTATTGGGCAGAAGTTGTGAATACTGCAAACTATATTCTCAACAGGTGCTTGATCAGACCTATATTGAAGAAGACTCCTTATGAGCTGTTCAAAGGAAGAAAGCCAAACATCTCTGACTTCAAACCTTTTGGTTGTACCTGCTATATTCATAATAATGGTAAGGACAATCTTGGTAAGTTTGATGCAGGAAGTGGTGAAGGTATTTTTCTTTGTTACTCACAGTTAAGCAAAGCCTATAGAGTTTACAATAAGAGAACCAAGCTTGTTGAAGAAATTATTCATGTCATATTTGATGAAAGCTATGATGGTTATTTGAGTGATGGTTTTGCAGATCTTAATCTTAACAAGCATGATTCAGACAATGAAGAAGATTCTTCAAAAGGTTCCTAGGAGAACTTACAGGAACACATAAGGCATTTTCAAGGCCTTGAAAATAAGTTTCAAATCCTTGAAACAAATCCTCCAGAAAAGACAGCTAAACAAACCACTACTTCAAGTTCTCGAAGACTTGAAAAAATATTGGAGATCCCGAACCTTAGACACCAAGGAAGAGATTTAAATATCTCTCATCTCACCGTGCTGATAACATTCTTTCTGATCTAACCACTGGTACACAAACAAGATCACAGTTAAATAATCTTTGTGCTTTTAATGCTTTTATTTCCCTTTTAGAACCCAAAACTGTGAAGGAAGCATTACAAGAAGCAGACTGAATCATAGCTAGGCAAAGTGAAATCAATGAGTTTGAAAGGAACAAAGTTTGGAATCTAGTTCGTGCACTAGGAAATCAGTCTGTTATTGGCACCAGATGGGTATTCAGAAACAAGTTCGATGAGAATGGGAAGGTAATCGTAAACAAAGATAGATTGGTAGCTCAAGGCTACAATCAAGAAGAAGGTATTGACTATTAGAAGACTTTTGCTCCTGTTGCCAGTCTTATGAGTAGGGAATTTGAAATGAGTTTGATGGGAGAGTTGAACTTCTTTCTTGGACTTCAAATACATCATATGAAGAAGGGCATATTTCTACATCAAAACAAGTACACAAGAGACTTGTTGGGAAAATATAATATATCTCAATCCAAATAAATTAAGACCCCCATGAGCGTTACACTGTCATTAGACAAAGATGAATATGGTTAGAGTGTGAATGTGAAAGAGCCTAGAGCTGTGATTGGATCATTACTATATCTCACAGCTAGCAGACCAGATATCATGTTCAGTGTGTGTATGTGTTCTAGATTTCAAGCTGCTCCTAAAGAATCACACTTGATGGATGTCAAAAGAATCTTTAGATGTCTAAATGGTACAAACGACTTATGGCTTTGGTATCCTAAACAATTTAATTTCTCTTTGTGTGGCTATTCAGATGCTGACTTTGCAGGATATAAAGTTGATAGAAAGAGTACATCAGGATGTTGTCAATTTATTGGATCATCATTAATCAGCTGGCATTCAAAGAAGCAAAACTCAGTTCCACTATCAACAACATAAGGTAAATATATAGCTGCTGGAGCTTGCTTCTCACAAGCGTTATGGATAGCTCAACAAATGAGAGACCTTGGATTTGATTTCAGAGATATACCTATTAAGAGTGACAATACAAGTGCAATATCAATCACAAAGAATCCAGTTCAGCATTCAAGAACCAAACACATTGATGTTAGACATACTTCAACAAAGATCATGCTGAGAAAGATGATATTGTTCTTGAATTTGTTTACACTAACATGCAATTTGCAGATATCTTCACTAAACCACTGCCAGATGAAAGATTTTCAGCCTTGAGATTAGAATTGGGTATGCTAAATAAAGAAGCATTGGTTTAGGGGGAGTATAAGGTAAGTATAAGGTAAGTATTATGTGTTTCAAAGGTTTGAACTTATTTTCAAAGCCTTGAAAATCTCTTAAAAAAGCTTTGATTTTATGTGCTATTGCAGTACAGCTTTTCAAGGCCTTGAAATACTTTCAAAAGCCTTGAAGACAAGACTGTATGCTAGTTATTCAATAATATGGATCTTACAATGTTGGGTATTATCTCTTGAGATAATTGCTTAATATTGCCCTTACTTTTCAAAAATCCCTTTTCAGCCAAAATAGTATGATAATATTTACTTCCAACGCCACACACAATTTTGAATCTAATCGATTCAGCAAATCTTCAAAAGATTAGGAAAATATTCAGTTTCCTTTTCAAACTGAAACTCTTCGGTATTTATCTTGTTTTCTCCTTCTATCCTTCGTATCTCTCCTACCTTTCTCTTCTGTATCCCAAACCCTAATGAGCACTAGAAGAGCCTCCGACAGAATCAAGATGGCTGGTGGTTCAAAGGCTACTACAGAAAAGAAAAGAAAGACTAATGAGGAAGAGGTTCAAACCATTAGTGGTGACTCAAGTTCAAGAACTCCAAGTGCAGAAGACATTTCCCCTCATCCTCCCAGGAAGAAGGAAAAGAAATATCAGACACCCACTTCCATCAAGAAAAGGAAGATGAAGGTTGTTGAATTTTCTCCAAAAACTCAGATTGCTAGTCCTAAGAAGCTGAAGAAGAAGCCTACTAAAGCATACAAGGGAAAAGGAAAAGTAACAGAGGATAAGCCAGAAGAGAACATTGAGAAGGCACCGCAAATTTGTTCATAAAAGAAGAAATCCATAGGTAAGAATTCTGGCCTTGATAACAAGTGGTTCATTACTATTGTTACTAGAGGCAAATGGCTAGATGGATTTCTTCTAGATCAGTTGCTTACTGCAATATGATCAGTGTTTCTATTTGAATGGTATGAATCTAGATTGCATTAAGATGCCGAAGAAAAGCTCTCTTTGGTTTGTTCTAAACCCTCCATAGATAGCCTACCCCACACTCACTAGATTCTTCTACCTAAACATGAGACAACTCAAGAATACTGTAAACTTTGTGATTCAAACTAAAGTTTCTGGTATTAATACGGAATTAGATCACTCTGAGTTTGCCAATGTTCAAGGCTGTCCAAAGAGGTAAGCCACTAGCAATCACCCTCCTAAAAGTGAAGCCCTGAAACTGGGCAAAGAAGAATTCTTTCTACCCAACATCCCTACCACATCCAACCAATTAACACACTCTATGCTAAATGTTGAAGCTAAACTCTTGTTCACAATCTTGATGAGATGTGTGGTACCAAGTGAGAACTCAAAGGAGTTGATAACTGAAAGAGTTTTATACTTAATGTTCTTGGTTATGCATGGTTATGAGGTTGATCTTCCAACAATTATTATGGAACACATGCTTTATTTCCAAACCAATCAGAGAAAGCATCTTTTTCCTTATGCTAATCTGCTCACCTCATTCTTTCAACACCTTGAAATTTCAACTGAGTGGGAAGAAACTGTTACTACTGGTTTTGGTATGCTTGATGAGAAAGCAAGTGAGAAAATTGTAGTAGTAAAAATCAGTGCTAAGACTTGGAAGTTGTACTCAGAATTAACTGAAGAAGAGCTGAACTCCAAGAAGTTTCTTAAACCCAAGGCCTTGACCCCTACCTTAAGCCAAACCTCTCTGCCTCAAGATCTCTCCTTGGTTCTTCAGAAACATGATGGACTTGAGAAGGAAATGGATGAACTGAAGGAGAATTAGCATGAGTTTGGAACTGAGTTTAAACAAATGAAGTACATGGTTGAAAACATCTTCAAGAGCATGGATGTGTTTGTTGTGCCTGAAGAAGTTTCTCAAGCTGCAGAAGGAACCAAAAAGGCTGGATCAACCAAAGCAATTTTCAGTGACCATAAAACTCAGAATGAGACTGTTGGGGTGAAGGATAAGGGTAAGCAAGTGGTTGAGGAACAGGGTGATGAAGACCAAGAATATGAAGCTGACAGTCCAGATTCAGGAATGCTGCTTAAAAATCTCAAGAAGAAACAAAAGAAGACAACAATTCCAGAAATAGTGACTGAAACTGATCTATTTAAGGGGAAAGGTGAAGCTGGTGATAAAGTGGCTCAAGAAGAAGATCATGATGATGAGAATGCTGAAGATGATAGTGAGGAAGAAGATGCATAGCAGCAAGGAGATGGAGACCCAACCCCTTAAATCTTGCCTATTCTTTCTATCTTTTTCAAGGACTTAAAATTCTTTTCAAAGTCCTGACAAACTTCTATCTTTTCAAACAGTTTTCTTTACTTACTTCCAAAACTTTGATCCAACATGCTCTCTGTCTTTTTTGATGAAAGTCAAAAAGGGGGAGAAATTTAGGTGTTTTTATGTTTATTTTGCTGTTTTAGAGACCTAGTTTTGGTAAACATGATTATCTGAAAACTTTGATGTTGCTTAGCTGCTTAATAAGTCGGATTATTTAGAACCCTTGTGTTACAATTTATTTTTATAATTTATTTCTATGCTCTAATGTGTATTTTTTTTTGCAGAAACCTAGTCCTTAACCGATTATAGTCTTGTCTTTCATCAAGGGGGAGATTATAAGTTGAGCATAGTTTCATAGGCTTGAAATAGCCAGTCTATTTCAAGGCCTTGAAACAGCTTTCAAAGCTTTGAAACTGACAAAACTGTTTAAACATGAACTTAGGGGGAGTTTTATGACTCCATCCCAACTCCTATTCTCCTATATTTGATTATAGGTTGTTTGATGATGAAAGAAAAATTATTTTAACACTCTAATCCGTGAATAATCTATCTGTTTGACTAAGATTTTGCAGGGAAATTATGCTTCCTATTTTGCAGGATATATTTTCAAAACTGTATTTTGCAGGAAGGGAAACTGCTTGATGATTTGATTTTGTGCTTGACTTTTCTTGTTTAAAAGCTTCCAGACATCTTCAGAAACAAGATCAAGACAGTATCATTGAAGATACTGAGCAACTATCCGTTGGGAGAAGCTGTTAATGAAGTCAACAGCTGAAGCTACAAAATAAGGAAGTTTGTTGTGAAGAGATCTTGGAGATCTGCAATTCAAACTGCTCCTTAAAAGTGTGAAGAGCTGGATAAATTCAACGGAAAAGTTAACAGAGACTCTCAAACACATTTAGGGATTGACAAGAAACAAATAATCAGATTCATTCCTTTCAATCCAAGCATCTGAAGAACACTGCATACTCACTGCAGACATTAGTTCTGGTGTTCTTCTATTATGATCTTTTATTTGTACATCATTCTGATAATACAAGCTGTAACAGAGTAAGGTATCAATCTGTGCTTCAGATCTAGGGCTTAGCTTTTATTTAATAAGAATTGAGTTGAAAATCATGCAGGGATAAGATCCCTGAGGTAGAGACGTAGGTCCAAGTGAACTGAACCCTATATATCTTGTGTCTCTTGCATTTACTTTTCATTTCTATACTTAGCTTATTTGCAGCAAACAAAACAGGTTTTATCTCAGGGGTTTAAAACTCATTTCAAGGCCCTGAAATAAACTTAGCTTTCTACAACAACTGTTTTGATTCCAAGGACTTGAAACTCATTTCAAGGCCTTGAAATACTCTTTAATCTTTACAAATATTTTTGAAACCACTCTTATTGCAAGTTTAGCAAAAGTTGACATACTCTATTCACCCCCCTCTCCCCTTCTAGAGTATTGATCTGTATTACTGCCTACATTAGAATCCTTCAAAATGGAACAACATTTGTCCTTTATTATGATAGAGAGCCTTTCTTGTCCAAACAAGAAACTATGATAATGCACCTACTCATAGCAGGGACATAATCACTTTTGTCTAATTCATGAACCATTTCAGAAAGGTAGAGATAATTTCCTACGGCTAATTCAGCAACTCTTTGTTTCATTGCCCTACGTGTAGGTTTATTTCTTCCCTATCAAACTGTCTACATCTCTTGAGATTCTCCACATTTCGGTAAACGTGAGATCCTCATCTAGTATAATATACTCGTGATGATGAGAAGACACATTGACTTCTATAACAAAAATACCTAAACTGGAATTCATAATTCCTTTATTATTTCCTTTCAGGCACTTTGGACAGTCTCTCTTCCTCTACACCACCTATGGGGCATTAAGGCAATTTGGTTTTAACAACAAGCTCGCTTTATGCCCATGGGGTCGGCGCAAACCTTTTTCCGTTACCCATGCTGTTAACCATTAACATGTTTTGGCTTTAGCCCTTTATAAGTGCTTTGCTTAGCGATTCTCAATCATATTGAGTAAATCAGCTTTGAACAAAACTATAATTGCATCCAATGCAATTCTTGGTCCACTTGGGTGAATAAACTTTATTTCTTTATCTATCTCATTGATAACACCCATTCCCTACCTTTCAATCATATTGAATTAGCTTAGTTGCATATGACCTCTTGCTTTAGCAGTCACACATTACTAGCTTGTGTCGTCGTGTCATATCTTGATGAATCGAGTCGCCTTGCTTTGGCAGACCCGAACTTAATTATATATCGATCATGAAAAGTGCTAAGCAAGAGGTGGTAAAACACAAAGTGGAGCAACACTTCAAACCTTTCATGTCTTGCTCGCTCTTTAAAAGAGCTTAATGTATGATCATGTCATACGCCTCCATTTTTCTCATCTTGCTTCCAAAGCTCTGAGTTCATGGAAACTAGCACGAGGCAAGTGACACCCAAAGAACAATTCTTTGATGTTCCTTCCATTAGGTTTTATTGTGTTTTGGTAGTCGGTGGGAAGAGAACTTTATGTTCTACGATGTACAACATTTTTCCTTTTATTTGAGAATAATTCTCACTTTTATACCAGTCTAGAAAATAGATTCCAGACAACTTATCATTCTTAAGGACATAAAGTAGCGTTTTGTTTGTTTTATGCCATGGGTATTCAACACAAAAAGGGTTATGCAAAGTGTTGTGACGTTTAACTATATTTAACAAGGACTTAATTGTCAAACATAGCTCCTACTATTTTTCTCGGATTAATTACCCCCCATATTAATGCGGAAAATATCATTATATTTTCTAGTAGGCCCGGATCCCTATTTCACTTCTTCTAAAGCTTGCTTTGGCAAGTCACCTAAGAATTAGTTATTTAGGTAGGTACATCCTTCCAATTGCACCCGTATCCAACTCTTGGTGCAACCGGGCAAATAACTACATATTTAACTATCTCATAGATAATCCCAATTGCCATTCCTCTAAGTCATCAATCCAATTGAAACTACTTAATTACGTTTAACCTCTTATTTAAAAACCACACATTACGTGCTTGTGTCGTCGCATCACACCATGGTAAATTAAAATCGTCTTGCTTTGGCATGCTCGAAATTAATAAACCCTGATCATGAAGGGTGTTAAAATAAGAGAAGGCAAAACGTAATATTTCATTTGACGGATTTTAGTATCATACCTAATTTGTTTGGTTGATCTCATCAACATGATCTACTTATTTGGATTGGGCAATCCACAATAAAAGACCATTCTTGTTTATTATAATCTTGTTACGCTTTGCTTGTATCAACAATACACCAAAATAAATAACAATACATAAATAATAAACATCTTCAAATAAAATTAACGTGGCATGGATATGGCCCCTAAGACTAAGACATTACCAAGCCAATGATAATATCTATATGCCCTTAAGTGACAAGCTTATCTCCATGTGCCTCCACCATATCCGTGATAACGCCCAAATAGGAGTTATCTTATAACTCGGTTTTTGTGCATTTGTGCCGGAAAACTCACGTTTTAGCCAATTTTCACCCTCGGAAAGCCTCGGTTTTAGGAACGAGACAGTTATTTGCTCTTTATAAATTTCTGCATTTTCCGTACTTTTATTGGATATGATCGCGGGTGTGTTCATGTTGTCTATGCAGGAATGGATCGGGAATGCAGCAGGAATGAATCGGGAATGCAGCAGGAGGCAAACAGAGGCAGAAAAGAGCATCCTGCCTTGCTGTCTGCGTATAATAAGCAGACCCTGCGTAAAATACGCAGGCATCAAGGAGGGAGAAGGGTTTTGGACAGTTTTTCTTCCCTAGCTGCGTATTATACGCAGCCCCCTGCGTATTATACGCAGCCAGGGGGGTAAAATACGCAGAAAGAAGGAAGAGGAAGGCACAGGAGGGTCCCTGTCTGCGTATTATACGCAGGGCCTGCGTATTATACACAGACAGCAAGCACAAAGTGGAGAAAAAGCAGCAACAGAAGACCCTGTCTGCGTATTATACGCAGCAGGCTGCGTATTATACGCAGACAGCACAAAAATTGGGGCGGTTTCGGGCAGTGGCAGTTTCGTAAATAATGACAAGTTCCAGAAACTTCGCCAGCACTATAAAAAGACTCGTCCAGACTCGTTTTGAAGACACAACACACAAGACAATTCATCCAAGGACAAGTCTGAGCATCCCGGGAGAGCACGGAAGCACTCATCCAGATCCGAAGACTTAGTTTGATCTTATTCTCTCTTTTAAATTCAGAAACTTTGTTATTTAGTTATGTCGTTTAGTAGCTGGACCTTTTACCTAGGTTCTCGGTGAAACTAGGGTTTCGTTTTCAGACATTGTTCTGCAGTTTGAGTATGAATTCATGATTACGTTATCTTAATTCAGCAGTATTATCAGTTATTCTGTCTTTGATTATATCTGTTTATGCATGATCGGAGTCGCGAACCAGAATTGCTATAGACCCGAGCCTGTAGGTGAAAACGTCAGGTTAGGGTTAGGAAGAAATGACAGGATTTAGTACCTTACCCTGATAGACCGACCAGAGAAAGGGAGATAGGGCTAGCCAAAACGTATAGACCAATTGTTAGAGAATTTGACCCCGGCCATCAGGACAGGTTAGAAACCCTAGCAGACTTAGAACGAGACTGCGGACTTAGGCAGCTTAACAGGAATCCGAAAGTCTGCAGGATCGTGACAGCGTGTGGAATCTGAAAGGTTACTGCACAATCGGTACGTGGCACGGGTAATTAAAACTGCTGAGTGTTTTCATATCAAACCGAAGAACATAACTCTGAAGAAACCCTAGGGGATCCTGGACCTAGTATTCCAAACCCTAGATTTACAACTTTCAAGATTTTCAGAAAAACGTCACAAAAAATATTTGCGTTTTATATGTCTATTTTTAGTTATAGTTAATCACAATCCTAAACTACTCCTCCTTTCATACTCTGCAAGATTAAACTGATTTCTCGAAAAACCCGAAATAGTCCTCGTGGGAACGATCACCCGAGCTTAATTACGCCCGGCATTACAAGATTCATATACTTGTGAATAGCACGTTAGTTTGCGCATCAAGTTTTTGGCGCCGTTGCCGGGGACTCTTTAGGGTTAATTTAGTTATCAGAATTAGTTTTCGGAGTTTTTATTTTTCAGTTTCGTTATTTTTCTTTTATCTCACTGCTTTTTGAATCTGCGTTTTTCAGGACTGTTCAGTTGATGCCCAGATTGCCTCGCGATTTGGTACAACCACTCGACAATCCTGAAAAGCTGTACACCGAACAGAACCGCAGAAACCGAGAAAGCAGAATGGCAGGCAACCCAAGAGACAATACCGAGCTCCCTGCAACTGGTGGGGAGGAACGAGAGACACGTACCCCAGCCCAGATGGCTCGGTACATCGAGGAACTTGTCACAGCGGGACTTGCTGCCCGAAGCAACCAGAGAACATATAACCGATCTGGGAAGGCGTTGGTGGAAAATTTCGAAGTTCCCACCGGGGGGCATGAGCGAGCTATTGTGGTGCCCGAGATCACCGCCGAGCACTTTGACATCAAACCATCCACCATCCAGACGGTACAAACTCTCTGCCCGTTTCATGGCAGGGCCGACGAAGACCCGAACGATTTTATCGGGAAATTCGAAGATTACTGCAACAAGGTCAGATACAAGGTGGTAGAAGCAGAGGCACTCATGCTGATCTTATTTCCATACTGTCTTTACGGAGTAGCCAAAGACTGGCTCAAATCCCGACCACCCCGATCCATCACCACATGGGAGGAGTGTGTCGCGGATTTTCTGGCAAAGTTCTATCTCGCCTCCCGAGTCATACAGTTACAGAGCAAGATTCTGTCATTCAGGCAGAAGATGGGGGAGACGGTGGTGGACGCATGGGACAGGCTCATGAGATTGGTCAAACGGTGCCCTAACCACGGCTTTGGAGACGCGAAAATTCTGCAGGTTTTCTACCATGCCCTAGACAGGGAGAACACCGACAGGATTGACAGAGAGGCCGGGGGAAACTTCCTGTATCACGTGGACAAAGAAGGTGCGTATGACCTGATGAAGCAGTTGGCCAAACAGGACACCCGACTGTTTGACGATCGCAGGATGGCGGCTAGAGCCGGACCCGCAGAGGATGACCGGATAGATAACCTGGCCAAGATCGTTCACGGCTTGGTCAAGAAAGTCTACTCGGATAAGAAGACTGTTGCAGCAGTCGAAGAACCTGATCTGGACACAACCATTGAGGAGCTAAGGACCGAAGACACCAATTACGTACATCAGCAGTGGGACCCGAGCCGGTACCGACCGGGTATGAGAGACCATCCCGGGTTTCGGTACGGAAACCCGAACGCAGCAGTTTATGCACCGGGATTCCAGCACAGGCCACCAGCCCAGCAGGCTGCCCCGGCCCAGCAGGCTCAGTCAGTCCCATCTGCGCAGCAGTACGACGCCCAGATGAAAGAGATCAAGTCCATGTTCCAGACCATGGAGTCCCGGTTCAAGCACATGGACGCCCTGACAGCAGACATGCAGACAACTAAAACGTCGTTACGCGCTTTGGAAGTACAGGTGGGGCAGTTAGCACAGCAGCTAGCAGAGAGACAGCTAGGAAACCTACCCTCGAATACGGTAAATAATCCACGGGCTCAGATCAATGCTATCTCCACTCGGAGTGGATTGTCACTGCAGGATCCACCGTATCCCAGCCACGCACGTGCAGAAAAGTCGAAAGAAATAGAACGCAACTTGTCGGGCCAGGATAACAGCACAGTCGAACGCCCCCAGCCGAAGGGCTCGGTTGAGCCGGATGCAATGCAGAACGAGACAGGTGCAGAAACTGTACCAGTCTCCAAGGAGGTCCCGTACCCCTTGCTAACACGAAAGAGGGATGACAGCAAGGACTACGCCAGGTTTCTCGAGATGTTCAAGCAGCTGCAGATTAACATACCTTTTGCCGAGGCTTTGGCTAAGATGCCCACTTACGCCAAATTCCTCAAGGACATCTTGTATGGGAGGAGGCGAATGAGCAACTTCGAGACTATAAACCTGACGGCAGAAGTGAGCAACTGTGTGAAGAATGGGCTACCGAGGAAGAGAAAGGATCCTGGCAGTTTTGTTATACCGGTCACCCTAGGTAACGCTTACACAGGAAAGGCTCTGTGTGACCTAGGGGCCAGCATCAACCTGATGCCATTGACGATTTTCAAGAGTTTGAAAGTCGGGGAGCCCCGGCCCACCAGAATCATGCTGCAGATGGCAGACAGGTCCGTAAAACAGGCTTATGGAGTTATCGAGGATATTTTGGTGAAGGTCGGCGAGCTCATTTTTCCAGCAGATTTCGTGATCCTGGACATGGAGGCAGGGGATGTACCGCTCATACTGGGCAGGCCGTTTTTGGCCACTGGAGAAGCCATGATAAATTGCAAGAGCGGGGAACTGACCATGCAGATTAACGAGGACAAGGTTAAATTTAACGTTTTCAAAAATCTGCAACTGCCAAATTATTATGATCACGAAGACATCTTCGCCATAGACGTAGTTGATGAAGGCTGGGAAAACGAGGAGATGGATCGGTTATGGGAAGAAATTGATAGCATGTACGGAGAAGAAAAGGAGATGACTCGGTGCGAGCAGGCCATGAGAGCCGAGGACTGGACCACTTTGCACCGGGACGAAGATGGCGGGCAGAAGATGATCCTGGTTCCGTCACTCAAGGAGCCACCTGCACTCGAGCTTAAACCGCTCCCGAACCATCTCAGGTATGCGTACATTGGTAATAATAATACTCTGCCCGTAATTGTTTCTTCTCTTCTATCTCAGGAACAGGAAGAGAAACTGCTGGAAGTATTGCGAGAGCACAAAGAAGCAATCGCCTGGACGATTGCAGATATTAAGGGGATCAGCCCCTCCTATTGCATGCACAAGATCAGGATTGAAGAAGGCAAGAAACCGGTGATTCAGCCCCAGCGGAGACTGAACCCGAACATGAAGGATGTTGTGCGCAAGGAGGTCATGAAGTGGCTGGAAACAGGAATATACCCCATATCAGACAGCACTTGGATCAGCCCGGTCCAGTGCGTGCCCAAAAAGGGGGGCATTACGGTGGTGCAGAATGAGGACCAGGAACAGATTGCGCAGCGCACGGTTACAGGCTGGCGGATCTGTATGGACTATCGGAGGCTAAACGATGCAACATTGAAAGACCACTTCCCGCTACCATTCATGGACCAGATGTTGGACAGGCTAGCTCATCACGCCTATTATTGTTTTCTGGACGGGTACTCCGGGTACAACCAGATTTGCATAGCCCCGGAAGATCAGGAGAAGACAACGTTTACCTGCCCGTATGGTACGTTTGCGTTCCGGCGCATGCCATTCGGGTTGTGTAACGCTCCAGCCACGTTCCAGAGATGCATGATGGCGATATTCTCCGACATGATCGAGAAAAATCTGGAGGTCTTTATGGACGATTTTTCACTGTTCGGGGACAGTTTTGACGACTGCCTGCACCACCTGGGACAGGTCCTGATCCGATGCAAGAAGGCGAATTTGGTGCTGAACTGGGAGAAGTGTCATTTTATGGTCACCGAGGGGATCGTGCTGGACCACAAAATTTCCAGCAAAGGACTCGAGGTGGACAGAGCCAAGATCGAGGTGATAAAACAGCTCCCATATCCGACAACCGTAAAGGCGATCAAAAGTTTTCTGGGACATGCAGGATTTTACCGGAGGTTCATCAAAGACTTTTCCAAGATCACGAAGCCACTCTGCGCTTTACTTGGAAAAGATGTGCCCTTTGACTTTGATGCAGCTTGTCAGCAGGCCTTTGACCATCTGAAAGAGAAGCTGACCACAGCCCTGGTTATCACTACACCGGACTGGTCACTTCCGTTTGAGCTAATGTGTGACGCAAGCGACTATGCAGTCGGTGCAGTTTTGGGGCAGCGGAAGGACAAAGTGTGCCATGTGATTTATTATGCAAGTCGGGTACTCAACGATGCCCAGATCAACTATGGCACTACTGAGAAGGAGCTGCTTGCTGTGGTATATGCTCTGGATAAATTCAGGCCGTACTTGGTCGGGTCAAAAGTCATCGTTTTTACCGACCATAGTGCCCTGAAATATCTGCTGGACAAGAAGGACGCAAAGCCGAGACTGCTGAGGTGGGTATTACTGATGCAGGAATTTGATGTGGAAATCCGGGATAAGAAGGGAGTCGAGAACGTAGTAGCGGACCACTTGTCCAGGCTTGAGAATGCTGAGGTGGACCCGGTACCAATCCAGGAGAACTTTCCGGACGAGCACATCATGGCAGTCAAACTGGGGAGACCGTGGTACTATGCTATAGCCAACTATCTGGTGAGTGGCACGCTTCCCGAGGACCTAACCCCGTCACAGCGGAAACGGTTTATTTCTGAGAGCCGGCAGTATTTCTGGGACGACCCGTATCTGTTCAAGCAGGGAGCCGACAACATTCTGAGGAGGTGTGTTCCGACCCATGAGGCCTGGAACGTGATCAGGCACTGTCACTCGGCTCAGTGTGGGGGTCACTTCGGAGGGACCCGCACGGCACACAAAGTACTGCAGTCAGGTTTCTTTTGGCCAACACTTTTCAAGGACTGTCATGATTATGTACAGGGATGTGATAGATGCCAGAGGACAGGGAGTACGTCACATAGGGACGAGATGCCTTTGACTATTTGGCAGGAGGTTGAACCCTTTGATGTATGGGGGATTGACTTCATGGGGCCGTTCCCGTCTTCTATGGGAAATCTGTACATATTGCTGGCAGTGGACTATGTTACAAAGTGGATCGCGACGATAGCGTGTCAGAAAAACGATGCAACGACAGTTGAGCGTTTTCTGAAACGCAACATATTCACACGATTCGGGACCCCCAGAGCAATGATTAGCGATGAAGGGTCACACTTTATTAACAAAGTGTTTGCCAGGGTACTTAAGCAGTACGGGGTATCGATCCATAAGGTATCACTGCCTTATCACCCCCAGACAAACGGGCAGGAAGAGGTGTTAAACCGAGAGATCAAGGGCATTCTCGAGAAAACCGTAAATCTGGGCCGGAAGGATTGGTCGATGAGACTGGATGATGCGTTATGGGCATACAGGACAGCTTTCAAAACACCGCTGGGAATGTCACCATACCAGCTCGTGTTTGGGAAAGCGTGTCACCTCCCGGTTGAGCTGGAACATAAGGCCTATTGGGCTATCAAACTGCTCAACATGGATGAGAGTCTGGTCGGAGATAAGAGAAATAAGGCGCTGCTGGAATTAGAGGAGTTCCGCAGGACGGCATTTGAGAGCGCCAAAATTTACAAAGAGAAGACGAAGAAGTGGCATGATCAGCGAATCACGCCAAAGCAGTTCAACGAAGGAGACAAGGTACTTCTCTACAACACAAGAATGAGGTTCTTTCGGGGAAAGTTGAGATCTCGTTGGTCGGGACCGTTCATCATCATGAAGATATTCGCATGGGGCGCATTTGAGTTAGAGAATCCAAAAGACAACTCAAGCTTCAGGGTGAACGGAAACCGAATCAAGCCATATCTCGAGAACGCCGAAGTCGCCAGGGTAGATCCAATCTACTTTGACGACCCGTGATCGAACCTGAGGTAACTGGGTCGGGCCGTCGACCGTAAATTACAAAGCGCTGGTTGGGAGGCAACCCAACGTAGTAAGTTTAAATTATATTATATTTTTTATTTTAAAGTTTTGAACTTTTGAGAGAGGTGAGATGAGTGGGTATTTAACGAAAATTAAGCATGTGCAGATACAGAAGAAGCAGAAGACAAGAAACAGAAAGGAGAGAGAGAAAAGTGACCCTCCTTCAACCCACAGTGCCAAAATAACCGAGGTGAAAAAAAAAATGAAAAATATTTTTCTCTGCTGTCTGCGTATTTTACGCAGCTTTCTGCGTATTATACGCAGCCAGCAGCATAAACTTTTTTTTTTCTAAAAAAAAAAAATTGAAAAATTTATTATGCTGTTGTCTGCGTATTTTACGCAGCCTTCTGCGTATTATACGCAGACAGCACCAAAAATTGATTTTTTTTGAAAAATTGAAAAATTATTTTCAGAACTTTCGATCGCCTCCAGTGCTGTCTGCGTATTTTACGCAGGATACTGCATATTATACGCAGCCAGCACTGAAAAATCATTTTTTGAAAAAAAAAAATCAATTTCCCCCCTGTCTGCGTAAAATACGCAGCTTCCTGCATATTATACGCAGACAGCGGAGGAAATTGCAATTTTTTTTACTTTTTTTGATCACCCGGTACCCCTGTTTGCGTAAAATACGCAACATATACGTATTATACGCACAAAATAAGCAGTTTTTGACCATTTTAAGCCAGGGGCATTTTCGTCATTTTGGCACTTAGGGTTTATAAGGGGGGTCCGGCCATGGGGAAGCCATTGTTGGCTTGGAGCTTTCTCTCTCTACCACCATTCCTCTCTAGCACCAACACACCAATTTTTCAAAAGTGCTCGGAATAAAAAATTGAAGGCATTTTTGGAATCCCCTCGTCGCAAGGAGCACGAAACTACTCTCGGTTTTCAGAAATTCCAACCGAGCTAGTGTGGGGGTGGAAGGAAAGTGAAGGGTGTTCTTGAGGAAAAATCCCAGATTTGTTGAGTTTGAAGCCAAACCGGAAAATTTCACAAAAGGGAACGTTGAAGAGGAGGAAGAAAGCTACGTGTGGGTGTGCCCGAAATTTCATTCCGGCAAAGTCGACTTTTCCGGCGGCTTTCCGGCGACTTTTCCGGCGATAACCTTGCCGGATTCTGCACTTCACCCCCTTTGTGGGAAGGTCTAATTTTCTTCTCTCTCTTTAATTTTTCAGTTTTAAGCACGACCCGTAGCCGGTCATTATTTCTGAAATTTTCTCGGTTTTCGTGCCGTGTGGACCTCTGGTAGATTTTAGGGGGCTTATTTGCTGAGACGCACTATTTCACGCGCACGTACTCTAGATTTCTGTTTCTGCTCGTTTTTGCATTTTAATCATGGCTTTAGTCAAACCAGTCATAGACCCGAACCGTAAGCATGAGCCAATTGATACCCCTGTCAATGACATCACACCGCATTACTTTGACAGTTACCGGTTCGTGACCCACCATGCCCATACCTATTATCTGACCGGTAAAAAGCCGAACTATAGGTTGGCTAAGGACCACCGTTTCGAGGTAGATGATGATAGGATGCCGATCCAGATGGTGAATTTTGCCAGTCGAGCAGACATTTTTGGCACTTCACTAGCTGGATTTGAGGGTACGTCTAGTTCCACACTGACTAGGGAGTTCTTTTGCAACCTTATGCATGCTGGCGATGCCGAAAACACTGATGTGCGGTGGGTCTATTGCCGTCGTGACTATATCTTGCTGACCCCCGACTCTATTAGGCAGGCTTACGGGGTTCCACCATCCCAAGAGCCGTGTGCATACCAGTTAGCTATGAGTAACCCTCCGTCAGCTGGGGAAATTTTGAGGGTTCTGACAGGTGGAAATGCGGGGGCCCACTTTGAGGAGGAAGGAAACGTGGGGTTGAAACTGCACTCAGGATTTTTGTGCAAACCTGCCAAGTGGTGGGCTGACTGGGTGGTGAACCGCATTGTGGGGATCCAGCACTTCACTTACCTAGAGAATGAGTCGACCCTTATAGTGTACTGTCTGATGATGAGGAGACGGATTGATATAGCCCAGCTCACTTGGGCCTATATTCAGGAGAGGAACGTCGCAGGGAGCCGGAAGGGACTCGGGTATAGCAACCTGATTATCCAACTAGCTCGTATTTATCAGATTCCCCTCTCAGAGCACGAGGGTGACTGGATGCCTCCTCTTCTTAATGCCTATAGGAAGATTAGAGGGGGAGGTCCGGGACCGAATGACCCAGTCATCGACCTTGATGCAGACCCTATGGAGAAGGATGAGCCTGCCCCTGCCCCTAGGAGGCGATCGACCCAGGACAGACCTACTCGGGGGACGGGAGCGTCTACACTTAGGCGTTCTCAGTCCACCCATGACCACGGGGAGCCGAGCCAGAGAGCCGGGCCGAGTCAGAGAGCTAGACCTAGTACGAGAGGTACGAGAGGTATGACCGGTCCACCGCCACTTTCGGTCATGAACCGTAGGTTGGCCCGAGTTGAGGAGGGACTTGAGGGGTGCCGTGCTGGCCAGGCGTCTTTAGGTGAGAAGGTGCTTAACAAGATAGGGAAAGTTTTCCGATACCTAAAGCACTTTAAAAAGACCACGAAGAAGATAGCCAAAGACCATGGTGATGCGATTACTGCACTCCGAGAGGAGCAGCGAGAGGCAGCCCGCCATGCGGGCCGAGAGGTGCCATTGCCTATCATCTTCCCTCCCTCCTATTCCAGTGACTACACTACCAGCTGGTCGGAGAAGGCGAGCTCGAGTGAGCATGCCACAGAGCCGGTTCCACACCCACCTAGCAGTCGGTCAGGATCTCAGACACAGTCCCGACAGTCATCGAGTCACGGTCACGCCAGTCGTCGAGCTCGCACCCACGACAGTCTAGTAGTGCCAGATTCAGGCAGACCAGCAGCTCACCCAGCAGCATGTCCGGTTCATCCGAGACCGGGTCAGACCCGCCGTATAGTCCAGACGAGTCAGTGCCATGAGGGCATGCCACCTCTTAGTGTGGGGGTGGGAGTCGTGTCTGCATAACCCGGTCTGCACGTTTTTTCATATTTATTTGCAGTTTTTATTTTATTTTTTGAGTCAGCATATTTTCTTTATTTGAGTCAACCCACCACATCATTCTGACCGTGCATTGTGTATATCTAAAAAAAAAATCGAAAATTTTCAGAAAATCCAAAAAAAAATTAAAAATCAGAAAATTTGAGAAAGGGCAATCAAGATAACAGAAACTGGGAAGAAATCGAGAGTAAATCCTTTGACAGAAAAGAAAGCTTGCACCGAGGTATAGTAGATAGGTGAGAGCCAGTGACCCTTGGAAACCGCAAGTAGTTATCACCTGAGCTAAGGATCCGACTAGTTGCCACACCGCCGTCATCTAGGTAGTCGACAACCCGCCCACGGGCGCCGTCACGGTCATCGCATCTTTCAGTGGAGTGACTGGCTATCAAGGGACCTCACGTCCTGTTTCTTACCCCTAGGTCCAACTAGTAAACCCGTTTGAAGCCATTTACCCCTTTTATTCTCAGCCACTATAGCCTAGGAAGCCTTCTTTGAGACCTCATCAGTAGTTAGTTGGCTATTCTACGAGTTACGACGGAGGGAGTGAGTGGGAAGGGAATTAGATGGGAGCACTTCATGGTATATCAGTTTTGGACAGTTTTGACATTGACACATTTTTCGAGGGAAGGACAGGGTGAGTGAGAGGCGACAGTGCATTAATTTGCGGAGGTGGATCACTGCATTACATAGTGACCACAGGGGGAGTTAGTCGCGTGCGAGACATCTTTCCGCACACAATGGGGTCCGGGGGTTGTGAGGTTAATTGGTGGTTGTGCCGTTTTTCTACATCTTTGGTGATGAGGAGGTTCGGTGGGACTGCACAGTATTATTTCGACTACAGGATCAGTGCTTCAGGATTAGTGTGGGGGTACTCCATATGAGGACATCTTTCATACCCCACGACGACAATTAATTTTTACTCACTCAGCTTTAGTCAGTTTATTTATTGTTATTTGTGTATTTATGTGTATATAGAGTCTTATTAAAAAAACAAAAAAAGAAGAAGAAGAAATTAGAAAAAAAAGAAAAAAAAAAAGAAGAAGAAGAAAAAAAAAAGTACAGAAAAAAAATGATCTAGTTTTGCAGTTTTTCAGTTATTTATGTTGTTTATGTTATTGAGTCAACAAGATGAGTGAGTGGCACAATTTTCGAGACAAGTTACACCGCTTCACATTTGTGGCCGCGAGAACGGCGAAGACACACCGGGGGACAGGAAGATTGATATGGCAGAAACTTAGGTGTTTCAGGCAGTTTTTCGGGAACTCGGTGAGGGGTGTGAGTTTGGGGAAATTGTGAGAATGTCATAACGAGTAGGATCATGCCGTACCTTACACATATATATGTCCTACCTGTTAGATTTAGAACCTTGATTCGGAAATAGCTCGGATGGTCGGTTAATTAGGGATTCGCTCAGGTTGATAGCAAAAGTAACAGTACTCGGGTCCAGTGCTTAAATCCACCAAAGAAATCTGTTAAGACTTACTGATCGATTGCAGGGAAGTATTTTCTGGAAAAAGGGTAAGGTTTTGAGGACACTCGGTTACGTTTTTGAGATTGCCCAATCTCACAAAAAAATAAATTGTTTTAGTACTTTTTGAGTCGTGTATATTGAGTCTGTGTATATTCTATCTGAGTCAGTCTTTCTATCGAGTCGTCTGGTTATACGGTTCAGGTTGAAAGAGTATGCAATTGCATGGAGTATGCAAAGGTAGTGTATGCACGACAAGGTCGGTTTTGCAAAAACCGAGAGGTATGCAAGCAGGTTGGTATGCAAGGGGATTGCTCGGGACGAGCAATATTTAGTGCGGGGGTATTTGATAACGCCCAAATAGGGGTTATCTTATAGCTCGGTTTTTGTGCATTTGTGCCTGAAAACTCACGTTTAAGCCAATTTTCACCCTCGGAAAGCCTCGGTTTTAGGAACGAGACAGTTATTTGCTCTTTATGAATTTATGCATTTTCCGTACTTTTATTGGATATGATCGCGGGTGTGTTCATGTTGTCTATGCAGGAATGGATTGGGAATGCAGCAGGAATGGATCGGGAATGCAGCAGGAGGCAAACAGAGGCAGAAAAGAGCATCCTGCCTTGCTGTCTGCGTATAATACGCAGACCCTGCATAAAATACGCAGGCAGCAAGGAGGGAGAGGGGTTTTGGACAGTTTTTCTTCCCTGGCTGCGTATTATACGCACCCCCTGCGTATTATACACAGCCAGGGGGTAAAATACGCAGAAAGAAGGAAGAGGAAGGCACAGGAGGGTCCCTGTCTGCGTATTATACGCAGGGCCTGCGTATTATACGCAGACAGCAAGCACAAAGTGGAGAAAAAGCAGCAACAGAAGACCCTGTCTGCGTATTATACGCAGCAGGCTGCGTATTATACGCAGACAGCACAAAAATTGGGGCGGAGTCGCGAACCAGAATTGCTATAGACCCGAGCCTGTAGGTGAAAACGTCAGGTTAGGGTTAGGAAGAAAAGACAGGATTTAGTACCTTACCCTGATAGACCGACCAGAGAAAGGGAAATAGGGCTAGCCAAAACGTTTCGACCAATTGTTAGAGAATTTGACCCGGGCCATCAGGACAGGTTAGAAACCCTAGCAGACTTAGAACGAGACTGCGGACTTAGGCAGCTTAACAGGAATCCGAAAGTCTGCAGGATCGTGACAGCGTGTGGAATCTGAAAGGTTACTGCACAATCGGTACGTGGCACGGGTAATTAAAACTGCTGAGTGTTTTCATATCAAACCGAAGAACATAACTCTGAAGAAACCCCAGGGGATCCTGGACCTAGTATTCCAAACCCTAGATTTACAACTTTCAAGATTTTCAGAAAAACGTCACAAAAAATATTTGCGTTTTATATGTCTATTTTTAGTTATAGTTAATCACAATCCTAAACTACTCCTCCTTTCATACTCTGCAAGATTAAACTGATTTCTCGAAAAACCCGAAATATTCCTCGTGGGAACGATCACCCGAGCTTAATTACGCCCGGTATTACAAGGTTCGTATACTTGCGAATAGCACGTTAGTCTACGCATCAATCCGCACCTCCTAGGTGTGCAAGTCCTTCATCGTTTTGTGGCTTCTTGGTTATAGGCCTTCTTCTCCATGCTCTTGGCTATCATCTTATTATCTAATTCTAGTTAACATCTAAATTAAATAAATAAATAAAACATCACATGTTGAGAAGATGATCAGCTCGCAGGCCGTAAAACCTAATTAACTATTACATTAATTTGATCAACTCGCAGGCCGTAAACTAAACCATTAAATAAACATCCACAACCTAGGCCATATCCATCCACCATGCAACAAAAGCACATAATACAGTTAAAATCATTTTTAACGCGCTTGTTCAATTTTTAGTTTTTTTGAATTGGGTAACTAGGGTCAAAAAGATCCAAGAGACCCGCCAACACACGGCCGAGCCCCAAGGAACCGCTACAAGCCACTAGGCCGCACGGTCGGACCGTGCGCCTAGGGCGGATCGACCATGTGACCGGTGGCCTTGCTTGGGCGGAAAGGAAGGGAAAGGGGTGGACGGCTAGGGTTTCGGCCCTAGCCTACTTCCTCCTTCCTTCCTTGTTCCCCAACTAATTAATACTCATATCAAGTTTAATCCATATGGTGTGTGATCCCATAGGTTTCTACTTAGTAACTATTACAAACATAGAGAGGTGTCTAGCAACACATATATGCTACCCAACTAATAGAAATAGTTTGTGATCCCGACAAACCTTGTGCCCAATGTTACTGTGTTGTGAGACATAATTGTCACACTCGTATATCCAATCCTTAGTTTCTCGATCCCGGGAATAGGCTTATCCATGCAGATAACACTAATATCTCCATATTGATTTTGAAAGTGTGTAGTGTAGGTGTATACAGGTATAATAATACTCTAGAAGGGGGGGGGGTGAATAGAGTATGCTAGCTTTTGCCAAAACTCAAGTTTTTGAAACTTAAGTAGAAAAAAGCTGTTGTTATCTCAAACCTTTGAAAGAAATTTGAGAAGCTTAAAGATATAGCAGCAGAGTATAGAGGCTTCAAAGCTTTGAGACTTGGAAAGCTCCAAAGCTTTGGAACTTCCAATAAACACTATAAGTAAATGCAGCAAAAGTAAATAGCAAGAACACAGATATTTAACAGAGTTCAGTCACAATTGGACCTAGTCTCTGCCTGAGGGATCTAATCCCTCCAGGATTCAAACACAAATTCTTATTAATCACCCAGATTTAGCCCTAAATCTCAAGCCTAAGTGAACTACCTTACACTTATACAGCTTGTGGTTCCCAACCTATCTAGTTACAAGCTACAACCTGTTGAAACAATAAGAACCTCTTGTTGTTCACTTGAACAAACAAACTACTAAGTTCAGTGAGGTTTTAGATATGAATAATAAATGATACAATTAAGTACAGAGAGAAGAACTCAGAAAAGATTAAGCTGTTTAAAGCCTGGAAGAGTTCTTCTGGATTTGAATGATCTTCAGCCTTCTTGAATTGAATTCCTAAATGATTTGAAGATCTGTATGTAATTGATCTTCTAGATGATTGCCCTCTCCAAAATCACGACCTATGTGTCTCACATAAGTCTCTGCAATTCAAACTTAAGTAGCTGTTCTCAGTCTGCAACTAACTTGAGAGATTTCAGGAACAGAATTCCTAAAATATCTCCTATTTGATAAGCTCCTGTTAACAGATCAATTTGAAAACATTGCTGATCTGTTTATGCATGCTGGAGAGTCTAACAAACCTACAAATACTTAGCAAACAAGATCAAACAAATAACAATACAATCTAGCAAAGAGATCTGCTTGAAACAACAGTTAACCATTAAAGAGAAAATTATGCTAGACTTGTCTGCGGATAGTTCTGAGTTAACAACTATATTCAACCTCATGAGTATATTAAGTAATCAATATAAAGTCCACAATAATAGACAATAAACAACTTGTAACAAGATCCAAGTAACACTGAATCCATCTGCACACAGAAAGATGGTTAGTAGAACTTAGCAGTAAAGAGTGACTAGAATATCTTAAAGCTTTGAACCTTTGCCTGCTAACTTCACCAGAATGTATATTGGATTTTCAATCCAACTTAATCCTGCAGTGATCAACTTAGAACATAGATTGCTGAATATAATTATATGACTAAACCAATCATTATCATAAGATAACCAAAACCTACACAAAATAGTTAGATAATACAGCATATATGAACTGCTACAGTAGCTCAAGGCTTTGAAGCTTTGGTACTTAGCAATTTCTTATGCTTGTGTTTCTGGATTTCATCATCAAGGAGCTAAGCTTTCTGCCTGTATTTTCATATCATAATATCCATGAGCTTCAGAATTATCAATCTCCCCCTTCATGAAAGACAAAACACATTATATGAATATTGATATCCTGCAACTTACAAACAACAGTAAGTAAATCACAAAACATAAATTCAAAAACCACAGAATTGCATAGATAAACATCTACCAGATCCATAATTTACTACACACCATAAACTAGATACTAAACATCATAAAACTACTAAAACATTAAAATAACACCATAATCTAACACATAATCTTCTCCCCATTTTTGACTTTCATCAAAATAGTTGAAGAAAATGTTGGATCTGTTCAGCGTTTTTAAAAGAAAATAGGGATAATAACATAAGCTTCAGGACTGAAAAGAGTAGAAAGAATAGAGAGAAAAGGTTCAAGGCTTTGAAGATCCTGTAGACTTTATCGTTCCTTTGCCTTTGCCCTGATTCTCTTCTTGTTCTTCTTCTGAGACTTCTGCATCTTCATCATGTTCCTCAACTTGCTCTCCTTGCTCTTCAGCCTTCTTTCCATGAGCTTCCTCATTTTGCATCTTCTAAAAAATCTCATCAACCAATTTGTCCAGATTAGCAGCTTCCCCTTCAACTTTTTCTACAGCAAATTCCTCATCATCTGCCTCCTCCTCAGACTGATCAAAAAGATCCTTTGATGTCAGAACACAGGAATACCTTTTTTCTTCTTATATTTCTTAAGAGTTTCTCCCAGAACTTCTTCTGAATCAATGCTGGTATCTCTGCTTTCTGAAGAAGGCAGTTTCTCAAGATACAAACCTTTGATGATCAGGTCAAGCTTATTAAGCACCAAACCTTTGCACTTAGTCTGGTCATTGGACAAGTCAAACAACCCCTGCCTCAAATCCTCTACACCATCTTCCAGAACCTCAACCCTATCTGTGGGAAATCCATAATACCAGGCACCTTAGGGGTTGAAGCAGCTCTAGGTTCGATGAACTCATTTTCCTTCAGCTCCTTAGCGCTCAACTCTGAGTAGAACTTCCACTTTCCCTTAGCAGTATACACAATCCAAATCCTTTGAAGGAATGCTTCATCAACTACCCCAAAACCAGTAGTAATATTCTCTTCAACCTTAAAAGACACTCCAAAGTGTTTGAAAAGCAGTGTTAAAACATTGGCATAGGGTAGAGAGTGGTTTCTAGTCCTAGTTCCACAGTAAACCATGTGTTCCATCACCACAGTAGGAAGGTCTACCTCAAACCCTTGACAAATCAAGTACATCAGGATTAAAACCTTGTATGTTACCAACTGTTTGGAGTATTCCCTGGGTACCACAAACCTCATAATGATGGAAAAAAAGATTTTGGCTTCAAAGTTGAACACAAAATGTGTTAACTGCTTGGGTTCAGAAGTGGTTCCCTCCAAGAAAAACATAGCTTTTGCTTTCTCCAGGATCTCTTTTCTATCAGGATAGTCACCAACCTTATACTTCCTAGGCACTCCCAAAACTTTGGAGAACACCATGTGATCTAACCTAATGTCCACTCCAGCCACCTTAAGGTTAGGATATATATATCACTATCATCAAGCTCTTGAACCAGTTCAAATAGAACAGTCTGGTTAACCTAGGGTAGGCTTCAGAGGGTGGGTTCAACATACTTCCAACAGATGAACTTCTCAAGTTCTTAATGTAGTCTAAGTCTAAAATCTCTATTAAATCAGAACTGATCATACTACAAAAAGACACTTTTGATTATGCATACCCATCCATCCATACCTTCTTGACATCAGAATTAACAAACCAAGATTCAGGAAAGATATTCTTACCAAATTTTGTGGCTTTCTTGGTTTTTACTGCACTGTGTTTAACCCTCTTCTTCTCAGTGGTTTCTTCACCCTTCTTCTCTGGGGTTGCTTCTGTTTTCTTGTCACCAGCCTTCTTCTCCTTTGTAGAAGGTACATTCTTATTTTATTTCTCAGCAATCACTTCTTTCTTCTTCTTGCTTGACTCCTCCTCCTGATCCTTGTTCCCCTTTTTTTTCACCACCTCCTCTGTTGCAGATTCTGAATCTGACCCAACCCTAGTTTCTTCTTGAACTTTCTTACCTTTCTTGGTCTTCTTTGCAGGGGTTGAAGTCTCATGAAAACTAGCCGTGTCTTCTGAGTCTGATCCATGAATGGTGATATTTCTGTTAGCTTTCTCTTCACTCTCTTGTTGGAGGTCTGGCCTGGCTGCTTGATCCTTTCGTATTTTCTCTCCATTTGGGTTAGGGTTTAAGAAATTGAGAGAATCGGGAGAGATAGAGAGATAGATACGAAGAGATTGAAGTAGAGAATGAGAGAAAATAAGTCCTAAAGCTGGCTTATGTAGGTAGATGAGTTTGACTAAAAGTAGAAGATTTGCATGCAAGAAGATTTCAGAAGATTTTCAAGATATTTGTAGATATGTTGATCAAATCTCCGAACATTTGAAAAGATTGTGTATTTATCTAAAAAGATAACACAGAATTTTTCATGATCCTATTTTTTAAAGATAATGCAAATCCACTCATCACATTAGTGACACAGTAGTTCAAAGCTTTGAGAAGTTTCAGAGTAATACGGAAACTTCAAATCTTTGAGCTATATTTTCAAGGCTCCAGAAAATATAATCTCAAGGCTTTGAAATTACACAGATACTGCACGTAGTAACTGATTACTCCCCCTAAACCAATGCATCTTTGGTTAACATACCCAATTCAAGCCTTAGGGATGCAAACCTCTCATCTGGCAGTGGTTTAGTGAAAATACCAGCTATTTGCTTAGAAGTAGAAATAAAAGATAGAACAATGTCACCTTTTTCTGTGTGATCTCTAAGAAAATTATGTCTCACATCTAAATGCTTTGTCCTTGAATACTGTACTGGATTCTTTGATATTGAAATAGCACTTGTATTGTCACAGTTGATAGGCACATTTCTGAAATCATATCCAATATCTCTTAGCTGCTATGCAATCCATAAAACCTGTGAACAACAAGCTCCAGCTGCAATACATTCTGCTTCTGCAGTTGACAGAGCCACTGAATTCTGCTTTTTTGAATGCCAACTTATCAATGAAGATCTAAGAAACTGGCAACATCCAGAAGTACTCTTTTTGTCTACTTTGTATCGTGCAAATTCTGCATATGAATATCCACTCAACAAAAAGTTAGTCCTTCTTGGATACCAAAGCCCCAAGTCTTTGGTTCCATTCAAATATCTAAAAATCCTTTTCACAACAATTATATGACTTTCTTTAGGATCAGCCTAAAACCTTGCACACATGCACACACTAAACACAATATCTGATCTACTAGCAGTTAGATACAGAAGTGAACCAATCATACCTCTATATTCTTTCTGATTTACACTCTTAGCAGTTGTGTCCTTGTCTAAAGATAGTGATGAACTCATAGGGTTCTTTACAACCTTGTACTATGACATGTTATACTTGTTTAACAAGACCATGGTGTACTTTACTTGATGCACAAAAATTCATTTCTTCATTTGATGTACATGAAGTCCAAGAAAGAAATTCAGTTCTCCTATCAAGCCCATTTCAAATTCCCTGCACATTATACTTGAAAACTCTTTTGAAAGAGCATCATTAGTAGCACTAAAAAGAATATCATCTACATATATCTGAAAAACTAACATATCTTTTTCCTGATTTTTGATTAAAAAAAAGAGTTTTATCAACCAAGGCTCTCTTAAAACTATTTTCTAACAAAAAATTTGAGAGTCTGTCATACCAAGCCCTTGGGGCTTGCTTAAGTACATATAATGCTTTGTCCAGTTTGTAAACATGATCAGAAAAGATGTCATTTTCAAAACCTGGTGGCTGAGCAACATATACTTCTTCTTGTAGATAACCATTCAGAAAAGCACATTTGACATCCATTTGAAAAAGTTTTATGTGATTTATGTGATTGAAATGCAAGAAGTATTCTGATAGCTTCTAACCTGGCACAAATTTTTTCCTCATAATCAATACCTTCCTCTTGATTGTATCCCTGTGCAACCAGTCTTTCTTTGTTTCTCACGACCCTACCTATTTCATCAAGCTTATTTCTGAACACCCATCTTGTTCCAATCACTGATTGATCCTTTGGTCTAGGAACCAAATTCCAGACCTTGTTCCTTTCAAACTCATCCAGCTCATTCTGCATTTCAATGATCCATTATGCATCCTCTAGGGCTTCCTTTGCATTTTTTGGGCTCAATGAGTGATACAAAGGCACTGAATGCACATAGATTTCTCAATTGTCCTCTTGTCTGAGTTCCAGTTGTTGGATCTGATATAATATTCTCAACAGGATGATCTGAGAGATACTTGAACTTCTTTCTGGGTGTCCAAGTGCATGGACCTTCAATGCTTTGAGTTCTTGATACAGTAGAAGGAGCATCGTATTTCCTGTCAATCTCTGTCTCAAGGCTTTGAAATTTTGGCTAAGTAGGGGGTTCAAGGCCTTGAGATTCTTCTAAATTTTTTTGATGCTTAGTTATGCTTTTGCTGACTTTCTCAAGGTCTTCATCAGCCTCATATTTATTCAAACTAAGATCTGCAAAACTTCCACTCAGAGAATCATCAATACTTTCACAAAAAACAACATGAATACTCTCCTCTACAATCTTATATCTTCTATTGTAAACCCTGTAAGCTTTGCTGGTTTGAGAATAACCAAGAGACACACCTTCATCACTTCTAGCATCAAACTTACCAAGATTATCTTTGCTATTGTTATGCACAAAACAAGTACAGCCAAAAGGCTTAATGTACGCAATAGGGCAGAGCACGGGTCGGTTCGGTCGGGTATATTCCCGTTTGGATGACCGACCCGAAATGTCGGTTATTGGTTCATGCGAAACCGTCCCCAATTGAACAACCAAAAAAACCGAGTATTTTCGGGTTCATCGGGGTCGGATTATTTCGGGCGATTCCGGGTAAACCCGGCGATTTTCATCACAGGTGGTCGGAGGTGGGTGGGAGGTGATCGGAGGTGGCCAAGAATTTTCGATCGGTGTGAGAGTGGAGGAGGGAAAGAGAGAGAGAGAGCAAGAATTGATACATTACCGAAGAAGATATGAAGATCTGAGAGAGATCGAGCAAGAATCGAGAACCCCGGAGGCGACGTTAGCCTCCTCTTTCTGCGTCTTCTTCTTGTTCTTCTGCTTTTCCTCTCTCTCTCTCTATCTCTCTATCTCTCTCTCTCTCTCTATCTCTCTCTCTTCGTTCTCTGTATACAACAAAAAACAGAGGCGGCTAAAAGTAGGGTAAAGGGTAGTGGAGTAGTGGGCTTGTTTGTGTTACCCAGCTGCCTTTATTCATTCGGGTCGGTTCGGGTAAATTCGGGTTCAACGAGTTTGTACCCGCGCCCCACCCTTGTTGACGGGTTTGGGTTCAATTAACCCATACCCAATCATTTAAGTATTTTTTTTATCATTCTCCGATCGGTTCGGCTCGGACCGGTCGAGTTGCTCGGGTTTTGCGGGTTTTTGCTCACCCCTAGTACGCAACACTAGGCTTCCTGCCTTTAAACATTTCATAAGGAGTTTTCTTCAAATTGGCCTGATCAAACATCTATTGAGAACATAGTTGGCATTATTAACAGCTTCTGCCCACAAAGATTTTCGCAAATTACTTTCAAGTAACATGGTTCTAGACATGTCTTCAAGAGTCCTATTTTTCCTCTCAACTAAACCATTTTGCTGTGGAGTTCTAGGTGCAGAAAAGTTGTGTGAGATACCATGCTTTGCACAAAATAAATCAAAATCAAGTTGATCAAATTCCCTACCATGATCATTTCTAATAAATGCAACAGATAAGTTTTTCAAAGTTAGAAGCTCTGTGAAATGTTTAAAAAATTCAGATAATGCTTCATA
The DNA here is from genome assembly GCA_023055425.1 of Linanthus parryae. Taxonomy (NCBI): domain Eukaryota; kingdom Viridiplantae; phylum Streptophyta; class Magnoliopsida; order Ericales; family Polemoniaceae; genus Linanthus; species Linanthus parryae. The sequence goes on from JALGPY010000001.1 coordinate 118,666,231, forward strand.
CGTTTCTCGAATAAACATAACCCAAGTATATCTAGAGTAATCATCAACTACAACAAGCATATATATCTTACCTCTGGGTTTTTGAAACTTCATAGGACCACACAAGTCCATATGCAGCATTTCTAAGGGTCTGGAGGTACTTACAAAATTCTTTGGCTTGAATGAGCTTCTGGTTTGTTTACCTTGAGTGCATGCTTTGCAAAACTCATTATCTTTGAATTTAAGGATTGGCAATCCCCTTACCAGATATTTTGATATGAGTTTATTCAAGGAATGCATGCTTATATGACCAAGCTTTTTGTGCCATAGTTTTGAGTCATCCTTGAAAGCTTTGAGACACTTCAGACTATCACATGCAACTTTGTCAGTACATAGTGCATAAAAATTATGTGACCAAGGAGCAGTGAGAATGCAATTGCCTGATTTTTCATCTTGCACCACACATTAATCCTTGTCAAAAACAACCTTATTACCCTTGTCACAAAGCTGAGAAATACTCAACAAATTATACTTAAGACCATCAACTAAATAAACATCAGAAATTGAATATGCAGAATTGTTACCAACACTTCCAATACCAATTATGTTGCACTTTGCTTTGTCAACAAGTGTGATTGTTCCCTTTGATTGTTCTTTCAGTTCTGAAAATAAAGATTTTTTCCCACTCATATGTCTGGAACATCCACTATCCAATATCCATTTCTGATCTTTCGAAGCTTTGGTGACATCCTGGAAAAAACAATTAATGCGTTAACATGATATTAGACCAAGTGTGGAATTTGGATTCATACTCAGAGTCAACCATGTTAGGTGGTCTAACTCCTTTTGGAACCCAAATCTGTTTCACTTGTCCCTTAAGCTGATAAGGATAAGTGTTCCTCATTATGTAAGGTTCTGTTCTTCTAAAGGGGCAAGTTACTTTTACATGTGTAATTTTACAGCAATAATGACATTTTTGGTGAATGTCTTCTTCCTGCTTTCACAAATGTGGTTTGGCTTTTTCTTGGAAAATTAGGATTATATCCAATTCCCCTTTGTGAACAGACTGCAGACTTCCTCCAAGCATGAGAGTTAACTTCTGTTCTGAGCCAGCAAGTTGAAAGAATTTTCTTGGATTCTTGAAGCTTACTAGTCAATTTAGTGTTTTGTTGTTCTAAATCATCAGAATGATTTTTTAGATCAACAAACTTGTCAGTTAAAATAGTGTTTTGATCAACTACCTCTTTGACTTGTTATTTCAAAGCTTTTAATCTACTGTCCAAGGCTTTGAAGTCACTGTCAAATTTTAACTTAGTAGCTTCAAGACATTTATTCTGAAAAACCAAATCTAAAATTTCTTTTGCCTGCTCATGAACCTTCATTTTCAAAGAATCAATCTCATTCCTGTAACTCTCCTCATTTAAAAACATGCTTTGTAGGATTACAGGTAACACATCAGAAGGACTGGATAAGAGATTTTTTACCATGTCTTCAATTGGCTTCTTAGTGGAATGGTCCTCTTGTTGTCCAGCCATTAAACAGAGATTGGCTTGCTCATCATCAGAGTCTGAGTCTGAAGAGTCTGAGTCACTCCATGAGGCCACCATTTCTTTCTTCCTTTTGTTGTCATTTTCCTTCTTTGAAAATTTTATGTTCTTTTTCTTTTGAGGACATTCTCTCACCAACTGATCTGCATCTTCACATTCATAGCAATTCATAACTTCAGGTTTATATGATTGTGAAGAAGACTTTGCTTTCTGATCCTTGCTAGTTGAGGATCTGAACTTTTATTTGTTGTAATCCTTGTTCCCAGAGTTCCTCGTTTTCTTGAGAATTCTGGCCAAGGCTTTGGAAATCAAGGCTAAGGCTTCCTCATCATCATCATCTTCCTCTGGTTCATGGCTTTGAGATTTTTCATTGTCTTTTTCCTTGAGTGCCAGTTCTTTATGTTGTCACTCAGTTCACAATCAACCTCATTCATAGAGATCTCATGAGTGAGTAACTTTCCTTGCAGATCATCCAGTTCCAGAATGCTTAAATCCTGAGCTTCTTCAATGGCAGTAGTTTTAGGCTCCCATTTTTCTTTAGGAAAGCTTATGAGAATCTTCCTGACTTTTTCTTCATTTGAGAATACTTTTCCAAAAGATTCCAAGTTGTTCACAATATCTGTAAACCTTTTGAGCATATCTTTGATGGACTCATCAAAGTTCATCTTAAACAGTTCATAGTGTCTCAAAATGATATTGATCTTTGCCTGCTTGACTTGGCTAGTTCCTTCATAGGTAACAGTTAATTTATCCCAGATCTCCTTTGCATTCTTGCAGTTGGATATTCTGTTGAACTCATCTGCACTATGAGAACAATATAATAAGTTACAAAGCTTTGTAATTTTTTTATACCTTTTCCAGTTCAGTAACTGGGAGATCTTCATCAGGTTTGACAGTTCTAACACCATCCACAGTAGTATAGAATAGGTTTGGTCCATTCAGAATAATTGACCATAGTTCCATGTCCAGATCTATGATGAACATTTTTATCAATGCCTTCCAATGCACAAAGTTATCACCACAGAATAATGGAGGTATATTAGATGCCCTTCCCTATGAAAATCCTCCTTCACCTACAAAACTCATAGTCACAAGATTGTTAGATCTTTAAAATGTGACCCAAAACTCTGATACCAATTGAAAGTGTGTATTGTAGGTGTAAATAGGTATAATAATACTCTAGAAGGGAGGGGGGTTGAATAGAGTATGCTAGCTTTTGCCAAAACTCAAGTTTTTTAAACTTAAGTAGAACAAGTTGTTGATATCTCAAAGCTTTGAAAGAAATTTTAGAATCTTAAATATATAGCAGCTGAGTATAGAGGCTTCAAAGCTTTGAGACTTGGAAAGCTCCAAAACTTTGGAACTTCCAATAAACACTGTAAGTAAATGCAGCAAAAGTAAATAGCAAGAACACATATATTTTACAGAGTTCAGTCACAATTGGACCTAGTCTCTGCCTGAGGGATCTAGTCCCTCTAGGATTCAAACACAACTTCTTATTAAACACCCAGATTTAGCCCTAGATCTCAAGCCTAAGTGAGCTACCTTACACTTATACAGCTTGTGGTTCCCACCTATCTAGTTACTGGCTACAACCTCTTGAAACAATAAGAACCTCTTGTCGTTCACTTGAACAACCAAACTACCAAGTTTTGTGAGGTTTTAGAGATGAAGAATAAATGATACAATTAAGTACAGAGATAAGAACTCAGAAAGAGTAAGCTGTTTAAAGCCTGAATGATTTGAAGAGATGTGTGTAATTGATCTTCAAGATGATTTCCCTCTTCAAAATCACGACCTCTGTGTCTCACATACGTATCTGCAATTCAAACTTAAGTAGTTGTTCTCAGTCTGCAACTAAGTTGAGATATTTCAGGAAAAGACTTACTAAAATATCTACTATCTGATAAGCTCCTTTTAACAGCTCAATTTGAAAACATTGCTGATCTATTTATGGACGTTGGAGAGTCTAACAAACCTGCAAATAATTAGCAAACAAGATCAAACAAATAACAATACAATCTAGTAAAGAGATCTGCTTGAAACAACAGCTAACCAATAAAGAGAAAATTATGCTAGACTTGTCTGCTGATAGTTCTGAGTTAACAAGTATATTCAACCTCATGAATATATCAAGTAATCAATATATAGTCCAAAATAATAGACAATAAACATCATGTAACAAGATCCAAGTAACAATGAATCCATATGCACACAGAAAGATGGTTAGTAGAACTTAGCAGTAAATAGTGACTAGAATATCTCAAAGCTTTAAACCTTTGCCTGCTAACTACACCAGAATGTATATTGGATTTTCAATCCAACTTAATCATGCACTGATCAACTTAGAACATAGTTTGCTGAATATAATTATATAACTAAACCAATCATTATCAAAACATAACCAAAACCTGTACAAAATAGTTAAATAATACAGCATATAGGAATTGCTTGTTGGAATAGATGTCCTAGAGGCAATCTAGTTTAGTATGAATTTATTTGTGGCTAGAAATTCATTTATTATTTATTGGATATTTAATATAATGAAGTCCTTAGATTTACAATTGTGTTGTTTATCTTAAATATCCCTAGTCCACTATAATGATTAATGGGACAATCATCTATAGACTAGTATGGGGTTGGATTGATATGGAGATATCATGATCCAACACATAGGTGTGCATTAGGGGTAATGTTGCACTGGATTGACCCATCTCCGAGAAGGCTACATACACGTTATGTTGAGTCACAAGCGCTTCTTGCGGTGCAATGGTATTGTCATCCTTAGACTTGAAGTCACTAGATATTCTAGTTGTGGATTATTGTGATTTTGGTAGCGTTAAACGCTACACCGTATCTGGGTAGTTATAAAGGCGTGTACTGGATACAATAAGAAGCAAGCTTAGAGATTGTAGTGGACGTAGATAGAATTTGTCCCTCCCACATAACGGGAGCAAATATCCTAGGCCACTCGAGGGATAGTGCTTATAGAATGTCTGGCCAGACTCAAATAAATCAATATGGGATATTGATGTTATTTGCACGAATAAGGCTATTCCCATGGATCGAGAAACTATGGATTGGATATACGAGTGTGACTTGTATGTCTCGTGTCCAATCCGGATATAGAGACAAAGGGATGAGACAATTACTTGTACAAAGGTTGTCAAGATGACTATTCTATTAGTAGGCTAGAATGGATGTTTTGCTAGAAACCGCTCCATATTAGCAAATAGTTGCTACCAACTAGATAGAGCCTATGGGGTCACACGCTATATAGAGTTGAACTAGATTTTGGAATTAATTAATTGGATTAATTAATTAGAAGGATCACTTTGCAAAAACCTTGCAAACATAGTAGGGACTAATTTGCAAGGAATGGACTAAATTGAATTCTAGTAGGACTAGAATAAGTCCTTTAGGTAGTTGGCAAGGAGTTGTTGGACTATATAAAGGACCTTCCTTCCTTCCCACAAATTATGCTCATGATAGAACATAACAAGAGTGGGAGAGAACAAAAAGGAGAGAGAGCAATCAACAAGAGGAGCCCGACCGCCCCTCTTGCCGCCGCCCGTCCCGTCGGCCACAAGGAGGTCGAGAGCCCCCCTTTTGGGTCTCGTTTTGCGTGATTTTTCTTCCTCTTCCTCTTCCAGGCTAGCACCAAGGACTTGGGAGATCTAGGATCAACTCTAGGCGTGGATCAACCATAGAGAACGTGACACAATTCGCGTTTTAAGTCATCAAAGGAGATCCCTAAGGTGTGTTATTGATTTCTTACTTTACCATCGTTATGTCTCTTAACTTGTGGTCCTTGGAGGGTTTTGCATGGTTAATTTTGTTTCCATTGCGCATCCATGATTCAAAACCCTACACTGCTACAGTAGCTCAAAGCTTTGAAGCTTTGGTACTTAGCAATTTCTTATGCTTGTGTTTCTGGCTTTCATCATCAAGGAGCTAAGCTCTCTGCCTGAATTTTTATATCATAATATCCATGAGCTTCAGACTTATCAAATTTATCTGAGTCTGGCCAGACATTCCATAAGCTCTACCCCTCGAGTGGACGTGGATATTTGCTCCCGTTATGTATGAGGGACTAATCATATCTACATCACTTTTATTTCTCAGCTTGCTTCTTATCATGCCCGATAGCTATATTTATAGTTTCCCAGTTACAGTGTAACGTTTGATAATATCAAAGCTTGATATTTCACAACTAGAGTTTCCAGTGACTTCAAGTCTAAGGATTACAACGCCATTAGCACTACGAGAAGCACTTGTGAAGTTGACATAATATAATGTAGCCTTTCGCGGTGGGTTTATCCAGTATGCCACTACGTCTAATGCATACCCATGTGTTAGACTTTATATCTCCATATCAATCTACCCACATACTAGTATATAGTTTTTTTTTTTGAGAGAATACTAGTATATAGTTGATCGTCCTGTTAATCAATATAATGGACTAGGAATATTTAAGAATATAACATTTATATTCTAAGGACTTCATTCATGTTAACATATCTCCATATTGATAACATAATGAATCGTAAATCCATAAATGTCACATTAAATAGATTGCCTCTAGGGCATATTTCCAACAACCTTTTCATACACTTGGAGTATTTCTTGTAGCACTTGGATATTCTCACTGTTAGCCTATGTAAAAAACAAGGAATTTTAGAAAAAAATAGGTGAGAGACCACTGGTCCTCCCTGAGAGGATGTGACCCCTGCCAACCGGCCCTCATCAACTGCAGTTGTAACAGCTCTAGACAACATCTCACTCCAGAGAAAAAAAAAGGTATGGGGTAGAGGACATCCCTGTCTGAGCCCACGTTTTGGATCAATATGACCCACTGGATTACCGTTCTGTAGCACTAAGTAAGAGACTGTGGAAACGCACTTCATCACTGTTTCTCTGAAGCGAACCCCAGACCCATATGAAATAGAACTTATTTGGGAAAATTCGACTCTATTCTATCATAGGCTTGCTCATGTCCACTTTTAGTGTTAGAAAACCCTTTCTTCCCTTCTATCTAGTTTTAGAGAATGAATCGCTTCAAAAGCCGTGAGTATATTATGTGAGATTAGTCGTCCAGGGACAAAAGCACTCTGATTCTCGGAAATCAAGTTAGGCAAAACAATCTTAATACGATTTGAGATACACTTGGCCACAATCTTATAGATCAGGTTGCACAAACTTGATAGGGTGATACTCACTTGGCTTACGTGGCTACTTAACTTTTGGGATGAGAGCAATCAGCGTGTGATTGAAGTCTTTAACTGAATTTCCTTGATTGAGAACCCCTAAGACTGCTGAAGTTACTTCAGTGCCCACAATATCCCAGTGCTTCTAATAAAACCCCGCATTAAAACTGTGCTCCCCCAGAGTTTTGTCAGGAGCCATCTGAAACAAGGAATCCTTCACTTCTATTATCGTATAGGCCTCTTCCATCTTCAACCTGTCTACTTCACTGATCATTTCATCCGTGAGAATAAGCATGGGCTCTATACAATCCATATCAGGATGGGTAGAGCTGAAAATGTCTGCAAAGTAACTCTCGGGATTGTGCCAACCCTGTGCTCCTCAGTGATCCAGTTACCTTCTCCGTCTTCTATACCCTGAAAACTATTTCTAGCATGACGAATGGTTTCTTTCAAATGGAAAAACCGGGTGTTCTTATCTCCATACATAGCCAATCAACTCATGATCTTTTCTTCCACATGATCTCTTCTCGATTCTGTAGCTCGTTGTATTCCTTTGTAAGAGCCATTTTTTCAGCAATAACATCCGCAGATTGAGCAACTTCATCAAGCTCTCTCCCTCTGTCTCGAATGAAGGTTCATCTTCTCGTGACTTGGCTGAAGGTTTCTCTGTTCCAGACTCGGCATTTCTGTGTTAGTCTCGCTTATTTTTCAGCTAGCATGGTTCCTCCCGAGGACCAACAATCTGTAGCTATTCTTGTAAAGTCCTCGTGCCTTTCTCACATCTTATCATACTGGAATCTTCTATTTCTTCTCCACCTTGGTCCCTGCTATTTCCATTCCACAAGAATGGGCACGTGATCATAATTAGGCCACCACAAGTGGGTGACTATAGCCCCCTGAAATGCATCCATCCACATAATGTTTGTGAAAGGGGAGTAAGAAGATAGAAATGCAGCACATATACTCTAGAAGGGGGGGGGGTTGAATAGAGTATGCAAACTGTTTGTAAAATTTGCAAAGATGAGAGTTTTCTGTGAAGAGTAATGAAGTTCAAGGGCTTGAAAACAATTTCAAGCATTTGAAATGAAATACAATTTAAGTGAAAACAGACAAGTCTTTTTCAAGGCCTTGAAAAAGAGTTTCAAACCCTTGAAAACAGACTAGTTTGAATGTTGTGTAAAACAAAGTGTGAGAATGAAATGAACAATACAAGAGACACATGATTTATAGATTTCAGGCCACTTGGACCTATGTATCTACCTTGGGGATCTTCTCCATGCAGGATTTTCAACACAATTCTTATTAATCAAAAGCTAAGCCCTAGATCTCAAGCATAGAGATATGCCTTACTCTGTTACAGCTTGTGTTTCTCACTAACCTATCACGTACATGCTCTAGGCAACTGATTAACTAAGAATTATCTATTGTTCAATTTTAACAATCCTTGATAATGAGAGCTACAAGTAATATATGAATGATATACAAATTAAGTACAGAACAGAAGAACATTGGAGGTGAAACTGCAGCTAGGATGCAGTGATCTTCTGTGAGTTGGATTGAGAGAATGATGTGCCTCTTTGATGCTTGACAATCCTTGAAATGTATCTCTCTTTTTGCCCGTTGAGTGTTGTACCAAATGCTTCAAATTGAGCTCCATTTATACTACTCAAATGGTCAGCAAATCTTTCTGATTTTCAGCAACAAACTTTCTACATATTAGGCAGCAATCTTTGACTTCTCTAATAGTCTTCCCAACAGATAGTTGATCAGGATCTTCAAAGATAACCAACAGATAGTTGATCAGGATCTTCAAAGATAATGTGCTGATCTTGTCTTCAAACATACTGAGAAGCTGTCATGAGTGTTTGATTGATGACAGAATCACAAACTCTCAGTATTTCCTTTTCTGCAAAATCCAGTTTAGGAAACCAATCATGCAAAATAGGAAATGAGCTTTCCATGCAAAATAAGTGAAACAGGTTAATTAGATGAAGTCTAAGTGAATCAAAAGCTTTTTTTTCATCATCAAGTACTAACAGATCGATTATAGGGGTGAGAGAGTTAGAATAAGATCACAAAGACTTAGAATAACTCCCCTTAGAATATGCATACAGGTCAGACAGTTTCAAGGATTTGAACATTGTTTCAAGCCTGTGAAACCTGTGATTCAAGGCTTTGAAAAATGTTTCAAGGCCTTGAAATAGCTCTGTATTTCAAGCCTGTAAAACCTGTGAACTTACAGTTTGCCACTACTTTGTCAACTCCTTCTTGAATATTTCTGTCATCTTCCTGATTGTTAGTCCATATGAATGGATCACCTTGAAAGCCTAGATCCAGCAAACCCGCATCACTAAGGACTTCTCCGTCCAAATGTGTGAAATTGCTCCCCAGACCTCCATCCTTCTTTGCCTATGAGGTGATAGAATTAAAATCACCCACGACGCACCATGGCATGTCTGGTTGAGGAATTAACATTCGCAAAAATTCCAAAGAAAGAGAGCGTTCATCCCGATTCGGATTTCCATAGAACCCGGTAAGCTTCCTGCTAGTATTGTCATCAATTCTTCTCACAATAGCATCAATAAAAAAACGATTATGATTCAAAACATTAACCTCCATATTGTCTCGCCACAAAAGAGCTAGGCCTCCGCTTCTACCTCTGGAGTCAACTGCGAATCCATTGTAGTAGCCCATCCTAGCAATATTTTGCTGAATATCGTGTCTTGATAACTTGGTTTCCAGGAGAAAAACCTAGTCAGGGAATTTTTTCTTTACGAGATCACAAAGCGATAGGAATGTACCCCGGTTCCCCAACCCGCGTACGTTCCAACTCAAGAGACTCATAATTATTGGCGGGGTTGCTCCGCAACCTCCACCAGTTTATTATTCAAGGACCTCGCCAAACCTTTTCCTTTTACCACATCTTCTATCTCAATCATCTCCCCCTCCAATCCTTGCTCCATAGCTGAATGGTCTGAATCACTTATGTCTTCAATCACAGCTGTCTTCGAAGGATGCAAACGAGGACTGAAATTCATCATCGCACTCTTCCGTTTGATTCCATTGGTTCTTATGGCAAACCCTCACTGTTGGAATTGAACAAATTTATTCTCGCAGCCAGTGACGGATTGCTCTCCCCGTCAACAATCTTTTCTTTTCCACTTGCTTCTTTGTGGCTAGTTACTGACTCTCCAGAGGCACTGTTGATGTGTGCTTCTTCACTTTCAAAGTTGACATATGGTGGATCTGTTATGCTACTTGGTGGTTGTGGGTTCGAAGCCTTTGTCTGCTGGGTTGTGTTTGTTGCCTCTCCATCGATGGCCATATCCTGTTCTATTCCATACTCCCCAGCACTTGCTGCTTCGTTTCGGCCCCTGGTTTTCGAATCTTTGCGCGATTTTTCTCCCCCTCTAGACATCTTCAACTCCCTGGGAAAAGCAGAAAGGTGCCATACCCCGGGTTAAAATCTTCATGCGTATATTTTGGCACCACTTCGCATTCGTAGCCTTCGTGTGTCACTCTTCCACACCAACAACACATCAATGGAATCCTTTCTTATTTGAAATCCACCCATATTTCCTCCTCCAAGACTTGAATATGAACACCTCTCGGTAGTGGGCTGGATATAGAGAGTCGATTTTGAACCCAAATAAAGCTTCCGTCGCGTCACTATCAATCTTTTTGTCAATTTCAAGAACTTCTCCTACCTCTCCCATAATCATACTTCATGTGTTGTGCTTTAGCTAATATGAAAAGGGATATTAGAAAGATGAATCAAAACATTCAGTTTATCAAAACTAACTCCTTTGATTGGCATCCCTGTCGACCATGGTTTCAGGAGTAAGATTTTCCCGTTGACAGACCAGGGCCCTCCTGCCGCTACCCTCTCCAAGCATGGTTGATCAGGAAAGATGAACAGAAAAGTATTATGATCGACCTCCACCATATTGACTTCCTCTCCTCTATTCCAGATAAGACCCAGAACTTTCCTGGCATTTTGTGTTTTAATATTGTTGCAGGTTTGTTAAACGTGAAAGTGCAATCTCAACAAACTCCAACGGATATCTACTCAGAGTTGTTTTAAATTGCAGTTAGAAAGAATGAGGATTTGCAGGAACTGAGATCCTAAAATCTATCATTCAGTTGCAGAGAGTGGATAAAAGACTGGTTTGAATTTTGAAAGAAATAGAAGCTTGCAGAGAACTGAGAGAGGTGTGGAAAATTCGTGGAAGATCAGACATTCAAACACACATACATTCAGGCTTCAATTACAGCTTTCAGAAGATCATTCATTCCAGTTTCCTGAAGAACACATCCAGGCCTTCACAAGCTTATTTCTCTACTGTGTTCTTCTTCTGTTTTGTAATCTGCTTATCTTTTGTATATCTAAAACCTCACTAAACCTAGTGATTGGTTGTTCAATTGAACAACAAGAGGTTCTTGTTAGCTCAACAGTTAGTAGCTGGTACTAGATAGGTTTGGAACCACAAGCTGTATAGGTGTAAGGGAATTCACTTAGGCTTGGAGATCTGGGGCTGTTTCTGTGTGAGTAATAAGAAGTGTTTGCCGAATCCTGGTGGGATTAGATCCCTCAGGCAGAGATTAGGTCCATTGGGACTGAACTCAGTAAATTTCCTTGTGTTCTTTTCTTTACAGTTTTGTTATTTACTGTTGCAAACAACTCAAATCAAATTAGGGTTTATAAACTGTTTAGAACTGGTGGTAGTTCAAGGCCTTGAAGCTTTCTGTTTGCCTTAGAAAGTTTCTGACTAGTTTTCTAAAATCTGAAGGCCTTGAGATTTGAGTTTCTCACATATTCACTTAGTTAAAATTTGTGTTTAGCAAAAAGTTTCCATAATCTATTCAACCCCCCCCCCTTCTAGAGTATTTTGGTCCTGTATTTAGTCTACATTACAAACTTTCAGACCCGGTGACTTAGATAGTAAATAATGTAATTTTTTTGTAATTTTTTCATGGTGTTGTAGATTAAAGTGTATATTCTACATCATCAAAAGAAATTACTAAATTCTCGCATTGTTTTGCTGATCAAATCACCGGGTCGAAGTGACCTAGTGAATAGTGATAAAAGTGTGACCATGAAGAAATAAAAGAAACATATGAAATAGTAAATTATGCGTCCGTCCCAAGTCCGCTCCGTTCCAGCTGTTCCAGCGGGCGTTCTCTGTTCCATCCGTTCAACTTTCTGCGTCCGTTCCATTGCAGCAGCCCTTTTAGTGATTTATTTTCACTATTTTGGATATGTTTTCAACCCTAACCCTACAGGTTTCTTAGGTTTTTTCGACGCTCCGAATTTATTTACGCACTCCGTTTCAGCAGATTTTGACTTCTTATCTGTCATGGATAAATCTGAAAGTGCTCTGCCGATTTTAACAGTTTTAAATGGTTCTAATTATATGCTATGGTCCCGTGAAGTTTCCAGTTTTCTGAAGAGCAAGAAATTATGGCATATGGTTTTGGGAAAAATCCTTATGCCAACCAAAGCTCCAACCACTGAGCCTGCTGTCGATATTGAAGAGCTTCAGGAAGAGTGGGATGCTACTAATTCTAGGATTATTACTTGGATTGGTAACACATCAATTCCAGCTATACGGAATCAATTGGGTCCCTTTGAAACGACCCAATAAGTGTGGGAATTCCTAGGTACCAGGTACACAACTTATGATCTTGTCTCATCAGTACCACCAGATGCATGAAATCAATAAAATGCGACAAGAACCAGGCCGATCCATTAATGCATTCTTGGCTAAAATGCATGCGACATGGGATCAGCTAGCTCAGTCAGAACCCAAGTGGAAGTGTTCTGAAGATGTTGCATTGTACATAGCATATCGAGATCGCTTGCGTGTCATTCAGTTCCTTATGTCTATTGATGATGCATATGAGCCAGTTGACACGTTCTAACCGCAAGTGTACGGCTGTCGCGTGTAGTAATATCCGGTAATCCGGGTTAATCGAACCCAAGGGACTTGTCGTGAATTAACTAGGATGATTAAATTCGTGTGGGCAAGCAATTGGATTGTTTTACTAAACTAATAATTTAAATAACAAAATAATTATTAAAAGATACTAATACGAGGGACAAGTATCAGGATTTTTCTAGGATCACTAGGTGAACACCGTTAACGAATTACATTTTGAAACACAGATAATGTTTTAATTTGCCAAACGAGCAATAAGGCTAACCGAGTTACCAAGCTACACTTATAAACCCTGTACTTCCGCCATTTAACCACCTGATTTCTACCATTAACCCAAGTAAAAATCAGCAGACCCCTTAAGCTCCTTCACTTCTCTACTGAAACCACCAATTGAATTACCAGACCACTTCCATTCACCCAACATTACAGCCAACAACCCATCTGAACCTAGCCATCACCGCAGACCTCCCTGAAACACCCAATTACTGTCTAACCCACCATTAATTCCGGCTAAAACCAGACCCAGAAATCGGAAGAGTAGAGAAACAGAGACCAAGGCCAATTGCGCAAGAAGAGATCAGAACCCAGCAGCAAACAGAAGACGAACACTAGCGCATCGCAGAGAATCAGAAGAAGCGGAGGTCCATGGGTGTTCGTACGAAGAGATTATCTCTTCGTGCGAACACAATCCTTAGCCAAAATCAGAAGAAGACAAGAAACTCTTCGTGAACATGGTCTCAGTATCTATCTACGAAGTTCTTCGTGCGAAGAGCACGACTTGTTCGTGCGAAGAAGAGTTCCAGGCGGCTTATTGTTTCAGAAAAATCAGAATTCAAGTGGGGCTTTTGTGTAATATTTAAAACTTCTTTTAAACAATTAGGAAAGGCATAAAAAGCCCTAGAACGTGATTAGCAAGGAGAGGACGGGTCAGAGGACTTGGGACACGAACGGGAAGAGAGCAGGAGCATTGTTTGGAGCTTAGAGCACTGTTTGGAGCGCGGAGATTCATCGTTTGAATTCTTTTTCTCCTCTTCTCTTTATTTTTGTCTACGATTATGAAAAACATTGCCTTTGTAATCATGAATCGTAGTAGCTAAACACTTTATATCGGGATTTCTCAACGGTAGCTAGGGTTTGAAGCCGTGTTTGGCGAATTATGAGTTTGATTCATGTTTGATTGAACTTAGTAGATGATGAGTTGTTTTGCTATGTTTAATTCTTGTTCATAATCTATCTTCGTATTGTTTGGCCAGCAGTATAAAGATCATAGGTAGTGTGTTAGTGAAAGCAACAAACTACCCGGATAGTTGAATTAAACACGTAGTCGCAGGTTAGAGAAATCAACCATTGACTGTGAACTTTGAGTAGAATTATACGTAATTATATGTTTTAGGGCTAATTAGAACTTGGTAACTCGGTTGTAGTTTGACCTAGGCATAGAAAGCTAGCTTGGTAACTCGGTTAGCATTATTGCTCGTTTGGCTAAATAAATCATCGTCTGTGTTTCAAAACGTAATTCGTTAACGGTATTCACCTAGTGAACCCGAAGAGATATCCTGATACTTGTCCCTCGTATTAATATCACTTTTAATAATCAGTTTGTTATTTAAATTATTAGTTTAGTAAAACAATCCAATTGCTTGCCCACACGAAGTTAGTCATCCTAATTAGTTCACGACAAGTCCCTTGGGTTCGATAAACCCGGATTACCGGATATTACTACACGCGACAGCCGTACACTTGCGGTTAGAACGTGTCAAGTTTTTGGCGCCGTTGCCGGGGACTTCGGTTGAATTAATTAGAATTGTTAGCTTTAGGGATTTTATTTTTCAGTTATATTCTTTACTCACCTGCGTTCTAGTGTTGTTGGTATTTTCAGGTGATTCTTTTGGTGCATGACCCGTTCTCAAGACGAGCCATTGTACCCACCGCTTGATAATCCAGATACACTGTTGCGTAGAGACTCGAGGGAATCAGTTCCAATGGGTGACCAACAGGGAACCGAGTTGGAAAGACTCCGCAAGCTTGCGGAAGATGCAGAGACCGCTAGAGTCGCTGCCGAGGCCAGAGTGGCCAATTCATTGAGGGAAACTGAGTTGCTCAGAGCTCAGTTAGCTGCTGCACAGGAAGATGAGCGTCCTTTGGTGGACTATTTCAGAACCACGCCAGCTGGATATCAACCTACCATTGTGAGGCCACAGATTAATGCTGCTCACTTTGAGTTGCGTCAGCAGATGATTGATATGGTGCGTACTGAGTGCCTATTTACAGCAGCTCCGGGAGATGATCCGAATGCCCACTTGCTTAACTTTGGGAAAATTACTTCAACATTGCATAATGAGCAAGTTCCAGATGAAACAGTGAAGTTGATGCTATTTCCTTTCTCTTTATCTGGGAAAGCCAAGACATGGCTCATGGAGCTTCCAGCAGGATCAATTACAACATGGGCAGAGTGTTGCCATGAGTTTCTGAGAAAATATCTGCCGCCATCCAAAGTTGCTCAGCTCATAGCTGATATTAGGAATTTTACTCAGCAAGAGGATGACTCTCGGAGATACATGGAGGAAATTCAACCAACTTCTTCGCAGATGCCCTACTCATGGAGAGCCGTGGTATAAACTCCTCCATTATTTCTATAATGCTCTAGATAGGGAAACAGCACATGAACTGGATATGTTAGCTGGAGGCAATTTTATGGGCTTGAGAGTACAGCGAGCTCAAGATCTGCTGAACAACGTGTCAAAGAGAGAGTCTACACGAACTGAAACTCGTAGGTACTCCAAACCGGGGGATGCAGCCTTAGTCAACAAGATTGAATCTATGGAACAAAAGCTGGAATCCATGACCTCAGCATTTCACGGCATGCACCCTCCATCACAGAAGCCCATGGGTGAGTTACTCGCGGATGAGAATCAGGGATATGGTTTCATTGAAGATGTGAATTACATGGGTCCACCACGAGATCAGCAGTGGACTAACACTTATCATCCCAACAACCGCAATCACCCAAACTTTAGCTATGCCAACCCTAACAATGGGTTATATGCGCCCGGACAGCAGCCGAACTCTCAGTATCAAGCTCAAGGGAAATTTCAACAGCAACAGGCTCAGCAACCAGAAGAACAAGAGACAAATGCTTTATTGAGAAAGTTACTAGCTAATCAAGACAGGATGGAGAGCACGATTGTCTCAATGCAAGCAACAATAAAGAGCCACGAGACTCAGATTGGGCAGATTGCCAATCAGAATGCTAAATTTCCGCCAGGTATGCTTCCTTCCAATACCATTCTTCCTACTGAGCAGCTCAAGGCTATTACTACTCGCAGTGGTGTGACTACTCAAGATCCTCCATATCCTAGCCATGCGAGAGCCGAAGCTACAAAAGCTACAGAGAAGGAATTGGGTGAAGAGTTGCCCAAGGCCGTGAGTCCCCAATCAAAGGACACGGTTGAGAAGAAAGAAGAGTCCAAGAGCACTCCCGATCCGGTTACTTATGAGCCACGAATTCCATATCCGGCGGCGATAAAGAGGAATGATGAGGAACACTTTGGGAGATTTATGGATATATTCAAACAATTGCATATCAACATTCCTCTTGTGGAAGCACTTGCTCAGATGCCCAAGTATAAAAAGTTCTTGAAGGAAATTTTATGGGGTAAGAAGAGCATAGACCCTTATGCCACGGTGAAGCTGACAGAGACATGTAGTACTGTGATACAGAGAGATATTCCCAAGATGAGAGATCCAGGAAGTGTCATTTTAGGCTGTAATCTTGGGGGTGGATATCATACGCATGGACTCTGTGATTTAGGCGCGAGTATTAATCTCATGCCATTGTCCCTATTTCAGAGATTGGGCATTGGTGCGCCAACCCCAGTGAAGATGGGTCTGCAATTGGCAGACAATTCTATTATTACAGCAAAGGGGGTTATTGAAAACTTGCTTGTGAAAGTCGGTGCATTTGTCTTTCCAGCTGACTTTGTGATAGTGGACATCAAGGAGGATCGCGATGTGCCACTTATCTTTGGAAGACCGCTTTTGAAGACAATGCGCGCAAATGTGGATTTAGAGAGTGAGGAGCTCACTATCAAAGCTCTAGATTCATCACTTGTGTTTAAGGCATTTGTTCCGGGCAAAGGGAAGAATAAATTGGCGATGATCAAATTTAGAGAGAAAGATGTGGATCCTACACCTGGGTTGTCTACAGTTTTGCAACCCGATCCACCCGATTCAGAAAAGAAGCCAACTATTGTCGGTGCGCATGATGTGGTGCAAAAGATCAAGAGCAAGAAACTGAAGGAGGAGGCACGTCGTGCTAGACCTCCTTGACATTTTTGAGGTAACTGGGTCGGGTCGTCGACCTTAAATTACAAGGCGCTTGTTGGGAGGCAACCCAACCTATTTATTTGCATTAGATTAGGGAGTTTGTTTTTAATACAGTTATGTTTTTGTTTTTAGTTATTAATGTAGAGAGATGAGAGAGAGAGGGACTAATGATGTTTTCAAGTGACATATATGAGCAGGTGATGAGAGAATCTACCCCGGTGTGCCATGGCACACATGACCGTCATAGGGGCTCGTGTATGCGAGTCGGGGATTCTCCAAGACATAGATTTTAGCAGAGGAGGGCAGTCTACCCCGGTGTGCGAGAACACACTGACCGTTGGGAGCATGGTGGCGCCACTACTGTGCTTGGGGACTGCTTGGCGCGATTTCGTCCCCACCCTTGAGGTGGCTGTGAGCATCTTTTCTCTTGCTAAATTTTGTGTTTATTTTATAATGTATGTCATGCTCCATCTCATTTACTGGCCTATCACATTGATTGTTGAGTTCTCTTGCATGATCTCTAAATTCGTTGAGGACAACGAAGCATTCAGTGTGGGGGTGGTTTAACTGTTTGTTAGCTGATTTGTCTTGCATAGCCAGTTACATGTAGGATGTGTTTAGATTGTATTGTGAGTCAGTTTTGTGGTTTATATTATGTTTTTATTTATATTGTCGTATTGTGTAGTCTAGTTTACTTACTGTTTGCACTTTTACATAATTGAGTATACCCACCAAAAATTTTTTTTGTGTAGATTCAAATTTTTTCGAGTCTAAGCCTTGCATATAGAGTTAGGACATTATGAAAAATACAAAAAAAATTGTAAAAAGAAAAAAATCCATAAAAATTGAAAATTAAAATTTTTGAGAAAAAGCAATTGAAAGAAGTATAGACTTGGTTGATTTAGTGAGATGTGAAAACTTTAGGCTTAGGGTGTGAATTTTGACCGAGAGTGACACTTTTAGTTCCCCCTAGTAAGTATAGAGAGAATCTCATTACGGGAATGCCTACCTATTTTTAAACTAAAATTAAATTTTAAAAGCTAAAGTGTGTGCTGTTTTTCTCTTAAAAGAGTTGAGCTTGGTGTTTGCTAAACAAGCCGAACGTTCATGTTGTCCGTCTTAGGTAGTCGCCAGCCCGCCTCGTAGTGGCACACAGAACAGCTGTGCGAGGATGTGTATTAGAGCACTCACTGCTTTTTAGATCTTACCTTGTAGGACCACTAGATAACCATAATTGATCCTTGGATTCATTGTTAGCCTCTTTGACCTAGGGAGACGATTCTTGGCCTTCATCATATATCGTTTAGAATTACCTTCCTAGAGCGTCACGAGTGAGCAGTGGTTGAGGGGGTTAGTTGAGGGAGTGCTTCATTACATATTTTTGTGAGTTCTACAGATCGCATGTGCTTCATTTGATATTTACGAGGGGATGCGAGGGTGAGTGAGTTGGCTTGCACACTACGGTGTGGCGGTGTTCCATGTCATTACACCATGGACACAGTAGTGGAGAGCCTGAGTGTGTGACGTCTAATCCGCACAAAATGGGTTGTTTGTACTTAATTGGTGGAATGTGCTAGGTACTGAATTTTTATCATTTCGGTGTAGGAGGTTCGGTTGGATTAGGCACGTGACATATCTTATTAGGCTATCTGAGAGGGGGATGTGACTGCATTCTAGTGTGGGGGTGTCGACTTTTGACTACGGACATAGAGATTGTGCATTGACGACTCCACCCCCATACACGCTTTGACTTGGACGGTTTGTGGCATCTTGCGCTTCATGGAGTCAGGGGGAGATGAATTATTCTTGAGATACTTATTCATTGTTTTGTTTCTTTGCTTCCCCTGATATTATTACTGCTGCTTGATTCTTGGAGGAGGACCACTCGTACATTTTTTTTTATTGTATTATTGTTGTTTTACTGAGAAAAAAAAACAAAAAAGAAAAGAAAAAGAAAAATAGAAAAAAAATGAATGAAAAAAAAAGAGAGAAGAAAAGGAGAGGAATAAAGTTAATACAGTGTGCTTATTGGAAATCGAGTGGTGAAAGTTCCTAGTTCCAAATTGAAGACAAAGATGAGTTTGTGCATATCATTCGCTTTGATGGCCACGGGATTGACATGGTACCGGGGTTTGAGGGGATTGAGGGCCGGAGTCGGTGAGATTCGGGTTGTGGATTCCTATCATCATGGTGAGGGTGTGTGAGATATGGGGTTTGGTGACTTTATGTGACGCTTTAGGATTTCTTTCGTCATACAAATTATATCCTTTGTCCTTAAGCCTCATCATATTTAGACCTGTAGCGGAATAGGAGCTCGGACTATGAACGTGGCTTAGCCTTGGTTAGCCTCTTAATTTTATCAGCACACATGAAGAGGTAGGTTGTTCTTTATAGCAAAGTTAAGCTTTCTCTACTAACTATGGGGAATTACTTGTTGTCGAGTTTAGTTGCGATTCACACGTCTTGCCTAACTTGTTCATCACTCCAGAAGCACCGGTCTATTGTGGATTGAAATTGCCTGATCTCACAAAAAGAAAGAATTTAAAAGCTTTTACGTGTTTAAGATCGAGTATAGAATTGCATTTGCATCATCTTGCTGCATTAGTAGTGTCTTGAGTCATGTTAGAGTCGTTTGTGTCCTGTTTGGCTATTAAACAGTTAGATGCAGTAGATGAGACTTTGCTCGGGACGCGCAAATGGCAAGTGTGGGGGTATTTGATAACTCCTTAATAAGAGTTATCCTACATATGTTTCATATTGTTATTTGTATGCGTTTCGGTGCAAAGTGACGCGATTCGAGCCAAAATATGAAGAAAATGCACGTTTGGATGTTTTTGAGCTTTAAAGTACAATCCGGGCGTTTCTTAATGGTTTTAGGTATGATTTTGACAATTTATCACATTTGATCTTCGTGGTAGTGTTCGTGTTGTTGTTTGACAGGAATTACGTGTGCGGGAATCAAGTGGAGAGAAGAAACGAGCTTCGGAATTGAAGAAAAAGACGAATTTTGGCGTTTTGGATGTTTTTAGTCAAAATTGGGCAATAATTGAGGAAAACGGGAAAACGGTCCGAAAACGGGGATTTCTCTACATGGACAAAGTCTACGTCGCAAAAGGAATCCAAAGGTGCAAAAATCACGTTCATCGGAGTTCGGGATCAAAATCCGGGTTCTTATTTGCTTTTCCGCAATCTTAAAATATCCTGAAAATCCTGATTTTGACTTGGAACATCCTGAACCATTTCCCGAGCATCCTTTTTAGCTTAAATTCCCTAATACCTACAAATTACCATTTTCCTTCAAGCCCTGACTTCACCAATTAATCAGTCCAATACCACCTAAATTCATCCACCATTCCATCATCCTTAACAACCACCTACATTACACCTACAACCTACACATACTGTTACTAACTCCGTCCACAACAAATTCAAAAGCCATAACCTGAATTTAACCACCTAAAGTCCTTGCCTGAATTCAGCATAAACCTATACATCATTTGAATCCCATCCAATTTCACCTCTAAAACCACCTACTGTAACCACTTAACCTCCACCAGTATACAACCTGTTACAGCCATCCTTTTCCTACCAAACCACCTGCAAATCAGACCACAATTCAGCCACCTGTAACTACCAAATCCACCTGAAACTTCCAAGCTAACCTGCTACCACCACCACAGCATCTCAATTGACCAACACTACATCACCATCAGCCCAACAGTTCACCAAACTACCTCCATTACACAGTATACCACCTGAATTCCCCTACACCGCCACCGGAAGTGTCACCAAACAACCTGCTGCAAACATTTGCAGCTCACCCAATTCACCCATGACCAACTGTTACCAACCTACACCTATAAACCCTGTACTTCCGCCATTTAACCACCTGATTTCCACCATTAACCCAAGTAAAAATCAGCAGACCCCTTAAGCTCCTTCACTTCTCTACTGAAACCACCAATTGAATTACCAGACCACTTCCATTCACCCAACATTACAGCCAACAACCCATCTGAACCTAGCCATCACCGCAGACCTCCCTAAAACACCCAATTACTGTCTAACCCACCATTAATTCCGGCTAAAACCAGACCCAGAAATCGGAAGAGTAGAGAAACAGAGACCAAGGCCAATTGCGCAAGAAGAGATCAGAACCCAGCAGCAAACAGAAGACGAACAGTAGCGCATCGCAGAGAATCAGAAGAAGCGGAGGTCCATGGGTGTTCGTACGAAGAGATTATCTCTTCGTGCGAACACAATCCTTAGCCAAAATCAGAAGAAGACAAGAAACTCTTCGTGAACATGGTCTCAGTATCTATCTACGAAGTTCTTCGTGCGAAGAGCACGACTTGTTCGTGCGAAGAAGAGTTCCAGGCGGCTTATTGTTTCAGAAAAATCAGAATTCAAGTGGGGCTTTTGTGTAATATTTAAAACTTCTTTTAAACAATTAGGAAAGGCATAAAAAGCCCTAGAACGTGATTAGCAAGGAGAGGACGGGTCAGAGGACTTGGGACACGAACGGGAAGAGAGCAGGAGCATTGTTTGGAGCTTAGAGCACTGTTTGGAGCGCGGAGATTCATCGTTTGAATTCTTTTTCTCCTCTTCTCTTTATTTTTGTCTACGATTATGAAAAACATTGCCTTTGTAATCATGAATCGTAGTAGCTAAACACTTTATATCGGGATTTCTCAACGGTAGCTAGGGTTTGAAGCCGTGTTTGGCGAATTATGAGTTTGATTCATGTTTGATTGAACTTAGTAGATGATGAGTTGTTTTGCTATGTTTAATTCTTGTTCATAATCTATCTTCGTATTGTTTGGCCAGCAGTATAAAGATCATAGGTAGTGTGTTAGTGAAAGCAACAAACTACCCGGATAGTTGAATTAAACACGTAGTCGCAGGTTAGAGAAATCAACCATTGACTGTGAACTTTGAGTAGAATTATACGTAATTATATGTTTTAGGGCTAATTAGAACTTGGTAACTCGGTTGTAGTTTGACCTAGGCATAGAAAGCTAGCTTGGTAACTCGGTTAGCATTATTGCTTGTTTGGCTAAATAAATCATCGTCTGTGTTTCAAAAACTTGACACGTTCTAACCGCAAGTGTACGGCTGTCGCGTGTAGTAATATCCGGTAATCCGGGTTTATCGAACCCAAGGGACTTGTCGTGAACTAATTAGGATGACTAACTTCGTGTGGGCAAGCAATTGGATTGTTTTACTAAACTAATAATTTAAATAACAAACTGATTATTAAAAGTGATATTAATACGAGGGACAAGTATCAGGATATCTCTTCGGGTTCACTAGGTGAATACCGTTAACGAATTACGTTTTGAAACACAGACGATGATTTATTTAGCCAAACGAGCAATAATGCTAACCGAGTTACCAAGCTAGCTTTCTATGCCTAGGTCAAACTACAACCGAGTTACCAAGTTCTAATTAGCCCTAAAACATATAATTACGTATAATTCTACTCAAAGTTCACAGTCAATGGTTGATTTCTCTAACCTGCGACTACGTGTTTAATTCAACTATCCGGGTAGTTTGTTGCTTTCACTAACACACTACCTATGATCTTTATACTGCTGGCCAAACAATACGAAGATAGATTATGAACAAGAATTAAACATAGCAAAACAACTCATCATCTACTAAGTTCAATCAAACATGAATCAAACTCATAATTCGCCAAACACGGCTTCAAACCCTAGCTACCGTTGAGAAATCCCGATATAAAGTGTTTAGCTACTACGATTCATGATTACAAAGGCAATGTTTTTCATAATCGTAGACAAAAATAAAGAGAAGAGGAGAAAAAGAATTCAAACGATGAATCTCCGCGCTCCAAACAGTGCTCTAAGCTCCAAACAATGCTCCTGCTCTCTTCCCGTTCGTGTCCCAAGTCCTCTGACCCGTCCTCTCCTTGCTAATCACGTTCTAGGGCTTTTTATGCCTTTCCTAATTGTTTAAAAGAAGTTTTAAATATTACACAAAAGCCCCACTTGAATTCTGATTTTTCTGAAACAATAAGCCGCCTGGAACTCTTCTTCGCACGAACAAGTCGTGCTCTTCGCACGAAGAACTTCGTAGATAGATACTGAGACCATGTTCACGAAGAGTTTCTTGTCTTCTTCTGATTTTGGCTAAGGATTGTGTTCGCACGAAGAGATAATCTCTTCGTACGAACACCCATGGACCTCCGCTTCTTCTGATTCTCTGCGATGCGCTACTGTTCGTCTTCTGTTTGCTGCTGGGTTCTGATCTCTTCTTGCGCAATTGGCCTTGGTCTCTGTTTCTCTACTCTTCCGATTTCTGGGTCTGGTTTTAGCCGGAATTAATGGTGGGTTAGACAGTAATTGGGTGTTTCAGGGAGGTCTGCGATGATGGCTAGGTTCAGATGGGTTGTTGGCTGTAATGTTGGGTGAATGGAAGTGGTCTGGTAATTCAATTGGTGGTTTCAGTAGAGAAGTGAAGGAGCTTAAGGGGTCTGCTGATTTTTACTTGGGTTAATGGTGGAAATCAGGTGGTTAAATGGCGGAAGTACAGGGTTTATAGGTGTAGGTTGGTAACAGTTGGTCATGGGTGAATTGGGTGAGCTGCAAATGTTTGCAGCAGGTTGTTTGGTGACACTTCCGGTGGCGGTGTAGGGGAATTCAGGTGGTATACTGTGTAATGGAGGTAGTTTGGTGAACTGTTGGGCTGATGGTGATGTAGTGTTGGTCAATTGAGATGCTGTGGTGGTGGTAGCAGGTTAGCTTGGAAGTTTCAGGTGGATTTGGTAGTTACAGGTGGCTGAATTGTGGTCTGATTTGCAGGTGGTTTGGTAGGAAAAGGATGGCTGTAACAGGTTGTATACTGGTGGAGGTTAAGTGGTTACAGTAGGTGGTTTTAGAGGTGAAATTGGATGGGGTTCAAATGATGTATAGGTTTATGCTGAATTCAGGCAAGGACTTTAGGTGGTTAAATTCAGGTTATGGCTTTTGAATTTGTTGTGGACGGAGTTAGTAACAGTATGTGTAGGTTGTAGGTGTAATGTAGGTGGTTGTTAAGGATGATGGAATGGTGGATGAATTTAGGTGGTATTGGACTGATTAATTGGTGAAGTCAGGGCTTGAAGGAAAATGGTAATTTGTAGGTATTAGGGAATTTAAGCTAAAAAGGATGCTCGGGAAATGGTTCAGGATGTTCCAAGTCAAAATCAGGATTTTCAGGATATTTTAAGATTGCGGAAAAGCAAATAAGAACCCGGATTTTGATCCCGAACTCCGATGAACGTGATTTTTGCACCTTTGGATTCCTTTTGCGACGTAGACTTTGTCCATGTAGAGAAATCCCCGTTTTCGGACCGTTTTCCCGTTTTCCTCAATTATTGCCCAATTTTGACTAAAAACATCCAAAACGCCAAAATTCGTCTTTTTCTTCAATTCCGAAGCTCGTTTCTTCTCTCCACTTGATTCCCGCACACGTAATTCCTGTCAAACAACAACACGAACACTACCACGAAGATCAAATGTGATAAATTGTCAAAATCATACCTAAAACCATTAAGAAACGCCCGGATTGTACTTTAAAGCTCAAAAACATCCAAACGTGCATTTTCTTCATATTTTGGCTCGAATCGCGTCACTTTGCACCGAAACGCATACAAATAACAATATGAAACATATGTAGGATAACTCTTATTAAGGAGTTATCACCAGTTCGTTCCGGTCTCCTCCACAGGGTACCACTTCCCACCCTAGATTCTGGTGTTGCTGAACTCCTGTCTAATGAAGTCCGTCTTGGTTTGATTGGAACTCAAAGGAAGACTGACACGGCACTTGCCATTCCTCGATCTGCTCCTACGTCTCGCCCAAATGGTAATAATATTGATTGATACTATTTCCATGAGATTGGCCGTCGTATTTCTTCATGTCCGGTTCGTCCTCCAATTGAGTGCACCATTTGTCATCAACTTGGTCATTGGGCCAATGATTGTACTAAAGGTAAGGGACACAGAGGGGGTTTTAGGAAAAACAACAATGGAGGGGGTTAAAAAAACAACAACGTGGTAAGTACAAGGCATCAGGAAAGTCCACAACTGCAGCAGCCACTAATGCATCCACTCAGCCATATCTCGGTGAGATAGCCAATTCCTTGAAGCATCTTCTTTCCTTAGCAGAGTCTAAACCCGCTCTTGCACCAAAGTCAGGTAAATATCCTTGGTATTTTGATTCTGGTTGTTGTAATCACATGACATCTTATGCATTTGTATTCACATCAAAATCAATACCTATGGATGCTCCTCTCATACACACAACTGATGGCTATAATATGAATGTTACACAAAATGGACTTGTTTGTACTCCTAGTTTATCACTTCCTGACACATATGTGACTCCTAAGCTGGCATTGAATCTTATATCGTTGGGGCAATTATGTGAATTTGGACTTGATGTTGTTTTCTCTGCTAGTGGTTGTCATGTGCATGATCCACAGACGGGGAAGCTTCTTGGGATCGATAGAAAGGTTGGACGATTGTTTGAGCTCACTAATCTTCATCTTCCGCTGCATCTTGTCAAGCCTCGTCACTCAGCCTCTACTGATCCTTCTTCTTTTAGTTTATGGAATTCTCAGTTAGGTCATGCCTCTTCTTGTGTAATAAAGAAATTAGTTTCTAGTGGTAATCTTGGAATAGTTGAGTCCGAACTTTTGGATTGTCTTCCGTGTCAGCATGCCAAACAACCTGCTTTGTCTTTTAATAAAATTAATTCAGTTTTTTCAGCTCCTTTTGACTTATTCACTCTGATGTTTGGGGTCCTGCTACTCATGCCACTATGGGCGGGTCTAGATATTTTGTCATTTTCATTTTTACTAGTTACACCTGGATATACCTTATGAAAAATTATTCTGAGCTACCCCAACTCTATCTCAGTTTTGCTGCCTTGGTAAAAACCCAATTCTCTCGTCCTATTAAAGTATTTAGGGCAGACAATGCTGGAGAATACACAAAACTGAATTTCTTGTTGCTATTTTCTCTTAAGGCACTCTGCCTCAACGATCATGTCCTGGCATATCCCAACAAAATGGTCGCGCTGAGCGCAAACATTGTCACATCCTTGACTCTGTTCGTGCCCTCCTGATATCATCTTCGTGTCCTGAAAGGTTTGGGGGGGAAGTCTCTCTTACTGCCATGTATACCATAAACCGTGTTCCAACTCCTACAATACAAAACATGACACCGTATGAGAAACTCTACGGTGTTCCTCTTGATTACTCTTCTCTTAGTATTTTTGGGTGTGTTGGTTTTCTTCTCTTGCAACCCCATGAACTCAACAAGTTAGAGCCTCGATCTCGTGTCTGTTGTTTCCTTGTCTATGGCATAGAACACAAAGGGTATCGATTGTGGGATCCAGTCTCCAAGCGTCTTCGCATATCTCGTCATGTTGTCTTCTCATAACATAAAATGATCTCAAGTGTCTCGTCATTTCATCAATCCACTCTGGTTCATAATCTTGTCTTTACATATCCATCATATGACTTATAACCTGAGGACCCTCCATCGAGTATTTCCGAGCTCTTACATGACAATCTTTCAGCACCTGATTCAAATCCCGAGGAAGCTTCTCCTTCTGACGGATCTGCGACTATCATGAATAGCATGCTGATGATTATGATCATATTGAGGAGCAACAAATGGATGATTCTGATTAGCTTATGGCTAATCCAATTGTCCAACCTAATGGGAGCATTGCACTGAATAGGCCGACTAGGAGAAGGTCACCCCAGCCCGTTTTCGTTCAGGTGAGTTTTTTATGAGTATAATTATCAAACAACATGAGCCTCAGTCGTACAGATAAGCATAGTCTGATTCTAAATGGGTGAAAGCAATGAAGGGTGAGTTTGATGCTTTGGCTAAAACTCATACATGGGATCTTTTTCAGTTACCACCTGGTAAGAAGACAGTTGGGTGCAGATGGATATATAAGATCAAGACTCGTTCTGATGGCACTATTGAACGATATAAGGCTCGTTTGGTAGCCAGAGGTTTCACACAGAAATACGGTATTGATTATGAAGAGACGTTTGCTCCAGTGGCTCACCTTACTATAGTGCGCACTCTGATAGCTGTAGTTGCTCAGAGAAGTTGGGCTTTGTTTCTTAAGAATGCATTTCTTAACGGTGATCTTACTGAGGAGGTGTATATAACGCCACCACCTGGTCTCAAGGTCTCTGGATCTCAGGTATGTCGTCTTCGTCGCGCACTCTATGGACTTAAGCAAGCTCCAAGGGCTTGGTTTGGTAAGTTCTGCTCCACAGTTGTCTCGCTTGGTTTCTCTTCAAGTCCGTATAACTCAGCTTTATTCATTTTCATACGGATCGCGGAGTTACAATCATGTTAATTTATATTGATGATATGATAATAATAGGAGATGGCTGTGATGGTATTACTGAACTGAAAGATTCCCTAAATCGTCATTTTGAAATGTAAGATTTGGGGCCTCTTAGCTACTTCTTGGGCCTTGAAGTTACCTCTGAAAGTAGTGGGTATTCTCTCTCACAGGCCAAATATGCATCAGATGTTATTGCTCATGCAGGACTTGATGATCCTAAGATCGCATCTACTCCGTTGGAGCCCAACCTGAGGTTGAACTCCTGGGAGGGAGAACCTTTATCTGATCCTACTCGATACACACAACTTGTAGGTAGCCTGGTTTATCTTACAACGCGTCCGGATATAGCCTATGCGGTTCATCAGGGCAGTTAGTTTCTATCAACTCCTCGCTCGACTCATTATGATGTTGTTCTTCGGATTCTGCGATACGTGAAAGGTACTG
The DNA here is from genome assembly GCA_023055425.1 of Linanthus parryae. Classification (NCBI taxonomy): domain Eukaryota; kingdom Viridiplantae; phylum Streptophyta; class Magnoliopsida; order Ericales; family Polemoniaceae; genus Linanthus; species Linanthus parryae. Next base: position 118,694,055 of record JALGPY010000001.1, read on the forward strand.
TGTTTCATGGACTCCATTTTTCTGCAAAGTCTTCTCCCATTCTACATGGATTATCTCATGCAGATTGGGCTGGCGACCCAACTGACAGAAGATCTACTACCAGGTATTGTTTCTTCTTGGGAGACTCTCTTATTTCTTGGTGTAGTAGGAAACAAAATGTTGTGTCTCGGTCAAGCTCGGAAGCTGAATATCATGCCATGGCTGATGCCACACATGAGCTCATTTGGCTGCGATGGCTACTTGTTGATATGGGAATGCCACTTTATGTAGTGATAGCCGCAATGCTATTCAGATAGCGCACAATGGTGTATTTCATGCGAGGACGAAACACATTGAAATTGACTGTCACTTTACGCGTCATCATATTCGTGCTGGTACAGTCCGCTGAAGAATGTAACATCAGCCGATCAAACTGCAAATATACATACGAAGTCTCATCAACCTGGACGTTTTCGCGACTTGGTCCCAAACTTCCGCTTGTCACAACAGCTTCAGTTTGAGGGGGGCTGTTATGATATATGTATTAGTGTAGTCGTCCAACATCGTCCTAACATTCTATATTTCCTTCTTATATAGCCTATAAATAGGATCCCTGTACATTACTCCACTTAAGTTGTTACACATTTCATTCCTCTTCATTCAGTTTTGTATTAGGGTCTAACCGGATCCGGGTAGGACTCGACCGAACACAAATTAACCAACCAGGAAGCGGCACATTAGCGAATCACCAAGCCGGATACGGGTTGAACCCAACCGGGTCGTGATCGGACTCAATAATCCGGGTTGGATTCTAAAACAAATCTGAATATTTTGCTAGATTTCGGATAACTTATCTATCCATTAATCTAGCTTACCCAAGGGAGGACAATGTATATAGTCACTTGATGTAGTATATGTAGTCGATAGCACTCTTGTATAAATACTCAATTTTATGAATGAAATGACATAATTCATTTTTCACTCTCATACTTGTTAGTTGTTGCTTCCCGGTTGCTGGTACTACATAAACATTCAGTTTTGCTATTTCCGTCGTATGTGGCTACAACTCTGTTCAAACTTATTTAATTTATATTGCACTTCTATTAAATAAAGTTGTCCCCATAAGAGTTGACTATTTATGTTTTAGGTTATAGTAATATGTAATAGCTTATTGTTGGCTCGATGAGGGCTAGACGATAAAAAATACTGCTGTACCAACCCAACAATAGAAGCAATGGTAACATGCATTCGATCAAATTCAACGTTCATGAGGCAAAAGGAACTTTATTCCCCGAACATGTTCTTTTCATAAATGTGTATATGCTACTTCAATGCCTTATGTTTCACCCAAACTACTAGCTACACAAACTTCAATTTCTTAAAGTTTTTACTCCATTTACGAACTTTTCTATAGGTCTTTCGGCATTTAATAACCCTGCACTTGTGGAGTACCTGTACTACTAGCATTCATTTCTTTTATTTCAAGAGCATAGCACAAAGTTTCCAAGTTTCATTAAATTCAAACCATCAGACACTACTATTGCTATCTAAATATTTTGAAGGAAGTTAAATACTAATCAACAAAGGAGTACTATAAAAAGAAAACCTCAATCTCAATACTAATATCTTGACTACATTAAGTCAATGGCCAGATGGGGCTTGGTACTATTAAAACAACTGAGGCAAATGTAAAAAACGAAGTTAGAATAGATGCCTCACTCTTTCGTTGTCACTCGTACAATCATACTTATAATTTAAACTAAAGTTTATAACTCCTATAATGCCCTTGAACTAGGGGTGAGCAAAACTCGCCCAAACCGGCCGCCCCAAACCGGTCCGCATCAAACCGGTCCGAATTTAACACCCGTTTAAGCTACTTGATTGGGTATGGGTATAAAATTGCAAACCCGAACTAACTTTGATTGATCATGGGTTTGAAGTTGGAAAAACCGATTAGACCCGGTCCGGTCCGATTAAAATTTTATATGAAAAACTTACATATGTTTAGTTAGATAATACCGTCCAAATAATTTTTTTATAAGAACGAACAATAGTTTTAGTTGATTTTCCTCAACTTATGCATTAATATGATTTTCTCCATCAACTAGAATGTCATATTCGGCTTTGTTATGTATTAGTAAGATTGAGAAATGTATATTTGTTCCGATTTGCACTAAATATATCTTGTTCATAGACATAAGATTGCTAATGGTTCAACATTTTGAACCCGTCTAAACCCGGCCGAACCGGTCCGAGTCGAAAGGCTTGATCGGGTTCGGGTTTGTCGACTACTTGATTGGGTTTGGGTATCGATATGACCAACCCGGAATCATTGGGTTGGGTAGGAAACAAAGCCCTCACCCGCCCAACCCGGTCCGTGCTCTGCCCTACCTTGAACTACTAATTTTATTCTCAGACTGGAGTTTCTAATAACTCAAAATCAAATAGGATATTATTTAGCAAACTCATGTCAAATAGAAGTAGCATTATTTCAACTCAATTCTTACACTTTTGTATCTTTTTAGGCTATCATCCTATCTTTTTAGGTTTGTCATAATTTATTTACTTTTCTTATTTTTTTAATTTTTTTTACATTATCATCCCTATCTTACAAAAGAGTTGACATAGTAAGAGATAATTAAAATTTAGGTAGTACTAATGCAAAAATCAAAATAAAAAATTAGAGTACTAATGTATCGAATTATGAAAATGTCAAAGAGTGGAGTGATAAAAAATGTTGGTGAAACTGTAGTAGTAACTTTCCTTTAAATAGTTGTATTCCTCAAATATGACAAAGGTTTTTGGAACAAATGAACAATTCAATTTTTACGTGGTCCCAACGTCGTGGAAATACATACAATGTTAAATTATTGGTTTCTAAATTTTGAGTTAGAGTTTTTCCACTGCTATGTTTTTCAAAAACTTAATGAAATTAATGGTTCGGAACAAAATAATTTTACGGTCCAAAAGTCATGTCAGTACCTTGAGAATTGAACCATGCCCTTTTTTTAGAATAGATTGCATGTTTAGTTTTTTTTTTCAAACAAACTGCAGATTATATTCAGGAAAAAGAAGGCCAGAACAACCACAAGAGTACAAGGCATAGAAAGCCTAACATAGAGAAACAAGCAAGCTCAAAATTGGCCAAAAAGGGTTAATTGCCTCCGGTCATCATCATCTTTGGGCTGATATTTTAATTTAAGATGGACAGTCATTTGTAGATTCTACAATATCAAATTTTATAGATTTCTTAGGCTTAGCTTGTTTTAGGCAACTTTTTTTTAGATTATTGTGGTGTCCGCGCCAGTTTGCGCTCCTCGACTAACCTCAAAACTCCAAAAATTATTAGTCGTTGTGAGATTTGAGACTGAGAAATTCAAGCCTCCACCACTAGACCAACCCCAGGGGGTTCCGTTTTAGACAACTTGATTTTTTCTTGATGAAATGGTAGTTTCCAGACACTTAACGTTTTAGACATAACATAAATTCAAATAAGAATATTTATTACAAATTTGAAGATAAAAGATAGTACAAAGTAGACTTCAATTTTAAATTCAAATTAACTAACTTGAACTGTTGACGACAAAGTCACAAAACAATTTCTAAAAAAAATCTAAACAGACGCTTATACTATAATGGTCCTAAGAAATGTCAAAGGCTAATTGTCTTAGTAAAATTGACCATTGTCCCATCAACTCTCAAGTCTCATGAGAGAGAGATCTAGAGTCAGAAGTCAAAGGGTTTGATTTATTTCTATCTACTACTCTGTCCCAACTCTTGGTCACCATTGGGAATATTTGACTCGTATATGGGTCACTTTGACCGGGTGATTTCGATAGCAAAATAATGCGATTTTTCAATAATTTTTTCACGGTGTTATAGAGCAACTTATACTCTAAAACACTATGAAAAAATTATCAAAAAATTAAATTACTTTGCTATCCAAATCATCGAGTCAAAGTGAGCCAGTGAATAGTGGTAAAAGTCAAAATGGTGGGGAAGAGCTGGGACAGAGGTAGTATTTACATAGGTCTGGATTGATCTGAAACATACATATATATTATATATATATGTATATAAATATTGTTATTTGATATATACTCTCAAATTAAACAAACAAACAAACAAACAAAAGAAAATGACAAAATTGTACCAGAGGTATCCATAGTTTAGCGAATTTAGTATTCATATTTTAAAATAGTGTAGTCACGATACCGAATTTTGAAAAATCATGCACTGCAAATATCCACTAGTAATTATATTTAGTGGATGGAAAAAATTTAACTGAATTTTTTTCGTCTTTTCCCACCAATAAAAAGAAGGGTGAATTACATATTACCTATTTTCAGTATAGGATAATAATTCATATACCACTCCGATTTCAAAACTCGCAATTTACTATCCCCCAATTTCTAATTGACTGCAATTGAAAACTGTAGTAATTTCCATCTACAACTTTCAGCCAAATCACATATGACATTTTTTATGGGCAACCTTGACCAATACAAAAAAATGAACACGAACAACAAATCAAATTTCAACGCCAACAGCACCACCAACACCGTCACAACAAACTCATAATCCGGTGACCAGTACCGCAAAAATCACCACCCTTACAAGCAGCAACAACACCACCATCACCATCACCGCCTCAAATCCGGCAAACACCTTTGCTACTACAGGTTTTATACAAAAGAACAACTAATAAAAGAACAAGTCTTGTTACAACAAGTTTTATCTACAAAAGAACAACTAGCTCTGGTTGCTTCACTAATTCCGTTCTTCATGTCAATGCGGCACTCAACACCAGTACCATGATTACAAAATAGACAACTGAAAACGGTGTCCATTCGCTTTCTTGGTGCCGGTTTTGCAGCTGACTTTCTCATCCCCATGATTCGACTCCTTCCCTTCGATTGACGAAAACAACACGGATTTTTGGCGATATGTGAACAAATCGAACAAAACTAGTAAACAAAGAAGAAATGGAAAGGATCAAATCGAGGGATCAACATGTAACAGTCTCGGAAGAGAAACCTTAGTGTCGAATACATGCTCTACTGCGTTCTTCTTCTTCTTCTTCTTCAACTTTATTTAATTTCTTTTTTTCTTTTATTTTGAGTCTTTTTTTCTTTTTGTTATTTTGTTAATGTATTATTTTATAATTATTCTGTTGCAAGGACAATTTTACCCTCTACACCGTTAAAACGTAACGAAGTTAGTAGTGGGTACCTGTAGTACATAATTTTTCAAAGTTTGGTACCGTTACTACATGATTTTAAAATATGGATACTAAATCCACTGAAAAATTAAACTATGGGTACCTCTGGTGCAAATTTGCCTTTATTTTTTGTTACGCCGAGTATAATGGATGATGAAAGAAAATAGAACTTGAGGCACGATGAACGTTTTCTTTAAGGGATAAATCGCCCCCACTATGCTGCCGGGTTCTGGCGATTCTCCTCCAGGATACAACAAGTCGCGTCGGTTCTACAGCCAGCAATCTGCAGAAGTTCTGTAGAATTCTATGTGAAACTGTGATTGAAACTGATATAGGAATCTGATGGGTGTTTGGCTTATTTATAGTTCACGAAAAAACATGAATGAAGGGATGTGTTTGTTAATAACAGTTGTGACTGTTTATAACAACACATCCTTTCACCAACCGAAAAATAACAGCCATAACCACCAGAAAAACAAAAACGAAAAACAATTATTATTTAACTAACTCACGCCACACGCGCACGTCGCCAAAGTGCCTAAGTGCGCCTACAAAAGCGCCACATTGTGCCTTGCGCGCGCGCGCGTGTGCGATTTGTAGAGGATAACCACTCTATATGGTAACTCAATTAAATGTCATTAATGGGTTTCCATATATAAAGTGCACAATAACTCTATTTTCTAAGATGTGGGACAAATTTCCTCAAGACTTTTACAAGCTATCTTCAACAATCCCCCACTTAGCTTGTAAATTCCAGTTCAATCGTGATAGATTTATGTGTACAAGAAGGTGTCTCTCGACTTAAACCTCAATTAGCGTAAATACTTCAAACTTCTAATAACGTATTTGGTGTCCGCAGATTAAACCAAAACTCTAGAATCAGAAGCGGAAGTATCACACACATAAATATATCCAGTTCCGGTGAGTAATTCACATTATGTTAGCACCTTAAGCCATGTGCTCGATCCTGCATTCATAAACATTTACAAAAGTAAACCTTTAGACCTTTTGCTAGAAGCGGCTAAACCTCTCATGTTTATATAGGTGAAGTTTCATCTTCTCGGTAACTATGTTACCTCGACGAGATGAATTTCATTAAGAGTCTTAACTCACCCTCGTAAATATTACACTGATCATCCTAGAATGGGTACTTAAATTGTCATTGTTTTCCCGATCATAATGTAACTTGTTTTTACCCATTAAACCTTTTTTAGTAATTAAGCATAAGGTTGGGTTCCCTCTACATGTGATCGTAAGGTTTTAATCCCATTCCACTAGATGTTTTCCTTTCTAAGTCTCTGCAAAGACCCTTAGTAAACGGAACAGCCAAGTATTCACTTGACCGGACATAAACTATGGTAATAATACCATCACAGATTAATTGTCTTACATATTCATGTCGGAAGCCAATATGTCTAGATTTTCCATTATAAACTTTATTATATGCTCTAGACATTGTAGCTTGACGATCACAAAACAAAGAAATAGACGACATCGGTTGTGGCCACAACTTTATATCCAATAGCAAATTTCTCAGCCATTCTGCTTCTTTGCCTGCAGCCGCTAAGGCTATAAATTCTGACTCCATCGTTGAATGGGAGATACATATCTGTTTCTTGGAACCCCAAGAGACTGCTCCTCCTCCAATCATAAAGATCCAGCCAGAAGTTGCCTTATTTTCACCCGCGCCAGTTATCTAACTGGCGTCTGTGTAACCCTCTAATACCACTGGGAACTTATTGTTTAATAATCCCAAGTTGGAAGTCCTTTTGAGATAACCGAGAATTCTTCCAACAAATTTTCAATGCATGGCACTAGGATTACTTGTGTATCTTGCGAGTTTACAAACTGCAAAGGAAATATCAGGTCGAGTGCAATGCATTGCATACATCAAATTCCCAATGACACTAGATACTCTAATTGAGCAACCGCTCTGCCATCATTTTTAGTCAATTTTACCGAAGAATCATAAGGTGATTTAGCTTCTTAAATTCAATTAGCTTCTTTAAATCCTAAATGTTTGAATTTAAGAAGCGACCTCTCTATGTAATGAGATTTACATAAAGCGTAACCCCCACTATGTTTCTTCACCATGACACCTAAGATAATATCAACCTCATTAAGATCTTTCATCTTAAATTGAGAGGTCAAATACTTTTTAGTTTCTGAAATCCCTTCCATGTTAGTCCCAAAATTAAGCATATCGTCCACATATAGAAAAATAATAACACCATAACGATCCGTAAATTCCGAATATATGCATTTGTCTGCATGGTTATGCTTAAATCCATGGGATAAAATAACGGCATTGAACTTTTCATGCCATTGTTTCGGTGCCTGCTTTAACCCATACAAGTACTTAACAAGTTTGCAAACCTTCTTTTCGTTATTTCGCATCACGAATCCTTCCGGTTGTTCCATATAGACTTCTTCATCTAATCCACCATTTAGGAATACGGTTTTAACATCCATTTCGTGTACATGTATATTAAAAATGGAGGCAAGTGCCATCAACACTCTAATGGATGTTATTCTAGTCACGGGTGCATATGTATCGAAATAATCAATACCCCCTTTATGTTTAAAACCTTTTGCTACCAATCTAGCCTTCAAGATTTGAAGTGACCCATCGGAATTATACTTTCTCCTAAACACCCATTTGCACCCAATAGGTTTTGAACCCGGAGGCAAATCGACTAATGTCCAAGTATTATTTGATAATATCGAGTCCATTTCGTCGTTTATAGCCTCTTTCCAAAAACCCGAATCTCTAGAAGCCAGAGCTTCAGAGAAAGTTTTTGGATCATCTTCCGTATCGAGTGCAATACGAATTTTCTTCAGGACAGTTTTTCTATCTGCTTCCATAAGAAAGACAAGAGAATCTGGTGAGACAAAATCAGGGCTCAATCCTTTTTCCTTATGTACCCTTTGACTTCTCCGAGGAGGTTCAATATCATCAGAAGCCTTTCTCTTATTTCCAAGAGATAGGTCAGGATTCATTGTTGGAGTAGGTTTTGACGAGTTGGAATCACCGATAAATATATATTTTCAATAAATTCTACGTCCCTTAATTCCACTATCACATTGGATTCTAAATCCAATAACCTATATGCCTTTGAGTTTTCGGCATATCCAACAAACACGCTCTTCAGAGCTCTTGGCCCTATGTCTGTAACGCGATAAAAGGCCATGCATCCCCATACCCTAAGGTACTTCAAGTTTGGTTTTCTGCCTTTCTATACTTCGTAAGGTGAAACATTTGATTTTCGTGAAGGAATTCTATTATGCAAATAACAGACGGTAAGTAACGCTTCACCCCACAAAGAGGATTTTAATTTCGCGTTCAAGAGCATAGAATTGGCCATATCTACTAGTGTCATATTCTTCCTCTCAGCCAAACCAATTTGTTGTGGCGTGTATGGTGCACTGGTTTGATGTACAATAACATGCTCTTCACAAAACGCTGAAAATATATGAGGAAAATATTCACCGCCTCTATCGCTACGAAGAGTTTTGATTTTCCTTTCCATGAGATTCTCAACTTCAGCATTATAACACTTAAATTTGTCGAAGGCTTCATCCTTAGTTTTCATCAAATAAACATAGGTATATCTAGAAAATTATCAATAAATGTTATAAAATACCTATTACCACTTCTAGTAACAATGCCATTCAATTCACAAATATCATAATGCACAAGTTCTAGAAGTTGGGATTTTCTTTCCACACTTGGGAAGGATTTCTTAGTCATTTTCGCTTGTATGCAAATTTCACATTTAGAGTCGTGATTACTAGTGCAAGATTTCAAACCATCTTTTCGCAAGGAATTTCAACGATCAAAAATTTAAATGCGCCAAACGAGAATGCCATAAAGAAATAGTTGATAGAACTAGCATTTATTTCATTAATAGATAGCTTAAAAATCCCGTTACAAGCATAGCCCTTTCCAACAAACATGCCTGCCTTAGATAAAATTACATTGTCAGCTTCAATCACAGCCCTAAAGTCGTTCTTACAAATAAGATTAGTCGATCCCAAATTCTTCTTAATTTCAGGAACATAGAGAACATTCTGCAGGGTCAATTTCTTCCAGGAAGTGAATTGTATTTGGATATTCCCCTTTCTGAGAACCTTGGCTGCATTGTGATTTCCCATAAGAACTTCCGTTCGTTGGGAGTCTCTTCATAATGCACAAAAAGCGACATGTTGTTACAAACATGGACAGTAGCACCAGAATCATACCACCAATCATGAGAAGCATCTTCAGACGCCATGTTCAAATCCATAATCATGTCAATATGGATGTCGGAAACCATGACGACTAATTCAGAAACTGAACTCTCAATGACATTAGCCTGTTTTGAATTTCAGTTAGGCTTGTCTTTGGAATTCCCATTCTGAACCTTAGGCTTGTTGCATTCCTTTTTTATGTGTCCCTTCTTGTCGCAATTGTAACATTTCATATTCTTCTTGTTCTTCTTGGTAGCACCGTTTGGATTGGAACCGGTTTCATCGAAATTCCTCTTCTTTCCCGCTCTACCTTGGTCATCCACGAAGTTCACTTTAGAACTAGAAGGACCCGCCAGGTTTCTTTTCCGGATTCGAATTTCTTCTTCGATTCGGAGATGTTTCTGAAGTTGTTCAAGGTTGAAGTCTTTTGTTGTGTGAAGAAGTTTCTTCATGTATTTATGCCAACTTTCAGGAAGTTTGGCAATAATAGCCCCCACTAACAACTCATCAGAAACAACAATCTTGAGATCCCGAAGTTTATTAGCGAGAATTTGGAATTCGTAAACCTGGTCGAGAATGGGAGAACTATCATCCATAGTAAAGTCAAAGAATTTCTTAATAAGAAATTTATCTAATCCTTGCTTTTCAGCCTTGTATTTGTTCTCAAACGTCTTCCAGATTTTGCTTGGTGACTTCTCTGATGTGAATAGATCGTATAAACGATCCGGCAGTGTTTTGAGAATGTGTCGTCTGCAAACCAGTTCGTCCTCCTCCCTCTTCTTTCACCGCGCCTTTATTTCGTCAGTGTGGTCGTCCATTGGTTCTGGTATTGGCTGTAAATTTTCGTCCAGAATGTATGCCACCTTCAATGCAGTGAGTAGAAACATCAACTTGTCTTGCCAACGGGTGAAACTGGTGCCATCAAACCGGTCCAGTTTGACGAAGTCTTGATTCATCATCTTGAAAGTTGCATTCTTTCCTCCACTCTCCATTATTATAGGATTTATTCGTTAAAATTGTTATGCCAAGTATAATAGCTGATGGAAGAAAACAAGACTTGAGGCACGATGAACGTTTTCTTTAAGGGATAAATCGCCCCCACTATGCTGCCGGGTTCTGGCGATTCCCCTCCAGGATACAACAAGTCGCATCGGTTCTACATGAAGCAATATGCAGAAGTTCTGTAGAATTCTCTGTGAAACCGTGATTGAAACTGATATATGAATCTACTGGGTGTTTGGCTTATTTATAGTTCACGAAAAAACATGAATGAGGGGATGTGTTTGTTAATAACAGATGTGACTGTTTCTAACAACACATCCTTTCACCAACCGAAAAATAACTGCCATAACCACCAGAAAAAAAAAAAAAAAAAAATACAGCTGTAGATAGTGCTTTCTGAGCTGACAGATCTTGGCCACGTGGCAACCATCCAGCACACCATATTGTGCTCCACACACACTGGATCACCATCCGCGCTGATCCATGTGGGGGCTATGAGACAGGGCCCTCGCATACCGCTGCACGGGACTTGTAGGGACTTAGTGGTTTGGAGGCTAGACTAAGTCCTGTCGCGTGCGAGCCAAGCCCGCGCGCGATCTTTAGTAACTGCTTTTGAGAGATTTATGGCACGAGCTTCATAAACCCGGTCAATCCGGTCAAACCCGGTCAACCCCATAACGGTTCCGGTATTCGCGCATAACGTGCTGTAACGGTCCATATATACGCGGACGAACGTGCCGTTGTGGTTAAGCTAATTAAGCCGCCATTGATGGGCGCATTAACCACACTGCAACGGTCACATTCTCCGTTATATATAGGACATTAACATTTCCATACAAAGGAGGACACACCAGACATACGCGGGAGCTCTGCCAAATCACTGTCTCTCTCTCAGACATTACTACTGCCTTACTCTCTCCCTACACACAACCCAACTCTTCCTGTGCTATCTCCGATCCTCTACTCTTGGTGTACACAGAGTTCTCCCTGTCGTATTCTCTTGTGCACATTTTGGTGAACCCGACGTGAACTTACCATTACAAGCAACCATGTCTCAGGAGGATGATATCAGTAACAGATCGCCTTCCACCGAAGCCGCCTCGGGAGAGGAGATCCGCCGTACTCCTACGACTACCGGTGACGCTCCGAAGCTAGAAGCCTTGGATGCCACCATCCAGAGTCAGGGGAAGGTTCTCAAAGCTCAGTCTGCGCAGCTAGAACGGATCATGGCTGTCTTGGGGACTCTTGCTCCAAACCCTGCACCAGCCACCGCCGTCTCTCAGGGAGGAGGAGCCTCTACCACTCAAGGACTGGGAGTGTCAACCACACCACCCAACCCTAATCTGCAAACTCCACCGGCGACTACGCAGCTACCCTCAATTCAAGGGTCAAAAGCTCAAATGTTGCCCCTCACCGCTCATACTCCTCAGCCTCCGGCTTTGGTATCTAATCTGGCCTCGCAGTATCGCTTGCCTCCTCCAACGGCAATCTGGGGTAATGTGAATGCACAATATGTCCCTAACCCTCCTGCGGCATATGTTTCGCCTCCGCCTGCAGCAACCCCTCCTCCTGCTACCGAGGGAAACACTCCAGAGTGTATGACGTCTCTACAACGGCGCATAGACACCATTCTGGCTCACCAATCATTCGCGGATACCATCATCCCGAAGCTAGACAACGATCCGCCTATCCCACGAGAGATCTATCTCATGCCTAACCCTGTTGGGTACAAGGCTCCTAAATGGGACAAGTTCGAAGACGTCAATGGGAACGCTCATGAACATGTCATGCGTTTCATTGATGTGATGGGGCCGTATGGAGCCGATCCCAAATTGTTGATGCGCGAGTTCCCGAAATCCTTGGGAAACGTAGCTTACAAGTGGTACAGGACGCTGGAAGCCGGGTCCGTGAAGACTTGGGACGACATGGTCCAAAAGTTCTACACCAAATTCTTCCAGATGGAGGAAAAGGTGACGATGATTCACCTCTCGCGGATGTATCAGAAGCGCGAGGAGGACGGAATAACCTTCATCAAGATGTTCAGGGCCAAGTCCTTGGAATGCAAAGATGTGATACTTGAAAGTAGACTCGTAGAGATATGCCTGCAGTGCATGCGAGATGAGTACAAAGGTATGCTTATTAACCTGCAAACGCCTACGTTTTCAAAACTAATCGAATGCACGAAGAACATCGAGCCTATAGTGGAGAGGCAGAAAAAGAGAAACGCTCCTGAGCGGTCCTCGGGCGGTACTACTTTCAAAATCGGGAGATTCAGCTACAAGAGGGGACGCGAAGCTGAAGTAAATACGGTCTCGCCCCAAAAGAAGACGAAGATTGTGAACTTTGACGCACCACCTCTGCCATGTTCGGTGGAAGAAGCAAGCGACCTCTGCAGGCAATGGCGCAAGGACGGTGTCCTACCGCCACTCGAGAGGGCAACCTCCAAGGAGATGGTGAGGGACCCGAAGTGGTGCGAATACCACGGGAAGGTCATGCATCCCACGGCGGACTCCAAGAAGCTCAGAATCGTGTTCAGCCAAAAGATGAAGAATGGCGAACTTATTGTCAGCGACCAAAGGCAGGATGTGCGCAACAATCCACTTCCTGCCCATGCGGAGCAAGAATCGAAAGGCAAAGAGGTCGCTATGATCTCGATTGTGGATCTGGAAGAAGTCGCAGAGGATGGTCTACCCATCATTGCCGAAGTCCACGATGATGAAGACTACAGCATAGACACGGAGGACGAGCGTGCTGACCGGATGAAGGGGTCGCACGGCTTCAGCAGGTTCTTCGACGAGATGAACTTCTCAGAAAAATGCCGGACGGAGATGACAAAAGCGATCTTAAGGATAGCAGAAGATTACGAGGAGGATCTCGTAGTCTCCAATGAGAAAGTCATTAGGGAGTCTCGCTCTACAGAAAAGATCATAACCTTTTCCACCAGCGACAAGAAGACAGATGCGAGCCACCAGAGGCCTCTGTATGTGACGGCTATCATCAATGGCGTCGAGTTCAAAAGAGCGTTCGTCGACGGAGGAGCAGCAGTTAACGTTGTCTCGCTCCACACATTGAAGCTAGCAGGAATCGCAGAGTACAAGATTGTCAAGCGTCCATCCCCGTTGATGGGATTCGGAAGCGACTCCAGAATGACGATAGGATGGATCCGCCTGGGTATCCAGATCGGCAAAATCAAGTGCTCAGCGAAGTTCTATGTCATAGATGCGAACACTACGTATCACATGATCATAGGATGAGCCTGGATTCATCGCTTTGATGTTGTCCCTTCAACAGCTCACCAAGTGATGAAAGCTATATGGAATGACAGAATAGTCGAGATACCGGCTTCGACGAATCCATTCAACATGGATGAAGCGCATCTCAGTGAGGCGGTGTGGTTCACCGAGATGGCCGATGAGAAAACACCGGGACCATTCAACCCCACTCCTTTACCCCTATGGGAAGATATCAAAGATCAGTCACCTGCGGGAGTGATGGTGACAAGGGAGGATGCCAAGGAAAAGCCGCCCACGCGAGAAGAAACGCCGCGGATTGCCTACCAGCTAAAGAACGTGTACACTCTGAAAAGAATAGCAAAGTATGACCCTGAAGGCAAGGAGATAGAGATTTTCTACGCCAACGGGAAGAAATGCTATCGCATATGAAGGAGCGCGGGGGTGTCCCCACGCGGGCATGGGGATATCCCTGAGCAAATCAACCAAATCGAGCGGGTTGCGGAGACAGAAAGACCAATGCCGAGCACTCTAGAAGAGAAACTCAAAGAATCACCCGAATGCATGGAAGACAAACCCAGACCGCAAAAGCAAGAGCTGAAGGAGGTATTCCTAAGCCCGAACGACGAAAAGAAGAGGCCGGTCTTTCTAAGTGCGGACCTCACGAGCGAAGAGGAGGAGAGATTGCTACAGCTCTTGACCGAGTACAAGGACGTGTTCGCATGGGAATATGATGAGATGCCCGGCCTGGACACGAGCATCACCATGCATCGGTTGGACGTGATTCCGGGATCCAAGCCGGTAAAGCAGAGCACAAGAAGCTTCAGGCCGGAGCTCAACGTGAAGATTAAGCAGGAGATTGTCAAACTCCTAGATGCCAAATTCATAGAGCCGAATCACCATCCCACATGGCTGGCCAACATTGTGCCCGTGGTAAAGAAGAATGGACAGCTTCGCATTTACGTGGATTTCCGGGATCTCAATCGTTTCTGCCCCATGGATGATTTTCCGCTCCCCAACATCGATTTACTTATTGATTCGACAGCGGGTCATCGCATGTTCAGTTTCATGGACGGCTTCAGTGGGTACAATCAGATCAAGATGGACCCTGAAGATGCACGGAAAACCGCATTCATCACCCCAGTGGGAGTATACAACTATACGGTGATGCCTTTTGGTCTCAAAAACGCAGGTGCAACTTACCAGCGGGCCATGATGGCCCTGTTCCACGACATGATGCACAAGGAAGTGGAATTCTACGTGGATGACCTGGTTGTTAAATCCAAGGAGGAGGCAGACCATCTGGCGGATTTGCGGAAAGTGTTCAACAGATGCAGACGCTTTCAATTAAAGATGAACCCCATGAAGTGCGCATTCGGGGTAACATCAGGAAAGTTCTTGGGATGCGTGGTGCATCGCCAAGGAATCGAGCCTGACCCTGCGAAGGTATCAGCCATCACTGGCATGACTCCGCCACATAACCAGAGTGCCTTGAAAACGTTCTTGGGAAAGCTATCATATCTGCGAAGATTCATCCCAGCGATTGCCGAAATTACTTTCTGTTTCAGTGATCTTCTCAAGAAAGATGCCGTATACAACTGGACTCCAGAGCACGAAGCTGCGTTCGGGAAACTAAAGGAGCTGCTGACATCTTCAAAAGTAATGATCGCACCTCAGTTGGGATCACCGCTTTTGTTGTATCTGACGTCAACAAGGAAGTCTATAGGAGCTCTTTTGGCTCAGGAGTATGAGGGTCAGGAAAGGCCCATCTACTACATCTCTCGCATTGTGCAGCCCGCAGAATCAAGGTACACGGACAGCGAGCGTCATTGCCTTGCTTTATTCTTCGTAATAGAGAAGCTGAGACACTACTTCGCTTCGCACAAAGTGGTGGTGGTCACAAAGAGTGATCCCATACGATATCTTCTGACTCACACCGCTCCAGGGGGAAGATTGGCAAAATGGTATATGACCATCTCCCAATATGACATCACATGCGTCCGACCGCGGGCGATCAAGTCGCAGGCGGTGGCCGATTTGCTGGCACAGTTCCCCGATAATAGTCATGAGCCTGTGATTGAAGAAGAATTGGAGTTACCTGAAATCTATGCAGTTGATTTGCCCTATTGGATACTCCATTTCGACGGCTCGTCAACAAGGAAAGGTGGAGGCATTGGGATAGTCTTGACCAAACCAGATGGGGAAGTCATACAGATGTCCGCAAAGCTTGACTTCGCAGTCACCAACAACGAAGCAGAATATGAAGCCCTCATTGCGGGGCTTCGCGCGGCAAAAGCTTTAGAAGTAAGCAATCTGACGGTTATGGGGGACTCCAAGCTAATCGTCAAACAAGCCTCGGGCGAGAATGGTTTGAAGGAGATAAATATACTGTCCTACCGGACCTTGGTACAAAAACTGGTGCAATAATTCTGCGACGTTAGGTACGAGCACAAGCCTCGAGCAGACAACAGACATGCTGACGCCTTAGCTACCTTGGGATCTAAGGTCAGCACGGACAAATGTCCTGCAAGAATCTCGATTGAAGTGCGAACATCCTCGGCGTTGACAGAAGACGCGTGCGATGACGAATGCATGGACGATGCGGATTGGAGAAAGTCAATCTTACGGGCCATCGCAGAAGGCACGAGCAGCGAGAACTGGGCATCCACAAAGGGGTATTGCATACATGACAACACCCTTTATTACAAGGCCCCTGGCGGAATACTTATGCAATGCGTCTCCGACCAAGAAGGACAGTCTCTATTAGAAAATATTCACCAACATGCTTGCGGAGAAAGCGAGGTGTCAATCTATCGGAAAGCTCAGAGGTATGGCATCCATTGGCCAGACATGTCAACGGCCGCAGCACTGATACAAGGAAAGTGCGAGAGTTGCGCACTGATCAAAGACTCTTTACTCATTGCTCTGACCGACGATGATGTGGATTGGAGGAAACCACTCTTTGATTTTCTCACACAGGGTATTGTACTCGAGTCAAGAAAAGAAGCTGAGAAACTAAGGAGGAAAGCATCCCGATATGTGGTGCAAGAAAATCTGCTGGCCATGAAGGTAACTTGCTGCGATGTCTAGACAGCAGGGAAGCACAAGAAGTGATGGACCTTTCTCACCAGGTGGAACATCAGGGAGGTGCGAAATTATGCAGACAACTCCTCTCAATTGGATATTTCTGGCCCACCATGGAGGCTGATTGCCGCACCAAAGTACGACGCTGCCAGGAGTGTCAATTTAAAGGTAATCTAGTGCACGCTCCTGCTGTAGATCTACATGCATTGGGAACACCATGGCCGTTTCACACATGGGCTCTGGATTTTATTGGTCCCATTCGACCAACCTCGCACGGGTATCACTTCATTCTCACCGCGACTGAGTTGTTCACCAAATGGGTAGAGGCGATACCACTGAAGACGGCAAATGCGCTAGCTATGGTCCATTTCATTCAAGAAAGCATCATATGCAGGTTCGGAATTCCCAACACCATCCTTTCGGATAATGGCACTCCTTTTGTTAATCGCCAGGTGGCTGCGAAGCTAGCAGAATACAACATCAGGCAGATATGCTCCACCCCGTACTACCCGAAGGGGAATGGGCAAGCAGAAGCAACCAACAAGACGCTATTGAGAATCTTGAGCAAGATGGTCGCGGATGACCACAAGAAGTGGGCTGATTCTTTGAGCATAGCCCTGTGGGCTTATCAGACTTCTCCAAGGACACCCACAGGGGTCTCACCATTCCTTCTATGCTATGGAGCTGAGGCTGTGGTACCTGCGGAAGTGAAGGTTAACTCCGCAAGATTGGCTTTCCATGCATTGTACGACAATCAACGCGACCATGACTTAGTCCTGCTAGAAGAAAAGCGGGAGCAAGCTAAAAGGACTAACAAACGATACCAAGAAAGGATCGCTCGTGCGTACAACAAAACAGTCCAACGATGAGATTTCGCAGTTGGAGATTTGGTCTTGCGCGCATCTGATCATTGCATGCGAGAGGCGGCTCACCCAAAATTCGCAGCCAATTGGGAAGGACCCTTTGAAGTCACAGAAGTCTTTGACAGTGGCTGCTGCAGCATACGGAGGTTACACGGAACAACCTCAACCCCAAGCTCAGTCAACATGCGCTGGATTAAGAAGTATTATCCTTAACTTCTCTCATTATATGCGTTATATTACAACGTTGCTTTATGCTCTGTATGGCTATGATTCGCACATCTTCTCTCCCATATGAGAGAATTGTAATCTCATCTCTCCCATATGAGAGTTCTACAATAAAAGACTTCTCCCAAATGAGAAAAAAATTAATGCTTTTAGCTGTGTTTATTGCTCCATTTAGTTCATTATTACTGTTAGCAAAAGCCTATCCGTTGTGATAGCAGCCTATGCAGATGCGATCTCAACTGATCTTTTAAGCCTATCTGTCACGATAGCAGCCTAGGAAAATGCGATCTTAATTGATCTTCTAAGTCTATCTGCCACGATAGCAGCCCATGTGAAAACGATCTTAATTGATCTTCTAAGCCTATCTGCCACGATAGCAGCCTATGCGAGTACGATCTTAACTGATCCTTTAAGCCTATCTGCCACGATAGCAGCTCATGCGAATATGATCTTAATTGATCTTTTAAGCCTATCTGCCACGATAGAAGCTCATGCGAACATGGTCTTAACTGATCTCTTAAGTCTATCTGCAACGATAGCAGCCTATGCAAGTACGATCTTAAGTGATCTTTTAAGCCTATCTGCCACGATAGCAGCCCATGCGAACGTGATCTTAATTGATCTTTTAAGCTTATCTGTCAAGATAGCAGCTCATGCGAACATGATCTTAATTGATCTTTCAAGCCTATCTGCTACGATAGCAGCACTATGGAAATGCGATTTTAAAATGACTTTTAAGTCTATCTGCCATGATAGTAGCATTATGATCTTAAGTGATCCACAAAAGTCTATCTGCTAAGATAGCACCTGCACTTGAATCTAAAGTGAATCGTAAGCCTATCTGCCAAGGTAGCAAAGCTACGTAAATACGATCTAGAACGATCTAAAAGTATATATGCGAATTTATTCGACAGATAGCCAATCACAGCAGGAATGCAAAATGCGAATACAACACTACAAAAGGCGAAATTTGCCGATGCGTGTGCGAAATGGTAATTTGTTGTAAAAAGACAGCAAATCAAACAAAGATATTTATCATTATGAGTCAAAAATGACTTACAATTTATCTGTTTAGATAACAGCTTACAAGCGAAAAAGCTCAAATCAAGCTAACTACGCAGCCAACATGGCTTACAATGCACCTAACTAGTAACTTACGAGCAGAAGTTACACATCGGGGGAATCCTAACTGAAAAAGGATGGACCTAACGGTCCTAGCAGAAGCTATGCGATACAAAGATCTGCAACCAAAGATCCGTAGCAAGTGGGGCGCTCCTGCGAGAAGATCAGCCCGCTACCCGCTATGTCTACAAGATCTGTGTGGCGTTATGTCCAAGATCCCAGCATCTGACAAGGCCCTTGTCTGATCAACACCCTAAGAGATGTGCCTGAGGAACCACCGGTTTCGGCGTACAACAGGCAAGCAGCAGCTCCAAAGACCAGAGGGTCCTTGTTCACAGAGACGAGCACATTTGCTCGCCACCCTGAGTTCAAGAACGAGGAGGCAAGAAATTCTCCTCCGGGCATGCTGGAGGAGAATTCCGCCGTTCATTACGAGTCGGTAGCAAGGTCCGTACGGCGCTGCACCTCGCCGGGAGGCGGCCGGAAACATGACCTGCAAGCATAATAGACGAAGAAAATTCTTCGAACAAACATGAGGTATTATCTGCATCTTCTTTATGATAGTTATGAAGATCAATAAGCCTTACGAAGCAGATCTTGGAAACTATTTCTATAGCACAAAGCACAAACTCAGGTTTCACAACTTGAAACTGCCATGAATCAACGGAAAATAAGCGTTGAAGCCAGGAGTCATAAGGACTCACAGCAAACCACATTTTGGGATGAAGAACCCAAATAGCAAAGGGCACGGTTTATATAGACCTTGTGAAGACTCTTCAGTTTCCAAGATGAGTCAGCAGAATTTGAAAAGAGGGTAAGGATCAATCACTTACGCCTTGAAAAGAGGTAACAATGAATTACCCTACTAAAGGCTACGACGATTCGGTTGCGTATCCTAATTAATGACGGATGGTCATGATTCGGATGGACTTCCCAAGGAAAGCGTGCTTATCTAATAAGCAATTAGCGCAAAAATCAAGGCAGAATATCGATTGCTGACGTCATAAATTGATATGCACAGAGATATTAGAGCAAATCCCGGAAAGGGCAAAACGGGCATTTCGATTCTTTTTGAAAAAAAAAGGGGGGGAGAAACCCTAGCAACATTACAATAATGTTTCAGCTACTTATCTGCTACTTTTCAAAATCAAAATAAACCCTTGATCAAGGAATCATGAGGAGTAAACTGACGGCTCAGATTTTCCACTTGCTCCACTTCTTGCTTCAATTGCTCGCATTTGGCATTCATCTCCTGAAAGAGCTTCATAGCCTCTTCAACCTTTTGCCTTTGCTGCTCTACCTTCTGCTTCTCAGCTGCGAGGTTTTGGTGGCCGCGTTTCAAAGTCACGGCCGCGCGAATCAGGGTAACTCTTTTGATAAGAAACCTGAAGCCCATCTTGCCTTGAACTTTGGCGAGAAGGTTTTGGCACATGCCAAAAAGCAATTCCGCGCTCTGAGGAGAAATGGTCGCAGGTGTGGCCGCGGACAGCTGCTCCAAAATCCAGATGGCTTCAGTCAGAAACAGCCTCCTGTCGAAGGGCCCTATCTCCAGAGACCTCGCAAATGATTGGGGGTAGGAGAGGCGCATCCGAACTAGCCAGTCCACGTCAGCTTGCTTCAACCCTAAAGCAATGTCAAAGCCAAGTTAGACTATCAAACTCGCAAATGAAGAATGCAAGATGCGAACAGCAAATCACGACATACCAGTTCCTTCAAGGATCTCGCGCAGAGAAGGAATGTGCATTGCTGGGGTAGTTGAAGACTGTCCTCGCTCCATTGCCCTTCTATCAGCTGTGAGCTCTAACTCCTCATAGTTGGGGGGAAGAGTATGAGCCGCACCAGGTGCGATTGCGGCCCCGACCTGCGAACCCCAAAAGTTCACGCAGGAAGAGGTGCCGCAGGCTCAGTCATTGTCGGAGGCATGGCGGTAGAAGAAGTTGCAGCTTGATGAGGGATACCTTCAGGTGCGATAGCATCAGCAGCGTTCGTTCCTATTTCTTCAGCACCAGCATGGGCATCTTCCTCCATTAACACAGTGTCAGCCTAGTCATCATCAGAAAGTTCGATGACGTCCGCGAGGGGCTCTCCTGCATATTCAGGAGCTGCGACGGGCTTCTCGGTATGAGAACTCGGCACCGGGACATAGGACGTAGAAGGTTGATTCCTTTGCTCCAACACAGTTTCATCAGCATTGCCTGCGATACAAAATACGATGGTGTGAGGTAACTTGTATCGTATGTTATTTTATTATCTTTCGTAAGCTAAGAACGAGCACCTCCACGCGAAGGTGGGATTGCAGCATCCTCGGCATATGCTAAGCACGTGTAACCTTGCCCTATTAATGTGTCTTCATTAAGCATGTCTTTAAGGTGAGCGTGACCTGGGACGCGAAGAAACCAGTCATAATTGTGTTTGGGCTAAAGCCTAGTTCGCACATATCGCTCGAATGATTACCTGAGGGTTCACCGCACTTGCCTACTAGCCAACGGCGAATGTCAGCTTTTGACACACCGTGCTTTAGCGCACCAACAATAACATCTCGATAAGTTACTGCAAGATTAAAAATCTCACCTTCATTACCGCCTGCGATTTCTTCAAAGTCGGCTTGGGCTTGCTCTAGAGCTGCCGCATCTTCTTCTAGAGCCGCATCCTCCTCTTCAAATCGAGGAGTCGCCTCTTTTGGAAGCACATCTTCCTCAACAGTTGGACGCACTAGGTCGTCGACGTGTTGTTCTTCTAGGCTCCATTGCTTCACGCGCTCGAGCTCCTCCTCTTCTCGCTTTCTTCTCCTTTCAGCAGCTTCTGCAGCTGTTCTCCTGGACTCGGCAAGAATGTCCTCGCTTATGGTTTCATCGGAAATACCAGAATGAGAATCCCTCTTCTGCTTCTTGGCCAAAAGGCCACTGATGGTCTCATCATCATCTGCGAAGAAACTTTCTGTTCAAACCAGATTGCAAAAGAGTTAAGATAATGAGAAGAGGAGTACGATTGAGATACCTCCTGATTCTTCCTCATGTATCACATCTCCCTCTCTGTCTCTGACATCTTCAATTCTTTCCTCTTCTTCATCTCCTTCTCTTGGCTCCCGCCTCTCCTCTTCTTCCTCCTGGCCGAACGGAACAAAGGTCTCCACTGCGAGCTCCTTCCGCGCTTTACCGGTCATGCGACCTTTACCTTTATCCGTGGCAGAAAGGGACCTCGCAGGAGGGGAAGTTGGAGCGCTTCTAGGGGAAGAAATTGTAATTCCCCTTTGCCTGGGCCTCTTTGCTCTTGACGCAGCAGTCGCTGGAGGAGACGGATCATCCCTAGGGGGAGACAAGGCCGGAGTGTTGTCTATCAGTGAATCAGCAAAAGCATTCATGATCTCGCGAATCCTGGTCTCGACCACGGGATCCATTCTCGATGCCAGCCGAAACGGCTGTCCTTGCCTCCTTGCAGTAACAATGGTGGTAACCAGCGATTTGGAACGCTCACCAGATGCAAACCTCCGCACATGGCACTACAGCAGGAAGCGTAGTATGAAGTTTTCAATATATTGAAGTAAAGAAGCTTAGCGCATGCAAGAGAAGTTGCTTACCTTAGAAAAAGTTTCGATATATCTGATGACATGCGAATCGCCTTTTCTAACCGCGGCGATCTTTTCATCTAGAATGATGGAGGGACACAGATGGTTCTCGCGATCCAGCAATGAATAGCAACCATATTCAGACTCGTCCAGGCTACAATTGGGACGAAAAGGGAAAGAATTCCTTTTGATCACAGGAGCTCTGCTTGGCTGAGGGATCGACTGCGTCTCAAACCTTGTCTGCTGGGCGTTCCAGTAAGCGAGCCAGTTTCTGGAGCAGCCCCCTTCACGGTTACCTGCAGGTTGCTCGAAGGGAAGATTGCTCATCAAGATTGTTTTACACTCCTTAGACAACAAACGCTTATAGCAGCCCCTGATGATAGACTGCGGCCAGATTGATGGTGCTACTGCATCGAAACCGAATTGGGGAGAAACGCGAGTGGGATCAACATCCACGGTAATCCTCTCGTACCTCGGCGCGAGCTCGCGAACATGTTCTGCGAGAGAAGGAAGGGAGCCTCTCAGGCACCAGCAAAAGAATTCGCGATAGCACTCGTGGAAATGCTCGCCACCTTCGAAAAGGAGCTCTTCTGAGAAGGCAACACCCTTAGAAGGATAGAGTTTTGGAAACCATCGCACCTTCTTAATGCGCATGGCATAGGGCCTGGCTATGAACTCTTCCCGATTGTCGCATATCAGGCTCCAGACGCACTTGGGGTAGTTTGTTCCGAACCACCTCGCAGCTCTGCCGCTATTACGTTCCTCCTCCGCACCTAGGGGACACCACTTGTTGGGCTTAGAATCAACTGGGGCATAGGAAGGCCATCGCTCGAAGACCCACATTGTCAAGAAGGCAATGTTGATGTAAGTCAGTATGTCGAGGCGGCCACGCGATTCCTTCATTGCCACGACCAGCTGATCTAGCCTGTAGTACAGCGTGCCCAAGACCAAGGGTCCGAGTGCGACTTTCTGGCCGAGGGACAATTTCACAGCAAGAGGCAGCACGTGATAGAAGACCCCATCATGCGGGTGGCCATCGATTAAGTACCTCGACAACCAGGCGCAGAGGAAGGCGCATAGGGTCAAGTGATAACCCTTGCCATTCACATAGTTTTTAGCCTTCGGGTTTTGATTCAGAAGCTTCTTGGTGATGCTGCTGTTCGCATACTCACGGAAAAAGTATTGCACCCACTTGTTCCAAGTGTTTTTCGCAGATGTGTCAACCAACTGCCAGTCAGGAAGGACTTCTGTAGTGGTCCACCGGGTGGAAATTTTCTTTACTTCTGACAAGCACTCCTCCATCTGCGTGTACAAAGCAATCTCCGCATCCGTTCTCAAGGGACTCAAAGGATCCACGTCGCCCACGGGAGACAGATCATACAGCATGTGCACATCCTCGAGTGTGGGGGCAGCCTCGAACTCAGCAAAATAAAATGTGTGAGTCGCAGGCGAGTAGCGGGAAAGAAGGTTTAGAAGCATGGACTGGTCCAGCTTCACGGCAGCACCCTTCATAGCACGAACTGCGAAGTATACGCCAGCATCGTTTAGAGTCATGGCGTGATAAATACATGGTCGATCCACACATCCATGAAGTCCAATTTCTGAACAAAAGCTTGGGTGGAAATCGCAGTATACGGAAAGTACCCATTTTCGACTCCTAATCGAACCACGTCTTCGGAACCAATCAATTCGAGCAGAGCCGAGTTAACTGGAGGGGTTAATGTTTGCAATCCTTCACCAGGGACAGGGGTTGGCAGTTTCTTTGCCTTAACCCTAGCATGGTAGAAGTCTTTGCCACCCAGATAGGGGGCTTTTCGCCACAGAGCCCGCGGAAGATCAGGTATTTCTTCGTCCTCCTTAGTGGGTCTAGTTCCTTTTGTCTTTGCCATTCCTGCGAAAAAGCAAGAAAAAAGGGGGGAGAAATATACACACTACTTCAGTTCGAATTTCGACATTCAGGATCTATTGGAAGAAAGATGAACAGTCTAGTACCAATCTCCGAAATTAGAGATTGGAATCGTTTGCATTATCAGGGATTTCAAAAAGCCCTACATTCAAGGTCCTTATCATCGGGGGATTAAATCGAAATTGGATTCAAAGATTGTGAGCTTCTTCATAAGTTTTCAGCGGATAATATGTCACGGGTTTGCAGATCCAACGCAGTTCAAAGCATATATCAGCATATTAAATCAAAATTGAACAAGGCCAACCTTGTTTTTCGTAAAGCTTGCTTGAATGCAGACAATTGAAGAAGACGATTTGCAATTTTAAACTGGTGATTGATTATCTGAATCTGCTCTTGAAGACTTCCGGGTACCATTCACTTTAAGAGAAGGAAGTGATGCTTTGCAACAATGGAGAGTACAGAGTATTTATCCAAAAACAATGAACGGTTGCGTCCTTTCAGTAGTCGAATCGCAACCGTCACCGTCGAATCGCGCAATCACAGGACAAGCTGGCGTCACGCCTAAAACCCTAAAGGCAAGACGGCACGACTCTAGGGGTTTTAGGTCATAATGGCACGCACGGGGGCTGAACTTTCTCATATTTTAATTGATGCGTGGCGGCGACGCGTACGTTGGTTTCTGCGCATGGAAGTCTATCCGGCTATGAGTCTTCACGCGCAGAAAGGGGGCTAATGTAGATAGTGCTTTCTGAGCTGACAGATCTTGGCCACGTGGCAACCATCCAGCACACCATATTGTGCTCCACACACACTGGATCACCATCCGCGCTGATCCATGTGGGGGCTATGAGACAGGGCCCTCGCATACCGCTGCACGGGACTTGTAGGGACTTAGTGGTTTGGAGGCTAGAGTAAGTCCTGTCGCGTGCGAGCCAAGCCCGCGCGCGACTTTTAGTAACTTCTTTTGAGAGATTTATGGCACGAGCTTCATAAACCCGGTCAATCCGGTCAAACCCGGTCAACCCCATAACGGTTCCGGTATTCGCGCATAACGTGCTGTAACGGTCCCTATATACGCGGACGAACGTGCCGTTGTGGTTAAGCTAATTAAGTCGCCATTGATGGGCGCATTAACCACACTGCAACGGTCACATTCTCCGTTATATATAGGACGTTAACCTTTCCATACAAAGGAGGACACACCAGACATACGCGGGAACTCTGCCAAATCACTGTCTCACTCTCAGACATTACTACTGCCTTACTCTCTCCCTACACACAACCCAACTCTTCATGTGCTATTTCCGATCCTCTACTCTTGGTGTACACAGATTTCTCCCTGCCGGATTCTCTTGTGCACAACAGTTATTATTTAACTAACTCACGCCACACGCGCACGTTGCCAAAGTGCCTAAGTACGCCTACAAAAGAACCACGTTCACTACAAAAATTTCTGTGAAAAAAGGCGGGCGAAAACCGCCGTTAAAAGGTCAAAAACCGTCGTTAAAAATATAAACGGCGGCTTAAACGGCAGTTTCCATTCCGCCGTTGATCTCGGCGTCGGGAAATGTAACCGGCGGTTTTTCCGCCGCCGTTAAATTAAACGACGTTTGGCAAACCGCCGTTAAATTAACGGCGGTTAAGTAGAAACCGTCGTATATTTCATTAAATTATTTTTTATTAATATTATTTTATTTTATATTCATAAAAATTTTAATTTATATATTTTTTAGTAATTATCATTCTGGTAATATTCTAATACAAATATATGGTTTTTTCTCAATTTCGTGAATTAATTATGAATTCATTTCTTCAGAATGTGAACTAAGATTTTTTTTTGTCATTTCAAAGACATCAACTAATCTGGGTTCATCTTTCAAACCCAGATGAATGTTCATCACCAAGAAAAAAGGCCAGAGAGATAACAGGACGAAAGATAGATTAAGGCAGATATTCAGATCGAGGGGGGAGAACAATCTGGGTTCGAGGGAATATCAGATCAACAATGAAAAAATTGTAATTTTCAGAAGAAGAAAAAAACTGAACCAGGAACCCACTTGCTGCAGCAACTTCAAGAACCCAGAAAACCCAAATTCGTTGAAAAGCGATCCTGATTTACAACTTCACTAGAGGGATCTAGAAACACCGCGAGAAGGAGTTCGAAGATGGATCTTCAACTCAATCTCGTCTCAAACGGCAAGAACCGCTTGGAGGAGAGCCCGATTCGCTGGTTGCGGCTAGAGAAGATTGCGAGAGAGAGAGAGGGGGGGGGGATTACGAGACAGAGAGAGAGAGATGGAAGATTAGAAGAGAAACACAACAAGAGAGGATGGTAAGAGAAAGATGGAGGATGAGGAAGAACGTAGAAGGAACAGAGCGATGGAGGATTGATTGAGGAGGAGAGGTAAGGAGGCGCCGAATGAGGGGACGGGAAGAGAGGTTGGAGATATTATAAGCGTAGGGTTTCTAATCTACGGGTGAAATTAAATTGAAATATGCGGCTGAGATTGAATCTTGGTTTACTAAAGAAACAGCGGCTGCCTAAAAAGCGCCGTTAAAAGGAACACTTATACGACGGTTTACAAATACAGCCGTTATTTCTGATATTTACGGCGGTTTTACAGAAACCGCCGTTCATTGAACTCAAATTAACGACGGTTTTTCTATTTCCGCCTTTATTTTTGAATTTTAGGACGGTTTTCATAAAACCGTCGTTTCAAGTCACTTTTAACGGCGGTTTATCCGTCCGCCCATAGAAAACCGCCGGGAAAAGCCATATTTCTAGTAGTGGTTGCGCCTTGCGCGTGTGCGAGTTGTAGAGGATAACCACTCTATATGGTAACTCAATTAAATGTCATTAATGGGTTTCCATATATAAGTGCATAATAACTCTATTTTCTAGGATGTGGGACAAATTTCCTCAAGACTTTTACAAGCTATCTTTAACATTTTTTATATAAATTGATAATATCGTGTCTTGTTTTTTATCAGCGTCCCTCTTTCTGAAAATTTGGCTAGCAGTGTACTCTGTCTGTTACATTTTTCTCAAGAGGTCAGTATCAGATAAGCAATTATGGAAAGTACACGAAATCCCTCACTTCCTCGTTCACGGTCAAGAACATGCATTATCTTATATTAACGTTGCCAATTCTCGAACCATGGATCTCATGAAACAGTCTCTAGACTCTAATAATTAACCTCCTCATTGGATTAATCATATTGTCACTTTTGGCTCACAAAGAAAAATGTAAATCCACTGAAAAATTAAACTATGGATACCTCGTGCAATTTTCCTTTATTTTTTATATAAATTGATAATATTGTGTCTTGTTTTGTGATCAACGTCCCTCTTTCTGAAAATTTGGATAGCAGTGTATTATGTCGGTTAAATTTTGCTCAAGTGCTTAGCATCAGATAAGCAATTATGGAAAGTAAACGAAATCCCTCACTTCCTCGTTCACGGTCAAGAACATGCATTCTCTTATATTAATGTTGCCAATGGATCTCATGAAACAGTCTCTAGACCCTAATAATTAACCTCCTCATTGAATTAATCATATTGTCACTTTTGGCTCACAAAGAAAAATGTAAATCCACTGAAAAATTAAACTATAGGTACCTCTGGTGCAATTTTGTCTTTATTTTTTATATAAATTGATAATATTGTGTCTCGTTTTGTGATCAGCGTCCCTCTTTCCGAAAATTTGGCTAGCAGTGTACTCTGTCGGTTAAATTTTGCTCAAGAGCTCAGTATCAGATAAGCAATTATGGAAAGTACACGAAATCCCTCACTTCCTCGTTCACGAACTCGGTCAAGAGCATGCATTATCTTATATTAACGTTGCCAATTCTCGAACCATGGATCTCATGAAACAGTCTCTAGACCCTATAATTAACCTCCTCAAAGAACATGCATTGGATTAATCATATTGTCACTTTTGGCTCACAGAGAAAAATGTAAATAATGATTTAGTTTGTGCATATATGTGTCGGGCAAAGAGAAATAAGTAAGAGAAAAAACTAACAAGTTTTTGTGTTTTTTTTTCAGAAGGAACATTAGAAGACGAACGAACTAATAGGTGGAAGAGGAAGGCATACCGATTTTAACCCACCAGCTTCTTCGTCCCGCATATTCTCTTGTTAGTCTTTCATAATGTCGTGGAATTAATTATGTCTGCAACATAACGAATACCGAAATAATTAACAAGGTATTGTCTTGATTTGCTAAACAAATTAACTGGTCAGAAAAATCAAATGTAACAATTATTCTGGACATATCTTGACTATACTTTAAATAAACACAATTAGAGATTGAGAATTGCATATGTAATTTTAAACCCCATCTCAATTTTACAAAGTTGTTCTCTCAACCACTTCATGGATTTGAAACTTGAACCTAATAAAGAAACAAGTTGGTGAGTGAATAATATAAACTAAGTACATTTTGAGCTTAACGCGTAACTAAAAACCGCGTGAAAGTTCAGTTATCTCTTCTTAAAACTATTAAAACTCTAGTAGCCATTAAAATTAACATGTTAAAGATTCTCTTTCTCACCTAGATCACTTTCCGCTTTCAATTATTAAGAAAATAAGCCCCATAAAGGATCATCTTAAGTTAATCGATTTGCTAAAAAGTCACTTTCCTTAAGCATGGCTTATATTTATTAAACTGCATCATGTTAGCTTCTACAACTGCTTACAAATATGCCATTTCCTATAATTATATGTCTATGATCATCTATTTATATGTAGCCGACCAATTAAAGTAGATTCACAATTGAACTATCATAATAGGGAATTTTATCAAAGAATTGGTGCTACAAATCTAATTTTGATTCCAAGTTAAATCTACTAATTCTTGGTGCATTGAACATTATTTGGATGAAACATTGCATATTAATCTTGCAATGTCAGCTAAGCCTAGATTTTATAGTTTTTTATTATGTTTCTAGATACATTTCAGTTGGGAAGTTATTTTAGTGTAGATTCTGGACAACCACCCTCAATTCTATCAGTTATTTAATCTTAAACATGATCTTCGTCAAGATTTTGAGCATAAATATTTGTAATCTTCTATTATCTTGTGTGAAGATGGAGAACCCTAGGGCATCAACTTACATATAATTATGAAGAATATACACATAATCCTCTGGTGTTAACTATGAAGATAATGCCCCGCTTAGGGACAATAAATATGGGTGTGACACATCAAGAACTTAGAGTAGATAGACACACAGTATAGCATTTTCATTAAGGTCTCGTTTGGGTAGATGATATGGTATGTTGGGATAAAGCTTATGCTGGGATATGAGCAAGGATATGAATGCTGCCTGATAAGCCCTGATAAGATATGCTGGCTATCCGTGTTTGTGTGCTGTCGGATATGATGCAGAATATGAAGAAGGATATGAGCCAAAATAACTGTAATACCCTCAGTGCTGTTCTTTTGTATAAAAGATTGTATATTTCAAATTGACGAGGAAAAATGCATACAAAATGTACTAGTATCTATTTTATATTTTAATACTCTTTTTTCTACACAATAGTGATGTTGTCAAAATATATGCAAAATGTATATTAACACGCGAAATAAACTTGTAGTAACATGCAAACATAACAAATATTCATGGCTACAACATGGCCATAGAAAAGTATGGAGTATAAATTACTAGTACTTATTGGCATATTGACATGGTGTTACAAAACCTACAATAAACAAGTTAAATTAATCAAACGAAATTTCAGCGAGCACGGAAAAATATTTTCATATTTATCCCAACCATACATACTCAAATAAAGTTATGCAATTCCAAAATAATAGTCATCAAACTCATGACGACCTCATCCAAAATGATAGTTATCAATCCCAAAATAATAGTTATCAACCCTAAAATGATAGGATTTGGGGACAAGGGTAGGAAATTAGATAGTTTTGGGGGGTATTTTTGTCAACCTACTAGCATCCTAATATGCTATATTTTCTTATCCGACATTATACCTCGATGTTGGAGGTATAAAATTTGTTCATTAAAAGCTCAATCAGCATAAGGCAACATAACTTATCCCCTCTCTTATCCGACACTCAAACACTTGATAAAAAAAAAAAGGTACAACTTATCTTATGCTCCCTCCTTATCCTCTACCCAAACGAGGCCTAAAGTCACTATCCCTCCGAGCATTGCATATTCTAGTCAAACCCAACAAATAAATATTCAAGTAAACAATACGAATATGACACGAGAAGAGGAGAAACAGATGTTCCTAAGAGGAGAAACAAATCCACAAACGAGGAACGAATTGTGTTGATCTATGTTATGTCTTATTTCATTGATAATCATCAATCCATTAAATTGGGATTGAAAAATTAGCTAATTAATTGTGTTCTAAATAGCTTTACGAAATAAAAGTAACTATGTTATGTGAACTTGGATCAATGACGATCGACGGATTGATGGTCCTTATTTCTACCTAAAGGTTTATCACTAAAATGTTGGGGATATCTTTTTGGAAGAACTTGAGCCAGTTATCCATGTACTCAAAAGAGTCTTCGCCTTCGAGTTGTGTTGGCTAATTAAATTTCCTCACTTTTTTGTGTGTCCTTGCACATTCAAGTGGCGAGTAAATTTACGTACAAGTTTTGGGGTTTGCCACTTTTTATGAATGTACATTCCCATTCTTTGTCATTGAAACTTGTCATAGAAGAATTTTATTCCCCGTTATAAATTTCATTATCCACCACTACCCAGAGGCAAGAGAGTTTAGGACTAATGTAAATAGCTGTTAACATAAGATAAATCTTAAGTTAACCTACAAGAACTGTAACGCTCCGATATTCGGAAAGTTTTGGGAAATAAATATTAATAAGCACCACGATTAGTACAGTCGATCAAGCATTCAACCACCTGTAGATCGACATTGGTATTGTATATTACTGGCAAACGTTATTCAATTTAAATAATACAGACTGATGGAGAAATATCTTAGTTTTGAATATTTTCAGTTGATTTTTCATGGTTACTTTGGAAACAATCAAATATAACAAAAATTCATTCATCCAAGGCTTAAATGTGTGTCTGGGGCACTTCGTGAATAACCAACTTGCCGTGAGCAGAAACACATATAATGCATGTTCAACACAATAATATCACATATTCTAACATTTCCTAGCAAATTAGAACTACCGAGCATCCACAACAGTGCTAGACGAGATTTAGCTATACTCTTATAAAAAATACTTTCAAAAAATTACATTGTTTTGCTATCCAAAGCACCGGGTCAAAGTGACACAATTACGGATGAAAAAATCAAAACAATAAGAGAGAGTTAGATTAGAGGAAGTTGTAACTTTTAATTTTAGTGAGTTGACGTTTTGTAAGTTGATATAGTAATAATAAATTGAGAATAAAAACGAAGGAAATAATAAATTGAAATCGGTTAACTTAACATGGGACACAATAACAAGTAATGAAACATGTAAACACTCATATCACATATAAATTTAATGTGATATACATTAATACATTTTCACAATACTTAAAAATATATACTACACCTCAAAAAGGAAACACTTATAAATTTATTTTGAGAATCGAAACACTTATAAATTTAATGTTCTTTTAAATTATTACAAATAACTTTTGAACTTCAACCATTGTTGCTTTCTTAGTCTCTATTGTCTATGATCTATTTTAAGTTAGACCTTTTAGTTTTATAACGTTTTCAAAAATAAGACAAAGACATGTAGTATGCGATGAGGTCACTGTGTGGACTCGAGACCCAACCTAAGTTGACTCCTTTCTTTCTCATTGTTTTTTAATAAATCAAATATTACAAGAAAAGGTTCAAGTGAGAACACTAAACCGATGATTGCGGCTCAAGTTTGTTTTTATCTTATTTTATTTTGGAATTATTATTATTTTTAGGGGGGCACTGTCGGATCAGGCTCAGAGGATAGTTTAGCAACAGATGAACAAAAGTCAAAGTCAATATTCCTTTTTGCTGATTGAAACTGCTGAGCTATTTTTTTTATTAAACTGAAAGATTGGATCTTCTTTTTTTGTAATTATATCTTTATTTTATGAAAGAGTGAAAATGAGAAAACGCGTCAACGTACAGAAACTGACAAAGCCCCAAACGTTGTCTATCCAGAAAATTTAAAAAGCCCATAACCAAACGACTCCTCTTTTTTGGTCAAAACATACATGCTTACAAATTACCCTTCTCGATCTTGACTGTTTCTGCCGAAGTCAACTCTCCTTTGGAAGAAAATAACCTTAGATCGAACAAACAGAACAAAAAAAAAATGGAAGTGAGAATCATTGTCAAACTCAATGTAGTTGAACTTGCCGGTTGCCCTGCGGGAAAGCGTTTCTCGAACTGTTTACTTGCTCTGGAGTTCGAGCCTTCACCCAATAAAAGTAAAATATAAGAATTTACATATTCTTATTTAATGAACTAATTAAGAATCTGTTTTGTTCTAGCTAAAATTTGGATTGCTGGATGAAAATAATATGAGAAATTTTTTTTGTTGGAATTATAATCTGAAAATTGATTTGTGCTAATGGTTGTTGTTTCGGGTAGCGGTGAAACTTGAAACTATGCAAATTTGGTAATAGTGAAGATTTTTTAGTCAAGTATAGAAACTTTCAGCCATCTTTTCACTCAAAATTAATTTTAGATAAATTTGGCAAGTTTGAAGATTTTTAAGTCAAATCTAGAAACATTTAGCCATCTCTCCACTCAAAATTAATTTTAGATGCAGCAGTTTTTTAATTTCAGACATCTTTTCCTTTTCTTTATTTATTTATTTATTTATTTTATTTTTTTTGAAAACTTGTTTTTTGTCGTCAACCGATTTGGAATCTCAAACCTCATGCAGAGGTTCCAACACTCTACCTCTTGAACTACCACCCTAGAGCTGCAGACATCTTTTAGATGCAGCAGTTTTGAAACTTCCGGTCGTCTTGTGTGTACCACTACAAAGATTGGAACACTTGGATCGAAAACAACCTTGTGTGTGTTTGGGGACAGCATGAGACTTGATGAAACAGTTGAAACTTAGACAACTAGGAACGTTTCAAAATTCAGTTATTAGGAGAGATTTATTGAAGTCGCAAATTGTAGTATTTAATTAGCATGCAATATAACAGCTTCTAATTAATGCTCTATGTAGTTCTATTAATGACCAAACCCCATGTAAGAGCATGTCTGTTAAGAATTTAAAAACATAAAATATTAACTGAAGCATTACGACTGTATTTTCTAAACGTTTATTTTATGATAAAAAAAGGTCTAAAATGAATCATTTTGCCGAGTCTAAATGAATATGAGATAAAGTGCAAGTGTTGTGTATACTAGCCCATATGGCGAGTTTGAGAATGTTGTGGCGGTACTAGAAACTGTTGTGGGAAAAACACTATTGGAAAGTTACTGTGACTTTTAAATAATATGTTATTTGGTAAATATTACATGAAAGCTGTAGTGAAATATTAATATAGTAATTTTGTGTTTGGTAAAATCAACTGTGAAGTTGCTGTGAGAGGGCAAAACGACAAAAATATATAACACGTGTTATTTTTGTAAAAATAACTTTTGAAATTTCTAAAAATTTTAAGGTTAAATCGGTTGTAAGTAAATTAATCAAAACTATTTTCCGGAAAAGTATCTCCCCCTGCTTCCTGAAAACTGCTATGGGACAGAAAAAACTTTCCAAAAAAGTAAAAAAATTATTTTTTACCAAACACACTAAAACTGATTATGCTTTTAGAAAGTAGTTGTGCTAGTAACAGAACCATTCCCAAACTGACCCTAAATTAAGTGGACGTGGAATAACTTTTTAATATAAGAAGGGAATTCCATATATGTATTCAGGAATTTATGTGAGAAAATGTATTGCTATACCCATCTCAGGTGACAAATTCATAACCCAACAACATTTTGACTGAAGGGATTCCAAGGTAGGGGGATGGAATTCCAAATCTAGGAGAATTCCGGTTTTCATTTTGGAATTCCTTTTGATCCGTTCGGATATATATTTTTCGCTTACTGAGAAACGTATGCGCTTTGAACGATTAGTTCCGCTCGTAAAAATTTGATCCAAACACCGCAGGCTATCGTCTACGGTTTATTTATTTTTTTATCGTCTTCGTCTATGGTTTATTTTGAGTTAACTTTCAGTTATGAGTAGAGAATTATTGAAATCACAATTTGTAAAAAAAAAAAAAAGTTGCACCTATCAAATGTGCATGACATTTGACAATCAGTGGACAGGCATAGATTAGTAGGTAAAAGTAGGTGGTGACGCGATCAAAATAGTACAAAATCCAAGTGTAGCCACAAAAGTGGAGGCTTGAAAGAATAATTCTAAACATAGGGTTGACAATGGCAGCAAATTAATTTGAAGTTTTGGTCAAAGGTGTGGTCAATTTCATCAGTTGGGGGTTTAATTTTGTTTGTTTTCTGGGACCGTCAATGCTGCTGATTTTGTTGTTGTTTGTTTGATGAATTCATGGGGTTCCACAATTGATAGCTCAGTCAGTTGTCAACTAGAACATCCGTCCAATTAAGTTCCTATCTGTTGAAGTATTCAAACAAAAAAGAAAGTGTACAATATCTAGGCTAGTTGAGGCCACAATTTTGTTTTGAACAGTTTTCACAGTCTCATAATAGTTTTCAGAAAATAGGGGGGATTGTTGTTTTGCTTTGATTAATACTTCTATATCATCATTACAATTATTTTAAATTTTAAGTATTTATCTATTTGCGGAACTGATGCGTGTAATATGTTTTGATTTTACTCTATCACAGCAGTAGATTCACAGTTAATTTTACCAAATACGAAATCGACATATCAATATTCGGACGTGAATTTATTCCACCGTTGATTTTACGTAATAGATATCAGACAACATTTTATTTTTATTTCACGACCCATTACTCTCACGGTAGATTCCTGCACTGCCACAATTTACCAAACTGGTCCCTTGTCTATGGAGCTTCAGCTATTAGAATTTTCGGCTAACTTCTTCACTCGAATCATTTCCAGTTTTTTCTTTTCCATTTTCATCATACCAAACATAACTTCTATCTAGCTCTGTGTGCCTCTTTAGAGCATGTTTGGTTCCAGCTTAAAATCTCAATAATCTGATGAAAATAATCTGGTGTGAATAAGTTGACTGAAGTTATAATCTGAAAACTGTTTGGCATGCGCTGAAAATCCAGAATTAAAATTGAATTGCTCATGGCAACACCTATAGATTTTACAACCAAATTTACAATAAGTTCTTTTATTTGGACTTATGATACGTCTAAGAGCATCTCCAACAGATGGTGTATAAACTGTCTTTGGCACAAATATAGGCCAGATTTGCCCAAAAACCAGCTCCAACAGATGGTGTAAAATTTGGCCTATATTTGCACCTGGCCTATTTTTGGACCAAATCTGGCCTAAAACAAAGACAATTTGACCCTGGTGTAAAAATTTAAAAATTCAGTTTTAATGCTCTCATCATCCTCTGTTCTTCTCCTGCAAATCCAACGTTCGGATTTGTGGGTAAAACAACGGTAATTCAGAAAGTGTCAAAACAAATCAACTATCAAAGCAAAAAAACACAAAAAATAAATAAATAAGAAAAATAAGTTTAAATTCAATCACTTCAACAAATTAATTAATTCGTTACTTTTTGCAAAAATTATTTCGTTGTTAATTATACATGTGTATAGTAACATTATTGTTTATTAGTGAAAAATATGAAATAATAAAATAATGCTGGTAGCCTATATTTAGGCCATCTGCTGGAGCAACAACTCAAAAAGTGCTGGTGTAAAATTTAGGGCAGGTACAAATTTAGTCCAAGGACAATTTTGCTGTAGGAGATGCTCTAAGATGCTATGCATTTGCACAAATCAACAATTCATGCATTAACGAGATGATAGTGTAAGGTATTTCAGACGTTATACTTAAAGAATTTCCAAAATTAGAGATTATATAATCTGCATATTATTAGTCAACTTGAATTAAAATCTAACTCATAAAATTTACAATACAAACGAGGTTAATCTTTTTAACAGATTTTAAAATCTCCAACCAAACAAGCACTTAACCTTGTTTTGTAAACAAATATGACTAAAAACAGCATGTTAATCAAATTACAGGTTCGGCATCTCCATTTTTAACAAAAATTGTGAATTTTATGTTCTCCCTTAAAGTAGGTAGCAAAGCTGTCTGAGTTCAAAGGAGCTTGTGTTATGGCCCGAGTTGGTTATGGAGGTAGCTGACCACCGATCCGTGAGCAGTGATGGTTTCGACGGGTGTATATGTGAAAAGGGTTTTGTGGTCGTAGTTTTCAACCTTGGAAACCACTAGAGATTCATAAAAGTCAAATGCTTTAGCAGCAGCTGCAACACTTGTGTCTTCTTGCTTCTTCTTCTTCTTCATCCACCACTTCAAAATATTCTCTTTCTCTGGGTTTTGTGAACGTTGATTTCTTCTTGTCTTTGCATATATGTGTGTGCCCGACGTTGATATTCTTCTTCTTCACCATGAAAACCAACCCCACTTTAACACAATACAAAAATGGAAACCGACAGACATTCTTATTAATTTACTACTAGCTAGCATCGTCTTCATTAATTATGGTTGTTACAACCGACGTTGGTCATTAATCAATATGGTCGATTATGAGAGTTAGATAGTAGTAGTGTGATGATATTTTAATATTAGCACTTTTTAACAACCCTGAAACTGCAGTTTCATCGGGTGTGACAATTTAAACGGCATAGTATTCGGTTACAACGCAGCCACTATCAATCGTCAAGATAAATACATAGTTTCTTTTTGTCCAAAATAAATACATAGTTGACATGAAGTTCTTTACATATATACTTTGATAGATAGTTTATGGAGTATTCTCGGTAAACTCTTTCCGAAGTTCTGAACTAATCGTGAAAACGAATACTATAAAAGTAGTGATTATTCTCCAATATGTTATGGCTAAGATTCTGGATGAAAAAATGAACAGCCGCGCCATGTATGTCTTAAAAGGAAAAAGAAAACGTTACATAGATATCCCTCCTTGTTAATTAATTGTGAACTCTCTTGAAGAAGAAGTTAGAAGGAACTTGGCATGCAACGAAAGAAGTTTTCTTCTCAACATCCGAACACAGAGGGAAGAACAACCAAAAATGCGAAAGAAATTAGAGAACTCTGCATCATCATATTACTCTTAAGAGGTATGATTATACAAAAAGAGCATAACCAGAAACACGAAAGAGCATAACCAGAAACACGAAAAATGAAATTTCAACCGATAAAACAAGTAGTGAAAAGGTAGATGAAGAAAAATGTGGGTGCTAGATCAAGCTATGTTGTTTCCTTTTCTGGAACCTTGGCTAGAGTCATCTGGGCAAAGGATGCCAACAATCTTAATATTCCAAGATTCAACTTCACAGTACAGTTCCTTTCACTTTCTAGGACACCCTTTTCAACAGAACATTTGATATGCTTGTATAAATCAACTACATATCAAACTGTTGTACCTCCATTCAACAACACTAAAAATATCCAATCAATAATAAGCTCCAAGCAGCAGATCCATTCCAGAAACACAAACTTGATAATTAAACCCCTACAGCAGAGGATTAGTTTTTGACAACTCTCCTAATTAATTAATTGGTACATATATAGCTAAATGTCATCTTCAAGCAACAAGTCCAAACAAATAGTACCACACTACTCTTACGCCACATCCCAACTAATTTCAACAGACCAAAAATTTAGAACTGAGTGCCCTTTCTTCCAAATGAGAAACCCTAATCACCTTCTTCAAGTACGATAAAACTTAGGAACCACGGTGCTCAGAACTACTAATCTCACGACTCTACCGCAGGGGAGGCTTGTCGTGTTCTGCGTTGGTGAACATCCCAGTTGTATACGCGAGCAATTGTCACCTGAAAATAGTAAAACCACACGGTAAAAGATCCAAAGTTCAGAAACCTAGTCAAGTGTGCAACTTGTTTCTTCCATCACTAGTATTCCCAAAGTCCACAGGGCAAAACCTAAAGTGGTGTTAATACTATTCAAATCTGTGCCATAGTTTATGATACTCTTGACCTTTTACAAGTACTTTTAAACTCGAAACTAGGTATTCTACAATTTCTTTTGTTAATCGTAGTATCCAGCACAGCTTGAGTTCAGCTCCACAGGTTGCTCAGGATTGGGACGGAGGGTTAAAGACCCGGTAGCCTTAAGATAATATGGCTTTCATGGGGTTGAACTTGAACCTTGGACCTCAGGAGGAGCACGCCCTTGAGACCAAAGCCATAAGAGTTCAACCAACCCTTACGGGGTTATGTCTCCTGCAATAATTGAAGGACGTCCTATTTGTTGACTTATGTGACAATTTTGTAACATGAGCTGTTAATTCCCACTACTTGAACAGTGGGTTAGCTAGAAAAATTGGAGATGGTTGTGAATAGTATGATCAGCACGTGAACAGTATGAGCCACCACTGCTGGTCTACTACTACTATCAGTACTATGTACCAGCTCGCGTATGAAGGATTCTGGGGCTATATCCAGCTCATGTCCTGAACTGAAAGCTGGGTAGGAAATGTTTTTCTTCATGTTTGGTCATACAAGGAAAACGG
The DNA here is from genome assembly GCA_023055425.1 of Linanthus parryae. NCBI lineage: Eukaryota > Viridiplantae > Streptophyta > Magnoliopsida > Ericales > Polemoniaceae > Linanthus > Linanthus parryae. Next base: position 118,733,127 of record JALGPY010000001.1, read on the forward strand.
CGACATTTTCCAAATAAAGTTTTTTTATTTCCAGTCACAACTTAGAAACATTCAGTAAGTCAAACAGGGCCGAATTCCATTTAATACCTACTCATTTCGGATAGAATTCACATAATCCGTTGCAGCCCGAATTTGTGGCAGTTAACACCCCACATTTTCTTGCACTTTCTTTCAGTGTAATAGTATATTGGTCTAACATCTCATTTCAACACCCCAATTTTTCGATGAAGACCGGTGTCTTAAATAAAACTTTTAGACCAATATTTTTCACTCTAGTAAGTGCATGGGGCTCTCTGAAGTATGTGGTGGTGAAACGAACCTTTAATAAATATTAAAACGAAATTAACCTTTCAAAAGAAATCTACTTCTAAGTTAGTGAAACAACGGGAAGCTAACATTTCAGACCAAGCCTGGGTGCTGTTAACCTTGTTTGCAAGATTAGCCTTAGCATCAAAGCACAAATTTATACCTGTGTAATTGTGACTTGATCCCTTAAGAATTGCAGGTCTGCAACAAGAACTTCCAAGCTGGCTTTTGCATTCTCCAGATTCTTTCGTAGCAAGGAAGTGGCCTGCAATTTGGAACTCAGATGGCTAAATACGGGAGTCTGTTTAAAAGGCTCACAAACTTTCAACTTTTAGATGTTGGTTACCTCTTCACATGAATACTCCAGCATGACATTCGCTCCCAGCCATAAACATACAGAATCATTATCCTCGATGGATGCCCTGGAATAAATGCCTTCAGAAACTTCAAAATCAGCCAGCAATGCCTGCAAGACAAAAAAAAACGAACCACGTTTAACTGACAAGATCAAACATTCTGTTCGAGAATGTTTGGCTAATGAGTGTGCTTGCATCTTATTGCAATTCTGCCAACAAAGAAGACACGTTCAGAAGTTAAAAGGCCATAGATTACTTATCAGGAAAAAAATTAGCTCCTGAGTCTTGATCCCTTGACATTTACCATTAAGCTCATTTGAGATAGATAATAACAGTTCGGTTCTACGCTGTTTTGAAAGTTATATTAGTTTTAAGCACAGAATCTAGCAGCTGCAGCTGATGCTCCAACTGCAAACAATAATCCTATTGCCAACACCCTAATAGCGTAGCTTAATTATAGGGACTTATCTGTAACTAGGGTGTATTAGCGATAGTGTTGTAACTAGAAGGACATAATTGTCATTATCTCTGTAAATACACTATATATTGATGAATAGACTTAGAGCCCTGGCAGGGACATTCCAGATGGTGAAATTGTCCTCAATCGGACCTCTGTATTGATTAGTAATTTATACACAACTAATGCTAAAATAATTACAGATAAGTCCCTATAATTAAGCTACGCTATTATTCAGCTACGCTATAATTAAGCTACGCTATAATTAAGCCACGCTATTACACCCTAGTCGGAGGAGGTTAGGCCTATTTGTTCTTATGAAATTGCCATTTCCAATTAAAGCCCATGTTATGTTTGCAATTCTGCATTTAGCTGACACGGGATTCCAGAGAGAGAGAGAGGTGGTTATTTTTCAGATTTTCTGAATTTTTGCTTCCTGTCCTAGGTTCAGGCTAAAGTACTAACGTCATTTGTTTTACTTGGCTGATTTAGTTTTGGTAATGGTATCGCTTGGGGTGGCCTGTTGCTGGAGTGATGAGACGATGAGAGCAGGGGAAGGGGTCAAACTCAAGCAGAGTGGTAAAAATATAGAAATACACTAAATCAGTGATGTATAGTAAACCAATTTGTTAAATATAAGGGGTGTCTTTGCACTTTGGAAACTACAGCAGCACTAGGAGTTAGGAGCACCAGAAGAGGAGGACTATCCTCCTGTTGGCCCCTATATTAAGGGTAAAAAACAACAAAAATCACCTCCGAGCGCTGAAGCATCCCTGGATTTGATCCTAAATTTTGGAGCCTCAATTAAAGGTTGTACGGCTCATGGACTTTCTCTAGGAAAAATAAAGATACACAAACAAACTATAGAAAAAGGAAGTACGATCAAACAAACAAACTAGATGAGAAAATAATAAAATATCTGAACTGTCCTGTGCTTGGGGCTCGCTGTTGGAGTACTCACCTAAAATTCATGCCCTGTATTTGGGTTTGGAAGAATATAGGGTATGAATCGTGTGAGTGACATATAGTGAGCATGTTAGGTGCGCACAGCCATGAGCAGTAAATATATGAGACTTTGAACATCTTATTATCTTCTTTGTCTACTTTGTTTTATCTTACATCCTCTCTCTAGTTTGCTTGGGGAGAGAGAAATTTATTAAAATAAATAGTTTTCTTTTAACAAATAGAATTTTTAAGATGGGGAAATGAAGAGGGCCACTTATATTTGAGGCTCAAAAATAGTCCAGAGTTAAGTTTCGTCCAAGGATAGGATCATGATGTTGGACCAGATATTAGCTGGTTTTGACACCAAATATAGAGCCACACTACTGGTGTAAGAGTGTAGATTACCTTAAATGATATCAACGATTCAACGGTATTGTACTGACTATTAATGAATGTGTTGCAGTAATATGCTGAACCACGGGGTACTCAGTGTTGCATCGCTGAACCATAGGGGAGATTGGTATAATTTACCCTTTAAACAATCATGATTAACTTTAGCACGGGTTAGAAACTTAAAGATAATATTAATCCCACCTAGTAAAAAAGCAGTAAGTAGACATATTTAGCACTAACCTCCTTTTGGTTTAACTTGACTAAGGGAGGTTAGTGCTAAATAAGTAAACATATTTAGCAGTAAGTAAACATATTTAGTACAGATTGACTAAACCGCATCTTATTGTCTCTACCCAGGTTTCCTTTTGGTCTCCCTCGTCTACCACCCTCGATCTGTACCGTATCACTTAGCCTAAATGGGCATCCGAAGGTCTGCGATGCACATGACTAAACCACCTAAAACGATTATCGCTCATTTTACCTTATATATTTTATCTAATTGTGTCCTTGCGTATCCTTTCTTTCTAAGTTAGCCCGCTCGTCCACGTTCATTTTTTTTATTATATTTTTTCTTAATCATCCAATACTCCGTCCCATTTATCGAATGGGGTCTTAAGACGGTTACCATTCAAGAAACTCGGTGACTAATCAGATTTAGCAATTTGATGATACAAGGAGGCTACAGTTAAGAATCCAGTTTAGCAAGATGGATAATGGAAACAAAAAACCTATAACTCATACCAAAAACTTGCATTCTAAATTTGTTAATGTTAGATTTAACATCCAAATACACAATATAGTGTAGAAAAACCCAGCTCATCGATCTGAGAACTTTAACACCAATTATAAAAATAGTATGTCCAAACTGTGAAATCACAAAAAAATGCACTAATGAAAAGTTAATCCAAGATATATACATTCAAATATAAAGAAAGGACTCTATGAGAAGTGTAGTGGGCAAGGACAGAGAACCTAGAGAAACACATGCTTTTACCCTATTGCATTCTCATTCTGCATTCATCAAAGGCTAAGTTTCATTGAATCTGGATAGAATCTGTGAAAGTCCCTCAAGTTTGAAAGCAGTTAATTCCCTTTTCATTACCTTTTGTTCAAAAGGACAGGTCAACTTTCCTTAGCAGGGAGAACTACCTTGTCAACACAGTAATGGGAGCTCTTCCAACATGTAATGCAAACAATTAAGTAGCCCATCTCAGTGATCAGAGAAAACTCCGAAGAACAACGGAGTTTAGGATTTCGCAACCTTCAGACGTTCAATGAGGCTCTCCTAGCACAAGCTGGATGGAAGCATCTTGAAGTCTACTATTAAGGTCTCTGAACGGTTGGATGGAAAATCAGGAATAATAAAAAGGCTCTCTTTTGGGTAGTCCTATGGCTTCACAAGGTTCGTCACTTCCAGGAAAGTGAACGAACAAAGTGTTGAGAAGTCCCACATCGGACATTCAAGAAGAAGAAACATAATTAATAAGTTTCCTGAGTTACTCCCTTCATTGCCAATTGGTTTTGAGGTGGAACCCCATGGACTCTAACACAAAGTAATAAAGATACTCTTCTCACACCAGCTACACATTATTGGGAAGAGCATAAGGCTGCAATTAGAATATCCTCTCCGACCTCTCACCAAAAGATTACCTTGAGAAACTCAGAAGTGTTCACAATCTCTGAGATCTCTCCAGAGTCCAGAGGATGACATAGCAACCTGGCTGAGCAAGATCTCTGAGAAATTTTAAGTAAAAATATGGCTTTAAAAAAACGGACGATAATGTTACTTGTGGTCCTTAGGTAAAGATATTTTAAGCCTCCGATATATGTGAATTTCTTTCTCCCGTTATGACGGATACTCTTCCATTAGGGCAAATTTTCTACCATTACAGTGTATTTTCTCTACCGTCACGCTCGATATTCTACCCTCGCGGTTGCAACGTTCACGCATTCCGTAACCGATCATGTTACAGTGAGTCCGATACTGCAAAAGCTATGTCAGCCGTTTCCGATATATAAAACCATTTGATCTTGATCCCGCTTATTCACCCACTCAACTCACAACTGAAGATACTTGGAGAAAGGTTGGGACCAAGTTACCTGGAACACGGATCGTTCAGGTTCTTGGAACGGGAACGGGATCGCAGAACGCCATACCCTATGGAATTCGGTACGCCAAGGGTAGGCTTCTTTGGATACCTTTATAGGAGTTTTATCATTTTCCACAAATCAAACTGCTCAATATATACAACATTTAGAAGTTGATACTCTAAAAGTAGATGTAACCTAACATGTCAAACTTAATTTTCCCTTCTACAAAGATACTTTAGGTGAAAATAGTGGAAAAAATTGGGATCGTCAAATTAAGCGATCTGGATTCGCTGGTGTTCCACATTTCGGAACGCGCGATCAATTCCCAATTCCGGGGGGGGGGGGGGGGGGGGGGGGGGGGGGGGGAATTGTGGTAACACTGGGTTGGGAAATGTCTGGGAGATCAAAGACGGAAGTCACTATTAAGGCTATCTTGTAAAGATAGATTCTAAAAGTTGCTCAAATTGACATTTAAGCTCATGGAGAAAGATGCCAATCCATTTTTTCATCACAGTAGAGTTGTCACTTTACATGCTCTTGCAACAGCAATTGAGCAGCGAGGGATTTAAGAAATGCCTGTTAAGAGTAGGAAAATGACACTTTCATTCCGTCAAACACATCAGGACCGAGTGGATCGTAAACTTGAGAACAAAAGATTTTGAGGAGCAGAATGATATGGACTGGCAAGTCGTAGCCGATTGTGAAACAGTAGAGGCCGCAATTTGATTTTGGAACAGCAAAAGAACTCGCGAGATTTTCAGTTAGACGATCATCCCAAGGCTCAACGGGTGATTCGAGCAATGAGTTTTTGGATGGTATGCTTTGCCATTCTCTCTTTGTACGCTGGCATAGGCTATCGATGAATAAAGCTCAAAAAAATAGTGTCAACACTTGACAGTACCTGTAACAACCTGAGCGGATTACTATCCCAGCAACTTCTTTATCCGTACCACCGGATAAAAATGCTTAAGCCTTGAAGGTGCTAGTAGTAATCCACAAGGTTTACTATATGCCACACATCTAATCCACGATATCTCAATGTGGGACGAGATATTATAGTACCACTTTGAAGGAGAATTCTCAAACAAGCATGGGAGGCATATGGCAAGACCATCATAGCAGATGGAATTGGATGTTCTCTCAAGTTTTAGGACTGAAGTCTGCCAGCGAGGGTTTGTGTCTTGCCAAACTCAAAGATCACAAGTGATACAAGAGGTACATGTCAAAATCCTACGATTCACAATTCGATTCATACGATTCGTTTTGATTCACCCATGAAACGATGTGAATCCCTCTGTGGATCTTAAATGGAACAAAAATAATCCGAATCTCGATTTAAGAGCATGAATCTTACGATTCAGACCATTTCATGCAATTCGTCGTCAATTCGGATGGGGCGTACTTAAGTTAGAGTCAGTCTACAAAGTCATACTTTTCCTATTTCTGTTTGTTTTGCTACATATGCTTGTTTCACAATAACTAGTACAACTTTTCAAGGCCAAGACTAATAGTTTCCGTATTATTTCCATTATCTTGGAGTCTTATGTTTCATACCTCGACATTCTTTATTTTCACCATTTTTATCTTTTGGATAGTAGATGCGTAAGGCTCCTAATCACTCATTATGGGAGGCAATTTTCTGAATTTTGTGTACAGTTGTTCATGAAATATGAATGTATTGTCTGCTGTTCATAGATTTAGGGGATAGGTAATTCCGTATACTTAAGAAGATTTGAACCGAGTTCTTACAATTCAGGACTCGATTCGGTTCGCGATTCAGTAAAGTGGAATTTCGATTCATGATTCGAATCTCGATTTGAAAATTGTGAAGAGGTGATTGAAACTGAAACCCATGAGGATGGAATTTGATCTCCAAAAGGACCTGTCATACCAGAAAATAGAATCAACTTGCTAAGATCTGAGAAGTTTGGATGTCTGTAGAAGCCATCGTGGAGAAGGTACAGAGAGAAGCAAGCAAGAAAAAAGAATACGACTTCATCTTTCTTTTCCCAGGAGAGAGAGAGAGAGAGAGTTGAAAGTCAAGAAAGGAGAACAATAAGCACCGGATTATAAGCACGGGAGTATAGGACCTTTCTGGTACTCTCCGAACTTTGAGGTTCCAAGAAGATTATTCCAGTCCAATGGGAAGCAGCGGCGGACCGCGGATGCAGAATTTTCATCTGTGGGGACACTAAAGAGTAATTACAATCTTCTTACTTCAAAGACAAGGAGTACAAAAAATAAGTACACACATTACATAAAGTTTATACTTTATACTGTTGGGGTTGTTGAATTAATGGTAGGATCTTTGGATCTCTTCTTAAAATAAGAACTGGTTCCATGGTAGAGATTTGAGACGTCTTTTCATATACTGGGGTGCCTTTTGTAATTACTAGGGGTGCCCTACAAGAAATTTTCAAAAGAAATAGTACAACAACAGGAAGAAAAAAAAAAGACTGAGGGTGGCCCTGGGCCCACCTGACAAGTTTGGAAGAAATTACTAATAATCAGGATACACGTATGGTTTCTATAGAAGGACTTCTGCAGTTTCCGTACAAGGACATCAAACCGCCATGATGTTGTAGGTAGATGTCGAACTTCCAAGATTCTAGACTTATCACAAGTGTAGGGGAATGGGGATATGGGGAATACACTTACTCCAAATGGAAAAATATACAGGGATTATATGGAAACAGCCTGAAGGTGAGCTACAAATCTACTGTTCCATTCAAAACGACAGTCTTCCTCCGGAAATCTTAATGTTTGTACGAGAATGATGGATGTTTCCCACCTGTGGTTTGCTCCCTTGCCTTTCTCTTTTCAATGGAGACATTTTCTGCACTTAAGCTGTCCTCTCTTGAACATTATGTCATAACCTTCTCTAGGTTCATCAATATTAAGCACTAGTAAAACAATGTGCGTTTTGACAGCCCATAACAACAAAAAATGACTTCTAGTTATCAACCAAGTTTCACCCTTCTTACATTAACTATTTGTAAATGTACCAACAAAGATAAAATGGTAACAAAATAATTCCTGGAGTAAAGTTTCCAATAGTAGTCAAACGAGATATGGATTTCATTTGGAGATGGTTAATTATGCTTTATTGCTACATTATGACATACTTACTCAGACCATTCCAACTTGTTGCTTACAATTTCCCCCGACCAACAACAGTATTACTAAAGCACTTCAACAAGAATTGTTGTTGCTAACAAAACTGGAGCAGTAATGATGAAAATTAGAAATATCCACTTCTATCATTTGGTGTCGCATTCGTTGGGCCTTATTTGGGTGCGAGATTCTAGAATTAAATTTCAATCTTAATTTTCATTTGGATTGACATTTAATCTAGAATCTAGTATCCAAACACCCCATAGTTAATAACCTAAAAAATTATGATAGAAGTCCTTGCCGTCTCACACCCTCCTCTTCCTGACTCGCCTCTCAATCTCACATGTAATCACCACACACCATCTTCTCCAAAATCATCCTCCTCTCATACAATGTCACTCCCAGTAGCTTCATCAACCTCATACTATAAGCACTGCCTTAGTACCATATCCAACTCAAAAATAACTCACTCTACAGATGAAGAACTAACTCAAATTTAGAACTTTGACTATTTTAATCCCGTATAAAGGATCTCCCTCATAAATCCAAAAGCACCTTGCCAGATTTCAAAAGAGACAATCACAAGGTTGACATGCAACTCAAACAACAAGCATTCTCCTACTTTCACAGGGTCGGCTATATGGATCAAACTACTCCACTTCCTCCTGTCCAAAGTCATTCGCTCACCTAAGTTTGATTTGATTAAACCTAGTCTTTGTCTCTAGTCGTCTTCCTTGTCCACCCGCGCCGACTTGGATGGTATCACCTCTCCTTAAGTGCATCCAAAGCCTATGATACATATGACCAAACCGCCTCAAACAGTTAATGTATAACTCATTATGTCTTCTATAGGTGCAACACTTAATGTCATAACTGTGTCATTGTTTATCCTATCTTTCATAGATAAACCATACATCCACCTTAGCATTCTCATTTGTGCTACACTCATTCTTTGATTATACTTTAAAGTTTCCAGACACTCAGTCCTCTAACATATTCTCTCCTCAAACATCTTTCTAAAAGCATGCCAGTTCTCTCGCGTTATTTACTTCCACCAGCTAGAACGTGGGTGCCTGGCTTCGCAACTCCAAGTGAAAGCCTAACAGGAAATAATGATATCATATTTACTCGGTAGCGGAGTTTGGCATGAAGAACTGGGCACCCTGAGCTATTTTTTTGGCTTTGAAGTTCATCAAAACTGAGTAATGCAATATTAACTTCCGCTAGATCTGACATAGCCATTCCTGTTAATCACTTGTGTCAGTTTATGCATGCTCCAACAGATTATTCACCTCATAGCAGATAAGAGAATTCTCAGATACTTAAAGGGTACTCTTCATTCTGGGTTATTTTATCACAAAAAAATTGTCTTCCTCTCTGATTTCTAAGATGCAGAATGGGCTGGAGACCCTACTGTATGTTATCTTTATGGGATGTATTCATATTGCTTGTTCTGCGAAATAAGCCATCATTCCCAGATCTTCAGCTGAGGCTGAATATAGACTTTTGGCAACAACAGCAGCAGAACATGCCTGGATTAGGCTGTTTCTTCATGACACGGGTAGTTTCATTCATTATGTTCCAGTTCTATACTGGGATAGCATATCTAGCACGAAAAACATGCAAACCATATTTTCATGCAAAGCATGTTGATAGAGTATCTCTGTGAGAGAAATTGTGATGAGAATAGACTTACAAGTGACCTTTCTTGCATGCAAAGAGCAAACCACAATTTTACTAAAGGCCGTACCACTTCTCTGTTTGAAGAGATTAGATACAAACTCATGGTGTTGTCTAAACCACCATGAGTTTGATGGGGGATATTAAGAGAAGTATAGATATGTTATAGGACTTACATATAATAATCTCATACTACAGTACTTGGCTGTTATATAAACTGTAAGGACCTGAACACAATATTGAAAAGATGTATTATAGGTTCAGGTCCAATATAAAAGGTAGTAGTACTAGGTATTCTGATGAACGGATATCGATAATTTGCTCCGCCCCTTTGAGCTCATCTTCTTCCTTTGTCCTCTGTGAAAGATACTACGCTGGCAACCGCCATGTTGCTTTTCTTGCTGCTGCTGTTGTCACGCAGAAGAAGGGGATTGTAATTACAAAGTTTCCCGAGCTATAGCAGTAACATATTTTTTTCATTATGGCCTTAAGGATTCCTCTCGATTGCACTACAACGGCATTGATTTGAAGGAGGGAAGACAAAGATGTACGGGTAGGTTTGGGGATTTGGTGGTGGTCTGGTGAAATCTTCACAGTCGGATTGGGTTTGGGAGGTTGATGGGTAGGAGAAGACAAGGGGTATAACAGTCTACTATTCCTTGCTAATTCATTAGTTTGACTTCAAATATACAGGAAATTGTCAAAATCCGTGCCCATTAAAAGTTTAACTAGACCAAGCCCTCCAAGGCTCCAACTGGAAACAGATTGGAAGTTCAGGGTTCAAATTGACCAAATTAATAGTTTGGGTTGACTGACAAAATAATGGATGGTAATGGACTAAATCTTTTTTGTTTCTTTTCTTTGGGGCCATGAGTTAACATGAGAACTTTCACTTTTCCAACATTCAAGCCACCAGAATACATTTTCCAAAAATCTTCTCGAGATATAATTCTACCATTTTTTTCTCATTATGGTCCTCTTTAACTAAAACATGATCATAAATATTTATATTACACTTGCGATAATTCTTAATTTCATTTTCCCTTCTCTCTAATCTTTGAAATTAATTGTATAACTCTCTTTGAATTTTTAGAATTAAGTTCTCTGTCAAAATCAAACTTTTCTCTGAATGATGAAAAAATTAGTTAGAGGGATTTATTTAGTCGGCCTTCAACAAACCCATGATTTTTTTTGCGCATCAAGGGGGCAGTTAAGAGGACCTTGAAGTCAACTTTCAAGGATCGCGAGGGACACTTGCACTTGACATAAAATCCACCAAAAGCAGCATCAACGTGTTGTTAGCCCTACCATACTTCGTCAATTGGCTGGAATGTTTTGACTCATTTCCACTATGTTCAACGAACTAAACTATGATGGGAGTGGTTTATTCTGGTTAACCTTTACAGGACCACGTCAGGGGTCTTGTTTGTCGATCTTAATGCACTAAAGGGAACTTGTAGTTTGAAGACTTGTACAACGATGACACTCGACTAATGTTGTGGTGCCATGAAGTGAACAACCAAACAAACCTCCAGGGAGCAAGCTCGAGGTGCTGGAGTGAGTATCCGAATTCGGGATTTGTCCATGTACAACTGAGGACTCAATTTTTACCCAACAAAGAGACAAAATGGCTTTTGATTTGATACACGACCAAGCAATTTGGTCTTGAAGGGGATAAATGGTAAAAGACTATTATGTATCGGATGAAACAATATAGTTAGCATTGTGTTGTAGCGACAGCCATTGCCATGTGACGGGGTGAAATGGGCCGTCACCCGTAACATGATATGCCCTAGAAAGCATAGACACTCCAAAACGGAGGCCATATCCGTGTCGGACACTTGGGATACTCGAACACTCGTACGATTCTCCAAAATACGTGTCAGACACTCCGGTGGCGTGTCCGAGTATTTTAGAGAATTTTACTGGACTGGACACTTGGAGGACACTTGGGGGGACACTTTAGGGACACTTAATGGGAAACGACAATTGCCGCTTTGTGTTTATTAGACCTTCACACGGGTTGTTTTATGAGATATTTAAACTTTAAATGGATTAAAATATAACTGAGCTAAAGTAGATACGACATATTTGATTAATTGATGGCTCAATATATGAAAAGGTTATCCTTTTCAACGAAGAGTTTAAGTGAGGTTTTACGTTCTCACATGCGAAAACTTCAAGGTTATTCCCAGACACAAGTCGTCAAACTCGAACCCACCTAAGCTAATCCTCTTTTGCTTCACATTCGTATACTTAATATATGCTTTCCCTGATATTTATTTAAGCTATAATATAAAGAAGTTGGAACCAATATTTTATCATATCTGGTAGTATAAATATTGAAATATATCTGGTAATGTTAACGTATCCGTTCCGTAACGTATCCGTTCCGTATCGTATCCTCATTTTTTTAGAAAAAGACGTATCCCGTGTCCGTTTCCGTATCGTATCCAATAACTGTATCCGTACCCGTGCTTCTTAGGATATGCCTAATTCTTTTGTGAGGTCAGTAATTATTCTTTAATTACTGGTTGTGGTAGGGGATTGGTAGCTGTGAATTCACATTCTCAACGGCTGAATTTGCACATATAGGCAAAAAGGTTAATTTGGGGTACACCGGTGTCTACATTCCACATGATTTAATCAAACGGCATTAAGTACCCACTATCTGGCTGACAAGACAGAAGAAGTCCGAGGACCAAAAAATGGAATGTGATGAAATGACCATTATGGCATGTTTTGAACCATGGTAGGCAAAGCGAACAAAAGAAAATCTAGGGACAAATTGCTAACGGCTGATTAAGTGTTCCCTTCACCAATTTACATATTATTTCTAGGAACAAATGTGATATGTTACTGACGATGGGATCTCTCAATTATTACCTATAGTCTGTTTGTAAGTAGATTCAGATTCCATGCATTCATTTTGGATTAGAGAGAAGTTCCATAATCAGGGAGAAAGTACCTTCAACAATTATTTTTTACAGGGAAACATCAAGGAAAATCAGGGGAAAAGTAATTTACGCTGTGTTGAAGTGTGCGGGCAACATTGTTCATTCAGAGTTGCAAGTACTGCTTCAGATCTAAACGGGATTTCTCCATTTACAAACACAAGTAAGAAAAGAAGAATAAAACAACACAGCCCAGGATAAAGCCACAAGGGTAAACCTACAGACCCTATCTACGCTCCTCTAAGGAATCCTGAAATCGAATCATCTTGTTGTAAGATAATTAGCAAATCTGTGAAATATGTATAATCTATGGTGATCAGATATCCAAATAAGCAATATTCTACACAACTCATTAAATTCTCTAGAGTATTGATTGCCGGTATAGAAAAAATAAAAATAAATTAATGAGATCGTGAAGCCATAACTGTTGTTCTCAGTTTTTCTAAAAAGAACTGCTATTCTCAGTTACAACGCCAGAAAAGTAAGTGGGTGGATGGATGGATTTGGCCATTTTCAGATAGTTTAACAAAATTCTGCAGTTGAAAACGAACCTCACCGGTACCCTTCTTGGCTTGCAAGGTTGCGACGACATCCAAGCACTTCTCAATATCCGGAATTTTAGCCTGGTTGTCGCAATCAACAAGCAGGAGTCACAGTGTCAAAAATTCCACAGATACCTAAAAAAATAAGCAGTAATAATAACAGTAAATAATGAAAACTAACATTCATTCATATGGACTATCAAAATAATACTGGTTTACTTGACTTAAAAACTGTGATGTAATTACTCTATTGCTATTGCTAATTCTGAATGTAATCATCAATTAAAAAGAAATTTCCGGGCTACAATTTTGTAATCAGATCTTAAAAGTTGGCAATTTTGACCATCTTCCATCGGACCGGGACTACTAATCATGTCAGGTTAATGTCTCTGATAGGCGCACATTGACTTTTTTGTTAAATGGTCACATTAATAACAAAACATAATCTCACTTAACATGCATAGTTCAAAGAATTAGGTGTGATACTTCTACAAAAGAAGAATTAAGTGTGATACCCAATACCCAGGGGCGGACAGACCGTGTGCCATGTGGGGTCACAGGCACCCACAGATTTTTCTTTCCCACTACTGACACCCTGATTTCGTATGTATTATTCATGAAGCCACCACCATTATTGTGACAAGGACCCACGTATGTCAGCGAAATAGCAAATTTACCCTTACCTAAGAGACACTAAACAAAAGAAGCCACACATAAACCTGATCCAGACAAGAAGCTCACTGTCTACTGCATAGGTGCTATAATTATGAGTTCACAATGCACATTATTAGTACTTGGGTATTCGAAATTGAAGAAGTTTCTTATCTACTCTAGAACTTAATTTCATTTAAAAATATTTTATGTTTGTGAGAAAGGTCACTAACGGGTAGAATTTAAATCCCTTGCACGTAGAGATAAGTATGCTCCCACCGTACTGAATTCCTGCGTCCGCCCATGCCTATACCTACGCTTTTCTATTCTTTATGTGTAAGAAAATAGTGTGCTGATTTTTGACAGCCATCGCCACAAATAGGTACTACCATTATGATTGACCATTGTATATGTTCTTCATACGGTATACCTTCTTTCATATGTTCCAAATAGTGTAAGCAAATATATAGCATTTGCGGTCAATCGTAATTTGGTGTAATAGAGATTAGAATCGTGATTTCACATTTATGCAAGTTTAAAGCTAAGAAAAACTCCAGAAATACAATGAACAGAGAAGTTAAAAGAACGATGAACAAACCTGAAGTTCCCTCTGTTGGGCAAGAAGTCTCATCTCAACCAACCTATATTGCTGAAGCCTGTAAAAGAAATTTAGAGCGGGAACATCACTGCGTTAACACTTGGAGAGCACACTCTCATTTAGCTTAATACACTTAAGCTGGGAAGAGAACTGGTTAACGTCAACTAATTTCCAAACAATGCAATGATTTTGACTTTCATCTCTAAACTGATAGTTACAAGTAATTCATATATCAAGACAACACAATTTTATTTAGCAGAAAAAAACACAATTTTAGGGATCCATTTTGACAGTTAGAAGTTAGACCTACTCGGTTCCATGATCAAATGTCCATTTCAAAGCAAGTTAAATGAACACTCCATGCGATCAGTAACTAAACTTTTTTCTTTTGATGGCTGAAACTCTATATTATGCTATCCCAACCCCCGGCCCCAAGGTGATGGGAGTTCTTGTACCCGGGAAATGGATGCCCAGCAGTCTATTTCTTACAAATCGAGCTATAAGCCCAATGCAATAGAGTAATCAAAGATAAACACCAAAACCATACATGTCCCATGACAAAGAAAAATGCTTTATTTAGGACATTGACCAAAAGGCTGGAGAATGCAAAGTTTTACGAGTTTGTGAAAAGTTGTGAACTGATGGAGATGCCTTTTCAAGGGCCATGTTACTCTTGGACAAATAGCAGAGAATGGGACAGTATCAGATAGCTTCTGGACACCCTTTTTTTTATAACCGTGGTGGCGGGCTAGCTTGCGTGCACCTCAACTTATCCAAGGGGCCTTTTAACAGCCGGGTGAGCCTCCAGTAACCCAAAGAGGTATTGATTTTCGTGGAGTTCAAACTTCCCACCTTAAGCCTTAAGGGGAACAAAACCTCGAGCCTCCAGGTTCCACCACTAGGTTAACCCCTTGGGTTTGGGTTTTTGTAGATGGAAAGTGGCTAGATCTGAATCCTGAAGCAACATTGAAGTGTGTGAATATTTCTCTGGTTCTGATCATTATTAATTTGAATACCAATCCACAGTACAGAAAAAGGGCCCTTATCTCATTAAGTTTGAACTGAATTGATTACTTGAAAGGGCTTTTACGAAGGAGAAAGGAAGGATGGAAATGCTAGGAAAGATGCTTTGTTCATGAAGACAGCACCTGAAAACTTGGAGTAAGGAAGTGCTTAAAATTACAAGACAAAGATTAGATTAATGGACGACCAGTTAACAAGCTGTCAACAAAGACATCACAGTCCTGCCAATTTTTCTCTCCAAGTCCAGCTGCAAAAAGAACTGGATAAGAAGTGGAAACATGGGGAAATCTACTCGAGACAAAATCTATAATAAGCTATTTGATGTATGGAGACAGAAATACAAGACTCCCAAGCTTCTACTCTTCACAGAAGACAAAAGAACCACATCGGGAGAGTAAAAGATCAAGGAGATAACTAGGTCTCAAATACTGATGAAGTTAGCAAAATATGTCATGATTGCTTTGAGGATCTTTCTCAAGCAAAGGTCCAAGATATTTCCAGGATTGTTTAAATGCAGTGCCTAGCCAGATTACTGAAGAGATAAATGATACTTTGATGAGTATCCAACCGAAGAGGAGATAGAGCATGTGGTCTTTCAAATGGGACCTCATAAAGCTCCAGGGTTGGATGGATTCGAGGGGAGTTATTATTCATAAACAGTGATGTGTGTACAGTTGTGAAGAGCTTCTTCAGTCAAGGATCTTTTCTTAGAAGTTTGAATGTCAACAGCTTGGTGTTCACTCCCAAGTTACCTCAACCAAAACTCCTTCTCACTTAAGACCTGTCTCTTCACGCACTTCTTTATAGAAAATCATATCTAAATTCATCGCAAATAGACTAAAAGTCATCCTCCCTCGCTTATAATGCATTATCAATCTGCCTTTGTGCCTAAAAAAGCTACGCAGGACAATATAATCATGAATTCATGACATAGAAGATTCCACATTTATCAGCCATGAGAAAAGAGGGAAAAGGGGTTGTTTGGCTTTGAAGTTGGAACTCAATAAACTATAAGATAGAATCCAGTGGGTTTCCTCAAAGCTGTACTCCAAACCATGGGATTCTCAGAGTTGTGAGTTAATAAAATTATGTTATGTGTTACCTCTGTGGAATTTAACTAATGATGAATGGTCAAGAAGTGGGAAAGGTGACTCCAAAAGATGAGCTGAGGCGGGGTGACCTTCTATCACCGTACCTGTTTGTTACAGTCATTGATGTTCTCTCAAGACTGATTCAATGAGCCAGGGACAATAGAGCCATCCAAGGCATAACCATTGGTATAAAAGGTTTTCCATTGTCTCATTTATCATTTGAAGACGATGCCATCATATTCCTTCAAGAAGAGTTATCTGAAGTACAAAGTTTCTTGGATATCATGCAATTTTCTGGTAAGGGCTGAGGAATGTTTATCAGTCTGCACAAATCTGGATTCTTAGCATCCTCAAATACTACAAGAAATGCTGGATTCCATCGTGGTTGCAAGAACCATTCCAGCTCTAAGTCCATATACTTGAGGTTGCCAGCACATATATGGGGTAGGTTGAAAACAGAGAGCACAAAGGACCTCCTCAATAGAACCTTATGGAAAATGCAAGTTTGGAAGGGAAGTCATGATAAAGGCAGAAGTGTTCGGCTATACCAGCCTATGCAATGTCCTGCTTAAACCTCCCCATCACACTCTATAAAAGGCTTGCTAAAGCTAACAGCGCTTTTTGGTAGGAGCAGTCCTCGGAAGGCCAAACTTAACTGGGTAGCATTGAACACTTCACGACAAACTAAGAAATGTAGATGACTGGGCTTTAAAAAAATTCAAAGCATGTATTTTGCACTTCATAGCCAAACAGGAATATATAATATACTACAACCACCAATCCATATGTGCACAATCGTAAAAGCCACTCACCATGGGTGTGGTCCAGGAATTGCTGGTAGAGAAGTTCTGACAGAAGACTTAGGGTGGAGCATTGGTGAGGGTGATTGAGTGAAACTTGGTAGGGATAAATGGATACCCACTCACACATGTCTGAGAAGTGTTACTCTAATGCTCCGTTTGGTTGGCAGTAAGATGTTTTACGAAGGAAAATATTCTAAGCGTTAAAATAAATCGTGAAAAAAGTTTTCTCTGCAATCATTTTCTTGTGTTTGGTTGACACGTGAAAAATATTTTGCCTGTGCATTAATTTTTTTGTGGTTGTTGGCAGCGGAGATGGTGGTGGAGCAGTGGAAGCAGTGAGGATGGCGGTGGTGACAGTCGTCGTTCTTGGTGGCGGACGTGTTAGCATGTGTTGTTGCCACACTCCACTCTTCGGAAAATGGCTTACGGATTTTAAACGTGCAAGTCATTTTACATCACTTAAGGGAAAACATTTTCTTGGTAAAAGCTTTTACGAGACAAATTTCGAACCAAACATCAAAAACAAGGGAAAACATTTTACAGGAAAATATTTTACCACCAACCAAACGGAGCCTAAATGGAGCATTGTGTTCAACCTCCAAGTTAGAGACTCGATTAATCAACACTCTAACGGCTGGAAAGTATCAATGAACAGGAATTGATTCTCTCAGGAAACATCTGAGAGTATTCTCTCCATCCCTCTACTTATCTCATCGATGGAGAACACACAGAAAGAACGGGCTTTTTACAGTTAAATCTGGATATCATGCAGCCAGTAAATGGTTGAAGAGAAATCAAAACCTGAAGAAGAGTATTTAAGATAATGGAAGTTCATCCTTCAGCTTCCGAACGCTTCTTGAAAGTGGAAACATCTCTGGACATTAAGTGGCCCTCCAAAACTGAGAAGCTTTTGGTGGAAAGTGTGCAATTTATATTCTCTGGCCACCAAACTCAATATTTACAGAAAAATTGCTCTGATTCACTATGCTTGAAGGAGGAAGAAATTAAATAACACCTTTTTTATTTTATTTTATTTTATTTTTTGAAGTGAAGGGACAAAGGCATTCTTGTTTTGCATGTGAGTTGTCACTATGGATTATATCAAGTCTATCCACCAAAGTCAGAAAATGGATCCTTGAGTTGTGGGAAAATTCATGTCAACATGTAGCTCACGGAGTTTTGATGGAGGAAATAGTCTATTGTTGCTGGTCCATATGGCTACCATGAAATTCAAATCTTTTCAATCTGGAGTTGATCCAATGCCTAAGCCCTCCCCTCCGCACAACCAAGCCATTTTCCAAGACATTTCTTGGCTGTAGCAACAGAAGAAGTTTGAAGTGGCATGGCTTCCTAGATCAGAGCATGCAGCACCCAACAGCAGATAACGCAGCAAAGGAAGCAGCATATCCCGTACAGTGTGAATGAACTAGTGCATATCCCGTGCCACCACAGCAAAAGTATGACAATTCCCTGAGTTTGGGGATAAGCAATTCCATATGTCACATTTTGGGGATGACTTATTCTTAAAACAGCTTATTATATAGATGGGGATAAGCTATTCCACATGTCACATTTTAGGGGATAGCTTATTCCCCATAGCAGCTTATTATGTAGATTAGTTCCTTGACAGTACCAAAAATAGGGGAGGTATGGGATGATGATTTAATATCAATGAAATTAATTGCTATCATTCAAAAAATCTGGAAATTAATTGCAATAAGTTCAAGATCAGACCTACTGGAGCTGGAAAACAGATATAACCATTCCAAACACATAAACCCTGAACTGGGTGACTTTGGATCGAACATATGCTTGTATTTTGGGCACTGAAAACAGGAACCCACATAGGAACAGACACAAATACGGCATATAAATTCAGCAAATAGGAGATAGTACCTTTCTTGGAGGAAGGCGAGGGCTGAGTTGACATCGAGACCCAGTTGGGTGAGGTAGGTCTGCACATCGTCCACGAAAGCAGCCGCCGGTATACCCCTTCTCTCTGGAACGCCGGACGATGATGACGCCGTAGCCATTTTCAGATATAAGCACTAGGGAGTGAGATAGAGTACGGATTCAGAGTGTGGAGGCTTAAACTGAGTTGGGGAAGACGAAAGCATTGAAGAACTGGGAAGAAGAAGACTGGCATTGCCGTTATTGCTGGCTGCCCCCCTTAACTTTATAGCATCTTACAATCCAGTCCCAGATCTTAGATTGTGACTTTGTGAGTCCATGGGTTAACTTCATTTTATGCTTGGAACAACCCCACAAATGTTGCAAACAATCCTCACTATGGTTTCCTTTATTTATTTATTTTTTTCTTTTTATCTTTTTTTAGGAACTATGGTTTCATCTTTGTGCGGCTTGTTTCCTTTTTTTTAGACTTAGTCCCTGTTTGGTTTGCGAAAAATGAAAAGGAAAAGAAAATGATTCCATCACTATTTTCCATTTTGTTTGGTACTAAAACTACAACAAGAAAAGAAAATAAAAAGTTTTATTAACAAATAGAAATTAGTTTTTCCGTCCAAAATTAGAAGGAAAGGAAACGAAAATTTCGTCGCGGTCTCTAACCCTATCTTCTTCCTCTCGTTCACTCCTGATTCTTCTCTCTCGTGCCTCACTCGCTCTCTCTAGTTCTCTCCAGCTTCTCTCTCCCTCGCCTCTCTCTCGCCTCCGCACCCTGTTCTCTATCTCTCTCTCTCCAATGTCTTCGAAGCGTCAGAGGACTCTTCTCCACCCGAGGACGATTCAAATCGGGGCATGGAACGATAATGCAAGTCAATCGGGTTTGGGAAGCAGCTCAAGCATTCCACAGACGGACGATGATCCTAGGGACGGTGTTGATTCATCCTTTTGCAGAGTTTGATCTGATAGTGAAACTGATGAGGGAACTTGTTTCGATTTTCTCCTCTTCTTCTCTGTTTCTTAGCTTCTGGGTATATCTTTCTGCTCTAATTTGAGTGGTTTTGGTGATTTTGGGTTGAAGATGGATGGTTAATTGGAGTGGGTTTCGGTATTCATGGAGGTTGTGGCTGATGGGTTTAGGTTTAAATTGGTAGGTGAAATTGGTTTTGATTTTGAGGTTGAAATCAAGAGGTAGTTTGTTGGTAAAGGAGGTATTGTTGGTTATGGAGTTTGTAGTGGCTTTGTTTGGTGAATGAAGTGTTGGTGTTGTTGGGTTTTTGGGGTTGTTTATTGTTAGGGTTTCGGATGTGAACTGTGGTGTGTGGTGGTTAGTTGATGGTGGTGGTTGAATTGGTTGTTATGGAAGATGGTGTAGTAAGGTGATTCATGGCAAATTGTTTAGTTGGTGGTGGTTGAATTGGGTGTTGACCCTTACGAAAATATTTTGCGAGAAGTTGATGAGGAGCTTAGGAATCAAAGCAGACGTAATGATGTTTCCTTAAACTCGGCAGTAGATTGTAGGGAAGGAGAAAAGCTGAGGGAAAAAATAGCATCTCAAATGTACAGAGATTATTTAAGGAGCCACCAACGAAGAGGGAGCAGTGGTAATATATGAAAGGATGTTCTCCTTTCATATATGTTGGAATTGTGCCCTAGAGGCAATCAATCAATTGTGACAAATATATGGATTTACGATTCATTATGTTATCGATATGGAGATATGCTAACATGAATGAAGTCCTTAGAATATAAGGTGTTATATTCTTAAATATCCCTAGTCAGTTATAATGATTAATGGGACAATCATCTATAGACTAGTATGGGGTTGGATTGATATGGAGATATCACGATCTAACACATGGGTATGCATTAGGAGTAATGGCATACTGGATGACCCACCACGAAAAGGATACATTAGATTATGTGAAGTCACAATCGCTTTTCGTAGTGCTAATATTATTGCAATCCTTAGACTTGAAGTCACTAGATACTCTAGTTGTGAAATATTGCGCTTTGATGTTATCAAACGTTGCACCGTAACTGGGTAATCATAAAGGTGGCTATCGGGCGTGATAGGAAGCAAGCTTAGAGATCGTAGTGATGTAGATAGGATTTGTCCCTCCCACATAATGGGAGTAAATATCCACGGCCACTCGAGGGATGAGGCTTATTGAATGTCTGGCCAGACTCAGATAAATTAATATGGAGATATTAATGTTATCTGCAAGCATAAGCAAATTCCCAGGATCGAGGAACTATGGATTGGATATACGAGTGTGACTATTTATGTCTCGTGTCCAATCCGGATATGGAGACAAAGGGATAATGCAATATGATATATTGGGCACAAAGGTTTGTCGGGATCACTGACTATTTCTATTGGTTGGGTTGCATGGATGTGTTGCTAGACACCGCTCCATGTTAGTAATAGTTACTACCAACTATATAGAAACCTATGGGGTCACACGTCAAATAGAGTAGAGCTAGATTTGGGATTAATTAATATGGATTAATTAATAGAAGGATCATTGTGCAACACCTTGCAAACTTAGTAGGACTAATTTGCAAGGAAGGGAATAGTTCTAGTCCTACTAGAACAAGAAAACTCTAATATGGAAACAACAAGGAGTTGTTGGAGTATATATATAAGAGGCTCTAGCTTCCTTCCCACTTGATGAGTTATTATTAGTCATAACACAAAAGTGGGAGAGAGCAAAAGAGAGAGCAAGACAAGAGCTAGGGCCGAAACCCTAGCCCCCGTCCGCCCCTCTACCCGACGGCGCAAAGGGAGGCCGCCCCTCCTTTGTTGCTTTGTTGCTTTGTGCCTTTGATCTTCATCCCTCTTCCTCCAAGGTTCAAGCTAGCACTTGATTGAAGGAAGAATCTAGATCTCACCTCTAGACGTGGATCAACCGTAGAGACGAGGACATCATTCTTCGTGTGATCTCACAAATCAAAAGGTACACATCTTCTATGTCCTTGATCATGTTATGATGTCTCTTCCTGTGATCCTTGGTGGGCTTTGAGTAGGATTAATTTTTGTTATTCCGCTGCGTTACCTACGTCAAAACCCAACAGTGGTATCAGAGCCACAGGTCGTAGAGCATAACATGATATTATGTGTTTACGATTTCAGTTCATACACCGTATTATTGTTTATTACGCGAAAACTGAAAAATAGGCATAGTAGATGCAATATTGAATTTGATTCAAACAAACAAGACCCAATTTAACATTGGATGTTAGAATTGGTGAGTTTAATCACATAGGATGTGAATAATTGGGTTCTTGAAAAATTAGGGTTCATGGGCACATGCTTGGAAAAAGGGTTTTCCAAGTATGGAATTAATTAAACTTGGGCAACAAGGAATAAGTTGTTTTGGAAACAACTAAACTTGGGAAACAAGTAAGAAGTTGTTTATGGAAACAACTAAACTTGGGAACCAAGGAAAGAATTATTTTGAAAACAATACCATAAGGGTGTTTTGGAAACAACCCAACAAGGAAGGAATTGTTTATGGAAACAATTCCATATATTGTTTTTGGAAATAATTCCATGAATTGTTTATGGAAACAATTCCATGAGGAGGTGTGGCCCATGTAGGGACCGCCCCTCTCTCTCCTTGCCGCCCAAGTAACACACGGCACAAGAGGGGCCGGGGCACCCTAGCACACGGCCTAGCCGTGTGGGCTAGGGGCCGGCCGGCCCGGGCCCAGTGTGGCGGTTCCTTGGTTGATTTCGGCCATTCTTTGGTAAATCCTTTGGACCGTTGTGAAACCCTAGTTACCCAATTTCATTAAAATTAAACAAGCGCGTTAAAAATTGGTTTTAACTGTATTATGTGCTTTGTTGCATGGTGGATGGATATGGCCTAGGATTGTGGATGTTTATTGCTTTGTGGTTTGGTTTACGGCCTGCGAGCTGATCAAATTAATGTAATAATTAATTAAGTTTTACGGCCTGCGAGTCGTTCTTTTTCTCCTCGACATGTGAGGCTTTTGTTATTTATTTATTCTAGATGTTAGGCTAGAATTAGAAATAATTAGAGGATAGCCAAGAGCATGGAGAAGAAGACCGGAGAACCAAAGGAGCCAAAAGACATCCCTAGGCGCGCAGCTATGGTGGAGCACATGGAGATGAGCTTGTCACTTTAGGGCATATAGATATTATCATTGGCTTGGTAATATCTTAGTCTAGGGGCCATATCCATGCCACGTTTTTTTTTATTTTGTGGATGTTTATTATTCATGCCTTGTTATTTATTTTGTGTGTATGGCGCTACAAGCAAAACGATAACAAGATAATAATAAACAAGGTTGGTCTTTTATTGTGGATAGCCCAATCCAAATAAGTAGACCATGTTGATAAAGATCAACCAAACAAGTTAAAAGAAATCCCTCAATTAAATATTGCGTTTTGCCTTCTCTTGCCAAAACACCCTTCATGATCGTGGACTATTAAAATTCGGGCTTGCCAAAGCAAGGCGATTTTAAATTTCATGGTGTGTTGCGGACGACGCAAGCTAGTAATGCGTGTATGTTGAAAGCAAGAGGTTGGACGCAACTAGGCAAGAATCAATTGGATTGATGAGCTTAGAGGCATGACAATTAGGTGTTATCTAAAGGATAAAGAATAAAGAGTTATTCACCTAATTGGACCAAGAGTTGCATGGGATGCAATTGGAATGGTTCCTACCTAATAACCAATTCTTGGGTGACTTGCCAAAGCAAGCTCAAGAAGAAGTGAAAAGGGATCTTGGACCCACTAGAAAATAAAATATTTTCCGCATTAATGGTGAGGGCTATTAATCCGAGAAAAATAGTGGGAGCTATATTTAATAATTTAAATCCTTGTTGAATATAGTTATACGTCACAATGCTTTGCATAATCCTATAAGTGTTGAATACCCATCGCATTAAACAAACAAACGCGACTTTATGTCCATGAGATGGACAAGATGTCTGGAATCCATTTTCTACATTGGTATAAAATTGAGAATTGTTCTCAAATAAAGGAATTATGTTGTACATTGTAGAGCATAAATCTCTCTTCCCACCAACTACCAAAACACACTAAAGCCTTATGGAAGGAACATCAAAGAATGGTTCTTTGGATGTAACTTGTCTCATGTCAAGCTCCCATGGACTCTGAGCTTTGGAAGCAAGATGAGAAATTTGGGGGTATGTGATATGATCATACAAGCTTGTCGTAAAAGGCTTAAGGAGTTGCTCCACTTTGCAATCTCTTGCTTAGCACTCGTCATGATCAAGATGGAATAAGTTCGGGCTTGCCAAAGCAAGGCGACTTAGTTCATCGAGATATGACGCGACGACACAAGTTAGTAATGTGTGGCTGCTGAAGCAAGAGGTACAGCGCAAACTAAACTAACTCAATAGGATTGAAAGCTTAGATATTGGGAGTTATCTATAAGATAGATAAAGAATATATAGTTATTCTCCCAAGTGGACCAAGAATTGCATTGGATGCAATTACAGTTTTGTTTTAAAGTTGATTTACTCAATATGATTAAAAAAATCACTAAACAAAACACTCATAATGGGCATGGGCAAAAACTGTTAATAGTTAACAGCATGGGTAAGGGCAAATGGTTTGCGCCAAACCCATGAGTATAAAGCAAGCATGTTGCTAAAACCAAGTTGCCTCGAAGTCCCATAAGTAGTGTAGAGGAAGAGAGACTACCCAAAGTACATGGAAGTAAAAAAGGAATTATGAATTCCGACTTGGGTATTTTATTATAAAATTCAATGTGTCTATCTCATCATCAAGAGTATATGATACTAGATGAGGATCTCACATTTATAGAAATGTGTAGGATCTCAAGAGACGAAGACAATTGGATAAGGAAGAAATAATCCTACACGTGGGGCTATGAAGCAAAGGGTTGCTGAAAAGCCGTAAGGAATTATTTCTACCTTTCAGAAATTGTTCATGAATTAGACAAAAAGGGATAATGTCCCTGCTATGAGTAGGACCATTATTATAGTTTCTTGTTTGGACAAGAAAGCTCCTTATCATAATTAAAGGACAAATGTTGTTCCATTTATTATGGTATGCATTATTGTAATGCAATTTTGTCTAAGTGGATTCTATATCCATGATCATGATAATTTCATCTATAACATTAATACCTAGAGGTTCGCATATAATGATATGAACTTCACTTATCTTTAGCATTATCGCTTAGGCCCATAAATAAGAGATACATATCTAGAACTCCATTAGGATGGATTTCTGGGACTCATTTGATTATTGAATCATATGAGACATGTAAGACTTATTAGGCAAAGATATGATCTTTTGGGAATCATACATATTGATGTATGAAGGCCGCTAAGCACAAATACTAAAGATGGTTTTAGTACTTCATCATATTTACTGATAGGATCAGAGAAATATGGATTTGTGTATCTTATGAAGAAACAAACCAGAATCCTTTGAATTGTTCAAAGTATTCAGGAATGAAGTAGAGAACCAACTTGGCAAAAGTATTTAGACACTACGATTGGATCATAGAAGAAAAATACTTGAGCCAAGAGTTTGACAAGAATCTATGGGAGTATTGGATATGATCCAAAACTCGCTCCACCTAGCACGCCACATGGGTTTTGGCGTGTCTAAAAAGGAGAGTTCGAACCTTGTAGGACACGGTTCGGACCATGATGAGTCGAACAGAACTTCCAGTTTACTTTTAGGGGCTATGTTCTAATTACAGCAAATTTCGCCCTTAACCTTGTTCCATCAAAAACAGATTATGAAAACACCATATGAGATATGGACTAGGAAGTGTCCTAGTACGTCATTCATAAATATTTGGGGTTATGAGGTTTATGTAAAAGAGTTTACAAATAAACTTGGACCCAAGTCGGATAAATGTTTTGTGGAATATCCTGAAAAGGATATTATTTCTACAACCTAATCGAGAACAAACTGTTTGTTTCTCGAACCACAGTGTTTCTAGGTAGAGATTGTCTCTAAAAGAAACAGTGGGAGGACAGTAGAACTTGAAAGGTTCAAGAACCACAATAGAACATTGATCCGTTTGATGGAACATGAGCAGGATCACAAGGTGTTGTGGAGCAACCTACTCAGATAACACAAGAACCTCGTAGGATAGGTAGGATATGTCAAGGGACTAGAGAAATAAGGATTTCTCATAACCCGTGATATATTGCTCATCGAGATGAGCCTACAACCTATGAGAAGGGCCACGTGTGGGCCATACTCTGAGAAATGGCTAGGAGCCATAGGATACGATATGGAATCCATGTATACTGACACGCTCCAACTGCAAGTGCACAGTTGTCGGTGCAGTAATAATCGGAAAAGTCCGGATTGTCGAACCCAAAGGACTTCGTGTAACTAACTATTAAGTTCGTTCTTTATGTGGGCAAAGCGCAGTTGTTTTGTGATTTCTAATCCTACTAAATATTAAAATAACAATTATCTCAAATAATTCAAAGAATTATTTCAAGATTAACGAGCACGGGTTGATATTGTTGTTTATCAAATGTAATTAAATTCAGGATATCTCTACGGATCACTAGGGATGTCACACTACGTTGGGTTTATGTTTTGCTAACACGATGATTTCTTTTTCTAGTTAAACGAGCAATTGTATATTGAAGATGTCTCAACCAATATCTATGCCTACACTATCGTAACTGATTCCTCTAGCTTACTCAAGTTCAAGCATGCATTACGATACTAATTTCTACTCTTGTTCTTAGCTAACTAGCAAGATTCCTCAACCCTAGATACGGCTAGTGTGTATTTCAACTTTCCGGGCAACAAACGTAGATTCCTCTATCATTCATAACCTAGCACAATCCTATTAATACGTCTATCAAGAGAAAAGATGAATTAAAAACATGAAATACACATAACTAGATAAGAAAACATCAATTAAGCTCAAAAGCATGAGAGTAAATCCATAAACCACAAGTTGTAGTGATCAAACCCTAGTTTCCTACGAGATATCCCAAAATAAGGGTTTAGCTACTCATCATCATGTTCATAATACAAAGTTTCATGATCAAGTATCAAAATCTAGAGAAGAAAAGAAGAAGAGAAGCCAAACGGATGATCCAAGCTCTCGACCTAGCTCCCAAGCACTCCAAGCACGACTTCCAAGGTGTGTTCTGATGTTGAATGTCGTTCCCCAATGTTTCCTTAGTCTTTTGTGGCTTCAAACTCCCAAAACTATGCCAAAATAGCGAAAACAGCCCAAAAATTCGATCCTGGCCGCCAGAGGTAATCGTACGATTACCTTGATGTAATCGTACGATTACTTTCCTCATAGGTAATCGTACGTTCACCTTCAAGTAATCGTACGATTACTTCTGGATGAAGGTAATCGTACGATTACCTTGAGGTAAGTGTACGATTACTTTTCATCCTCTTCCATTCAATCTTCAACTTCTTGCTCTTTTTTCCTTTCGTCTTCACTTCCCGAGCATCCCTTTGAGCCTCCAACTTTTCCGAAGTTCACTTTTGCTCCAACGCCACGTCCCGAGCTCCCGGTTCCTGAAAACCACAACACGAAAAACATACCGGAAGATCAAACGTGATAAAATATATCAAAAATCAATGCAAAAAGTGCCCGGACTCATCATTAACGTGCAAAGACTCAACATGCTCACATTTAGCAAGAAATGATCCAAAATCTATCAAAACGCATCGGAATACACGCAAAACGGTAAGAAAACATATAAGAATATAACTCCAAATATGGAGTTATCAAATATCCCCACACTTACCCGTTGCGCGTCCCGAGCAACAATTCAAGTCTCAAACTATCTCAAATCACCCGAACCTTCCTCCTCTCATCTCACCTCTCAAGTCAACGATTCCAACCAAGACCATTGCATACTTTTCAACTTACCAATTGCATACTAACCTCAATTAGCCGACTCAACACACGACGACTCAATACAAGACTCAACGATGCAACAATATGATGCAATGCAAATATATGACTCGATCCTACACAACACATATATACACAAAACGTCTTTTTAGGCGAGATCGGGCAATCTCAATTAGCTCAAATCGGTTCTCATGGAGCGATGAAGAATCTAGGAACGAGGTATGAATTGCAACTAAAATTGACAACAAGAATTTCCCTTAGTTAGTATAGAAAGCCTAGCTTTACTACGTGTAAGAACAACCTACCTCTTCGCGTGTGCCGATAAATAAGAGGCTACGCTAGGCTAAGCCACATTCACGGTCCGAGCTCCTATTCCGCTAACGGGTTAAAATGTAGAGGCTTAGGGACAAAAGGATAATCATGTAGTAACAAGTCCTAAGCGTCACATTCTCACTTTAAAACCCACATCTCACACACCCTCACCACGATGATAGGAACCGCAACCCGAAACTCACCATCTCCGGCCCTCGATCCCCTCAAACCCCGGTACAATAACGATCTCCGTGGCCACCGTCGTGAAACATGCATAAAATGAACATCGCCGTCAATGAAATAGTTGCTTCCACCACTCGGTCTTCATTAAGCTCAAACTTTATTCCTTTATTTCATCTCTCCTTTTTTTCTCTCTTTTCTTTTTTTTTTTTTTCATTTTCATTTTTTTTTTTTTTTTTTTCTTTTTTTTTTCTTTTTTTTTTTTTTTTTTTTTTTCAAATCTCTCAATATCCCAAAACACAATGTCACAACGTATATCTCGAGTGGTCTTCCAAGTGCTAAACCATACAAAACGTTAAGGGGAGGAAGTAAACAATCCAATGAATATGTATCACACGTAAAATCCATCTCCCCCTAACTCAATGAAATACACGGTGCCACCAAACAAAGCCGCAAACAAATCCAAGTACAAGTATGGGGATGGAGTCGTCACAAGCTCAATCTCTATGTCCGTAGTCAAAAGTCGACATCCCCACACTAGAATATATCCATGTCCCCTCTCAAGTAATCAAAGCAATATAGGTCTCGTGCTTAATCCAACCGATCCTCCTACACCAAGATGATGAAAAGAAACGATCCCTAGCACGATCCACCAATTAAATCACCCAACCCAATTTGTGCGTATTAGATGCCACGCACTCACGGCTCTCCACAACTGTGTCCATGGTGTAATGACATGGAACACCGCCACACCGAAGTGCGCAAGCCTACTCTCACTCACCCTCGCATTCCCCTCGATAATCAGAAATGAAGCATATGCGATACGTAAGACTCACACAAATATATCGTGAAGCACTCCCTCATCGAACCCCCTCAACTACAAACACCCTCGTGACGCACTAAAGCGGTGATTCTAACCAATCGATGATGAAGGCCAAGAATCGTCACCCTAAGTCCAGAGGTTATCAAAGAATCCAAGGTTCGAAACAGGGTTCACTAGTGGTCCTACAAGGTAAGTTCTATAAGCAGTGAGTGCTCTAATACACACCTCGCACAGCTGTTTCGTGTGCCACTACGAGGCGGGTTGGCGACTACCTAAGACGTACACATGAATGTTCGGCTTGTTTAGCTCACACCTAGCTCAACTCTTGTACGAAAACAAGGCACACACTTTAGATTTTGAAAATCATTTAAGTGTCGTAAAATAGGCAGGTATTCCCGTAAAGGAAGTCTCTCTATACGTACTAAGGGGAACTCAAATTGTCATTCTCGGTCACACGTCATACCCTATGCCTAAAGTTCTCACACTCCTCGATTTTCCAAATTCAAGCTTCTTTTGATTGCCCTTTCTCAATTTTTAATTTGTTTTCAATTTTTTTTTTTTTTTTTTTTTTTTTTTTTAGATTTTTTTTTGTTTTTTTTTTTTTTTTATAATATTCCCTACTCTATATGCATGGGCCGACTCGAAAGAAGACTCGAAACTGACTCGATTTGGGTAGGTGGACTCAATTAAATAAAACGTGCACTAAACATACACTCCTCACAATACGACACAAACGACACGGACACAATATATATAAACACGACACGGACTACAAAACTGACACAAACAACCTAAACAACCTATATGTAACTGGTGAATGCAGACAGACACGGACTTGGCTAATGAAAGGCTGAGAAACCCCCCCACACTTGAACGCGTCGTTGTCCTCAACGAATGCATAGGCAAGCGAAAAGACTCAGCATTCAAATGCAGGGAGTGGTAAGTCTACTCGGACGAATCCTCGTCGTCCTGGTCCTGGTCTCCGGAGTAAGCATCCGAATGGTACTCGTAGGCACCAGGGTAGGACTCTTGGCCACTAGGCCACTGATCTCTCGGTAGTCCCACATGAGTGGACAACGCCTCTAACCACTGGTCCTGACGGTGCTGATGCAAACTCACCTGTCGTAGGCCCTGACCGAGGTTACGCAAGCTACTGCGATGATGCTCAAACTGCCGAGCACTCATGTCAGCCACATAATCACGGGACCGACCATTTGAGTTAAGGGTCATAGTCCTAGTCAGTCGCAACTCGGACATCAAATCCGCTAAGGTCACACTCGGCTGGCCAGGGTCAACGACAGGGGGTGGTACAGGCGGAGGTGGAACGGGAGTAGGAGCTGGAGGAGTAGGAGCTGGAGGAGTAGGAGCCGCTCGCGAGGAAGAGGCTCTTTTCTTAGCCTTTCCTGTAGGAGGTCTAGAACTAGCTCCTGCCTCCATCACCACTACATCCTTGAACGGGTCAGGGATTTTGTCAAACATTCTCGGAGCCTTGGGTGTGATGTCTAGCTCTCCATCAGGTACGACAGCCCCGCACTTCTTAGCTAAGTGCAAAAGTAAGAAACTATGGCCCACAGATTTCCTATTTTTCTCTTCAAATCTCTCATGCAAATACAGGAAAATCCGCCTAGGGATGTCTATCCGATGCCCCCTCGATAGACACAGAGCCATGACACACACCTCAAAATCAACGTAATTGGGAGCCGAAACTCCCAACACCCATGACGCCAACAGCTCAATCAGCCACCGTGGCTTAGGTAGCAAGTATCCGACTGGGAGCTTCCAATGCCTGATATTGGTTTTAGACCTGTCCCAGTCGGCCCCTGGCACCCCCGCAAAACAAAATGCTGACACCTCATTAATGAGAGTCTGCTGGTCTTTCTGCAGATAAACCCTAAACTGACAGGGTGCCGTCAACGGGGGCCACTTAAGCGCGGCGGCGATGTTCTCAGAGGACAAAACAAGCCAGTTCCGACGACAATAAATGACACGAGGGTCATTGAGCCTAGCCGTCTCACCCTCATCAGTGTATCTCGCATTTGCATAAATTTCACGAGTCAACACAGAACTGGCTTTCTCTTTCACTAATTCCATCCACCCCGCAAAATTTTCAGCCTCCGCGACCTTTTGTAGGTCTTCGGGCAACCCCTCTAGTGGAAACAGTTTCTCAACCTGAACCCCTCTATTAATCCTAGGGTTTGACGTGTAATACCCTTGGGCACTTGCCGAAATAAACCTAAAGTCGCAATAAACCCCGCCCCTATCAATTGCCAACTTGTTGTCGTCCGGTGCATGACCACGACCCTTTCGAATTGGGGGCAAAGAGGATGGAACGGGTGTAGTGAATACCCTAAGTTCAGGGGATAACGGGATGACCAATTGGGCACCCGAGTTACCCCCCTTTTGAACAGTCTCCGTGTCAGAATCGTTCCCCCCACTTCCCCCAGGTAATGTGTAGTCTGGGTCGTTGTCACGACTCGTTCTCGCACGTTTACTCATTTTAATCAAGTAGAACAAGATAACACAAGTAATGTAACAAAAACAAGAACGTGCACAGTGACAAGTTGTGTACAGTTATATGGCAATTAAACACGTAGCACACAATCCTAGGACTTTAATCAATCGCCCCCAAATACGCTTCTAAGCGCAACAAAAAATAAATCGGGCTTTTACTCAATTGTGCCTAGACTCGAATATGGAAATTGGGCGAGAGATTAGGACGTACCTACGTGCCCGGAGCAAGTCTTACGGGCACGAATTTGCAGAATTTCGACCACCCGGGCTGATTTAGGGTCGCCGAAAGTTTTGTTCCGAATTCTTCAATTGACTTGTGCCTTTTGCTCCTAGCGGTGTCCCCGTCGAAACCCTCGAATATCTCCTGCAAATTCGACCTCAATCCCCTCCAATTGCAGATTAAGTCTCAAAAACCCTAGCTTTGCCCCTTTCTTCAATTCACCACCAATTGGAGTTGTGGTAGTGGTGGTGATGTCTCTGTGATGTTGATGGTGGTGGTTGGAGATGGCGGTGGTGGTGGTAGAGAGAGAGAGTGTAGGCGGCGGCGATGGTGAGGGGGAGAGAGGACTGTCGGGTTGGAGAGAGAGTGAGAAGGCTGGTGGGTTTGGTGAGAGAGAGAGGTAGCAGCAGCGGCGTAGTGACGGCGGTGGTGGCGGTGGTGAAGTGGTGGAGGTGGTGGTTGCTTGTTGCTGTGCGGCGATGATGCTTGCAGAGGAGAGGGGACGGGTCGATGGGGAGAAGATGGAGATAACTTGAAAAACTTTTGTTTTAACCCGACTTATGCCCTTTCGAAAGTAATCGTACGATTACTTTTATGTAATCGTACGATTACATGAAAGTAATCGTGCGATTACTTTGGCTACGAATGGGCAGTGGTTTTCATGAAAATTCACTTCGAAAAATTTTTCTAAGTAAGAAGTAATCGTACGATTACTTCTTAGTGATCGTACGATTACTTTTAAAGTAACCGTACGATTACTTTTAAGTAATCGTGCGATTACTTTCTAGTAACCGTACGACTACTTTAAGGTAATCGTACGATTACTTTAAAGTAATCGTGCGATTACTCTTGGTACGAATGGGCAGTGAGTTTTCTCCAAACTTCCACCCTAAAAATTTTTCTAAGGCAAAAGTAAACGTACGATTACCCTTAGGTAATCGTACGATTACTTTTATGCAGGAGAAAAATTTTTAATCGCCAAAATATAACCTTTACCTCGTATTTTGATCCCGAACTCCGATGAATGTGATTTTTGCACCTTTGGATCCCTTTTCCGACGTATGTCTTGCTCATAAAAATAACGTCCCGTTTCCGGATCGTTTTCCCGTCTTTTCTCAATTATCGCTTAATTACGCGAAAAATATCCAAATTGTGCCTAATTTGCCGCTTTCTTCAAAATTTTGCCATCACCTTCATCAAGACGGGGAGTGCGGGATCTCTTCTCATGTAGAAAAATTCCCAAAGTCCGGGGAATCTTTCATTCTTCGATTTCGCGCTTCCAAAGGCTCGTTTTGCATTTCCGGATGCTTTTGGACGCCGTTTAGCATCCTTTTTCGTCGTTTTTGCTCGTTTCTTTGGTTTGTCATGGATCTCCTCGACCTCGAGACTCCATTTATGGTATAAAAGATTCCCAAAGTCCGGGGAACCTTTCATTCTTCAATTTGCTCATTCCAAAGACTCGTTTGGCAATTCCGGATGCTTTTTGGCTCCCTTTTCCTCTTCGCAACATCCTTTTTGGCATAACTTCTTCGTCCGGACTCCGATATACGCGATCCACCTATCCACAGAAAGCTCTCGAACACCCCCACACTATGGCACTGTTCAAATCAGCTCACAATCCTGTCTTCAAAAATTTACCTCGTAATCCGTGCCATTGTGTCAGCTTTCTCATTCTCTTTACGTCTTCTTCGCGTATATCAAGAAGGGGAGTCCGGAAACTTGATCTTCCCCAGGTGCGTGTGTTGAGTACGTGTAGGAATGGCGTCAATCATCCATTTCTTCATTCCGGGTCCCGATACGCGTTTTGGCTTGCTTCTTCTCGTTTTTCGTGCAATTCTTCACTCGCGTATCAAGAAGGGGGATCCGGAATAGGCCTTCCACCTAGAATTCCTGCACATACTCATTGAAAATATTAAATCCACTCTCTCGCACCTCTCAAATAGTTAGAACAAAATCAAATAACAAAACAGTATTGAAATCTACACTATGCAGTAAATAGGTTGGGTTGCCTCCCAACAAGCGCTTTGTAATTTAAGGTCGACGGCCCGACCAAGTTACCTCAAATGAGCTCAGATATCGGAAATTGGTTTGAGGCTCTCGATAACCCCAATGAAATTCCCGTCCACGTACGGTTTTGCTCGCTGTCCATTTACCTTGAACCTGTTCCCATTCTCAGCTTCTACCTCGAGCGATCCCCATGGGTAAACCTCTGTAATTGTAAATGGACCACTCCACCTTGATTTCAGCTTGCCCGGAAACAGTTTCAGTCGGGCGTTGAATATCAGTACCTTCTGGCCTACTCTGAAATCTCGCGGAATGATATGCTTGTCATGCCATTGCTTGGTCCTCTCTTTGTATATCTTGGCACTCTGATATGCCATCAACCTGTGTTCTTCTAACTCAAGCAACGCCTGCTTTCTTTGCTCACCAGAGAGCTTAGCATCCAGGTTCAGTTTCTTGAGCGCCCAAAACGCTTTGTGCTCAAGTTCTACCGGCAAATGACATGATTTCCCGAAAACTAGTTGGTAGGGAGACATGCCAAGGGGAGTCTTGTATGCAGTCCGATATGCCCATAAACTATCGTCCAAGTGTAGAGCCCAGTCTTTGCGCCCTGGATTGACAGTTTTTTCTAGAATCCCCTTTATCTCACGGTTAGACACTTCAGCTTGTCCATTGGATTGCGGATGGTAGGCCAATGAGATTTTGTGTGTCTTTACCCCGTACTTGCTCAAGGTATTGGCAAAAACCTTGTTCACAAAGTGTGATCCCTCATCGCTAATAATGGCTCTAGGCGTTCCAAACCTTGTGAATATATTCTTGCGTAAGAATCTCTCGACTGTAGCACTATCATTCTTTGGACAAGCCAGAGCCTCCACCCATTTGGTGACATAATCAACCGCCAACAGAATATACAGATTACCAAGCGACGATGGGAATGGCCCCATAAAATCAATCCCCCACACATCGAATGGTTCTACTTCTAACACGAAATTTTGAGGCATTTCATTTCGGTTAGAGATATTACCTGTTCTTTGGCATCGGTCACACTGCTGCACAAATAGATGGGCGTCTTTATGCAAGGTTGGCCAATAGAAACCACTCTGAAGTACCTTCGCAACTGTGCGTGATTTGCCGAAATGTCCCCCACAGTTCAACTCGTGGCAGTGTCTAAGGATCTCCAACGTGTCCGGTTCCGCAACACATCTCCGCAATACATTGTCCGCCCCCAACTTGAACAGATAAGGATCATCCCAGAAATACTGTCGCGCGTCTGCAAAGAACTTCTTCCTCTGGTGGTAATTCAGGTCCTTGGGCACAATGTTGAGTGCCTTGAAATTTGCCAAGTCAGCAAACCAAGGCACAGCTGCAACCACAACCATGAGCTGCTCATCTGGAAAATCCTCTCGAATCGGCAAATCTTCCTGCTTATCGTTCTCCAGTCTCGACAAATGATCTGCAACCACATTTTCTACCCCCTTTTTATCTTTGATCACCACATCGAACTCTTGCATCAACAATACCCACCGGATCAATCTTGGCTTGGCGTCCTTCTTGGTGAGAAGGTACTTGAGGGCTGAATGGTCCGTGAAGATCGTCACCTGAGAACCCACAAGATATGGACGAAACTTGTCCAACGCAAATATGATAGCCAACATCTCTTTCTCCGTGGTAGCATAATTAACCTGTGCATCATTAAGAGTACGACTGGCATAATAAATGACGTGAGCTACCTTATCTTTCCGCTGGCCCAGAACTGCTCCCACCGCATAGTCACTAGCATCACACATGAGCTCAAATGGTAGGGACCAGTCTGGTGTGGTGATGATAGGCGCGCTAATCAGCTTTTCCTTGAGCAAATCAAAAGCTGACTTGCACTCCGCATTAAAATCAAAAACTGCGTCCTTCTCAAGCAATCCACACAAAGGTTTCGTGATCTTCGAGAAGTCTTTGATGAAGCGCCGATAGAACCCTGCATGTCCCAAGAAACTCCTTACCCCTTTAACAGAGGTAGGGTAAGGAAGCTTCTCAATAACCTCAATCTTGGCTCTATCCACCTCTAATCCTTTGCTGGAGATCTTGTGGCCCAAAACAATACCCTCGGTAACCATGAAGTGACACTTCTCCCAGTTGAGCACTAGGTTGGTGTCAATGCATCTATCAAGAACCCGGGCCAACTGCTGCAGGCAGTCTTCGAATCCATCACCATAGAGCGAGAAGTCGTCCATGAACACTTCAAAGTTCTGCTCCATCATATCAGAGAAGATCGACATCATACACCTCTGAAACGTAGCAGGTGCGTTGCATAACCCGAAAGGCATGCGTCTAAAAGCGAAAGTCCCATAAGGACAAGTGAATGTCGTCTTCTCCTGGTCAGCTGGCTCAATTGCTATCTGGTTGTACCCGGAGTACCCATCCAAAAAGCAGTAATGAGAGTGATGTGCCAGCCTATCAAGCATCTGATCAACGAATGGAAGGGGAAAATGATCCTTCAAAGTGGCATCATTGAGCTTGCGGTAATCCATGCAAACTCTCCACCCAGTAACAGTACGCGTAGCAATTTGATCACCTTTTTCCCCTTCCACCACAGTTATACCACCCTTCTTAGGGACACATTGCACCGGACTAGTCCATGTGCTGTCGGAAATCGGATAAATGATACCCGCCTCCAACCATTTAAGCACTTCTTTCTTTACCACCTCCTGCATGTGAGGATTGAGGCGACGCTGAAACTGAACTACCGGCTTCTTGTCTTCCATGAGCCGAATCTTGTGCTGGCAAACTGTGGGGCTGATCCCCTTGATATCTGCTATGGTCCATCCCATAGCTGCCTTTCTCTCCTGTAGCACCTTGAGAAGCTGCTCCTCCTGTTCCCTGTCCAAACATGCAGACACAATCACAGGTAAAGACTCATTAGATCCCAAGTATAGATATTTCAAATGTACAGGTAAAGGCTTTAATTCTAAAACAGGAGCAGTCATAAGAGAAGGAGTAAGAATCTTCCTGCTTCCCTCATTAAAGAGGGGTAGGGGCTGACGCCAATGAACATCAAATGCTTGCTCTTTCTCGCTGGAATCAAGTAGAACAAGCTCCTCATATAGCTGCTCCAATAAAATATCATCCTGGTCGTCCGGCGTGTAAGCCTCCACCCCGAAGCACTGCTCACTTACCGCATATGCGGGAAACTTCATAGCCTCAAATACATTGAAGGCCACCTTCTCATCGTTGATCTGCATAGTCAGCTCCCCATTGGCCACATCAATGATAGTCCTCCCAGTAGCTAGGAATGGGCGACCCAAAATAAGAGGAACATCATCGTCAGCCTCCATGTCTAAGATCACAAAATCCGCTGGGAAGATGAGTCCTTCAACTCTCACTAATACGTCCTCCAAAACACCTCTGGGGTGTTTTATAGTGCGATCAGCCATCTGCAAACACATCCTGGTAGGCTTAGGATCTCCCACACCAAGTTGCTCAAAAACCGATGTGGGCATCAAATTAATACTTGCACCCAGATCACATAATGCCCTCCCATGAAATGCATCACCCAATGTAACAGGAATGATGAAACCGCCCGGATCTTTCATCTTCTTTGGTAGCGCCTTTTGCACAACTGCGCTACACTCCTCATTCAGGGTCACGGTTTCAAAGTCATCCATGCGCCTCCTATTAGAAAGGAGGTCCTTGAGAAACTTGGCGTATTTCGGCATTTGTGAAATGGCCTCCGCAAAAGGTATGTTAATGTGCAATTTCTTGAAGATATCCACAAACTTCTTGAAATGCTTGGCATCTTCTTGGCTTTTCAATCTCTGCGGGTATGGCACTCGCACACTGTATTCCTCCCTTGGCTTCTGTTTTTCATCCGACTTCCTCACCGTGTCCTTTGATTGGGGAATCACGGTAGGCACGGGAATCTCTTCATCTAAGGCTTTTTCAGTGGCCTTGGTCGCCTCAGCTCGCGCATGGGTAGGATATGGGGGATCCTGGGTAGTGGTCCCACTGCGAGTAGTAATAGCCTTCAATTGCTCGGTTGGAGTAATAGTGTTAGACGGGAGTATACCTGGCGGAAGTCGAGGATTCTGATTAGCTATTTGGCCAATTTGTGTCTCATGATTCTTTAAAGAGGCTTCCATTGCAACAATTTTGCTCTCAATCTTATCGTTGCTAGCTAACAGTTTCCTCAACATAGCATTTGTATCCTGTTCTTCTGAGAGTGGGGCTGGGGCCTGTTGTTGTGGAGTCTGTCTCTGAGCTTGGTATGGAACATTTGGCCTATGACCTGGCGCATATAACCCACTATTCGGATTGGCATAGCTGAAGTTGGGGTGATTGCGATTGTTGGGGTGATATGTGTTTGGCCATTGCTGCTGTCTTTGTTGACCCATGTAGTTCACGTCTTCAATGCCATCCCCATATCCCTGATTTGCATCTGCTACCATCTCTCCCACTGACTTCACCTGTGCCGATGGATTCAATTGACTGAAAGCCGATGTCATAACTGCCATCTGATGTTCAAATTTCTGTTCCACCATAGACTCTATCTTACTAACCAATGCCCCATCTGATTTCGTGTTTCTACGAGTCTCAGATCTCGTGGATTCACGTTTTGCTACATTATCAAGCAGATCACGACATCTCTGTAGTCCCATTCCCATAAAATTTCCTTGAGCCATCATGTCTAGCTCACTAGCAGTTTCTCTGTCCAAGGCATTATAAAAGTAATGGAGAAGTTTATACCATGGCTCCCCATGAGTAGGGCATCTGCGAAGGAGTTGGTTGAACTTTCTCCACGTGTCACCCAGAGAATCATCTTCCTGCTGTTTAAATGTAGTTATGTCTGCCATCCGTTGAGCAACCTTGGATGGTGGAAGATACTTCCTGAGAAACTCTCTGCTACAATCTGCCCATGTAACTATGCTGCCTGCTGGAAGTTCCATAAGCCATGTCTTTGCCTTTCCCGATAAAGAGAAGGGGAAAAGCATGAGCTTTATAGTCTCGATTGGCACTCTCTGGTCATACATGGTAGAAGTAATCTGCTCGAAGTTGAGCAAGTGCTGATGTGGATCATCACTCGGGGCTCCCGTGAATAAGCACTCATCCCTAACCATATTAATCAACGGTTGGCGAATCTCGAAATGCGCGGCATTAATCTGCGGCCTGACAATGGTAGGCTGATATCCATCCGGTGTAGTTCTGAAGTAGTCCACCAAAGGACGGTCATCCTCCTCAGCATTGTTGACTTGCTCTACTACGTTCCGGCCGTTATTGTTCCGATTATTACCCCCATTGTTCTCATTGCCACCGTTGTTTCCACCATTAACTCCTCCATTGTTCCCATTAACTATTTCTGCACCAGGGAGTTGTTGTGGATTCTGGGGATTCATGCGATCAATCATGGCTTGCATCGCAGCCATTTGAGCCCTAAGCTCCTCAGTTTCCCTTGCTCGATTTGCTGCATCCTCCACAGCTGCAGCTCTAGCTGCTTCCGCATCTTCGAGGCCCTTGCGGAACCTCTCAAGCTCAGCTCTAGTTTGCTCGTCCATTTGAACTGAATTTGCTTTCCTCTTGTCTCTATTCTGTGCTCGCAATAAGGATTCCGGGTCTTCAAGTGTTGGATGCAAAGGCTCGTCTCTAGAACGTGACATGCACCAAATAAATCAGACCTGAAACACGAATTACACACACAAAACAGGTGAGTAACAAATATAAACTGAAAAGTAAATCCCTAAAGAGAAAACTAATAGCTAATTTGACCGAAGTCCCCGGCAACGGCGCCAAAAACTTGACACGCTCCAACTGCAAGTGCACAGTTGTCGGTGCAGTAATAATCGGAAAAGTCCGGATTGTCGAACCCAAAGGACTTCGTGTAACTAACTATTAAGTTCGTTCTTTATGTGGGCAAAGCGCAGTTGTTTTGTGATTTCTAATCCTACTAAATATTAAAATAACAATTATCTCAAATAATTCAAAGAATTATTTCAAGATTAACGAGCACGGGTTGATATTGTTGTTTATCAAATGTAATTAAATTCAGGATATCTCTACGGATCACTAGGGATGTCACACTACGTTGGGTTTATGTTTTGCTAACACGATGATTTCTTTTTCTAGTTAAACGAGCAATTGTATATTGAAGATGTCTCAACCAATATCTATGCCTACACTATCGTAACTGATTCCTCTAGCTTACTCAAGTTCAAGCATGCATTACGATACTAATTTCTACTCTTGTTCTTAGCTAACTAGCAAGATTCCTCAACCCTAGATACGGCTAGTGTGTATTTCAACTTTCCGGGCAACAAACGTAGATTCCTCTATCATTCATAACCTAGCACAATCCTATTAATACGTCTATCAAGAGAAAAGATGAATTAAAAACATGAAATACACATAACTAGATAAGAAAACATCAATTAAGCTCAAAAGCATGAGAGTAAATCCATAAACCACAAGTTGTAGTGATCAAACCCTAGTTTCCTACGAGATATCCCAAAATAAGGGTTTAGCTACTCATCATCATGTTCATAATACAAAGTTTCATGATCAAGTATCAAAATCTAGAGAAGAAAAGAAGAAGAGAAGCCAAACGGATGATCCAAGCTCTCGACCTAGCTCCCAAGCACTCCAAGCACGACTTCCAAGGTGTGTTCTGATGTTGAATGTCGTTCCCCAATGTTTCCTTAGTCTTTTGTGGCTTCAAACTCCCAAAACTATGCCAAAATAGCGAAAACAGCCCAAAAATTCGATCCTGGCCGCCAGAGGTAATCGTACGATTACCTTGATGTAATCGTACGATTACTTTCCTCATAGGTAATCGTACGTTCACCTTCAAGTAATCGTACGATTACTTCTGGATGAAGGTAATCGTACGATTACCTTGAGGTAAGTGTACGATTACTTTTCATCCTCTTCCATTCAATCTTCAACTTCTTGCTCTTTTTTCCTTTCGTCTTCACTTCCCGAGCATCCCTTTGAGCCTCCAACTTTTCCGAAGTTCACTTTTGCTCCAACGCCACGTCCCGAGCTCCCGGTTCCTGAAAACCACAACACGAAAAACATACCGGAAGATCAAACGTGATAAAATATATCAAAAATCAATGCAAAAAGTGCCCGGACTCATCATTAACGTGCAAAGACTCAACATGCTCACATTTAGCAAGAAATGATCCAAAATCTATCAAAACGCATCGGAATACACGCAAAACGGTAAGAAAACATATAAGAATATAACTCCAAATATGGAGTTATCATATACCAACAAAGTATGGACTTTGGTGGAACCACCTGAATGGGTAGGACCCATAGGGTGCAAGTAGGTTATGAGGAAACCAACATGGATGGTAATATGATTACTTTTAAGGGACAACTGGTTTGAAAGGGTTTCATGAGAATTCATAGTATAGACTATGACGAAATCTTTCCCCAGTTGTGATGCTTAAATCCATTCGCATCTTGCTTGTAGCAATCTATTTATAGATTGGATCAAGCTTCTTGGAGTTGGACTCTTCAAATGGATGATGCAATCAAAGGAGTTTGGTTCCATCAAAATTGAAGATGATACTTGTGTTTACAAGAAGGTTAGTGGGAGCATAGTTAAATTTCTGGTCTTGTATGTAGAGACATACTAATCATTGGGAACAATGTCTCTACTCTGCAATCTGTTAAAGATTGGCTAGAGAAATTGATTTCCAATAATTGACTTAGGCGAGACAATCTATAAAATCTATGGAGATAGATTAAAGTAATTGTTCAGCCTGAGTCATGGTACATATATTGACAAGGTGTTGAAATGGTTCAACGTGAAAAGAATATTGATTCTTACCCATGTCACATGGAATTAGTCTTTGGAAGGCTAATTGTCTTACCAATTAGATTGGGAATGGACCGTATGAATTTGATTCACGAGATACGCCATGAGATGTACTAGGCCAGACGTGTCATAAAGCATGACACAAAGATACCAATCAAATCCAAGTGAGGTGTCACTTAATAATTATCAAGATTATCCTTAAGTACTTGAGAAGGAATAAAGGATGAACTCTTGATTAATGGAGGATAGGAAGGGTTTACTGTAAGGGGTTACAGTGATGAGAACTTCCATCTGACAAAGAAGATTTCAGATTATAGTCGAGTTCTTGGTTTTATGCTAGAGGGAGTGACTGTGAGCTGGAAAGGTTCCAGGCAAGATTCAGTCACTGATTCTAACATAGAGGACTGAGTAAATTAATGCATAGGATGCATTTATTCAGAATATTCAATCTCAATCAAATTGTTGATGGAGGAGATGTGAATATTTGCAAGGTGCCAGCATATGTCTCGCCCCTACGCAGTGTAAGCGTGGAGGACCGCGCTAGATCAATAGGCATATGATGCAAGAGATTGACTCTAGTGCAAGTGGGAGACTGTTGGAATTGTGCCCTAGAGGCAATCAATCAATTGTGACAAATATATGGATTTACGATTCATTATGTTATCGATATGGAGATATGCTAACATGAATGAAGTCCTTAGAATATAAGGTGTTATATTCTTAAATATCCCTAGTCAGTTATAATGATTAATGGGACAATCATCTATAGACTAGTATGGGGTTGGATTGATATGGAGATATCACGATCTAACACATGGGTATGCATTAGGAGTAATGGCATACTGGATGACCCACCACGAAAAGGATACATTAGATTATGTGAAGTCACAATCGCTTTTCGTAGTGCTAATATTATTGCAATCCTTAGACTTGAAGTCACTAGATACTCTAGTTGTGAAATATTGCGCTTTGATGTTATCAAACGTTGCACCGTAACTGGGTAATCATAAAGGTGGCTATCGGGCGTGATAGGAAGCAAGCTTAGAGATCGTAGTGATGTAGATAGGATTTGTCCCTCCCACATAATGGGAGTAAATATCCACGGCCACTCGAGGGATGAGGCTTATTGAATGTCTGGCCAGACTCAGATAAATTAATATGGAGATATTAATGTTATCTGCAAGCATAAGCAAATTCCCAGGATCGAGGAACTATGGATTGGATATACGAGTGTGACTATTTATGTCTCGTGTCCAATCCGGATATGGAGACAAAGGGATAATGCAATATGATATATTGGGCACAAAGGTTTGTCGGGATCACTGACTATTTCTATTGGTTGGGTTGCATGGATGTGTTGCTAGACACCGCTCCATGTTAGTAATAGTTACTACCAACTATATAGAAACCTATGGGGTCACACGTCAAATAGAGTAGAGCTAGATTTGGGATTAATTAATATGGATTAATTAATAGAAGGATCATTGTGCAACACCTTGCAAACTTAGTAGGACTAATTTGCAAGGAAGGGAATAGTTCTAGTCCTACTAGAACAAGAAAACTCTAATATGGAAACAACAAGGAGTTGTTGGAGTATATATATAAGAGGCTCTAGCTTCCTTCCCACTTGATGAGTTATTATTAGTCATAACACAAAAGTGGGAGAGAGCAAAAGAGAGAGCAAGACAAGAGCTAGGGCCGAAACCCTAGCCCCCGTCCGCCCCTCTACCCGACGGCGCAAAGGGAGGCCGCCCCTCCTTTGTTGCTTTGTTGCTTTGTGCCTTTGATCTTCATCCCTCTTCCTCCAAGGTTCAAGCTAGCACTTGATTGAAGGAAGAATCTAGATCTCACCTCTAGACGTGGATCAACCGTAGAGACGAGGACATCATTCTTCGTGTGATCTCACAAATCAAAAGGTACACATCTTCTATGTCCTTGATCATGTTATGATGTCTCTTCCTGTGATCCTTGGTGGGCTTTGAGTAGGATTAATTTTTGTTATTCCGCTGCGTTACCTACGTCAAAACCCAACAATATAATCCCAAGTTGAGACGACATTAGCTGGGACAATTGCGGTAAGATCGCTTGATTATAGAGCATGATATATTTGTGTGCATGCGATTCATTTTAGAACATAGATCTCAACTATCTGCTTCATATGTTGCTTTTTTACTGCTGCTTCATATAATGTATAACTTGACTGTAAATCATTTTTATCCAGAGACTTATATTATGAGTTGAAGAACTTAAGAATAAAATATCAATTATGAGATATGTATTGGCAAGTCATTATGAAAATTTGAAAAACACAGATTATATACGGATTGACTGTTTATTCTAGTAGCTGATTTGGCCCCTGCTGCTTCATTTGGTAGTTGTTTATTGTAGTGGTTGATTATTTTTTTTGTTCTCCTAATTTGCACATTGGTTGTGGGTGATCTCTTGCTATCTTGTCCTAGGGTAGCCGTACAGGCTGTTTGGGAGTTTTCTCAAAATTAAACTTCTTACCCAAAATGTCATACTGGAGTAATACTGGCTGACACACTAATAGATATTACCTACTGTATTGAGCAACTCATTTGATGTATGTATGCAAGCAGTTCTAAATGATGAAAATATTCGGCAACGACATGTTCGCTTTAGTACTGAACACTCTCGTAGACATTATTTTGTAAACATTTCAATTAGCTAATTTCTTGAATGTGTTTATATTTACTTAAAAAAATTTGAGAGATGTCATTTTCCTCTCCAACAGATGGAAGAATACACGCAAGAGGACAACATAAAAGAGGGAAGAAAAAAGAACTTAACTTGGAGCACTGACAGACATGGACGAATTTATTATTGATGAGTTACTAGACCAGAAAAATAAAGGATGGATGATAGAAAAATACTTCACAGGCGATGCTTACAGAGCAGAGGCAAAAGCCGTGAGCAGCAGATTTCAATTTCAATGCAAATTCACCCATATTCCTAATCGCTTGAAGACAATAAAGAACAATTTCTATATAGCTCATGGTATATTGGGAAGTGGGAGTGGATTCGGGTACAATAGCTCCACCCAAAAAATAGAAGCTCCACCCAAAATATAGAAGCAAACAAAGCTGTTTCGGATGCTTACATCAATGCAAAACCGAAGGCACGCATCTACCGTTATAACCCAGTAAAACATTATG
Organism: Linanthus parryae; assembly: GCA_023055425.1. Classification (NCBI taxonomy): domain Eukaryota; kingdom Viridiplantae; phylum Streptophyta; class Magnoliopsida; order Ericales; family Polemoniaceae; genus Linanthus; species Linanthus parryae. Next base: position 118,777,951 of record JALGPY010000001.1, read on the forward strand.
AGAAGTTAAGTGAACTATTTTGACAAGATCGTGTCAGGGGTAGTCGAGCCGCAGGTCCACAGATGAGGCAACAACAATGGTAAGGAGAAAATTCGTGCTCGTGCTAGTATTAATGAAGATGACATTGGTATTGATGAAGATAACTTTGGAGACCCATTAACCAACGATACATCATCTTCGGTAGGAGCTATACCTTCTTTCACAACTAAGCCTCCTAAGGAACCAAAAAAGAAGAAGGCGAGACTTACCCATGTTGTAAGTCAGTTTGGTTCAATCAAGTCAGGGTTAGATGCAGTTGCTGCAGCACTTGAGCATGGAAATGCAAGGAATTACGATGACAGGATGTTGTATGGTGAGGTGGAAAAAGCTACGAGTTTAAGTGATGTCTCCAAGATGAAAATATATCAAGTTCTTGGACGTGGTGTTGACGAAGCTCGTGCATTTCTTGCTTGTCCAGCTGAGCGACGCGATATGTGGTTGCGCGTGAGATTTGAGTCCTTGTATGAGGATCAAGCCTAGGTAAGCAAAACTATACCCGACTAGTTGCTTGCTTGTTTAAATGTTCTTGTTGATCCCGTCTCCATGTTGATTTATCAGATTGTTGGTCATAAAAATATTAGAGCTTCCGACATAAAACCCCCTTGCAGTATCAGCAAGCTGACACTTAGTCACCAACAGTTTCAATTTTGACAGATAACCCCACTACAGTTTCTTGATGACTGACAAGTCGCACGAAATTGGAGATTGCCGTTAGCAAATGTTTGAAAATCATCATTAGGCAGCTAATTAGTAAGGTTATTAATGTCAAAACACTTTGAGATGTTATTAATAGAGGTTAAGTTTGTCTTTTGAACACCAAAATTTTAAATGATTATGGTCTGATTTGCAGCCACTGTACTGCTGCCTAAAAGGGCCTGTTTGGTGAGTGTTTTGGGAACATTTTTTTTGCCACATATTTTGATTCCTTTTGTAAAACACCAGGCATACAACACCAAAACAGTGTAAAACACATCTTACGGAAAAAGTATAACTTACTAAAACACTAGAAACATACAAAAATACCAACATTTTAAACCTTTGACACCAAGTGTACAAAAACTTTACCATAAGCTTTGTGGAATTACAAATCTATTTTGAGATTTTTTTTTTGTCGTCAACCGGGTTTGAACCCGAGACCTCATGCATGGCTTCCAACGCTGTAGCACTTGAGCTACCACCCTAGCTGCAGAAATTACACATCTCAAAACACCACATCTTACCAAAAAGTTTATGTGGAACTACACATCTAGCAAAAAAACCATTACTGACATATCTTACAAAGTTGGAAAAAAAACATATCTTACAAAGTGCACTTCAAAAAATGGCATAATGTGTACACTTAACCGAACTTCCTACATAGTTCTTTAGACCAAAAAGAACATACATCAGAATGTCTACCAAAAACTATAGGGAACCTATGCATTTTAAACAACCCAAAAATATAGTCATATTTACTCTAGCTATTAACCCTGGAATTACAACCTCAATGCTTGCACCCTTGTTTGTGAAGCTGCAGGTGTCTGCCTCTTACCCAATCCAGAGCTTGAAGATGATGCCTTGGTGGTCTTGACACTGAATGAGGGGTTGGTGCAGCAGTTGAGTTCTGGATTGAAAAGTCTGGTGGTGTGTAACCTGAGCATTAACAAACAAACAGACAAAAAACACTGTAAGTCATATATGTGTGCACAATCAGTGACCACAACCACTTTGAGGTGGTGGTTTTTTAATTTACGACCAATTCCATGGTTCAGCAGTATATTAATTGATGTCTCCCCTATTGACTCATTATATCAATCATCACAGTTAGGTTACAGAATGAGATTTGGTTTTTACTCCAACAATAGAAGCAAGCTTAATATCAATCATCACAGTTGGATCTGTTCACAGAATGAGATCTATCAGAATCTAGACATACCATGCACCAACATTCACAAGATTACATACATGATTAATGTGTACTTAATTAACGGTGTTAGAAAGGCAAACTTGAAGGTTCATATGAATATGCAGATTGAGGAGGCTGTGTAGAGCTTGACCCAGTTTGATTTCCATTGTAACCTAAATGAGTATATTATGATTTTGGAACATACATAAGCAAATAGTGTCTAAAAATCAAAATGAAAATAGGTATTGTGCAGATACCTGATGGTGCATAGGATGTGGAGGAACGTGGGGGTGGAGGTGGTACACCGTCGTATGTGGACTTTCTCTTTGGCCTACCACCCTTGTTTCTAGGCTTAGAAGCAGCAGCTGCCTTTGCTGCTTTCCTAGCACTTTCGGCTGCATCCTGTAGGTCAAATAAACAAACATAAACAATAAATAATAGGGGATGTCTTACTGAATAAAAAAATACACAAAAAGTTACACATCAAACAACGAGTAATACCGTATCTTTCCATCGAGGAGGTTTCTTTCTGAGGTGCTCCAAATTAGTAGTCTTTGTTCAGGTTCTTGCATTGTGGTTCGACTCTCCACAATTCCCACATAAAACACTCTTCTTACCGTCTTTCTTCTTTGTGGACTTATGCTCATCCTTACTCTTGTTCCTTGCTCCTTTTGGTCTGCCTGCTTGTGGGTGGTAGAATGGCGGTAATGGTCTGGGGTAGTTAGTTATTTCCCACAAGTCAGGTCCATTGATAGGGTATACGACATTTTCATATACCTTCTCATATGTGGACAAGAGGTAGCAATCATCTACATAATCCCCAGGCCTCCCTCTTTTATACAAAATTACACTTAAAAAATAGTACAAAATATAAATTGTTAATGGCACATACCTGAAATTAGCATACATGTGAAACACGCAGAACCGATGCTTCGCACTTGGTAACACATCCTCTAAAGCTGGTATAAGACCCTACAAAAAGACAACAATTGATAAGCACAAAATTGCATAATGTTAAATAACGAACTATTATATTAACTGATATATACCTTCTGCTTGTCTGTCATGAAAGTATAATTCCCAGAATTGGTAACTCCCAAGTCTTCAGAAATGAGCTCTAAAAACCACTTCCATACAGCCTTGTTTTCTGTCTCCACAATAGCATAAGCAAATGGGAATGTCTGGTTATTTCCATCCAAACCAATTGCAACAAGTACCTGGCCTGTGTGAGTACCCCTAAGATGAGCGCCATCCATCCCAATGATCTTTCTACATCCATCACTCATCCCTTTTTCAACCCTTCAAGACAGAGATATAATCTTTTGAATACCTTCTTATCATCTTCAATGTCCCTGGTCACAATCAATGCAGTAGTGTCAGGGTTTGTTCTCATAACTTCATTGAGGTAGTCATATAACCTGCCATACTGATCTGTGTCACACCCTTCAGTCCATTTCTTTGCTATTAGTCTTGCTCTGTATAGTTGTCTTTCTCCAGGACACACATGACACTTTTTCTGCACTTTGATTTTCAAGACTTTAATGGGGATATTTGGTTGAGCCCTAATTTCATTGATGTATTTTGAAGCAATCCAATCTGCTGTAGCAAGCTTATGGTAAAAATCTCTATTGCAAGTGTGCTCATCCACTATAGTCTTCACTTGTAAAGTACTTTTACCATGCATCGGATTCACCCAAATCCGCCAAGGACAACCCTTACTACAACAAGCCTTCATTCTGTCATCATTATTTCTAGCCCACATAATCTGTCTGCCATTTTTTATTGCATAGTCCCTCAGTGCAGACCTGAATTCATTAGCAGAGCTGAACGTCAATCCCTTCAAAAACTTGATGTCCTTAATGTCTATCTTGGGATTGAACTGGGGATATGTGATCTGTTCACTGTCCACATCCTCATCACTAGAGTAATTCATGTCAGGGTCATTTTCACTAATTGTACTCCCATGATCACTGTCCACACAATTGAGATTCTCAAAATCCCTTACTCCCAGTGGATGATCACCAACGACTTGTGTTGTAAACCCTCCCCATTCAACATCTAAGTCACCAGTCTTCATGTAATAGTAGTCATCATGCTCATTTGCTGCTTCACCACAACTGTAGTCACTGTCATTCCTTCATCCTCATCAAATTCATTTCTAGAAAAGGTTTAGCAACAACTTCTTCAACCTCTTCATCCTCATTTATTTCCTCTTCTTCCACAATTCCATCACATATCAATGGTGGTGTAGTAGGAATTATTATATGAAAATCTCCAGCTCTGCCGTTTCTGGCCCTATATATATAAGAAAAATAGTTAAGGCATCATCACAGTCCAACAACCTTAACCCATCATCAAGTTCTCTACCCGGAATCCTCTACCAGTAAACTATTGCGTCCTTGTATCCCAGCTTAGCAACTTCAGAGTTAAAATTCACAAGACCAAAACTCTCTGAGTTACAATTAATTAAGTTGCTCACAGTGCCCCCAACATATCTCTTCTTTGGATCATTAACAAACTCACCCCCATGATTGACCTTCAAGATGAAATATTGATCTGCAAGTACAACCGTATCGACATAATAAACAATGTTATTAAACAATGCATAATGACAAGAATTCCGTCGATATCTCATAATTATTAGTGCAGCATTGGTACATGATTATGTAATCGAACATCAAATTAGAGAAAAATATGAAGGAATGCACCGTCACTTCAGTGGACAAATGGACAAGCTCCATATTGGTTTTTTGAAACAATATTTGAAATTTTCAACTCATTTGCATCAGAGTGAAGTTCGTGAAGTGACGCACTCAATACTAATTTGCTGGGGTTACCGGCAAACTTCCCTTGACTTGTAAAGTGTTTAGTGTTATAGTAAACAAGTAATGGGTAGTTAACAATGTTAGTAAACAATCCACAACAAAAAAAACTCAGAAATCAAAGTGATAAAACTACCGCATTAACAAACTTAAACAATGACATAAACACACATTCAGCACTCTGTAAAGAAGAAAGCACCAAATTCCTACAAACACTAAGTGAAACTATATGTTATTTAGCAATTAACAATGTAAATTTATGCAATACAACCATTCCCATCAATACAATCAAACAACAGTTTAAGAATTCTATTAAAAAACCAAAAGCCCCAAATTTTGGTTCACAAACCCTAGATTCTGCACTACAATAAAAGACGGAACATGCAACCAAATCGAAGTTGTAAAGAAGAAAACACACATACCCATTGTTTGCGACCTCCAATATTACCAAATTTATGCAAATCAAGGTAGATTTTGCAAACAAGAGCAGCCCTTTTTCCGTTCGACTTTGTTGAAGCCCGACAACCCTCGCAGTCCTTTCCTATTCCTTCTACTGCTTGGATTTGTCTGGGGTTTGAAAGAACACATAAATCGGTAGATTTTTGATGTCTCAATCGCTCATATCCCAGGCCAACTCGAAGAACCCGACATCATCCCACAGCTGTTTCCCTCTTCCCTCTCCCCCGTCTGTGAATGAAAGGATCGTCGTATATTTTTATTTTATTGGAAAAGCATCTAAAAATCATTCCAGACACGACAGAAGTGAAGATTCAAGTGCTTTTCCAATATTACCCCCAAAAACAGTGGATAAAGACCATACTAGCCTCGTCAATAGCCATGTCACTAACGGACGCTCATATGTACTAACGACGTTCTCCAATTTGGTGCGCCTTGTCATTCATCAAGAAACTGTAATGGGGTTATCTGTCGAAATTGAAACTGTTGGTAGCTGAGTGTCAGCTTGCTAATACTGCAAGGGGGTTTTATGTCAGAAGCTCAAATTATTGTGTTATGTCTCTCTGTGTGAGTGTGAAGAATTTTATCTGTATGAGATACCAGTTATAGGATGCAATTCTGTCTTTATAGAGAATAGGAGGATGGGGAATCTGAGCATTTTTGCTGTTTGTGTCAGCATGTTTCTTCTATCTGTTTATCCCCTATATTTATTGCTCTTATAGAAACTTGTCGAATGAACATGCTCTTTTTATTCTGTCCTGGACCTCAGTACTGAACATGCTATTTTTTCATTTCTGAGATCCTTCTTCATTAACCAGATCAGCATTCTTGAATCGCTGAAGGGTCCGGTGCAAATATGATGGTGTTGAGTTGTATCAATGATTCAATGTAAATGAGATGTATTCTGCCAGTGTATGCTATTTGGTGCTGAGTTGTATCAATGATTCAATTAATACTGAAATAACACATGCCATGATTAAGGTCATCAGTGAAGGTGTTATGTGGCTGTTAGCGTTCTTTATTGATAGCAGATGGATATCTACTTTCTTATTGCTTATGCTTAATTTCTTTGATTGTCTGAAATTTTGGTTTCATATGCTAGACGTTTCCCTTTTGTGCATGGTTCTTACTACTTGCTTACTTATCTAGCTGCCACGACATGTTTCTTGAATTTTTGTGTGGAGTACTTTGAGTGAAATCCTTCGTCACGATGGTCTCGTGCTACAATGCAGAATGCATATGACCACTTGATTGATCCACCACTGTGCACTATTATACTCGTCATTATACTCACTTTAGTTGGCCACCTTTTTTTTACAATGGTTTGAACTAGTTGGTTGTTTTAGAAAAAACTTCATCGCAACCAAACGATACCAAGGATATGTGAATTTTCATCTGGTTGTGCAGAAGATAATGGTAGTTGTGGTGGTTGAATTGTTGCAGTAGGTTGTGGCTGTGGTGGTAGTACCTAGGTGAAGTGGTTAGGCTAGGGTCTGAGAGCTAGCAGTGAATGCTCATGTGGGTTTAGGTTCTGGTGTTTGGAGGTTTTAATGGAGGATAGTAGGGCAGAGCACGGACCGGGTTGGGTGGGTGAGGGTTTTGTTTCCTACGCAACCCAATGATCCCGGATTGGTCATATCGATACACAACCCCAATCAAGTAGTCGACAAACCCAAACCTGATCAAGCCTTTCGACTCGGACCGGTTCGGCCGGGTTTAAACAGGTTCAAAATATTGCAAACCGTTAGCAAACTTCTGTCTATTAACAAGACATATTTAGTGCAAATCAGAAAAAATAAACAAATATAAATCTTACTAATACATAACAAAGCCGAATCTGACATTCTAGTCGATGGAGAAAATCATATTAATGCATAAGTTTGGAAAATTAACTAAAACTATTGTTCGTTCTTATGAAATTTAACTTGGACGGTATTATCTTACTAAAAAATATGTAAATTTTTCATACAAAATTTTAATCGGACCGGCCCGGCCCTAATTGGGTTTCCAACTTCAAACCCATGATCAATCAAAGTTAGTTCGGGTTCACAATTATATACCCATACCCGATCAAGTAGCATGAACGGGTGTTGAATTCGGACCGGTTTGATGTGGACCGGTTTGGGCGAGCTTTGCTCACCCCCATAGGATAGTAGCAGGTGGTTTGTTGAGAGTGTAAATGGATGGTGAAGGTTGTTGGTGTTGGATGGGGTTTGCTTTTAGATAAGTGGTGGTAATGGTAATTCAGGTGAAGGAAGAAGGTAATTGTGGTGTAGGGAATGGTGGTGGCTGCAGCTGTTTAGGAGCAGGTGGTCATGAAGATTGAGGGAGCAGATCGTTAATGTAAATGGAGGCATTGGTGAAATTCGCCAGAATTTGTAACTGCAATTAGTCCGTCAATCTTTGCTTTCTCATTGTTTGAACCAATGGTCTTTGTGACATGAAATCAAATTGAAAGAACTTATCTGCTTGTTTGCATGTTCCATATTTTTAACTTATTGATCCATTGCATTGCTAACCCTTTGCTCGAGTCTATATCTGGTGTGAACTATTATGTTATTGAATTGATAACAAAATCTAATTTTTTTTGTTATCGTTATTTGTATAGATGTTGTTGCTTGTAATGATGCTGCTGCAATATTTCGCTGCTCATGTTGCTATTGCTTGTTGGTTAATGCTCCTGTTGCTTCTTGCTGGTCAATGCAAAAAAATAGCTTTTGTTAATGCTTTGTGCTGGAAGTAACTGTCTGATGGTTTCATGTTGCTGCTATTGCGTGTTTCCTATCGGAGTTGGCTGGATTTGCGTGTTTTCGTTTAATTGTTGATCATTTCGGCTACTAGTAGTATTCCCTCATGATTGTTGAACTCTGAGGTTGAGACTTTGAATGTAATATATTAATTGTTATTAAAATTGTTATATTAAACGCGAAATTTGAGTTTTGCTAGCCCATGGACCGCGGATTCAGTTGATTTGGATAGTAGTTTCAATGATTTGTTCCAACAAACTGGATTTTAATTTTTGTTTTCTTTTCTCAAATATACAATAACCAAACATGAAAATGGAAGTTGTTATATTTTCCTTTCAGTTTGCAACAATCACCAAACACGGAAACGAAAACAGCTTTCTTTTCCCTTTCTTTTCTTTTCATTTCTTTTCCTTTTCCTTTTCATTTTACAAGAACCAAATAGGGCCTTAATAGTTTTTCGCTTACTTTGTTCGAACCCAGGACCTCATGCAGCGACTTTTAAAAAAATAACAGTGTGTGTGTCAAAAGTAGTATGTAAAATGTATATTATGTACTTAAGGTGAATACACATTTATAAGTTCTATCACATTAATGAAGTATGCTAAGTTATGTATGTAAACGGTCCGAACCTAAGTCACCTGATGCGAATGCGGGAGTAGGTGCGGAAAGCGGCCAACTTTGAAAAAAATTACTTTGAGAGTGACATTTAGTACATTTATTTAATATTACATTATAAAATTTATATAAATGAATATTCATTGTTGAAAGGGGAGTATGCAGATGGATATGCAACACAGATACTTTAGAAGGGGGGGGGGGGTTAAAAAGAGTATGCCAACTTTTTGTAAAACTCGTGGAGGAAAAGAGTTTTAGTTCAAGAGCAATGGAGTTCAAGGCATTAAACACAAATTCAAGTCTTTGGAATGAAATACAGTTTGAAATGAAATAGACAAGTCTTTTTCAAGGCCTTGAAAAGAGTTTCAAAGCCTTGAAAACAGACAAGTTTGAATGCTGCAAAAACTAAGTATGTAAGTGAAACTGTAAGTGCAAGAGACACAGGATTTATAGAGTTTAGTCCACTTGGACCTACGTCTCTACCTCAGGGATCTTCTCCCAGTAGGATTTTCAACTCAATTCTTATTAATCAACAGTTAAGCCCTAGATCTCAAGCACAGAGAATTGCCTTACTCTGTTACAGCTTGTGGTTCTCCATAACCTATCTAGTACCTGCTCAGCTAACTGATTAAATAAGAATTATCTATTTTTCACCTTGAACAATCCTTGAGAATGAAATATAGAAGTGTTACAGAAATGATCTACAAATAAAGCACAATACAGAAGAACACTAGAGTGTAGAACTGCAGTGAAGAATGCAGTGAACTTCTGTGAGTTGGATTGTGAGAGTGATGAACTTATTTGATGCTTGTCAATCCAGAATTGTGTCTCTCTTTTTGCCCGTTGAGTGTTGTCTCTTGTTGCTTTAAAATGAGCTCCATTTATACTGTTTGAAGCCCTGCAAATCTTCCCAGATTTTCAGCAACAACTTCCTATTTTGTAGGCAACAAACTTTGACTCTCTTAACAACCTTCTCCAATGGATAATTGATCACAATATTCAGAGATATTGTTGTGATCTTGTCTTTAAACACTCTGAGAAGTTGTCACGAGTTTCTGATTGATCACATAATCATATTCTCTAAATATTTCCCTTCCTTCAAAAGCCAGATAAGGAAACAAATCCTGCACATTTAGGAAATAAAATTTCCCTGCAAAACTGAGTCAAACTGAATTAAATCATGTTAGATATAGCAAAACAGTTTTTCTTTCATCATCAAATAATAACACATCAAGTACAGGGGTGAGAGGGATAGAATTAAATCAAAAGAGTTTAGAGAAACTCCCCCTCAGAACATGCATGCAGGTCAGGCAGTTTCAAGGCTTTGAATCATGGTTCAAGGCCTTGAAATAGCTTTCAAGATTGTGAAACCTGATTCAAGGCTTTGAAAACTGGTTCAAGGCCTTGAAATAACTAAGTATTTCAAGTCCATGAAACCTGTGACCTCACAATCTCCCCTTGATGAAAGACAAAACCTCAATCTATTTGATTCTTAGTTTATGCGAAAAATACTGATTAGCACACAAATCAAACAAATAGTAATAACAAAGTAATTCCAAAACTAAAACAAAAACTGCAAGTAAGTTGCAGATAATACTACTTACCAAAAGATAGGTCATCTAAACAGAAATAAAATCAACACAACCTAAGATTTTCTCCCCCTTTTTGACTTTCATAAAAAAGAATGAGAAGATGTTGGATCGGTGTCTGGAAAATTTTGAAACTAAGAACTTCAAAAGAAAGAATGGAAAAGAAATAATAGGCAGGATTAAGGGCTTGGGTCTTCATCTCCATCCTGATCTCCCTCTTCTTCCTCACTGTCTTCATCAGTCTTATTATGTTCCTCTGGTTCATCTTCATTCTCCCTACCAGTTTCTTCTTCATTCTTATCCTTATCAGCAGTCTTTGTAGATTTCTTCTTCTTCAGGGTTATCAGCAAATCATCTGAGTCAGGACTGTTTACTTCATATCCCTCTTGAGCAGCTTTCTCAACTACCACTTGCTTTCCTTTATCCTTTACTGGAGCAGCCTCTTCATGATTTGAATGTTCACTTGGCAAGTTCTTGTCATAGCCACCTTTCTTGGCACCTTCTTCATCCTCAGGAACATCAAACACAGTCATGCTTCTAAAAATGGTTTCCACCATGTATTTGACCTGTGAGAGATCAGTTTCAAACCCATGCTGATTCTCTTTGATCTCACTATTGTCCATCTCTAGACAATCAAGTCTCTGAAGGATTGAAGACAAATCAGGAGGCTGAGATGTCTGGCTTGAAGTAGGGGTCAAGGCCTTGGGCTTAACAAATTTCTTTGAATTCAGCTCTTCTTCGGTCAAAACTGAATACAACTTCCAAATTTTCTCTTTGGTCTTTACCACCCCAATCTTCTCAAAAACTTTCTCATTCAGCATACCAATCCCATAAGAGATAGACTCTTAACCAGCAGTAGGAATCTCAAGGTGTTGGAAGAATAAAGTGAGCAAATTTGCATGAGGCAGGGGATGCTTTCTCTGATATGTTTGACTGAATAGCATGTGTTCCATTACATGCTTCTGCATATCAATGCCATAGCCATGCACAATCAAATACATAATGTACAACACCCTCTCAGTGACTAACTCCTTTGAATGTTCCCTTGGAAATATGCATCTCATAATAGTGAATAACACTTTAGCTTCAACATTTAACACAGAGTGTGTTAATTGTTTGGATGAAGCAGGAAAATTTGGTCGAAATAATTCTTATCTGACCAATTTCAAAGCTTCATTCTTGGGAGGGTAGTTCTGTGTGTCATACCTCTTAGGACACCCTAGGACATATGAAAACTCAGCATGATCTAATTCCATTTTAACCCTAGCAACTAGAGACTTGATAACTAGATTTGGAGAGTTCTTAAGTTGTTTCATGTTGAGATACAAGAATTTGGTTAGTCTTGGATAGGCTAGCTCAGGGGGGTTTAGCATGAACCACAAAAGAGCTTTTCTTTAACATAGTGATACAATTCAGATTCATTCCAAGCAACATATGCATACTGATCAAGCTACAGAAAGAAATCTTCCTAGATGCAAAACCATCCAACCACTGACCTTTTGAAGTGTTTGAGATGAACCAAGATTCATCAGGAGCAGTGTTCTTTGAGTAGATCTGCAAGGCATTCTCCACATTGTCTCCTGGCTGTTCCTTTTTTACCTTTTCTTTCCCCTTTTAGCTTGAGTTGCCTTCTTTTTTTCTTCAACTTCTTAGGGATAGATACCTCTATTTCTGGTTGCTTCTCTGTAGCAGCTTTGTCTTTCTTCTTCTTCTTCTTCTTATTCTTGTATGAGGAGGGAGTTGCGTCCTTCTTGGCTTTCTTCTTGGGTGGAGGAAGCTCTGCAAGTGCCTCTGCACTAGGTGTTCTAGAACTTGAGTCTCCACTAATCTCTTGAACTTTCATCCACTGCTGCCTTTATCTTCTTCTCTGTACTGTGTTTTGAACCTCCGGCCATCTTGATTCTGTATGAGACTCTTCTAGTGCTCATTAGGGTTTGGGAGAAGAATGGAGAGAGGTAGATTTGATACGGAGTGCATCAGAGGAGAAGAAGATAAATACTGAAGAGTTGGTATTTGAAAAGGAAACTGCAATATTTTTCTGATCTTAAAAGATCTGCAATGGTCAGCAAAGATTCAAATCTTTGAAGCCGTTGTAAATAAATAATTGTATACTATATTTGGCTGAAAAACAGTTTTGAAAAAGGTTGGGGCAATATTGAGCAAATATCTACAAAGATAGCATCCAATACTGAATGATCCAATATTTATTCACTAATCAGTTATCTGACTTATTTTCAAGGCTTTGAAAATAGTTTCAAGGTCTCGAAACGCTGTTAAGCTGAAACACAGAAGACCAAAGCTTTGAATAGATTTTAAGGCTTTGAAAATCACTTCAAACCTTTGAAAGAAATAATAGCTTACCTTCCTTACCTGATGCTCCCCCTAAACCAATGCATCTTTATTTAGCATCCCTAATTCCAGTCTTAGAGCTGAAAATCTTTCATCTGGCAATGGTTTAGTGAAGATATCTGCAAGTTGCATGTTAGTAGAAACAAATTCAAGAACAATATCACCTTTCTCAGCATGATCTCTGATGAAATGGTGTCTGACATCAATGTGCTTGGTTCTTGAATGCTGAACTGGATTCTTTGTAATTTATATTGCACTGGTGTTGTCACATTTGATGGGAATACTTCTGAAATTAAATCCAAGATCCCTCAATTGTTGAGCAATTCATAATACTTGTGAACAGAATGCTCCGGCAGATATATATTCAACTTCAGTTGTTGATAGAGCCACTGAGTTTTGTTTCTTGGAGTGCCAACTGATCAGAGATGATCCAATAAATTGGCAAGGTCCAGAAGTGATTTTCCTATCAACTTTGTAACCCACAAAGTCAACATCTCTATACTCTTTTACATTGATACTCTTACCAGATTCATCTTTATCTAAAGACAGTGTAGAACTCATTGGAGTCTTGATCTCTTTGGATTGAGACATGTTGTACTTCTTCAGCAAGTCCCTAGTGTACTTGCTTTGATGCAGAAAGATGCCCTTCTTCAACTGATGTATTTGAAGTCCAAGGAAGAAGTTCAACTCTCCCATCATACTTATTCCAAATTCTCTGCTCATAAGACTTGAGAATTCTTTGCATAGAAGATCATTAGTAGATCCAAACAGAATATCATCATCATAAATCTGAACTACAAGTAAATCTTTCTCACGAGTCTTTATGAAAAGGGTTTTGTCTACCAATATCCTCTTTTGATATCATTTTCAAGCAGAAACTTTGAAAATCTTTCATACCAAGCCCTTGGAGCTTGTTTCAAACCTAAAGAACTTTTTCAAGTTTATAAATATGATCTGGAAACTTATCACTTTCAAATCCAGGAGGTTGTGCAACATAAACTTCTTCTTGCAAGTAGCCATTCAGAAATGCACATTTCACATCTATTTGAAATAGTTTCATGTTTTTGAAAGATGCAAATGCAAGCATAATTCTAATTGCTTCTAACCTTGCAACTAGAGCAAAAGTTTCCTCCTAATCAATACCTTCTTCTTGATCGTAGCCTTGAGCAACTAATCTTGCTTTGTTTCTGATCACCTTGCCATTCTTATCCAATTTTTTTCTGAACACCCATCTGGTACCAATGACAGACTAGTTTGCAGGTGGAGGAACTAGGTTCCACACCTTGTTTCTTTCAAACTCATTGAGTTCACTTTGCATACTATAATCCAGTCTGCTTCTTGTAAAGCTTCCTTCACAGTTTTTGGTTCTACAAGAGAAATGAAAGCATTGAAGGCACAAAGATTATTCAACTGTGATCTTGTTTGTGTACCAGTGGTTGGGTCAGAGATGATGTTGTCAGCTGGACGAGATGAAAGATATTTGAATCTCTTTCTTGGAGACCATGGTTCAGGCTCTCCATATTACTTTTCTGGTCTTGAGGTAGTAGCTTGATCATTCATCTCTTTCTGATCATCTTTGTCAAGGCTTTGATCTCTATTTTCAAGGCCTTGAGACCTGTTTTCAAGGTCTTGAAAATGGCTTATGTTTCCTTCTGAACCTTTCTTGAACCCAAGAGAGTTCTCAGCTTCTTCTTCTTATTCATGCTTGTTCACATTCAAGTCTGCAAAAATTTCACTCAAAGAACCATCATAGCTTTCATCAAAAATAACATGAATACTTTCTTCAACCAGCTTGGTTCTTTTATTATAGATTCTATAAGCTTTTATAGTAAGAGAGTAACCAAGAAATATACCTTCATCACTTGTCCTTACCATTGTTGTGTACATAGCATGTGCAACCAAAGAGTCTGAAGTATGAGATGTTTGGCTTTCTCCCTTTGAAGAGTTCATAGGGAGTTTTCTTCAAGATAGGTCTGATCAAGCACCTGTTCAAAATGTAATTTACTGTATTCACAGCTTCTGCCCAATAATGTTTTGGCAGCTCGTTTTCTAGAAGCATTGTTCTTGACATATCTTCAAGAGTCCTGTTCTTTCTTTCAACAACTCCATTCTGTTGAGGAGTTCTAGGAGCAGAGAAACCGTGAGAGATACCATGCTTAGCACAAAACAAATCAAAATCTAATTGATCAAACTCTCTACCATGATCACTTCTGATTGAAGCAATAGATATGTTTTTCAAGGTTTGAAGTTCTCTGCAAGCTTTGAAAATTCAGAGAGGGCTTCAGATCTAGACCTGTTGCTAGTAGACTTGCGACTTCCGCTGGCGATTGACAAATTCATTCCGGTTACCCAGGGGTATTTAGCCTTGAAAGGTGGTCCACCCAAGTATATCTAGAATAATCATCTATAATAACTAGCATATACCTCTTACCTTTTGGAGTTGGTGTCCTCATAGGACCACACAAATCCGTTTGAAGTTGTTCAATATGTCTAGAAGTACTTACAAACTTCTTTGGTTTGAATGAGCTTCTGGTCTGCTTACCCTGAGCACAAGCTTTACACACTTCATCATCTTTGAACTTGATAGATGGTAATCCTCTTACCAGATCTTTGGAGATCAGCTTGTTCAAGGTATGCAAACTAATATGACCAAGCTTTCTGTGCCAAACCCTTGAATCCTCTTTCAAGGCCTTGAGACACTTTAAGCTCTTACTTGAAACTTTGTTAGTCTAAGAGGTATAAACATTGTTTGATCTAGAGGCTGTGAGAATGCAATTGCCTGATTTCTCATTTTGCACCACACACTTCTCTTTATCAAAGATAACCTTATTGCCATTATCACAAAGCTTAGATACACTAAGCAAATTAAATTTCAAACCATCAACTAGATATACATCAGAAATAGAATTTTCTGAATCTGTACCAACTTTACCAATACCAAGAATGTTGCATTTTCCTTTGTCACCAAGTGTAATTGAACATTCAGATTGCTCTTTCAATTCTGAGAATAGAGATCTCTTTCCACTCATTTGTCTTGAGAAACCACTGTCCATAAACCACTTATGTTCTTTGATGTTGGAGACAACCTGCAAACACCAATCACTGCCTTACCCAGGGGTTAGATGATAACTCCTTAATAAGAGTTATCATATGTACGTTTCACATTGTTATTGTGTGTGTTTCGGTGCAAAGTGATGGATTTTGGGCTAATTTGAGAAGAAAATGCTCTTTTGGATGTTTTTGAGCTTTAATGCACAATCCGGGCGTTTCTCAATGGTTTTGAGTATAATTTTGATAATTTATCACATTTGATCTTCGCGGTAGTGTTCGTGTTGTTGTTTGACAGGAATTATGTATGCGGAAATCAAGTGGAGAGAAGAAACGAGCTTCGGAATAGAAGAAAAGACGAATTTGGCGCGTTTTGGATGTTTTCGCCAAATATTGGGCAATAATTGAGAAAAACAAGAAAATGATCTGGAAATGAGAATTTCTCTACATGGATGAAGTCTACGTCGCAAAAGGAATCCAAAGGTGCAAAAATCAAATTTATCGGAGTCCGGACGAAAAAGTTATGTCAAAAGGATGCTCAAAGAGATAAAACGCGGCCAAAAGCATCCGGAAATGCCAAACACGCCTTTCGAGGAGCTAAATTGATGAATGAAGGATTCCCCGAAATTTGAGAATGTTTTATAGCATAAAAGGAGTCTCGAGGTCGAGGAGATACTTATGGAAGCAAAGATGCGGGCAAGGAATCGGAAAATAGTCGAAAAAGGATGTTTTTGGGTGACCCAGACTTCTCTTTGTACGAAGAGATTTGTCTTCGTACGAAGAGATTATACTTAGCCAAATTTTGAGTTGCTGAAAATGTCTTCCCAAAACAGCTTGCAGTACTTATCTGGGAAGACCTTCCTACGAAGAGAAAAAAGTCTTCCTACGAAGGTCTTCGTACGAAGAGAATTGTCTTCGTACGAAGAGATCGCTAAAAACAGCAGATTCGTTGGGGCTTTTGTGTAATTACTTGTAACTTGTTCTAAACACTATGGAAACATATTAGAACGGGTTAGGGCATAGTTTTTCAGTATCTTTGAGTTGGAGACAAGTGCTTGGAGCTACGGGGAGCTTGGGAGACGCTTTGTTTGATCTTTTCTCTTCCCTCTCTCTAGTTTTTGGTTTATGATCATGAAACTTTGTATCTTGATCATGTATTGTCATAGCTAAAGCCTCTTTTGTTGGGAATTCTCGTTTGGTAGCTAGGGTTTGATATGAACTTGATGTTTTGGGATTGTGATTCACGTTTTGAACTTAATTAAGCATGTTCTTCTATTATTATGAAAAGTTTATGTTAAATCTCTATATTTCTTACGCGTAGCTAACGTATGATTGATCTTAATTAGGATTCATGCGGTAACTCTGTTATTCTTAGTCGGTAAATTGAACTTTTCACCTAGTTGTATCACTACTTGGTAACTCGTTAGTGTTGATTAGGATCATAAAGTAGAATAATGAACGTAATGCATGTGTAAAATTAAATTAGGCTTGGTAACTCAATTTAAATTTGATTTTAGACATAGACAACTTGTTTGGTAACTCGGCGAGTTGTGTAGTGCTTGATTAATAATAGAAGACATATTAGTGTTTCATGAATCAAAACATAACTCATATCATTCTTAGTGATCCTAGAGAGAATTCTCGGTATTTTGCATCTTATTAGTAACGTTATAAATCATTCTTCGTTATTCGTGACCCATTCCACTCGATTAATTGAGAATCTTGTTTTGTTTATTTTTATAAGAATTAGAAAAACAAACAACTTTGCGAATTGCCCACATAAGGTTTAAGATAATAACTAGTTTAACAAAGTCTCTTAGGTTCGGCAATCCGGATTTCCGGATATTACTACACACGACAGCCATACACTTGTGGTTAGATCGTGTCAAGTTTTTGGCGCCGTTGCCGGGGACTTCGGCTAAATTATTTATAATTCGTAGCCTTAGGGATTTTAATTTTTTTTGTTTATATCTTTTACTCACCTACGTTTTGTGTATTTTGTGATTTCAGGTTGATTTGCACAGTGCATAACCCGTTCTAGAGACGAGCCTTTGTATCCAACATTTGAAAACCCGAAATCCTTATTGAGAGCCAAAGTAGAGACAAGAGGAATTCAAGCTAAGTCACCATGGATGATGAAACTAGAGCTGAGTTTGAAAGGATCCGCAAAAATGTCCAAGATGCGGAAGCAGCTAGAGCAGCTGCTGTAGAGGATGCAGCAAATAGAGCACGAGAAACTGAGCAGCTTAGGGCTCAAATGGCTGAGATGCAGGAAATGATTGATCGCTTGCCCCCCCCCCAATCCACAACCACGTCCTGGTGTGGGGGCACAAGTGGCGAACATCGGTGGGAACAATAATGGGAATAATGGGGGAAACAACAGGCAGAACGCCGAGGCACCGATCAACAATACTGAGATTGAAGACCGCCCTATGGTGGACTATCATGACTACTCCAGCATGTTACCAACCTACCATTGTCAGGCCGCAGATCAATGCCCAACACTTCGAGCTGTGCCAACATATGATCAATATAGTTCGTGATGAGTGCGCGTTCAACGGAGCTCCAGGAGATGATCCCAACCACCATCTACTGGTATTTGAGCAAATCACATCAACCTTGCACGACCAACGAGTTCCAGATGAAACATTTAAAATATTACTATTTCCTTTCTCTTTATTGGAAAAGCTAAGAAGTGGCTTATGGAGCTGCCAACTGGCAGCATTGTGACATGGGCAGATTGTTGTCATGAGTTTCTGAGGAAGTATTTGCCACCATCCAGATTCGCTCAGCAGATCGCTGAAATTGCAAATTTTACTCAGGAAGAAAACAGCTCATTGGGAGATGCTTGGAGGAAGTTCAGCCAAATTCTCCGTAGATGTCCGAGTCATGGGGAGCCATGGCACAAGCTCTTCCATTATTTATACAGTGCATTAGACAAGGAGACAGCTAACCAGTTAGATATGCTAACTTGGGGTAACTTTATGGGACTTGGGGCACAGCGAGCTCAGGATCTTCTGAACAACGTGGCCAAGAGAGAGACTACGAGGTATGATACTCGTAGGTATTCGAGACCTGGGGATGTTGCTTTGGTAAACAAAATTGAATCTATGGAGCAGAAGCTGGAATCCATGACCTCAGCATTTCACGGCATACAACCTCCATCACAGGTGAAGCCTATGGGGGAGTTACTCGCGGATGAGAATAAGGGATATGGCTCCATTGAAGATGTAAATTACATTGGTCCACCACGACAGCAGCAGTGGACTAACACTTATCATCCCAACAACCGCAATCACCCCAACTTTAGCTATGCCAACCTTAACAGTGGGTTATATGCACTGGGTCATCAGCCAAGTACGTCATACCAGGCACAGCAGCAGGCTCCACGATAAGAAGAGCAAGAGGCAAACGCGTTATTGAGAAAGTTGATTGCTAATCAAGACAGGATGGAGAGCACGATTGTCTCTATGTAAGCCACACTTATGAGCCACGAGACTAAGATTGGGCAGACTGCCAATCATAATGCTAAATTTCCACCAGATATGTTGCCTTCTAATACCATTCCTCCTACTGAGCAGCTCAAAGCTATTACTACTCGCAGTGGCATTACTACTCATGATCCTCCATATCATAGCCATGCGAGAGCTGAAGCTAAAAAGGCCACATAGAAGGAATTGGGTGAAGAGTTGCCCAAATCCGTGAGTCCCCAATTAAAGGACACGGTCGAGAAGAAAGAAGAGCCCAAGAACACTCCAAATCCGGCCACTTATGAGCCACGAATACCATATCCGGCGGCAATAAAGAAGGATGATGAGGAACACTTTGGAAAATTTCTGAACATATTCAAGCAGCTGCATATAAACATCCCATTAGTGGAAGCACTTGCTCAGATGCCCAAGTACAAGAAGTTCTTGAAGGAAATCTTATGGGGCAAGAAGAGCATAGACCCTTATGCAACGGTGAAATTGACAGAGACATGTAGTACTGTTATACAGAGGGACATTCCCAAGATGAGAGATCCAGGAAGTGTCATTCTAGGCTGCACTCTTGGGGGTGGATATCATACACATGGTCTTTGTGATTTGGGGGCGAGTATCAATCTCATGCCATTGTCCTTATTTCAGAGATTGAGCATTGATGCGCCAACCCCAGTGAAGATGGGTCTGCAATTGGCAGACAATTATATTGTTACAGCAAAAGGGGTGATTGAGAACTTCCTCGTGAAAGTGGGTGCGTTTGTCTTTCCAGCTGACTTTGTGATAGTGGACATCAAGGAGGATCGCGATGTTCCACTTATCTTTGGAAGATCGCTTTTGAAGACAATGCGTGCAAATGTGGATCTAGAGACTCAGGAGTTGACTATTAAGGCTCTAGATTCATCACTGGTTTTCAAAGCATTTGTTCCGGGCAAGGTGAAGAATAAGTTGGCTATGATCAAGTTCAGAGAAGATAGTGTGGATCCTTCTCTTGGGTTGCCTACAATTTTGCAGCCCGATCCACCCGAATCAGAAAAGAAGCCAAATCTAGTGTGTGCGCATGATGTGGTGCAGAAAATTAAGGACAAGAAATTAAAGAAGGAGGCACGTCGTGCTAGACCTCCTTAACATTCTTTGAGGTAACTGGGTCGGGTCGTCGACCTTAAATTACACGGCGCTTGTTGGGAGGCAACCCAACCTATTTATTGCGTTAATTTAGGGAGTTAGTTTTTAATACAGTTGCGTGTGTTTTGTTTATTTATTTTGGAGAGATGAGAGAGAGAGAGGGACTAATGGTGTTTTCCAAGTGACATATTTGAGCAGATTATGGGAGAATCTACCCCGGTGTGCCATGGCACACATGGCAGTCATAGGGACTCGTGCATGCGAGTTGGGGATTCTTCAGACATGGATTTTAGCAGAGGAGGCAGTAGACCCCGGTGTGTGAGAACACACAGACTTTAGAAGGGCATGGTGGTGCAATTACTGTGCTTGGGGACTGCTTGGCGCGATTTCTTCTCCACCCTTGACGTGGTTGTGAGTATCTTGTTCCTTTAGCTTATTTTTGTGTCACTTTTATTATATATGTCATGCTCCATCTCATTTACTGGCCTTTCACATTGATTGCTGAGTTCTCTTGCATGATCTCTAAATTCGTTGAGGACAACGAAGCATTCAATGTGGGGGTGGTTTAACTATTTACTAGCCAATGTGTCTTGCATAGCCAGTTACATGTAGGATGTTTTTAGATTGTATTGTGAGTCAGTATTGGTTTATGTTATGTTTTTCCTTATATTTTCGTATTGTGTAGAGTAGATTTAAATACTGTTTGCACTTTTAAATAATTGAGTACACCCATCAAACAAATAGTTTGTGTAGAGTCAAATTTTTACGAGTCAAGGCCTTGCATATAGAGTTAGGATATTATGAAAAATACAAAAAAATTATAAAAGAGGAAATCCATAAAAAATAGAAAATTGAAAATTTTGAGAAAAGGCAATTGAGAGAAGCTTGGATTTGGTTGATTTAGTGAGATGTAAAAACTTTAGGCATAGGGTGTGAATTTTGACCGAGAATGTACAATTTTAGTTCCCCCTAGTAAATATAGAGAGAATCTCATTACGGGAATGTCTACCTATTTTTAAACTGAAATTAAATTTTAAAAGCTAAAGTGTGTGTTGTTTTTCTCTAAAAGAGTTGAGTTTGGTGTTTGCTAAACAAGCCGAATGTTCACGTTGTCCGTCTTAGGTAGTCGCCAGCCCGCCTCGTAGTGGCACACAAAACAGCTATGCGAGGATGTGTATGAGAGTACTCACTGCTTTTATATCTTACCTTATAGGACCACTAGTATACCCTAATTGACCCTTGGATTCATTGTTAGCCTCTATGACCTAGGGAGACGATTCTTGGCCTTCATCATATATCGTTTAGAATAACCTTCCTAGAGTGTCACGAGGGAGTAGTACTTGAGGGGGTTAGTTGAGGGAGTGCTTCATTACATATTTTTGTGAGTTCTGCAGATCGCATATGCTTCATTGGATATCTACGAGGGGATGCGAGGGTGAGTGAGTTGGCTTGCACACTAAGGTGTGGTGGTGTTCCATGTCATTACATCGTGGACACAATAGTGTAGAGCCTGAGTGCGTGACATCTAATATGCACGAAATGGGGTGGTTGTATTGAATTGGTGGAACGTGCTAGGTATCGGATTTTTATCATCTTGGTGTAGGAGGTTCGGTTGGATTAGGCACGTGACATATCTTATCTGACTACTTGAGAGGGGATGTGACTACATTCTAGTGTGGGGGTGTCGACATTTGACTACGGACATAGAGATTGTGGATTTGATGACTCCACCCCCATACATGCTTTTACGAAGTTTGCGGTTGTGTTGGCATTGTTTGATTCTTGAAGGAGCATCACTCGTATATTATTATTGATATTTGATTGAGAGAAAAAGAAAAATATATATAGAAAAATAAAAAAAAAATAAAAAGTAGAAATGAATGAAGAAGATAAAAGAGAGGAAAAAAGGAGAGGAATAAAGAAATAAAGTGTTCTTATTGAAAATCGAGTGGTGAAAGTTCTTATTTCGGGATTGAAGGTAAAGACTTGAGTTTTGCGCATTATTTGCTTTGATGGCCACATAATTGACATGGTACCAGGGTTTGAGGGGATTGAGGGCCGGAGTCGGTGAGATTCGGGTTGTGGATTCCTATCATCAGGGTGAGGGTGTGTGAGATATGGGTTTGGTGAGTTTATGTGACACTTTATGATTTTTGCTTCATACAAGTTATATCATTTTCGTCCCTAAGTCTCATCATCTTTGACCATTAGTGGGATAGGAGCTCGGACGGTGAATGTGGCTTAGCCTTGGTCAGCCTCTTAATTTTATCAGCACACATGAAGAGGTAGGTTGTTCTTTAAAGTAAAGTTAAGCTTTCTATACTAACTGTGGGGAATCACTTGTTGTCGAGTTTAGTTGCGATTCACGCATCTTGCCTAACTTTTTCATCACTCCATGAGCATTTAGTCTATGTGTATTGAAATTGCCTGATCTCTCAAAACGAAAGAATTTAAAAGCTTTTATGTATTTAAGATCGAGTCTAGAATTTCATTTGCATCATCTTGATGCAATAGTAGTGTCTTGAGTCATGTTAGATTCGTTTGTGTCTTGTCGGCTAATATACAGTTAAATGCAGTAGATGAGACTTTGCTCGGGACGCGTAAATGGCAAGTGTGGGGGTATTTGATAACTCCTTAATAAGAGTTATCCTATGTACGTATCACATTGTTATTTGTGTGTGTTTCGGTGCAAAGTGATGGATTTTGGGATAATTTGAGAAGAAAATGCACTTTTGGATATTTTTGAGCTTTAATGCACAATCCGGGCGTTTCTCAATGGTTTTGAGTATGATTTTAATAATTTATCACATTTGATCTTCGCGGTAGTGTTCGTGTTGTTGTTTGACAGGAATTGCGTATGCGGGAATCAAGTGGAGAGAAGAAACAAGCTTCGGAATAGAAGAAAAGACGAATTTGGCGCGTTTTGGATGTTTTCGCGAAATATTGGGCAATAATTGAGGAAAACGAGAAAATGATCTGGAAACCTGAATTTCTCTACATGGATGAAGTCTACGTCGCAAAAGGAACCCAAAGGTATAAAATCAAATTTATCGGAGTCCGGACGAAAAAGTTATGTAAAAAAGGATGCTCAAAGAGATAAAACTCGGCCAAAAGCATCCGGAAATGCCAAACACGCCTTTCGAGGAGCTAAATTGATGAATGAAGGATTCCCCGGAATTTGGGAATGTTTTGTAGCATAAAAGGAGTCTCGAGGTCGAGGAGATACTTATGAAAGCAAAGGTGCGGGCAAGGAATCGAAAAATAGTCGAAAAATGATGTTTTTGGGTGAGACTTCTCTTCGTATGAAGAGATTTGTCTTCGTACGAAGAGATTATACTTAGCCAAATTTTGAGCTGCTGAAAATGTCTTCCCAAAACAGCTTGCAGTACTTATCTGGGAAGACCTTCCTACGAAGAGAAAAAAATCTTCCTACGAAGGTCTTCGCACGAAGAGAATTGTCTTCGTACGAAGAGATCGCCAGAAAAAGCAGATTCGTTGGGGCCTTTGTGTAATTACTTGTGACTTGTTCTAAACACTATGGAAACATATTAGAACGGGTTAGGGCATAGTTTTTCAGTATCTTTGAGTTGGAGACAAGTGCTTGGAGCTACGGGGAGCTTGGGAGACGCTTTGTTTGATCTTTTCTCTTCCCTCTCTCTAGTTTTTGGTTTATGATCATGAAACTTTGTATCTTGATCATGTATTGTCGTAGCTAAAGCCTCTTTTGCTGGGAATTCTCGTTTGGTAGCTAGGGTTTGATATGAACTTGATGTTTTGGGATTGTGATTCACGTTTTGAACTTAATTAAGCATGTTCTTCTATTATTATGAAAAGTTTATGTTAAATCTCTATCTTTCTTACACGTAGCTAACGTATGATTGATCTTAATTAGGATTCACGCGGTAACTCCGTGATTCTTAGTCGGTAAATTGAACTTTTAACCTAGTTGTATCACTACTTAGTAACTCGGTAGTGTTGATTAGGATCATAAAGTAGAATAATGAACGTAATGCATGTTTAAAATTAAATTAGGCTTGGTAACTCGGTTTAAATTTGATTTTAGACATAGACAACTTGTTTGGTAACTCGGCGAGTTGTGTAGTGCTTGATTAATAATAGAAGACATATTAGTGTTTCATGAATCAAAACATAACTCATATCATCCTTAGTGATCCTAGAGAGAATTCTCGGTATTTTGAATCTTATAACGTTATAAATCATTCTTCATTAATCGTGACCCATTCCACTCTATTAATTGAGAATCTTGTTTTGTTTATTTTTACTAGAATTAGAACAACAAATAACTTTGCGAATTTCCCACATAAGGTTTAAGATAATAACTAGTTCAACAAAGTCTCTTGGGTTCGACAATCCGGATTTCCGGATATTACTACACACGACAGCCATACACTTGGTGGTTAGATCGTGTCATTAGACCAAGTGTGGAATTTGGACTCATACTTAGAATCAACCATATTTGGTGGTCTGACCCCTTTAGGAACCCAAATCTGTCTGACTTGTCCTTTAAGTTGAAATTGGAATGTGTTCCTCATTATATGAAGGTCTCTTCTTCTGAAAGAACAAGTCATCTTCATATTACCAATCTTGTTACAAAAATGACACTTAGGGGAAGTTTTGCTTCCAGCTTTCACAAATCTGGTATTGTTATTTCTTGGAAAGCTTGGATTGTATCCAATACCAGTTTTGTGAACAAACTTTGAACTTCCTCCAAGAATCAAGTTTAACTTGTGTTCTAACCTTGCAAGCTTCACTTTGACTAATTCAGATTCTTGAAGTTTCTCAGCAAGAGTAGTCTTTTATTTATCTAATTCATCAACATGATGTCTCAGATTAACAAGGATGTTACTCAGTAAAGAGTTCTTATTGACTACTTCCTTGACTTGTGTTTTCAAGGCTTTGAAACTGGTTTTCAAGGCCTTGATATCACTGTAAGTTTTCTTCTGAGAGATTTCAATATTCTGATTCAGACAAACAAGTTGTAAATTCTATTTTGCTTGCTCATGAATTTTTTCTTTCAAAACTCTAATCTTTTTCAGATAATCTTCTTCATTTATAAACATTGTTCTAAGATAACCTGAAAGAGCATCTTTTGGTTTTGAAATCAGATAGTTTACCATTACCTCAATGTTCTTCTCAAAACTTTCATCATGCTTGGCCATGAAGCATAGGTTGGCATACTCTTCTTCAAATTGAGATTCACTTGAGTTGTCTGAATCACTCCATGAAGCTATCATAGCTTTATTCTTCTGTCATGGTCTTTCTTCTGAAAGTTCTTGTTTTTCTTGTGTGGACAATCTCTTATCAAATGTCCTGCATCACCACACTCAAAGCAGTTCATGACTTTGGATTTATTTTGTGAAGAAGACTTACCTTTGTAGTCCTTGCTACTGGAAGATCTGTTTCTTTCTCTGTTGAAGTCTTTGTTTCCAAAGTTCTTCCTCTTGAGAATCCGGGTCAAGGCCTTGGAAATCAATGCAAATGGATCTTCATCATCTTCAGTTTCAAGGCTTTGAATTTTATCATTCTATTTGGCCTTGAGTGCTAAGTTCTTGACACCTTCAGGTAGTTCTCCATCAGCTTCATTCATGGATATTTCATGTATCAGGAGCTTCCCTTGTAGGTCATCAAGTTGTAGTGATGAGAGATCTTGAGCTTCTTCAATGGTTGTTGTCTTTGGTTCCCATTTGGCCTTTGGAAGACTTCTCAGTATCTTCCTCACCTTTTCTTCATTAGAAATGTGTTTTCCCAAAGAATCAAGGTTGTTGACAATGTATGTGAACCTCTTGAACATCTCTCTGATTGAATCATCTGCATTCATCTTGAACCACTCATATTGCCTGAGATAGATGTTGATTTTGGTTTTATTGACTTGAGTGGTTCCTTCAAAGGTCACCAGAATCTTATCCCATTTCTCTTTGGCAGTCTTGCAGCCTGAAATCCTATTGAAGTCATCTATACTCAAAGCAGAGTACAAGATGTTAATAGCTTTGTAATTCTTAGAAAATTGTTCCAATTCAGAAAAGGATAGTGAGTCTTCAGATTTGGGAGTTTTGATCCCATCGTTCTCTGTAAAGAAAGTGTGAGGTCCATTCTGAATAATGGTCCAAAGCTCTATGTCCTGATCAATGATGAACATCGTCATCAGGGCTTTCCAGTGAGCAAAGTTGTCTCCACAAAATAGAGGAGGTCTGTTGGAAGCTCTTCCCTGTGAGAAACCACCATTACCTGCAGTACTCATGATCACCAGATGCTCAAATCATATATAGTGATACAAGCTCTGATACCAATTGAAAGGGGAGTATGCAGATGAATATGCAACACATATACTCTAGAAGGGGGGGGGGGGTGAATAGAGTATGACAACTTTTTGCAAAACTTGTGGAGGAAAGATTTTTAGTTCAAGAGAAATGGAGTTCAAGGCCTTGAACACAAATTCAAGCCTTTGGAATGAAATACAATTTGAAAGAAAATAGACAAGTCTTTTTCAAGGACTTCAAAATAATTTCAAACCCTTGAAAACAGACAAGTTTGAATGCTGCAAAAACTAAGTATGTAAATGAAACTGTAAGTGCAAGAGACACATGATTTATAGAGTTCAATCCACTTGGACCTACGTCTCTACCTCATGAATCTTCTCCCAGCAGGTTTTTCAACTCAATTCTTATTAATCAACAGCTAAGCCCTAGATCTCAGGCACAGAGAATCGCCTTACTCTGTTACAGCTTGTGGTTCTCCCTAACCTATCTAGTACCTGCTATAGCTAACTGATTAACTAAGAATTCTCTATTGTTCACGTTAAACAATCCTTGAGAATGAAATATAGAAGTATTACCGAAATGATCTACAAATAAAGCACAATACAGAAGAACACTAGAGTGTAGAACTGCAGTGAAGAATGCAGTGAAATTCTGTGAGTTGGATTGTGAGAGTGATGAACTTATTTTATGCTTGTCAATCCAGAATTATGTCTCTCTTTTTTTCCGTTGAGTGTTGTTTCTTGTATCTCCAAAATGAGCTCCATTTATACTGTTTGAAGTTCTGCAAATCTTCCTAGATTTTCATCAACAACTCCCTATTTTGTAGGCAACAAACTTTGACTCTATTAACAGCCTTCTCCAATGGATATTTGATCACAATCTTCTGGCATATTGTTGTGATCTTGTCTTTAAACACTCTGAGAAGCTGTCATGAGTTTCTGATTGATCACAAAATCGTCTTCTCTAAGTATTTCCCTTCCTGCAAAATCTAGCTAAGGAAACAAATCCTTCACATTTAGGAAATAAAATTTCCCTGCAAAACTGAGTCAAACTGATGGACCAAATCATGTTAGATATATCAAAACAGTTTGTCTTTCATCATAAAGTAGTAACACATCAAGTATATGGGTGAGAGGGATAGAATTAAATCAAAAGAGTTTAGAGAAACTCCCCCTCAGAACATGCATGCAGGTCAGACAGTTTCAAGGCTTTGAATCTTGGTTCAAGGCTCAGCTATTTCAAGCCTGTGAAACCTGATTCAAGGCTTAGAAAACTGGTTAAGGCCTTGAAATAACTAAGTATTTCAAGTCCATGAAACCTGTGACCTTACAATTGTCACACTTCATAAAATGATGTGCAATATTCTAGCTCCATATATATATTGTCTGCTATTGTTATCATAATTGTTGATGCACAATCATTTGAGGTGAAAGAAATGTGAATTATTGAGAGGCCATGGTCGTGAATTGGACACCGTCTCAATATAATAATGCGGACCCTTCCTCAAGAACAACTGCATAACATGGATTAGATGTTGGTTCTGGAACTTATCTAGGGCTTGTTTGGGAAAGCTAGATTAATAGATTAATTAATTATTTTAGAATAATTATTCTGGCCCATTTGGGAAATCAGATTAATTATAACATTTTTTTCTAATAGCCGGGTCCAGTTGTAATAATAGTCGGGTCCGACCATTATTTTACTATTATTTGTAACATGTTCATGGTCAGGCCGTGACCGGTTGAAGCTTAACCGGGACCGGTTGGGTCCTAACCGGGACTGGTTGTCTCTTAACAGGGACATGTTGCATCCTAACCGGTACCTTTTGCATGTCATTAGCATTGCCTATAAATTATGCGTGTGTCGTTCATTTTCACTACGCTGAGTATTTGTTGGCAGTTCTTCCAACACATTCACAAATCTCCTACCAATCGGGTCAAGATAACTAACTTTTATATTTCTCTTGTGTTAAATGTTGAAGTAAACTATTTAATGCTAACTTAATCATTCCATTTTGTGAAGGATGCACGGTGGTTGTGGCTCAACTCTTAGCCGTCGTAATGCTCGGATGAGCGTGATTCAACACCCTCGTTGTTGGAACTCGGTTGATTGGGAGACTTTCATTCAGTTGTTGCTTAAACAGAAAGAGTTTGGGAACATGCAAGGGTCGCATTTTAAAAGGGTAGCATTTGATCAGATTGCTATTGAAGTGGCAGAACGAACCGGTCGTACCCACGCACCGACGCATTTGCGATTCCAAGCTGACAATCTCCGCGTTGTCTTCTTGCGATGGGTTAGGGAGCACCGTGCTCGACAAAATGGACCTTCAGTGGTTGAACCAGGTGTTAATGTAACACCCCGTCTTTTTCTAAGTATTATTGACCTATTTTTCGTAAAGTTTAAACAGTTATTTTCAAAATATTTGGCTAGTGGGGAGACAACTGTATTTTTAGAAGACATTAGATCGTTAATAAATGGGGTGGTAGTTGTATTTGACAAAAGCTAAATAGCCAAATAGGTAAATAGTAATAAGGAAAACAATAAAATAAAAACAAAAACAATTTGTTTTCGTCCCATTACCCAAGGGGCCGCGCATTTGTGTTCACCCGACAAAATTCTTCCTCATTTTTTATTCTTTCTCTCTCCGTCTCCTTCTCTCCCTCCATATCTTCTCCTCCTTATCTTCTTCGGGCAACCATAGAACCCCCAACACCACCACCACCCCCGAGACCAACATCACCCACCTCCACCTCCATCTCATCTCCCCCATCTCTCACCCACCATCTCTCCCTCTTTCTGTTCTGTTGGACGCAACAAAGAAGCAGCAGCAGCGACAACAATGGCCGCTGCCACAGGCGAGAAGACCCACCAACGGAGACACCACAGCCACCACCACCACTACTTATCCCTCTTTCTCCGTCTGCCTCATCCTCTCTCGCTCTCTCTCCATGTGGAGACTCAGAAAACGGAGGTATAAGCAATAAACAAGGCAGCGGTAGCAGCAGATGCAACATCTCCGGCAAACCACCATTAATTCCAGCGAGGAATTCGCCGGAGCTTAACCAAGGCAACCCAGCCTCTTCCACCCATCCCTCTCGCATCCTGGAGGTCCGACCAAGCTGTTGGAAGGCTCAGACAAGGCCAAGAACAGTCGGGGAAGCCCCGTCGAGCCCTCCGGTGACGTCGACGGCGACCTCGACCCGTTCCGTTTCTTGACCGTTTCTCGCAAAATTTGGTGTGGGTATGCTCTAAATCTCCTCCTTAGTCGTTTTATGTAATCAGAATCATGTATTAGGGCATTGAATCCATGTTTTGATCCGTGAGTTTGAGTGTTCATGATTAGGGGTTAAAATGCAATATTTCAGAAAGTTTTCTTGGGGGGTGTTATTTTGTATTTTCATAACCTTAAGGGGGTGCATATGACTTTTCCTAAACTTTTGGGGTACTAGATGCAGTTTACAATTTCAGATTCATTAATAAACTTCATTTTATTTAATTTGTTTAGATTATTATTTATAATTAATAACTATATCTTTAATAAATTGGTTGGGGTTATTATTTGTGCAATCTGAAACTTGGAGGACATGTATTGTTGAATCTGAAACTGCTTTTTTTTTTTTTTTTTTTTTCTTTAAGTAGGGGCCATTGTTTGTCCTTTAAAAGAATAAAGGAGAGCTACATGTCGTTTACATAACATTATATATATATATATATATATATGTGTGTGTGTGTGTGTGTGAAATAAAAAATAGGAAATTTGGATTAAAATTATTTTCTGAATATTCTTATTTTCATTCCAACTATATAGAAGTGATTTTTGGTCTTGAAATTTTATTTCGTATATGCATTACAAAGTAAACTAGAGATGTATAATATTATTGGGTATATTTATTCAATAATAAATATTGTTTTGTTTAAATAGTTGATCTCAGAGTATCATAGATTGACATTCTAAATGGATTGGTTGTCAAAATATCGCTTTTAGAATAAACTAGTTAGAAAGTAATTTGAGAAATATTTATGAATAGCTCTTAATACTTTATCTTTCTCTAAGTTAAAAATAAGTATCTCTCATGCTTATAAATAGATGTTCAATAGTACTTATTTTCTAATAGATATTTTCATGGTAGCATCTCCTAAACAAGTTAATATAGTCTTTTATATCACTATTAATAACATATTTCCAATAATTAATTTTTTTAACTAAACAATTATTTCCTATGGAGAAATTACTTAGAAATGTAAAATATAATTGTAAGAATATTGAGAATAAAAGGTGTCGTTGTAAAATGAAGGCGAACCTATTTAAGAATATTTAAATCTAAACTTATTTTCTCACTATTTAAATATGCTAGTATGACATTGATATTAATGTTAAATAATTATAATTTGAGGATATAAATACTAAACTAGTACAGTCTTGACGAATATAACGACAAGAGAGATTTAGACTCTGTGTTAAATTGAGTTAGACTCTCTTACGACGACACTAGAGTTCATAGTAAGTCACATCGCCTACTTGCATTATACGTGCTAGTTGGAATTATAATTGAAGTTGATTTGAAACTATAAATTTGTAGGTGACGAGTTCATAGACGAGGGTTACGTCTACCCGTAAAAGCTTACTTGCTATTTGCCGTATTATTGAGGTGAGTAAACATGCCAAGTCTAGCGTGCCTAGCTTCTTTCGAGTCAAAACATGATTTTATAATCTATCTCAAAATGTGTTATGACTTACATGCTTTACTTGAGATTTACTATGTGTTTGATATAGATGTTTTGAGGATGTCACACGAAAATAATAATCCGTTAGTAATGTAAAGTGGAAAGAGTTGTGCGGGGATCGTTATATTATTTCTAAAATTGGTCGTGTTGACTACGTGCACTCGACCCGTATTATTTTAACCCGGTCACAACCTGTCGGGTCGCTCCATGTACTCACCTCTTTGGCCGCGAGGAGTCTTAGGGGGGTGCCGACACTTATGGTCATGGTAGCTTAGTGAAAGTAGATCTTCCTTGTATCAACAAGTTAATAATATGAAGTTCTTTGAGAAAAAGACTTTATGAAAGGAAATAAGAGATAGATTGGGAA
Source organism: Linanthus parryae (assembly GCA_023055425.1). Lineage (NCBI taxonomy): Eukaryota > Viridiplantae > Streptophyta > Magnoliopsida > Ericales > Polemoniaceae > Linanthus > Linanthus parryae. The sequence continues at coordinate 118,809,475 of JALGPY010000001.1, forward strand.
TGATATTCCCGTTTGAGATATAAAAGAAAGAAGAGATAGATTGGGAATAATGTTCCTCGTTTGAGATACAAGAGAAAAAAATTGAGATGCAAGGTAAAAAGAAAGAGAATCTCATATGTGTTCCTGTATTCATACTTTATTCTTCAAGGATTTACTCAGTTATTGTTCCTTCTGCCTCATAATCTGTTTACAAGCTTGAGTGTTTACTTACTCAGTATTTCATTGCTGACTTTAGAAAAACTGTGGTCTTTGTTTCTTTCCCCCGCAGGTTTTAAGAGCTGGATTATGGGGGGTAGCGGGATTCAACACCCAGATAGTATTTGTTAGTATTGGAATAAGCCGAACTCTTATCATCACTTTATCTCGTGTAATAGTATGTTATTTTAAGACAATTAAGGTTTGTAATATATAAACATTGAGATGTGTTGTTCTTGAGTTCCGCCGTGTCATTTTTAGTAGCACCCTCCTGGGCTCTCCGGTCCGGAATGAAAAGCTTGGGAACAAGGCGTGTTACAGTTAACCCTATTCGTCACCCTCATTTTTTGACGGACAATGTGGACGATTTGTGCGATATATATGGTGTTCCGTACCAGGGGAGGAATGAGCATACTTTCAACCCTAACTTGGGTGCAGATGAACTAGACGTGGCCCTTGACCACCCGTCGGATTCCGATTTTGCCTGAAGTTGTTGTTCGAGAAAATGTTGTTGTCTTTCATTGGTGTTTTGTAATATGTGGCGTCTTTAATCTTGTGGAATAAATTGCTGTAATGTTGGTTGTGTGTAATGGCTCTACAATGTGTGTATGGTTCGTTACATTAATTTTTGTAATTGTATTATTGCAAAATGTTTGTCCTTGCTACTAACTATAATTAGTCAAGTAATTTGATTATTTGCCAAACCTACTAATTTGTTGACTCCATCTGCTGCCCATCCCAATGCATGTTTGAAGAAGAATCTTCATAATTATTTTTGCATAAGAATAAACAGGTCCCTGGTGATGTGTGTGCTAGTCTCTGGTGACTTCAAATTTTGTCCAAAGAATCTTGAGAATCAATGGGGTGGATATCATCAATTGAAAATTTGAATGTTGTAAATAAAATTTTTCCTTTATTTCGTGTATAAAAGGTCTCAGCACTACACTTTAACCACCAAACATCTACCACTCTTGCACTACTCTTTCTTATCATTTTTCTACTTGCTGCAGGAATGTCTAATTCTGAACGAGGAAACCGAGGTCGCAACTACGGCAACATGTTCGTTGACAGAGTAACGTGGTCGCCGGAGCTAGTAGAATGTTTTTTGAAGCTAATAATTATAGAAAAACCAAGGGGAATTTTTGCAGGAAAGAGCTCGGAAAGATAGCGTACTCCAACATTATACTGGGGATGTCTGAACAAATGGATATAGTTTTAACACAACAACTACAACATAAATTCGATTTGCTAAAGCGGAACTTCAAGTTATGGGTCAGAATCACCACCAGAGAGACTGTGATAGGGTGGGACGAGGACAAAGACACGTTTACCATGTCGAATCAAGTGTGTTAGAACTTGGTTGTGGTAAGTTCACTACCTCAAGTCCTACATTTCTCTATGTTTTATCTAATTACTTAATTGGCACTTATATCTAATGTGTCATATTTACCTGCAACATGAGACTGAATTGATGAAGTTCAAGTACAAGGGGCTGATACACAGAGATTTGTACTTTGTTGTTGTAATCCATCTTTTTTTATGTAGTCGAATTTGATTCATTAATATTAATATGCGTGCTTTATCGTTTTGTCACTCTATTATTTCTCAGATTCGGTAGACGAGGAAATTCCTTAAGAGGTTCTAGACACGACCATCGCGCGTGCAGTTCAGGTGGTGCCTTCGCCAAACGGGGGGCACGTCATGTTCGTGGCGATGGAGGAATTTTTGAGCGACATGAAAGAGCCTTGTCGCACATCAAGGTGGGTGGAGGAGGTTCTAAATAGCCACTTGAAGATAAGCGTTGAAATCTTTCGCATGAGGACTCATGTGTTCCGGGAATTGTGCGACTTGCTTATATCGCGGTATGGATTGCAAATGTTTCGTTGTTTTCCTGTGGAAGAATCAGTGGTGATGTTTTTGTACATCCTCGGCCATAGAGTTAGTAACCGTGACTTACAAGAGAGATTTCAGCACTCGGCCGAGACCATACATCGACATTTCTATTGTGTCCTTGACGCTGCAAGTAAGATGGTTGCGGAGTGAACTGTGCCAACGTACGACGATGAGACCCATGAACACGTACGCAACAACCAGATATATTGGCCTGCGTTTAAGGTAGTTTTCAAATGGATACTCGTTATATGTAATTATTGAAACTGTTTTCATACAGATCTATAAATTTGTGTTCAGGATTGTATTGGTACAATGGATGGCCCACATGTCCAGGTCCGTGTGGCGGAGGAGGATAACATAAACTATATCGGGAGGAAGGGTTATGCAACCTATAACGTTCTTGCTATCTTTGATTTTGACATGTGATTTACCTACGTTTCAGCAGGTTGGGAAGGGTGTACGCACGACACGCGGATTTTATAAAAAGTATTAAAGAATCCTAACATGGGTTTCCCACTTCCGCCAGCTGGAAAATACTATTTTGTTAACTCGGGATATCCTAACATGCAGGGATTCCTAGCCCCATATAAGGGTGAGTCGAAGTACCACCTTTAGCAATTTCTCGAAGGATATGCTCCGCGTAACGCGGAGAAGTTTAACCGGTGCCACGCATCTTTGCGAAGTGTGATTGAGCGCACTTTTGGGGTATGGAAAACTCGTTCGCAAATCCTAGAATCAATGCCCCCATTCAGTTATCCAGTTCAGTAACCATCGTAGGTGTGACCCATGGAATTGCACAACTTTTTCAGGAGACACGATTGAAGAGATGTGTGGTTCCGATTTGATGAGAGGTATGGTGCAAGGCAACGTCACCTACAAGAAACCCATGTCAACGCTAATGCCGCATCAACCTATAACTTCAGAGTGTATGACACCTAGATGATGACCGATGACGCCACGATGCTAGCAATACGTGACGAGATAACATCTGTCATTGTCAATACTCAGGAATGAATGTTGTCAATCTCATTGTTTATTAGAAGGCAGTTCATTTACTTTGATTAATATGTTTTGTAGGGTTTTGATCATGGATACGCAGCGGAATAAACAATAATTTATCCATTAAATACCCTCAAAGTATCATAGGAAGAGAATTCATAATGATAGTGAGGGATTCATAACACGTACCTTGTGGTCTCCTGTGATGACTTCAAACACAAATATTGTTGCGTCTCTACGGTTGATCCACGCCTAGGATTTAGATCTAGATCCTCCAAGTCCCTTGTGATAGCTAGGAATTATGGGGGAGGAAGAAGAAATCATGCAACAGAGACCAAAAGAGAGGGTTTGGCCTCTCTCTTTGGCCGACGGGTAGGGCGCGAACGGCAAGGGGCTTCGGCCTCTTATTTGTCTTGCTCATTCTCCTTGTTTCTCTCATACTCAAATTATGTTATGAGCATTAGTGTAGGAAGGAAGCTAGGAGAATCCTTTATATAGTCCAACAACTCCTTGTTACTACATAAAGGCCCTCTCCTAATCCTACTCAGGTTCGGATTAGTCCAACTTGCATATTAGTCATACTAAGTTAGAAAATTGTTGCGTTTTGATCCTTCTAATTAATTAATCATATTAATTAATTCACAAGTCTAGTTCAATCCATATGGCTTGTGAACCCATAGGTTTCTACTTAGTTGGTAGTAACTATTTACTAATATGGAGCGGTGTCTATCAACACATCCATACCACCCAACTAATAGAAATAGTCATCCGACATACCTTGTGAAAGTATTGTCTCATCCCTTTGCCTCTATATCCGGATTGGACACGAGACATACAAGTCACACTCGTATATCCAATCCATAGTTCCTCGATCATGGGAATAGCCTTATTCGTGCAAATAACATCAATATCCTATATTGATTTATTTGAGTCTGGCCAGACATTCTATAAGCACTATCCCTCGAGTGGCCTTGTATATTTGCTCCCGTTATGTGGGAGGGACAAAATCTATCAACATCACTACGATATCTAAGCTTGCTTCCTATTGTGCCCGATCTGTGCCTTTATGACTACCCAGTCACGGTGTAGCGTCTGACGCTACCAATACACAATATTCCACTACTAGATGATCTAGCGACTTCAAGTCTAAGGATGACAGTACAGCCTTCTCGGAGAAGGGGCAATCCAGTATATCATTACACTAATGCATACCCATGTGTTGGATCGTGATATCTCCATATCAATCCAACCCCATACTAGTCCATAGATGATTGTCATGTTAATCAGTATAGTCGACTAGGGATATTTAAGAATATAACATTTCTTTTCTAAGGACTTCATTCATGTTAACATATCTCTATATCGATTACATAATGAATTGTAAATCCACATATTTTTCACAAAAAACTGATTGCCACTAGGGCACAATTCCAACATGTGTAAAATATCAATTAGTCGCTTGGTTAGTAAGTTTGTCATTATTTATGTTAGGAAATTCAATATTATTTGGTAGTAACCGTTTTATATAGCAATTAATATGAATGAATTTTAAATTGGCAAACGAATTTTAAATTGTCCAATTTAATTAATGAATGTTAATTAATTTTAATTAATTTTCACTGTAACTAGAAATTTTTGACAACAAACATTTTATTACAATAAACTACACGATTAAATGAACATTTTATTACAATAAACTACACTTGGTAGACACGACCATTTTATTACAATAACCGAGCCGAACATGACAAACTACACGATTAAAAACATGGACAACGACACAACTAAAGACATGGACTTCAACATGATTAAAAAACATAGACTAATCGGAAACTTCTGCAGATGACGAGAGCAGAACGAAGGAATCAGAATCCGATGAAAATTGATGAGCTGGTGGGTTTTATTGGCAAACAGAGCAATGATCGTGGCCTCCACCTTCTTGAAAATACTCTTCATGACCTTCTTTAATTTTGAAACTTTACGGTCGACTTTCTTCACGTTCTCATTGACCTCAAACTAGGTCAACTGTTGTTCCCCCGTACTGGCCGATCGTTGTGTAGACTGGCTTGCAGGTGGGGTAGGTCGGGGGCGTCTGAGGTACAACGACGTTGCCCAGAAGATGGTCCAGCGCCAGCATCTCCAACAGCTGCTGTCAAGAATTCGCGTATCTGAATGACCGTATTGTGATCAATGGGTTTCTCAGTGGGTTCAACAACGCCGTCAAAAGAAGGTTCTACACGGAAGTAGTACTTTATAGTCGTCCAAATCGCACCCTATGGGATGCACTGGTTCTTATTACCGCTACCCAAATACTTAAACATTACACGCTGCATAATGTACGGTAGAGACAACTGATGTTCAACAACACAACAATGAATGACGAAGCCCAAAAACGTGTCTACCTCATCCCTTTACCTGTCCGGGTAATATAGTTCTTGCCAAGAAATGTTTGAGCGGACGGTACTTGGGCTGGATGTCCGCCGTTCTCAACGCCGTCGGAATGGAGTACCGGTGCACGCAAAAGGAGCCATAGTAATCCGCCATGGGCACTGCAATATGATCTTGTAGGTGCTCCATTTTGGTGAAATAGATCTTCTCTCCTCCAGTCGATATGTTTAACGTAGCAGCCAATGAATCTTCAGTTAGATGCATGTATGTGCTCTTCAGGTACGTAGCGGGATAATTGATATCACCCTGAACATGCACAACCTCCATGTTTGCGAATATTATTCGAACAAGCATGGGTACACTTTTAAGTTCAGATCAGCCATTGATTTCCACCCATGTCATCCAAGTAAGACATGAGAAAATTATCATACTGATCTTCTAATGCAATACGCGACCAGAGTAAACAGTTTTCAACGTCAGCTCGTCGTACCTCAAATTTTGAGAATCATCAAGAAATGGGACTACGTTGGAGACAAGAGACAGAGGGAGATTGTTATGTGGCCGAGATGGATGGTTGAGAGGTAGGTTGTTGAAATTTCTGCGAGACGCCATTTCGAAGTTGGTATTTTTAGAGTAGGTTGAGAGGAGGAAGGATGAGGAGGGGTGTAAGGATGAAACTGTGGAGTTAGTTGATTTATATGGAGGAGTTGGTGTATGATTGAGGTGCTGGTGGGGGTTCACGGATGAAAGAATCATAAAAGGCAAATGGATGATGAAAAACGAGCCTCGGGAGTGGGAAAAGTAGCACCGAAAATGAGGAGGTAATGTACTGACAGCGAGGCGGTCAACCGGCCAGTCACAGCGCACCACGTCGCCATGCATTCCGCGGTATCTGCTGACTTTTTGAAACCGGTACCGGCTTTCATATTAATCGGTCCCGGGTTTGGTTTAGCCGGTACCGGTTGGTCTTTAACAGGTACCGATTGTTGTACCCGGGTCCGGACCGTGTGGTAAATAATCTCACCATACCCGCCAGATTATTCACAATTAATCTATCTAAAAATTAATCTTTGCCAAACATGCTCATAGCTAGAGCAGTTTAGTATATCAATATATCAGTAGAACTTAAATAGAAGTTATTGTCAATGTATATGTGCATTCTTTGTATAAGTTGATAGAGCTATCGGTAATATAAATGAAAACTTCAGAAGTTGAAAGGGCTAAACGGAGCTTGCTTTGAACTTTTTTTTTGAGCATCAAATCATGGATTTTTATTACGGGCCGAGGCCCAAAATGTCCAAATCAATTACATGTTTGATCCAACCCGGATCCTCATAAAACCAGCTGAAAGAGTAGCCGAAATGGACGGCCTTTTGAGCTACCACGTGTGCGGCTGAGTTAGTGCCTCGTGGAGTGTAGCTCACCGTGAATGCGGTGGAGTCTCCTAGAAGTCTCGAGCAGCGAGAGAGAACTCTTTTGCTTTGGGAGTTGTCTTCCACTTCCGTTTCATCTTCTTCTCTGAAAATGGTTGAGCTTTCTCTCTCTTCATTTCTCATCTTGTTCCAGAGATCAACGAGAGTCTTTGAATCACTCTCGAAGATGACCGGAGAGAGATTCATATCTTTCGCCATTTTTACTCCGTCCCAAATCGCCAGGGCTTCTTCTTCTCTTGGCGTTGCAACAAATGGGATGTGAACTCCCTTTTCGGCGATGAGGAGGCCATTCTCGTCTCTAATGACCACTCCGGCGGTTGCCTGCTGTGTCTCTTGATTCCAACTTGCATCTGAGTTGATCTTGAGCCAACCTGGCGGCGGCTTTGACCAAGTCTTCGCCGGAGGAGGGTGAATCTGAGCCGGATCTGAGCCCTTGCTAACCTGCATGTTCAATTTGAAAAAAGCTAAGTGTGATAAGATTTCATCTCTTAGCTGATTTCCCGATTTCCTTTGCTTGTGATATATTATTTGATTTCTGTTGTACCAAATTGATGAAATTCCCAAGCAAAGTTTTAATCTGTCTTCCTTGTTCAGATAATCAAATACCGCCGGAAACCATATCGAAAAGGGGGCCGCCGGACTGATTCCGTTAGGGATCTGAATAAGACCTTCCCACATCTCCTTCGCAACTTTACATCAGCTGAACAAGTGGATCTCAGATTCGTCTTCTATTCCGCAGATCGGACACTTCTAAGGTACTTCTATCCCTCTTCTCCTCAGGTTTGTTCTTGTTGGGAGACCCCTGTGCATACTCCTCCAAATTGGAAAGAGATATCTTTTGGGAATGTTTTGTTGCCAAAATTTCTTCCACCAGGAACTATCTTCTGAGGAGCTAGTTGTCAAATTCAATTCTCTTCTTTCCATCATTTTGTATCCGGATCTAACCGAATAAATTCTGTTTTCCTCGTAGTGCCATGTCAGGCAGTCGGGTTCGGGGCTTGGAGGAAGAGCAATACGGAGGATTTCTTCAATATAACCTGGTTTTGAACTTGAATGCAGGGTAAACGTACATTTAACAAAATTTAATGTTGTAATACTAAGCTTTATAGCCACAGAGGTACAAGCCACAAACCTTATTGTCCCACATCAAAGCTTTAAAAACCATTTCTATTTCCCACCTTTATAAAATAAAGCTATCACACAAGTAAAGTCATTGGGATTTACACGTGTTGGACATTCTTTTTCAAATTGGGTTCATCGGTGTGTGAGTCAAGACGTGGAGAAATATTTGTTTGCTCCAGAGCAAATATGACATGGCGTTCTAACCAATACATCACATGACACGTTAGGAAGAAGAGAAAGAGTGGCAGACAAAAGAAAGTGGATTTCTTACATGTTTTTGACGTGTCTTGTGATGTATGGATTAGAGCACCATGTCATATTTTCTCCAGAGCAAGCAATAATTACTCCAAGACGTGATAGACCTGCGTTTTGTATATTACAAAAGTGGCCACCTGTTTTTTTTATGGCAAACGAGTCACATCTTGCAGTATATATTATAGTTCGTGCTCTACAAAATGTTGGAGTGCGTTTTGAGCGAGCGAGAGCGATGGCAAACTTCAATGTTTTAGGTGATTAAAAACCAAACTTAAACTGAATCATAAGATATTAACACATAAAGAAGTTTGGTTTTGGTTCAAACCATTTTGAACCTAATAAAAAATAATATAATAGAAATTAAATCCTAAGAACTTAGAACTTACAAATTTAACAAAAATAATACACTGAGTATGATCAATATTAAAAAAATGTCCACTACGAACTCCAAATTCCAACAGTTCTCAATCAAAAAAGAATTTCAAGGTTTATGTCACACTTCAAATTAACTTAATTAAGAAATATATGGGCACTATAATGGAAATTAAAATTTTCATTACGTATACTATTTTGAGTACTATAATTAGAACTAGGCGTGACCCCGCGCTAACACGCGGGCAGCATAGTTCTACATTTTTTTTGAGGAAATAGTTCTAAATATGTAGAATATGTAGTTCTACATATTTACTTAATGCAAACAAAGTCATTCCTCAAAACTTTTCTCGAGAAAAGCTATTTCTAAATTACAGAATCTCTTACTCCAATTTGCAAAAAAGACGTCGATGTCAAACTGAGAGCGAAATCAATCATAAAATTTAAAGCCAACGAAGGTATATATCATACAATCGCATTACATTGTGCGAGATAATGCCCTTCAAGTACGTTAATTGTGCATAAAATTTCATTTTCGGTTTGACATTGACGTCCTTTCTTGCAAATGGGGGATGCAATCGGTTAGTTCTAGAACTGGAGGTTGCAATGTGATTGTTTCAGAAAACTGGGGTATGCATTAAGTAATTAAGCCTTTATTTTATTGATTGTTAAAACTCACAAACATCAACTTAATCATGTAAAGAATTTCTTCAACCAATCTTGTTATATTATGTACTAATTCACAATTCAGATGATCAGTTCTTGATTGTAGTTGTTCTCACTATTAAAGAATGGAACCCTACTAATATATATAACATAGTTGGAAATTTTTTACTTTCTTACATTGCAACTTATTGTTACTTCCAGAGACATGACTAATCTCATCTGTCCATTGTATGGAAATATCAATTTAACATTAAATAAGATATTTATGCTTTCTCCTCTCATCACCATTCATACATCTCGTGAAATATGCCACATTGTTAGGGGGGTTATTATGTCATTTCGGTACTACAAAACTATATTGCAAGTGTTTTTTGATCAGTGCGGTATTACGGAAATTTGATACTTGAATATTGAAAATTACCATAATAACTTTTTCGTGATTTGAGGGTCATGCAATCTTCGGCTATATGATCTGATATATTATAAGCTTGAAAGTTGTTTATTTAAAACAAAAAAAGATGAAAGACCCGGAAGCCAAGCATGTACGGAGGTCTACGACATCGAGGTGCCAAACCTTCCCGTCGATTCAAGTAGCTCAGCTGGTTAGATCAAAGGACTGATAACCCAATCCAATTCTCACTCGATACCTTCCACAAAAAGTCCGATTCCTGAAATCCCTAAACTTTTTGCTTCATCTAAATTTTTTGAGATATCATCACAAATAGACTACACAAGCTCTCTGTCATAGTTCTGTAAAGAACAGTAATCGTAGTTAAACTAATGCACAAATGATTGAAACTTTCAGTTAGAGTTCTTCATTCTAAATTGGCAATATCCATAGGTTAAAATGAAATAACAATACAATTAATAGTGAATACTAAAAGTTATATAAGGTCCAAATATAACCATTTTAGTGCAGGGCTCTCTATGTTCCAGCAAGGGGTTCACCAATATATCTTGAATCTGCAATGTCCTCTAATTTTGGGGGCCGATTCATTAGGAAGATTGGATTTAGATCCATGACATTGTGCAGTGGATTATGAAAAAAAAATGTTAACCCCTTTTAAATCAACGATACCCAATCCTTTATTATTACTGATTTTTTTTTAGAAATTTTATTGTTAATTATGTTATTTGAATTTTTTACCATATAATCTATTAAAACCCAAACTCTTATAAAGTATAGCGATCTTTCTTGTTTTGAGGAAAGACCATGAAACATTTCTTTTGGAACATGAAGGTCCGGAGTTTTACTGAACAACCATATTATGTAAAGGTTGCAAGTATAACACCAGATAAATCAGTTTAATTTTAACACGATAAATGCTATATAAACAACTTTGTGTTACCAACGGATGAAACCACTCCATAGGATAATTGTTGATGTACATCTGTTATATTTTTTTTTGCGAACAAACATACGCTAAAATTTATGTTGTAATTGCCGGTTCAATCGCTAATAAACATTGAAATTCTAATTGGCGATTTTAGTTCTCAAAAACCTAAAACATAGATTTGGTTCCAACGATTCATTAGGAAGATTGGATATAGATCCATGACTTTGTGCAGTGGATTCTGAAAAAAAATGTTAACCCCTTTTAAATCAACCATACCCAATCCTTTATTATTACTGATTTTTTTGAGAAATTTTATTGTTAATTATGTTATTTGAATTTTTTACCATATAATCTATTAAAACCCAAACTCTTATAAAGTATAGCGATCTTTCTTGTTTGAGGAAAGACCATGAAACATTTCTTTTGGAACATGAAGGTCCGGAGTTTTACTGAACAACCATATTATGTAAATGTTGCAAGTATAACACCAGACAAATCAGTTTATTTTTAACACGATAAATCCTATATAAACAACTTTGTGTTACCAACGGATGAAACCACTCCATAGGATAATTTTTGATGTACATCTGTTATATTCTTTTCTTTGCGAAAAAACATACGCTAAAATTTATGTTCTAATTGCCGGTTCATGCGCTAATAAACATTGAAATTCTAATTGACGATTTTAGTTCTCAAAAACCTAAAACATAGATTTGGCTCCGACGATTATGATAATAATCCAGTTCCATAAGAAATCTGTATTTCGAAAAATAAAATAATTACAATTTCTTATGACAATAAACAATTCACTCAAAATAAAATTAGTCACTCAAGCAAACTAAAACTTAATAAAACCTTTGACGAACACATAGATCAATATCACTAAAATCTCTAAAGAAGTAAAAGGGGAGACCAATTGTGGCAAACATAGATTTGTATGTTTAACAAAATAACAAAATAAACTCTGTAGTATACCATTGGTTTAACAAAATAACATAAACAAATCAAAAGAAAAAAAAATACACGTACAAAAATGACATATGGATGCATACACAAATATGTGAATTTACCTTTGCCCTGTAACACATATATTTGTATGATGTGGGCATTAAAAAAAGTTTAGACTTATAATTTTGCAATAGGCTTTCGCATATTCATATTCAAACGTAATAAAACCTTTGACGAACACATAGATCAATATCACTAAAATCTCTAAAGAAAGCAAAAGGGGAGCACCAATTGTCGCAAACATAGGTAGTTGTAAACTCTGTAGTATACCATTGGTTTAATAACATAAACAAATTAAAAGAAAAAAAATACACGTACAAAAATGACGTAGGGATGCAAACACAAAGATGTGAATTCACCTTTGCCTTGTAACACATATATTTGTATGATGATGGCATTAAAAAAAATTAGACTTATAATTTTGCAATAGGCTTACGCATATTCATATCCACGTTCTATGAAACAGGTAAAAACCAAGTAATCTTATGCTAAAAAAAAAGAAAAAAGAAAAACCAAGTAATCTTATGCTAAAAAAAAGAAAAAAGAAAAACCAAGTAATCTACTGGACTATAAATAATCAACAGTTACATCCATAAATAAGGAAGTTAATATATCATTTTAACCATTAATTGCTTACTCATTATTGTAAGCAATTAATGGTTAAAATGACATGATTGAATTGAATATTCAATATGACATGTTATTATTTTATTGGATTTTAATGACTCATATTCCACATAGGAATACACATGGCATAACTACAATGAAAATGATTTGACACATGACAATATGAGATTCAACCTGAACACTTCTCTGCTTTTATATATATATAGATATAGAAGTATACACTGGTTTAACAAAATAACATAAACAAATCAAAAGAAAAAAAATACACATACAAAAATGACATATGGATGCATACACAAAGATGTGAATTTACCTTTGTCCTGTAACACATATATTTGTATGATGTGGGCATTAAAAAAAGTTTAGACTTATAATTTTGCAATAGGCTTTCGCATATTCATATCCAAACGTAATAAAACCTTTGACGAACACATAGATCAATATCACTAAAATCTCTAAAGAAAGTAAAAGGGGAGCACCAATTGTCGCGAACATAGGTAGTTGTAAACACTGTAGTATACCATTGGTTTCACAAAATAACATAAACAAATCAAAATAAAAAAATACACGTACAAAAATGACATAGGGATGCAAACACAAAGATGTGAATTCACCTTTGCCCTGTAACACATATATTTGTATGATGAGGGCATTAAAAAAAATTAGACTTATAATTTTGCAGTAGGCTCATGCATATTCATATCCACGTTCTATGAAACAGGTAAAAACCAAGTAATCTTATGCTAAAAATAAGAAAAAAGAAAAACCAAGTAATCTACTGGATTATAAATAGTCAGCAGTTACATCCATAAATCAAGAAGTTAATATATCATTTTAATTATGCTAAAAAAAAGAAAAAAGAAAAATCAAGTAATCTACTGGATTATTAATAGTCAGCAGTTACATCCATAAATCAAGAAGTTAATATATCATTTTAACCATTAATTGCTTACTCATTATTGTATGTAACTGACATAATTGAATTGAATATTCAATATGACATGTCATAATTTTATTGGATTTTAATGACTCATATTCCACATAGGAATACACATGGCATAACTACAATGAAAATGATTTGACACATGGCAATATGAGATTCAACCTGAGCACTTCTCTGCTTTTATATATATATATAGATATATTATGTTTACAAAGTTTGAGCGGTTTAGCCGGTTTTCTTAAAATTTAAAAAAAATAAACAAAAACCTACAATTTTGGTTTGAAATTTCATGAGCATAAACCAAATCGAATTTACTGTGAAATTGAACCGAACCAATTAGCATGGTTCGTTCTGGTTTGCGGTTTGGTTAGTTTAACTAGGAACATAATTTGGCTTTTGTAAAATGTGGGATCACCACATAATTTTGCTCCAATTTTTCAGTGTGCATTTTGAACGCGAGTTGACGACAGAAGTGTTGGAGGGCGGTTTGAGAATAGGAAAGGAAACAAACCCGAATGCAAATTAACCAGAGCACGTTTCAGGAGAAAGCGTTGGAGTGCGTTTGAGCTCAAACATCCATAAGTTATGTGTTCGTTTATAAGTAACATTTTAGGTGACTTAATGTTAGCACAAATTTATGTGTTCAATCACATTAATAAGGTATGCACAATTGTCATTATTATTTTGTTACCTCTTAAACATATGTTATAAAGAAAATTTATATAGCTATACATGTTATTTCTTTAAATTTAAGTCTAAACCCATGCTTCTAAACATAGTCCCAACTACTCATTCATTTACAATCGGATAACAAATTTAATGACCTTTCATTTAAAAAAGTCGGGTAAAACATTAGATAAGATTCGAATTAGAAGGATAAAATAAAAAATTCTCTTTACAATTAAGACAAGCAAGTGGCATGGTTAGATATCCAAAAGCTATGCCCGCCTCAAATGTGTTAACTCATTATCGCAGCTCATAGGAAGATCACCAAATGTAGTGTCTAAAATTTTAGTATGGGGACTATCTTCCGCACATATGTCAACGCTTAGGCAAACAGAAGAAAATACAAAAACTTCATAAAGAATCAAAGAGCATATCTGGCTGAACAAATATTCAAGTTGAAGCAAATGTTCCACAAACTCAATCGTTCAAAGCGAAATGTACAAAGCTTGGAATTATAGATTTACGTGTGCAAAAATTAAATGTGTATACAATGCTCATGTATATCCGAAAAAATTTAAGTACCATTTTCTTTAACGTGAGGTTTTTGTCTGTCTCGCCAATGCTATGACAGCAAGTTAATACATCGTTCGGAGACTATGCATCAACTTAGTGATTTCTCATAAAAATATTTGTTGCACATTGTCTGTAATAAAAGTTTCAAAGTAAAAATCTCCTATAAAAGGCTTTCAAAACCTTGAAAATATTTCATTCAGCTTGCTACATGTGCTCGACTGCAAACAAATAAGCCTGGACTCTTTAATAATTGTAAGGGCGTTCGAGAGTTTGTTAATTTTATGGGCACCCAAAGTTTGATAAACTTAAGAGACTAAATGTATAAAGTTTTTCAAAGAACATCATATATCTATGTCACTTGTGCTATATGAGTTTAGGGAGTGTGCATCTTGTTTGTTTTAGGCCTCGAAGTGCCAGAGTGAGCAGGAGCGATGGCCTTTTGAAGTGGCCCATCCATGTTCCCTAGATGTTTTGTTATGGAAATGACCCCTCATTTGATTTTTAATATAAAATACCTACTTTTTAAAACCACTTCTTTTGTCTAATCAGAAAGAGAATATTATGAAAAAGTGAAAATATTGAAACATAAAATTATAACCATAAGCCCGACACTACACCTAGAAAGAAGATAACATATCACTTTCCAGTCACCTAACTCAATCTTCCGGAACATCTGAGAATGGGCTCTTCTTAATTTTCTATGCAGCTGCTAATCTGACCATTAGGTCTACAACATTGTTGTAGCTCATTCTAATTCACTTGAGAGAGTTGTTAGTAGATGAAAGAAGATTTCCAATGTCTGTGTATATGCTTTCCTGCAATCGATTACCTTTAAAACCCTTCTTAACGTCACACACAACCTCTTTGTTGTCACATTCGATCTAGACATTATGTACCTTGAGACTATGAACATCTATCAAGGCTCCCATAAGGCTAAGTTTTCAGTAAGCAGAGGGCTATAGCTCTTGCATTTAAACCATACACCACCAACTAGACATCCATTAGCATCCCTCATAATCCACCCTCCAAATAATCTTCATTTATTGCTTTACAAGAAGAATCAACATTAATCTTGAGGTGGTAACACTCAAGGGCTTCCATAACACTTCTTCCTTAGTCTAACATTTACAAAAAAAATATGATTCAACTTTTTGTTCCGCTTCATGGTTAATTTTTCCAAACCCAGAAGTGTCTCACTTAGGGTCTAGATTTTTCTTGTCATTAAAACACTTGTTCTATGATTTCAATTGACCCCAATCGCCAGAAAATATCTTCTGTTACCTCAAACTCAAGGAGCTCATCTGTCACTTTTTGAAAAAGAGTCACCAACTAGCCTTTTTTGTTCTCAACACCATATTTTTCATCAAAAAGACATACATTAATACATTACAAGCACAATTGAAGATCAAGTGTTCCATAATCTCAATCTCTTCACCACATATGTCACAAAGGATTTTGGCAGCAATTTCTTTCAAATAGATTCTCCTTAGAAGTCGTAGCATTATGAGAAATTTTCCAACCAAAGTGAACAATTTTTGGAGGAAGGTGTAGATCCCAAATGAATTTCCAAAAGTTTGTAGGCCATTGAAAGGAGCTACCAGCTGAGGGGATCACACTTGGGAAATAATTAATTGAGGTAAAATACCCACTTCTGACAGAATATATACCTTTTTTGTCCATATCCTGGCAGGGGTATCACTAGCATCAGTAATGAAAATAGGGGGTATCAAGTTTTATTTGCGATGTCTGGCCTAAATCTATTTTTAATCACAACAACCTTCCAAGATTTATATTGAGGCTTTATAGGAGCTGCCACCATACATATGATAGTGTTGTTTGTAGCTCTGTGTAGAAACTCCTCATGCAAGTTCTGAACCCCATATATCATAACTACAATAAACTTTTTCACCATCTCCAATGGACCAACGAATACCCCTCTTGAGCACATCTTGATCTTTCATAATACTTATCCAACACCAGGAAGCGTTATGGGCCATCTTTGCCGCCGGAATGTGGATTTAAGAAAATATATGCTCTTAAAAAGTTGGTTGAATAAGGAAGATTCTGACACAAGGGTCCACCCCTTTTTCCTAAACGGGAAACATTGAAATTACAAAACTCCCTGAAGCCAATCCCACCACATTTCTTGTTAAGAGTAACTTTGGACCAGTTAACCCAATGGATCTTCTTTCTTCCTTGGTGGCATCCCCACTGAATCTTCTAACCAATTTAGAGATATCATTGCAAAGTTTGAGAGGAAAAATAAAATTAAGCATATCATAACTGGGAATTGATTGTAGAACAACTTTGATAAATATCTCTCTGCCAGCTTGGGAGAGAAATTCCAACTTCCCCCCCCCTTGCAGCCATTTTTTACATTATCCACAATGTACTAAAGATATTCACTTTTTGTTTTCTCCCAAAACAGAGGTATGTCGAAATATTTATCCGTTTCCTTCATCTCAGGCATTTGGAGCTCCAAGTTAATTTTGTACTGCATCTTTTTAGGGGGTAATTTGGAAATGTACAATCCTATGCTTGTTGGTATTAAAATTTAAACCATACACTCCCACTCATGAAGAATTTGCATGGCTTCTCACCATCATATCAGCTTGGAGGAACAACATGGAGTCATGCAAATTGTAGGTGTGTAACTACAAGACTGTTACTCTTGATTTGGACTTCTTTAATGATTCCTTCACGAGCTTTGGACATAATAATTTTGAAAAGGACATGACTTGCTATGACTTAAAGATAGGCAAACAAGGGGTCTTCTTGGCTTAACATCCACTTGAACTGAACTGCTTGAGCCTGGTTCCATTGAGTAGAACAGAGTGTCTCACTGTAGATATAAAATTTTCAATCAACTTGATCCATTTCTTGTTGAAATCCATATCCTTCATTACTTTGTAGATAATTTCTGACCTGATACTATCATAACCCTTGAAGATGTCCAGTTTAATGGCTAAGAAACCAGTCTTCCCACCTTTCCTTTTCTTAATGATATGCACCACTTCATGAGCAATAAATATGTTATATTCAATATATATGTATGGCACAAAAGCATACTGGAAAGGGGTGATCATACTATAAAACACAACTTCAATCTATTAGCCAACAATTTAGCTGTAATTTTATAACATAAATTGTTCAAAGCTATAAGCCTAAAATCCATAGCTGTTTTAGGGTGGTTCACTTTGGGAATCAGGGGCATGATTTTGTTATTCCAATACTTTAACAAGTAACCATTGAGAGAAAGTGTTGGACAACAGTACACATACTACCACTGATTGTGTGCCAATAGTTTTGATAAAAACATATCATAAAGGCCTGGAGCTTTCTGACTACCCATCTGAAAAAACACACTTTGATTTCTTTTGGAGTGGGTATGGAAATAAATGCTACCAATTCTTATCCAAGACTCATCCTTGTTCCTCGCCTTTAGAATATGATTTCTAGCTCTTCTGTTGATGTAGTAGCATGGAAGTATCCAGAGTTTTGGTTAAATTCTTTGAAATACTTCAAACTAGACCTTTGCAACCAATATAGTTCCTCCATTTTCCATATTTTTTCTACTCGGTTCAAGGATACCTTTTCATTTTCGTGGGAAGTCTCATTCCAATCTTCTTCTTGTAAAACTTTTAACTCTTTCTGCAGTTCTTTAAATCTCTTCATGTTGTTTCCCATATTTTGCTTACTCCAATCTCTTAACATATACATTGTATAAATAGTCTTTGTTGTGTCACATAGAGCGGTAAGCTTTGAGTGTTCCATTCCCATTGCTGCTCGATAATCTCTTTACAGACTTCTGTCTTAAACATTGACCTTCAAAATTGAAATAACTTCTCCAAGTAAAGTTGGGTTGAAACTCTTTTTTTAGGATAAGAGGGCAGTGATCTGACCCAATAAAAAATCACATTGAAAGTGAGCATTACGGTACTTAATCGGCCAATCAAGGTTGCATACCCCTGTCCAATCTTTCAAGAACTAGACAATTGGTCCTTCTGTTCAAGTGAATGTAGTACCATGAAAAGGGATCTCACTCAACTTACAATTACAGAGCCAATTATTAAATCTTGTACACTTCCACCATTTATTTACTTTTCCCTCAATTCTTCTCATCCTCCCCATCTATCTCAGTTAAGTCTCTAATGAGACACCAGGTTTCAGTGATAGAATTAGCCACTTGCAATATCTCATCTCTCAGCTTGTGTATCTCCTTAGCTTGTGGATGTCCATACACAAATGACCACCATTCATACTCATTATCACATATTTTAACCCTGCAATGAATCCATTTCTCACTTGCAAATCCCACTTCTACATCAACCTTTTTCTTCCACCATAAAACAAGACCACCACTTAACCCTTTATGATCAACAAATTAGGCTTTATCCATCTGTAAAACTCTTCTCTGTATTCCTATTTTATGGGTCTTGTTTTTGTTTCTACAAGGAAAATTATTGTAGGAATATGTGTGTTCTAGACTATCAGGAGTCTTCATATCCCCTGACACATCCAGCTTAAAACTACCATGGATGTTGTGGCTGTTTGCGGTCCATTTTTCTTATTTTATCTTTTTCATCTTCCACTACTTTATTAAATTCCATGAGCAAATCTTTTGGTAAGATTGGTGAATTACCAGCAAAATTTGACATAATCCCACATTCTTCTTCTTTCCGAGCCTTCTCCCCATCCTTTAGTTTTGGCATGACGTCTTCGTAGTGCTCCCTTCTGGCAGCTGGAACATTACTCATTATCTCTAGCTTGACTGGATCGTCCCTAATTTTCTCTGTTATTCCTACCCCCGGGAAACCTCCTTCTGATCCTGTGAATAATCTGAAGTTGTGGGAGTTTTGATTATTACCCTTATAATATTTACTGACCTTGTTAGCTTCATGGGTGTATTTTGCATCGCGAGCAGATTTACACCTATATTTATGCCTCCTCTGGAATCTCTCCTCATAATTTGAAACAGTTCTTATATTCTTTACTTCGGGATCGGCGATGTAAACTTCTGACTTTCTTGTAAGATGAACGAATTTACCAAAGACGTCAGCGAGAGAAATACTCAATCCGTTTCGCCAGATTCTTCAAAATTTCCTTTTTGGGTGTTTCGCCATATTCTTCAAAATTTCCAAATATGGAAACTTTAAAACTGACAAAATACAACTATACCCTTTCTTAAAAAACTCAAACCCACCTTTTAATTGAGCTTAACTAACCAAATTTTATATTAAACTTGATTAATTAAGCCCAACCCAAATATCCCACCCTTAATGTTTTTAACCTAAATCTAAAAAACCCATCTCACTCCTCCAGAAGCACAGCCGCTCATCTCCCTCTCACTCATCCTCTCCATACTCTCTTCTTCACTCCTCCCAAACCCATCTTCTCCACTTCTCCCACACCCATCTGCTCCACTCTTCCCAAACCCATCTGCTCCGCAAAGAGACCTCCCAAACCCATCTGCTCCACAAAGAGATGAAGATAAAGAGAGAGAGGGAGATGGAGAGAGAAGATCGACCTTCTCCATCCCCATCTCCATCGATCTGCTCCGTCTCCATCTCTCTGTCTCGCGATCTCCTCAACTCCGCCGTCGCCGCCGCTGCAAAACAGTGGGAGGAAGAAGAAGGTGAAGAGCAGCTTTGTGGTGGATGCGGCGAGGTCGACGGCGGCGGTGTCTTTCGGCGTCCTTGGCAGCGGCGAGGTCGACGGCGGCGGTGTCTTTCGGCGGCAGCGGCATCCTTACGGCAGCGTCCTCCTACTCCTGCTTTCTTCGTCATATTCTTCTCCTGCTCTTTTTTTTTTCTCTTCTTTCTTCTTCTTCTTTTTTTCTTCACCTCATTTTTGTAGATCTATTAAATTTTAATTTTTGTGATGTTAAATCTGTTCATGGTGATGTGTTCTTTGTGTTCTTGTTGGTGTTAATCTAAGATGTTTGCTGAAGAAGGTGGATTTGAGAGGGTTAAATGTTTGATGTTGAATCTGTTCATAGTGATATGTTCTTGGGTGTTCTTGGTGTTCTTGGTCTTAATCTAAGAGGTGAGTGGATGAGAAGGGGTGGAATTAATAAAAGAAGAAGGGGTAAAATAGTAAATTGGGTGGGTTTCTTAATCCCCGTGCCCATAAAGTTTTTGAAGTATCTAGTGAAACAGAGGGAGTATATTGGAAGTGATTCGTAGGGCAGCCATCATCTTCTTTACTCTTTACGAGCTCTGATTTTTTCCTCTATTTGGTATCTAGAAACCCAGATTTATGCCCCTTTCCCTCTTTACATAAGATGGGACTAATTCCACTTCAATTCCTTTGGGCTTGGCCCGTTTAGAAACCTTGTAGACTTTCTCAGAGCCTCTAACAGCCAAAATAGTTAATTATTTTTCTTGATCCACTTCATATCCAAATGGGTTATATTTTTCTCTTGGACTTTCGGGTGGTTCCACAAAAATGTATAGATTCCTTTTGGGCATGTGGATTTTCTTGTTGGGCCGAATTATCACCGTGGTCTAGAACTTCGTGGCGATTTATTCCATCATTTATATGAGAAACCCCAGTCGTTACCCTAGGGAAATTGTCTTGATTTTCGTCCTTTTCTCTTCGTTTGTCTCCCACGTGTCCTCTCCATATAATGACATCGATGGAATTTTATCATCGTGATTTGCTGAGTTGTACCCCTCCATACCTTCCTCGGTTTTGCGCCGTTATTCCATGCATCTTTCTTCTCATTACTTTTGGTATAATTCCCGCTCCAGTATCAGAATCTGGGTTTTATTCTCCATGTTCTGTGTAAGATCAAGTTGTGCAAGGCTTGAAATAGTTTAACTATTTCAAGGCCTCGAATCATCTTTCAAAGCCTTGAATCAGTTATCATAGGCTTGAAGCTATTTTCAAGGCCTTGAAACTGGATTCAAAGCCTTGAAACTGTCTAACCTATATGAACATTCTCAAGGGGAGTTTTCTGTAAACTCTTCTAAGTTGATTTCCTATCTCTCCTTCATATGATTGTTTTACGGCTATTTGATAATGAAAGACAAATCATTCTAACATGTATGAACATAGAATATCATCTGTTTGATTATGATTTTGCAGGAAATTTTATTTCCTAGTTTGCAGGGTTTATTTCCTAATCTGACTTGTGCATGGAAGGAAATAATTGAGAAGATGATTATGTGCTTAATCTGACTGGTATGACAGGTTCTCAATATATTAAAAATGCAAGATCACAACATTATCTCTAGATATTGTGATCACTTAACCGTTGGAGAAGATTTTCAAAGATTCAAAGTCTGTTGCCTACAAAATAGGAGATTTGTTGCTTAAAATCTGGGAAGATTTGCAGAGCTGTTTGAAGTTTAAATAGAGCTCAATTCTGAAGCAACACACACAACACTCAACGGGCAAGAAGAGAGAGACAAGTCTGGATTGACAAGCATCAAAGAAGTTCATCAATCTCACAATCCATTTCATAGAAGTTCACTGCATATTTCACTGCAGTTTCTACACTCTAGTGTTCTTCTGTATAGTGCTTTATTGGTAGATCATTTCGGTAATATTTCTATCTTTATTCTCGAAGATTGTTCAAAGTGAACAATAGAGAATTCTTAGCTAATCAGTTAGCTAGAGTAGGTACTATAGAGGTTAGGGAAAACCACAAGCTGTAACAGAGTAAGGCATCTCTCTGTGCTTGAGATCTAGGGCTTAGCTTTTGATTAATAAGAATTGTGTTGAAAATCCTGCAGGGATCAGATCCTTGAGGTAGAGATTAGGTCCAAGTGGACTGAACTCTATAAATCATTTGTCTCTTGCATTTACAGTTTCTTTACTTACTCAGTTTTTACAGCATTCAAACTTGTCTGTTTTCAAGGGTTTGAAACTCTTTTTCAGGCCTTGAAAAAGACTTGACTGATCCATTCCAAACTGTATTTCTTCCAAGGGATTTAACTTGATTTCAAGGCCTTGAACTTCAGTAGATTTCACAAGATTTCATTATCCTAGCAAGTTTTGCAAAAAGTTGGCACACTCTATTCCACCCCCCCTTCTAGAGTATCTTAGCTACATTACCATCTGCACACTCACACTTTCAATTGGCATCAGAGCTTGAATCACTATATAGATTTAACCATCTGGTGATCATGAGTACTGCAGGTGATGGTGGTTTCTCACAGGGAAGAGCTGCTAACAGAACTCCTCTATTTTGTGGAGAAAATTTTGCTCACTGGAAAGCTTTGATGAAAATGTTCATCATTGATCAAGACATAGATCTTTGGACCATTATTCAGAATGGACCTCACACTTTATACACAGAGAAAGATGGGATTAGAACTCCCAAAACTGAAGACTCACTCTCCTCTTCTGAATTAGAGCAATTCTCTAAGAATTACAAAGCTACTAACATCTTGTATTGTGCTTCGAGTACAGATGAATTCAACAGGATTTCAAGCTGCACTACTGCCAAAGAAATTTGGGATAAACTTGTGGTAACTTTTGAAGGAACCAGTCAAGTCAAGCAAACCAAGATCAACATCTATCTCAGGCAATATGAGTTGTTAAAGATGAATGCAGATGAATCTATCAGAGACATGTTCAAGAGGTTCACATACATTGTTAACAACCTTGGTTCACTGGGAAAACATTTTTCCAATGAAGAGAAGGTGAGGCAGATTTTAAGAAGTCTTCCAAAGGCAAAGTGGGAACCAAAGGCCACAACTATTGAAGAAGCTCAGAATCTCTCAACTCTACAACTTGATGACTTACAAGGGAAGCTTCTGACACATGAAATATCTATGAATGAAGCTGATGGAGACCTCCCAGAAAGTGTCAAGAACTTAGATCTCAAAGCGAATGAGAATGTGAGAACTCAAAGCCTTGAAACTGAGGATGGTGATGATGAAGACCCATTTGCTTTGATTTCCAAATCCTTGACAAGAATTCATAAAGAATGAAGAAAAACTTTGGAAACAAATACTTCAACAGAGAAAGACATAGACCATCCAGTAGCAAGGACTACAAATGTAAGTCTTCTTCACAAAATAAATCAAAGGTCATGAACTGCTTTGAATGTGGTGATGCAGGACATTTGATCAAAGATTGTCCACAAAATAAAAGCAAGAGCTTTCAAAAGAAAGACCATGATAGAAGAAAGAAAGGTATGATAGCTTCATGGAGTGATTCAGATAGATCAAGTGAATCAGAATCTGAAGAAGAACATGCGAACCTATGGTTTCATGGCCAAGCATGATGAAAGTTCTGAGAAGATCATTGAGGTAATGGTAAACTGTCTGATTTCAAAACCAAAAGATGCTCTTTCAGATTATCTTAGAATACTTTTGAATGAAGTAGATTATCTGAAAGAGATCAGACTCTTGAAAGAAAAATTTGATGAGCAAGCAAAAGAGAACTTACAACTTGTTTGTCTAAATTAGAATCTTGAAATCTCTCAGAAGAAAACTGACGGTGATTTCAAGGCCTTGAAAACCAGTTTCAAATCCTTGAAAATACAAGTCAAGGAAGTAGTCACTGAGAACTATTTGATGAGTAACAGTCTTGTTAATCTAAAACATCAAGTTGATGAATTAGATAAACAAAAGACTATTCTTACTGAGAAACTTCAAGAATCTGAATTGGACAAAGTTAGGCTTGCTGGATCAAAACACAAGTTGAACTTGATTATTGGAGGAAGTTCACAGTCTGTTCACAAAGCTGGTATAGGATTCAATCCAAACTTTCCAAGAAAGAACAATACCAGATCTCTGAAAGCTGGAAACAAAACTTATCCTAAATGTCAATATTGCTGCAAAACTGGTCATCTTAAAATGACTTGTCCTTTCAGAAGAAGAGACCCTCACGTAATGAGGAATACTTTTCCATTCAACTCAAATGACAAGTTAAACAGATTTGGGTTCCTAAAGGGGTTAGACCACCTAACATGGTTGATCCTGTATATGAATCCAAATTCCACACTTGGTCTAACAGCTGGGTAAGGCAGTGATTGGTGTTTGCAGGTTGTTATCGACACCAAAGAACAGAAG
This sequence comes from Linanthus parryae, assembly GCA_023055425.1. Lineage (NCBI taxonomy): Eukaryota > Viridiplantae > Streptophyta > Magnoliopsida > Ericales > Polemoniaceae > Linanthus > Linanthus parryae. The sequence continues at coordinate 118,833,980 of JALGPY010000001.1, forward strand.
TGGTTTATGGACAGTGGTTGCTCAAGACACATGAGTGGAAAGAGATCTCTATTCACAGAACTAAAGGATAAATCTGAAGGTTCAATTACTCTTGGTGACAAATACAAATGCAACTTCTTGGTATTGGTAAAGTTGGTACAAATTCTGAAAAATCTATTTCTGATGTGTATCTAGTTGATTGTTTGAAATTTAACTTGCTTAGTGTATCTTAGCTTTGTGATAATGGCAATAAGGTTATCTTTGATAAAGAGAAGTGTGTGGTGCAAAATGAGAAATCAAGAAGTTGCATTCTCACAGCCTCTAGATCAAACAATGTTTATACTTTTCAGACTAACAAAGTTGCAGGTAAAAGTTTGAAGTGCCTCAAGGCCTTGAAAGAGGATTCAAAACTTTGGCACATGAAACTTGGTCATATTAGTTTGCATACTTTGAACAAGTTGATTTCCAAAGACTTGGTAAGAGGTTTGCCATCCATTAAGTTCAAATAAGATGAATTATGCAAAGCCAGTGCTCAGGGCAAGTAGACCAGAAGTTCTTTCAAGCCAAATAAGTTTGTAAGTACAACTAGACCCATTAAACTGCTTCATATGGATCTCTGTGGTCCTATGAGAACTCGTACTCCAAAAGGTAAAAGGTATATGCTAGTTGTTTTAGATGATTTTTCTAGATTTACTTGAGTTATGTTTCTCAAAGAAAAATCTGAAGCCCTCTCTGAATTTTCAGAGCTTTGCAGAGAACTTCAAACTATGAAAAACCTACCTGTAGCTTCAATTAGAAGTGACCATGGTAGAGAATTTGATCAATTATAATTTGATTTGTTCTGTGATAAGAATGGTATTACTCACAACTTTTCTGCTCCAAGAACTCCTAAACAGAATGGTGTTGTGGAAAGAAAGAAAAGGACTCTAGAAGATATGTCAAGAACAATGCTTCTTGAAAACAAGTTCCCAAAACATTATTGGGCAGAAGTTGTGAATACAACAAACTATATATTGAATAGGTGCTTGATCAGACCTATACTGAAGAAGACCCCCTATGAACTATTCAAAGGGAGGAAGCCAAACATTTCATACTTCAAGCCTTTTGGATGCACATGTTTTATCCATAACAATGGAAAAGACAATCTTGGTAAGTTTGATGCAAGAAGTGATGAAGGTATTTTTCTTGGTTACTCTATGAATAGCAAAGCTTATAGAGTTTACAATAAAAGAACCAAGCTGGTTGAAGAGAGAATTCATGTTATTTTTGATGAAAGCTATGATGGTTCTTTGAGTGAAAGTTTTGCAGACTTGAATTTGAACAAGCATGAATAAGAGGAAGAGACTGAGAATCCACTGGGATTCAAGAAAAGCTCAGAAGAAAATAGAAGACATTTTCAAGACCTTGAAAATGGTGCTCAAGGCCTTGAAATAAGCCTCAAAGCCTTGAAAAAGATGATGAGAAGGATACAAGTGACAAAGCCACTACATCAAGACCAGAGAAGATCTATGGAGAACCTGAACCCTGGTCTCCAAGAAAGAGATTCAAATATCTCTCATCTCATCCACTTGATAATATCATTTCAGATCCAACCGCTGGTACACAAATTAGATCACAATTGAAGAACTTATGCGCTTTCAATGCTTTTATCTCTCTTGTAGAACCTACAACTGTGAAGGAAGCATTACAAGAAGCAGACTGGATCATTGCTATGCAAAGTGAACTCAATGAGTTTGAAAGGAATAAGGTTTGGAACCTGGTTCCTCCACCTACAAACCAGTCTGTCATTGGTACCAGATGGGTGTTCAGAAATAAGTTGGATGAAAGTGGCAAAGTGATCAGAAACAAAGCAAGGTTAGTTGCTCAAGGTTACAAACAAGAGGAAGGTATTGATTATGAGGAAACTTTTGCTACAGTTTCCAGGTTAAAAGCAATTAGAATTTTGTTTGCTTTTGCATCTCACAAGAACATGAAATTATTTCAAATGGATGTGAAGTGTGCTTTCTTGAATGGCTACATACAAGAAGTTTATGTTGCACAACCTCCTGGTTTTGAAAATGACAAGTTTCCAGATCATGTTTACAAAATTGACAAAGCTCTTTATGGTTTGAAACAAGCTCCAAGAGCTTGGTATGAAAGATTGTCAAAAATTTTACTTGAAAATGATTTCAAAAGAGGACTAGTAGACAAGACTCTTTTCATAAAGACTCATGAGAAAGACTTGCTTGTAGTTCAGATCTATGTTGATCATATCTTGTTTGAGCTACTAATGATCAATTGTGCAGAGAATTCTCAAGCCTTATGAGCAGGGAATTTGAAATGAGTATGATGGGAGAGCTTAAATTCTTCCTAGGACTTCAAATACACCAATTGAAGAAGGTCATATTTATGCATCAAAGTAAATACACAAGAGACTTGTTAAGAAAATATAGCATGGCTCAATGTAAGGAAGCCAAGACTCCTATGAGTTCTACATTATCCTTAGACAAGGATTAATGTGGTAAGAGTGTCTATGTGAAAGAGTATAGAGGTATGATTGGATCATTACTCTATCTTACAGCAAGCAGACTAGATATCATGTTTAGTGTATGCATGTGTGATAGATTTCAATCTGATCCAAATGAGTCACACTTAAGTGTTGTGAAGAGAATCTACAAATATCTCAATGAAACCAACGACTTAGGGCTTTGGTAACCAGGACATTCTAATCTTTATTTGTATGGTTTTTCAGATGCTGACTTTGCAGGTTATAAAGTTGATAAGAAAAGCACTTCAGGAACTTGCCAATTTATTGGATCATCCATGATCAGTTGGCATTCCAAGAAACAGAATTCAGTTGCTCTATCAACAGCTGAAGCTGAATATACAGCTGCAGGAGCATGTTGTTCACAAGTACTATGGATTGCTCAACAGCTAAGAGACATTGGATTTGATTTCAGAAGCATACCTATCAAATGTGATAACATGAGTTCAATTTCAATTACAAAGAATCCAATTCAACATTCAAGAACCAAGCACATTGATGTCAGACACCATTTCATCAGAGATCATGCTGAGAAAGGTGATATTGTTCTTGAATTTGTTGATACTAACATGCAAATTGCAGATATCTTCACTAAACCATTAGCAGATGAAAGATTCTCAGCTCTAAAATTGGAATTGGGAATGCTAAATAAAGATACATTGGTTTAGGGGGAGAATCATGTAAGAAAGGTAAGTTGTATGTGCTTTCAAAGGTTTGAACTGATTTTCAAAGCCTTGAAAATCACTTCAAAGCTGTGATCTTTATTTGTTGCAATGTTACAGCATTTCAAGACCTTGAAAACCTTTTCAAAGCCTTGAAAATAAGTCTGCTATACTAGTAGTCAATAAACTTGGATCATTCTGTATTGGGTGATATCTCTGCAGATATTTGCTCAATATAGCCCCTACCTTTTTCAAAAACTCGTTTTAGCCAAAGATAGTATTAAATTATTTATTTCCAACGGCCTAAAAGATTTGAATCTTCTCTAATTGTTACAAATCTTTTCAAATCAGAGAGATGAGTTAGTTTCCTTTTGAAACTCAAAAACTTTTAATATTTATCTTATTCTCTTCTCCTCTCTCCGTATCATTCCTACCTCTCTCTATTCTTCTCCCAAACCCTAATGAGCACAAGGAGAGCTTCAGACAGAACCAAGATGGCTGGAGGATCAAAACCTGGTTCAGAGAATAAAAGAAAGGCAGCAGTGGATGAAGTTCAAGAGATTAGTGGAGACTCTAGCTCCAGAAATCCTAGTGCAGAGGCAGTTGCAGATCTTCCTCCACCCAAAAAGAAAGTCAAGAAGGTTGTAACTTCTTTCTCAGAAAAGAAGAAGAATAAGAAAGCTGCTGCAGAGAAGCAACCTGAAACAGAGATCTCTAGCCCCAAGAAGTTGAAGAAAAAGAAGAAGGCAACTCAAGCTGAAAAAGGGAAAGGGAAGGTAACAGAAGAACGTCCAGAAGATCATATGGAGAAGGCCATGCAAATCTACTCAAAGAACTCAACCACTGATGAAACTTGGTTCGTTTCAAACACCTGCAAAGGTCAGTGGTTAGATGGTTTTGCTTCTAGATCTATTGCTTTCTGTAGTATGATCAATATGCATATGGTGGAACACATGAATCTTAAGTGCATATATATGTTAGAGAAGAACTCTATGTGGTTTATGCTGAACCCTAAAGAGTTAGCCTACCCAAGACTCGCCAGACTCTTCTATCTGAACATGAAACAAGTTAAGAGATCAGCACACTTGGTCATTTAATCTAGAGTTGCTAGAATAGAGGTTGAATTGGACCACTCTGAGTTTGCCTATGTGCTAGGATTTCCCAAGAGGTATGACACAAGCAATCATCCACCAAAGACAGAAGTACTGAAATTAGCCAAAGAAGAGTTCTACCTACCAAACACTCCCACCACAGCCAAACACTTAACACACTCTGTGTTAAATGTTGAAACCAAAGTCCTTCAAACTATTCTGGCAAGGTGCATCTTTCCCAGAGAGCACTCTAGAGAGTTGGTTACTGAGAGAATGATGCACATCATGTATCTGATCATGCATGGCTATGAGATTGATCTTCCAAAGCTAGTGATTGAACATATGCTCTTTAGCCATACCAATCAAAGGAAACATCCTCTGCCCTATGCAAATCTGCTCACATTGTTCTTTGAACACTTTGAGATTCCAACTGGTGGAGAGGAATCAGTCACTTCTGGAATGGGAATGCTTAATGAGAAGGCCTTTGAGAACATTGGAGTAGTGAAGACTAAAGAAACGATTTGGAAGTTGTATTCAGATTTGACTGAAGCAGAACTGGGTGCAAAGAAGTTTCTTAAGCCCAAGACCTTGACTCCCACTTCAAGTCAGACTTCTCAGCCTACAGAAAATCAGAGACTTGATGGTTTAGAGATGGATATGGAAGAGATCAAAGAAACTGTTTATGGACTTGAAACTGATATGGGGCAAGTTAAGTACATGGTGGAAAGCATCTTCAGGAGCATGACTTTGCTTGATGTTCCTTAAGATAAAGAAGGTACAAAGAAAGGTGATTCTGACAAGAATCTGCCAAGTGAACATTCCAACCAGGAAGAAACTGCTCTAGTCAAAGATAAGGGAAAGCAAGTAGTAGGACAAGCTGCTCAGAAAGGAGATGAATTCAATAGTCCTGACTCAGATGATTTGCTGATTACTTTGAAGAAAAAGAAGAAATCTCCAAAGGCTGCTACAAAGGATAAGGCTGAAGGAGTGACTGCTGCTGGTGAGGATGAAGATGAACATGAAGAACAAGATAAGACTGATGTTGAAGACAGTGATGAAGAAGAAGGAGATCAAGATGGAGATGAAGACCCAAACCCTTAATCTTGCCTAATCTTTCTTCCACATTCTTTTTTTTTAAGTTTTTAATCTTTCTTTTCAAAATTTTCCAAACACTTGATCCAACATCCTCTCTATCTTTTTGATGAAAGTCAAAAAGGGGGGAGAAATTCTAGGGTTTTTAGGTTTTTATGAATTATCTGCTGAACTTTTTAATATATGTTTCTGAATTGAATAAGTTGGATCTTTTTGGAATTACTGTGTTATTATGAATTGTGAACTAATCAGTATTTTTTGCAGAGACTAAGGATCAAACATAATTTGGTTTTGTCTTTCATCAAGGGGGAGATTGTAAGATCAGGTTGTGCAAGGGTTGAAATAGTTTAAGGCCTTGAATCATCTTTCAAAGCCTTGAATCAGTTATCATAGGCTTGAAAATAGTATAGCTATTTTCAAGGCCTTGAAACAGGAGTCAATGCCTTGAAACTGTCTAACCTACATGAACATTCTCAGGGGGAGTTTTATGTAAACTCTTCTTAGTTGATTTCCTACCTCTCCTTCATATGATTATTTTACTGCTATTTTATGATGAAAGACAAATCATTGTAACATGTTTGAACATAGAATATCGTCTATTTGAATATGATTTTGCAGGAAATTTTATTTCCTAGTTTGCAGGGATTATTTTCTAATCTGACTTGTGCAGGGAAGGAAATAATTGAGAAGATGATTCTGTGTTTAATCTGACTGGTATGACAGCTTCTCAATCTATTCAAATGCAAGATCAAGACATTCTCTCTGGAGATTGTGATCACTTAACCGTTGGAGAAGATTGTCAAAGAGTCAAAGTCTGTTGCCTACAAAATATGAGATTTGTTGCTGAAAATCTGGGAAGATTTGCAGAGCTGTTTGAAGTTTAAATAGAGCTCAATTCTGAAGCAACACACACAACACTCAACGGGCAAAAAGAGAGAGACAAGTCTGGATCGACAAGCATCAAATAAGTTCATCAATCTCACAATCCATTTCACAGATGTAATACCCCTTCTAATTAGTAAGGGTAAATTAGTCATTTGAGCAGTTAAATAAGAATTTAGTTGTGAAAAATTAAGTTGGCTAATTATTGTGTTTTTATCGTTAAGAAAACGGTTTGAGATTTTAGAAACGTTAGATTAATAATCGTGAATAATTCGAGAAGCTAAATTAGAATTTAGTTGTAAATAATAATTTCGGTGAAGTAACGGGTAGTACCCCGTATCTTAGCTAAGGGAAAATGGTCAATTTTATTACGGGTATATCGTAAGTGAGTTTTAAGGAATAATTAGTTGATAGTTGATTGAGTTGCTTGGATGATAATAAAACTTTATAGCAAATCGATAATTTTAGAAATAAAATTTAGTGCAAGTGATAGTTTGAATTTTAGCCGGGGATTCGTGTGATAGTTTTAGAGAATACGATAATCTCATAATAGCCTAGCGTATACAACCCACAACTCTAGATTCTTGTGCACCAAGAACACTTGATTACTCAAACTAGTAATACACCCAACTCTCTAGAACCCACTAGCCAAGTGGTACAACTAACACACCTTAGAGTTTCTCATGAACCCATCTTCCTCACCAAGCATATTATCCTTCGGGAGAATTCTATTCACCATCACCGCCCTTGTCACCATCATAATCATCAACCGCCCTCATGAAACTCACCTCTCTAAGAAACCCAGCCCTATATAAGGCTCTCACCACCTCCCCTGCTCACCACAAGCAACCACCCTCATCACCACAACCACCGTCATCTCCATCATCGCCACCACCTCCACCTTCGGCAAAAAGGAAAACCCACCTTCATATATCTATGCCTATCTCTCTCTCTCTCTCTCTCTGAAGACAGCGGCTGCAACAAAAGCAGAGGTGGCCGCAGCCACCTCCACCACCATAGCCACCATTGTTGCCGGCGACAACCACCTAAGAGAAAACCCACCACAAACACTCTCGGCTCTCTCTATTTCCCACTCTCGGTTATCAGGAGACCTCAGAAACAGAGGGAAGAGGTGGCAGCAGCCACAACCACCGCTACCACCACCGAAGCTCCGGCGAGGAGAACCCGAGCAAACCCACTAGACTTTCTCTCTCATCGTCGCCATCTTCTCTGGCCCTATCTGATTGTTCTTGTCACTTCCCTGACCTGAAGCAAAGCCCAAGGAATCAGCAGCAGCAGCAGAAGCCCTAGCTGCCACCCCCGACCACCATTGTTGCCGGCCAAATTCTGACGAAAGTTCGGTCAGCCACAACCAGCGCCACCCACTTCCTCCAGTAGCCTCCAGTAGACTCCTTGGACCTTGAATAAGCCACTATAAGGCTCAGACGTGGCTGAGGAAGCCATTAAACCCGGCCACGAAGCCCACCTCCGGCGACTTCGACGTGAGAGCTTGACCCGACTCGTTTCTTGACGTTTTTCGGCATTTTTGGCCGAGGTATGTCCTAAAAATCTCTATTAGTTGTTATAGATAATCAAAATCGAATCTTGATAGCTCAATTCATGTTTATTTTAGCTAAATTGGTGATGTTATAAAAGGGGGGTTAAAGTGTCTTTTTTGGAAAGTTTTATAACATATTATAGCGGGTGTTTTTGTACTTTCAGAAACTAGTAGGTGGTTAGTATGTTTAACCTAACTGTTTTGTGAATAGTTTGGGTGCTAGTTGTCTTTAAGTATAACTTTTGGGGTTATATGTCTTTTACTTAAACTTGACACTTTTCGCTAAAAATAAAAATGTTAATTCCGGATTAGAAATAATTTCTAGAAAATACTAGATTTCGTCCTCATTTCGGAAAAATAATTCGGGTGTCGAGATAATATTTCAATTGTTTGGTAAAAATTAAATAAGAAATGTTTTTATTGAAAAACTTTAATAAAAATGCATAATCACTTAGTTTATAATTTGAATATCTAACACTTGTAAAATTTGACATTTCACTAGCTTGTTAATACTATAATATTATAGACATTTTCTTGAATATATTAGTGGTTTAAAATAGATGCGTTGTTTTAGAAAATTATAATTAAATAATAAAATATTAAGGAAATAACAAGTGGGTATTTGAGTTTGATTTAAAAAGAGTCTTGTGAGGACTTATAATATTCAATTTGTGGATTTGTGTTAATTCGTGAGCTATAATTTGTGGGTGACAATTTTGTAGGCACGAGCTACTTCTAGAACGTGCTGTCGATGTTAATAAGGTAAGTGAACATGCCAAGACTTGCGTGCCAAGCTCCTTTCGTGTCGCAAGTTGATTTTAATAGTTGTCTCGAAAAGTGTTTGTTATTTATTTACATGTTTATTTCAGATTTTCTTACATTTTAAAGAAGCTGTTTTGCTTGATATTGTCACACAAAAAATAATAATAATGCGTAATTAACGTAAAGTGGAAAGATTTGTACGGGAGAAGCGTATTGCCGTGTTGACTTCGTTCACTCGGCCTGTGATTATATTGGTCGTGTTGGCTTTGTCCACTCGACCCGTTTTTATTTTAACCCGGTCGCAACCTGCCAGGTCGCTCCATGTACTCACCTCTCTGGCCGCGAGGAGTCTTAGGGGGGTGCCGGCACTTAAGGTCTTGGATGCGTAGAATTAGTAGATTCTTCCCCGTAACAACAAAGTTAATAATACAGTTTTATCTGAGACAAGGATTTCAAGAAAGAAAAGGATAAAGAGATTTGGACTAATTCTTCCCGTTTGAAAGTTGAGAAAGAAGGTTAAAGAAAGAGAAGTTTACATTTGAGTTCCTACTTTACTCTTCAAGTTTACTGTTTATAATTTATCCCCCTTTGCTATTGTTATGAAAAGTAAGCATACCTCATCTCCTGTTTTACGAGCTTGGGTGTCACTTACTGAGTATTTCCATGATGACTTTGAAAACTGCGGTTCCTGTTTCCTTCCCACCGCAGGTTTAGGAGCTGAAGACAGTGGTGTAGCAGGGTACGAGACTCACTTAGTTGAATTTCACCATGAGTAGAATCTAGTTTAGTTAGCAAGAATGATGTAGTAGTTTCGGAAACGCTTGTGTAATATCTAGAGACTTTTGTAATGTTTAATATTTTGTAATAAATAAAGAATTTGAGATGTTATGCTTTTGATTTCCGCCGTTACTTTTAGCATCACCCTCCCGGTCTTGTCCGAGCCGGATAAGGGGGTTAATTAAACAGAGGTTCACTGCATACTTCACTGCAGTTTCTACACTCTAGTGTTTTTCTGTATAGTGCTTTATTGGTAGATCATTTCTGTAATATTTCTATCTTTATTCTCGAGGATTGCTCAAAGTGAACAATAGAGAATTCTTAGCTAACCAGTTAGCTAGAGCAGGTACTAGATGATGGGAAAATTAGATGAGATTTGTCCCGGACCACGTGATTTATGCAGAGAATTAATCGTAGGCATTCAAAACATTATAACGGTAAGTTAGCTTGCGGAATAAAACTTACCACAGTCCATCCGGACTGGGACGACACGAATCCCGAGACTTTGACCAGCCACTGACGAAGATCTGTTCTGAATCTGACACCGAGACCTGTGCCATTGCGTCCGTCTCGTCGAGATACACGATTTTCATATATGGATCGTCTTCATCCGACCTCTGTAGCTCCGGTTAAGCTCCAAAAACCAAAATCAGATCCTGCTGAAAATCAACAGCGGACCAGAAACTTTGACCGGCGATATCTGGAGTTCTACAACTCCGATCGACGCGCCATTTCTACCTGTCTCTCCGTTTTTCCGAGATCTACAACTTTCGTGTTTTACAAAAAGCGATCCGAGATCGTTATCTAGGCCTAAACACCCAAAAACGGAATCTGGTATGACTGGAAGCCTTCCGACGTATGATCCAAGCTCCGATTCAAGTTCAATGGTGATTCGAACATGAAAAGCTCATGGATGCACAGCTGGGTTTTTCTCTCTTGTGGGGAAAAGATGTATGAACAATCATCATCACTTAATAACTATGGTGTACTATTTATAGAGATATATTACTAACCCTAATATTAGGAATACCCATAATTGCACACAAGTCCCTTGTAGGAAAACTTTACATAGCAAGTCCCTCCCTACAAACTTTAGTGTAGCTTGCAATTAAGTCCTAATCATATGGTTTGTAGTAATATCCATCAACTATAAAATACCAAACATAATCTCAATTTACATTCCACACACTTGAGACTCAAAAACACTTGTGAATCACATGATCACACTTATGTTGGACTACGTCGGGGACCTCTGGAGAAAATAAATGAATCGGTTCCCAATAATATATTTGAACTCATAATTCAACCCGAATTAAATTCAAAACTAATTATTAATTATAGTTTACTCCACCATAAAACTATAATTGAACTCCGAAATTTATTCTCATCATTATGTATGAGCTCCTGTTATTAATATCAGACAACTCCCCACGTTAAGATTACAGATACCCGTTAATGCTGATCTACTATTACTGACAATTTCGATCTCATCAACATCTTATGTATTCCCTGATCTATACCGCTCAACCCTTATTTGTTATGTCTGGTTACAAATAACCAGCTGGCCAGACTTGACACAACAAAACCTAGTGAGCTCCCAGGAGGGTACATCATTCTCAAACGAGACATGGATTCCATGATTCATTTAGCTTTCACCAAATCATAACAATCATTATCCAATATATCAGGATTGTTGACTCGCATTTGAATCTCACTCAATATATCAAAATAATAATTTATCAAGATTTGTGTCCACATAAACAATCATAGATTAAGAGTTTCCAATATTACCAATAACAATGAAATAATACATTATCTCACTTCGGTCAGTCCGAGATAATTATATTTCATATGGCGGTCCTGTTCAACATACACAAAGTATGCTAGTGTAACAAGTTGAAACTATACCGTTTCCTTGACCGAGATGTGTCACTATAATGTTACACTACAGTCGTTCCGATGGTTTGTCCAAAATCATCTAGACTGTGAACCCTTACTTATATTCCATAAATAACTGACAATCAATCTCGCGCATGCCCGAACTCGTCTGCATGTCCAATTGTCTGAGGTATGGAACATTAGACTTCATAATGCATATTTATATGGCAAATAATAAATAGCGTTTGCATACTCACGTGCTTGCTAAATTAAGATGCAAACAGTTATCTATTAAGAATTATTAATTCAACCATAAATATGGCTTTCTGAATACAATTCCCAACACTAGATAGGTTAGGTAGAACCACAAGCTGTAACAGAGTAAGACATCTCTTTGTGCTTGAGATCTAGGGCTTAGCTTTTAATTAATAAGAATTGTGTTTAAAATCCTGCATGGATCAGATCCCTGAGGTAGATATTAGGTCCAAGTGGACTGAACTCTATAAATCAATTGTCTCTTGCATTTACAGTTTCTTTACTTACCCAGTTTTTACAGCATTCAAACTTGTCTGTTTTCAAGGGTTTGAAACTCTTTTCAAGGCCATGAAAAAGAATTGACTGATCCATTCCAAAATGTATTTCTTCCAAGGGCTTGAACTTGATTTCATTGTCTTGAACTTCACTAGCTTTCACAAGATTTCATTATCCTAGCAAGTTTTTCAAAAAGTTGGCATACTCTATTCAACCCCCCCCCCCTTTTAGAGTATCTTAGCTGCATTACCATCTGCACACTCACACTTTCATTCTGGTTCCTCCTTTTTGCTCCCCTCTTGGTCTTGTCTTGTACCGCTAAACCAATTCTATTCTTGATTCTTTGTCTCACCTCGTCCTGTGCTTATTTCATGTCTTCATTCCTCCTCCTTTCTTCTCCGTCCAATTTTTGGTAGTTTACTCAAAGCTACGAGTTATACATAGAGTTTTCCCTCCTTCCTTGTTTAAGAACCGGCATGGAATATCGATATGACCTAGTCTGCCACAACGGTAGTAAAAGTCCCCTGATCATTCATATTTAAATCATACCCAAATATCTGAATCTTCTCATAGATTAAGTTTGAACCCTGTTGGGCGTGGGTTTTCTACATCCACCTCAACTCGGTTCTGAAAAACTGCATGATCCTTGAAATACCCCGTTATTTAGAAACGGGTATTTATAAATAATATTAGGCGTTAGTATGTTAAAATGGGTATCTTATAATAATATTGGGTGTTAATATGGTATAAGTATAAGTTTGGGTACTAGTTATTATTATTTAAAAATTAATTTTAATGTTATAAACTACGTAGGTGCTTTTATGTATTTTCTTATAACTATTATAGTGTATTTTATTAAACTAAGGGATTGCTAGTTGTTTATTCCAAAACTGGGGGTGAAAGTGTCTTTTAACAAGAACTGGTCATCTTCTCCATCTCCTGCTCAACGCATAAGAGGTTTTCTTCCGGCGATTTCGCCGCCCCTTCACCACCACCGTCCAAACCGCCTTCTCTTCACCCAATTTCAATCCTACTTCGATCCAAACTCACTAGAGACCGAATCTTTATCTTCAATCAAACCAATTTCACCCAATTTCGCGACCCGATTCGAAATCGAAACTTACACGGAGAAGACTCCATTTCGTCGCCGGTTTTCTTCTCCTCAAGCCTATATAAACCCCTCAAACCCAGAGCAATTCTCACACCAATTCACAGCTCACAATCTCTCTCTCCCTCTCTCTCTCTCCCTCGTTTTTTTGATCGGGTTGCTGGAACCCGACCGAGCCCGACCGAGCAGAGCCCAGTCGAGCACAGGTCGAGCCCAACGTCGCTGTCCTCGCCGTCGTCCGCCTTTTCTGCCTCGTGCCACCGTTTTTCGCCACCGCCGCCCTCATCCCCGTCGTCCTCTTCTCTCTGTTCGGGTAAGAACCCGATTCTGATTTCTTTCTCATCTCTTTCCTTTATTTCTTCTTTTATTTCTCTTATTATTATTAATATTAAATGTTAGGTCATATTAATATTATTTGGGATGAAACAACAAGTAGGGTAGTGGCCCAGTGGTTAAAGTGATTGTTAGTATTGAAGTTGGTATTGGGTTCGAATCTTACAACGTGCAAAGTTTTATTTCTTTTTACCCAACAATGTTTTTAGTAGTTTTTAGTTTACTTATACTAGTTAACTATTTGTAAAATAATACTCTTGGGTTATGTTTTATAAGCTATGTTTTACGATAGTAAACGATAGTCCGTATAAATCACGTTTTAATAGTAGAATTATTATCATTAAAGTTTGGGGAAATAATAAGGGGGTTACACTTGCATTGCATTTAGGACTTTGTTTCTGTTGGCGCTAGCATTGTATTAATTAGGGAATTGTAAATTTATAGGCAACGAGTTCTCCGACGAAGGATACGTCGAGTACTACGACTAATTTGTTGTCATTGCTATTTGTTGAGGTAAGTAAACATGCCAGGCCTAGCGCCCATCTCTTCTTTCGTGTCTAAACTAATTTTGTGATTTATTGTCTCAAAATTGAATATCTACTTGAACTGTTTATTTGAGAAAGTTTTCTGATTTTATAAAGGTGATTCTATCACAACTATCACATGATTAATAAGACGTAATGACGTAAAGTGAAATAGTTGTACCGGGGAACATTTATTTTGGGAATGGTCGATGTTGACTATGGTCTCTCGACCCACTTTATTTTATTTTGCTCGGCCGTAGCAGCTCCGAGTTTGCTCCTTGTACATACCTCTCTGGCCGCAAGAAGTCTTAGGGGGGTGTCGACACTTATGGTCTTGGTAGTGTGTGATGGTTGGTTCTTCCCCGTGTCAACAGGATAAAATATGGTTTCCTAATACTTGGACCTTTATTGATTAAATTTGAATGTCCCGATTGGATAAATGGAGAAGAGTTTGGGAATGTTTCCGCAAGTGAAGTGATAAAAGGAAATTTGGTGAATTCTTATGTCATACTCTTACTCAAATTCTCTACTCTTCAAACTCATGTGTCATTTTTAAACTGCTTCATAATCTATTTACATGCTTGGATGTTGCTTACTCAGTATTTTTCGCTGACTTTGGAAACTGTGGTGTTTCTTTTAATTTCTGCACCACAGGTTTAGGTGGAAGCTTGGAGTAACGGTAGCGCGACTAGACATACATAGGAAAAGTTTAGTAGATCACATTTATTTACTTTAGAACTTCAGTTAGACTTAGAGAATGTCTAGATTGGAATAATGCCCATGTTTGTGGCGAGACAAGTTTCAAAGTTTTAATTAATTACTTTAAAGATTTGGTTTAGATTTGCTGTTACAAAAACCTCCTTGTATCCGGGTTTAATCTCGGGTACGGAGTGACATCCCCGGGCTTCCGGCTTGGTCGTTTTGGGGTGTTACAATTCTGGGGACTCCTGGCTTCACTTTTGTCCTATTTCATAAAATCCCCAATCAGTCTGTCGATTCTTTCGGAGTTTAATTTCATCTCTTATTCCCCTGACACCCCTGACCTGAACCCATAAAGGACTCTATTGAAATTTAATGAATCTATGTTCCTACTTATTCTCCATTCACGAAGATGGAGATTGAGATTCCCCACTACCCAATGAGATATGCTTTTCACCCCGTGGTCTCCATCTTTAGACCAGAAAATAAAGCTTGGGGAATATGGATCTACCTCGATATCTCTTATGAGATTCCAAACTCACCAAGCTATTTTCTTAGTGTGTTCACAATTTTCTTGTCTTTAAATAGTTTTCCAATGAGTGTTGCGTCACAGAGTTGCTTGACTGCCTCCGGGTCGTCTTCCAGCCCTCCCGGAGTTCTCTTGCTATTCCGGTCATATTATGCCCATGAAGAGAGGAGACACACACCGTCCGTCTAGTACCTTACATTTGTCAAAAGGGAGAAAAAAAACTACCGTTCTGTTTCTAGAGAGAGGAGAGAGCATAATCTCACCTCCTAAGAACTATATATTTTTGGGTAAACCATGTGCCACTTCAACCACTTCAATCAACATCGTTTAAAACGACGTAATCATATCATCTAACTACAAGGGCCTAAATTTTGTAGGCGTTTGATATCTTTGATTAGTTTTTGAATTCACTCGACACAATTTCTTCTATTGAGAATGATAGTATAAACTCACTTTTCATTAGTAGGTGGAGTTGTATATTTGGTCAAAATTGTTCTAGAATTGAAATGTCCAAATGAGCAATGCTACATATTCCGAATTCATCACCGGAGGAACAATTTTTTAGTGCTCCAAAAGAGCACGACATGGTGATCTAGAACCAATGGGTGTCTGCCAATCACTGACAGTTGGTTTGAGTGTTGCACTTTAATTGGTTGTAGAGAACCACGTGGTGTTCTTTTGGAGCACTATTAAATTTCTACACCCGGAAAGGAGCCAAACATGCCACTTGAAACAACCCGAAATTTAATTGCGTATTTTAAGAATAAATATACATGTTTTATGGTAATATGGAGTGTAAACTGACATCTTGACCTTAATATTTTGTGGTACTATTTTATTATGTGGCTAAGTTCTAATAAAAATAACATGGTGCTATATGTCTACCACAATAATATTTGACAACGTTTACACTATTATAGTATCACGTATATTACATGGCGACTTTTATCACGCTATGCCTATTATTATGTTATAATCATCACACTCGATTATTTATCAAGAGTCGGCAAGATTTTTCATACGTGAAGTCTTCACTCAACTGCATCAAAGAAACTCGTAGTCAAAAAATTTAATTCCCTAAAAATTGGATCTTGTCTAGGTGAAAAACCAATTAAACTTTCACCCTCTGTCAACTTGTCACATTTGATTACTATTCAATTCATCTTTTCTTCCTATAAAAGCCATAAAACTTCTATGGCTTCTCCACGACAACAATAGCAGAGACTTCAACTCCATAGCCACCGCCACCATCATCCTCAATATCATCACCAACCCTTCCATCTCCAACACCAACACCACCTCCACCAACACAACTCCTTCACCTCGCCGGAAAACTTCATAGCCACCAAGTTTAGTTACTTTCCCGAGAGCTTCACGTAACCGCCTTGTTCACCAACACCACCAACGACCACCATTTGAGTCACGGTTACTACCAATCACTATGTGACACTCCAAAGACTCACTTACAACTATCCGCAGAGACTCACGAGGTGCCAAAAGCTCATTCCATCTCACCGCTCATTTTAGCGACAAATCTGTACAACTCCCTAACCTTACTTCGCATTGAACATATTCTTGAATATTCATGCTCCCACACGTCTTAAAAGTCATCCACATTAATTTGGTCGAAAACGGAACGTTACAAATCGTCATATCTAATTATTTCATGTTTTGGGGGTAGTAGTTGTCTTTTACAATTACTTCCAGTCAATTTTTTAGGAATTAAACGTTCTAAAAAGAGCAGAGTTTGGAACTACCGTCCATTTGTTTTTACATAAAAGTGATAATTAGTGTCCCGGGAACCACCCACGTCATTTTCGTCGAAATCAGAAAAGTTGAAAAATAATGTTTTGTAATGAGGGTAAAAGTGTCTTTTAAGAAACAAGCAACAACTAGCTTTTGAGAATTTGATTACTTTCAGGGCAAATGTACAATTCCTACCCTATCCATACCTTACTATAAATACAAATGACTACCCTTGTTTTATGTTAGTAAGTTGGTACTTGATTAGTAAACTAATGTTAATTAATATTAATATTAGTTGCTAGTATATAAATAATTAGAGTTATTAAACTAAGATTAAGACGTGTAAATTAGTATTAGTTTAGTAATTAAATAAATAAATAAAGATTAGCTATTTTGGACAAATAATATGTCCTAAGTTTTGATTAAAGGAAAACCGTTAGAGGTTAAGTAGGTCACGTACCTAATCACCGCCGCATAATTAACTGGGATCAATCCGCATAGCATACATATTTTATTAGACACTTGCATATTAAACGATTAAGTGTTAATTAGGGTTTATATTTATTTGTAGACACCGAGTTTACCGACGAAGGCTACGTCGAGTACATTTGAACCACAATCGGACATGTAGGTGAGTTCGTAGGCTCAACCCTTACTTTTCAAAACGCGTGTTTAACTATAATGTCTCTACTTGCTTTGACACGGAGATTAAATGTTTTAAACTCATGCTTACTCATTACTTGTGTTTTTACTAAATATGATATTTCGTTAACTGATCTCCATTACTTTTACACGTTCAAATTTCGATTGGGCAGACAAGCATTTTCAAGCTAGAGGCTTCGCCGAGATCAGATTTATGAACCCGAAGGTCATTACATACTGCATGATAGCGGCCTTACCCAATCGACAACCCTGGATCCTACTGAAGGAGCGATACTAAGATGACATCATAGGCAACTTCTTCCCGAACCCCTATGTGTACCCCCTCATACCCTCTCCACGAACACCTCCAGACTTAATGCTAGGAGTCATGGAACACTGGGAGAGACGAAGATTTTCTGGTAAATTCTATAAGAGGCGTAGGAAGTACACCCCGAGATGCAAGCGGACAACTAAGAAGACGAGTATGATAGCCCGCCCACCCTTGCCTAAATAAATGGTTGGGTCTAGCTAAGCGTGTTATGAATGATTATGATGCCAAAGTATTATGTGTGCGAATAATTATGTGGGGTGCTTTAATGATCTCGTTGTGTGTACTTGTACTGTGTAGTCATGTTAATCTTGTAATAAAAGACATTCTTTTTAGAAATATTGGTAGCTCATCACCGAAAAGAAAAATAGAATTTTATTTATAAGAAAGAAAATATAGGAGATAACTACATCACTGGTACTTCATCCTTTTGTACATCGTTGTCTCCTGTTTTTCCCAATGAAACGCTACCACAGTGAGGATGAAGCCGAATAACCAATCAAAAGGAAAGGGAGCAGTGGCTGATCGATGAAGGGGAAGCCGTGAAACACCCCAAATCATACGGCCGGCCGAACTGTACAGTTGGAAAGGTGCCTTCGCCCGAGGAGGTAAACCCCATTGGGAACGGAGGAGGATCGCCGGTTCACTGTTAGTACGGTCATCGATAATCCACAACATAATTTTATTACAAATTAAAAGGTAGAATTGTGTCAGAGTCTGAAATAAAGTACATTATTTGGTGGAATAGAGATACTAAGTGAAACACTAGGTGTTCATAGCATTATTCCATCAGTAGTCGTGAGCGTCCCCCTCCTGGTAATCTGCGGGTTTTGAAATAGCGAAAGCCGACCGCAGAAAAATTTTAAGTCGGTAAAAACTGAGTAAGAATCATACTACAACTTGTAAAACGAGTTTTGGCAACACGATTATATAATCAACATGTAAAGCTGGAGTAAACCCACTTGAGCTGCAACAATAAATGATTACACATTATCATTAGTTTAGTTGGACGTATAAAAGACCAGCGGGTAACAAATGTCCACAGCGGGGTCACGATGCAATAAATATCACAATAGGGTGCCTCTTGGGATATCACCGATCCCAATTCACCCGAGCGTTATGGGAGCCCCTACGTCAATCCCCGCTCATAAACATAACTATGAGACCTTAAGTGTCGACAACCCTTTACCGTACTGACCCACACAGGCATAAGTAGTACTCCATAGTTTTCACATATAAATAACCCCGGGACTGTAGCACCTCGGTGCATGTCAGCCAACCACGGGGGCCGGGTATGTAATCTCGTTGGATTAGCACCCGAGGAGGATCGACTCACATGCGCCTCCGGCCGCAGCCTCCACACACATCCTGTGTACATCGCCCCATTTATATTATAGTGCATTACTCAATTTTCATTACGGAATCGTGTCATTTGACTCAAAGATCGTATCAATAACCGCATATTTTCCCAAACGGGATATTCAAGGAATTCTCAAAGCCATGATTCTCAAACATTTGATCCTTTCATAAAATAATCCAAGTATCGCGAGATATAGCAAGGTTACAGTTTGAAAGCAACGCACGCCAAATTCACATTTTGACAGTTAAGGTGTTGTACATATGAACTTACCGAACAAGTAGCGTAGTGCACGTGCGACAAGCGAGGTCCTAGTACTCGTACTCAATAAAATCGTCGCCTACGAACTCGGTGTCTACAAATACGCATATAATCCTAATTAATACAACGTTCTAGATCATGCTTTATATGCAATGCATGCCCCCCGATTAGTTTTCCCAACCAATTGTACCCTAATATAATTTATAAGAATTTACTTATTAATAAAAAGTCTAAATATTATTGATAAGCCATAGTCATTTAGGGTTCTAATTATAGATGAAACAAGCTTTAGCTATTTAGTAATATATTAAAGTATAATTGACAATTATTTCTTTTGAAACAAAAATTCACCTATTATTAATTTACAAGGAAATAAAAATTGTGATTTGAATAAGGACAATATTGCATATATAATAGTTATTATAAAGATCAATTTTAATAAAAGAAATATCTTATTATCACTCTAAAATTATTTTGAAAGGAGTATTTGTTATAAAACATTCTATTATTTATCAATCTTGAAACTCGTTACTTTCTTTCAAAAATATATAATTAATTTATGCTCCTTTTTTTTCCTTATAGATACAATATTAAATGACTTCCTTTGTTTTTAGGAAATCTTGATATGATTTATTATAACATATCTATATTAATAGAACTATTTTTAAATAAATTTAGTTGCATAATATTATTTATAACTAATTAACTTGTCTATTCATAAAAGAAAATAAGGTTCATAGTTTACAACTAAAATAATAAAATTATTTACCAAGTACTATTTTTGTAAAACAACCCTCTTAAACAAGTTCTTAATTTATGAAAATTTATTTATCATCCCAATTATTATTTTCAGAAAAGATTATGTTGAATTATTTCCTAAATAAATAAGAAGTCTAAACTACAACCAACTCCCCCGTCCATATTCAACAGTTTCTATTAATGACATAAACCACCCCCAAACTTTCTGAAAATAACAAAACAGCCCCAAGTTCAAAGTCACGTAAAAACCCATCTTCTTCTTCAATGTGACTCAATCTAGATTTCAATTTCAGTTAACAAGTTGCGATTTTGATGACTAGAAATGAACTAAGACGGGATTTAGAGCATACCCGAACCAAGAACGGAGAGAATCGGTCAACAAATGGGGCGGGTCGAGTTTGCCGCCGGCGGACTTGGCGGTGGTTCTAGACGTGGTTCCTCCGGCTACTTTTGCCTGCGTTTAAACGTCTGGTCGTGGTCCTTGGAGGCTTAGGATCTCGAATAGATCGAGAAACAGGGCTGGGCTGCCTCGGGTTCAAATCCCCGAAGCTTGTCGCCGACGTTAATGGTGGCCGGCGACGTTGGGAGCTTGGTCGGCTGTTTCTGCAGCTCTTGTTGCTGCTGATGTTGGCGAACTCGAAACAGAGGGAGGAAGAGAGTGATATTTCTGGGAGATGGAGGGTTATGGAGAGTTGGAGGTGGTGGTGGTGTGTCGTCGGTGGTTTCCCGTCGGGGAAACTGGCGGCCTCCGCCGCGGCTGTTTCTGCTGCTCCTTGTTGGGTTTGAACGAAACAGAGACGGGGGATTGGGGGTGAGAGAAGAGAGGCAGAGAGATGGTGGTGGTGGGTGATGCCGGTGGTGGTTGGTCGGAGAAGGCAGCGGCCTTGTGTCGCTACCACTGGTGCTGCTGGGTCTCGTCGCCGGCAAAACAGAGAGGATACAGGGAAGAGATGGAGGGGAAGAGAGTGGGGAAGATGGTGGCGGCTGGTGGTGGTGGTCATGTTGGTTTCAGGTGTGAGGAGGAAGAAGAAGGACTAAATAAAGAGGAATGGGGAGAGAGAGAGATGACGTGAGTGAGGAGGAGAGGAAGAGAAGAAAGAGAGAGAGAGAGAGAGAGATGACGGAAAAACGGGAGGAGGGAGAGAGAGAGTGTTGGAGAACACTTATTTTGGCAGAAGTTGCGGTAACATTTTTTTTCTATTATTATTATTATTATTATTATTATTATTATTATTATTATTATTATTATTATTATTATTATTATTATTATTATTATTATTATTATTATTATTATTATTATTATTATTATTATTATTATTATAGTGTAGTATCTACACGTATATACATCATGTATTATACGGTATATGTACGGGTATAAGAATATAGTATTATCAGTATACATACAGTATAAATAAATTATTATATATCTTTGTTTATGTTAAAGACAGATACTCCCCCCCCCCCCCCTTAGTCTCTAATAATGCAAGTCTTAGCCCCAATTTTGTAATAAATAATTTTAAGAAAATGCACAATCACCCCCTATTAGTTATTTAGGGTATTTCAAGCCGAGTCGCACGAAGAGGACCACAACATACAACGTAAGGAATAGTGCCATGATAGCCATAGTGCCTCCGAAGACATCTCTATATATGTTTGAGTTGTGTGAGTCGTATGGTACGAAGCTTCCATTTATAGAAACCACATGGACATCAATTTACGTTCCTAACCTCCCTACTAGTCGTTGTACGCATAGGTTGAAAGGTATAATTGAATTTTAGCCTTTTATAGCCGTTGGAGGGACTGCTGACCGTTGGAGAAAAAAAATGTGTCTTTTACGCAATTATAACTGTTGGGAAGCAATTAGGTCATTTAGAAATGTTATTTTGATAAACCGGCATAGGACTAATAATTCATTACTTCCTTAAGAGCGGAGAAAATACAATGCCGAGGCCATTACACTTAGAGACATACACAAGACCAAATAGTACAACACTGAATATGACCATTACATTAACCATCTAGGAACGAGCGTTCTGTGACCCTTCATTACGAGTCTCTCTCCAAAAATTTCCTAAACCCCGAACAGCAGGACGTGCTTGCCGAAAAAGCCATTCAATAACTTGGGTGTCATTGTGGAACCCAAGCTATCGCCCCAATTGACCTAGCTGAGAATGACTATCCTCCGTGATTGTGCGAGATCATACACGAACTAGGATACGTGGCCGACCCACTGGCCGGGATGGCAAAATCGGAGATGACCTCAGGACCGAAGGTAGAGTTGACGATGGCACTGGGATACTGAAAAGCTAAGGGAAAGGTCCTGCCGAATCTTGATGAAAAGTGCGTATGACAGGTGTAACATCCGTTCATAAATAACGCACACCGGCTCAGGCTCGGGTATAGACACCGAGGGATCCGGAAGAGCCAAGTGTAGGTTTTTGATCATGGATACGCAGCGGAAAAATATAATTTATCCATTCAATACCCTTCAAGGATCACAGTACAAGAGACATAACGATGGTAAGGGAAGAAATCAAGTTACACACCTTTGGGTTTCTCCTGTGATGACTTGTAACGTGAATTGTGTCACGTCTATTTAGTTGATCCACACCTAGAGTTGAGATCTAGATCTTCCTTGTCCTTTTGTTCTAGCTAGGAATGGAGGAAGAGGAAGAAGAAATCACGCAACACGAGGCAACAAGGAGGGGCGGCCTCCTTTGTTGGCCGACGGGAAGGGGGCGGTCGGCCTCTTGCTTGCTTGATCTCTCTCTCTCCTTTTGTTCTCTCCCAATCAAGATATGAACAATAGGCTCATAAGTGTGGGTAGGAAGTAAGGAGCATCCTTTATATAGTCCAACAAATCCTTGTCAACTACCTAAAGGACCTATTCTAGTCCTACTAGAATTCAATTTAGTCCCTTCCTTGCAAATTAGTCCTACTAAGTTTGCAAGGTGTTTCAAAGTGATCCTTCTAATTAATTAATCATATTAATTAATTCCCAAATCTAATTCAACTGGAGCGGTCTCTAGCAAAACATCCATTCTAGCCAACTAATAGAATAGTCATCCGACAAACCTTGTACAAATAATTGTCTCATCCCTTTGCCTCTATATCTGGATTGGACACGAGACATACAAGTCACACTCGTATACCCAATCCATAGTTTCTAGATCCTGGGAATAGCCTTATTCGTGCAAATAACATCAATATCCTACATTGATTTATTCGAGTCTGGCCAGACATTCTATAAGCACTATCCCTCGAGTGGCCTAGGATATTTGCTCCCGTTATGTGGGAGGGACAAATTCTATCTACGTCCACTACGATCTCTAAGCTTGCTTCTTATTGTATCCGGCACACGCCTTTATAACTACCCAGTTACGGTGTAGCGTTTGACGCTACCAAAATCACAATAATCCACAACTAGAATATCTAGTGACTTCAAGTCTAAGGATGACAATACCATTGCACCACGAGAAGCACTTGTGACTTAACATAACATGTATGTAGCCTTCTCGGAGATGGGTCAATCCAGTGTGCCATTACCCTTAATGCACACCCATGTGTTGGATCATGATATCTCCATATCAATCCAACCCCATTCTAGTCTATAGATGATTGTCCTATTAATCATTATACTGGACTAGAGATATTTAAGATAAACAACGCAATTGTAAATCTAAGAACTTCATTATATTAAATATCCAATAAATAATACAATGAATGTTCTAGCCATAATAAATTCATACTAAACTATATTGCCTCTAGGGCATCTATTCCAACAGTCTCCCACTTGCACTAGAGCCAATCTGACGCATCTCGTATGCCCATACTCCTAGTGTTCCCTTTATTCTTCCACTACACAAGCGGCTTTGTAAGTGGATCTGAATGATTCTCATCTCTAGGAACCTTGCATATCCGAACGTCTCCTCTATCGATAATATCTCGAATCAAGTTTCAGAAACAAAATTTCTGATCCAAACATCTTTCTTTGCTGCGCCATTCGTAGCAATGTACTCAGCCTCTGTTGTAGAATCAAGCACCGTCTCTTGCTTGGAACTCTTCCAGCTCACCGCTGCTCCATTCAGGCAAAACACATATCCCGATTGAGATCTAAAGTCATATCTGTCGGTTTGGAAGCTTGCATCCGTGTAACCCCTTACACGCAACTCTTCCTCGCCGCCAAATATCAAGAAAGCATCCTTAGTTCTTCTCAAGTACTTTAGGATGTTCTTGACTGCAATCCAGTGACTCTCACTTGGATTGGATTGGTATCTGCTTGTCATACTCAAGGCATATGACACATCTGGTCTAGTACATAACATGGCGTACATGATAGATCCTATGGCCGAGGCATAGGGAATTCTACTCATGCGTTCCTTCTCAATCTCATTGGAAGGACAACCACTCTTCAAAAGAGTGATTCCATGTGACATGGGTAAGAATCCCTTCTTGGAATCTTGCATGTTGAACCGCTTCAACACCTTGTCAATATATGTACTTTGACTTAGGCCTAGTAGTCTCTTAGATCTATCTCTATAGATCTTTATACCAAGTATATAGGCTGCTTCCCCTAAGTCCTTCATTGAGAAACACTTTCCTAGCCAATCTTTAACAGATTACAGAATGGAAACGTCGTTTCCAATGAGTAGTATGTCATCCACATACAAGACAAGAAAAGCTACAGAGCTCCCACTAACTTTCTTGTAGACACAAGACTCATCTTCGTTTCTGATGAAGCCAAACTCTTTGACTACTTCATCAAAACGTCGATTCAAACTCCTAGAAGCTTACAGGCTTTGTTGGCTTGCTTAGGATCTTCAAAACCCTCCGGCTGTATCATATACACGTCCTCGAGGAGATTCCCATAAAGGAATGCTGTTTTGACATCCATCTGCCAAATCTCGTAGTCGTAGTATGCTGCAATTACAAGTAGGATTCGGATGGATTTGGTCATAGCGACTGGTGAAAAGGTTTCATCATAGTCAATACCATGAATCTGTCTGAATCCTTTAGCCACCAATCAGCCCTTATAGGTAATCACATTACCATCCATGTCGATCTTCTTTTTGAAGACCCACTTGCACCCTATGGGCCGCACCCCTTCGGGTGGTCCACCAAAGTCCATACTTTGTTGGTATACATGGATTCCATCTCGGATCTCATGGCTTCTAGCCACTTCTGAGAGTCTGGCCCTTTTATGGCCTCTTCATAGGTAGTAGGCTCATCATCTATGAGCATTGTGTCACCAGAATCAGTCACGAGAAGTCCATATCTCTCGGGTTCCTGGCGCACTCTACTAGATCTACGAAGCTCTTGTGTTACCTGAACAGGCTGTTCCACAACTGCTTGTGGTTCATGTTCATGTTCCATAATCGTTTTAGTGATTTGTGGTTCTTGAATCTCTTCAAGTTCTACAGTCCTCCCACTTGCTTCTTTAGAGACAAACTCTCTTTCTAGAAACACGCCGGACCGAGCAACAAACACTTTGTTCTCAGTTGGATTGTAGAAGTAGTAGCCCTTAGTTTCCTTAGGGTACCCCACAAATTTACACTTATCCGACTTTGGCCCTAGCTTGTCTGATTTTAAACGTTTACATAGACATCGCAGCCCCAAATCTTCATGAACGACAATGTGGGACGCCTCCCACTCCACATCTCATGTGGTGTCTTCATGACTGATTTAGACGGAACACGGTTAATGGTGAAAGCTGCACTTAATAGAGCATAGCCCCAAAATGATAATGGAAGATCGGTTTGACACATCATAGATCGAACCATATCCAATAGGGTTCGATTCCTCCTCTCGAACACGCCATTCCATTGTGGCGTTCCGTGTGGAGTGAGTTGGGACACGATCCCACACTCTCTAAGATAGTCGTCAAACTCTTGGCTTAAGTATTCTCCTCCACGATCCGATCGTAGAGCCTTGATACTTTTGCCAAGTTGCTTCTCTACTTCACTTTTGAATTCTTTGAACCTTTCAAAGGATTCGGATTTGGCCCTCATAAGGTACACGCATCCATATCTATTGTAATCATCAGTAAGAAGTAGACGTAACGGCAAATGGCCCACACACATCAGTATGTATGAGCGCCAATTGCTCACTAGTCCTCTCACCTTTCTTATTGAAAGGGTACTTTGTCATTTTTCCTAATAAACAAGCCTCACATGTCTCATATGATTCAAAATCAAATGAGTCTAGTAGTCCATCCTTATGGAGTCTAGATACACGCTTCTCGTTTATATGGCCTAAACGACAGTGCCATAAGTAAGCAAGATTTAAATTATGTATTTTAATCCTCTTCGTATTAATGTTGTAGACAGGATTGCTTAGATCAAGGACATACAGTCCATTAAATAATTGCGCACTAAAATAGTGAATATTATTAAAATAAAAGGAACAACAATTGTTCTTTATTGAAATAATAAAACATTCCTTGTCCAAACAAGAAATAGAAATAATGTTTCTGCTCATAGCAGGCACAAAATAGCAACTATTTAATTCTAAAACTAATCCTGAAGGTAGAGACAGCTCGTACACGCCTACGGCCAATGCCGCAACCTTTGCTCCATTCCCAACGCGCATGTATATCTCCCCTTTAGACAATCTTCTACTTCTCTTTAGATCATGCACATTTCGACAAATGTGAGATCCACGTCCAGTATCTAATACCCATGATGTAGAGACAGCTAAATTGACATCTACAACCAAAATACTTGGTGGTGGTGGAATCACTATTCCAAGCCTCTTGTCCTCCAGATATTTTGGTCAGTTCCTCCTCCAGTGTCCAGGCTGACTGCAGTAGTGACACTCACCTTTAGTCACACCTTTGGCAATGCCACCATCAGGCTTAAGGGCATGTTCCTTGGGTTTGGCAACTCACTTGCCTTTGCCCTTGGAGGATGAGGCAAACCTTTTGCCCTTTCCTTTCAGTACCATAATAATGGACTTGCCCTTACCCTTGTTGATGCTTTGTTCAGCCGTCCTCAACATATTGAGTAAATCTGGTAGTGGTTTCACGATCTCGTTCATGTTATAGTTCATGATGAACTGTCCATAACTCTCAGGCAACGATTGCAACATGAGATCGATTGCCAACTCTTGGCCGACCGGGAACCCTAGTCGGGCGAGATTCTCCAAGTATCTGATCATACGGAGTACATGGGGTCCCGCCGGGTTCCCTTCATCCAGATGACACTTGAACAATGCCTTAGAGACCTCATACCTCCTGCTCTTGGAAGAGCTGCTTCAGATGCTCGATCATATCGACAACATTCATGTTTTCGTGTTGCTTCTGAAGCTCAGAAGTCATGGTGCATAGCATAAGGCATGCCGCATCATTAGCGTCATCAACACGCTTTTGATACGCCTTTAGGGTTGCAGGGGTATTGTTCTCTGGACCTGCTGGAACTTGCTCCCTATTGCGTACAGTTTCTTCTCTTGCTTGAGAACGATTCTCAAGTTTCTGTACCAATCAAGGAAGTTGGTTCCAGAGAGCTTGTCCTTCTCAAGGACAAATTGTAGGGAATGTTGTGAACTCGATGAGTTGTTTGCCATTTGGAATTCTACAAAAAGTACAATACGCAAGTTTTAGTATTTGTGAATTTTTTGACTATATTCAATAATGGCTAGTTTATCAAATATAGCTCCCACTATTTTTCTACGGATTAACAACCCTCAAGATATTAATGCGGAAAATATCCTTATATTTTCTAGTGGGCCAAGATCCATGTTTCATCTCCTTATGAGCTTGCTTTGGCAAGTCACCCATAATTTGACTACTTTAGGTAGGAACAATTCCAATTGCATCCCTTATGAAACTCTTGGTTCAATTGGGCAAATAACTCCTTATTTATCTATCCGCATGGATAATCCCATTTGATTGTCTCTAGGTTTAATCCTATTAAACACCTAGTTGCGCCCAACCTCTTACTTAAACAATTTGCACACGAGGTGTGCCATCGCACCACATCATTATTAACCAAGTCGCTATGCTTTGGCACGCACGATCTTGGGAAAACATGATGATGATGAGTGTTTAAATAACGAGAAGACAAAAACGCAATATTTAAATTTTTGAGGGATTTTCAAATTCAATTTTAATTGTTTTGTTGATCCATATCAACTAATCTATCTATTTGAGTTTGGGCACAACTCCAAATAATAGATCCGGGTTGTCTAATTATCTTATTATCCTAATTGCATGCATCATCCATACACCAATCACAAAATAATAAGACAATAAAATAAACAACCACAAAACAAAATAAAACGTGATGTGGATATGGCCTTTTCTAGACTAAGATAATTCCAAGACAATGGAATTATCTATGAACCCTAAAACCAAACACATCTCCATGCGTCTTCATCTTTTGGTCCATCCTTCATAGTCATGTGGAATGCTCCATGCTCCTTCTTTTGTGGCTTCCTTTGGCTTTGGGCTTCTTTTCTTCAATCTTGGCTAACAATCAATTCTATCTAGCACTAGCTAACAACTATACTAAATAAAATAAATCTCACAAGTTGAGAAAAAAATGGCTCGCAGGCCATAATACCCTAATTAATTATTACAACAAATTGATCAGCTCGCAGGCCGTAAACCAAACCACAAAATTAAACAATCACATCAAACCACATTCTAAGGCCATACGCGCTTGGTCAATTTAATTGATTTTAAGAATTTTCTAGGGTTAAAACGGTCCAAGGGGCCCAACAATCCAATTGCCCGAACCCCAAAGAGGACGGCCAAGGCCTTGGGCCGGCCGGCCCCTAGCCCACACAGCTAAGCCATGGGCTAGGGCTGCCCCAGCCCCTTGGCCGTCCCTTACTTGGGCGGCAAGGAAGGAGGGGCAGTCCCCTTGGGAGGCCGAACCTTCCATGGGAGTTGTTTCCAAAACAAATCCCTTGCTTGTTGCCCAAATTTGGTTGTTTCCTTGTTTGAAAAGAACTCCTTCTTTCAATAGGATGCAAAAACCCTAGATCTAAGATCCTAAAATTTCTCAAACTCACTAATTCATGCATCCAATGCAAGAACTAGATCTTGTTTTGATTGATTATTATCAAATTGCATCACATGCTTGATTTGTCTTGTTTTACACGATAAACAATAAATTTAAAGTGTAAAACTATCAAAACGTAACACCTAAACCACGTTTATGCTCTGCGACATGTGGCACTGGTATCACTGTAGGTTTTTGATCATGGATACGCAGCGGATATAATTTATCCATTCAATACCCTCCAAGGATCACAGGACAAGAGACATAACGATGGTAAGCGAAGAAATCAAGTTACACACCTTAGGGTTTCTCCTGTGATGACTTGTAACGTGAATTGTGTCACGTCTCTATAGTTGATCCACGCCTAGTGTTGAGATCAAGATAATCCTTCTCCTTTTGTGCTAGCTAGGAATGGAGGAAGAGGAAGAAGAAATCACGCAACACGAGGCAACAAGAAGGGGCGGCCTCCTTTGTTGGCTGACGGCAAGGGGGCGGTCGGCCTCTTGCTTGCTTGCTCTCTCTCTCTCCTTTTGTTCTCTCCCAATCAAGTTATGAACAATAGGCTCATAAGTGTGGGAAGGAAGGAAGGAGCATCCTTTATATAGTCCAACAAATCCTTGTCAACTACCTAAATGACCTATTCTAGTCCTACTAGAATTTAATTTAGTCCCTTCCTTGCAAATTAGTCCTACTAATTTGCAAGGTGTTGCAAAGTGATCCTTCTAATTAATTAATCATATTAATTAATTCCCAAATGTAGTTCAAATCTATGTAGCGTGTGACCCCATAGGTTCTATCTAGTTGGTAGCAACAATTGGCTAATATGGAGCGGTCTGTAGCAAAACATTCATTCTAGCCAACTAATAGAATAGTCATCCGACAAACCTTGTACAAGTAATTGTCTCATCCCTTTTGTCTCTATATCCGGATTGGACACGAGACATACAAGTCACACTCGTATATCCAATCCATAGTTTCTCGATCCTGGGAATAGCCTTATTCGTGCAAATAACATCAATATCCTATATTGATTTACTTGAGTCATGTCAGACATTCTATAAGCACTATCCCTCGAGTGGCCTAGGATATTTGCTCCCGTTATGTGGGAGGGACAAATTCTATCTACGTCCACTACGATCTCTAAGCTTGCTTCTTATTGTATCAGGTACACGCCTTTATAACTACCCAGTTACGGTGTAGCGTTTGACGCTACTAAAATCACAATAATCCACAACTAGGATATCTAGTGACTTCAAGTCTAAGGATGACAATACCATTGCACCACGAGAAGCACTTGTGACTTAACATAACGTGTATGTAGCCTTCTCGGAGATGGGTCAATCCAGTGTGCCATTACCCTTAATGCACACCCATGTGTTGGATCATGATATCTCCAAATCAATCCAACCCCATACTAGTCTATAGATGATTGTTCTATTAATCATTATACTGGACTAGGGATATTTAAGATAAACAACAAAATTTTAAATTGATAACTCCGTTTTCGGCGTTATTTTATGCCTTTTATTTCTACGTTTTGCGTGCTCAACATGGAGAATTCGTCGTTTTTTGAGTAAAGTGAGCTAAAATGTGATATTGTGAGTTCATGTGCTTTACTTGTTAAATCCGGGCGTTTCTTTAGTTATTTGATCTTTTATTGTGATATGATCGCGGGTTGTGTTTTCGTGTTGTGATTCGCAGGAAAACAGGGCTTGGAGGATCATGCGGGAGATGGAAACGAACTTCGGAAGCAAGGAACTCAAAGGAAAGGTCAAAGGAAGCAAGAAGGAAGTCAAAGGAAGAAAGGAAAAAGTCAAAGAAAGATGCTGAAAAAGGGGGTCTTCGTACGAAGACAAAAGATTTAGCCAATTTTTGGGATTCTGAAGATGTCTTCTTAAACAAGCATGCAGTATCTGTATAGGAAGACCTTCGTACGAAGAGCATTTTTCTTCGTACGAAGACTCTTCGTACGAAGACAAATGTCTTCGTACGAAGACATCGCTGGAAGTCAGGATTTTGTGCGGGGATTTTTCGTAGTTTATCCAAACTTTGTAATCGTATTATGAAAACATATTTAAGGGGTTTAGGTCGAATTTTTCAGTAGTACCACACGTTAGAAACACTTTTGGGATATCAAGAAGCTATTGGGAGAGCTTAGGAGCTTTGGATCATCCGTTTGGATTCTAAACTCTTCTCTTTTCTTGATTTTTATGTTAAAACTCATGAAACTTGTTGTTTTGAGTATGAATCGTAGTAGCTAAACGTTATTTGCTGGGAATCCTCGTTTGGTGTAGCTAGGGTTTGATCTAAATATCATGTTTTGAGATTGTGATTCATGTTTTAACTTAAATCTTGCGTGTTCTTTCATTATTATGGATTGTTTACGATTGTAGTCACATTATTTTTGCGAGTAGCTAACGTAAAGGTAAACTTAATTAACTTCCACGTGGTAACTCTGTGAGAGTTAGTCGGTAAATTGAATAATCCACCTAGTCGAATCAATGTTTGGTAACTCAATATTGTTAACTACGATCGTTAGAGTAGAATCATGTTTTTAATGCATACTTAAAGCTAAAATAGACTTGGTAACTCAGTATGCTTTGGTTTTAAGTATAGTGAACTTGCTTGGTAACTCGGTAAGTTTAATATTTCTCGGTTAATAGTGAAAGACACGCGGTTGTTTTACGAATCAAAACCTAAGTTTAGATCAACCTAGTGAACCTAGAGAGAATTCCCGGTATTTTTCCTTATATTACAAAAACCCTAAAATTCATTCTTTATTAATTGTGACCTACTTCACTCGGTTAATTGAGAATATTGCGTTTTTATTTTAGTAGAATTAGAAAAAACACAACTTGCAACGTACCCACATAAGGTTTAGAATAATAATTAGTTTAAACAAAGTCCCTTGGGTTCCATAGCCCGGATTTCCGGTTTATTACTACACACGACAACCATACACTTGTGGTTAGAGCGTGTCATAAATCTAAGGACTTCATTATATTAAATATCCAATAAATAATACAATGAATGTTCTAGCCATAACAAATTCATACTAAACTAGATTGCCTCTAGGGCATCTATTCCAACACCAAGGACCATGAGGATGGATAAGGAGGAGGAGTCCTTGTGGGAGACTCAGACATGGCGATAGCTAAGGGACAATAGCGACTTAGAAAATGAGTTCAAGGAGGAGTGTGGTACATTCTATCCGAGGAGGAAGTCTAATATAGGCAATAAGAAGAACTGTTAAGGGAACGACACCCGCAAACTAAGAAGAGTACATCGGAAACTTGTATCCTTAGGGATGAATGCTTATTCACTGAAGCCCCGAGTGATGATCGACATCAGCACTAGCTCAATTTCGAGCAGATTACTTCTACCATGTATGATCAGAGAGTTCCACTCGAGACGATAAAGCTCATGCTTTTCCCCTTCTCTTTATCGGGAAAGGCAAAGACATGGCTTATGGAACTTACAGCAGGCAGCATAGTTACATGGGCAGATTGTAGCAGAGAGTTTCTCAGGAAGTATCTTCCACCATCCAAGGTTGCTCAACGGATGGCTGATATCACCAAATTTACACAGCAGGAAGATGATTCTCTGGGAGACACGTGGAGAAAGTTCAACCAGCTCCTGCGCAAATGCCCTACTCATGGAGAGCCATGGTATAAACTTCTGCACTACTTTTATAATGCTTTGGACAGAGAGACTGCTGGTGAACTGGACATGATGGCTCAAGGAAATTTTATGGGAATGGGATTACAGAGATGTCGTGATCTGCTAGATAATGTAGCAAAACGTGAATCCACGAGGTCTGAGACTCGTAGAAACACGAAATCAGATGGGGCATTGGTTAGTAAGATTGAGTCCATGGTGGAACAGAAATTTGAACATCAGATGGCACTGATGACTTTGGCTTTCAGTAATTTGAATCCATCGGCACAGGTGAAGTCAGTGGGAGAGATGGTAGCAGATGCAAATCAGGGATATGGGGATGGTATTGAAGACGTGAACTACATGGGTCAACCAAGACAGCAGCAATGGCCAAACACCTATCATCCCAACAACCGCAATCACCCAAAATTCAGCTATGCCAATCCGAATAGTGGATTATATGCGCCAGGTCAAAGGCCAAATGTTCCTTACCAAGCTTAGAGGCAGGCTCCACAGCAACAGGCGCCACCTCCACCCTCAGAAGAACAATATACAAACGCATTGTTGAGGAAACTGTTAGCTAGCAATGATAAGATTGAGAGCAAGATTGTCGCGATGGAAGCCTCGATAAAGATCCATGAGACACAGATTGGCCAAATAGCTAATCAGAATACTCGACTTCCACCAGGTATACTACCTTCTAACATAATCACTCCACCTGAGCAATTGAAGGCTATCACTACTCGCAGTGGGACCACCACTAAGGATCCTCCATATCCTACACACGCGCGAGCCGAGGCAACTAAGGCCACAGAAAAAGAATTAGATGAAGAAATTCCCGAGGCTACCGTGAGTCCCCAATCAAAGGACACGAGTAGGAAGTCGGAGGAAAAGCCTAAGCCAAAGGAAGAGTATAGTGTTTGTGTTCCCTACCCGCAGAGATTGAAGAGTCAAGAGGATGCCAAGCACTTCAAGAAATTTGTGGATATCTTCAAGAAGTTACACATCAATATCCCCTTTGCTGAAGCAATTTCACAAATGCCTAAATACGCAAAATTTCTCAAGGATCTACTCTCTAATAGAACACGCATGGATGATTTTGAGACCGTGACCCTGAATGAGGAGTGTAGCGCCATAGTGCAAAAAGTGTTACCCAAAAAGATGAAAGATCTGGGTGGTTTCATTATTCCTGTGACATTGGGAGATGCGTTCCATGGCAGAGCACTATGTGATCTTGGCGCAAGCATAAATTTGATGCCTACATCAGTATTTGAGCAACTTGGTGTAGGAGATCCAAAACCTACTCGTATGTGTTTACAGATGGCTGACCGTACTATAAAACGACCACGGGGTGTTTTGGAGGATGTGCTTGTGAGAGTCGAATGACTCATCTTTCCCGCAGATTTTGTGATCCTAGATATGGATGCCGACGATGATGTCCCACTCATATTGGGACGGCCATTCTTTGCTACGGTAAAGACGATTATTGATGTTGCCAATGGAGAATTGACTATACGTATTAACGATGAGAAGGTGGCATTCAATGTCTTTGAAGCTATGAAATTTCCTGCATACGCAGTGAGTGAGCAGTGTTTTGGTGTGGAGGCATACACACCGGATGAGAAGGACGATATCTTATTGGAGCATCTGTTTGAGGAACTTGCCTTACTTGATTCGAGTGAAAAAGAACAAGCTATGGAAGCCAGCTGGCGTTCACCCCTACCCCTCTTTAATGAGGGAAGCACGAAGATTCTTACTCCTTCTCTTATTACTTCTCCTGATTTAGAATTGAAACCTTTACCTGCTCATTTAAAATATTTATACTTGGGATCTGATGAGACTTTACATGTGATTTTTTCTGCGTGTTTGGACAGGGAACAGGAGGAGCAGCTTCTCAAGGTATTGCAGGAGAGGAAAGCAGCTATGGGATGGACCATAGCGGATATCAAGGGGATCAGCCCCACAGCTTGCCAGCACAAGATTCGCCTCATGGAAGACAAGAAGCCGGTAGTTCAGTTTCAACGCTCCGTCAACCCTCACATGCAGGAGGTGGTGAAGAAAGAGGTGCTTAAATGGTTGGAAGCAGGTATCATCTATCCGATTTCCGACAGCACGTGGACTAGCCTGGTGCAGTGTGTCCCTAAGAAGGGAGGTATAACTGTGGTGGAAAGGGAAAAAGGTGATCAGATTGCCACTCGTACAGTTACTGGGTGGAGAGTTTGCATGGATTACCGCAAACTCAATGATGCCACTTTGAAGGATCATTTTCCCCTCCCATTTGTGGATCAGATACTTGATAGGCTGGCACGTCATTCGCATTACTGTTTTTTGGATGGATACTCTGGGTATAATCAGATAGCGATTGAGCCAGCTGACCAAGAGAAGACGACATTTACTTTTCCTTATGGGACATTTGCATTCAGACGCATGCCCTTTGGGCTATGCAATGCACCTGCTACGTTTCAGAGGTGTATCATGTCTATCTTCTCGGACATGATGGAGCAAAATTTCAAAGTCTTCATGGATGATTTTTCACTTTATGGTGATGGGTTCGAAGACTGTCTCCAGCAGCTAGCTCGGGTACTGGACAGATGTATTGACACCAACCTAGTGCTTAACTGGGAGGAGTGCCATTTCATGGTGACCGAAGGGATAGTGTTGGGGCACAATATTTCCAGCAAAGGCTCAGAGGTAGACCGGGCGAAAATTGAGGTGATTGAGAAGCTTCCTTATCCTACATCTGTCAAAGGGGTACGGAGTTTCTTGGGACATGCAGGTTTCTACCGGCGTTTCATTAAAGACTTTTCAAAGATCACAAAGCCTTTATCTGGATTACTTGAGAAAGATGCCGTCTTTGATTTCAATGAAGAGTGCAAGACAGCTTTTGATTTGCTCAAGAAAAAGCTGATCAGTTCTCCCATTATAGCCACCCCCAGACTGGACCTTGCCGTTTGAGCTTATGTGTGATGCCAGCGACTATGCGGTGGGAGCAGTACTGGGACAGCGGAAAGACAAGGTAGCTCATGTCATTTACTATGCCAGTCGTACTCTTAATACTGCACAGGTTAATTATGCCACCACGGAGAAAGAGATGTTGGCTATGATCTTCGCATTGGACAAGTTTCGTCCATACCTTGTGGGTTCTCAGGTGACCATTTTCACGGACCATGCATCCCTCAAATATCTTCTTACTAAGAAGGATGCAAAGCCAAGATTGATCCGATGGGTTTTGCTAATGCAAGAGTTTGACATAGTGATCAAGGACAAGAAGGGAGTAGAGAACGTTGTTGCAGACCATTTGTCACGACTGGAGAATGAAAAACAAGATGTGCCAATTAGAGAAGATTTTCCAGATGAACAACTTATGGTAGTGGTAGCAGCTGTGCCTTGGTTTGCGGATTTGGCAAATTTCAAGGCGCTCAACATTGTCCCAAAAGACATGACCTTCCATCAGAAGAAGAAGTTCTTCGCAGATGCACAACACTATTTTTGGGATGACCCCTATTTGTTCAAGTTGGGAGCTGACAATGTGTTGAGAAGATGCGTAGCTGGGCCAGACACGTTGGACATTCTTAGACATTTCCATGAACTGAATTGCGGAGGGCATTTTGGCAAAACGCGTACTGTGGCAAAGGTATTGCAAAGTGGATTTTATTGGCCTTCTTTACATAAAGATGCTCATTTATTTGTACTGCAGTGTGACCGATGTCAGAGAATCTGCAATATCTCCAACCGAAATGAGATGCCACAAAATTTCGTGTTGGAAGTAGAGCCCTTTGATGTTAGGGGCATTGATTTCATGGGACCATTCCCGTCTTCACTTGGAAATCTTTATATCCTGTTAGCTGTGGATTATGTGACCAAGTGGGTAGAGGCAATGGCTTGCCCCAAGAATGATGGAGCTACTGTAGAGAGATTCGTGCGAAAGAACATATTCACACGGTTTGGGACTCCCAGAGCCATTATCAGTGATGAAGGATCGCATTTCGTGAACAAAGTCTTTGCCAATGTCTTGAGAAAATATGGGGTAAAGACGCATAAGATATCACTGGCTTATCATCCGCAGTCGAATGGGCAAGCAGAAGTTTCTAACCGAGAGATAAAAGGGATTCTTGAGAAGACAGTCAATCCGGGACGAAAAGATAGGTCTCTGCATTTAGATGATAGCTTATGGGCATATAGGACTGCATACAAGACCCCTTTAGGCATGTCTCCCTATCAGCTA
This sequence comes from Linanthus parryae, assembly GCA_023055425.1. Lineage (NCBI taxonomy): Eukaryota > Viridiplantae > Streptophyta > Magnoliopsida > Ericales > Polemoniaceae > Linanthus > Linanthus parryae. Next base: position 118,870,886 of record JALGPY010000001.1, read on the forward strand.
GTATTTGGGAAGTCGTGTCATCTTCCGGTGGAACTTGAGCACAAGGCATTCTGGGCCTTGAAGAAGATCAATTTGGACTCTAAGCTCTCAGGTGAGCTACGGAAGCAAGCACTACTTGAACTTAAGGATTTTCGATTGATGGCATATGAAAGTGCGAAAATTTATAAGAAAAGGACAAAGCAGTGGAACGACAGGCACATCATCCCGAGAGACTTCAAAGTCGGACAGAGAGTGCTGATGCCAGACTAAAGCTGTTTCCCGGGAAATTGAAATCTAGATGGAGTGGTCCCTACACAATTACCGCAGTTTATCCGTGGGGATCTCTTGAGGTGGAGGATGCAAATGGGAACATGTTCAAGGTGAATGGACAGAGAGCGAAACCATATGTGGATGGGAATTTCATTGGATTCATTGAATGGCTTCATGCAACTCCCGCGATTTGATTAATCTCTGAGGTAACTGGGTCGGGCCGTCGACCTTAAATTACAAAGCGCTTGTTGGGAGGCAACCCAACCTATTTATTGATGTAGATTAGGTTTTAATACTGTTTTGTAATTTTTATTCTATTTGATTTATTTGAGAGGTGCGAGAGAGTGGATTTAATGTTTCCAATGAGTATATGCAGGATTCCGAGGTGAAAGGCCTATTTCGGATCCCCCGTCTTGATGCGCGCGTGCGAAACATAGTGAAAATTGAAGAATTGCAGCCCAATACGCATATCGGGATCTGAAGTGAAGGAATTGAAGATTGAAGCCATTCCTGCACTTATTCAACACACGCACCTGGGGAAGATCATGTTCCCGGACTCCCCGTCTTGATATACGCAAGGATTTGATTGATGAGCGGAGAAAGCTAGCACGCCGGCACGGATTACGAGGTGATATTTTGAAGAAAAGATTAAAAACAGAATTAAACAGTGCCAACGTGTGGGGGTGGTTGAGAGCTAATTGTAGACAGGTGGATCGCGCATATCGGAGTCCGGATGAGGAAGTTACGCCAAAAAGGATGCTCAAGAGAGTAAACATGGCCAAAAACATCCGGAAATGCAAAACGTGCCTTGGAACGCGTGAAATTGACAAATAGAGAACTCCCCGGATTTTGGGAGTATTTTAAGGTGAAAAGGAAGTCTCGAGGTTGAGGAGATCCTTCGGAAAGCAAAGGCACGATCGGATACGCGAAAATTGGTCGAAAAGGATGTTTTTGGCAAGCTCCAGCATTGTCTTCGTACGAAGAAAATTGTCTTCGTACGAAGACTTTGTACTTATAAATTTTTTTGGTCTGAATGATTGTCTTCCCAAACACCCTTGCAGTATCTATCTGGGAGGACCTTCGTACGAAGACAATTGTCTTCGTACGAAGACATCGGGCGGAATCCCAGTTTTGTCCAAGCACGAAGAACATAGAAGGGTTGATTCTTGGGGGCAGTTTGGACCTTTTGCTCGAATTTTTTGAGGAAATCTGAAACTCAGCCGTCATCTTCTTCATTCTTCAACAACTCCAGCTTTTTCTTCCTCCATAGCCGCGACACCCCAAGATCTCATCTCACTTGTTTCTTCACCAAATTCAACAAGCAACCAACGGTTTTGCTCGCAATTCAGAGGAGAACAAGGATTGGTAAGGGGTTTTGAGTGAGATTGAGATACGAGGGAGAAATCAGAGGAAGAAGAATTAGGGTTTCTGAAGATAGATTGAGAAATTGGACGAGTTGGAGCTTGATTCAGCTTGCGGTCAAGAAGACAAAGTTAACGGGGACATCACAAGGAGTACGGAGCATCAATCAACTCAAGTTTTCGACAAAATTTCTCGGCGGCCTCCAAAACAGTTCGTCTTGTCGGAATTCTGAAATTTTTGTGCCCGTAAGACTTGCTCTGGGCACGTAGGTACACTCTAAAAACTAGCAATTTCAATACTCGAGTCTTAGGCACAAATTGAGTAAAAGCCCATTTTAATTTTTGTTGCGCTTAGTAGCGTGCTTGGGGCGATTGCTTAGAGTCCTAGGATTACGTGCTTACTTGCTTACGTGCTTAATTTCTGTACACACTTCTTGTCACGTGCACAAAGTTGAATTTCTCGTTTATACTTGAATTTGAGTTTTAAATGGCGGGTGGAAAGAAACGGAAGACGGGAGAGGGTACTTCACAAGAAGCATCCGGGTCGGGCGAGCCTCAATTAGAAATACCGCCCATACCCCAATATGCTATTTTGAATGCCCCTCCCTCGACTAAACCGGGAATTGTAGGCCGACGAACGGCAAAGGTAAACTTGAAAGAGCGGAGTATTGGGACCGCGTGTTATGATAGTTATCGTTTTGTCACCTACGAGGCCCATCTTGACTCTCGAAAGGATACATACTTGACCAAGAACAGACAGCACGAGAAAGAATTTCCATTGCACGAGGACATGCCTCAAGCAATAAAGGAAATTTTTGAGCGCGAGAAGCTTACCAATTGGTTTAAGCTTGTCGGGCCGTCTAGTTCTCATATCGCGTGAGAGTTTTGCCTCAACTTGAGGTATGCAAAAGACGGTGAGAGCCGAGACCCCCGTCTTGTATACTGTCAGAACGAGTTGATAGTCTTCACGCCAGAGACTATCGCCTTGGCCATGGGTTTCCCCTGTTTGAAAGAGGGTTGTGGTTATGAGACTACTCTTCGTAGTGAGGGTCTTTGGTCTAGTCTAAATTCATTTTGTTTTGCGAAGGAGGTAGATCCGTGGGACAGGAAAGGGGAGGTGACTCAGTGGAAGGCTGAAAAGAGGTACTATAGGCCTGAGGCGAGTTGGTGTTGTGAGTTGCTTGAAAATTGGGTTCTGGGAATCACACAGAACCCTCATTACTCTTTCCGCCTATCTGTCTTGGCTCTCTGTCTTTATACCGGGGTTAGGGTCGATATCCCTAGGTTGATTTAGGAGAATTGTTTAGAGAGGGTGTCTAGGACTAACAAGTTGGGTCCCGGTCATACTTGTTTGCTAACTCATCTAGCCAAAACCTCCGAAGTAGTCATTGGGAGAGACATGGACTTGAAACCGTTCACTGCTAGGAAATGGCATAGGTTTGATGAGACGGAGAGAAAGAAGGGAAAGGGTAGGAGAATGAACACCTCTCGGTTTGATAACCAAGTAGCTTATGACCACTTGAGAGAAGAGATGGCCCGAGATAGACTCGAGAGAAGGCGCCAGTTTGCCCACACTAGGGACAATCAGGTGAAGCTGGGTGGATTAATCCAGATGGTGGGCCAGTGGGTGATTCAGTCGAGTGGTCAGGCGACGGGGGAGTTTGTTCCACCAGTCCCGACGGCGGATCCGTGGTTCCAGGAGGATGAATTTGAGTATCCGGTTTCGCCGAGTGAGGACGAAGAAGAAGAAGAAGATGGGGAATAAGAAGAGGAGGAGGAAGCGGAAGACGAGTGGTGGAGTGTACCCTCATGCTAGGATTGTTGATTCCTCGTGTTATCGTTGAGGACAACGATGCATCCTAGTGTGGGGGTGGTTGATACCTTTTTACTAGTCAGTATTGAGTCTTTGCATCGCCCGTGTCAGTATTTAGTTAGGAATTTTGGTTATGTCCTTATTTTCTATTTATTATTCATATTTTTGCGTGCACGTTTTAGTATTATTGAGTCATCCCACCAAACATTCGAGTCAGTAGTCGAGTTGGCCGTGCATGTAGTATAGGTATATATATAAAAAAAAGAAAAAAAAAACTAAAAATGTGAAAAATACCAAAAAAAAAAAATTAAAAATTTGAGAAAGGGCAATCAAAAGAAGCTGAAAATTCGGTAAAATCAAAAAGTGTGAGATTTTTGGGCATAGGGCATGAATTGCGATCTTTACGGGAATGCGTGCCTATTTTGTAAACGGACTTAATTTTTCAAATCTAAAGTGTGTGCCTAGTTTTCTTACAAGAGTTGAGCTAGGTGTGAGCTAAACAAGCCGAACGTTCTTGTGTACGTCTTAGGTAGTCGCTAACCTGCCTCGTAGTGGCACACAGAACAGCTGTGCGAGGTGTGTATTAGAGCACTCACTGCTTATAGAACTTACCTTGTAGGACCACTAGTAAACCCTGTTTGGAACCTTGGATTCTTTATTTGTGATTCATATGTGTTTCATCGACTGCTTATAGAACTTACCTTTGCGAGGATTTCATCGATTTAGGGGGAGAGAAATTTATTTGTGATTCATATGTGTTGATTTGGTTATTTTCTCCCCTTATCATCTTATTTTGGCTTGACACTTGGAAGACCACTCGAGATGTATATTGAAGAAGTTGTGTAGAAATTTGAGAGATGAATCAAAAAAAAATCAGAAAAAAAAAAGAAAAAAGAGAAAAAACAGAGAGTTGAATAAAGGAATATTGGGAAGTGTTTTGGAAGATCGAGTGGAGAAGCGACTAGTTCACGAACGGGAAATTATGTTTTATGCATCATTCATGACAATAGTCGGGGACATCGTAATTGTACCGGGGTGTGAGGGGATCGAGGGCCGGAGATGGTAAGTTTCGGGCGTGGTTTCTATCATTGTTGTGAGGGTGTGTGAGATGTGGTATTTGCGAGAATGTGACGCTTTAGGACTCGTGCTTGATTATTATCCGATTTGTCCCTAAAGCCTCATCATTCTTAATCCGTTAGCGGATTAGGAGCTCGGACCTTGAACGTGGCTTAGCCTAGCGTAGCCTCTTATTTTGTGGCATACATGAAAAGGTATTGCATTCTTGTACATAGTAAATCTAGGTTCTCTATACTAGCTAGGGGAGATTCATGTTGTCGCATTTGATTTCAACTCATGCCTTGTATCTAGATTTCTCATCGCTTCGTGTGAACCGGTTTAAGCTAATGGAGATTGCCCAATCTCGCAAAAGAAAAAGAAAATTTGTTATTTCAATACTTGCATTGTTAATATTGCATTTTAATATAGGTGCATTGTGTATAATCGAGTCGTGTCGACTAGTAAAAAAGATGGTTTGTGGATTGATCTACTCGGACTAGTATGCAATTGATGATGGTTTTGTATGCAATGTGAGGTGGAAGTATGCAAATGGCATAGGGAAGTTATGCAATGAATAATTAGGTTAGTATGCAAAGTTGGATGGATTGCGGGAAAGTGAGAGAAGTTTTTGCTTGAGAGAAGGAATTGACTTGAGAAATTTGCTCGGGACGAGCAAAAGGTAGTGTGGGGGTAGTTGATAACTCCGTTTTCGGAGTTATTTTATGCCTTTTACTTCTACGTTTTGCGTGCTCAATATGGAGAATTTGTCGTCTTTTGAGCAAATTGAGCTAAAATGTGATATTGTGAGTTCATGTGCTTTACTTGTTAAATCCGGGCGTTTCTTTAGTTGTTTGATCTTTTATTGTGATAAGCTTGGAGGATCATGCGGGAGATGGAAACGAACTTCGGAAGCAAGGAACTCAAAGGAAAGGTCAAAGGAAGCAAGAAGGAAGTCAAAGGAAGAAAGGAAACAGTCAAAGAAAGATGCTGAAAAAGGGGGTCTCCGTACGAAGACAATTGTCTTCATACGAAGACAAAAGACTTAGCCAATTTTTGGGGTTCTGAAGATGTCTTCTTAAACAAGCATGCGATATCTGTATAGGAAGACCTTCGTACGAAGAGCATTTGTCTTCGTACGAAGACTCTTCGTACGAAGACATCGCTGGAAGTCAGGATTTTGTGCGGGGCTTTTTCGTAGTTTATCCAAACTTTGTAATCGTATTATGGAAACATATTTAAGGGGTTTAGGTTGACTTTTTCAGTAGTACCACATGTTAGAAACACTTTTGGGAGATCAAGAAGCTATTGGGAGAGCTTAGGAGCTTTGGATCATCCGTTTGGATTCTCAACTCTTCTCTTTTCTTGATTTTTATGTTAAAACTCATGAAACTCGATGTTTTGAGTATGAATCGTAGTAGCTAAACGTTATTTGCCGGGAATTCTCGTTTGGTGTAGCTAGGGTTTGATCTAAATATCATGTTTTGAGATTTTGATTCATGTTTAAAATTAAATCTTGCGTGTTCTTTCATTATTATGGATTGTTTACGATTGTAATCACATTATTTTTGCGAGTAGCTAACGTAAAGGTTAACTTAATTAACTTCCACGTGGTAACTCCGTGAGAGTTAGTCTGTAAATTGAATAATCCACCTAGTCGAATCAATGTTTGGTAACTCGATATTGTTAACTAGGATCGTTAGAGTAGAATCATGGTTTTAATGCATACTTAAAGCTAAAATAGACTTGGTAACTCGGTATGCTTTGGTTTTAAGTATAGTGAACTTGCTTGGTAACTCGGTAAGTTTAATATTGCTCGGTTAATAGTGAAAGACACGCAGTTGTTTTACGAATCAAAACCTAAGTTTAGATCAACCTAGTGAACCTAGAGAGAATTCCCGATATTTTTCCTTATATTACAAAAACCCTAAAATTCATTCTTTATTAATTGTGACCTACTTCACTCGGTTAATTGAGAATATTGCGTTTTTATTTTAGTAGAATTAGAACAAAACACAACTTGCGACGTACCCACATAAGGTTTAGAATAATAATTAGTTTAAACAAAGTCCCTTGGGTTCGATAACCCGGATTTCCGGTTTATTACTACACACGACAACCATACACTTGTGGTTAGAGCGTGTCATAAATATAAGGACTTCATTATATTAAATATCCAATAAATAATACAATGAATGTTCTAGACATAATAAATTCATACTAAACTAGATTGCCTCTAGGGCATCTATTCCAACACCAAGGACCATGAGGATGGATAAGGAGGAGGAGTCCTTGTGGGAGACTCAGACATGGCGATAGCTAAGGGACAATAGCGACTTAGAAAATGAGTTCAAGGAGGAGTGTGGTACATTCTATCCGAGGAGGAAGTGTAATATAGGCAATAAGAAGAACTGTTAAGGGAACGACACCCACAAACTAAGAAGAGTACATCGGAAACTTGTCTCCTTATTCCATGCCACCGAGACTTTTGACTACGAATATTTGACCATCGACCTTGTCGTCAACACATCAGGGAACACAACATAGAGTAACCCCTAATTTATCATGCTTACATACGTGTTATCATTAACCTCGCCTTGAGTGGACTAATCTAACTGCGCTATTGTAATAGGAACTAGAGAATGTCGGCAGCAAGAAGGAGTAACCAAATGGAGGAACTACTTATCAACGTTTCCGATCTCGTTATGCGGAGAGAAGAGAGGGAACAAAGGGAACATGTTGGGACAAACTGGGCTAAGAGAGTTGCCGAGAGGAACCCTAGCTACTACTTGGGGAAAGAGGACCCAGTAACCCTCGAGAACTAGATCCGTAAAATGGAGAAAATCCTGATCTATGTCGTTTTCCCACCTGACCAAAAGGTGGATATAGTAGCACTCTACCTCGATGAAGAGGCATATATCTGGTGGACCCTCAATAAGGAAAGGTTGATGGCCCATGGAAACCTTGACTGGGAAACATTTTTGGAAGCACTGAGGGAAGGCTTCTATCCCTTCCATATTAAGAACCAGAAGTATGAAGAGTTTTTGAGCATGAGGCAAGGCAACATGACAGTGTCGGAATACTACAGCAAGTTCATAGAATTGTCACACTTTGCCGGGGCACTGGTGGACACGGAAGAATTGAAGGTCAGACGCTTCTCCAAAGGACTTCGCTATGGTATCCAGAGGAACGTAATTCCTTCTAGGAGTGCTAACCTAAGAGAGGCGTACGAAGTAGAAACTCTCATTGGGAAAGTCGAGGAAGTTCAAGGGAATCGGGCCAACAAAAGGAAGGAGGAAGAAGGAAACAACTCCAAGGAAACCAACCATGCTAACAAGAGGTCCAAGCCCAACACATCCGAGGGATATCGTGGAATGAACCGCACTAACTTCGGGAACTACAACACTAACGCCAACAGGCGACCCCGTCACTACCATTGCAAGCAATTTGGTAGAGACCACCCCGGAGTTGACTGCGAATGAAAGACCGTATAATGTTTATAGTGTAAGAAGCGTGGTCACCGAGTCTTTGAGTGTAACGCGAAGAAAGATTATCTCCAGAATGGCAGAGCAGGAGCGAGCGGATACCCGAGACAAAACCAGGGAAACCCTCGCCCGATCTACCAGCATGGAAACAAGTACCCACCAAACAATAACCAATTCGGTGGCAATGGTCGTGGAAACAACAATAATCATTCAGGGAGAACCCAAAGGAACAACTACAACACACCTGCCGGAAGCAACAACCGGAATGCACAACCAGCTGGGAACGGGAGCAATAAAAACCAGGGGAACTGAAACTAGAGGAGCGCGGGAAAAATCTATGCCATGAACCAGACGGAGGTAGACGCTGCGACGAACGTGGTTACTGGTACATTCTTCGTTCACAACACTCCTTCTTACGTACTCTTTGATAGTGGAGCATCCTATTCTTTCACATCGTCATCTTTTGCTAGGAAACTAGGACTTCAACCCTCTTCTATGAACTCTGTGTCTATATCTACACCTGGAAAATAGGTAGTAAACTCTGATTCCATCATAAGGGGAGTAGTCATAACCATCCAGAAAAGTGAGATACCCTTTGACCTAATCCTCTTCGACCTACAAAACCTTGATGTTATCCTAGGAATGGACTGTCTAGGAAAACACCATGCTCATATAGATTGTTGTAACTAAAAGGTAAGCCTTAAAGGACCAGATGGGAATAGAATATCTCACATAGGAATCACCGAGAAACCCAATGTCAAAATCGTGTCTGCACTTTATGTAGTTAAATCCATGGGTAAGGGACACCAAGCCTACCTCTGTTCTGTCCGAGACGATAGTATGGGGACGATGAAACTTGAGGACATCCCAATTGTTAATGAGTTTCCCGATGTATTTCCCGACGAGATCCCAGGAATGTCACCTTAAAGAGTCGTTGAGTTTACCATTGACCTTGTACCAGGGACAGGACCGATTTGCAAGTCACCTTACAGAATGACGCCAGTAGAGCTAGAAGAGTTGAAGGAACAACTAAGGGAACTGTTGGATAAAGGGTATATCAAACCAAGTGTTTCACCCTGGGGGGGCACCAGTCTTGTTTGTTAAAAATAAGGATGGTAGTTTGAGACTGTGCATTGATTAAAGGGATCTTAACAATGTGACTGTCAAAAACCGATACCCACTTCCAAGGATAGATGACCTCTTTGACCAGCTACAGGGAGCCGACACCTTTTCCAAGATCGACTTAAGGTCAAGTTATCACCAGTTAAGGGTAGCCGAGAAGGACATCCCTAAGACTGCCTTTAGAACCAGATATGGGCATTACGAGTTCACTGTTATGCCTTTTGGTCTAACCAATGCACCTGCTGTTTTCATGAATGTGATGAACTGAGTCATGAAACCGTAATTGGACCGCTTTGTGGTAGTGTTCATTGATGATATTTTGGTGTACTCTAAAGGGAAAGAAGAACACAAGGAACACCTTAGAGCAGTTTTGCAAACCCTTAGGCAAGAAAAGTTGTTTGCTAAGTATTCCAAGGGTGAATTTTGGCTGGATAGGGTACCTTTATTGGGACACATAATATCTAAGGAGGGAATTTCTGTAGACCCGGGAAAGATAACCGCAGTTATGGATTGGCAACGACCCAAGAGTGCAGAGGAAATTCGTAGTTTCTTGGGACTAGCAGGTTATTACCGAAGATTCGTGAAGGATTTCTCCAAAATCGCCAAACCACTGACAAATCTGATGAAGAAAACCACCAAATACCATTGGGATGAGAAATGTGGGGAAGGCTTCAAAACCCTGAAAGAAAATCTAACTACAGCACCTATACTGACCCTACCATTAGAGTCGAGGGAGTTTGAGGTCTATAGTGATGCTTTGAAACACGGGTTATGACGTGTACTAATGCAAATTGGGAAGGTGACTGCATATGCTTCACGAAAGCTAAAATCTTATGAGGAGAATTACCCAACTCATGACCTAGAGCTAGCTGCAATTGTCCGCGCCTTGAAAATTTGGAGACACTACCTTTATGGTGCAACCTGTAAGATTTTCACCGACCACAAAAGCCTTAAGTATTTGTTTACCCAAAAGGATTTGAACACGAGGCAAAGGAGATGGTTGGATTAATCAAGGACTATGAACTGAAAATCCAATACCATGAAGGAAAGGCAAATGTAGTTGCAGACGCCTTAAGCAGAAAGACGAGCCATACCACCAATGCGTTAAGAAGCTTACCGAGGGAGTTGCGAGATGAAATCCAGAAACTTGGAATTGAAATCAGTCAGCACGGAGCAAGGGAAGACGTGTTGTGCAACTTAGTAGCCACCCTAGATATATTTGAAGAGATTATAAAAGGACAATCAGGAGATGTAAAGTTAGAACATATCAGGAAGAAGATCGAGGATGGATCGACCAAGGACTTCCGGGTACACGACGATGGGAGCATAAGGTACAAAGAGAGATGGTGTGTACCCCAGAAGTGTACGGAGGTTAAGGAACGACTGATGAAGGAAGCCCAAAACACGCCATACTCTGTCCATCCAGGAGGTGATAAATTATACAAAGACCTGAAGAAGCAGTTCTGGTGGCCAAGGATGAAGAACGAAGTCACAGAGTTTGTAGCTCGATGCCTCACTTGCCAAAAGGTGAAGTTCGAACACAAGAGGAAATGAGGTTTGGTGCAACCTTTAGAAGTACCCATGTGGAAATGGGATTCCATATCGATGGACTTTGTGACTGCTTTGCCAATGAAGAAGAATGGTTTGAACCAGATTTGGGTTGTGGTGGACAGACTGACAAAGACGGCAAGATTCATCCCAATGAAGGACACTTGGGATATGGAGCAGCGAGCGGACGCATACATTAAGAATATCCTTACATAGCATGGAGTACCAAAGGACATCGTGTCAGACCGAGACCCAAACTTTCTCTCCCATTTCTGGAAGGAATTGCGAAAGGCCTTAGGCACTCAGCTAAAGCTTTGAACCGCTTTCCACCCAGCTACAGATGGAAAGACAGAACGAACCATACAAACACTAGAGGATATGCTGCGAGCATGTGTCATGGACTTCCAAGGTTCTTGGGTAGACCGGTTACCACTAATAGAGTTCTCGTACAACAATAGTTACCACACAAGTATAGGGATGGCACCTTATGAGGCAGTGTATTGGCGGAAATGCAGGACACCCTTGTGTTGGAACGACATCAGTGAGACTCTAGTTTTGGGACCACAAATGATTGAGGAGATGATGAGTCAGGTCAGAATCATCCAACAGCGGATGAAAGCAGCCCGGGATCGGTAGAAGTCTTATGCTAATCAGAAACGGAGACCCGTGGAGAGCCATGTTGGAGAAAAAGCATTCCTGAAGGTATCGCTGACCAAAGGAGTCTCTCGTTTTAATAAAAAATGAAAACTCAGTCCCAAGTTCATCGGTCCCTACGAAGTACTGGACATGATAGGAGAAGTAGCCTACCGCTTAGATCTTCCTTCCAATTTAGGTCGAGTCCATAATGTCTTCCATGTGTCTCAACTTAAGAAGTACATTCCAGACCCATCACATATCCTAGATCCTGAACCCTTGGAATTGGACCCTATTCCGACATCCGAAGAGCATCCTGTTAAAAAATTCAAGACACCAAGACTAGAAAGATTGTACCACGACAACCACGTTAGTCAAAGTGTTATGGAACAGTCATCTGACAGAAAATGTCACCTGGGAAGTTGAAGCTGACATGAAAAAACGATATCCCCACTTATTTGACAAGGTACTAACTCGAGTGACGAGGACGTCACTCCTTCAAGGGGGAAGAGATCTTCGCACTTTTAATGTCACACGTTCATACTACATTACATGCATTACATTCCTATAATTACATTTACCGCCATGACATATTATCTTTGCGCTTCCAGGACGAAGCTTAATATTAAGGAGGGAAGGATGAAACAACCCGAAATTTAATTGCGTATTTTAAGAATAAATATACATGTTTTATGGTAATATGGAGTGTAAACTGATATCTTGACCTTAATATTTTGTGGTACTATTTTTTTATGTGGCTAAGTCCTAATAAAAAAACACGGTGCTATATGTCTACCACAATAATATTTGATAACGTGTACACTATTATAGTATCATGTATATTACGTGGCGACTTTTATCACGCTATGCCTATTATTATGTTACAATCATCACACCCGATTATTTATCAAGTGTCGGCAATATTTTCACACGTGAAGTCTTCGCTCAACTGCATCAAAGAAAATTGTAGTCAAAAAATTTAATTCCCTAAAAATTGGATCTTGTCCAGGTGAAAAACCAATTCACTTTTCACCATCTGTCAACTTGTCACATTCGGTTACTATTCTTTTCATCTTTTCTTCCTATAAAAGCCATACAACTTCTATGGCTTCTCCACTGCAGCACAAGCAGAGACTTCAACTCCATAGCCACCGCCACCATCATCATCCCTATCATCACTAACCCTTCAATCTCCAACACCAACACCACCTCCACCAACACAACTCCTTCACCTCGCCGGAAAACTCCATAGCCACCAAGTTTAGTTACATTCCCGAGAGCTTCACGTAACCGCCTTGTTCACCAACACTACCAACGACCACAATTTGAGTCTCGCTTACTACCAATCACTCCGTGACACTCCAAAGACTCATTTACAACTATCCGCACAGACTCACGAGGTCCCAAAAGCTCATTCCATTTCACCACTCATTTTAGCGACAAATCGGTACAACTTCCTAACTTCACATTCGACATATTCTTGCATATTCATGCTCACACACGTCTCAAGAGTCATCCACATTAATTTGGTCGAAAACGGAACGTTAAAAATCGTCATAGCTAATTATTTCATGTTTTGGGGTAGTAGTTGTCTTTTACAATTACTTTCAGTCAATTTTTGTTTAGGAATTAAACGTTCTAAAAAGAGCATATTTTGGAACTACCGTCCATATGTTTTTACATAAAAATGATAATTAGTGTCCCGGGAACCACCCACTTCATTTTCGTCGAAATCGGAAAAGTTGAAAAATAATGTTTTGTAATGGGGGTAAAAGTGTCTTTTAAGAAACTAGCAACGACTAGCTTTTGAGAATTTGATTACTTTAAGGATAAATGTACAATTCCTACCCTACCCATACTTTACTATAAATATAAATGACTACCCTTGTTTTATGCTAGTAAGTTGGTACTTGATTAGTAAACTAATGTTAATTAATATTAAGATCAGTAGCTAGTATATAAATAATTAGAGTTATTAAACTAAGATTAAGACGTGTAGATTAGTATTAGTTTAGTAATTAAATAAATAACTAAAGATTAACTATTTTAGACAAATAAAATGTCATAAGTTTTAATTAAAGGAATACCGTTAGAGGTTAAGTAGGTCACGTACCTAATTACCGTCGGATAATTAACTAGGATCAATCCGCATAGCATACATATTTTATTAGACACTTGCATATTAAACGATTATGTGTTAATTAGGGTTTATCCTTATTTTTAGACACCGAGTTTAACGACGAAGGCTACGTCAAGTACATTTGAACCACAATCGGACGTGTAAGTGAGTTCGTAGGCTCAACCCTTACTCTTCAAAATGCGTGTTTAACTATAATGTCTCTACCTGCTTTGACTCGGATATTAAATGTTTTAAACTCATGCTTACTCATTACTTGTGTTTACTAAATATGTTATTTAGTTAATTGATCTCCAATATTTTTACACGTTCAAATTCAATATTTCGGGAACTTTATATGGTTGACCAAACAAAGCTTGGGACATGAGTCGAAGGTGACTCTACGAGTACCCCTGGGGCACATTAGCACATGGTAAGGCTCTAGTACTACTCTCTTGGGACAAAAGTTTCTCTCGCAGGGGGTGTCGACACTTAAGGTCTAGTTGCTGAGGTGGAATCGGTTCGGACAAGCGAATTATTTCAAAGTCCACACTGGATACGATATTGGTTATGGATCATCCCAATTAAATAATTAAATTGCTTTTTCGAAATAAATGAACTTGGAATAACTTGTTGTGCCTTATTCTGGTTTACACGTTGTGATACGTTCTTACTCAGTTTTCACTGACTTTTCAACTGTGTTGTCCTTGTTTAAAACCACCACAGGAGAGGCCTGCGCCGGGGATGGTAACGTCGAGTACTAGTGCAAGCATCATCTAGCCTAAATAAAGTAGTAATTTCACTATTTCCGCTGTTTGTAAGATATTGGTTTGTAATAACTCTGAACAAGGTTGTGAACGCTTTTATGTAATAAAGTATGTTTTTCTGAATCCGAAGCAAAGATCCTTTTCCTGATCATGGTGGTAACTCTCCATGAGGAGAGCACGCCCAGACTTTCAGCAATGAAAATTTGGGGGTGTTACACCACGTGATGTCTCGTTAATTAAATACATTTTCATTTTATCACCACTCTCTCTCTCTCTCTCTATCTCTCTCTCCGTCCTCTCTCTTTTCATCAGTGATTATCCATTTATTTTCTCTCGACTCTTTCTTTTCGTTTATCGTCTTCCCTTCTCTCTATTCAATCCATCTTTCACTTCTCTGTAAATCTTCAACTTCTATCCTGTAAATTCTTTGTTAAACAATCAAGTATACCATTCACTGCAATTGCACATATTTCTATAACATTTTATTGCTTTTTCATAGTTTGATCAAAAGAATTTCATAGAACAAGTTCGCACATCCACTCTTCCTTTGAACCTCCATATTTCTTTCTCAGTGATGAACCTCCGTATTCTAACCCATACTATGCGAAAGAGAAAAAAAAAGTCTTGGCCAGAATACTTCAAGTTTTCAGTTGATTTTATGATATGAATTTCTATTCTTAAGCTCTTACACCATTTTAGTTCTATCGCCAAGAATATTTGCTATCTCTTTTCAAGAACAATAAATTTTCCATAGTTGTGTATAATGAATTTACAGAGTTGTCCATGATTTCACTCGAATGAATGAGGAAATATGTTAAGAGCCGAGGAGTGCATGGAGTATACAGAGAGAAGAGAGAGAGAGAGAGAGAGAGAGAGAGGAGTTGAGATAAATAGATAATGTCTCAGAGAGAGAGAGAGAGTGGGCTGAAAAAATGAGAATTATTTACTATATGACATATCATATTTGGCTTCCCTCCGGATGATAAATTCGGCGTACGCAACATTTCTCTTTGCAAATATAAAGTAAAAGAAGTCTCACATAGTTTGGAGACTAAGCTTCAATATGGTGCTTTCTAATGATGCATATGTCCCACATCGCCTACAATGGAAGTTTCAAAGTGAAACTCCCATGTAAAAATACTCAATAGCCTCGGGACATGTGACGGGCTGCGTTGTGGCCTTATCCAAAATTTTCAAAGGCCCTTATACATATTTTAATAACGTTAAGGACACAAAAATTTGTAATCTTTTCCAAAGAACTATCTATATTTATTTAATTTTCACTCTATAGATTTAAGGAGCGCGTTTTTTAGGCCCCAATGTGCAAGCTCGCGTTTTTGGAGCGAGCATGAGCGATGGCCTTAGAAGTGACCCGTCCTCATGTTTTAGGTTATCTAGCCCATGAATAGCTGTAATTTGTAGATTTGTCTTGCAAATTTGGATATCACCAATTGAGTGAGTGAGTGAATTTTGACGTTAGTATATTTAGATATGCCAAGTCATCATTACTTCTAAAGCAAAGTAAAATGATGAAATAAACTAAACTATTTCATAAAATATAATTTCATCTCAGATAAAACTTTCAAGTCAACACACACATTTTTTTTACTTAGATTAAGTAAAGTAACAATATACTTATGTGTAAATAGTAGTTTACACATGTCATTTGGTAATAGATTTGACGATAGTTTCGTAACAAAAAATCCACTACAATGCAGAGTACTATGGTCATTTTGTATAAACCCTCCAACAAATCCTACCTTATATCCTACAACACCTAAACACTATAAGATCATCTCCAACAATAGGGAGCAAAAAATATATCCTCGGACCAAATTTGATATGGAGTAAAATTTGCTCCTGTTTTGTCCTTGACCTCCATCAGTAAAAAAGCAAAATTGATCTATTGTTCTTATTTTATTGTTTTCTTGTAATTTACTCTTAAATTATTATTTTTTTAGAATAGAGCTTGCTTCTTAGTAGGACGAAATAGAGGGGTGGGGTTCCCCTAGTACAACGTTAAGAAGAAACTGAACAGCCCAACTTGGTGTTACATCAAACCACACATGTTTGTGTGGGACAGAGAGCCCAACCTTAGCAAATTCGTGTGCTACTCCATTTGTCGATCGGTGACTGACACCAAAAGAGATGGAAGCAAGACGTCTAGAGAGGGAATCGATTTCCCTAATAACGTCTCCTCTTTCAAATCTATCCAGGAGTAGAGTTCGGTTGTTGTTTATGTCTTCGATTACCTTCTTCGCATCAGATTCAAGAACAATACTCTGCTTACCCATCACGAACCGTGTATGTTTCTGCATCGAGGGCAGACAACGCAGTGGGCAGTGGAACCACTGAACCCGCAAGGAAAGCTCATTCGTGGTTGCGAATCACTACACAGCCAGCCGCCTTACCCTCGTTATGCAGCCAGGACCCGTCTGTATTGACTTTGACTAACCCCTGGTCCGGTGGCCGCCAGCAGGCAAACCTGGGAATCTGCGGGCCTCCTCCTGAATGCGTCCCTGACGAGATTCCATAAACAGAATGCGAGCCCTGGCTGTTTTTATTTAGGGAGAGGAGGTTGGCTATTGAAGCTGCGATATCATCAACCTCCCTGCCTCTTTCTTCGAAGATCGCCGCATTACGATTCCCCCATAAACTCCAAAGAGTGGTGCAGAAAACAATTCGCTACGAAGGACAAAGGACGGTGATCGCATTTGAAAACCAGGAGCAGACATCACCAGTCCTAATAGCGAGAAAATCAGAGCCCATAACTGAGCGCCACAAGCGCCTGCAAAACTACGCTCCATGAACAAATGAGAAGCCGTTTCAGGGGCAGATCTACAAAGAGGACAAGTGACAGAGATGTCCTGGTTGGAACGACTAACTTTATTACATGTAGCAAGAGAATCTTTTGAAGCTCTCCAAACTGTGTATAAGATCTCTGGCTGGATTTTAATCTTCCAAATCATTTTCAACCAAGCTTGAGCTGGAACAGCGGACGAGTGAAGATTAGACCTTGCTTTCTTTGCTCTAGGACTTTAATCTTCCAAAGCATTTTCAACCAAGCTTGAGCTGGACCAGAGGACGAGTGAAGATTAGACCTTGCTTTCTTTGCTCTAGGAAGTACCAATTTAGATTAACAATTTACATATTACATTAGACCTAGAATTTTAGATTTTGTTTTTGAGAGAATAGAATTTTAGATTAAATAACATGTTAAATATTTCTTTTAATAATTGACATGCAAAAAATACTAATTCACAAATTTTTAAACAATAAACTCAGTAACAGATTTATGGAGAAGCCCAATCTTAAGCAATTAAAATTATGATTAGCTGGACAATCTAATTTCTACAGCCAACTATCTAACCAAAATCCAAAAATCATTAAAAATAATATATTTATGTTTGTTCCTGGACATAATTGTCACATGTTTGCTCCTCCAAAAACATGTCTTTGTTTTTGCTCCTCAAAATGCTCCACCTGTTGGAGCTATGTTCTTGTCAATTTGGACCAAATTTTGGTCCAAATCAAGTTTTGCTCGTCCTGTTGGAGATGCTAGCATATCATCCTGCCTTACCCCCAGTATATGTATCCCATTTCATATCCCCAACGTATCATATCCGCAGGCCTTGGTATCTAAGAAGTCACAAGCTTTGCTCATTCCAACCGAAGACACATTCTCTTGTACGTTCGTAAAAACTACTCGGCAAACTTTCAGTCAAAAATTATGTTCATCTTGAGCTGAAAAACTACAATGACCTCCTTTTTGGGCCAATGTAAGCATCAAAATACTCAAAATGTTTTAAACAGGTCTAGTAAGCCCAAACTAAATTTGGTCAAATAGATCAAGAGGCCCATTTCAAGTGATCAAAAGGACCCACTTAGCATATGTAGACAGTGATCCATGCACAGACTGTAGAGACGTATGTGAACCTGATTCGTTGTGTGCACACTGTAGAGACCCATTTCATTTCGTTGTGTTTCTGCAACTCCACCACGCACGTACACAACCTACATCTCCCCCTTTCTTTCTTCACCTACTACGCATGCATATATATATATATATATATATATATATATATATATATATATATATATATATATATATATTATTTGACCCCTCCATGTGGGCTTATAGATAACTTTTAAGTTATTCAACTGTTTTTATCAAGGAATTCATGTCTTCTTCTTCCTTTCCTTTTGCCCTTTTTGTTGCAGCCACATGGTGCTGGGAGATCAGAAAGTGCTGCATGAAAACTAAAGCAACGAATTGGAAAGAAAAAGAGGTGAAACGATATAAAAGTTTTGGGTTTGACATAGATGGTGTTGGACAGAGGCGGGGGGAGGATTTCAAATAGGGTAGGGTATTTTTGTAGTTTTAAGAAGGGATAGGGCATTTTTATAATTTCACTAGGGGCAAAGTTGTGTAATTTCTTAAAACATAGATATATAATGGTAATTTTTTGAACCAGAGGTGGGGCACGTGCCTTATGCGGCCATGTGCTGCATCCGCCCCTCGTGGAAAGATCTAAAATGCCCCTGTATTGTACTTCAAATACCAAAATACTACATTTCCACCACAAAATCCTAGAATGCCACTATTTTAAAACCACATTTTACTCTCGAGATTTCTGGCAATGAAACCTCGTTTCCATCTTGAGGTTTGTCTAATGTTGGGCCTCAGCAAAAATCTAAAGATCAAAACATGGTTTCCAGTGGAAAAACCTCGAGACCGTAACGAGTTTTTTTATATTTTTACCGCATTTTTTTATTTGTTTGTTTTAAGATTGATTAACGGTATTTGATGTGCAATTTAGCTTGAGTTGTGCATCTATTTTGAATTTTCAGTCGACCATTAGGACTTTGCGAGGGACATATCGGTCTCTGTAGTTCTTTTTGAATTAATATCATTTTTTTGGAGGTTGTGAATGCTATGGGGTATTAGTTTGTTGTATTTGATCTTCTTTTCTGATATGCCAATTTACAAACAAAACACGTCTAACTTTCTTTTTGTGTGTGTGAAGAAATTAGAAAGTTTGTTGTAGCTCATGTTGTTACTTTCTTATGTATGTGGCACAATTTCAGTACTGATGATATTTAAGTACATGTTTGTACACTGCTTACGATGTATTATTGTTTTTGATACTTTAATTGACGAAGTAATCTTGTCCAATATTTTGTACAGATTATGGTAATACATTAGTTAGCACTTAGCATGTTTTCTTATTTCTCCATCACGATTTTTGTTTTTAATGCATTAGGTGAACTTTTTGCTGCAAATGAGTTTGAGAATTGTGATTTTGTGTTAACCAATTTTAAAATGAACAAATTAAAAAACTGCAGTCAAAAATATTAAAAACATTGTTACGGTCTTGAGGTTTTTCCATTGGAAACCACGTTTTGATCTTGAGATTCTTATTGACAGGTCCGTCCAACATTTAGAAAAACCTCAAGATAAAAAAGAGGTTTTATTGTCCAGAAATCTCAAGACAAAAATGAAGTTTTAAATATTAAACCAGCCCAACTAAAGACTGAAGCCCGAAGAGCAACAAAGCCCAATTATCTAGTCAAGCCCATCAAGAGTAATAAAGCCCACTGTTATTGAAGCCCAAATGAATTCTGAAGTCTCTCCCGGTCCAAGACCCTTCTACAAGAAGCTCCTCATTTTCCCAATTGATTCCCTGTATTAGGTCAAGTATTGAAACGGTCTTATGACCGTTCATAAACGCGTCTCTTCATTACTTGTATTTATAGTTCTTATCTCTCTAATGAAAATCAAGACGGCTCATTCTCTTCTTGTGTTCTCCGTCTCTTTCACCTTCTTTCTCTCTATGAACAAACCCTAAATCTTTCATGGTATCAGAGCAAAATGCTCGCCACAATGGCTCAATCAAACACAAATCCACTCTACCTCCTCTCCAATATTCATCACCTTATGCCTTACAAATTAGATAACTCCAACTATGTTCTCTGGAAACATCAACTTTCTTCGATCTTTCGCACACAGAACCTTTATGGGTTCATCGATGGCTCCTCCGCTTCACCACCTGAGATGCTTCCGGCTGCCGATGGCGTTCTCACTCCAAATCCGGCGTTTCGTGAATGGTTTCAGACAGATCAAGCCCTCCAGACACTTATCAACGCAACACTGACCCCTGAAGCTCTCTCCCTCGTAATCGGTAAGACCTCATCTCGAGCCGTTTGGCTTGCGCTTGAGGCAAGGTATGCATCTCTCACCAGATCTAATATTCTCCAACTTAAATCTGATCTCCAAACGCTTCGCAAACGTTCTGATTCAGTTGATCTGTACATGCAAAAGCTTAAATCTATTCGTGACAAACTTGCTGTGTCTCTGGTTATGATTGATGATGAAGATATGCTTCTATATGCTATCAATGGTCTTCCTAGTGAATACAACCCCTTTCGCACAACTATTCGTGGTAGATCTGACCCTATTAGCTTTGAAGAATTGCATGTTTTATTAAAAGCTGAAGAGCAAATGCTTGAATCTCAATCTGCTGAATTTGCTGATTCTACTGCTATGAATATCTCTGCTTCTTATTCTGTCTCTTCCAATCACTATCGAGGATCTGGTCGTGGTCGTGGACAAGGAATTCTTGGCCCTGGACCACCCACCGGCAGAGGAGGCTATGGCCGAGCCGGTGGTGCCTATGGAAGATCCAACCCTGGATCTGGGCAAAGAAACCAGGGAGGTAGGTTTGACCAGACCAGAGGCCGAGGTGGTGGCCAAAGGGGCTACCACAATCGTGGTGGTCGCTTCAATACCACCACTAGAGCCAACAACAACACCACACCTATCACTTGTCAAATATGTGGTCGTGATTTTCACTCTGCTGCTGATTGTTGGCATAGAACAGATTAATCCTATCAGGGAAAGCCCCCTTCTGAACATTTGACTGCTTATAATGCATCTTCTTCTGGATCTTCTACACCTGAATATTGGTTTTCTGATTCTGGTGCTACTAATCACATGACTTCTGATTTAAGGAACTTATCTCTTGCTGACACTTACACTGGTACTGATCATGTTACCATGGGGAATGGACAAATTTCTCAAATTAATCATACTGGTACTACTTCTCTCAAAACCAATAATCATATTTTTCAATTAGAAAATACTTTACATGTGCCTAATCTTGCCACAAATCTTCTTTCTGTCCATCAATTATGTTCACAACATAACTGTTGTTTTGTTTTCTATGCAAACTCTTTTCACATCCAGGATCTGGATACGGGCAGAATACTTTACAAAGGATTGAGTGAAAATGGACTCTTCCTATCTATCCTTCACCTTTTTCTTCTTCTCCCAAGGCCTGTTTGGGTAGTATTATTAATGTTCCTCTGTTACATGCTAGACTTGGACATCCAGCTAATGATGTTTTGACTTAAATTTTTGGCTCTAATTCTAAATCTTCTACTGCTGCTATGTGTGAATCCTGCCTTAAAGGAAAAATTTCTAGATTGCCTTATACTGCTTCTAAAACTGTGACAACTGTTCCTTTACACTTATTACACACTGATGTATGGGGTCCTGCTTCTGTGAAATCTTTTCAAGGTTATAGATTTTATGTTCTATTTATTGATCATTATTCTAGATACACCTGGTTATTTCCTTTATTTCACAAATCTGAAGTTGCTGCTGTTTTTCAAAAATTTCAAACTCATATTGAAAATCTTTTAGGACATACAATTAAAATTCTTAGGTCTGATGGAGGAGGTGAATATATGTCTATACTTTTCCAAACACACCTAAGTTCTAAAGGTATCACACATCAAAAGTCATGTCCACACACACCTCAACAAAATGGTATTTCTGAAAGAAAACATAGACACATTTTGGAAACTGCTATTACTATGCTTCAACATGCTTCTTTGCCTCGTCATTTTTGGTTTCATGCTATTGCTACTGCTGTCTTTCTTATTAATAGGATACCAAGTTCTGTTACCAATGGAAAATCACCATATGAACTCCTTTTTCATAAACTACCTGACTATGCATCCATGAGAGTATTTGGTTGTGCTTGTTATCCCAATCTTAGGCCGTATAATCACTCTAAACTTGATGCTAGAACTCAACAATGTATTTTTCTGGGCTATGTTGACAACTCTAAAGGTTATCTTTGCTATTTGAAATCAGCTCAAAAATTCTATGTTAGTAGAGATGTCATTTTTAATGAAACACTGTTTCCTTACACTTTTTTGTCTTCTGCAGATAACATTCACTCTCAGTCCCATGACAGTCCCTCTCCCATTTTCCCATACTTCACTGGAGATGATGACACCCCCATTCCTGCTAATGACCAAGTAGCTGGGTCTGATAGTGTTCCTTCTGAGTTGCAGTTCAGTGGTGAAGAGGAGGTGCCTCCACCTCAAGAGCAGATACACTCTCACCCAAAACAGATGCTGGCACCCTCTTCTTCTCACACTGATATGGCACCAGAGGTCACTCCTCAACCCACTCCAAGTCATCCAATGCAGACCAGGAGCAAATCAGGGATCTTTAAAAAGAAGATCCTTGACTTTGCCTCCAAAACTGGTAGAGGGTCTGATCCACCACATACACCTTTCACAGATTTTGGCAAAGTATCAGGTTTTCCTACTTCTATAACTGCATTACATGTTGCTACTTCTGATCCTACTTCCTTTTCTGAGGCTAAGAAACACCTTCACTGGCAACAAGCTATGTCAGCTGAATACTCTAGTCTCTTAAAACAACAAACTTGGAGCCTTGTTGAACCACCTCCAAATGCCAACATTGTTGGCAATAAATGGGTGTTCAAAACAAAATACAATTCTGATGGTTCTATTTCCAGGTTCAAAGCTAGATTGGTAGCTAAGGGGTTTCACCAAACTCCTGGTCTTGATTTTGATGAAACATTTAGCCCAGTCATTAAGCATGCTACTGTTAGAACTATTCTTGCTCTTGCTGCTACTTATGATTGGCCTTTGCAGCAACTTGATGTGAAAAATGCATTCCTTCATGGCCACTTACAAGAAACTGTTTTTATGAAACAACCTCCTGGATTTGTTGATCCTCATAAACCCAATCATGTATGCTTGCTACATAAATCAATTTATGGCTTAAAACAGGCTCCAATGACATGGTTTACTCGCTTTACTACATACATCAATTCTCTTGGTTTTGTTCAATCTTCTGCTGATAACTCTCTTTTTGTACGCCACTCTTCTTCTGGAATCACTTTGCTATTACTTTATGTTGATGATATTATTGTTACTGGGAATGATTCATCTTATCTGCAAACCTTAGTCCATGCTCTTCACTCTGAATTTGAAATGACCAATTTAGGTCCACTGCACTATTTTCTGGGTCTTCAAATTAAACGCAACAGTGATGGTATTTTTATTTCTCAAAGCAAATATATACATGATTTAGTTCTTCGGTTTAACATGGTTAACTGCAAACCATGTCCAAACCCTCTGCCTTCTTCTGGCAAGTTTCATGCATTAGATGGCTCTCCTCTTACAGAACCATCTATTTTTCGCCAACTACTTGGTTCTTTACAATACCTTGTTTTCACAAGGCCAGACATTGCCTTTGCCATCAACCACTTATGCCAATTAATGCATGCTCCCACTCATGTTCACCTGATTGGTGCTAAACGCATTTTGAGATACTTAAAAGGCACTTCTCACCATGGGCTTCTTTATACCAAAGGGCCCAGCCCAGTCCATGCCTTCACTGATGCAGACTGGGCTGGTAACCCCACTGACAGACGAAGTACTACGGGCCTTGCTATTTTTATAGGGCCCAACCCAATTCATAGGGCTGCGAAGAAACAGCCCACTGTGGCCCGCTCTTCTACCGAAGCTGAATATCGGGCCCTTGCAGTTACTGCTGCTGAGTTATCTTGGCTTAAAACATTATTCAAAGACCTTCATCTCCGTCTTAATTATCCACCAACCTTGTGGTGTGATAATGCATCCGCTATTAAAATGACAGCCAACCCTATTTTCCATGCTCGAACGAAGCATATCGAAATTGATTATCACTTCGTTCGAGAGAAAGCACTTCGTAATGAGCTTATTGGTTCATTTGTTGCAGGAGAACATCAACTCGCTGACATTTTCACAAAAGGCCTTCCCACTCCACGTTTTCTGGCGCTCAAAAACAAGCTCATGGCTCATTCACCACCTTGAGCTTGAAGGGGGGTATTAAACCAGCCCAACTAAAGACTGAAGCCCGAAGAGCAACAAAGCCCAATTATCTAGTCAAGCCCATCAAGAGTAATAAAGCCCACTGTTATTGAAGCCCAAATGAATTCTGAAGTCTCTCCCGGTCCAAGACCCTTCTAGAAGAAGCTCCTTATTTTTCCAATTGATTCACTGTATTAGGTCAAGTATTGAAACGGTCTTATGACCGTTCATAAACGCGTCTCTTCATTACTTGTATTTATAGTTCTTATCTCTCTAATGAAAATCAAGACGGCTCATTCTCTTCTTGTGTTCTCCGTCTCTTTCACCTTCTTTCTCTCTATGAACAAACCCTAAATCTTTCATTAAAACAATGGCGTTTTGAAATGTTATGGTGAAATGATAGCATTTTGGTATTTTAAGTACAATACAGGGACATTTTTTGGATATTTCCTCATTGAAGTTTAGCTAACTCACAAATGTATCATGGGTCGTCCTGAATCAATTAGTAGTATGTTGAATACAAGAACCGATCTTTATGCCTGGCTTGAAATGAACCCAATGCATCAATACAGTTCTCTATATATGTGACAAAATTCATTTGAACGGTGGCGGCTATTCTTATTTGTTTTGAAAGCAGTGGCTATTAATATTGACGTTCGATGGAGTTCTGGGAATTTTGATAAACGTATCAGTTATCAATTAACTCATCATGCAAAAAGGAGGAAAAAGGAAGGAAATGAAAGAAGATTTGTTGTTCCAATTATATGCGACAAAACACACTGGGGACGGCTTTACTTGCCCACCACGTAATTAAGCTTTCTCTATCAAACCTTCTCTACCGAAAATGCTTTGAGTGCGATAATACACCATAATCACATGGAAATTTATTCCCTTAAGCTTAAACATGTATAGCATTTATTCTTTCACATCATTATTTGAGATCGAGGTCCAAACAGTTGTGGGAGAGGCTTTAGCTTTCACAAAAAGCAATTTTATCTTCTTGTGTTGATATTTCGATGCCTTCCACTAATCATGACATTGATGGTACACATCCGATCGAGAAAAGGGAAATTTTATTCAGTTTCAATATCTATAATTCAGTACATGATAGTAAAAGAAAAAAGATCATATTATATCATTATTAAAAATATAAATTTTAATAATTCGGTTTACGATATACTACTCATAGATGCTGCGTACACCACCAATACATTTATGTATACATATATGGATATGTATATATATTTAATAATTTGGTTTACGACATATATGAGTGTGTGTTTTAGTGAGGTGGGGTTTATTGAAACTGGCCGACCTCAAGTTGTCAATTTGTTTAATAGGATAGCTTTAGGTCTTAATCAAAAGTGTTTTAGGTTTATCACACCCATGTGAAATATGTAGCTTTTGTCTTCTTTTTTTTTAATTCTTTTTTGTCACGGTCTCTTTGTTTTTTGTTGGACCACTTGTCTTCACGTATAGTAGTTCTCGTAATGCCTTCCATCAAAACTCTTCAACAACATCTTAAAAAGAAGGGTAAAAGACAAAAACTACCCTTCATGTTTGGAATATATACAAAAACAATTCTTTTGTTCGAGGATATACAAAAACCACCCCTGACAGTGGACGACAGCTAACGGCAACTAACGGAAGACATTAAATACTCATTTTACCCTTAAATGAAAAAAAAAATACCCTACTATATATGTCTTTTCTCTCCTTATCCATTCATTACCATCTCTTCTCACCCTATCTCTATCTTGAAACAAAAAATTTATACTATAACCTTCCCCAAATTGCTTCTTTGTTTTATAACCTTGCCCCAATTCAAAATTGGACATCTACTCTCCATTTGTGAGAGGCAAACTTGTTTCTCTTTTTCTTCAGAGGTTATCTTTCCAATTTGGAATTGGGATGAGGTTAGATGACCAATTGTCCCATCTCTTCCTCCTCTAACCTAAATCCAATTCACTAGACGCTAGAGAGAGAGACGAGTCTTTAGTTGGGTGCGAAGTGTGTTCTCCACCAGAAGGGTGCGAAGTCAATCGACGGTGCCCAGGCTCGTCGGCATGTCTTCATTTTAGTCCGTGGCCTGGAGGCAAAAGGTGTCTCCTCCTTGATATAAATGTTGAATGAATGATTATTATTCCTGGAGACCAACGGTTCATATATATACTCGTGAGAGTGGTTACATACAAGGTATAATTTGCTAAACTAGAAAATCAAATAATAACAACATAATGGGTGATTCCATAAATCACGTAAGAGATAATAACTAACTACATAAATCAAGGAATGAGATATAAGATATTATCTCATTCCTTAACACGCCCCCGTAAGATGGAGGATCCGTCAGAGACTCCAATCTTGGATTGCATATGGAGAAAGAGGGCGCGACCAAGTGGTTTGGTAAGCGGATCCGCGAGTTGTTGCTTGCTGGGAACATGTCGCACATTGAGTTTTCCGGATGTGACCAGATCGCGCAGGAAGAAGTAATCGAGTTCAACATGATTCATGCGAGAGTGGAAAACTGGAATCTTGCAGACATATGTTGCACTGAGATTATCACAAAAGAGTGTGGGAGAGCGTTTGAGAGGTATACCAATCTCATGAAGCAAGTGTTGGACCCAAAGTAGCTCAGATGTAGCATTTGCAAGAGCGCGGTATTCAGCCTCTGTGGACAAACGGGAGACTAACTTATGGAGGGCTTTGCTCACAGGAATCCCTCGGAGAGATCTAAGTGTGCCCCTCAAGCAGAGAATAGGAACACAGAGATATGTAGGGTGTGTGTAGGGAGAGGGTAAGAATTGGTAACTGCTCGAGAGAGAGACAGTATGCTGATAGAGAGTAGGTTGCTTAGCGTTCCAAGAACTGAGATGTATTGGTCTGTACTCATTCGTTCTGTAATGGAAAGCTAACGATCATATATATAGTGGGGAAGTGACCGTTGAGGGGGTTAATGCACCATAAATGGCGGCTTAATGATAGACCCCAACGGCACGTTCGACCGTGTATATAGGAATCGTTACGTATGTGCCCGCAAGTATCGGAGACCGTTATGAGATCAACCGCATTTATGGGACGCGTAAGCCTAGAACCTCTCAGTCAGTTACCAAAGGTCGGGCGCGAGCTTGGTTGTCGCCCAGGCGCGACGGGCCTTACCCTAGCCTCCAAACCACTAAGTCCCTACAGGTCCCGTGTTGGTATGCGAGGGCCCTGTCTCGCAGCCCCCACGTGGATCAGCATAGGTAGTGATCCGGTGTGTTTGGAGCACAGTTGGGTGTGCTAGATTGCTGCCACATGGTTGTGATCTGCTTGTCTGGAAAGTTGTATCTACATTAGCCCCCTTTTGCGCGAATGTCACGCGCACGTCCGTTGTGCAGTCGCGCAAAATCAGTCGTGCGTGAGCCCCACGCAGATTCTTTGTATTTCGAACTAGAACCCTCATAGCCCCCAGTCATAGCCATGATTTCCTAGGGTTTGGGGAGCGTCGTTTAGCCTACGGCGAAGCGTGGCCACTGTCGAGTTAATCAAACATCACCCAATTTCGCCTATTTTCGAGGCAGGGATAGCTGATAGGTCGTCAATTTAGCCGGATTCAAAGCGTTTGCTGGCTCATCGAGCATCAACTGTTGTACTTCTGAGTTCGTATGCATCAAATAGAGAATCCACAGCAAGAAGCAGAAACCTTCGATCAAGTCTTTGATCAACTCGCTGAGACCTTTTCTCAAGCGATCCGAATTCTCGATCGTCAACACGGTGAGTGTTTATAACTTTTCGAAATTTCCAAGTCCAGTTTTACAGATACTCCTTTCCCACTTTTTTTCTTTCCTCTTGCATACCGTTGGTCTGTAATATGATGTATTTACTTTTACAGACATGACCTCAAAGGCGTCAAACAAGGAGACTGTTGATGTGTAGGATCTTCCCAAGGAACTTTGGTGAGGCTCCTTATCTGGGCGGAGATGATTTTTACGTGGCTACTATCAAGGCCTCTACGCTCCGAGCATCCCCGTTAAACGACGCTCTACAGCTCGTGCCTGAACCAGTGAGGTCTGACTGGGATCTGGCTAATACTGAAGATGTGCGTTGCCTTGGTCTTGAAGCCGGTTTGTTCGGTTTCACTGATATTCTTCCTGAGGCCTTCATGGAGGAACCTGACTGGATGGAGGAGTGGACAGAGTATATCCTCAGTAACTATGCGAACGAGCTTAATCGAGCTAATATCTATTGGAATAGATGCCCTAGAGGCAATCTAGTTTAGTATGAATTTATTTTGGCTAGAACATTCATTGTATTATTTATTGAATATTTAATATCATGAAGTCCTTAGATTTACAATTGTGTTGTTTACCTTAAATATCCCTAGTCCAGTATAATGATTAATAGGACAATCATCTATAGACTAGTATGGGGTTGGATTGATATGGAGATATCATGATCCAACACATGGGTGTGCATTAAGGGTAATGACACACCGGATTGACCCATCTCCGAGAAGGCTACATACACGTTATGTTGAGTCACAAGTGCTTCTCGTGGTGCAATGGTATCGTCATCCTTAGACTTGAAGTCACTAGATATTCTAGTTGTGGATTATTGTGATTTTGGTAGCGTCAAACGCTACACCGTAACTGGGTAGTTATGAAGGCGTGTACCGGATACAATAAGAAGCAAGCTTGGAGATCGTAGTGGACGTAGATAGAATTTGTCCCTCCCACATAACGGGAGCAAATATCCTAGGCCACTCGAGGGATAGTGCTTATAGAATGTCTTGTCAGACTCAAATAAATTAATATGGGATATTGATGTTATTTGCACGGATAAGGCTATTCCCATGGATCGAGAAACTATGGGTTGGATATACGACTGTGACTTGTATGTCTCGTGTCCAATCCGGATATAGGGACAAAGGGATGAGACAATTACTTGTACCAAGGTTTTTCGGATGACTATTCTATTAGTTGGGTAGAATGGATGTTTTGCTAGAAACCGCTCCATATTAGTAAATGTTGCTACCAAGTAGATAGAACCTATGGGGTCACACGCTATATAGAGTTGAAATAGATTTGGGAATTAATTAATAGGATTAATTAATTAGAAATATCACTTTGCAACACCTTGCAAATTTAGTCGGACTAATTTGCAAGGAAGGGACTAAACCGAATTCTAGTAGGACTAGAATAGGTCCTTTAGGTAGTTTGCAAGGATTTGTTGGACTATATAAAGGATGCTCCTTCCTTCCTTCCCACACTTATAAATCTTTAGTTCATAACTTGAGTGGGAGAGAAAAAGTAGAGAGAGCAAGCAAGCAAGAGGAGCCGTCCGCCCCCCTTGCCGCCGCCCCCTTCCCATCGGCCCAACAAGGAGGACGCCACCTCCTTGTTGCCTCGTGTTGCGTGATTTCTTCTTCCTCTTCCTCCGTTCCGGGCTATCACAAAGGAGAAGGACGATCTAGATCTCAACTCTAGGCGTGGATCAACTATAGAGAACGTGACACAATTCACGTTACAAGTCATCACAGTAGAAACCCTAAGGTGTGTAACTTGATTTCTTCCCTTACCATCGTTTTGTCTCTTGTCCTGTGATCCTTGGAGGGTATTGCATGGATAAAATTTGTTTTCCCGCTGCGTATCCATGAACAAAACCCTACAGTGGTATCAGAGCCACAGGTCGTAGAGCATAAATGTGGTTTATGTGTTACATTCTGATTGTTTTACACTTTAAATTTATTGTTTATCGCGTAAAACAAGACAAATCAAGCATGTGATGCAATTTGTCAATAATAAATCATAACATGACCTAGTTTTGCATTGGATGCATGAATTAGTGAGTTTGAAAATTTTTAGGCTCTTAGATCTAGGGTTTGGGCATCCTATGGAAAGAAGGAGTTCTTTTCACATAAGGAAACAACCAAACTTGGGCACCAAGCAAGGGAGTTGTTTTGGAAACAACTCCTAAAGGAGGTTCGACCCCCTTAGGGGACCGCCCTTCCTTGCTTGGAACCCAAGCAAGGGACGGCCAAGGGGCCGGGGCAGCCCTAGCCCACGGCCTAGCAGTGTGGGCTAGGGGCCGGCCGGCCCAAGGCCTTGGCGGTCCTCTTTTGGGGTCCGGGCAATTTGATTGTTGGGCCCCATGGACCGTTTTAACCCTGTAAAATCCTAAAATAAATTAAAATTGACCAAACGCGTTAAAATTGGATTTTAACTGTTTATGTGCAAATCGAATGGTGATTGGATATGGCCTTAGGATGTGGTTTGGTGTGAATGTTTAATTTTTGTGGTTTGGTTTACGGCCTGCGAGCTGATAAATTAATTGTAATAATTAATTAGGGCTTTATGGCATGCGGGCCATTTTTTTCCTCAACTTGTGAGATTTATTTTATTTAGTATAGGTAAGCTAGTGCTATATAGAATAGATTGTTAGCCAAGATTGAAGAAAAGAAGCCCAAAGCCAAAGGAAGCCACAAAAGATGGAGCATGGAGCATCCCACATGACTATGAAGGATGGACCAAAAGATGAAGACGCATGGAGATGTGTTTGGTTTTAGGGTTCATAGATAATTCCATTGGCTTGGAATTATCTTAGTCTAGAAAAAGGCGATATTCACATCACGTTTTATTTTGTTTTGTCGTTTTTTATTTTACTGTCTTATTATTTTGTGGTTGGTGTATGGATGATGCATACAATTAGGATAATAAGATAATTAGACAACTCGGATCTATTATTTGGAGTTGTGCCCAAACTCAAATAGATAGATTAGTTAATATGGATCAACAAAACAATTAAAATTGAATTGAAAAATCCTTCAAAATTCAAATATTGCGTTTTTGTCTTCTCGTTATTTAAACACTCATCATCATCATCATGTTTTCCAAGATCGTGCGTGTCAAAGCATGGCGAATTGGTTAATAATGATGTGGTGCGATGGCACACCTCGTGTGCAAATTGTTTAAGTAAGAGGTTGGACGCAACTAGGTGTTTAATAAGATTAAAAACCGAGAGACAATCAATTGGGATTATCCATGCGGATGGATAAATAAGGAGTTATTTGTCCAATTGAACCAAGAGTTGCATAAGGGATGCAATTGGAATTCTTCCTACCTAAAGTAGTTAAATTATGGGCAACTTGGCAAAATTATTAAGGCTCTACGATCGGATCGTGGAAGAGAATACCTGAGCCAAGAGTTTGACGACTATCTTAGAGAGTGTGGGATCGTGTCCCAACTCACTCCACCCGGAACGCCACAATGGAATGGCGTGTCTGAGAGTAGGAATCGAACCCTATTGGATATGGTTCGATCTATGATGTGTCAAACCGATCTTCCATTATCATTTTGGGGCTATGCTCCATTAAGTGCAGCTTTCACCATTAACCGTGTTCCATCTAAATCAGTCATGAAGACACCGCATGAGATATGGAGTGGGAGGCATCACACACTTTCTTTCATGAATATTTAGGGTTGAGATGTCTATGTGAAACGTTTACAATCAGACAAGCTAGGGCCAAAGTCGGATAATTGTAAATTTGTGGGGTACCCTAAGGAAACTAAGGGTTACTACTTCTACAATCCAACCGAGAACAAAGTGTTTGTTGCTCGGACCGGCGTGTTTCTAGAAAGAGAGTTTGTCTCTAAAGAAGCAAGTGGGAGGACTGTAGAACTTGAAGAGATTCACGAACCACAAAGCACTGAACCGATTATGGAACAAGAACAAGAACCACAAGAAATTGTGGAACAGCCTGTTCAGGTAACACAAGAGCTTTGTAGATCTAGTAGAGTGCGCCAGGAACCCTAGAGGTATGGACTTCTCGTGATCGATTCCGGTGACACGATGCTCATAGATGATGAGCCTACTACCTATGAAGAGGCCGTGAAAGGGCCAGACTCTCAGAAGTGGCTAGAATCCATGAGATCCGAGATGGAATCCATGTATACCAACAAAGTATGGAATTTGGTGGAACCACCCTAAGGGGCGCGGCCCATAGGATGCAAGTGGGTCTTCAAGAAGAAGATCGACATGGATGGTAATGTTATTACCTATAAGGGCCGATTGGTGGCTAAAGGATTCAGACAGATTCATGGTATTGACTATGATGAAACCTTTTCACCAGTCGCTATGACCAAGTCCATCCGAATCCCACTTGCAATTGCAGCATACTACGACTATGAGATTTGGCAGATGGATGTCAAAACAGCATCCTTTATGGGCATCTCTTCGAGGACGTGTATATGATCCAGCCAGAGGGTTTTGAAGATCCAAAGCAAGCCAACAAAGTCTGTAAGCTGCAACGATCCATTTATGGATTGAAGCAAGCTTCTAGGAGTTGGAATCGACGTTTTGATGAAGTAGTCAAGGATTTTGGCTTCATCAGAAACGATGATGATTCTTGTGTCTACAAGAAGGTTAGTGGGAGTTCTGTAGATTTTCTGGTCTTGTATGTGGATGACATACTACTCATTGGAAACGACGTTCCCATGCTGCAATCTGTTAAAGATTGGCTAGGGAAGTGTTTCTCAATGAAGGACTTAGGAGAAGCAGCCTATATACTCGGTATAAAGATCTATAGAGATATATCTAAGAGACTGCTAGGCCTAAGTCAGAGTACATATATTGACAAGGTGTTGAAGCGATTCAACATGCAAGCTTCCAAGAAGGGATTCTTGCCCATGTCACAAGGAATCACTCTTTCGAAGAGTGGTTGTCCTTCCAATGAGATTGACAAGGAACGCATGAGTATAATTCCCTATGCCTCGGACATAGGATCTATCATGTACGCCATGTTATGTACTAGACCAGATGTAACATATGCCTTGAGTATGACAAGCATATACCAATCCAATCCGGGTGAGAGTCACTGGATTGCAGTCAAGAACATCCTAAAGTACTTGAGAAGAACTAAGGATGCTTTCTTGATATTTGGCGGTGAGGAAGAGTTGCGTGTAAGGGGTTACACGGATGCAAGCTTCCAAACCGACAGAGATGACTTTAGATCACAATCGGGATATGTGTATTGCCTAAATGGAGCAGCGGTGAGCTAGAAAAGTTCCAATCAAGAGACGGTGGCTGATTCTACAACAGAGGCTGAGTACATTGCTGCAAATAGCGCAGCAAAGGAAGTTGTTTGGATCAGAAAGTTTGTTTCTGAACTTGGTGTGGTTCCTAGCATTGCGGATCCAGTTGACTTGTACTGTGACAACACTGGGGCGATCGCGCAATCAAAGGAGCCCAGGTCACACCGGAAATCCAAGCACGTGCTCAGGAAGTTCCATCTGATTCGAGATATTATCGATAGAGGAGACGTTCGGATATGCAAGATTCCTACAGATGAGAATCTGTCAGATCCACTTACAAATCCGCTTGTGCAGTGGAAGCATGAAGGGCACACTAGGTGCATGGGCATACGAGATGCGTCAGATTGGCTCTAGTGCAAGTGGGAAACTGTTGGAATAGATGCCCTAGATGCAATCTAGTTTAGTATGAATTTATTTTGGCTAGAACATTCAATGTATTATTTATTGAATATTTAATATCATGGAGTCCTTAGATTTACAATTGTGTTGTTTATCTTAAATATCCCTAGTCCAGTATAATGATTAATATGACAATCATCTATAGAATAGTATGGGGTTGGATTGATATGGAAATATCATGGTCCAACACATGGGTGTGCATTAAGGGTAATGGCACACCGGATTGACCCATCTCCGAGAAGGCTACATACACGTTATGTTGAGTCACAAGTGCTTCTCGTGGTGCAATGGTATTGTCATCCTCAGACTTGAAGTCACTAGATATTCTAGTTGTGGATTATTGTGATTTTGGTAGCGTCAAACGCTACACCGTAACTGGGTAGTTATAAAGGCGTGTAACGGATACAATACGAATCAATCTTAGAGATCGTAGTGGACGTAGATAGAATTTGTCCCTCCCACTTAACGGGAGAAAATATCCTAGGCCATTCGAGAGATTGTTCTTATAGAATGTCTGGCCAAACTCAAATAAATCAATATGGGATATTGATGTTATTTGCACGAATAAGGCTATTCCCATGGATCGAGAAACTATGGATTGGATATACGAGTGTGACTTGTATGTCTCATGTCCAATCCGGATATAGCGACAAAGGGATGAGACATTTACTTGTACAAGGTTTGTCGGATGACTATTCTATTAGTTGGGTAGAATGGATGTTGCTAGAAACCGCTCCATATTAGCAAATTGTTGCTACCAAGTAGATAGAACCTATGGGGTCACACGCTATATAGAGTTGAACTAGATTTGGGAATTAATTAATAAGATTAATTAATTAGAAGGATCACTTTGCAACACCTTGCAAACTTAGTCGGACTAATTTGCAAGGAAGGGACTAAACCGAATTCTAGTAGGACTAGAATAGGTCCTTTAGGTAGTTGGCAAGGATTTGTTGGACTATATAAAGGATGCTCCTTCCTTCCTTCCGACACTTATGAGCCTTTAGTTCATAACATGAGTGGGAGAGAAAAAGGAGAGAGAGCAAGCAAGCAAGAGGAGCCGTCCGCCCCCCTTGCCGTCGCCCCCTTCCCATCGGCCCAACAAGGAGGACGCCACCTCCTTGTTGCCTCGTGTTGCGTGATTTCTTTTTCCTCTTCCTCTGTTCTGGGCTAGCACAAAGTAGAATGAAGATCTAGATCTCAACTCTTGGTGTGGATCAACTATAGAGAACGTGACACAATTCACGTTACAAGTCATCACAGGAGAAACCCTAAGGTGTGTAACCTGATTTCTTCCCTTACCATCGTTTTGTCTCTTGTCCTGTGATCCTTGAAAGGTATTTCATGGATAAAATTTTTTTTTCTGCTGCGTATCCATGAACAAAACCCTACAATATCTTCCATGTCGTCTGCGCCACCAAAGGTCTCCATATTTGGACTAGTAGTTCCATGCTACAGGCACTTTTTTCCCGGTATTCGAAAAAGACACATACTTTCCATTTTTCTGATTTCGAGGCCGCACCCACTTTGGAGGACGTAGAAGTCTTGCTGCATCTTCCAGTCATGGGGAGTGTTGATCCTCTGGCCCCTCTGACCGATCCGGACGAGCTCAAGCTATTCGAGGATATGAAGGTCTTTATCGCCGATATGAGGAGAGTTGCTTCAAGATGGAAGCCAGGCGCGACCAGACATTGTGAAACATTCGTTCGTGCATCCTCCAGTTCAGAGAACAGTTGGTCGAAGTGGGTGATGTATTTCTTTAAGGATTACGTTGATCCGCGCATAGCTCGCGAGTGGCGGAGCCAAGATCCAGAAGTCGTTATTTGTGTTAAAGGCAAAGGGTTCCATTTTACTTTCTGTGGCTATCTTTGCGTGTGGTTGTCACGCTTACTGATAGATGGGTTTCCTCGTGATTGCGTTTTTCCGCATGTTCTCGCGCTTGCAGTGAGATTGTCGCTTGGAGAGAAAATAGCTTTAGGACCTCTTGTCTTAGGTTCTTTTTATCATCACCTTGATCTAGCCATGACACATGCTGAACAATCACAGGGGAGAGTTGACGTTAGCACTTTTGTTAATACTGCGTTTTTGTCCATGTGGGCCTTTGAGAGATGGCCCGCGTATGCCTCTATCCTTGTCGATGTGGAGCTATGGAATACTCCCAATGCCACCAGAATCTTCCTATGTCCCCGAGTATGGCGTTGGTATAACACAAAGGCTCCCCAGCGTTCCTTTGCCTTGGTATGCGACGACATCCGTTGCTTCAATCCCAGACCCTATGTCTCTCAGTTGGAGGACGAAAACATAGATTTCTGGGAGGATTCTATCCTTAAGAAGATTTTGAACTTACTCCCAAGCATATAATCAAGAAAGATTGGGTCTTCATCAGATTTGTTAACTGGGTCCGAAGAGGATATCCACCCCCTTTGCCAGAGTATGTGCCTTAATCCGAAATCTTTAATGATTACAGATGTATTACCGTACCTTTTGATCCCATTCGCGTAAGTCCTCAATTCGGATATGATGTTGTCGCACCTCCGGTGTGGCTTGACTCCATTTCCAGAGATTGTTATTATGGACTTATATATAACAGGAGTACCAGCTTTCTGTTTGCTGAGCTTCCTTTGATCCAACCCGTGCGTGGTAGGAAAGGCCGGAACACACCCGGTTGGGTAAGTTTCTGGAACTTCCAGATCCACCGTCTTATCAATTTTAGAAATGATCCCACTTATGCCCTTCCTCGTCCAAGCAAGACGCTGATACTTTCATCCAGCGAATACCCCTTCTTGATGTCCCGCAGTCGGGATGACTCCCGCTATGGTTACTATTCTCTATTAGCCAAGAATCTGCATATGTGCGCCAAACTGCTCCTTGGTGAGAAGATCGGTATTGTTAAACGCCAATCTTTCGCAGCCAGGGCCGAATATGCGAACTCCTTCATTCAGGTATTATCGCGCACCCTCCTCTGTCGTATGCATGTAATGCCTGTTTTAATTCGTCCTTTGGTTTTAGTGTTGTCTGAGGCGCTTTTCTTTTGGAGATTGTAGCGTAAGATTCATCAATCATGTGCGCGAGGAGAAGACAGTCTTAAGGAAGTCTTCCTCGCTTAACAACCATATTGAATCGGCAATGCCCCTAACTCCCAAGGTCCAGCAGTTAATTTCCAACGCATTAGAGGCTTGTCTGGCCTCGAATAGTGGAAGTTCCTCAAGGAAAAGATCCGGCAATGATCCTGAGACCAATGACGCAATCACTCATGAATCAAAACGTTCTCGAACTGAGGTTTCTAAGCAGACAGACTCAAAGCCAAGGTTTGGTCAGAAGAGAGGTATTTGCTTCTTCATCTTGCCTCTATTTCTTGCCTCTTCCCCCCTCTTTTTTTATAATTCTCGAGATCATGCTTCTCTTTGCATAGAGTAACTCTGGTGAGCGTCTTGAGTTTATTAAAGGACAAGATAAAGGATATTGGCAAAGACAGGAGAATGGCACCACGCCGCTTGTCCAAGCAATCCTCATTTCTTCAGATGAAGAAGACACTGGACGAGACACAAATGATGGGCTAAGTGCGACTCCTGTTGGTGATTTTCCCATGGGGAAAAATGTTGAGGAGGATATTTCTCCTAAGCATGATGTGGTGTTAAATGGGCGCGTTGTTTTCGACAAGGAGACTACTGCAAATGTTGTTTCTGAAAACTTCCCCTCTTTTGCTCAACTGGTGAGGGACACTGTATCTGTTGAGCCCACCGTCTCTTCCGAACCCAATATTCCACACAGTGTCATCCTTCAGGGGGTTTTGATTCCGATTTAGATGCTCTTTTTTCTGAAAACCTCTTTGAAGTGTGGGGTTAGCAGACTACGAGCACGGTTACAACTGAGAGGAGTTTCGTGATTCCTGAAGCTTATTTTTCGCGCGAGACTCGAGCAGATCAGATATTATCTGAAGCAGCAGGCTCTAATTCGCAGTTAGTTCCTCTCATCGCCCCTCTGCAGCGAATTGTCGAGGGAACTGGTAAGGATATCCCCCTCTTCTTTAACATTCTGCTCTTTAGACCTGCATCTTGCTGAGCATCGTCATGTTTTCATTCATAGGTGTTGATCAAGCTTGCCTTGAATGGCTCATGAAAGGGCGTGTATCTTTACCGACTGTATTTACTAGAGTACTGGAACTGTCACCGATAGAAAGAGGAAAGCTTTTAAAGGAAATGGTCGTTCTCTTAGGAAAGATTCATGATGCCACCCCCGCAAGCACCACAGTTGCCAGTGTTCAGGACTTTCTTGCAAGCACGAAAGGCTTCAGCCGGCCGCTGCTGGGCGGTTGGACTTGAACTTTCTCGTGCAGAGGTTGGCCAGAATCGGGATCTCTGCCAATCTCCGATCTGAGCTCGCTACTTATAGAGAGGAGACATCTACTCTCAATGCGCGTAGAGAAGCGTTGGAACAAATGACTAAGGAACACGAGGCTACTGTGAAGCATCATGAGGAGAATAAGACTCGCATTGAGAAACTCGCTGCTAATTCCCTCAAGTTGTCAGTGAGAGACTCCCTCCTGAAGGATTTCTTCGAAGATTAAAATACCAGTACTGCTATTTATGGCCCCCTTTTTTTGAATTTTATTTTGATGTATCCTTTGTGCAACTTGTGGCTGCGAGCCTTGGATCATCTGCTTTGTTTTTCGCGTACTGGCTCCACATGCTTTTGGAATGATGCCTTCATGCTTTTTATTTGTTCTTTTGTTTTTATTTTTTACTCACAAAGTCTAGTGTTTTCTCTTTTGAATGATATCGTCGTCAGTCTCGGGCTTTTGTAAGGCGCGCCGCGTGGCTGCGCATAGTTGCCCCATAGTTGTGCTCGGTTGTTGTCATACAAGACAGGCTTATGCACGCGTCTTTGTTGTCACCTTGGCAGGCAGACATACGCTTGACTTTTTGTGAGCTTTGCTACTTTCCTCAAAAGATAGGCCTTGGTTGCATTTGGCCGTTATCAAAATAGATTACATTACTGCTATCATATGAGGCAGGCTTACGTTTTTGTTTCTACCATATGAGGTAGGCTTTGAGCTTATGTTAGGCTGCTATCTAAGTAGATATGATTTTAAGTTTTCAATCCTTCTACCATATGATATAGGCTTACGTTTATGTTTGGCTGCTATCTAGGCATAAAGGCTTTTAAGTTTGCAATCCCGCTACCATATGAGATAGGCTTACGTTTATGTTTGGCTGCTATCTAGGCAGATAGGCTTTTATGCCGCTATCATATGAGATAGACTTACGTTTTACGTTTGGCTGCTATCTAGGCAGATAGGCTTTTATGCCGCTATCATATGAGATAGGCTTACGCTTTCGTAGGAACAAAATAAGATTCGTAGCTGATAAAAGAGCTCTCATATGGGAGAGTTATTATTTATACAATTCCTCATATGGGAGGATTTGTAGATATTTAACCAAAGTAAACAAAAAGAGAATTAGGGATAACACTTATTTAGCCACCGCATGTTGACCGGGGTTGGTGTGGTGGCCGCTTCGTGGCAGCGCAGGATGTGGCAGTAACCACTGTCGAAGACTTCTTTGACTTCAAATGGTCCTTCCCGTTAGCCGCAAACTTGGGATGGGCTGCCTCTCGCATGCAATGGTCAGAGGCTCGTAGGACTAGGTCCCCTACTGCAAAGTCCCGATGCTGGACCTTTTTTTTATATGCGCGCGAGATCCTTTCCTTGTATCTTGTGTTTGCCTTCTTAGCCTCCTCGCGTCGTTCCTCTAGTAGGACGAGATCATGGTCACGCTCGTCGTTATAGAGGGCACTGAAATCCAGTATTGCCGAGTTTACTTTGACTTCAGAGGGGACAACTGCTTCAGCCCCATAGCATAATAAGAAGGGAGAAGTCCCCGTAGGAGTCCTAGGCGATGTGCGATATACCCAAAGTGTTGTTCCCAAGGAATCTGCCCATTTTTTGTGATTGTCCGTGACCATTTTACTCAATATCCGCTGTAACGTCTTGTTGGTGGCCTCTGCTTTCCTGTTCCCCATTGGATAATAGGGCGTCGAGCATATTTGTCTAATGTTGTACTCCAACAATTTTTCGGCCACCTGGCGATTGAAAAAAGGGGTCCCATTGTCAGATAATATGGTATTAGGGATGCCAAAGCGATGAACGATGTTTTCCTGTATGAACTTGATCACAACCGATGCGTTTGTCGTTTTGAGTGGGATGGCCTCAACCCATTTAGTAAATTTCTCCGTTCCTGTGAGTATATATTCATTTCCGCGCGAAGGACGTTGTATTGGTCTGATGAAATCCAATGGCCAAGTATGGAACGACCATGGAGTGCCCAACGCGTGCAAGTCGGCGGCGGGAGCATGGACTAAATTTCCATGGAATTGGCATTGTTGGCATATTTTGACTTTTTCACGACAATCATCTTCCATGGTTGGCCAGAAGTACCCGACTGTTAGGAGTTGTCTGCATAACTTTGCACCTCCTTGATGTTCTACTTGATGAGACATTTCCATGACTTCCTGCGTCTCATGCCTACTTAAACATCTGAGCAAGTTCTCTGATGTCCTTTTCACCATAACAATCCTTCCTGCAAGATGTATTGAGCTGCTTTTCTTTTTAGCTTATCAGCCTCCTTTTTGTCAGCGGGCAGGATCCCATCCCGTAGGTAGTCAATTATTGGTGTTCGCCAATCCTCATCTTCGATTGTGGCGATTTCCGGTGAGTATTTGATCAATGCACACTTTTCGCAACTACTTTGTATGATAGCCGCAAAGTATGACATATGCGGCCAGTGGATTCCATACCGTTGAGCTTTCCTATAGATAGAAATCTCATCGTCTCCGCATGAATGTTGGTGGATTTTCTCTAATATTGTCCGTCTTTATTTTTCCGTTACACATCGCATGAGGATGCCCCAGGGCCCTTGTGGTATAGCAAGCCATCAAGTATGTAAAATTCTTTGACAGAAACCCAAGTTTCTTTATTGGTTCCGTCATCCATCGCGCGTAGGATGGGCTTTCTCCAATCTATCTCGTCAGAAAGCTCCTCCTCACATAACTCCTTTACCAAGGACGGTGCTGCTTTGACTTAAATTGATATCTGAGCTGGGCATTTTTCAGGGCTAATTTTTGACCCCAAGGTAGCTAGTGCGTCAGCGTGACGATTATCGAATCTGGGAGTGTGCTCGTATTTGACGGACTCGAGTTTCTGGACCAACTTCTGCACTATTGACCGATATTTGAGAAAATTAATTTCCTTTAGAGCGTACTATCCTGCAGCTTTCTTGACAATTAGCTTCGAATGTCCCATGACGATAAGATTCTGGACCTCTAATGCTTTGGCTGCGAGGAGCCCTGCAATCAAGACCTCAAATTCGGCCTCATTGTTGGTCACCGCGATATCTAGTTCCATTGACATTTGGATGACTTCCTGGTCAGGCTTGATTAATACTATTCCAATTCCTCCTCATGTTCTCGTCGAAGACCCATCAAAGTGCAGCTTCCAATACTGATCGTTGATTGCATATATCTTAGGTGCTTCGGAATCCTCTGATACAGGCTCGTAGTTTTAGTCAGAGAACTGGGCTAGCAGATGTGCCAATGCTTGGGACTTAATTTCCTTTGGTCGCATACAGGTTATGTCTTACTGGGAGATGGTCATGTACCATTTTGCAAGTCTCCCGGAGGGAGGTGAATGCCCCAGCAAATAACTTATGGGATCATGCTTAGTTACAACGGAAACTTTATGAGAAGCAAAATAATTCTTTACCTTCTCAATAGAGAAAAACAAGGCCAAGCAGTGCCGTTCTATGTCTGTGAACCTGGACTCCACAGATTGGATCATGCGCGAGATGTAATACACTGGCCTTTCTTGTCCTTCGAAATCCTGGGCTAGTGACGCTCCAATGGACCTTTTGGTTGAAGTCAGGTACAGCAGTAGAGGTGACCCTAGCTGAGGTGCGATCATGAACCTCGAGGATGTCAGTAGGATTTTTAACTTCTCAAATGCGGCATGATGCCCCTCTGTCCATAGGAAAGCCACGTTCTTCTTAAGCAAGCTAATGAAGCAAAAGGTCAACTCCGCAACAGCCAGCATGAACCTTCGCATATACGACAGCTTCCCTAAGAATTCTTTTAATACAGTTTGAGATTGTGGTGTATGCAATCTTGTGATTGCTGAGATCTTGGCTGGGTCAGGCTCGATCCCATGTATGTGGATTACGCAACCTAGGGATTTTCCAGATGTTACGCCGAAGGCACACTTCATCGGGTTAATTTTTAGCTGGAAGGTGCGGCATCTGTCAAAGACCTTCCTCAAGTCCCTTAGGTGATCTTGCTTTCTCCTCGATTTGACCACCAGGTCATCCACATAAAATTCAGTCTCAGCGTGCATCATGTCGTGAAATAATGCCATCATCGCGCGCTGATACGTTGCCCCTGCGTTCTTTATCCCAAATGGCGTAACGGTGTAGTTGAAGACCCCTACAGGCGTGATGAATGTCGTTTTCTTCGC
Organism: Linanthus parryae; assembly: GCA_023055425.1. Lineage (NCBI taxonomy): Eukaryota > Viridiplantae > Streptophyta > Magnoliopsida > Ericales > Polemoniaceae > Linanthus > Linanthus parryae. The sequence continues at coordinate 118,913,185 of JALGPY010000001.1, forward strand.
GTCTTCTAGATCCATATTGATATGGTTGTAACCACTAAATCCATCCATGAAGCTGAACATCTCATGGCCGGCAGTGGAGTCGATCAACAGGTCTATGTTCCGCAAAGGGAAATCGTCTTCTGGGCAGAACTTGTTCAAGTCCTTGGAATTGACACATACACGAAGGCTTCCATTCTTTTTCACGGAAGGGACTATATTTTCGAGCCAAGTCGGATGGTGATTAGGCTCGATGAATTTGGCGTTCAACAACTTGACGATTTCTTCCTTGATTTTGACATTTATATCGGGCCGAAAGTTTCTCGCACTTTGCTTGATTGGCTTAGACCCTGGAACAATGTCCAGCCTATGCATGGTGATGCCTTGATCCAGTCCAGGAATCTCGTCATAATCCCATGCGAACACATCTCTGTACTCCTTCAATAGTTGGATCAGCTCGTGTTCTGCCCACTCGCTGAGATCCGCACTTAAGAAGACTGGTCTCCTCTTTTCCTCGGTGGGACTCAGGTATACTTCCTTTAATTATTGATTCTATGGCCTTGGGCGGTCTTCCATGCATTCAGGGGCTTCCTTGATTTCTCCTGATAATAAATTCTTGTCCTTGTCCGGAGCTTCCGTCACCTCATAGACTTGTCTAGGGGCACTTTCAACGGGGCAAGTCGAGGGTGACCCTGCATGTCTTTGGCTACGGTAGTGCCTCCTCTCGTCGTGTAGCACTTTACCGTCCTTTTGTACGGCTCTCTTCAGGGTATAAACTTTTTTATTAATGTCAGCCATTTCGGGAGCTTCTTCCTGCCTAGGCTGCTTCTCTATTGGCTCTTTTCGCATCGTCATTACTCCGACCGTTGATTGGCCTCGTATGTTTCCCTCCTTGGGCAATGGGGTCATCTGACTCGAGGTTGGGGTGGCACTGCCTGCAAACCACGCTGCTTTGTGCAAGTTCGCTTCCTCCAGATCAAAGGGACTCAACGAGGCGGGTATGACAACCACCTCGCCCTTCCCGATAGCTTTCATTACTTGGTGTGCCGTAGAAGGCACAACATCGAAGCGATGAATCCATGCTCGCCGAAGGATCATATGGTAAGTCGTGTCGGCGTCAATGAAGTGAAATTTGGCGGAACAGCTAATCCGCCCCATCTGGATTCTTAATCGAATCCAGTCGGCCGTCATTATGGAGTCATCTCCAAAGCCTGCCAACAATGATGGCCTCTTTACGATTCTGTTTTGAGGGACTCCTGCTAGTTGCAAGGTTTTGAGTGACACTACGTTTACCGCGGCTCCACCATAGACAATGAAAGCCCGCTTGAATTTGACATTGTTGATGGCGGTCGTCACGTACAGCGGTCTCTGATGTTCGCTGTTGATATTTCTGTCCAGGTCATCGATTGTTATGACCGCTCCTCCCAATTTTTCGGACCTCATAACTTCCAAATCGGAGACGACCAACTCTTCATCGTGGTCCTTAGCCACTTTGAGGATCGTTTTCGTTATCACATGTCTGCAATCGTCTGAGAGGTTCATTCCATGAAAGAGCTCAGCGAACCTGATAAAATCTTTTATCCACTTGGTGCGTGAATCCTCCGCGTCAACACCATGGTCTTCATCCTCATGGATTTCCGCAATGTACAGAACGTCCCCATCCGCAACCTCTTCAAGGTCTAAGATCGAAATAGTGGCTATTTCCTTCCCCTTGGATCTCCTCTGCGCATGGGATGGCAAGGGATCGCTACGCACCTATTTGGACGGCTCCTCGGTGACTAGCTGCCCTTACTCAATTTGCCTACTCATCAGCCATATGAGCTTTTTACATTCTTTGGTAGGGTGCGTGACATGTCTGTGGAATTCGCACCACTTGGGGTCTTGCAGCTGCTCCACTGTTGGCCTATGTTATAGCATTGGCGAAATTCCGTCCTTTTGCCACCTCTTGCAAAGATTGATTGCCTCTTCGACCGAACAGGGAAGAGGTGGTGCTTCGCGGGGCGCGGGTCGCCGCTGTTTATTGGGGGATGATACTGCATGGCCATTGTCATCTCGCGTCCATTTGTAGTTGAGTTTCCCCACTTTGAAATTGGGATTCGCCTGTGTACGCTCGTTAGCGTACCTCTTCCTCATCCTTTCTACCATGGGCTCCACGTTCCAGGTGCTTTCCAACAATCTGGAAAAGGTAGGCATGTTCAACTTAATGAGCATACCTTTGTATTCATCGCGCATGCCCTGAAGGCATATCTCCACCAGTCGACTTTCCAGGACATCATCCACACATTCCAAGGACTTTTCCCTGAATCTTTTGATGAAGGCGACCCCCTCCTCGTCACCCCTCTGGTACATGCATGAGAGGTGGATAGTGGTGGCCTTTTCTTCGACCTGGAAGAATTTGGTGTAGAATTTCTTCACCATGTCTTCCCAGGTCTTGACGGATCCTGCTTCCAGAGTCCTATACCATTTGTACGCGACTGGCCCCAGAGACTTGGGAAACTCGCGCATCAATAACCTGGTGTCTATCCCGTGTGGGCCCATCATGTCAACGAATCGCATCACATGATCGTGCGAGTTCCCGCCGACGTCATCAAACTTCTCCCACCTGGGTGCTTTGTACCCAGTAGGGTTCAGCATCAAGTAGATGTCCCGTGGAATGGGGGGGCGCTGTCGACCTTCGGGATGACAGCCTCTGCGCAGCTCTGGTTCGCGATGATGCTGTCTATACGCTGTTCCAGGGTCGCGAAGCTCGGAATGTAGGGCATGGCTGGATCATAGGGAGGTGGTGGCGGAAGCGCATGGCTGACTAGAGCTCCACTTGCGTGGTACGGCATTGCTGAGCATGACATGGGGTTTCCCGTCGCCATTAGAGAGGAGCTCGTCGGGATGCCCGGTGCCTGAGGCCCAAGGCCACTGGAAAAAGAAGATTGTGCAACAGACGTATGCACTATAGATGTGGTTTCCGCCACTGGTAGTGGCAACGAGGCTGTCAGTGATGGGACTGAAGCCCCTGTGGTGGTGTTCTGAGCAATCCTTCTCAAGATCGCCATGATTTGAGCAATTTGGGCGGACTGGGCCTGCATCATCTAAGCTTGACTCTGAATCGTGGCTTGGAGTGCCTCTAAAGAGGGCCCTCCTCCAAAAGCTACTTGCGCACGGGCGCTGGGATTGGCAGTGGTATTGAGAAGTCCTTCTGCTCCCGAGGTCTCCTCAAGGGAAGGGGACCACTCGCCGTCACGGACGTGTGCATCAGAAGCCATTATGGAAGGGTTAAGAAAGATTGAAGGTGGACGTTTCACGTCGGGTTCACCAAATTGTGCTCACAGGAATCCCTCGGAGAGATCCAAGTGTGCACCTCAAGCAGAGAATAGGAACAAAGAGAGATGTAGGGTGTGTGTAGGGAGAGGGTAAGCACTGGTAACTGCTCGAGAGAGAGACAGTAGGCTGATAGAGAGTAGGTTGCTTAGCGTTCCAAGAACTGAGATGTATTGGTCTGTACTCATTCGTTCTGTAACGGAAAGCTAACGATCCTATATATAGTGAGGAAGTGACCGTTGAGGGGGTTAATGCACCATAAATGGCGGCTTAATGATAGACCCCCAACGGCACGTTCGACCGTGTATATAGGAATCGTTATGTATATGCCCGCAAGTATCGGAGACCGTTATGAGATCAGCCGCATTCCATGAGATGACGTAGGAGCCCAAAAATAGTGTGTAGGCAGTGGTGGAGCGCCCATAGTAAAATGAACACCCCAGTCAGCATCGGAGAAGATTGAGAGCTCCATGCGCGCCCCCGGGAGCAGATAAAGCCCATTACATATTGTGACTTTGAGGTAACGAAGTAAGCGTTTGGCAGCTAGCCAATGTGGAGGAAGTGGGTCATGGAGAAATTGCGGGAGTCGATTCATCGCGAAGGAGATGTCAGGTCTTGTGAGGCTCATATATTGCAGACGACCAAGGAGGCTACGATAATCAGAGATGTCAATAGCCTTTGTGGAGTCCGCTGGTGAAAGGGGAGCATTGGAGCTCATAGGAGTGGAGACAGGCTTGGAGTTTTCCACGTGAAACTTCTCCAGGATGCCCGATATATATTGATCCTGCGAGAGGAAAAGACCCCCCTTAGCAGGGATAACTTTCATTCCCAAAAAGTGACTAAATGAGCCCAAGTATTTGAGAGAGAATCGAGCGGCAAGTCGAGCTACAAACTGCGATAGAGCTGACAAAGAGTTTCATGTTAACACAATAACATCCATATATACCAGGAAGAATAAGCGCACCCCATTGGCGAAGAGGTAGAATAGAGATGGATCTGCACGCGACCGTTGGAACCCAGCACTGAGCAGAAAGGCAGATAGTTCATTGTACCATGCTCGAGGAGCCTGTTTGAGACCGTAGAGTGCTCGTCGAAATTGGCAGACATGAGTGGGATTGGAGTTGTCAACATATCCCGAAGGTTGCGCTAGGAAGACTTTATCAGTAAGGGTGCCATTGAGAAACGTGATGTTGATGTCTAGTTAACGCACTGACCATCCATGCGAGAGTGACAATGTTAGGATAATGCGAACCGTGACAGGCTTCATGACGGGACTGAATGTTTTTGAGTAATCGCGTCCGAGCCCTGCGAATAGCCTTTTGCCGCAAGTCGTGCCTTGTACTTGTCGATAGTACCATCCGCTTTGCGCTTGATTCAAAAAACCCATTTGCATCCCACCACAGGTTGGCCATGACGAGGAACCAGATCCCATGTGTGATTGTGTGCGAGAGCAGCAACTTCATCATCCATTGCTTGTTTCCAAAGAGGATCTTTCATGGCCTGGGCCACCGTTCGTGGCTCAATGGTAGATGGAGCTTGATGAACGGTGGTGGTGTTTACAAATTGGGAATTGAAGTACTTGGGATAAGGGTTCCGAGTGCGCGTTGGTGCAGGAGGTGGAGCAGGAACTTCATTGGGGGCAACCTCATGGGGAGGAGTGTGTTCTTGCACATGTGATGTTATCGCAGCTGGAGGAGAAGCGGGTTCAGGTGCGAGACCATGAATTGGGCTGTAGGGGGCGCAGGTGGAGGTGCTGGAGTAGCGTCATGCACAGGTGGTGCTGCAGGAGATGGCGCATGAGCCATAGAGGGTGCAAGCACAAAAGTTGCTGGAGAAACTGAGTCCGTCATGGTATGCGAGTCAGCATTGGTAGCAGACTTGGTAAGGGGTAAAGTGGCGAAGGAAAAAAGATGTGGGACGAAGCGCATATGGCGAGAGATGTAGATGCGATCGGTAGAGGAGTCGAGACACTTGTAGGCTGACTGAGTGACTGAATAACCTAAGAAGACACAGGGTATCGAACGTGGATCAAGTTTGTTGCTGGTGTAAGGTCGGAGCCAGGGGAAACATTGACATCCAAATGGTTGGAGGGACCGATAGTTAGGAGACATGCGAAAGAGTCTAAAGTATGGGGAGGCATTACGAAGAATATGAGTGGTCATGGAATTGATCAGGTAGACTGCAGTTTGAAATGCATGCGGCCAATAACCTATGGGAAGAGATGCGGCATGGAGAAGGGAGAGACCAGTTTCAACAATGTGGCGATGCCAACGTCCGGCAGAGCCATTGTGTTCGGGGGTATGGGGCGGGGTAGTAAGGTGAGTGATGTCATGGAGGTTAAGTTGTGGTAGGAGTTTGATGAAATCACCACCATTGTCTAAGTAGAGTGTGATAATGGATTGGGCAAACCTTTTCTCGACTAGGCGTTTAAATTGAGAGAAGATCGAATCAACTTCAGATTTTCATTAGAGGGGGTAGAGCCACACATATTTGGTAAAGTGATCAACAAAGACTACATAGTAGAGGTATCCGTTACGAGAGATCTGTTTAGTACTCCAGACATCACTGTAAATCAATTCAAGTGGGCGTGAGCTAGTAAGAGAGTTTTCTGAAAAGGGTAGCTTATGGCTTTTATTTATGTGACAGGAAGTACAAGAGAAATTATTAAATCTAGACGGAGGCAAAGAAAGATTACATTTCTGCAAGATAAGCCCTAGCGTTCTATTACACGGATGACCAAAGCTATGGTGAAGACGCTCGATGTCTGAGAGAACAGCTGTGTTAATGACTGGAGGGCTTATGCTAGGTGCATAGTAGACTCCATCACGATTTTCACCGCGTAGAAGAGGGGTGCCGGTCAAGCAATCCTTCACAACAAAATGAGAAAGGAAGAATTCAACAGAAGCATGGTTAGTATGGCAAAGTTGAGAGACTGAGATAAGGTTGCGACGTAGCTGGGGGAACAAAGAGAACATTAGAAAGATGAAGGGGACGACTAGAGGTGGGAAGAGTAGTGCTACCAATGGGAGAGATAGAGAGACTCTTACCATGGCCATCATAGGTTGCAAGGACTTCAAGAGAAGCTGTTCCAGGAGTGACATGATGGGAAGCTCCACTGTCGAACATCGACGCATCAGCAGATCCAGAGGCTTGACTAACTGTGGTGTTAATCGCAGGTGTGTTGGTCGCAGCCTAATGTTTGTCATCACTCAAGAAGCGGTTGAGTTTGCGACACTCCCAAACAACATGGCCTCGAATGTTACAGAAGTGACATCGCGTCTCAAGATGACCATGCTGAGTTGCAGTTGCTGGAGTGGCGCGTGATACATTGCGCGCATTTGATGAGTGTTTGCGACGATCTTGTCTTCCTGAGTGGCCACTATTGTACGAGGGCTGGGAGTATGTACTTTGCTGCAAAGTTGTTCCCGAGTATCGTTGTGTCGCATTCGCTGTTGCAAGAAGCGGTGTAGGTTTTGGTTCTGCGATGTGGAGATATCGCTCGTGTTCCTTAAGAATGGACGCGAGTTCAACCATTGAGACTGCTGTGTTGCGAACTCGAATAGCTGCGACAATAGGGGAGTACTCGGCTCCAAGTTGGTTGATGATGGATATGAGAAGATCAGTGTTGGACACTGGGCTCTGTGCGAGAGCAAGATCGTTGGCAATGTCCATCATATCCTTGATGTACTCAGAAATGGAGCGATTGTCGCGCAGATTGTGAGCAAGTTTATTCTTGAGTGCGATGAATCTTCAAGGAGAGGTGCTAGCATGACTTTCCATGAGAGTGATCCAAGCTTCACGAGCAGTGGACGCAGAGGAGAGCAGTGGCTGAATTGACTCGGTGCAACTACCGAGGAGGGCGCTGATAATGATCTGGTCTTGACGATACCAGATAGAGTAGGCTGGGTTAGCCTCTGATTTCGCGGTATCAGTTGACACGATCCAACCGCAAGTGTACGGCTGTCGCGTGTAGTAATATCCGGTAATCCGGGTTAGTCGAACCCAAGGGACTTGTCGTGAATTAACTAGGATGATTAACTTCGTGTGGGCAAGCAATTGGATTGTTTTTCTAAACTAATAATTTAAATAACAAAATAATTATTAAAAGAGAGATTAATACGAGGGACAAGTATCAGGATATCTCTTCGGGTTCACTAGGTATTTCACACTACGATGGATTTATGTTCTACTAACACGATGAATTTTTGTTCTAGTTAAACGAGCATAATTATATTGAAGATGTCTCAACCAATAACTATACTTAAACTCTCACAGCTGATTCCTCTAGTCTACCCAAGTTTAAGCACGCATTACGATATTTATTCTACTCTTTGTTCTTAGCTAACTAGCAAGATTCCTCAACCCTAGATACGGCTAGTGTGTATTTCAATTTTCCGGGCAACAAACGTAGATTCCTCTATCGTTTATAACCTAGCACAATTCTATTAATACGTATACCAATAGAAAAGATAGATGAAAAGCATAAAATACACATAACTAGACAAAAATTCATCAATTAAGCATAATTGCATGAGAGCAAATCCATAAATCACAATACGTAGTGATCAAACCCTAGTTTCCTACGAGATATCCCGATAAAAGGGTTTAGCTACTCCAAAACATGATCACAATACAAGGTTTCATGATCAAAATAGAAAAACTAGAGAAGAAATAGAGTTTGAGAAGCCAAACGAATGATCCAAAAGCTCCAAGCAAGCTCTTCTAGCTCCCAGCACGTTCGCCAACCTTAGAATACCGATAAAACCAGCCCTAACTCTCTCTAATACGTTCCCAAAGAGTTTAGAATAAGTTACAAGTAATTACAAAATAACCCCAAATTGTTTCCAAAAAATTGCTGCCTACGAACAAGTCATGTGACTTGTTTCAACAAGTCGTGTGACTTGTTCCCAACACTTAGAAAATTTTGCTGCATCTAACAAGTCCTGTGACTTACTGTCAACAAGTCCTGTGACTTGTTGGCAGACTTCCAGCAATCTGCTTTTGTCCAACAAGTCCTGGGACTTGTTTCAACAAGTCGTGTGACTTGTTTCCTTAGCCAAAATCTTCAGCTTTTCTTCTCCGACTTTCTCCGTGCCATAACTTTCTTGTCCGACTTCCGTTTTAGCTCCGTGACCCGCCGTTATAAAGCTCTTCGAGTCTACTTTCAATTGCCACCGGTCTCACCTCCATCTTCATTTTAGAATGCAAAATATCCTCAAAACATCCTTAATTTGCTCTAAAACATCCTGGAAAGGCAACTAAGCTTTTTGAAAAGCAAATAAGAACCCGGATTTTGATCCCGAACTCCGATGAATGACATTTTTGCACCTTTGGATTCCTTTTGCGACGTAGAATTCGCCATGTAGAGAAATCTCCGTTTCCGGGCCATTTTCTCGTTTTTCTCAATTATTGCCCAAATTTGGCGAAAACATCCAAAATGCGCCAAATCCGCCTTTTTCTTCTATTCCGAATCTCGTTTCTTCTCTCCACTTGATTCCCACATGCGTAATTCCTGTCAAACAACAACACGAACACTACCGCGAAGATCAAATGTGATAAATTATCAAAATCATACTCAAAACCATTAAGAAACGCCCGGATTGTACTTTTAAGCTCACAAACATCCAAATGTGCATTTTCTTCTTATTTTGGCTCAAATCTCGGCACTTTGCACCGAAACGCACACAAATAACAATATAAAGTGTATATAAGATAACTCTTATTAAGGAGTTATCAAATACCCCCACACTTGTCATTTGCGCGTCCCGAGCAAAGTCTCATCTACTGCATCTAACTGTCTACTAGCCAACAAGACTCAAACGACTCTGACATGACTCACGACACTACTAATGCAGCAAGATGATGCAAATGCAATTCTAGACTCGATCTTAAACACATAAAAAAAAATAAATTCTTTCTTTTTGTGAGAACAGGCAATTTCAATCCACAATAGACTAGTGCTCATTGATGCTGAAAAAGTTAGGCCAGAGGTGTGAATCGCAACTAAACTCGACAACAAGTAATTCCCCATAGTTAGTATAGAAAGCTTAACTTTACTATAAGGAACAACCTACCTCTTCATGTGTGCTGATAAAAATAAGAGGCTAACCAAGGCTAAGCCACATTCACAGTCCGAGCTCCTATTCCGCTAATGGTCAAATATGATGAGGCTTAAGGACAAAAAGGATATAACTTGTATAAAGCAAAAATTCTAAAGCGTCACATAAACTCATCAAACCCCATATCTAACACACCCTCACCTTGATGATAGGAATCCACAACCCGAATCTCACCGACTCCGGCCCTCAAACCCCGGTACCATGTCAATTTCGTGGCCATCAAAGCGAATACTGCGCGAAAACTCAATCAATCTTCAACCGGAACAAGAACTTTCACCACTCGTTTTCCTATACGCACAACTCTATTCTTTCTTTATCTCTCCTTTTTTTCTCTATTTTTTTTTATTTTTTCTCTTTTTTCTCTCTCTCTCTTTTTTATTATTTTTTATTTTTTCTCTCTTTTTTTTCATTCTCTCAATAAAATAATACAATCTAATAAATATGAGTGGTCCTCCTTCAAGAATCAAGCTATAGTAATCATGTCAGGGAAAGGAAATAAACAAACCCATGAATGTATATCACAACAATAATACATCTCCCCTTAACTCCATGAAGCGCGATGCCACAAACCGTCAAAGTCAAAGCGTGTATGGGGGTGGAGTCGTCAATGCACAATCTCTATGTCCGTAGTCAAATGTCGACACCCCCACACTAGATTGCAGCCATATCCCTCTCTCGAGTAGTCAAATAAGATATATGTCACGTGCCTAATCCAACCGAACCTCCTACGCCAAGATGATAGATATCCAGTACCTAGCACGTTCCACCAATCAAGAACAACCAACCCCATTTTTGTGCGGATTAGACGTCACAAACTTAGACTCTCCTCTACTGTGTCCACGATGTAATGACATGGAAAAACGCCACACCTTAGTGTGCAAGCCAACTCACTCACCCTCGCCTCCCCTCGAAGATATCAAATGAAGCATATGCGATCTGCAGAACTCACAAAAATCTGTAATGAAGCACTCCCTCAACGAACCCCCTCAACTACTGCTCCCTCGTGACGCTCTAGAAAGGTAATTCTAAACGATATATGATGAAGGCCAAGAATCGTCTCCCTAGGTCATATTGGCTAACAATGAATCCAAGGATCAATTAGTGTTTACTAGTGGTCCTACAAGGTGAGATCTAAAAAGCAGTGAGTGCTCTAATACACATCCTCGCACAGCTGTTCTGTGTGCCACTACGAGGCGGGCTGGCGACTACCTAAGACAGACAACATGAACGTTCGGCTTGTTTGGCAAACACCAAGCTCAACCCTTGTAGAGAAAACAACACACACTTTAGCTTTGAAAATTTCATTTAGTTTGAAAATAGGTAGGCATTCCCGTAACGAGATTCTCTCTATACTTACTAGGGGAAACTAAAAATGTCATTCTCGGTCAAAATTCACACCCTATGCCTAAAGTGTTCACATCTCACTAAACCAACCAAGTCTATGCTTCTCTCAATTACCCTTTCTCAAAATTTTCAATTTTTCAATTTTTATGAATTTTCTCTTTTTTTCATTTTTTTTTATTTTTCATAATATCCTAACTCTATATGCAAGGCTTTGACTCAAAAAAATTTGACACAACACAATTTACTTTGTTGGTGGGTATACTCAATTATGTAAAAGTGCAAACAGTATGTAAACTACACTACACAATACAACAATATAAGTAAAAAACTCAACATAAACCACAACACTAACTCACAATACAATCTAAACACATCCTACATGTAACTGTCTATGCAAGACACATTGGCTAGTAGAAAGTTAAACCACCCCCACACTGAATGCTTCGTTGTCCTCAACGAATTTAGAGAGTATGCAAGAAGACTCAGCAATCAATGTGGAAGGACAGTAGATGAGATGGAGCTATGACATACTTATATAAAATAAACACAAAATTTAGCAAGAGAAAAAGATACTCACAACCACCTCAAGGGTGGGGACGAAATCACGCCAAGCAGTCCCCAAGCACAGTAGTGATGCCACCATGCTCCTATACAGACAATGTGTACTCGCACACCGGGGTCGACTGCCCTCCTCTACTAAAATCCATGTCTGAAGAATCCCCAACTCGCATGCACGAGTCCCTGTAAAGGTCATGTGTGCCATGGCACACCGGGGTAGATTCTACCATAACCTGCTCAAGTATGTCACTAGGAAACATCATTAGTCCCTCTCTCTCATCTCTCCAACTAACATAATAAAATAACTGAATTTAAAAACACAACTACGCTAAAGCAAATAAATAGGTTGGGTTGCCTCCCAACAAGCGCCTTGTAATTTAAGGTCGACGACCCGACCCAGTTACCTCAAAATATGTTTAAGGAGATTTTTCTCTCCACTTTTTCTTCTTCCACCATCGTCTCTCTTTTTGTATCTTCTCAAGTAAGCGTGCATGAGATGCGTATGGCGCAACAAAATTGTAGAAGACGGACGGAAAAAATCTATTCTTTCTGTGCTTCCACTCGTTGATCACGGGTCTTCTCGAGAATTCATTCACCACATCACGATCCCTTGTACCTCTCCTCTTCTTCTTCTTCTTCCAATTCTTCAGAATCAATATCATTGAGGATCGGTTATGTGGAAATAGAACCTCAGTTGGAACAGTAATGGCAAGGAGTGCCGTCTTGACTGTTTCCTTCCCTAGCTCTTGTCTTGGAATCACAGGTGTCAAATCATGTACCGCATAAAACTGGGGTCTTTGGTCTTCCTCATGTGACTCATCCCATTTTATGATCTCCAAGAGATATGGATTAGACTCAGGAATTTCTTGATACATGTCCTTGCAAACATCTCCATGCAGTAATTCCTTAGGTTCATGACTTTCTTCCTCAAAGAAAATATCTTCAGTGGGCCATAAGCTTGCGATGTCCACACTCTCCCATTCATGCCATGGATCCGGAATTATGCGAGGCACAAGTTGTATAGGCTTCACAATATCATCCCAATCTGAATCCGAATCTGAGTCTAAAGCGACCAGAGGATCTATTACTTCATGATGGACATTATTATAAACGTAGATCTCTGGGAGTTCTTCGTCTTCCTCTTCGCACTCCTCAACTAAGTCAGGAATGATGTTGATTGGCCCATTGTCATTTTCTGCATATGCACGAGAAAGTTCTGAAAGTTGTTGTCCATGACGCATGACAGTTTCCTCCATCCTATCCAGCCCTTCCTCCATTCTGTCCCTTTTTACTAGCATGAGCTTCAACATTTCTTTCATATGCTCATCTTCTTGATTGCAAGGAGGAGGAGTGTAAAAATCTCCATAGGAGTAGTACGGTGAATAGCCTGAATATTGCCCATAATAATTTTGCCCCCACATGATCACCAAGATACCTTCACAATAACTCGCTAGGAAGCAGGTGAGATCAACAAATAAATAAACAAAAGCAAAAATGAAATTCCCTAAAGTTAATAATTCTAACTAGTTCAACCGAAGTCCCCGGCAACGGCCCAAAAACTTGATACGATCCAACCGCAAGTGTACGGCTGTCGCGTGTAGTAATATCCGGTAATCCGGGTTAGTCGAACCCAAGGGACTTGTCGTGAATTAACTAGGATGATTAACTTCGTGTGGGCAAGCAATTGGATTGTTTTTCTAAACTAATAATTTAAATAACAAAATAATTATTAAAAGAGAGATTAATACGAGGGACAAGTATCAGGATATCTCTTCGGGTTCACTAGGTATTTCACACTACGATAGATTTATGTTCTACTAACACGATGAATTTTTGTTCTAGTTAAACGAGCATAATTATATTGAAGATGTCTCAACCAATAACTATACTTAAACTCTCACAGCTGATTCCTCTAGTCTACTCAAGTTTAAGCACGCATTACGATATTTATTCTACTCTTTGTTCTTAGCTAACTAGCAAGATTCCTCAACCCTAGATACGGCTAGTGTGTATTTCAATTTTCCGGGCAACAAACGTAGATTCCTCTATCGTTTATAACCTAGCACAATTCTATTAATACGTCTACCAATAGAAAAGATAGATGAAAAGCATAAAATACACATAACTAGACAAAAATTCATCAATTAAGCATAATTGCATGAGAGCAAATCTATAAATCACAATACGTAGTGATCAAACCCTAGTTTCCTACGAGATATCCCGATAAAAGGGTTTAGATACTCCAAAACATGATCACAATACAAGGTTTCATGATCAAAATAGAAAAACTAGAGAAGAAATAGAGTTTGAGAAGCCAAACGAATGATCCAAAAGCTCCAAGCAAGCTCTTCTAGCTCCCAGCACGTTCTCCAACCTTAGAATACCGATAAAACCAGCCCTAACTCTCTCTAATACGTTCCCAAAGAGTTTAGAATAAGTTACAAGTAATTACAAAATAACCCCGAATTGTTTCCAAAAAACTGCTGCCTACGAACAAGTCATGTGACTTGTTTCAACAAGTCGTGTGACTTGTTCCCAACACTTAGAAAATTTTGCTGCATCTAACAAGTCCTGTGACTTACTGTCAACAAGTCATGTGACTTGTTGGCAGACTTCCAGCAATCTGCTTTTGTCCAACAAGTCCTGGGACTTGTTTCAACAAGTCGTGTGACTTGTTTCCTTAGCCAAAATCTTCAGCTTTTCTTCTCCGACTTTCTCCGTGCCATAACTTTCTTGTCCGACTTCCGTTTTAGCTCTGTGACCCGCCGTTATAAAGCTCTTCGAGTCTACTTTCAATTGCCACCGGTCTCACCTCCATCTTCATTGTAGAATACAAAATATCCTCAAAACATCCTTAATTTGCTCTAAAACATCCTGGAAAGGCAACTAAGCTTTTTGAAAAGCACATAAGAACCCAGATTTTGATCCCGAACTCCGATGAATGAGATTTTTGCACCTTTGGATTTCTTTTGCGACGTAGAATTCGCCCATGTAGAGAAATCTCCGTTTCCGGACCGTTTTCTCGTTTTTCTCAATTATTGCCCAAATTTGGCGAAAACATCCAAAATGCGCCAAATCCGCCTTTTTCTTCTATTCCGAAGCTCGTTTCTTCTCTCCACTTGATTCCCACATGCGTAATTCCTGTCAAACAACAACACGAACACTACCGCGAAGATCAAATGTGATAAATTATCAAAATCATACTCAAAACCATTAAGAAACGCCCGGATTGTACTTTTAAGCTCACAAACATCCAAATGTGCATTTTCTTCTTATTTTGGCTCAAATCTCGGCACTTTGCACCGAAACGCACACAAATAACAATATGAAGTGTATATAAGATAACTCTTATTAAGGAATTATCATCAGTGTAGGGTGACGGTGCTTTGGTGGATCCGTCAATGAACCCTAGTAGATCAAAACCAATCAGAGTGGCTTCGATTTGTCGACGCCAAACGAGAAAATTGGCGGATGAGAGTTTGATGGGGAAGTTTGTTGGGGCATTTAGTTGGATCACTGATGGTGTTGTGGTGGTAGTCATGATGGTGATGGTCTGCGTCCAAGACCAAAGAGCAAGGTAGTCGGCTTACGATTAGCGACAAGAGACAGGGATCGTGTAGAAAATTTTCTACAGAGCTCTGATACCATATAAATAATGTTGAATGAATGATTATTATTCATGGAGACCAATGGTCCATATATATTCTCGTGAGATTGGTTACATACAAGATATAATCTGTTAAACTAAGAAATCAAATAATAACAACCTAATTAACTACATAAATCAAGGGATGAGATAATAAGATATTATCTCATTCCTTAACACTTCATTCACTGTTGGATATTTTTTTTGTGGAGTGGTTTGTCTCCACTGTTTATTGACCGGTGTAAGGGTTCTCTTACCCTCCAATCCCAGCTTGCCGGTCACTCTGCTCCAGTCCTCGCTTCAGGCAGGTTGTGTTGATTCGTTTTCCACCTTTCATTCCACATATCCGTAGTTGATTGGGTCAACAAACCACAAAGGTCCCATCTTTTGGATCTAGGCGGTGGTGGGTTTTCAATCCAGTGGTGGGTTTTCAATCCAAGGTTTAAGTTGGTGATGGCTTTGCAAGAACAGTATAACCCTCTTTGTAATAATTGGTACCAATCCATGTGGATATGGCAGTGACATTCCCATATGGAGACTAATTCACCACTGATTTGTTTGTTTCGAGTTTGGTTTCTTTTTCTTGGGAAAACTTTAAGCTGGAGAATATTGAGTTGATGGCTTAAAGTTCAAACAGCTTCTACATGGAATCTGCTTGTGTGCATTTGATTTGTGTGTATCTTGATTTGCCCTATTTACTAGGCGATGATGAATTCGAAAAATTGAATTCAGGTATTAGAAAATTGTTACTTCCCATGGCGGGACAATTAATTTTTCAGCCATGGTAGGTGCAATTTTCTTTGCCTATTTTAAATTAAAGATCTGGGCCTCTTCTTAAAATTTTTTTCTTTAATTTTGTTGTGTTTTTTTTGTTTATTTATTTTGGTGGTGGTAGTATTCAAGAACACCAAGAACACAAGAACATGAACAAAGTGAACACAAAAACGCAAATAGGGGCAAAATTGTCTTAAAAAAATTAAACAGTTCCATTTACTAGCTGACACTAAAGGGTGATATTTGTCCAACGTCAGGGGTAGTTTTTGTGCATCTCCGAGTACGAGCATTGTTTTTGGATATATTCCAAACACTGAGGGTGATTTTTGTCTTTTATCCTAAAAATAACTCTTTAATATCACTTTAATGATAATAATATTATCATTTACCTACACGTATTTATTTATTTCAGAAATGAAAACAATGAAGAGTTAGATGTAACCAAAGTTTTTTGTTTTGATAATTTCAAAAAAAAGATTGATGGAAAGTTAGTTACCAAAGTTATTTTTGTACGCATCTACGTTATCTATTGGGCTGTTTGGATATAACGGTTTTTGGGTTAGGTTGAACCGTAACCTGTTGTCGTTTGGATTAAATGGTTAGAATTTTAGGTTTACTGGGTTAGGTAAAACTTTTCTGGTGACCATTTAGTTGGAGCCGGGCACCGATTGTTTTTTTATATTTTAGTCGCTAAAACTACAATTTTCGTCACCACATCATCCCCACACCCAGTCACCGGCCTACTTACCCCGTCACCGGTTAAAATTACCCGGCCACCGGTAATCACATCCGATGACCGGGTCTATTGTCATGGTTGAGGTTAGGTTGGGTTCAACCTAACCCCGAAATTCAAACAGCCCCTTTATGTAAGATTTTGGGGTTGTTTGGATTGATGAATCAGGGAAAAAGACACATTCACCCCCTCTAGTTTGACTGAAGGAAACTTTCACCCCTTTTAGCTTGGAAATGACACCTTCACCCCTCTAATGTGTCGGGCTTCAGAAAACTTACACCTTGTTTTAATGACACCGTTAATTTAGAGTTATGATTTGTCAGTAATATTAAATTTTGAGACAATCTTGCTCCCGTATTATGCAAAAATGCATAATAGACGTTTTGGCTCTTTGCATGATATTATGTGAGAATTTGTATCCAAAACTATTTTCAGTAAAAACTTCCCCAGACTCACGGTTTCACAATCAGTCTATCGGAACGACTGATTGTTGTTTGCAACTATCAATCATTAACAAGTGAAGGATCCTTAGTGTGGTGATTAGAATTGGATGTGAATATACACATATTCTCGTCACTTGGTATATATATATATATATTATATGATCATTCTTGTTCTTCTTCATTAGTACCATTCCGCCCCAGCTCTTTCTTCCCATCTGACTTTTTTGACTCGTATCTGGGTCATTTTGACCGGGTGATTTGGATAGCAAAATAATACGATTTTTTGATAACTTTTTCACCATATTATAGAGCACATTTTACTCTACAACACCATGAAAAAATTATCAAAAAATTAAATCGGTTTCCTATTCAAATCACCGGGTCAAAGTGACCCAGTGAATAGTGACAAAAATAAAATTGGAAAGAAAGAGCTGGGACAGAGTGGTATATATCACAAGGTGCTCTTAAGCGGACAATTGAAGAGATAAAACTTTTTTTTTTTTGAGGGAAAGAAGAGATAAAACTTTGAGGATGTAGAAGTCATTATTGAAGTTGTTTAATTTGCTCATGCCAATAAACAAATTATTCATGAACCCCAAATTATTTTTGTAATGCAGGATATGATACAATTTATGGACAAAGTTGTTAAGTAAAAAAAAAATATAGTTTCGGGCAAAAAGCAAAATGAGTGGTAGGGTTGAGGGAGGATTGAGATACACAGATATACAAGCCCATATGAAATTATGAGAAAGAGTAGCGATGGAGCACCAATCTGATCTGGTCAAAATTGTCATGTCTAATTAAGGCTAAAAATTAACGTTTTATTAGTTTTGGGAAGATCTTCATCTGATTTCGTTATTTCCTTTAAAAGAAAATCCAGTTACAACAGAACTCCGTAAAAAATAATATAATATTTGTTTTTGACAATTTAGGTATCTTTTTTGTGTTTTATGCTTTATGCTATTTAAATCTTTTTAAACTTTTAACCAATGCATCTTTCATCTCTACACTGCGTTATTCTATCAAAAGTATTTGAATATTACATGTCAGGAAGTTACAAGTCTTTGTTGAATATCGTTAACAGTGATGGTAATTTAATTTAGTTTAATTCCAAAAGTAAAGCAGCTCCATAATCATGGTGAGTCGCTGATCTACAAGCTAATAACTGAAGGAATCGCAAATCTGGCGAAGACTGGCTTGGTGGACATTATAGGCGAAACCCATAACGTTTTTGTCCCGACCAGCCGATATCTGACAATATATTAGCTGCTTTGGTAGTTATTCATTCCATCAGATTTTGAGTTAAAGGAAAGCAAGGTCAAATAGCGTTCAGGTAAAAATGTCAAAGACTTATGGCCGAGTTGAGTTGTCACATCTAAGAGCCGCGGTGATAAATTTGGACAAATTGACCAACTAGACCTCAAGTTCGTTAGTGTTACTAGTTGGTGTTCAGTTTCTAACCAAAATCGAAAAGTAACCTGAAGACAGAAACTGCAATAAAATAAAATGACACTTACAAATGAAAGTACGACTGAATGACGATATGGGTTGGATGACAATCTTGTAAATGGACGATCTCCTTCAAGCAGATTTTGCCTCCGCTATAGATGCTTCTTTATCTCTCGTACGATGGACAAACCACTTCTCAGGATAAAAGCTTCCATGTATTATGAATGCACATTTTAGAATACATGACGAACTAGAACTATGTTTGAGAGAATAAGAGATGGTTATAGGATGACACGAATGAGAAGAGATACTGTATTTATGGCATCTCCAACCCATGTCAATTTCCCCCTTCCCTTACCTCCTCCTCCCCCTCCACTCACGGGCCCACCATTTCCCCCTCTCCTCCCCCTAACTACTACCACTCCGTTCCAGCTCTTTCTTCCCATCTGACTTTTTTGACTCGTATCTGGGTCACTTTGACCGGGTGATTTGGATAGCAAAGTAATACGATTTTTTGATAAATTTTTCACCAAATTATAGAGCAACTTTTACTCTACAACGCCATGAAAAAATTATCAAAAAATTACATCGGTTTGCTATTCAAATCACCGGGTCAAAGTGACCAAGTGAATAGTGACAAAAGTCAAATTGGGAAGAAAGAGCTGGGACAGAGTGGTACTCATCTCCAACTCATTCTTTTTCCCCCACCCAACAAAAATAACTTTTCATATATATATTTAATGATTTAAAAATAAATTATTTATACTAAAAGAACTAAATACAAAACTGTATACCAACACACACACACACACACATATTTACAAAAACGGTAATAATAATAACAATAATATTAATAATAATTAAAATATTAATAACAAACAACACTTTTATTAGACAAAATAACGATCACAGGTACGAAAAAATAAGTCGTTATTACAAGAAAGAGAAATAAACACTAATACAAGTGACAACAGTAAAGCGGTAATAAAACACACAAACTGACATAAAACAACTTAACAACGACTATATAAAAAATGAGATTTATTAAATCTTTACAAAAACAAGATTAACTTGGCGTAAATATACTTTTCAACAACTATGAGTAAATTATTACTTTTTTAAATAAAAAATATTAATCATAATAAAAATATATTATATAATCATCAGACCCTCTACAGATGAGAATCTGTCAGATCCACTCAAAAAGCCGCTTGTTCAGTGGAAGCATGAAGGGCACACTAGGAGCATTGGCATACGGGATGCACCAGGCTCTAGTGCAAGTGGGAGACTGTTGGAATAGATGCCCTAGAGGCAATCTACTTTAGTATGAACTTGTTTTTTTCTAGAACATTCATTGTATTATTTATTAGATATTTAATATAATTAAGTCCTTATATTTACAATTGTGTTGTTTATCTTAAATATCCCTAGTCCAATATAATGATTAATAGGACAATCATCTATAGACTAGTATGGGGTTTGATTGATATGGAGATATCATGATCCAACACATGTGTGTGCATTAAGGGTAATGGCACACTGGATTGACCCATCTTCGAGAAGGCCACATACATGTTATGTAAAGTCACAAGCGCTTCTCGTGGTGACAACGGCATTGTCATCCATAGACTTGAAGTCACTATATTGTCTAGTTGTGGATTATTGTGATTTTGGTAGCGTCAAACGCTACACCGTAACTGGGTAGCTATAAAGGCGTGTACCGGATACAATAAGAAGCATGCTTAGAAATCGTAGTAGACGTAGATATAATTTTCCCTCCAACATAATGGAAGAAAATATCCGAGGCCACCCGAGGGATAGTGCTTATGGAATGTCCGGCCAGACTCAAATAAATCAATATGGGATATTAATATTATTTGCACGAATAAGGCTATTCCCAGGATCGAGAAACTATGGATTGGATATACGAGTGTGACTTGTATGTCTCGTGTCCAATCCGGATATAGAGACGTAGGGATGTCACAATTACTTGCACAAGGTTTGTCGGATCACTATTCTATTAGTTGGCTAGAATGGATGTCTTGCTAGAGACCCCTCCATATTATCAAGTTGTTGCTACCAACTAGATAGAACCTATGGGGTCACACGCTAATTGAACTAGATTTGGAAATTAACTAATACGATTAATTAATTAGAAGAATCACTTTGCAACACCTTGCAAACTTAGTAGGACTAATACGCAAGGAAGGGACTAATCCGAATTCATGTTGGATTAGGAAGGGCCTTTAGGTAGTTGACAAGGAGTTGTTGGACTATATAAAGGATGCTCATAGCTTCCTTCCCACACTAATGCTCATAACATAAGTGAGTGGGAGAGAACAAAAAGAGAGAGCAAGCCAAGCTAGAGAGGCCGACCACCCCCCTAGCCGACCGCCCCTACCCGTCGGCCACAACGAAGCCGTGAGCTTCCCTTGTTACCTCGTGTTGCGTGATTTCTTCTTCCTCTGGTCCAAGCTAGCACAAAGGAGAAGGAAGATCTAGATCTCAACTCTAGGCCTGGATCAACCGTAGAGACGTGACACAATTCACGTTACAAGTCATCACAGGAAAAACCCTAAGGTGTGTAACATGATTCTTCCTGTACCATCGTTATGATTCTCTTCCAGTGATCCTTGGAGGGTATTGAATGGATAATTTATTTTTCCGCTGCGTATCTATGATCAAAACCCTACATTTTTTCGTACCATGCATATCATGACACTGTATCGGCTACAAAGTGAATTCGAACGATCCATATCATAACGGCCTCTTCAGTGAGCATGAAGAGGATCGGATGAATACTCATTAACAAATAAGAGATGACAACAGCAGGCTGCAAAAATAAATTTGCCTTGCCTGACATATTACACTCTAACAGCTTCAATGAGTGAATTCGATAGATCCATATCATCATGGCCTCTAACACAACAAAATGTTTGGACACATCAGATTATGAACTTGCAGCAGTGACATAGGGTACTTAAAAACTTCATATCGTACACATAAATTTGGAGACATGCATATTTTTAGCTACCTCAGTTTCATCCACATCACATTCAACTAGCCATATTATATATACATTAAAACACACATTCCTATTCGTATGTTGCCGCATAGATATATCATTCAGCCCATGAATACACACTTTCCAACCAGTTAACAGCAACCACTTGGTTATGTGAGAAACTGTATATATATATATATATATATATATATATATATATATATATATATATATATATATATATATATATACGACATTCTACACTCAGCTAGCAGATCCGAACACATGATTTACCCATAGTTAAAATGTTTGCAGATCACAGTAAAATTAAAGCACATACAATTTATAAGTATGAAAGATGGAGCCCGGCCTACAAATACAGATATCAAAGTTAAATTGCTCATTTTAAGTCATAGAAATGAAAAGGGCTTGTTAGATCTGAGCTCAAGCCACCATTCAGAACCCAGATTGAAAAGTGCATGTATAATCAATAGAAACTCAGAAGCCAAATTGAGACTGAGAGACAGAGAGTGACCGACCAGTGCTGAGGACAAATGTTTGTGAAGGGTGAGACATGGAATTTCTCTACCAGCGCCAAAACTCCGTTTTCAGATTTGAACTAGCTGGTTCCCGATTGAGTCAATCGGAATGAAGAACAATCGATTCGGAAAAGGAGAAAGACGGTGGTGGCGAGAGGACCGCGGTTGTGCGGAGAGAGAGAGAGAGAGAGAGAGAGAGAGAGAGAGAGAGAGAGAGAGAGAGAGAGAGAGAGAGAGAGACGGCGGTGGTGGCGAGTGGAAGATGATGACTTAGCTAGGGTTCTTCGATAGCTAGGTGAATTCGATATGGATGCCGGAGTAATGGCGGGGAGTTGTTAATTGGCCAGCAGATAGGGTGAAATAATTTTTTGGTATGATTTGATTTGGCGTCCAACATTTGAGGAGATTTCATTTCCCTACCCCCCCCCCCCCCAAATTTAGCGAAAATTTCATTTCTCTCCCAAAAGTTTGATCAAATTTGTGTTTAGATCCATTCTCGACAAAACTGCAAGTCGTTGATAATTTTTTATTTCGAATGACTAGTCGTTTCCCCACGATAGAAACACAGCTGGTCTTTAAAAATCTAAAAGACAACAAGTCAGACGACTAACTGATTAAAAAGACTGTTTGTACTGCTTTTAAAGACCATAATCCTGGTAGTCGGAATGAAACTGGTCGCTGAAAGCAGGATCTGTTGTAGTGTAACGAACAACCTATATCAGCATGAATACCAGCACTACCATTATTAACAGTCTATATGTTAGTAAAATTGTCAGAATTATCATAGATCACTTTGCATCTAAACTTCCATAACTCCCACATAAGTGCTCCAACTCGGGAAAAGATTAAGGAAGAGTAATGACCATGCCACTTATGAGACAAAAGAAATACGAAAAGAACTATAACTGACTAAAAAGTAGAAACTGCAATAGCAAATGGACACCTCGAACAGAATGTGGTAGTAACAGGATAGTGAAGGATAAATTGATAACTGATTCTGGCTGTATATTGCATAGAACACAAGCTTCAAATTGAATAATCAAACTTGGCTAAGGCCTGCGGCCTACCTAGTTGGAACCTTATGGAGAATAACTTACCAAATGAAGAACATGATTTTAGGAGGAGGCTTATGGAGAATAACCTACCTAGTTGTTCCAAAAATCTTTTCAAGGAAACTAAAGATTCACCCAGAAAAAGATCTTGGTTTTGCTGGCCATGGTAGCCTCACTAAGCTCGTCATTCATTTGGTGGATGTAATATGATTTTGTGGTAAATGAACCTGAATCAATTAGGGTACAGAAAAAATTCATCTTCTTGTTTTGTCCTAGGAAAATGGATAGAAATAATCTGCTTGACAAACCAGCTGGGGAATAGTTTTTTTAGCTTTTTAGTGTCCCACATTGTACCCTGCTTACCAGAATGTGGTGTCTCCGGAAACCTCAAGTTTAAGTTGAGGTTGAAGCTTCTGAGGTTCACGTGTCTTATATATGAAACCTCGTGTTGAAGTTGAGGCTTCAATGCTTAGAACCTCAACTCGAGGTTTCTAAAACATCATATTTTAGTAGTGTCTTTGTTGATAAACTTTCATATTATGATATATCTAGTACTCAAATATTTTTTGGTTCCTTTCTCATAGGTTAGTTATTATGCATTTACAATGTGAGTCATACCATAGTTTTATGAAGAGATAATAATCATAATAGTAGTATAAAATATGTAAAATTCAGGTACTGTAAGATGGAAAAGAACATTCTAACATGATATACACAAATGATAGAGTACAATCTAGTTCAAATGTCAAAACCAAAACTTGGAAGAAGCAATTGGCACTTGACAGCACCCAAAGACACACTTACACACGCTTGCTTTTCATTTGGTAGCTAGTTTAGAGCATGTTTAAGGAGGGAACATGGGAATAAATGTTAGGCTAACTTGTTTATTCAAAGTGATAAAGACTTGGCCACTAAACCTTCCTTGGAAGGCCAGTTATGTATATAATCCATAGCTGTCATTATTTAAATATAACTACTAGCACTAACAAGAACATGCCCACCCACCCATGTGACCCATGATAATTAATAGATAACTAATATTATGCTTAATTTCTTAGTATCTAATACTTTTTTGAAAAATCTTCACTAACAAGCTAAGATTGATCAAGCACCCACTTTTTTTTTTCTAGTCAGACATAAGCCTTGTTTGGATATAGTGATTTTTTCGTGCCTTGTACAAATTAAACTAGACATACAAACTAATTAAGAAAAAAAAAAACCAAAAATTAAAAAAGAATCTAAAACTCCAAACACCTCAATTTTTAATTAAAAAAAATACTAAAATCCATGTTATCCACACAATCTCACATCTAATTAAAAGGGCATCTGAATTATTAGGTCAACATATTGGTAGGCTGAAGGAACATTTAAAGACACCATTTGCTGCTAATGCTAATATCCGGGAACTGCAGATAGTAGAACTTTGTATCTCAATCTTTCAGGTGTAGCAAGAAGATATCGTCAAAGTGAACACAGAGATGAATTCACAACAGGCATACTAAAATATGGTCGGTTAGGGAACTTGAGATTGCATGACTCAATTCAAGTCTAGGCTCATTTTGAGAGTGTGCACTTCCAAATAAATGTAACCATGAAGTTAAGAGTACCTAAATTTATCTTTGACACTGAACCTGTGTCAAAACTACCCAACGTGCATAACACCCTAGTGTTAAACTATAGGAAGTAAAATGTGTATCTAGACAGAAAAAGAATGGAAAATGGTTCGAGGTTTCAGTAAATATTTAGATCTACGCCAAACCATTTACTACGGTTTGGTTTGCGACCGAACCAACCCGTGCGAATTGGTTCAATTTTGTGATTTGTCCAGTTTGAACTCGTGGTCCTAATTCTGAGCTCTTTCCTATTCATATATAGTAAGAACATCTCCAACCGATCAGGGGAAATGGAAGGAGAGGAGGAATACATGCTCTTCTCCACCTAAGTGAGGGGAAGGCAAAAGAAGTGGGGAAGGCGCATGGCACGGGAAAGAGAGCCTTTTTGTTTTTTTTTTTATTAGGAAGGGTTGGGGAAATCACTTGGCTTCCGCCCGGGGAATATATTGCATTTTGGTATATATTTATTATTATTTGGGACTTTTAAATGTCTTATTATTAAATATATATTAGTATTGAAGTAATTAGTATTATTATTATTGTAACTATTATTTTTACTATTGTTCGAATTATCTTTATGTAAACTTTTATTTAGATGTCATCAATAAAATTTATTATTTTATTCGTGATGTTTTCATAAAACTTTAAGTTTATATTATTCGTTATCTCTATTCTATAAAACAACATGATTTAACTAACTTATGGCTTTTCTGCCTTTAGATTAAATAAATCAGCCCCAGTCCTTAAATTTCACCTACGACCTACTTAACTAATCACTACTTAACTACTCACTTAACTACCCACTACTTGAAAATTTACCTTCTCTTTCGGATTAATTTACGTAATTATCAAGAGTGTGTAGGAACATAACTTGATGGATATCATATAAAATTATCGGGACATCATTTTCATCTTCTCCTCCAGCAAAATCAATTATGAAATACATTTTTTGGGTAGTGCCCTCAGGCATGGACAATCCCCTAGTTTTACAATAATCTATTTACATGTAGGATATAAGTTTAGTAAGATTGTCACTTTGTAAATTTGCATGCATATATCTCCCAATAAACATCTAACCAATCCCTTGTCTCCCTACCCTCAGAATATGGGCAGCTGCTTCAAAAGTTTGCCCTTTCTCCTTTTTGCCTCCACCACCATACACATGCACCCACCCATCCATTACCTCCAGGCCCCCACTTCTTTTCCTAACTCTCAATTTAGCCAGAGTTCTTTCACCTCCTCAAAAGGCATGAGTTCAAAAAGATGAGGAATTAGGGGTCAAATATATTGGTCTTGGTATGAGATTCTGAATGCTAGTCCGTTATGACAAGTAACTGTGTAACAGGGTCGGTCCAAGCATAAGGCAAGTAGGTAGTCAACATTGAATCCCTTGCCGTAGTAGCTATTTTATACATATACTTGTATACAATTTATAGCTTAAAGTTACAGCTAGATAAATATTGTTTCATGTCCAGTCTGATTGAATTAATAAATACAAATCATCTTATGACTCAAATCTCATGACTCAAATGAGTTGCCATTTTGCGTCGATGAATTTTTAGCTCACAATGTAGTAGGCTAGCTTGTGCGTGTTAAACATTTAATGTAGTAATTTTAGTCACCAATAGACAGCTCTTGATTCTACTTTCGCCGCAGGCTCTGAAATGTCTAGAGCTAGCCGTGTCAGAGAGAGATGATTGAGTGACGATATGTATTTTTTTCATAAAAGAGAAAAGGAGAACATACTTGATCCTAAGTGCTTGTTCGAAGTGTAATGTCATTATGGAGAGCACAATGTCAGCAATGACCGAGTACTCTCAAAGCATCTGATATTTGGACACAAATAGCTACAGTTTTGTGGATGCAAGCAAAAGTTGAATGATACAAAAGAATGAGGCAACATTTGGGTGGGTGCGTGGGAGCTTTAAATAAGGGCACATGGGGTTCATGTGTAGTTTCTGGTGTTTTGTGTGCACATGAAACCAAAGTGTATTTATGCACTGCCCACCACCACCACATTACCAATCCAAATAGTACTATCACCCTGCTGACTTTTGTCAAGGTCACTACTATTTAACTTGCCTTCACTGCACTACACAAATGGAGACTCATACCACTCCGTCTCACCTGAAATGTACTTATTTGACTTTCTCACTTGTAACTGGGTCACTTTGACCCGGTAATTTGGATAGCAAAATGATGTAGTTTTTCGATAATTTTTTTACTGACTCATAGAATAAGAGTTACACTACAATACTACGAAAAAATTATCTAAAGATTATAAAATTTTGCTATCCAAATCGTCGGGTCAAAGTGACCCAGTAAATAATGGTAAAAGTCCAAATGATGCAAAAAATGTAGAACGGAGTGGTAATAGATATAGACGCACAAGATCTACAAGTGGATATACAGTAGCAATTTGGCAATGTTAATATGCCCTTCATGTGACATATTGCTTTCTTCTTTACTGAAGTATAGTATTTTATCTGTCTTTTATTATTAGTCTCGTTCGACTTTTTAATTTAACTCGATGATTTGAATAAAAAAATTACGAAAATTTATTAATATTTTCATAATATTATAGACTAATAATTCCATAGAGAGGAAGTATCATAGAGATGAAGTATCATCTAGCATTGGATAGAGACTGCTCAAACGTGTCAATAAGTGACGTCGACATACTTTAGAGCGAGACTAACTGATCACTTAGGTTAAGATGTGGTATGTGTCACTGGTATTAACCGATTCAACTATTTGTTGACTTCATCTTTTGCACTGATTTTCCAACTTGACGCATGCTAATCTTACTATCATTGATCACACAAAGAGGGCTGTACGCTTGTATATGTTGTAATATCCTTGGGTGATTTGTGCTACCGTGACATATTGTATTAGTAGTCGGAGCCTATGGACGAACGAATGAGCATATTATTAGAATGAGCGGTTGTATTAAGAAAGACCAGCATGCAAATGCAACCTTGGATAGTTGGAAGTTGTATGTTAAAATGGATAGTTGGAAGTTGCATGTTAAAAGGTAAAAAAATCTATATGACTGGAGTTTTCTTGTTCATTCTTGTACCAATAATAATACCACTCAGTCCCAGCTATTTCTTCCCAATTTGAATTTTGTCACTATTCACTGAGTCACTTTGATCCGGTGATTTGAATAGCAAACCGATGTAATTTTTTAATAATTTTTGCATGGTGTTGTAGAGTAAAAGGTGCTCTATAATATTTCGAAAAATTATTAAAAAAATCGTATTATTTTGCTATCCAAATCACCCGGTCAAAATAACCTGGATACGAATTAAAAAGTCAAATAGGAAGAAAGAGCTGGGACGGAGTGGTATGATGATGCAAATATATTACTCCCTCTCTGCACAATTCATCTGATGAGCTCTCTTGTCATCAAATCTCACTGGGGATGGGACTTGGGAGTGCTTTCATCCCTAAAACTTAGGGGAGGTGGTGGACCTCAGAAAAACTAGGTGCTGCTGTTACTTTGGTGCAGAGAAATCACATGGTGACCACATTAGGCAGGGAGTGACTAGCTAACCAGCTATACATACCACCACTACTAACACCCCACATGATGGTAGGGACACCAAAAGCCACATGACAAGTAACAGATGTTCCCATAAATACTTCTGCTTTAGTACTACACATCATTCATTACATTATTTTGTCCATTTATGAGATTCCTACCAGTCCGTCCCAGCTCTTTCTTCCCATCTGACTTTTTTGACTCGTATTTGGATCACTTTGACCGGGTGATTTGGATAGCAAAATAATACGATTTTTTTAAAATTTTTTCACCATATTATAGAGCACCTTTTACTCTACAATACCATGAAAAAATTATCAAAAAATTACATCGGTTTGCTATTTAAATCACCGGGTCAAAGTGATCCAGTGAATAGTGACAAAAGTCAAATTGGGAAGAAAGAGCTGGGACAGAGTGGTACCTCTTTGGTAACTCAGACAAAACCCAAATCTACCATCCCTTCTATTGTTTCAAACCATTTTTACACTCACAAAACTCTCTTCCTCTTCTCTCCCTCTCCCCCTCCCCCTCTTGGTTTACTAACAGAACAAGTGTCACTTTCACTTCTTTCATTTTTGTTTCACCTACCTGTAATTGGTGAGGAAAAAGTTACAACCAACAACAACATCAACAATAGACTCATCATTCATCACAACAAAATGTATAGATAGAGACTTGCTTGCAACAATCACATTTCATCACCTAAAAGTCTAAACCCCCCACATCCCAACTTGCATAAAAATGAAATAGCTATAATGGAATAAAAAGTTCCTTTCTCTATCTCCATTCCCCCCCTTTTCTCTCTCTTTGCCTTCTCATGTCCAATTCCTTTCATTTTTTCACAAATACATGTAATTCATATTTAAGGAGAGATCCGATATCGAAATCTCAATGAACTGCTTCAGAATCCAATCCGTATGAATTCAATGCATAATTGCTCAAATAGACAACTCAAACCACAAAGTAATTCTCATCCTGATTTTTATCACTATTCACTGTGTCATTTTGACCCGATAATTTGAATAGCAAAATAATGCAATGTTTTTGACAATCTTTTCATGGTGTTGTCGCGTAAAAGGTTCTCCGTAATTCAGTGAAAGAAATATTAAAAAATCGCATCGTTTTGCTATTCAAATCACCAGTAAAAATGACCCTGATACAAGTTAAAAAATCAATATGAAAACAAAGAGCAGAGACGGACTGATACCATACGAAAGAGTCATGCATCAGTCTATAGTACAAATCCTCATGTGAGGAAGCTCAAGTCATGTGAATCAATGAAATGCACAAGTGGATAGACACAAGAGAAATGTACTCCCAGATACTTTGAAACTTACAGTTCCATACATTAACCCCAAGGTCGGTAGGTAAGATACATCCATAGACATTGAAATTACACAAACCCATTGGTGGTTGGTGGAAACCAGAAAGGTACTAATTAGGCTTTTTTGCATGTTCCAAGAACATATATAATCATCCTTTCTGCAATCTTAATCTTTCTTTGCAACACATAATAAGAACATGATCATCCCAGGCAAATATATCTTGTTGTGGCTTTGGAAATCTGGAAATTCCCAATTATAGAGAGAGTTGAAAGAGGGAGAGATTGTATATGACAGAGAGAATCGGAAGGAGGGAAATAAAAGCAAAATTTAAAATCAAGTAGGCGGTGGCGACCGAGTAGAAGACACAGATAGGAGCTCAGCGAGGGCACTCATAGCTCTAACCTGCATCTCCAGAGCAGCGATATAATCAGTCGCTTCTTCTAGAATCACCGGCAAGGCTTCTTTCCGGCAACCGGGGACTAGCTTTCCGAGAAACCGGACCTTCCTCTGAACCGCCGGCAGATTCTTCGCCTTCAACCGGAGGATACTAACTTTCGGCTTCTTTGACCGGTTGTTGGGAACAACCACTCTCTGCCGCTTGTTCTTCATGAACTTCAGCTTAAGCCGGTTGGTGAGTATGGCGCGGCTCCACCGCGACCTTCCTTTGGCTGTCACGGCCAGTACTCTGTCCGCGGCTTCGCGCACGGCGCGTCCCCGGCGCGGAGCCGACGGAGAGGAGGAGCTCACGCGGACCTGGCGGAGTGCTTGGAGTAGCTTCGAGGAGTAGATTTGTTGCTGCGCTTCCGATTTCCACGGCGTCGAAGATTGATCTCCGCCGTGAGATTGATCTCTTCCGCCGGCTGCGGCGGCAGCTTGGATTTTCCTCTTCTTCCTCCGAGTGGAGGATTCACGCGTTCGGTCAGGATTTGCAATCATAGTAGACGCCATTTGACGAATCTGATCGGATCAGATCAGGAAGTTGCTCTTCGAGGTTCGCCTACAGAATCAACCACGTGAGATGAAACGGATTATTCCAACACATTCAAAGTCAGATTCATAGATTCAAATCGGATATGTGAAATCTACAACGCTGAGTTTGGAAGAAAACAATAATTACAAATGACGGAATCGAGATGTGATCGTTACCTCTACGGAGAGAATCGGTGGAAGCAATGGAATCAGGTACTGGTTCTCTAGTTCCGGTCGCCGGCGAAGAGTATTGGTTGATCGGACTAGGGATTAGCAGAGAGAGAGGAAGAGGTGGTGGTGGAGGTTTTGATTGGTGGTGGGAATGGAGAGTGGAAGAGAGAAAGAGGTAGTTAAAGGCTTTAAAAAGGAAATTTCAATACGGCTCTGCGTCGTCCGCTTAAATATTTGTTATCTCTCCAGTACACTACTGGAACCATAATGTATCACAAAAATACACATTTATTTAGGTCCATTTCTTTCCAATAAAGTAAAAAAGGAATTACATTTTTTTCATGAAGGTGCCCTTGTACTCTCGACTTATTATTAGAGGCTCATTAAATTTGAGATAATTCATTTGAACCCCTGATCATTCCTGGCATCCAATGGTAGAAACAGAGTTCGAAAGATTACATTGATGTTATTCCGATAGATGATTTTGGCCCCATAGGTTTGAGACAAATACAGTTTCACCCCTTCCAGTTTGGAAAATGACACTTGCATTCATTTAAGGCATCTCCAACTCTATGGGAGAGGGAATAGGTTGGAGATGAGTAGTAGTTTGTGGAAGGGGAGATGGAAAATGGCGGGCTCGTGCAAGGAGGGGGAGGTGAGGGGAGAGAAAAAATGACATGGGTTGGAGATGCCCTTGTGTCAAACTTCAGGACACTTACACCCTTAAATGTATCATTTTATACCGTAAGACGACAAATTTGTCACAGAACCAGTGATGGAAGACTAGAAGTGTCATAATCTGATAGTGCAGGTTTCCTGAAATTTGGAAAGAAAAACAGGTTTCCTGAAAATTCGGGACACTCAAGAAAGGGTTGTGTCATTTCTCAAACTGAAAGGGGATGAAAGTGTTTTTGTGCCAAACCTGAGGGGGTGAAAGTGCTTTTTACGCACGATTTTTTTCTTTTAAAGAATGAGTGGTTGAGATTATGAAAGAAAATGAACTATATAATATCATCTCTCCTGGTCTTAAAACCAAACACCAACCAACAAGAACTCAAACTCAAACTACCCCCATGGACTAGACTATAAGTACTTACTCCCTCCGTTCCTCCAGTTTCTTCACAAAATTATATGGGTATTATTTAGGCTTAACGATTTGATTAGCAAAACGATGATATAATCTAGTAATTTTTTCATGGTGTCGTAGAGTAAAATTTTCTCTACAATACCACAAAAAATTACCAAATTCCTGCTTTGTTTTGCTAATCAAATCGCTAGACCCAAATAATACCCGAATAATTTTGTGAAGAACCTGGAGGAACAGAGTAGTATACAGTTTTAGGACCAAGCTATGATACATGAAAATCAAGTACGCTTATGCTTTTTTGATGAATGAGTATTTGTATAACTAATTAACTTCTTTTTCACTGGTTACAGGCGGAGCAGAAATTCAAAGAAAAGATATGCACAAGTCTTATCTCCATGCTCATATCATCGCATCCACGCAACTCAATTCATGACATGTACAATGGTAATACCCAGATATAAGATTGTCTTAGAGATCCATCACTGAAGCTCTTTAGGGAGCGATATTCAAGTACACTTGTTCCACTGATTACAATGGATGTTTATCATAAAAGAGTAATTAATTGTTACTTTAACAGATTGTGGTTTTCTTACAGAAATGCCCGACTGCAAGGGGTGTTGATGTAATTCATTCAATAAATGGATCCAACAGTTTGATCTCATTCATTGTTCGTCGTCCATCGTGAGCAATTCTAGTATGGAACACTGTAACAGTGTTGGATGAAATGGGAGCATCATGTCTGTGTTTTGTTTACTTACTCCACCATGTTGCAACATGGTTCTGTGAAAGTTAATACGATTACGATCAGAGTAGTTACAAATACTCTCTCTTGCTGTCATAAAATAAATTCAAATAAATTAAGGAGCCTCAACCGTAAATGAATAAGCTTAGTAGTACTTACATATTCAGTTTGCAATGTTGTCGTGCATGGTAGTTCATTATGCATGCCGACTCGGTATCACATTATCACCATTCACTACTGTGTTTGTTTGAATTTCCCGGGCCATAGCTCAGCTAGCGAAGGGACTGAATGTTTTGGTGATTGGCGCGCTGGTGAACGATGATGCCAGGGTTTTCGAGTAGCTTTGGTCACTTTTTTGTTTTGTCGTTTGTACTACAAAAATCTTGGGTTCAAAAAACTATTACAAAACTCAACAGGTGTAGATGACGTGTAGGACTGGTGCCCGGGGACAACCATCCAGCACCCGGATTATTTTGCATTTTCTACACGTAGCGGTCATTGGTTGGCCGGTCAAATTGGTGCTCGGGTGTTGGTCAACCGTGCACCGGTTTCATAAAAAAACCAAAAGATATACCACCCTGCCCAAACACCCCTGATTATAATTTTATAAAAACCAAAAACCAAGTCATCCAAACACAGCCATGGCTGCTAAAACATGGTGATACACTCATGAATCCAAGCGCAGCGCACTAGTTGAACTTGAAGCCCGAAATTGCTAGTCACTGCTAGCAAACACAAATCTATCTAGAAACTGCAAGGAGAAATTGTCAAAGACTCCCAGTAGAAGTATCTTGTGAATGATCTAACACTAATGTGATTTCAAGGGACTGGACTAAACATAGCACTACAAGTCTGATCCGCCAGCGCCGCTGATATAAAGACAGTGAAAGAGAAATTTAACCGACTCAACTCCAACGAAGACGGATCACAAGGTGTTGGAACACAAATTCATTTAATCCTTCTTTACTCAGGTGGTATCCCAACCATAAATCACGAATGCAATCACTGTAACGTACCGAAGCAGAATTAACTTGTTTCCCGTGCCAATATAAATAAGCTGACACATGGTACAAGAGAGGTTGATTGTTCTTAGAGTGAACTGTCATAAGAGAGATCGAGAATGATAATATGGCATTGGCGTTAATCATTTAACGGCTATTTTTGTGTAACCATTTGAATCATCGTCTGAAATCCAAGTCATCCAATGCCACAAAGTACCCTGCTGCTATAGCCATTTTTGGCGCTTACATCTTTTTTTCTAATTATCAAGAAAAAAGCAAATTGAAAGAGGAATTTACCTATTTCTACTATTAGAGTTTCACATCATCCATTATTTGGAGCCAAAGAAGCTTCACCACTGCAGTAATTTCTCTACATGCTTGCTCACCTGCACAAGCTAAAAACAGTTAAAACAACAAAAGAGTTAAATTTGGGCAAGAATATGAAATTAGCTGAAGAAAGTGTGGTGAAATGGGTAGCTGTAATTGGTTAGTTAACTGGAAGGTGTTGTTGGCACCCACTAATTGGAGGACCCACGGAAAAAAATACACCATTTACTATACTACATTTGATTACTATTTTCATTCAATGCAATGATTATTGGGTTATCATGCTCAAAGAAATTATATTTGTAAATAAATAAAAAAGGGAAGGGTGCATGTGGTGGTTTCTCTGGCACTTCTATCTTCTGCTTTCTTTCAAAATTTTATTTTGGTGGAAAGGGCTTTGGAATTTCTCTGCTCTATGAGGTGTTGACAGTTATGCTCCATATTTCCAGCAAAAGGGTCCCCTTTCTTCTTCCCTCCCAAGACACATGCCCTTTTATTGAATCATAATTAACAAAGCAATAATTATCAAAGTACCATAAAAGATAAGCATAGGTTAAGCAAACTCACATGCTTATCAGCAACTAATGTCATTTCAAATCATTGCACTACACTTAACACAATGGTGAATCCCAAACATGTCAAAGTAAAGCAATCCGCGCTAACTTCTCACTGTTTCTTACATTATTATGTCGACTCCAGTGAGTTTGATATGTTAGTTAAGATATATAAAAACGGATCTGAAGTATGTTCTGTATATTGGACAAACTTATTTCGTTCTAATCCCATATTTCTCTACCATGGAGATCGGGATATTGGGGATGTTTGGCTGAGTAAACCCCGAGAGGAACAGTTTTGTCAAAAATTTGGTCAACCCATTCGTAAAATCGGAACTTCTATTTGAACACAGGATTTGTCAAAATTCGGAGTTCCAGATTTGTTTTCGGGTTCTGGATCCAGATTCGGGAGCTCACTCTAAATCCCCAAAATGTGATGGTTCTTGAGGGAAACAGTGATGAGTGATGTTAGGAGATGATAACCTGGCCCGGGTTGATAATAAACTACCCAGTCTAAAGTCTAAATCCCCAAAATGATAATGTTGTGTTCAATTTTTATGTAATCATGAACCTAATCCACATTCTCACCAGAATTATGGTACCATGTGTATGTCAAATAAACAATCTGCAGATTACAGCAAGAAAACCACAAAGAATAATGTATAAAGAACCAAAACATTACCAGACATTATTGTGTGACACTGCAGTTGCCCCCCTACCATGAGACACCTTTCAACAGTTATGAATGAATGCCTGAGAGAGAAAGCGAGAGATGAATGACAGTAAAGATAAAAGGATGCACGATGCACATGGGATATGTGATTTGCAGATTTGGTTGATCTTGTTTCCGATTCATGAATGAAGGTGGATCCTTGCAATACATTGTACAAGTAAAAAAACATCAAGTGTATTATTCTAAGATAACCCACCCTAAACTGCGAAACATGTCTAAATGTTTCTGTTGGTATCATCCGGTCCAACAATTAAGGACAATGTAGTAATGCGTTACTAAGTACATTTTATAAACCATTAACTTTGTCAATTTATATTGATTTAATTCTTTAATACGCAGTACAAGGGATGATATCAAGTGAATTATTGATTTGGTACATAAAATATAATTCAGGACCTTTCGTTCAATTATGTTACTTTGATTCTCAAGAAGACAGCATAATCCAACAAAGGTCAAAGAGTTAATAATCCAAGATTTCAACACCCATGGGTTTCTTTATCTCAGATGAATGTTCTCATATTTACATTCATATAACTCAAAAGATAGTGCAGTGTTCAGGTGAAACAAAACTTCATAATTTGAACCAGACAATGGCGTTGTTGAGAAGTAAACCTAGTCATCAACAAGTGAAACTTTGGATTAGTAATAGAGCTCAGATGCTTTCTCAGTTAACCTAAACTCGGAAACAAACACAATTTTTATTTCATTAGAAGCAACTTCTTAAAGGAGACTAAAAGGAAAACCCAAAACCAGGTACAGCAGTAACATGGTTTCATGGGCAAATAAAGGTCAATAATAATAGTAACAGATAAGAGCCAATTATTTGGGCAGGTACTTTTTCACAGCATGGTATCAGCACCAATCATCTGCTTGACCACTTAAAAATGGAACCAGATAGGTTAGATAATTTCCAATGTAAAATTAAGTTGGGCACTGGGATTGAAGGATGGATCGCTTGCAGTAGAATGTTAGATTTTGAGGGGAACAAAATCCAGGCATCAAAATCTATCAGAAAGACGATCCAACTACTTTCAGGTGATACGATATTTTGTAATTTTTTTAATTCTAAAATGTGGGTTTTTAGAAGAAGCCAAAAGATAAAAGGAACTAACTTTAACAAAAAAAAATAAGAAATAAGGACTCCCTCCATAAAGTTCAGAGTTTTCGTGAAATGGAACTGGGTGAAGTTAAAAATGTTAGAATTTCACTTTTACTATTTCCTCCTATGGAAGTAAAAGCTCAGTTTTAAGCTTCCTCATATAGAAAATGTTTGTTTCCTATCATACAAAAAACCCAAAAATTATGAAAGCCCCAATCTTAAAGGGCAGTTTCAGTAATATTCACCCCACTGGGATACAAAGTAACATTATCTTAAGGCGAATACCGGCATTTACTCAATTCAATAACATTGGTTGATAATGCCAACAACCAGAATGTTAGTTCTACTATCACATAACATTCAAATTAAAGTACTGCAAGTGAGTGATTGCTAAAGATAATCATACAGCATCCTCTTAATGATACAAGTCTACAAAAGTTATTCACGCCTAAGTGTGTCATAGTATATTGGAGCAGCCCTAGAATGTATCTAAATATCTATGCATTCTTTCCTTTCCCTTTTTTTCATTTTCCTTTTACGCTTTCTGGTGGGTAAATTCATATTTTCTCAGCTAAGGAGTGTTGAACTTGTAAGGAGTCTCCACCAACACTACATGGCAGTTCTTAGAAAATGTTCAACAAGCCATGCAGCCATGTCCCATCATTTTGAACAATCAACAGAATT
This sequence comes from Linanthus parryae, assembly GCA_023055425.1. NCBI lineage: Eukaryota > Viridiplantae > Streptophyta > Magnoliopsida > Ericales > Polemoniaceae > Linanthus > Linanthus parryae. Next base: position 118,949,983 of record JALGPY010000001.1, read on the forward strand.
AGACACTTACGAGACATGCCCATCCACAAGAAAGGTAGATGGCATGAGCACCACAACTGGAAAAGCACAAACTATGTTGTTAAGGTCTGACCATACGGCATTTCTGACTTTTAATGCAGCCTAACAGCATTCGGTGTACTTTTATTACTACTTTTGATTGAGATCTACTGCATGAAACACTGAAATCATGTACTATGTATGTGATATTTATGTTGGAACCCTGCTGTGCTGTGTTTCGAAACTTTCTTATACGTATCCCTCGATGCTATTAGTCATAGTATTGTAACTAGAAGGACGAGAATGTATTTTACCATACTATGACTAAAAGCCCTGCCAGGGCTTCAATTGGATTCCTCAATATACATCATATGTACCATGGTAAAATACATTCTCGTCCTTCTAGTTACAATACCAGACTAATAGAAGCGTACTCATTACAAGTCTACAAGTATATCAAAAAATTTGTTCCAAGTACCGGTCATAAAAAGTAGAATTAGTAGTGGGCATATAAGAAGTTTTGACTTTTCTGATTGGAAGTAGATAACAAGGCTTTATAGATTGGGGAAGGTTACAAATGAAATTGATAAAGAAAATTTGAGATAGTGGGCGATTACCCCTATAGATAATAAAACATGTTACTGGGAGATTGTATCAGTAATTAGTTTTCTGATTTAGTGGATTACAACAAACGTTTGATTTTAGTACAATTAGGTGCAGTTTTTGTGGATTACACCTCAGACAGATGAAAAGATTACATATGTATAAAATATCTATCGAATAACATTTAATTTTTAACCCATCAGCTTCGTAAAGCATTATCAATCAGAAGGAGAAGTTAGAAGCATTTTACAGTATGAGTTGCGGTATATTGAATACTGGCTTCCTCTTGACCCAATCAAATGATATCTAATTAGAATCTCAAGTTAAGCTCTTACCTAATAACCACTTCCAAAGTACAAGTTGTATACTATTATTCATTTGTCAAACCATTCAGGTTCTTCCTTATCCCATTTCCATTAGCTTCCACTAACCAACCTAGTGACCAATCAGAAAGATCCAAGGCCCCCGATAAGAGATAAGACAGCTCATTTAGCCCATTTGTTAATTAGTGTTTAGGTACACTAAGAATGTCTGATGCGGTAGTTAAAGTTTGTGACTTATTAAATCAGCAAGGATGGCTAATTCATCACAGGGAATTGGTCGGCTTGAAGAGTAATTTTTTTCTTGATTCTACCGAAATATGTGTCTTCCGAAGTATTGGTTATAGCTTCTTGCACGGTACAGGACCAGGAGTTTCTGCCTACAACCATGAAACTTCGTCCTTCAACTATATAGAAAAATTTGTAAAAAAAGACAGTGATTAGTGGCAAAGTTACCCATCATTCTTCCATCAATCACAAAGGAATTTGATAAACTGAGTCTTCTATCATGTCGGAAAAACTTTCACTGAACAAGTTAAACTCTGCCTAATAATTTTAACGGATTCTTTTGCACTGCTTCACATATGCTACAATTTGATACATGGTCAATGCCGGGTTTCAGGGTGATGAATAGACAAAAGCCACTAGGAAGGAACTCATTAGGAGCGGGGACTAGATTTGGGGGCATTGTCATACATTAGAGACTCGGTGATAAAGAATGTATCGAGTTGGGTTCGTGGAGAAGGCAGCATTCATGGCTTGGTTTCCATCTCTTAGTATTATGCATAGTGCTCATTCTACTATCCTTAGTTATGTGGTTGTTTGTCATTACTGTCCCAGCTAATTTGGTTCTGAAGGTGGGCGCTGTTGACCTTGCCGCCCCATTCGGTTCGACCCAAAGAATTTGGCCGACCTAGTTGGATTTGGTGTTGACTTGATTATCCTCTCCTCAGGGTGATTGGAATTAATTGGGATTTTTTAATTCCTAATTTGGCTCAAGATTTGCTAATAACTACCGGCGGTTACTACTAATTGGACAGTTTTACAGTTACTTTTGATGGAGACATACACTACAGTTTTTGGATCCCTATTCTCGGCAATTTAGAAATCTCTGCACCATCTAAAGTGAACCCGCGGTGAGAGTAAAAGACTCCAAGAAACTATAGGATTCAAGAATCAGAGAGTTGTGGAATCTGTATTAACACAGATTTCGCTTCACAACATTGGGGTGGTATTTCGATCTCGTTGGCAGGTATGTTTAATTCTTTAATTACATGTTTTATAGATTTCTTTGAATCTAGAAAAAATCTTACATTTTTTTCTACTTTATCTTCATATCGTTATTTCTTTCATTTGTTCGAGTTACAATGGTGTGAACCCTAGAACCTTCCATATGGCTGCTATTGTCTTTGTCATATCTTGTTACTTGCAGAAAGAAATCATATCAATAAGCATTTTTATGTTCTCGACAACATTGAAAAGGCTACAAAACTTTACCCTTGCATCTCATCTACCTATATATGGTTGCATGCCCCTAGTCCTGCACCAAGTTGTTATCACTGATATTTCAAATGAGGGTGCATAATCATGTTTTCCATTCAGGTCAATTTTCTAGGCCATCGATCATAATCTGGTATTGCAGAACTAGAAATTATTATATGCAAGTAACTAGGATAGTTTAGGATTATTTAATTCTGTTGTTTCGTATTAAAAGCATACTGTGTCTTGGAACGCGATAGCCTAATTGAACTTTACTAGGATGTGAGGACATTGTGGTAGCAGCGGAATGAACTGACACTTCTCATGGTTTGAAAATTGGTGTAATTGAAGGGAGAGAGAGTTGCCAACAGAATACAACTAATTTTGGTTTTTACAATTATTTCAAGGAATTGCAAGCAATTTACCCAACAAATGGGGGATCAATCTTGTGACGCTCATGTCCTTTGTGGACGCTCACCAATTTAGTATCAGCACAATTGGCAGTTGGGAATAATAGTTCGGGCGTCACCAACTAAAACTTGACCGTACATGACAGGAGAAATGTCAATGTAATCCATGGCTCTGTCCAAGCGCATGATTTGACCACTAACCTTACCACGCTACCTACTGCCCCTTTATTCTTTCGTCACTCATAAAGGAATTTGGCAGATTGAGTCTTCTAACATTTGAGAAAACTTTCACAGATGAATTTATAACTTACACTATATTCCTAGTAATTTTGGCGGCTTTTTATTTACGGCTTCACGTATGCTACAATTTGATATATGGCCAATGCATCAAATTTTGGGATAATGAATAGACAAAAACCCCATTAGGAAGGAATTCATACGGAGTTGGGACTAGGTTCTGGGGCAGGGTCATACATTTGAGACTCGGTGACAAAAAACATATTGAGTTTTCTTGACATTTGTTATGAAACAGGTTCCATGGTTTGGTTGCCATCTCCTAGTATTATGCAGTGTTACCGCAATTCACTCGTACCCCTACGAATTGCGAATCGGAATGCCCGTTGGGAAACGTGGGACACCAGCGATCCAGATCGCTTAGTTTGGCGATCCCAGTTTCTTTCACTATTTCCACCTGAAGTATCTATGTAGAAGGGAAAATTAGATTCAGATATGTTACATTACATTTATTCGTAGAGTATTGACTTTTAAATATCGTATATAGTTGAGCAGTTTTATACTTTATGATTTGTGGAAAATGGTAAAATCCTATATAGGTATCCAAAGAAGCCTACCCTTGGTGTACCGAATTCCATAGGGTGTGGCGTTCCACGATCCCGTTCCCGCTCCACGAACCGGAACGATCCGTGTTCCAGGTAACTTAGGTATTATGTTTACCATTGGTTCTATGGGTGTTTGTCTATACTGTGCGTGGCTGACTTGGTTCGGAAGGTAGAAATTCTTTTATGGGATTACTTCTTTGTTCCTGAAATGCTGCTCAGTTACTACTTACGATAATATTTTATTTACTTTATCTTAATCTTCTATCCATCCCTTCCACCTGGTGGCGTTATAATAGTGTAAACTGTAGAGCTTTCCATATATCTGCTCTTGCTTTTGTTACTTCTTCTTAATTACCAAAAAGAAATATAGATTAATAAGTATTGTTATGTTTCAACAAGATTGAAAAGGCTATAAAAATTTACCCTTCCATTTCATATATCTCTATATAGTTGCACCTTGTTGTTATCACTGACATTACAGCTGGGGGTGCTTATTCATTTTTTTTATTCAAGCCAATAGTGGTGAAAACAGTGCCTCCTTGTCCATAAGCTGCAACTAAACCAAGAAAGAGGAGGAAGTTGAGCCTACATTATAGAAAAAGCAAGTTTCTTTCTGGTCCACGGAACAGGAACAGGAACAGGTATATCGTTCTGAGATGCTACTATACAAAAGGATAAGGTCTGGGTCACCTGAGATAACCCAATGTCAATATATGAGGCATTGACACAGTTCTTATTATGTACTTAAAAAAAGGTACGCTTCTCTGTTTGAGCACATTATTTGACACTAACCTTACAGTATGCTTCCGGCGGTACCACCTTATTAGCATTTAGTCCTGTATGCCCAGTTACTCGCAACTTACGCTGAACAACCGGCGTTACAATGATGTGAGCTCTAGAGCTTTCCAAAGAATTCCCCTTCTCTTTGTTTTATCTTGTTACTCTCGAAATGAAATTATTTTAATAAGCATTGTTAGAGCATCTCCATTGGGATGCTAAAAATGGTTCCAATTCTAAAAGTATAGCATTTTGGTACAAAACTGTATATCTACACAGTTAAATGCCCCAAGTCCTGCACTAACTTGTTATCACTGACATTACAAATGAGGGGGGTGCTTTTTTCATGTTTTGGGGTCAGGTTAACATTGATGAAAACAGTAGTAAATAAATTCTTGGCTAAAATTATAATTGTTTCAGAACAGGAACAGGTAGACATGACTTTGTTAGAGCCTCCTTGTCCTAGAGCTGAAATCAAACTAAATAAGAGGAGAAGTTTAGCCTATGTAATTGAAAAGCAAATTGTTTGCTGGTCCGCAGTACTGGACCCTGTTTCTAAAGAAAAGTATACTGGTCTAGACCATCATGCTGCACCTTCGCCCGACAGAACTAGAAAATATCAAAAGTAACTTAGATAGTTTAGGATTACTAAGTGCCTGTTTGGCCCTGTTTCTAAACAATGTTTTTTATCAAAACACGTTTTTCCCTATTTCTTAGGCTGTTTCTAGAAACACTAATTTTGGTGTTTTCTCTTCCTCAAAAAAAAAAAAAAAAAAAAAAAAAAAAAACGGTGTTTTCTGGTGCTTTTTTACTGTTTTAAACTGGTACCAAACAGGCTCTAAGTTCTGTTGTTCCAGATTAGAAGCATAACATGTCTTGGGTACTTTGCTGGGAGGTGCGGATACTGTGGTAGCAACGGAATGAACTGACACTTCACATGGTTTGGCAATTGGTGTGCTTGAAGGAGGCTGAAGTCAGAGAGTTGCCAGCCGAATAGAACTACGTTTGGATTTTACAATTATTACAAGTATTTGCAAGCAATTTATCCAACAAATGGGGGATCTATCTTGTGATGTTCCTGTCCTCTGTGGACACCCACCAATTTATCAGTACAATTGGAAGTTAGGATAGTTCAAGGTCGCCAACTAAAACTTGACTATAGGTAGCTTAGTGATAGGAGAGTTGTCTCTGTAATCCATGTCTCTGTTTGAGCACATGATTTGACCTTACAGAAGTGCCAGCTTATTAGTATGTAATCGTGAATGCCCATTAACTCAACTTACAGTGAACAACTGGTTATCAACTTCGTCTTTGATTAATATTTAACCAGAAAATTTAGATGATCAGGAATGCAATCAGCAAATATTGTACTAAGAAGATGTAACTGAAGAAGCAGTAACAAAATGTTTCAGACATAAATGACATACTTAACGGTTTCATGTGGGACGTTCTGGCTTCCATTGACCCTGGAACCTTTGCAGATAAAAAAGAATGATGGTTAAAAGGGAAGTAAAGAGAAGATGACTTTGGGGAAGGTTTCCAGAATAAGTTTGGCAAAGAATTTCAAACAAGCATTTAAGTTCTCACATGCGATCGAGGGTTATAAGGACAGAACTCGAACCCAGGTAAGCTCCTCTCCTTACTCTTCTTCTTATTTGTATACTTAATCTAGGCTTTTCTGTGACATTTAAGCCATAAATCTTATAGTTGGAAGTTGGAACCGTTCTTTTTTGTCATATGTTGCTATGAAAATTCAAATATATATAAGAGAAATTATAAAATGTTGATGTATACTACTTGCCTTGTCCATATCTTATTTTCTAAGAAAATGTCCTGTCCCGTGTCCATACCCGTATCATATCCGTGCTTCTTGGTCATCTAATATAAGTGGTACCAGCTACTGAGTTGATTACAGGTAGGATTTGGTGAAAGTTGAATTCAGTTTCAAGAAAATGAAGTTCCTAAATATCGGAAAATATTGGGAAGTTACCAGTTTGGAGATCGTAATGTGTGTACCCTTTGACACGATAGAAAGATTGATTAGGACCACAAACAACAGAGTGTGGTCGAAAGACGATCTTATGCAACAGGTGACTGAAGTAATATCTCAGATAATGATTTACTCTGTAACACATGATCGGGAAAGCAGCAATTTACAAATACCAGATAACTTTCAAGTGACGGCCACAGTAATACGTTTCGTTCCACCTTTCAACCACTCTGTTGCTCTACTCTAGGGTGTCAACACCGGCAACATCTGACAGACACAGCTTTTGGGGTGGAAATTAATTTGTATTAGTTATTAGAACTTTACAAGTGGAAAATCGGAGCTTCAGTTTAAATAATGGGGGAGATAATGTTCTAGGCGAGATTGTGGTGAAGCACAAGGTTCGCATTATCATTTAACCTGAACTTAAAAGAGTAACATCTCAATCCCATTAGCCATCACAGAAAGTTTGAGGCTACTACACTGACTGAATGGAGCATATTTATAGCCTCCAGAATTGCAAGCACCACAGACCAGGTGAGGATAACTTCCTATTTATGACTACAACTGGATGATCCTACCAATTCCCGTAACTCCTTGCGACCAGAATATCACTCAGACCCATGTAAAGGAAAAGATTAAGTTGAGTCAGTAAGTTGAGTCACCATTAATCAGCAATCAAACTTGAGAAAACCTGCAGAACTAACCAATGCTTAGTACTGCCTCTCTTATTATGTATGTATATACAATCTCTGTTTATTCGCAGCTGTTCTTTTAAGGCATTTACCAATTCATATCAGTCAAACAAATTTCGCTGAACATAATAGGGATTGCATGGAGTCTCTTGTCTGTCGCTACTTCACAAGAGTTTCGTCAATAGAACCTTACAATAATCAGAAATGTGATACTTGCTATACATCTTCAAGTATGAGAACAGAACTAAAAAAAACATATAATTGCAACACCAAATAAGACTTCATTAGTAAAATTCTTTTGATACTAGATCCAACTGAACCAGATGTACTAGAATGGTGTGTCTGTACAAACATAACAGCAAGTTGTTGACATGTGAAGCAAGCCTGATCTACAAGTAAATGTCAATCAATTCAAGCGGTCTTCACTACTTCATCTAAAGCATAGCAGAATGTCGCAAAGGAACAAGACCATCTAATAGTAAAATTGTGACTATAGACATTACCATATTAAGGGGGGCGAAAAGCATAAATGCACCAGAAACTAGTCTTCAAGTTGGTAAATGTCCGATGAAAGAGTTTCCATCCCCACGACCGAAGAGAATTATGACGAATGCAGCGAAGACCCACAGCAAGAAACTCAGCCACAGAATTCGAGATTTCATCGCACAAAGTTGAGCAAATCTGTCTTCCTCTTCTGGCAAGGCGTTCAAGTCCTCCATGACTACATTCAACAACGAGTCCAAGAGCTTTTTTGAGTGGGCCGAGACGCTGTTTGAACTGACGACTTCAGAACGTGCTTGCTTCAGATAGTTCACCACCATCTCTGCCTCCAATGATACAGCATCAACAACACCACTAGCACATGAGTTGACAGGATCAACTAAGTAATCCCCTACTTCATACTTCTCAACAGTAGCAGTGGATGATGGAGTGAGCTCGGATGGGACACCGTTCTCTGATAGAGGCGAAGCAAGTGGAGTCGGTGTCACAGTGAAGCTCTGGAGGCAGAAACAAGTCACATTTCACTCTCAAAAATTCAAAACCCTAGATAAAATACGAATACACACAATCGAAAGTGTAAAACTCAATCAAACGCTTACAGGTCTGGAATGATTGGCTGATAAATCTCCGGCTTCGTCCTTTTCAGACGTGATAGCGGAGATCGGAGTTTCATCTGACAGAATTGCAGTCGCCGGAAATGAAGCGATGAAGCTCTGAGGCCAAAAACAAGTCAAAAGTTCAGTGAAATCCGATTTTCTAGTACTTCTTACTAGAATCGCAACCGATTAAGCTCCAAAAGCCACAGAATCGCTTACATAGAACAGTAATTGAGAATTCAACTATAAGCAGAACCGATTTCAGCTCTCGAAGCCACAAAATGCAGATAAACAGCAGAAATCGAAACTTCAAAGTTCAAACCATACGAAGAACCGATTCAGACTCTAGAAGTCACAATATCACCACAAATCGAGAATTCAAAGTTCAAACTACAAGCAGAATCGATTAACCACTAGAAGCTACGAGACCACAAATTGAGATCAGAAATTGAGAATTCGAACGGAAAATGACTCCAGATAGGGAAATGAAACTCGAATTTTACCTCTTCGCTGTCGTCGTTAAGGAGATGATCCGTCGAGATCTCGGAAATCGTTGAGAGAGCACAGGAGTCGTTCGGCGAATCGACTGGAGCGTCTTCTGAAGCCTGAGTAAAAGCAGAATCCAAGCATTTTTGGCTGACCTGAAACGTTAATCAAGTAAAGGAGAGATCTCAGAGCAAAATCTACATGACTTTGGGGTCTAAATTCGTCGTGTTGATGGATATCGAGAGAGAGATGGAGTTTTACGTTGGTGATCTTCTTAGTGTACTTGGATCTGCGAGTTGCGTGTTGATGATCTCTCTTCGGCGTTTGAAGAACCTGGTCTCTCATCTCTCTTCTTCTGATCGATCAATCTCTTTGAGCGGGAGGATTTTGAACTTTGAAATGCTTCAACAATCGCTTTTATACAATCAGGCAAATACAGAGATGATGAACATTGGTGATTTGTCAGATCGTGGCGGAACAAGGCCTGTGTGTTATAGGCCGGCCCAATATTCAAAAAAAGTTGGGTAAGCCCAAGTAATAATTGAGATGTGATTTCTGTCGGAAGGGCAACCCATGGAGCCCATGATGTTTAACCGTCCTCTGTTTTCCATTCTTTAGTTGGAGTTTGAGCCCGTTTGCGCGCATCTTTTATACTACCTCTATTTCTTCTTGTGTACGAGAGAATCCTGCAGAGAGAATTCAATATACACCGTGAGTAGGGTATAGAAATAACACAGGAAAAATAGGGTCGTGTGTACGGAGAGAGTAAGGCAATAGTACTGTATGAGAGAGAGACAGGATTTTGGCAGAGCTTTCGCGTAGTTCAGGTGAGTCCTCCCTTGTATGGAAGGGTTAACGATCCTATATATAACAGAGAATGTGACCGTTTTAGTGTCGTTAATGCGCCCATCAATGGCGGCTTAATTAGCTTAACCACAACGGCACGTTCGTCCGCGTATATAGGGACCGTTACAGCACGTTATCCGCGTATACCGGAACCGTTACGAGGTTGACCGGGTTTTGACCGGGTTGACCGGGTTGACCGGGTTTATGGAGCTCGTGCCATAAATCTCTCAAAAGCAGTTACTAAGGGTCGCGCGCGGGCTTGGTTGTCGCTCGCGCGCGACAGGACTTACTCTAGCCTACAAACCACTAAGTCCCTACAAGTCCCGTGTGGTGGTATGCGAGGGCCCTGTCTCGCAGCCCCCACGTGGATCAGCGCGGCTGGTGATCCAGTGTGTGTGGAGCACAGCTAGGTGTGCTAGATGGTCGCCACGTGGCCAAGATCTGCTTGTCTAGAAAGCACTATCTACATTAGCCCCCTTTCTGCGCGTGAAGACGCATAGCCGGATAGGCTTCCATGCGCAGGAACCAACGTACTCGTCGCCGCCACGCACCAGTTCAGATACACGCAAATCCAGCCCCCGTGCGTGTCATTATGACCTAAAATCCCTAGAGTTGTGCCGTCTGGTCTTTTACGGTTTTAGGCGTGACGTCAGCTTGTCCTGTGGTTGCGCGATTCGACGGTGACGGTTGCGATTCGACTACTGAAAGGACGCAACCCTTCATTGTTTTTGGATAAATACTCTGTGCTCTCCATTGTTGCAAAGCATCACTTCTTTCTCTTAAAGTGAATGATACCCGGAAGCCTTCAAGAGCAGATTCAAATAATCAATCATCAATTCTTTCTTGTCAATCGTCTTCTTCAACTGTGTGCATCCAAGCAAGCTTTACCAAAACAAGTTTGGCTTTGTTCAATTCCATTTAATGTATCGATATATGCTTTGAACTGTATTGGATCTGCAAACCCATGACTATCTGAAACATACCATCCATTGGAAACTGCGAAGGAGACCTTGTTCTTTAAACTCAAAATTGATCTAATCCCCAGATTGTAAAGATTTTGAATGTGGGATTTCTGAAATTCCCAATAATGTAAACGATTCTGAACTTTCAAACCCCAAAATTGACACTGAACTGTTCATCTTTCTTCTGACAAAGCATCGTTGCTTCAAACTGAACTAAGATTCAACCTGATTCTTGAAATTCAAACTAAAGTATGTGTATTTCTCCCCCCTTTTTTCTTGCTCTTCCGCAGGAATGGCAAAGACAAAAGGAACCAAACCTGTTAAAGAGGTCGAAGAAATACCTAATCTTCCCCAGACTTTATGGCGGAAAGCCCCCTATCTGGGTGGCAAAGACTTTTACCATGCTAGGGTTAAGGTGAAGAACCTGCCAACCCTTGTTCCTGCTGAAGAGTTGCAAACACTGACCCCTCCTGTTAACGCGACCATGCTTGAATTGATCGATTCCGAGGATGTGGTTCGATTGGGGGTTGAAAATGGGTTTTTCCCGTATACGGCGATTTCCACTCAAGCGTTTGTTCATAAATTGGACTTTTTGGATGAGTGGATCGACCATGTATTGACCCACCATGCCATTGCATTGAACAATGCTGGCATATATTTCGCAGTCCGTGCTATGAAGGGTGCTGCCGTGAAGCTGGACCAGTCCATGCTTCTAAACCTTCTCTCGCGCTACTCACCTGCGACTCACACATTCCACTTTGCTGAGTTCGAGGCTGCTCCCACTCTCGAAGATGTGCACATGTTGTCTGATCTTTCTCCTGTTGGTGAGGTGGATCCTCTAAGCCCTTTGAGGACCGATCCGGAAATCGCTCTCTACAAGCAAATGGAGGAGTGCTTGTCAGAGGTTAAGAAAATTTCCACTCGGTGGACGTCTGCGAAGCCTCTTCCTGACTGGCAGGTAGCTGATACATCTGCGAAGAACACTTGGGGCAAGTGGGTGCAGTACTTCTTCCGCGATTATGCAAGTAGTAGTATCACCAAGAAACTCCTGAGCCAGAACCCGAAAGCGAAGAATTATGTGAACGGGAAAGGTTATCAGCTGACCTTGTGCGCTTTTCTCTGCGCCTGGTTATCGAGGTACCTTATTGATGGCCACCCTCATGATGGGGTTTTCTACCATGTCCTTCCCCTTGCTGTGAAACTGACCCTTGGTCAAAGAGTCGCACTTGGGCCTCTAGTCTTGAGCACCCTGTACCATAGATTGGACCAGCTGGTTGTAGCAACCAAGGACTCCCGCGGCCGCCTCGATGTGCTGAGCTATGTCAACATTGCATTCCTGACTATGTGGGTCTTTGAGAGATGGCCCTCTTATGCTCCTGTTCCTTCTAAGCCCAGTAAGTGGTGTGTTCCTGGTGCGGAGGAGGAGCTTTCTAGTGGGAGAGCTGCCAGATGGTTTGGAACTCATTTTCCTAAGTGTGCCTGGAGCCTGATATGCGACGATCGCAGCGAGTTTACAGCTAGACCCTATGCCACGCGTGTTGAGAATGTGCGATGGTTCCCAAAATTGTACCCCTCCAAGGCTGTTGTTTTCTCGGAAGATATTCTTTTCGAGGGTCATAAGCGTTTCCACGAGCGCTATCGTGAATTCTTCTGCTGGTGCCTAAGAGGTTCTCTTCCTGCTCTTGCGGAGTATGTTCGCGAGCTTACTCCTAGGTACTAGAGGATCACGGTGGATGTCGATCCTACTCGGGTTTCTCCCCAATTTGGTTTTGATGCAGTGGCACCCTCGATCTGGCCGCAGTCCATCATAAGGGGCTGCTACAAACGACTACTGTCTGGCGAGTGCAAAACAATCTTAAGGAGCAACCTTCCCTTCGAGCCACCCCCAGGTAATCGCGCAGGTGGCTACTCCAAGAATTGGGTTGCCTGTTGGAATACCCAGCAGGCAAGGTTTGAGACACAGTCGGCCCCTCGGCCAAGCAGAGCTCCTGTGATCAAGAGGAATTCCTTCCCTTTCCGTCCTAACTGCAGCTTGGATGACTCTCAATATGGCTGCTACTCATTGCTGGATCATGAGAATCACTTGTGCCCCTCTACCATCCTTGAAGAAAAGATGGCCGCAGTTAAGAAAGGTGATTCGCACGTCATCAAATACAGCGAAGATTTCGCCAAGGTAGACAATCTCCTTTGCACGCGTTGAGTTTCTTTACTCTGATGTGTCGAAACTTATGCTCCATTTTCTGTTGTAGTGCTATGTGAGGAGGTTCGCATCTGGTGAACGCTCCAAGTTGCTGATTAAGACCATTGTTGCTGCGAAAAGGCAGGGTGAACCAGTTCGACTAGCAATGAGAATGGCTCCCGCAGTTGAGGCCCGAGTTCGCGAGGTCATCGAGAAGCCTGTCGCAGTTGCTGAGTATGCAGGAGATTCCTTGGAGGATGTCATCGAAGTTTCCGATGATGCCGAGGCTGACACCGTGCTGATGGAGGAAGATACTGATAACGCCCAATTAGGGGTTATCTTTTAGCCTGATTTCACGAGTGTTTGTGTCGGAAATAGCAGTTTTTGTCAGAAAATGCCTTAGAATGCCTCGGGAATCTAGAACGAGACGTTTATTTGTACTTCCTGGATTTCTGCTTATTTATTGCTATATTTGGATATGATCGCGGGTTTTCGTTCGTGTTGCCTTTTCAGGAACAGGTTCGGAAGGTGCATCGGGAAGCGTGCTGGGACCAAGCCGGGACCGTCTCGGGAAACGTGCACAGGACCGGGTCAAGACGGGAACACGGAAAAGCAGGAGAACACCAAGGGAGGCAAATCGGGAGCGTCAGGCACAAGAGTGGGACCCAGGGGACCAACCAGGCCCACCAAAGGACCAAGCAGGGCCCCCATCTTCCCCCCTGCCTGCGTATATATGCAGCCTTGCGTATATACGCAGGCAGGGAGGGAGATGGGGAGGTGGAGGATAGGCCCTGGTTGCGTATATACGCAACCCTGCGTATATACGCAGCCAGTTTGACTTTTTGGTCAAAGACGGTGGACCGATGGCAGATTCTGTAATTTCAGGCGCACGCGTTTCGAGGAAAACAGCACTATTTAAAGACTCGTCCAGACTCGTTTTGGAGACACAACACAATTCTCAGTACAACCGAAGGGCAAGTCAGAGCATTCACGGAGAGCACGAAAGCGCGATTCGAGATTCGAAGACTTAGTTTGATTTCATTCTCTCCCTTTATATTCAGAAACTGTGTTTTGTATTATGTCTAGTCGTAGCTAAACTTCTTACCTAGGTTCTCGGTGAACCTAGGGTTTCGTATCCAAATTTTATGACTACTTCGTTTATGGATTCATGATGACTATCTTAATTCAGCAAGTTATATCTGTTATTCTGGTTTTGATTATTATCGTATATGCATGATAGGATTGATCACCCAGGATTGTTATAGACCCGAGCTTGTAGGTGAAAACGTCAAGTTAGGGTTAGGAAGAAAAGCCAGGATTTAGTACCTTACCCTGATAGACCGACCAGAGAAAGGGAGATAGGGCTAGCATCGAAAAACGTGAGACCAACTGTTAGAGAATTTGACCCGGGCCATTCAGACAGGTTGGAAACCCTAACAGGATTAGACCGAGACTGCAGATTTAGGCAGCTTAACAAGAATCCGAAAGTCTGTAGGATCGGGATTACGTGTGGAATCTGAAAATTCACTGCACAACTGGTACGTTGCACAGATATCTAAACTGCTGAGTGTTTTCATAATCGAACGTAAAACTGAAATCTGTAGAAACCCTAGGGGATCCTGGAGCCTAGTCCTCATATATTATCGTAACAACCGATTTAATTTATTTCAGAAAACGTCACAAAAAATATTTACGTTTACGTTTTTAATTTCTGTTTTTAGTTTAGTAACTGCAATCACAACCTACTCCTCCTTGTTACTACACTCGGTTAACCAAAACTGACAACGTGAGTAAACCCGAAATAGTCCTCGTGGGAACGATCATCCGAGTCTAATTACACCTGGTATTACAAGATTCGTACACTTGCGACAGCACGTTAGTTTGCGCATCAAGTTTTTGGCGCCGTTGCCGGGGAAGATGCTGCTGAGGCTGAGGTTCGTGAGCAGATCGGGGAAGATGTAAGATCACATGCGAATGTGAATGTTCAAATGAGTGCTCCTGAGTCTCATGAGCCTTTCGCACCTGAAGGCGTTCCTAACCGAGCAGCGGCTTCTACTGTTGCCATTCCTTCAGCAAGGATTGAGCCTCCAGAGATTCCTCAAGCATGGAACTTTTGGAGTTCACAGGTAGGAGATGCAATCACACTTGGTGTGGCCTATAACCTTCCTGCCAACTATGAGGAGCTAGAGCTCGCAGCTGATAGGAGAGCAATGGAGCGAGGACAGTCTTCAGCTGCCCCAGTAATGCGCATCCCTTCCTTGCGCGAGATCCTTGAAGGAACTGGTATGTTACCATTATTGTTGTTCGCATCTTGCAGTCTTCATTTACGAGCTTCATGTTCTAACTTGAATCAACATTGTTAGGTTTGAAGCAAGCTGATGTGGACTGGCTGGTTCAAATGCGTCTCTCCTACCCTCGATCATTTGCGAGGTCCTTGGAGATAGAGCCTTTCAACAGGAGGCTGTTCTTGACCGAGGCCATCTGGATTTTGGAGCAGCTGTCTATGGCTACACCTGTGACCATCTCTCCTCAGAGCGCGCAGTTGCTTTTCAGCATGTGTCAAAACCTTCAAGCCAAAGTTCAGGGCAAGCTGGGATTCGGGTATCTTGTCAACAGAGTCACCCAAATTCGTGCGGCTGTGAATTTGAGACGCGGTTTTCATAACCTCGCATCTGAGGGGCAAAAGGTGGAGAAGCAAAGGCAGAAAGCTAAAGAGGCTGTGAAGCTCTTCCATGAAATGAGCGCCAACTACGAGCAGTTAAAGCGAGAAGTGGAGCAAGTGACAAATTTGTCACTTCAGTTTACTCCTGATCACTCCCTGGTCAAAGGGTTATTTTGAACAATAGCAAATTTGTTCTGAAAAAAATGTTAAAACATTATTGTTAATGTTGCTAGGGTTTCTCCCCCCTTTTTTTTATTCAAGGCTTTGAATGCCCGTTTTGCCCTTCCCGGGATTTGCTCGAATATCTGTGTGCGTATCAATTATGACGTCAGCTAGCGATATTCTGCCTTGATTTTCGCGCTAATTGCTTATCAGATAAGCACACTTTCCTTGGGAAGTCCATCCGTATCATGACCTTCCGTCATTAATTAGGACACGAAACTGAATCGTCGTAGCCTTTAGTAGGGTAATTGAATGTTGTCTTTATCAAGGCGTAAGTGACTGATTCTTGCCCCTTTTCCAAGCTTTGCTGACTCATCCCGGCAACTGAAGGGTCTCTACTGGGTCTATATAAACCCTGCCTCTTGCTGCTTGGGTTCCTCATCCCACAATGTGGCTTGCCATGAGTCCCTACGACTGCTGGCTTCAACGCTTGTCTTTCGTTGATTCATGGCAACTTCAAGTTGTGAAACCTGAGTTTGTGCTTTGTGCCATAGAAATAGTATCCAAGATCTTATTTTCGAGGCTTATTGATCTTGATAACCATCGTAAAGAAGATGCACATAATACATCATGCTTGCTCGAAGAATTTTCTTCGTCTATTATGTTTGCAGGTCGTGTTTCCGGCCGCCTCCCGGCGAGGTGCAGTGCCGTACTGACCTTCTTACCGATTCGTAATGAACGATGGATTTCTCCTCTAGCTTTTCCGGAGGAGAACTTGTTGCCTCCACGTTCTTGAACTCGGGGTGGCGAGCCATTGTGCTCGTCTCCGCGGACAAGGAGCTTCTTGCCCTAGGAGTTGCTGCTTGCCTGTTCTTCACCGACGCGTACGCCGGAACAGGTGGTTCTTCTGGCACATCTCTTGGGAAGAAGACCAGACAGAGGCCTTGTCAGATCCTAAGATCTTGAAGGTGGCGTCGCATAGCCTTTGTGGCGTTTGTAGGACGTTCATTTTATATCAAGACCCTACTTGCGACAGATCTTTGGTCGCAGACCACTATGTCGCATAACTTTTGTTAGGACCAGTAGGCCGATCCTTTTATAGTAAGGATTTCCCTTCTGTGTAACTTTCGCCTGTAAGCTACTATTCAGATGAATTGTAAGCCATTTTGGCTGTGTAATTAGCTCAGTTCGCTTTCGCTTGTAAGTTGCTATCTAGACAGATAAATTGTAAGTCATTTTGACTCATAATAAAGCGTTTTGCATCGTTTGCTGTTCTTGTTACAACAAATTACAATTTTGCATGCGTGTTGGCAAATTTCGCCTTTTATAGCGTTGTATTCACACTTTGCATTGTCGCTATGGTTTGCTATCCAATAGATAGATTCACAGACTATAAGAATCATTCATGAGAGTTGCTATCTTAGCAGATGAACCTTTAGATCGTTTGAGATCGCAGTTGCGCAGTTTTGTTGTCTTGGCAGACAAGCTTGAGAATCACTCAAGATCAGTTTTAAGTATTACTGCTATCTCGGCAGATAGGCTTTGGATCAACTAATATCGTTTTTGCTTAGCTTTGCTATCTCAGCAGATAGGCTCGGGATCAATTAAGATCAGACTCAAGTATGGCTGCTATCTCGGCAGATAGGCTTGAGATCAATTATGATCATGTTCGCATATTGCTGCTATCGCTGCAGATAGGCTTTTGATCAATTAAGATCACATTGCTTAGTGCTGCTATCTCGGCAGATAGGCTTAGGATCAATTAAGATCATGTTCGCATAGTGCTGTTATCACGGCGGATAGGCTTAGGATCAATTAAGATGATGTTCGCATAGTGCTGCTATCACGGCAGATAGGCTTTTGCTATCAAGAAATGGAGAAGGAAATACAGCAATAAACACAGCTGGAATTATAAAGTTCTTCCCATTTGGGAGAAGTCTTTTATTATAAACACTCTCATGTGGGAGAAGTGAGATTACAATTCCCTCATATGGGAGAGAAGACACATGAGTCTACGGCAATACAAAGCATAAAGTAGGCATTGTAATGTAACGCATGTAATGAGAGGAGTTAAGGATAATACTTCTTAATCCAGCGCATGTTGACTGAGCTTGGGGTTGAGGTCGTCCCGTGTAGCCTTTGTATATTGCAGTAGCCACTGTCAAAGACTTATTTGACTTCGAAGGGTCCTTCCCAGTTGGCTGTGAATTTTGGGTGAGCCGCCTCCCGCATCCAATGATCCGATGCACGCAAGACCAGGTCTCCAACTGCAAAATCTCTGCGTTGAACTGTTTTGTTGTACGCGCGGGCGATCCTTTCCTGGTATCGCCTGTTAGTCCGCTTAGCCTGCTCCCGCTTTTCTTCTAACAGGACCAAGTCATGATCGCGTTGATTCTCGTATAGTGCATGGAAGGCCAACCTTGCAGAGTTGATTTTTACCTCCGCAGGTACTACAGCTTCAGCTCCATAACATAAAAGGAATGCGGAGACTCCTGTGGGCGTCCTCGGAGAAGTTCGATACGCCCACAAGGCTATGTTCAAAGAATCAACCCATTTCTTGTGGTCGTCCGCAACCATCTTGCTCAAGATTCTCAACAACGTCTTATTGGTTGCCTCCGCCTGACCATTCCCCTTCGGAAAATAGGGGGTAGAACATATCTGCCTTATATTGTATTATGCTAGCTTCGCAGCTACCTGGCGATTGACGAAGGGTGTACCATTATCCGAGAGAATTGTGTTAGGAATTCCGAACCTGCATATGATGTTCTCTTTGATGAAATGGACTACAGCGAGCGCATTTGCTGCCTTTAGTGGTATTGCTTCTACCCACTTAGTGAACAATTCGGTCGCGGTGAGAATAAACTGGTTCCCGTGCGAGGTTGGTCGGATAGGGCCAACAAAGTCCAAAGCCCAAGTATGGAACGGCCATGGTGTTCCCAACGCATGTAGATCTACGGTAGGAGCATGTACTAGGTTGCCTTTGAATTGATACTCCTAGCACCTTCTTATTTTAGCGCGACCATCTGCTTCCATGGTGGGCCAGAAGTAACCGACTGTGAGGAGTTGTCTGCATAACTTCGCACCTCCCTGATGTTCCACTTGATGAGAGAGGTCCATCACCTCTTGTGCTTCCTTGCTGTCTAGTCATCGCAGCAAGTTACCCTCGTGGCTCCTTCGCCAGAGTATATTTTCTTGCACCACGTACCGTGCTGCTTTCCTCTTTAGTTTCTCGGTTTCTTTTCTCGATTCAGGCTCAATCCCCTGTGTGAGAAAGTCAAATAGTGGCTTCCTCCAATCCACGTCATCATCGACCAGAGAAATTGATAAAGAGTCCTTGATCAGTGCGCAACTCTCGCAATTTCCTTGGATCAACACTGCAGCCGATGACATGTTCGGCCAGTGAATCCCATACCTTTGGGCCTTTCTGTAGATTGACACCTCACTTTCTCCGCAAGTATGCTGGTGAATCTTTTCTAACAGCGCTTGTCCCTCCTGATACGACACGCATCGCATGAGTATCCCACCTGGGCCTCTGTAATAGAGAGCGTTGCAGTACCCCTTGGTGGATGCCCAGTTTTCTTTGCTCGTTCCTTCTGCGATGGCACGCAGTATTGGCTTTCTCCAGTCTGCATCATCCATGCATTTGTCCTCACACGCGTCCTCTGTCAACGCCGAGGACGTTCGCACTTCGATCAAGATTCTCGCGGGACACTTATCCGCACTAACCTTGTATCCCAGGGTAGACAAAGCATCAGCATGCCTATTATCTGCTCTGGGCTTGTGCTCGTACCTGACATCGCAGAATTGTTGCACCAGCTTTTGTACCAAATTCCGGTAGGGCAATAGGTTTATCTCCTTCAAACCGTACTCGCCCGAGGCTTGTTTAACGATTAGCTTGGAATCCCCCATAACCGTCAAGTTGCTTACTTCTAGTGCCCTTGCTGCGCGAAGACCTGCGATGAGAGCTTCATACTCTGCTTTGTTGTTGGTGTCTGCGAAGTCAAGCTTTGTGGACATCTGTATGACCTCTCCATCAGGTTTGGTCAGGACTATTCCGATTCCTCCACCTTTCCTTGTCGATGACCCATTGAAATGGAGCGTCCAGTAAGGCAACTCAACTGCATAGATCTCAGGTCCCTCCAGTTCTTCCTCAATTACAGGCTCATGACTATTATCAGGGAATTGTGCTAGCAAGTCCGCCAGCGCTTGCGATTTGATTGCCCGGGGTCGAACGCATGTGATGTCGTACTGAGAGATGGTCATATACCATTTTGCTAGTCTTCCACCAGGAGAAGTGTGACTCAAGAGATACCGTATGGGGTCACTCTTTGTAACCACGATCACTTTGTGGGAAGCGAAATAGTGCTTCAACTTTTCTATTACAAAGAACAAAGCAAGGCAATGACGCTCGATGTCTGTGTACCTTGATTCTGCTGGTTGCACTATTCGGGAAATATAATAAATTGGCCTTTCTTGCCCTTCATACTCCTGAGCCAAAAGCGCCCCTATACACCTTTTTGTCGATGTTAGGTACAGCAAGAGCGATGATCCGAGCTGTGGCGCGATCATTACCCTTTTTGACGTCAACAAGTCTTTTAGCCTTCCAAATGCGGTTTCGTGCTCTGCGGTCCAATCGTACACAGCATCCTTCTTGAGAAGATCGTTGAAGCAGAAGGTGATTTATGCGATCGCAGGGATGAACCTTCGCAAGTAGGATAGCTTCCCCATGAATGTATTCAAGGCACTTTGGTTGTGCGGTGCCGTCATGCTGGTGATGGCTGATACTTTGGCGGGGTCTGGCTCGATGCCTTGGCGATTTATTACACATCCCAAGAATTTCCCCGAGGTTACTCCGAATGCGCATTTCATGGGGTTCATCTTTAGCTGGAAACTTCTACATCTTTCGAAGACTTTCCGCAGATCCTCCAAGTGGTCGCTTTCTTCCTTGGACTTGACAACCAAGTCATCAACATATAATTCTACCTCTTTATGCATCATGTCGTGGAACAGGGCCATCATAGCTCGCTGGTAGGTCGCACCTACATTCTTGAGTCCGAAAGGCATAACCGTGTAATTGAAGACTCCCACTGTCGTGATGAACGCGGTTTTCCGTGCATCTTCAGGGTCCATCTTGATCTGGTTGTAACCGCTAAAGCCGTCCATGAAGCTGAACATGCGATGACCCGCGGTAGAATCTATGAGTAGATCAATGTTGGGAAGCGGAAAATCGTCTTTGGGACAGAAACGATTAAGGTCTCGGAAGTCCACACAAATGCGAAGCTGCCCATTCTTCTTCACCACTGGCACAATGTTGGCCAACCATGTAGGATGGTGATTCGGCTCGATGAATTTGGCAGTCAATAGTTTGACGATTTCTTGCTTGATCTTCATGTTGATCTCTGGCCTAAAGCTCCTTGTGATCTGCTTTACCGGCTTAGACCCTGGGATTACATCTAACCTGTGCATAGTGATGCTCGTGTCCAGACCAGGCATCTCATCGTATTCCCATGCGAACACGTCTTTGTACTCAGTCAGAAGTTGTAGCAATCTTTCCTCCTCCTCGCTTGTGAGGTCTGCACTCAGGAAGACTGGCCTTTTCTTTTCTTCGTTTGGGCTTAGGAATACCTCCTTCAGCTCCTGCTTTAGCGGTTTGGGCTTGTCCTCCATGCATTCGGGTGCTTCTTTTAGCTTCTCCTCTGGAGCGTCTGGTGTTGGTTTGTCCAATTCCATAACCTGCTCAATTTGATTGATTTGCTCAGGGATACCCCCATGCTCACGTGGGGACACCCCCGCGCACCTTCATATGCGGTAACATTTCTTCCCGTTGGCGTAGAAGCTCTCTATCTCCTTGCCTTCAGGATCATGTTTTGCTATCCTTTTCAGGGTGTACACGTTCTTTCGCTGATAAGCAATTCACGGTGTCTCTTCTTGCGCAGACGACTTTTCTTTGGACTCCTCCCTCGTCACCATCACCCCCGCGGGTGACTGATCTTTGATATCCTCCCACCGAGGCAAAGGAGTGGGGTTGAACGGTCCCGGCGTTTGCTCATCTGCCATTTCGGTGAACCATACTGCCTCGGAGAGGTGCGCTTCATCCAGATTGAAAGGGTTTACCGAGGCTGGTATCTCCACAATTCTATCGTTCCAGATAGCTTTCATCACCTGATGAGTCGTCGAGGGGATTGCATCGAAGCGATGAATCCAGGCCCGACCGATGATCATATGATACGTAGTGTTCGCATCTATGACATAAAATTTGGCTGAACATTTGATTTTGCCAATCTGGACACCCAGACGGATCCATCCTATCGTCATTCTGGAGTCGTTTCCAAACCCCATCAGTGGAGATGGTCGTCTAACAATCTTGTGTTCTGGGATCCCTGCCAGCTTCAAAGTGTGGAGTGGGACCACGTTAACTGTTGCTCCGCTGTCGACAAATGCTCGTTTGAATTCGACACCATTGATTACTGTTGTCACATACAAGGGCTTCTGGTGGCTCGCATCTGTCTTTTTGTCGCTTGCGGAGAAAGTTATGACCTTTTCTGTAGAGCGAGATGCCCTGACAACCTTTCCGTTGGAAACCACGACGTCTTCCTCGTAATCTTCCGCTATCCTCAGGATCGCCTTTGTCATCTCTTTCCGGCATTTCTCCAAAAAGTTCATTTCATCGAAGAACATGTTGAACCCGTGCGACCCCTTCATCCGATCAGCACGTTCGTCCTCCGTGTCTATGTTGTACTCCTCGTCATTGTGGATCTCGGCAACGATGGGTAGACTATCCTCCGCAATCTCTTCGAGGTCCATAATCGAGATCATGGCAACCTCTTTGCCCTTCGGCTCTTGCTCCGCGTGGGCAGGCAGTGGATTGTTTTGCACATCCTGTCTCTGGTCGCTGACAATCAACTCGCCGTCTTTCATCTTTCGGCTTACCATGATCCTAAGCTTCTTGCAGTCAGCCGTGGGGTGCATGAACTTTCCGTGACATTCGCACCACTTTGGGTCCCTCATCATCTCCTTGGAGGGTATCCTTTCGAGCGGCGGCAAGATACCATCTTTACGCCATTGTCTGCACAAGTCACTCGCTTCTTCTACCGAACACGGTAAAGGTGGTGCATCAAAGTGTGCGACCTTTGGTTGCTTTAGGGGCGAGACCGTATTCACTTCAGCCTCACGTCCCCTCTTGTAGCTGAACCTCCCAATTTTAAAGGTAGTCCGCTCGGGGATCGCTCAGGGGCATGCTTCTTTTTCTGCCTCTCCACTATAGGCTCTATGTTCTTTGTGCATTCAATCAGCTTTGAAAATGTAGGAGTTTGTAGGTTGATAAGCATACCTTTGTACTCGTCTCGCATGCCCTGCAGACATATTTCCACGAGCCTGCCTTCGAGTACTTCATCCCTGCATTCCAAGGACTTAGCTCTGAACTTCTTGATGAATGTCACTCCATCCTCCTCGCGCTTCTGGTACATGCGAGAGAGATGAATTATCGTCACCTTTTCTTCCACCTGGAAGAATTTAGTGTAAAACTTCTGGACCATGTCGTCCCAGGTCTTCACAGATCCGGCCTCCAACGTCCTGTACCACTAGTAGGCCACCTTCCCCAGGGATTTCGGGAACTCACGCATCAGCAACTTGGGATCAGCCCCGTATGACCCCATCACATCGATGAAGCGCATGACATGCTCATGGGCGTTTCCATTGACGTCTTCGAACTTGTCCCATTTAGGAGCCTTGTACCCGACAGGGTTAGGCAAGAGGTAGATTTCGCGTGGGATAGGGGGATCGTTGTCTACCTTCGGGATTATGGTTTCTGCGAACGTTTGATTAGCCAAGATGGTTTCTATGCGCCGCTGCAGCGACGTCATACAATCCGGAGCACTTCCCCCAGCAGCAGGAGGAGGAATTGTTGCAGGTGGAGGCGACACATATGCCGCGGAGGGGCTAGGAACATACTGTGAATTCGTATTGCCCCACACCGCTGGCGGAGGAGGCAAAGGGTATTGTGAAGGCGGATTAGATGCCAGGGTTGGCGGTTGAGGAACATGAGCGGTAAGAGGCAATATTTGAGCTGTTTGCCCCTGAACTGAGGGTAACTGCGCCGTTGCCGGTGGAGTTTGAAGGTTAGGGTTAGGTGGTGTGGTTGACACTCCCAACCCCTGAGTGGTGGAAGCTCCTCCTCCCTGAGAGACGGCAGTGGCTGATGTGGGATTTGGGGCGAGAGTCCCTAGGATGGCCATTATCCGTTCTAGCTGCGCGGACTGAGCTTTGAGAGCCTTCGCCTGATTCTGGATGGTAGCGTCTAGGGCCTCTAGCGTCGGAGTTTCACCAGCGGCCGTAGGAGTGCGGCAGGTCTCCTCTCCTGAGGTGGTCTCTGTGGAGGGTGATCTGTTACTGACATCATCTTCATGAGACATTGTTGCTTGCAATGGTAAGTTCACGTCGGGTTCACCAAATGTGTACGAGAGAATCCTGCAGAGAGAATTCTATATACACCGAGAGTAGGGTAAAGAAAAAACACAGGAAGAATAGGGTTGTGTGTAGGGAGAGAGTAAGGCAATAGTACTGTATGAGAGAGAGACAAGATTTTGGCAGAGCTTTCGCGTAGTTCAGGTGAGTCCCCCCTTGTATGGAAGGGTTAACGATCCTATATATAACAGAGAATGTGACCGTTGTAGTGTGGTTAATGCGCCCATCAATGGCGGCTTAATTAGCTCAACCACAACGGCACGTTCGTCCGCGTATATAGGGACCGTTACAGCACGTTATCCGCGTATACCGGAACCGTTACGAGGTTGACCGGGTTTTGACCGGGTTTATGGAGCTCGTACCATAAATCTCTCAAAAGTAGTTACTAAGGGTCGCGCGCGGGCTTGTTTGTCGCTCGCGCACGACAGGACTTACTCTAGCCTCCAAACCACTAAGTCCCTACAAGTCCCGTGTGGTGGTATGCGAGGGCCCTGTCTCGCAGCCCCCACGTGGATCAGCGCGGCTGGTGATCCAGTGTGTGTGGAGCACAGCTAGATGTGCTAGATGGTCGCCACGTGGCCAAGATCTGCTTGTCTAGAAAGCACTATCTACACTTCTCTTTCAGCTTACTTCACTTTTTGACACTATTTACTGGGTCACTTTGACCCGGTGATTTGGTTAACAAAACGATATAAGAATTTAGTAATATTTGCATGATCTTGTTAACAAAACAATACAATACTATGAAAAGATTACAAAAATATTATATCGTTTGCCATCCAAATCACCGAGTCAATGTGACCCTGGTTAAAAAGGTCAACCGCACTTGAAAGAAAACAAACAGAGGTAGTATGAGTTAGGCTCCGTTTGGTTGGTGGTAAAACATTTCCCTGTAAAATATTTTCCCCCGTTTTAGTGTTTTGGTGTTGTTTGGTTAGAAGTAAAACGTTTTCTTGTAAAAAAAAATTCCTCAAATGATGTAAAATGATTTACACATCTCAAATCCGTAAGTCATTTTTCGGATAGTGAAGGAGCACAACAACTCATACTAACACCTCCACCACCACTACAACTTAACTGTACCACGACCCATCACCGCCACCCATCACTGCAATTTCCGTCACGGCCCACTATGTTGGCAAGAGTCAACCAAACACGAGAAACTATTTGTGGGGAAAATTTTTTCACGCAAAACAGTTTACGCGTAGAATATTTTTCCACAAACCAAACAGAGCCTTCAAAATCCACTCGTTTGATTAAATGAGTAGAACACTACCCATCTGCTTAAACATGTTTATGAATGGATAAGCAAGAGCATCCAGTTAAACCATAGTTCCGTTATAATAATTGATTAAGTTATTCTTAAAAGACATTCTCTTTTTATCTAGATCAATATAATATTCTAGTCATACCCTTTAACGATGATTCTTTTAGGAAAGCAAAAAAATGAAAACACGTGATAGCACTATTGTTGGCCAAATTTGTTTAAGAATTAAGCAAAATGTTAGCCAGAGCATAGTTTTCAAAATCAGACCAGCAATTTCGCCATTGCCGGTTCGGTTGAGTAGTCCGAACGCTGGTGTAAATAAACCGGTCAAAACCGCCGGCTCGAGCAAAACCAGAGTACCGGTCGATTTTACCGATTTTCACTTCCGTTGATTCTTCAAGCAGCCAGACAAGCGGTACTTGGACAAAACGAGAGTAGGTAGACAGACTCAAATTCAGAGAGAATCGCACCAGTCGATAGACGATGAATGATGGCAGATATATGTTAAATAGAGACGTTGTCGGGATAGAGATTGGGAGAAGTTGCTGAGAAGGATAATAGTAATTAGATATGAACCGAAGATAGCCGTAACTCTGCTGCCAGGTGGGGACTCTCTTTGATAGCCACTAGTTCTATCATGAGCACGACACGCTGCCTCAGAATTCGCCAAGGTCGTCCTGCCAAAAATGATCCTTATTCATCCCGAGTACACACAACCAACCCCCCGAGGCCGCAGTGTATTCTCGCCAAGAGCAGTCACAGTTTATCTTTACTTTCCCTTCCGGTGGTGACAACCAACCAGTAAACCCAGCCGGCTGTTTTTATGCAAATCTTATAAAGCTCCACCGAGACATGCTTCTTTAAACCAAAATAGGTATTCTTCTCCCATTTTCACAGCACATTCCATGCTTAAATTATTGTTGTTGAAGCGTATTTCGTTTCTACTTCTCCATATTGCCCATATTGTTTCGCAAACGTTGCTCCTTGCCTTACTAAAAAGGCCCACAAGCCATTCTGTAGTAGTGTCTTTCTTAGCTGCAAAAAAAATAAAAAACTTCACCAATAGCATTTTCCCAACTTTCTTCGGGCAAGTAATGAAAAAATGGTCATCTTATTCAAAAACATGACCGCAAGATTGGCACTCCAACGGCATTGCAAGCCCACGAGACCAGAGAATGGTGGCGACCGAGAGAGAGAATTTCCAAATACGCCAAACCGGGAAATCATCTTTTTGGAATCTTCAATCGCCAACGTCGTCACAACCATGTTGCATTAGAAAAACCACCCGAAGATGAAGGACAATCCTTTGTTCTCTTCGATTGGGCCTTATACCCCGAACAAACCAATTAGACCCCATTATCCCCAATGAAACCAGTATGACGTATCCTCCATACCCTCGTGTATAATGGAAACAGTCATTAAAAAATGTGTGTAAGCCGGCCGTAATAACTGATGCACCCGGGCTTCATCCCATGAGCCAGTATTGCTATTGATAAGTTCATCCACTGTGTTATTCTCTAAACCTACTGGGCAATGTGTAAAAATCCCAAAGGGGTCATGGTAGCCATTTATATTGGAACATTCTTACTCGCCTCCCATGTATGATTTTCCACATCAAAACATATTATATCAAATCTACACCTGCAATCAAGCTACGGAAAGTGTAAGATCCTAGGAAATTGGCCTGATCTTGAAGTCCAGTATTGAGGATTCCTTGAAATATGTTGCTCTAAAAACTCTACTAACCAGACTGTTTGGGTTCATCGGGAAAAGCCATGTATGTGTAGCAAGGATAGCAATATTGAAAGCCTGGAAGTCTTTGAATCTGTGGCCACCGTCCTCTTTATCCCTCTTTAGATTTTTCCATGCTACCTAGTGCATCGTTCGTTTATTCTCGTGACCACCCCACCAAAATTGACGGATAAGTTT
Organism: Linanthus parryae; assembly: GCA_023055425.1. Lineage (NCBI taxonomy): Eukaryota > Viridiplantae > Streptophyta > Magnoliopsida > Ericales > Polemoniaceae > Linanthus > Linanthus parryae. The sequence goes on from JALGPY010000001.1 coordinate 118,977,143, forward strand.
TTCATTGTCTTGACATATCTCAACCAATAGTTAAAAACAACACATTGTATAATTTGAGATTGCCTGAATGATTGATTTAATTAATATCTCCTTACCGGCTACACTTAAGGCCTCCCCCTTCAGTCTTTTATCTTGTTACATGTCCAATCGTGACAGGGGCCGAAAATTACCGATTTACTTCTTCCGAAAGCAGTGGGAAGTCCCAAGTAACTGTACGTACTCCACAGTGTTAACTCAATAAAATGCGATCCTCATGCTTCACATTCTCAAAGAGAACGTTTAATGACTTATGAAGGTTAGGCATTTGGCCAGATGCTACTTCGTGATCCAAACGCAAAGTATTGATCTTTTCACTTGTGGCTTTAATAAGAAGGAGACTATCATTCGCAAAGAACAAGTTGGATACGATAGGGCCTCCTCTAGAAATAGATAACCCCGCTAATCGTCCTACAGAAGCAACAACTGTTAGACTTTTAGAGAGAGTCTCGCTAACCAACAAGAACTGGTATGGCGACAGCGGGCAGCCTTGTCTCAAATATCTCTCAGGTACTATCTGACCATGCGCCTCCCCACTAACAATCAAAATATAAGAAGCAGTCGATACACGTTTCGTTACAGTCTCAATCCAGTGTCTACCAAAGCCAATTATCTCCGTAACTGCACAAATAAAGTCCCACTCAACATGATCATACGCCTTACTCATATCTGCTTTGAGCGCAAGGAAACAAGTTTTGCCTTTTTCCTATTCTTCATGGAATGCAATAGCTCAAAATCAGTTTAAATATTATTTATAATAAGTCTTCCTGGAACAAAGTCATTATGAGTTTCTGAAACCAGAGAGTCAAAATCAATTCGAGACGATTCGCTAAAATTCATGTAAATCATGTGGACTGTTGAATACAAACTGATTGGTCGTAAATCAATAGCTTTACGAACTTGTAATTTAGGAATTAGAGCTATAAGGGTATGGTTGGACCAAGATACGTCACTATCACTATTGAGAATCTAGGCAAACCGCTTCTACTTCTGCTCCAACAATGCCCCATAAACGCTGAAAGAAGGATGACGGGAACCCCTCCGGATCCGGCACCTTGACAGACTCAAGTTGTTTCAGTGCAGTCCGAAACTCCTCAGAGGTAAAATTTTATTCCAACTGAGTTATTTGTTCTAGGGTTACGAGTTATTCTACATGCAACAACCCCCTTATCCGGCTCGGGACAAGACCGGGAGGGCGATGCTTAATAGAAGCGACGGATATCAAAAGCAATACATTTCACAACACTTATTCATATTTTTAAACACTAAACTTAGAGTATTACACAGGAGGTGCTACTATTACACAAAATTATTACACAAAACATATCTAACATTATTAGACAAACTACTAGTGACGTCCACACTCTAGATGAGTCTCGCGCCCCTTCTATTTCACAAACCAGCTCCTAGGCCTGCGGTGGGAGGAAAAATAAGAACCGCAGTTTTCAAAGTCAGCAAGAAATGCTGAGTGAGATACACCTTAGCGTGTAAAACAAGAAGATGAGATAGTTGCGGATTCACGAGTTAAGTAAAACAGTAACAGAGTACGAGTAGAACGTTATCAGAGTTTGCAGCAGAAATAATCATTTATGAACGCTTCAGAAACAAATCCATTTATCAAATTTTGTTCCATTGCACATTTTCAAACACAGAAGCAAAGATGTTCAGTTATTCTCTCTTCTCGCTATACCAGGGTAGACCAGTGACCACAACAGACATACTAGACCTTAAGTGTTGCAACACCCTCCTAAGAGCGTCAATCTTAGGAGTGTTATCTAGATGATGGACCCTAGCCAATAAGGCATAGAGCCGGGGAACGCGAAGTCCCGCATTTTAGGGATAAAACCCAAGGGATCTAAACCTTAGGGGCACACGAAGTCCCGCATTTTAGGAATCTGAGCCCAGGGGTTCGAAACCCAATAGAAGTAAAAAAAAAACTGGTTCCGGTACAAGCGAATCTTTCTACTTTGCATTATGAACGGATTACTATTGCGTGACAGTTTCAAGAATCATTTTGAAATGTAGTCAAACTCAAATAAAGCATGCGAAGCACAAAACACAGTTTGAGACAGAATGAAAATCAAACATTGACACGAAAGAGGCTAGGCGAGCTAGGCTAAGCATATAACTCACCTGAAGTCTACTCAGCAGTCATACAACGGATGTTCGACGAAACCTACGTCCACGTATCCGTCTCCTACAATTTATAAATCTCTAGTCATAACGGTGTTATTTTGAATAAACGAATGCACTAACTCTATAAAATTGCACGGTTATTTCGAATACTAGTCATTTCTCCCACGACCCCTAATTCGTCTTTACGTCATATTTTTATATAAAGGAGCATTTTGAAATAACTTGATTATTATTAAATCAACATTAATAAATACTTTTCCAAGATAAACAAATTATAATTACCAGCAATATTAAGAAAATAGCATTATCTTCTTTATAAAAAGTTATTTTAGCTAGAAAACAATATCATAATAAATATACTTTATTAATAAGTAATTAAATAAATAATTCAAATTCATTATATAATGAAACTATAATGACATTACACAATAAATATTTATCAATGCAAATTATTTTATTATCTCAAATAGGCTTCTTGCTAAGAAGAGTTTATTGAGCAAATACTCGGAAATCACTATTTAAAGTGACGTTTAGTATTTAAAATGATATATTTTTCAAGAAAAATAATGATTTACTCACATCATATTCTTACTACCAAATTAATCATCTTATTTTATATTATTAAAACGTTCTTTTATTTTTAAGAATATAATTTATTTTGCCATAATTATATTTTTATTCCGAAACATCAATTTTTATTTAATCTATTTGAAACATATGTTAATACTACCTCCGTTTCTTCTCTTTCAGCTTACTTCATTTTTTAACACTATTTATTGGGTCACTTTGACCACGTGATTTGGTTAGCACAACAATACACAAATTTAGTAATATTTGCATGATTTTGTAGAGTAAAGATCTTTACTCTACAATACTATGAAAAAATTGTCAAAAGATTCCATTGTTTTAGTATCCAAATCACCGAGTCAAAGTGACCCAGCTACGGGTAAAAAAGTCAACCGAAGTTGAAAGAGAAGAAACATAGATTGTATAACATTACTAATTAATAATCTAATTAATGAAAATTCCAGAAATATAAAGTACAACTAACCCCCAGCAGTTTCTTCAAAAGACACACACAACCCCTAAGTTTTTGAAAACAACTCTTTTAAAATACACTTAGCTCCCCAAACGTGCACATTCAAATCGATCGATCTAGACACGGATTAAAGCATGAAAAACATGATTTTGACTATTGAAATCAACTCACGACGAGATTTAGAGCTTACCCAACCCAAGAACGTGAGAAACGGTCGAGAATCGAGTCGGGTCAAGTCGCCGAAACGGGTCGCCGGAGGTGAGCTCGACCGGAGCTGTTTCCGGTGGTTCTTGGCCTCGGTTGAGAGCTCCAGAAGCTCAGTTGGATCCCTTAGAGACTATTGGAAGGTTCTAAGAGTAGTGGGTGGCTCTGTTTTGGGTTACCCGAAATCTCGCCGGTTTTAATGGCCGACGATGGTGGCGATGGTGATTCTGCGGCTAGGGCTGTGGTTGTGGAGGCTTTTGCTTCTTCTCCTGGTGCTTTAGTGAGTGAGAGAGAGAGAGAGTAAGAGAGGGTGTGGCAGAGAGGGGAAAGAAAACAGAGAGTGGTGGCCTTCGGGCTTCTTCCCCAACGGCGGTGGTAGCTGGGTTGTCACCGCTACTAGCTGCTGCTACTGAATTCGTCCAGAGAAAGATATGGGGAGGAAGAAGAGAAACAGAGAGTGGAAGAGAGATATATAAACAGAGGGTGGTGGCGGTGGGTTTCTCTCGGGTTCTCTCCCGACGGTGGCAGTGGTGGTGGCCGGTTTTTGCCGGCCGCTGCTGCTGCCTTGTGCTCTGTTCGGGGTCAGAGAACAGAGAGGGAGAAAGAGAGAGAGGCAGAGGGAGAGATGTGAGGCAGAGAGTTGAGAGGTGGTGGTGGTGGAGAGGTTGAAGGTGGTGGTTATGGCGGTGGCGTTGGCGGACGGAGAGGAGGAAGAAGATGAAGGTGAAGATGATGATGGTGACTGTGAGAAGAGAGGGAGGGTGGCTTTTATAGGGAGGTTGAGGAGGTGGAAGAGACGGTGGTGCGGTGGTTTGTCGGGCCATGTGGCTGCCGAAGGAGTAGGAGAAGAAAAGGAAGAAGAAATGAAGAAGGAACTTAAGAATAAGACAAAGAAAATGATGTTGTCTGGTGACACATCTTCAAGTGAAAAACAACCTCTTGGTTATTATTTGGTGTGGTACGTGTAGGAAGTCTCGCACTGGTTGCTATCGCGAGATAATTTGGAAAATAATAATAACTGCGCTAAAATTAGGTATCGATTTGGATTCTCATACGTTATTAATACGATAAACTAACTAGATATTATTATATATATATATATTTCACAACTAAATTTATATTATTGTCGGTATTTTTATTTTGTTTGACTCTCTGAGTTACTATTTTACCCTTAGGGTTTAGACGGAGTATTACACTACACCTTCAAGCATTGGCTCCATCTGAAAACAACATGTATGTGTCGTCGCTAAATACCCGTAAAATAAGATGAAGAGCAAATGAAGGTAGGGTAAACAAGCATCCCACTCAAGTGACAAATAATAATTTTGGAAGATCCGCCCGTTTGGGCTATAAATATTTTTGGTTTGGATATAATGGGCTCAGGCCCTATCAATCATTAATTCAACGGTCCAATCTTTTATCAAACAATTATAAAGAGGAAAAAGAAAAATTAACTCATCATCACAACCGTCCATTCCCAATGCACAAATGCTCTCAACGTGATCTGTCCACGTGACAGCCTTTGTTGGATTCACGCACAAACTCGTGATCTGTCATCTATCTATCCATTTTTTCCCACTTCTATTTTGTTGGGTTTTGGCGCCACTGCTCTATTTCGACTCCCATTTCGAACTACTCCAGAGCTCAGACCAGACGGCGGAAGAGAGGGATTTCTCAGGTGAAGTTAGCAAATTGGATCTGATGGAGTCGAGATCTGGCGAAGGCTCTTCGAGTGTTCCGGCGACCGACGACGACGACGAGACGTTGATTTCCACCACCGACGCCGAGCTCTTGAAGCGGGCTTGGCGGACGGAGAAGGCTGCTCCCGAAGTACTCAACTTCGAGAAGGATTTGGTTCAGCGGTCCAGAGAACAGATCCAGTTAGTGGTAAACATTTTCGAAAACCCTAATTTCTCATCCTAATTTTGTATCTATCTGCAATTTTTTTGTCTCTATCTATGTTTTTGAACGCGAGTCTTGTCACAATTGTTGATAAATTGAGTGAAATTGATCTAGTTGTTTGATTTTATTTGAACTTAGATTGAAATTAGAACATCACAATTTAGAATTTTGTGTGAGAAAGTTAACAATTCTATGAACATTCCTTTGTGAAACATAGGTTAAAAGATGGGTCAAAATAGGTTTTGAGCTATTAAGTTATTTTCTGGATGAATCATTCCCTATCCAAATTACTCTAACTGTAACTACCTTTTGGTTCTAGATGTGATAAACTGATAATGAAGACAGGATCACATTTGTTGCTTTGATAGATTGGATGCAGATCATAAAAACCTTTCTGAGTACCAAAGTTGAAAGCAATAATAGAAGATAATAAGGTCATTGACAGATTCATACATATGCAGCGGCCTCAAAGTCAAAATAAAACTCAGAATATAAGTGACTAAAATCCATTCACATCAACACAAGACTGCTATACGTGTTGCTTTAATCTTTCACATGGGCTTTACAGATGCCTACTGACTACTGGTGTAGCTTGAATATTTGTTTGGTTAATAGTATGCTTCATATTGTCTCCTTCCCTTAAGTATTTCCTTGTCAAAATTAAAAGTTTTCAATGGTTGAATGAGTGATTCTTTGGAACATTTTAATCTTATGTTGTCTAACGGTCTACTCCCGACAGATTTTACATTAGCGTGCAAATATGTTCGTCTGAAAAGTAAACAGAATTCTATTCAGATCTGAAAAGCAATTGGTTCAGGCATGCTGCACCTGTTCTAAAACATTGAATTGTACGGCTAAACCTAGTATGTAAATTAGGCATTTTGATTGTGGCAGTTGACTTATGATAATCTTGGTGTTTATTGTGTTCTAACCCAAATATTGGTGATTCTATTTAGGAAGAAACTATAGAAGAGTCTATGATGAATGGTGATGATCCACTCACTGTTTCGCTTTATCAGATGGACTTGGATCGGACACTCTATCTTTTGAGATCATACCTTCGCACTCGTCTCCAGAAGGTGAATGAATAAACTCTCTGTTTGATTAAAAGTGTGTTTGGATTGGCTGCCTGCTTGAATGCTAGCACACAGTGCAATACTTTTAAAGAGTCTGGAGGAGAAGTTAGCAGAGACTGAACTGTTTAGAAAACATCCGACTTCTTTTAGAGCTATGTAACGGATTATTCGCATTTAGTACTAAAAGAGGATATAGGAAGATGGGATATTAGGTCTCTTTGGTTGTGATCTTCCTTTTCTTGTTGCGCAGATTGAGAAGTACATGGTTCATATCCAAAAAGATAATGAACTGTGGAAACGGCTTTCTAAGCAAGAACAGAAGTTTGCCATAAGGTCAACGGTGATCCTTACTGTCTCTTAATGCTTTGAAGTTTGACAAGAACTGAATGATTTTACTATCTGTTTCATCTGTATCCCTTAAATAATACAGGTGCATTGAAGACCTTGACGAACATTTAGACAAATCAGTCCTATCAAAATTTCCTGATCGTTACAAGTCCAGTTTAAAGCAATCTGTCATCAGTGAGGAGGATGACATGGGTATGTGTTACATCTTAGTTTGAAGTATATTTTCACTCCTTCAATTTCGCTGTGGGTTCATTACATGTTCACCGAAATGGATCAATTTTTTGTTATCTCATTGCATTTATTAAATGTTCACTGAGAAGAATGTTTTCCGGAGAACTACCATTTAGTATGTCCAACTTCTTGTATGCCCAAAGTCAATACTCTTTATTTGGGTTATGTATGCTTAACATCCAAACACAAAGCTGGTGAGTTATGAAAGGATCCTGCCGGATGCGGGCTGTTCCTCTCGCTGGAAAGTTCAGTAGAACCGACAAATTCAAGCACAGATGGATGAAATCAAGCACAACTGCCTGGGAATGCAATTGAAAAATGGATTACATAGAATTGAAGTAAACTAACTACAACTAAGAAAAGAAAATAAATTACCCCGCTGTTCGTACCCTTTTCTCACAACGCCCATTTCTTAAGAACTATAGAGGAAAAGAATGCCGAAAAGACCATATTGCCCTTCAATTTAGCTCCATTTCACAAGCATGCCCCTGATTGATCTGAAAATTACCACCCACCCTACATAAACTTGAAATTTACAGTTATGTCCTCCGAGGATCCTACAAAAGCTGTCTCTTTTGAAACACTCATGTCCTTATGGGTGGAGTTCGAAACAGATGGTTGCAAGAGCCTTAAATCAAGCCGTAATCAACATTGTTAACTGACTGAATATCAAAACCACTTCTGCCAGTTGTAAGACGAGGTTTTGGACCTCTAAAGTATCCCAATGTCACCAATGCACCAAGCTAGTAAACTCTTCCTCTGTTTAGCTCATCAATGAACTTTTTAAAGTTGACTCAAAATGGAATGTGCTCGAAAATAGTGAGTGTTGTTGCAGCACCAAGGAGAATGTAACAACTGGTTCAGGAAAGGTCAAAATTCAAATCTTTGCCAAACAGTAGAATGAAGCTTTTGTTTTTAAACCACAAAAATCTGAATTATACGATCCCTCGGCTTTTGTACCACCACTGCCTCTAGGTGCTTTCCCCCAAACATTATGAGTGATATTGATAGAGCTAAGATCATCTCCAACACTCGAGTTATTTAGCGGTTATAGTTGAAATATAAACGAGGGCAAAAAAGGGGCTCCAATAGGATCTCTAATTGGCTTGTTCTTTTGACGGATCTTTATTCTGCTCTCCACATTTGGAGATCCAAGTAGAGATCTTTATATTTTCTTTGAACATGTTCATGACGGTTATTCCTAATGTCCTCAAAGCTCTCTTGCAGGAAACATTAAGGATGTGACATGTGTTATTTAACTAGTCATTTAGCTAACACTATTGGAATTTGGAGCACATGCTAAAAATTTGCAATGGTGAAAATAAGGATGAATGATTTTTTTTTTTAAATTATAAATAACTTTTAACTACAATTATTGGAGTCTTTGGAGATGTTCTAACAAGTCTTGTGACAACATTTGCCTCATTGAAATTGTGGCGCAATGCCCCTATTGTGCCCATCCATCTTGTTAGTTTGATTGTGGCACTACAAAAGAAATCAATGACAGCCCATGCATAGCACTGCACCTGAAAATCAAGGAGGGAATAATAGAAGTAGAGCCTTCTAGTTAGATCAATTCTTTTACTGCTCCAGTACTTCAGACATGCAACATTTACTAGGGAACATGTAGTGGCCTCGATTTATCGCTTACTGTTAAATGGAAATGCTTGCTGAAGCAAATAACAACATGCTTCAAGGTGTTACTGCCTGATTTATTAGGTGATACTGGCGATGATGTGCTACCTCATATACGTCCAGATTAGGGAACTTGTAAATGGAATGTAGCTGCAGTTCATTCATACCAACATACTATAGCATTATGTTGCCCATCCCCTTTAGTATGTTACTCGTAACCTGTAGTGTCGCTTTGATTCGTCGGTACACACCACAAGAGAAAACTATGGCTATGAACATTGCGGCCTGTAGGCTTTGTCCATCACTTAAATGAACCGCCATTTTTTCACGTGAACAAAGCACAAGCACCCACATATCACTGTATATTATCAGCCTCTCTTTGGCAAACATTTCTTTGGAAGAAACAAACATATTTTTAGTAAGCCAAGTGGCAAGGATGTTAATGGTAGGGAGTCCAGAAGAAGCAAGAGCTTTCTGATTGGTTTCAAAATAATGCACAGTAATTATGAAAAATTCAACACGTATCCTGGAAATAAGAACCAAAACACATACCTCATGCTCCCAGTATCACACACCTTTTTACCATCAATGCCTTCATCCACAATCAGTTTCCTTACTGCTGTTGATGATTGTACTTCCCCTGCATCTGTAGCAAAATACCGCCATTACAATTTATTGCATGCTTAAGAAGTTACTGATTAACCAATAAGAATAACTTGCTAACATCTTTGTTCGCCACGGTCAGTCTGTTCCATTCGGCACAGCTAATTGTGGTGAGCTCTAATTCCCCAAAGAACTTTGCCTCAGTGGTGAAACTTGATAGTTCAGAAAACAAGTAGCCTTAGGAATTAGGGATCATGACAATATTATTAGGTGGAAGAGCAACTTCCTTGTAACTCACCATAGTCTCACCGCCCTTCAATATTACGGGAATTGAGGGTTTATGTACTGCAAGACGTGAATCTGTAACTCTGACGATTGCCCCTTCATGGTTAATTGTAAGAATCCATGGGGTTCCACCTCAAAACCAATTGGCAATGAGGAGAGTTGTAGCCCAGGACACTTATTAACTATGTTTCTTCTTCTTAAATGTCCGATGTGGGACTTCTCAACACGCCCCCTCACGTGTAGCATTCTTTGGCCTACACATGGATCTTTTGTCTGCGGGTGGCGGTGAGCACGTGGGTTGTTAGACCATTCACGTGTGTGAGCCGAGACTCTGATACCATGTAAGAATCCATGGGGTTCCACCTCAAAACCAATTGGCAATGAGGGGAGTAGCCCAGGACACTTATAAATTATATTTCTTCTTCTTAAATGTCCGATGTGGGACTTCTCAACATTAATCACCACACACTAGAAGCTCCACAAGAAATTATATTTTCTTCCCTACTTTCATATGTTCTACCCTGATCAACGTTCTCCCAACTAATTGGGTGAACAAGGGTCTAGGTGCTGCCATCTCTTCAATAATCCTTGTTCACAAGGATTTCCGTGTTGTAGTAGAATGCAAGAGGGAATGAGGGCCACCTCTTTGGAAACAAACATGCTTGCTCGTTGGTCATTGGAGTGGGGCTCAACTAGTTGTTTATGCAAGAGCTCACTGAAAATACTGATTTGCAAGGGTTATGGGGCCTTGGTTAGGCAAACATATCCACCCTTGTAATTCCCCGATAGGCTTGCCTAGTGTCACAATGGGACTAGGATCAGAGACAACAAACATAGTGTCCATTTGCAGCTTGAAGTGTTAGCTTCTCAGTTAGAATTGCATCTCTATCATGGTACACAAGTTTCTCCTGTTTCTTAAACAACAAGCCAATATGTGAATTATTTTCCAAGCACCAATTAATCTCAACAATGCCTTGTCTCGTTGCTTTGGTCACACTTTGTTGTTTCTGCACTTAATCCAATATTTTTAGGAATATAGTGATCCAAAATCCTCAAGTCCTCCATTGCGATGGAACATAGGTCAGATTGATATACCTTCAGGTCATCAAAATGACAGTCTCCTTGAGTTTGGACAATAGTGGACCTCTTTGCTCCTAAATTTACAGCAAGGATGCAGGTATTGACATTGAAGTCATCTGCACCCTTAGCAGTAGCATTGTCGGTATGCATTCCACCCGTATACGGCCCTCTTGACCACATTGCAAGCATTATAATGAAGACCTCTTCTGCACGTTTAGCGCCTCACAACTTCTGTAGATTCTCATTGTCAGTAAGCTCTTCAATCTCGTCCACCATGGTGCAAAGCTCTTGGTCTTTCAGTTGTGATTCTTCCACAATGCAGTTGATGTCAAGAACAATGTCAGTATGCTTCAGAACTTCATTCTTACTGAGTTCTCAATCACCGTGTAACTTGTCAGCTACGCAATCTCTATTTCTTCCCATGATTTGCAAAATGCTACCCTTAGTCTGGTAATGGTATGATCATTGAGCTCATTTGGGCAATTCTTCGAACACGAAGTCTCCAAAATAGCATCATCACATACCACATCAACTAGACAAGAATCTGTCAAACTGCTTGTGTTCATTGGTGATGGGCTTTCCGGACACATGAACCCACGACAATCACAAATCATTGCGTGTAGTTCTTCTAGACCTTCTTGGAATTTTGCAGCGAGCAGGTTGGGGATGAAGTGGTTTTGAATAAGGATTTTGATCCGAGAATGGGACATCTATGGTGTTGTAATGGTAGAGCGAGGCTGGAAGAGGATTCTCATAAAAATATATGAATACCTGCAATAGCTCCATAGGTAGAGAAGTAATCAGTCGTGGAAACCCAATTTGATTGTAGTGAAGCTCCATTGAGATTGTTGATACTTGATAGTTCATTGGTAGGGTGAAGATACACTAGAGTAGCTTGGTTATTAAGGCCCCCAATAATTAGGAAGCAACATTGGTGAATATGAGAAAAAAAGCAGGTCTGCTTTTGAGGGATCTGATACCATTGAGATGACCTGCCGGCTTCAGGCTGCTCCGTTTGCTGGAAAGACCGTTAGAACCGGTCGATTCAAGCGCAAACTGATGAAATCTAGCAAACCAGCTTTCAAATGAAATTGAACCTCCAATTGTTGGAATTGAGAATGTGAATTACGTGGAATCTAAGTAAACTAACTACGATATCATGACTCCCAACTCTGAAGAACAAGAGTACTATAATGCTGAAAAGACCGCATTTCCTTCAATTTAGCTCTAATTTACAAACATGCCTGTGATTGATCTTAAATTTACCACATCACCTCTCACAAACTTAAAACTTTACTTTCATGTCATCAGATGATCATGATGACTTACAAAGGACATACAACATAGATACAACAAAGAACCTATGGAAAACACCGAAACACCCTCTGATCTAAATAATAAACATATTAGCCAACAACAGCTGCTGTTGTGTTCTAATGTGGATCTCCCTAAAATTGAAGGGGTGACGAAAAGCAACTGCAATACAGAACCAAGAAAGACGATTTCGCTAAAATCTCGGATATCCAACTTCCAAAAGTCTTTCTTCGACAGCCAGGTCAACTTCTTGAATTAGAATATACAACATTTTTATGTTACCGTTTGGTGACTATCACGTTCCTCTCCCTCAACATATATATACCATAGCAGGCTAGCAGCATCATGCAGGTCATAAATGGACTTTATGGTAGGTTTCCCCTTCATTCATTGATCAATGATCATCTCAGTAATTCGATCTGCTCATGCCACTCTATCTCCATGTGATCTGGTACATGCACACTCCACTTAGAACATCATGCACACCTTTGAAGCTCAATCGAAATAAGATGATTAAGGGGTTCCTCATCAGCTGAGTGAAGCTTGCACTAACTGTTCCCGATGATTATCATTGTACCAAATTATCAACTGTGAACATTCTCCCACATGTGGCAGAGTACAGGATAAAATGCAATCTTGGTACATGGAGTTCATGCAAACATTTGTGCTAACTTACCTTGAGCACTTTCGGGATTGTTTACTCCCTTGCAAAGACATATTTACTATCTGTTGTCCATTCATGCAGCCTTTGCATTTTTCTTGTGAGACGACGGCGTCTCTTGTCCTCTTGCTTATCATGGTGCCAACTGAGCACATTAGCGTGGTTCTTGTTAGGGGCAGTGTATGATTAATTTAGTTATCACTGAATGTGGACATGTATTTCGAGCAGCAGTAATAGCTATTTGAGAAGCATGATTAAGTCTTGAGAGTCAGTTTGGCAGTTAGGGTTGTGTGTGGATTGAAGTCATGGACGCAAAGATGGATACAACCTCATTTTATTTTTAAATCCAGCTAATTAACTGCAATATAAGAGGAGTATGAGTATTTGTAGTACACTGGTGTGGGAGTAGCAAATATTTGTTATTAGTTCCAAGACATAAATAGAACTAATTTGTTATGTTGTAACAACGAAATTGTCTAAAAGTTTAGATTATAATCGAAATCAAATTAAAACATGTGATACCAAACATGCACTTAGTACAAGTGAGTGGGGGTTGTGTGTCGTCTCATTCCATGTAATTTTGGGTAACATCTAGAAACATTGCCATATAGCAAGTGCTTGTCTCTGCTTTATAAATGAAGTTCTATTCTTTTCTGTTCATTTGTAAAGAAAGTATGTCATCAACTTAGCTTATCTAGCAAGAAGGATATATGTATACACAGTGAAGTGAGACAATGCTTTCTTTAGCAAATATTTGTTATTAGTTCTTGATAATAAAATAGTATCATGCTATTAGGCAGTGCGTGATAGCAGTTAAAGTGGATGTATTGCTCGTAGCTGCTAGTACGTGCTTCTCTGGACATATATGGTGAGAGTAAATCCTACTCTGCGAAGGGGTATAGTGAATTTCCATTTTTCTGCATTGTGAGATTGGTTAAACCAAATTGTACTGTTGTCGCTGTTCATTTGCATTGGATTTTCACTTGATGGTGGTTCTGGAAAATCCATGACTGAAGCATCAATGGAAGTTCGGCGACAGTGGCTGCAGTTCATGGGGATGATTGTGTCACTGCTGATGTCCATTGGTGCGGAGCCTACAAGTGTATCCCCTATGCTGGCTCCGTGTCTTTATCTCAGTACAAATTGCTTAACAAATTATAGGACTATATGTCATGTGTGACCCTAAGAGGTTGGTTGAGTTGGTTGGGTAGTCAGCTCGGTGGCCAAGAGGTCACAAAAGTCTGATTCTCACACCTCTCCACTAGGATTCCGTCATCTATGGGCAATACAGGCAGGTTGCAGTTGAACCCCACCTGTGCACAAGAGCAGGATTTACCCAGTGCACCCCTAAGTATAGCACTGCGGGTTTTGCGTTCTTAAAAAAAAAAACGTGTAATTTTGAACTCACAGGATTGTCCATTATGGTCTAATGGCATATTTGATTCTTAACCAGCATGCTTGTTTGCAATATATTCACGAGCTTCTTCTTTTGAGGAAATGGATAATTTTGCTGATAAAGGATTCATTATTATATGGTACCCTGAAGCCTGAATCATATTGAGTTGGTTTGAAGTGCTGGAAAGCTCGACAGAAACACAAGAAGATGGAGGATTAGTAAGATGCGATTGTCCACTGTTTTTATTTTTGTGCATCTCAGCTTTCTTTTTGGTGCTGGATTAGGGGCTTTAAAACACGAAAGAACAATGTCAATGGAACTTAGTATGACAATATTCACCTGTGATTTTGTCCTACTTTCGTCTTGTACATTTGGCTTGTTGTATGTTAAGTAATACGTACGTTTGGCTTGTTGGCTTGTTGTATGTTAAGTAATACGTACATTTCGTTCTATAACTGCAGTCCCTGAGCCAAACCTGGACACATACGTTATATGTAGAACGAAGAAATCATTGGGGGCTCTCCAACTCGACAACAGGCAATCTATTGTCCCTCCAAACGGTATTATTGTGTCTCTTAGCGCGATTTATACTATCTTCTAACCATCCAGAATCTCTCATTTTTGCAGTGGGGAAGAGGACCCGGTGGACCTGGATCCAAATGAGATCTACGCAATACGATACAGGTCAATCATGCCACGTGTATATGACGGCCAAATTAATTTGGTCTGAGGTATCCTTTTGACCTACAATGAACCCAAAACCTCACAAGCAGATGTCTATTGCTTCCCCACCATGAATCACTTTATGAGGAACCTGAACATGCCGCCTCGCTTTAAAGGACTCTGCATTTCTTAATCTTAGGTTCAGCATTTTCTTGTTATGAGCGCTGTTTGTAAGTAGAAGCCAGACATGGGTTTATATGTTTTAAGAATGTCTGATAAGAGGACATCATTTGAACTTTGATTGTCTTTTTGTACTGGTGTGGGCGATAGAAACCGAACTCACATTTTGCAGATTTTCAGCTCATAACAGACCTTTTTTTTTCATGATGAAATTAAGAGCCCGTTTGGTAATGCTTTTGCTTTCTAGAACGCTGCTTTTCAAATCCAAAAGCAGCATTTATGTGTTTGGTAAATTTTTATTTTTCTGCTTTTTAGAAAGCAACTGCTTCCCCACAGCTACTTTTGAAAAGCAGGGGAGGGGTTGCTTTCTACGATCTGCTTTTTGATTAATTTATTATTTGACATCACTATCCACTCATAAATATTAATAATATATTATTGTAATAGAAATATCTATTATATCATGTCCCAAATGGTCGTTTCGACATTTACAACAAGTCCAAAGCACTAATTACCAAACACAAAATGTCAAAAGTGCTTTTCCACAGCAGGTTATATACGGAGTTTACCAAACACTTTTTGTGTAGATTCTCTCAGCAACTTTCTCACAGTGCTTCCTACACAGCAGCTTTCTAAACCGCCACAGCATTACCAAACTAGCCCTAAATAGAGATTATGCAAGTGGAAATAGTATTCTTTATGATTTGGTCAACAATAATAATAGTGCCACATGGGGTAACAAGACCCATAAATGGAGGAAAAAACCAAAAACCTCAAAAACTGGAGGCCAAACCCTAGACCTCAGAACCTCCATCAAACGGCCAAAATTTTGAGGAGACCATTGAGGGTGACTCCCTGGTTTTCATCGCCGCCGGCCAACCTAATCATGGCGGCGATGTCCTCGTCGGTGGTGTCATCAAAACCAGCCCATTTGAGGTAGCTTTTGAGGTCATCGTGACCAACCAATCCATCTCCATCTCTGTCCATAACCTTAAACGCCTCCTCCATCACTCCTCCTCCACCTCTTCCTGCGTTGTTCTCTCTCTTCTTCAACACCGACTCGAATTCTTCGTACTGCACGAAACCGTCCTTGTTCTCGTCAGCCACCGAGATCATGGACCCAATCACATCCTCCTCGGAGGCTCCGGCCCCGGAGAACCCATTGTAGAATGTCCGGAGATCTTCTTTGCTTATCTTTCCGTCGCGGTCGGCGTCCAAGACGTCGAAAGCTGGCCGGAATTCGGCTCCGGCGGCGGAGGAGTGGCGGGGGGCGGTGGTACCTGTTGGGCACATTTTTTGTGGTTTATGAATGAGAGGAATGAGGGTGAACGAGAAAGACGGAGGGGTTGGGGTATTTATAATGGGAGCCTCCTATACATTTGGGGGCTTTGTGGGGCCCACTGACTTGTTCGCTACTTTGGAAACTCAAAATTGATTTGGCTTTTGTATAATCCTCCATAAAACAAGTTGATTGGTTACAAAGCCAAAGGCCACACATTCATTTTTTGTTGTTTTGGTTTCAACTTGTCCTCCACTCATAGCAAGCTTGTTCCATAAGCTGAATGAGCTGACTAGTTTTCCAGAAGGTAATTGAGTTGACTAGTTTACATGAGTTGGAGATTGAGTCCATAAGCTTGATGGGTTGACCTTAAATTAGTTTATACTACCTCCGTTTCGTCTGTTTCGTCTGCGTTTGACTTTTTAACCCGTAACTGAGTCACTTTGACTTGGTGATTTGGGTACCAAAACGATGTAATTTTTTAACAATTTTTTCATGGTATTTTAGAATAAACTTTTCTCTATAACACCATGTAAAGATTACCAAATTCTTGTATCGTTTTGTTAATCAAATCACCGGATGAAAGTAACCCAGTGAATAGTGACAAAAAGTGAAGTAGGCTGAAACAGGCGAAACAGAGGTAGTATAATTTTCTATCTTTGATTATTTAAAAGAAAGTTCCTAGCATAGGTTAGGATTACTTATTCCTAGTAGAGGTCATAATCTAGATTACAGATACTTGGAAAAAAGTTCAGTATAGGTTTTCTATTTAAAATGTGACACGTGGAAATGATTAAAAAGATTAAAAAACTCCCAACTTAATTCACTAACGGAGAAAATTGATTTATATCCATTTTTATTTTGAATGGAGGACTTATGATTCTACTGAACTTTTTCCCAGTTACTGGTAGCACCCATTTACACTGTATCAATATCAATTACTACTTGAGAGTCTAATTATTAAGTTTTGCAAATTTTGGCCTGGTAAAATCAAGCCGGGATACTATTTATTAAAGTAAGAGTTCAAAGATTTAGTGGGTAAGTAGAGCGATGGATATTCAATAAACAAAGTCATAATATTTATATTTGATATGATAGTGGAGATCAAGTGAAACGTGGTGCTTACAAGATCACTTAAACCGGGTATGTTTAAAGAAGGAAGAACTGTCAATACTTTCGTATAATATAAGAATTGACATAGTATCATTGAGTTTTCCATGGTCATGCTAGAGAATAAAAGGTAAGACGTATGGAATGACGTTTGTTTTTTAGAGGATGTCTGTAGAGGACGTTAAAAAGGCGTATTCGAGGAGGACGGTGCTGGTTTATTTTGACCCCACAATCCCCCAACATTGTTTTCTTGTGCGTTTGCTTAGCTGTGGCCTTTTTTGTTGTTGTTTGTTTGTTTACTGAAATTGTTGGTTCAAGGAGTAGTAGCACGTGAACAAACAAGTGATTCAGCTGGGGGACTAGGCCAATTTTAAGAATACCCACGGTCCACAAAACTTATTCTACATTCATATTACTACCGGTCTGCCCCAGCTTTTTCTTCCCAATTTGACTTTTGCTACTATTCATTGGGTCACTTTGACCCGGTGGTTTGAATAGCAAACCGATCTAATTTTTTGATAATTTTTTCATGATGCTGTAGAGTAAAAGGTGCTCTATAATATGGTGAAAAAATTATCAAAAAACGTATTATTTTGCTATCCAAATCACCCGGTCAAAGTGACCCAGATACGAGTCAAAAAAGTCAGATGAGAAGAAAGAGCTGGGACGGACTGGTACCTCGTGTCAAAGTTTGCAGTTGATTTTTTTCGTTATTCATTGGATCTGGTCACTTTTTTTCCGTTGATTTGATTAGCAGCTCGATGCTAGATCTTAACAATCTTTTGATAGTCTATAAGAAGTTACTAAAAGATTGTATTTTTTGCCATTTAAATCACCAGATCTATGTGATTTGACCTAATGAATAGTGAAAAACGTCAACTGAAAAAATTCAGGCTAATATAGGTAGTACTTGGTTTGTTTCTTTCCTTTCTTCTTAGTTGACTTTTGTGACTCATTTCTATCGGGTAATTTATTTAGCAAGACGACAGAAGAATTATGTATTTTTCTCATAGTGACGTGGAGCAAAAAAAATTCTGCAATACCATGAAAAAATTATAAAATTCTCACATCGTTCTGCTAATTAAATCACCCGTTCACAGTGTCCGATGAAAGGGCGAGGTAGAACAGAGGAAGTATAATTTTAATCACTCTTGAAAGATTTAATCGTCTATAATGCGGGAAACTCTAATGTCGGGATTTTGAAATCAATTAGTCTTAAGAACATGAAATTACTGTAATGTCATGAAATGCGTAACGTGCGCCATGGAATCTTGGCCGCGAACTTCTAAATCCGTTATTGGTCCTATTCTATAAAAAGCGCAGTACTTCCTCTAATTGAAAAACGTAATTGACGGGCTCACATTATTCTCTCTGTCTCCTTCAATAATCCATAACTGTCTATTCGAGATGGAAGCGATGATGTATTTTACAACTTTGACACTACTAGAAATGAACACAAAAATGGCAAAGATATGTTATAATTCGCGCGGCAAGAGTATTTTTTGCCGTTTATTGTTGCAAAAACGGCGATATTTCTTATTCTCGCTTAAAATTGTCTTATACGACGACAAAATAGTGGCCCGTATATAGTTTGGCTTAAACGGCAAGAGTTCTGCCTGAAACGGCAAGATCTAGTAGCTCCGTTAATTCGTTTATTATAACGGCGAGAAAATATTAGTAACGGCGTCGTTCCAATATCCCCGTAAATGATATTTAACAGAAACGACGAGACCTTCTCTAACGCCGTTAGTTTCTATCTTATACGACGAGTTTCTCGCCGTCTATGTGTTTTAGTACACGGCCCAAAATTGTTTCATTTGTCCACCAAAATTTGGGGCGAAGATATGCTTAGCCCGCACCAGTGAAGAGAGAAAACCCTAGGTCTAGGGAATGAAACCCTTCACATTTCCAGAAGCCAGAAGAAGAGAGAAAAAGAGAGAGAAGAGAAGAGAGGATTGAGAAAAAATGGTGGAGCAGTGCACCCAGAAGCCACAAGATCTGCAAATCGCCATAGTCGACCTGAAACAGCCCGAGGACCACGGTTCACCGCTAGTACAACTCAACCAAAATTCCCAGTACATTATTCATAAATAAAATGGATAAACCCTCCAACAACGTTTGAAACAAAGAAATGAACAAAACTAAACGTCTGAAATGTCTATGTGATGAAAATGAAAACTAAACTAAACTTTATTTGCAGCTAGCCTAAGCTTCACCATGTGTGCGCGTTTCCCCCACCTCAATGCCAACATGCGGGTTTTACAATAGACAAAGCCGACCGCAGAAAAATTTTAAGTCAGTAAAAACTGAGTAAGAGCATACTACAGCACGTGAAAACAGATGATTGGGCTCTAACTAATATAATTTTAAAAACAAGCTTTAGAAAAGGAGTTAGAATTGTAACAAGTAACCGAACCATTTAATTGGATATTAATTCAGCTGAAGCACATAAGGCCCAGCAGGAACGATGTATACAGAGAGGTCACGATGCAATAAAAACATCACCAATAGAGGTACGTCATGGGATATCACAAATCCCATTTCACCCCGAGCGTTAAGGGCTACCCTTCGCAACCCCGCTCAAACCAAATAGCTAAAAGACCTTACGTGTCGACACCCCTATATTGTTGTGACCCACACTAGCATAGGTAGTACTCTATAGCTTTCACAAATAAATGGAGGTTCGCGTCCTAGCGCCTCCGGCCTGAGCCGTAACATAATGAAATGGAGGTTCGCGTCCTGGCGCCTCCGGCCTGAGCCGTAACATAATGAAATGGAGGTTCGCGTCCTGGCGCCTCCAGCCTGAGCCTTCACACGCATCCTCTGTACATCGCCCTAATCCTATTAGAGTGAATTAATCTTTCGTTGTTAACAACTCGAACCATTGATTTCTAAAACAGTAGTTTCCACAAATACTTTCCAAATAAGGGGTTTGAACAAGTTCATCACAGGACATATATAAAACATGTATAATTACAATTTTCATGAGTAATCACATTTTGAGAGTAAAATTTGCAAATATGAACTTACTTGGATCGAAGGAAGCTCGACACACACAAGCAAGCAAATCTAATAGTCGTAGCACGGGTCCTCAATGTACTGATCGCCTACTAACTCAGAATCTACAATAGCCACATAATCCTAACAGTAATACACGACCGATCTCATACAACAAATGCAACTATGCCCTATATGCAGATGCAAAGAATACTCCCCAAACAAGTTCCCCAATTCCATTTACGCGACTCTAGTATTAGAAAAACGTAATAATTTATAAAGTTATAATAATAATAATAAGATAATAAAACAATTAGAAACAAGCTTTAAACTATAGTATACTTAAACTTTATTGATAATGGTTATATAAAAAAGATTATAATATTTAGAAGAAAATATACTAATTTTAAAGATAGTTAATTTAATTAGTGGAAGAGTAAATATCTAATTATAAACAATATATATTTTTATAAGGAAAATCTTGAAATAAAATATAAATGTAAAGCTATGCAATATCGTAAGAAACAACACTTTTATTTATAATTAAAAATTTATTTATATTAACAAAAACTCTTCTTATAAAATTATACTATAAAAACTTATAATTATATTCATGTTAAAGAAACTAGTTAATTAGAATTAATATTTAATAAATAAAACACTAATTATTAGTATAAGAATAATAAACTAAAAACAGCTTATAGTTAATAACCGAGACCTCCCCAAAACTTTCTATGTCACAACCACCCCCAACAGTTTCACAAAATGCCAAGAGTACCCCACAAATTCAATTAATCCATTTTTTCGGGATTCTCTACACTTTCAAATCACAGCCACAAACCCAATTTCGAATAATCGATTGACGAGCATAACAACTAACATCAATGGAGTAATCAGATTCGTGAACCAAAACAGGTAGTAAAACAGAGTTTGTGTTTGGTGTTTGCTGGTTGAAGGAGGAAAGAGGCGAATATGGAGACGACGGCGGCGATTGGAGGGTCGCCGCTGCAATTGCTGCTACTGGCGGTGGTCGCCGGTGCTAGGAGGAGATCAGTGAGGTGAGGAGAAGAGAGGCGAGGTCGCCGGAACATAGGGAACTGGGATTGGGTATTCGTCGGTGGGTTTCCGTCGGGTCTAAAATCTGGGTCGGCACAAACAGCGCCGATGAGGGGCTTTGTTGCTCCTGCTGGTTCGTCGGAAAGAAGAGGGAGAGGGGGCGAGCTGGGTTTCTAGTGGGTTTCGTCGGAGAATGGAGAAGTGGTGGTGATGGTGTTCGGCGCTGACGTGGGAAAAAACAGGGCAGGTGGGTTTTTAGTTTCTGAAACAGAGGGTTTGAGGTTGTGGGTGACGAAGAGAAAAGCAGAGGTTGTTTTATGTTGAGTGGGGTGGAATTGTAGAGATCGTGCAGCTTTCATGGGAGAAGAACGTGAGAGACGTTGAGTAATAATGAGGGGTTGTTTTACTGGGTTTTCCGATCGTGAGAGAGAGAGGGGATAGTGGTACCTGGTGTATAATTAAGTTAGGAAACTACAAAATAACCCCCACAGTTTAGGAAGAGCTAACACTAACCCATATCCTTAGGAAATTAACATATAAATACCCTATTAAAAATAGGGGTATTACACGACCATTCTCCATCAATCGCACACAATCGTCAACCCTTCTCTGCAAATCATGTAAGCTAAATCGTAATCCTTGATTTTCGTTTGGTATACCTAGTTGTTTAGCATGAACTGGGGTTCGTTGATTTTCATTATTGATTTGTGTTGATTATTGATTTTCATTATTGATTTTTGTTGGGTTTTTGTAGGGATTGAAGTGGACGGTCTGAGCGTGGAAGAAGCTATGGTTTTGATTGGGTTTCAGGTGAAGGAAGTTACAAGGTGCAACCATTCATCTACCTCCTGGCTATTCTGGTTTGTAGCTCTTAAACCCTTTCTCTTCTTTTATTGGTTTTTTGGATCTGGTTGATGCTTATTTTTGGTCCTCTGTTTGGCTTTACTTGTGGTAATAAAGATGTAGTATTTTGTGTATCTCTTTTTGATTTGTGTATTATTCTTAAAGAATGCATTCTTTTTGTTATCTTGATATTGCATGATACAATAGTCTAGATTTAGCTATTTTAGTTTGTATCTTGAAATTGTTTGAAATTGGTAATGGATTGTTCAATTTTAGTTGATTTTAGTTGTTGTTTGCATACTGTTAGGCTTGAAATTGGTTCATGAGTAATTGGTTTTCTATTTGTTTCGATTATTTCCGAATTTCGAGCCCGTTAATATATTAAACATTAATTGAAATTCAAAAAGAAACACGAAGAATAAGTTCAATATAAAACACTGTTAATAAACTGTCTGATAGGGAAATTACATAACTAAACTGAAAAATAAAGCAAAACAACTATAGAGCAGGAGCAGGCAGTGCCAAAATAACATCAGAGGAGACAGAAGTGTCTTCCGCAGGAAGGAGCATTGCTAATGGCATTACATCATAAACTGGAACCATAGCTGTTGCAACTCGTGCAACCGTTTTATGAACCTTCCCTTTAATCTTTCCACCAGATTGAATCTTCTTCGTGCTTTTGACTTTTCTTGTATTTATTTTAACTTTCTTATCGGGGGATTTCATAACAAAATTTGGCTGCCCCAGTTTCTTGAAAGTGGTTGCAAGTTGCCTCATATCAGCGGGTGTGGGGGATTAGTGACAGAGAAGGTGATTGTGTGTAGATCTGTGGAAAAAGAGAACTGAGGTAGGGGCTTATATAGTGTTGATCCTCCGTAACAGTCCAATTGGTGGATTAAAGGATCATGGCGGGAGGACCCTGAACTGGCATGCATATGTGAAGCCAAAAGAACTGCAGTTACAGATGCATGAAGCTGCTTCAAGGAATTGGTTACAAATGCATGCAACCGGGTCTGACCCCGGGTCTGACCCATTGAGTTTTTATCAAATTGTATATGGGTTGGGTCCTGTCTATTTAAGAAAGAAATATTATTTGGAGCAACCCATTTAAATCCATTTTAACCACATTATATATGGGTTGGGTCCTGTATATTTAATAAACAAGTATTATTTGGAGCAACCCATTTAAATACATTAGTAATAAATAAGTATTATTCAAGTTCTGTATATGTATTGTTGTGTTTTCAGTTCTTTCTCACTAACATTGTTGATCATTTGATATCTTGTAACATAATTGATTCGTGAAAGAAAATTGTTTGATGTTGCTGTGTGAGTTTATGTTCATGTTTCAGTCGTAAATTACTATTTACCCTTTTCTTAAAAGTGTCTTATTCTATTTGGTTTGTACTTTTTGTATCCGGTTTGGATTGTTTTCAGGACAGTCCCATTCAATCAGGAAATTTCATGAACTGGCCCATCTGGATGGCTGCCCGACAAATCGGTGCAACCCAAAAACAATACCCATAGAATTGTGGATTCTATGGTGTTGGTTTGTAGTTGCACCGGTTTGCTACGCGCCACACAGTGGATCCAGTTCTCTATTCAAGATACTTTGAACATCGACGCGAAGCCAGAAACGGCGAGACCTATGTTGTGGTACGTCTTCTTTCCTTTTCAAGCATCATGTATTCTCTGCCGTACACATGTTGTTATATACTTTGAGCTTTCCTTCACAATCAAATTGTTAGTTTGTCTTTGCAACAGCCCGCGGTTTCCCAAGCCTTCCGTTTCGGACCGGAAAGCCCAGGAGGGCGCTGCTAAAAGTAATCGCGGGAATCAAGCATAACATTCCAAAAGTATTTATTTATTATACAACATTAAGCGTCATGAAAGTCACTAAACATTACAAAAGTGATTTCAAAAGCTATACATCATCATGCTTGCTAACTAAACACTACACGTGAGTCCCGTACCCAGCTTCGCCATAGCCTCCTGCTTCTAAGCCTGCGGTGGGAAGGAAACAGGAACCGCAGTTTTCAAAAGTCAGTACAAAAGACTGAGTAAGTAACACCCAAACATGTAAAACAAAAGATGAAGCTTACATTTATTGTTTGAAATAATAAAACATGAGGAATAAAACTTGTAAAGAATGAATTCAATAAAGTAAAGTAGGAACTCTTATAAAATTTCTTCTTATCTTAATATCTTTTCCAAACGGGGATTATCTTCCTCAATCTCTTCTTCTTTTCTTTCAAAAGCTCATGCCAAAACTGTATTATTAGCTTTGTTGATACGGGGAAGGAACTACTAATCTATCACTAGCAACCATGACCTTAACTGTCGGCAGCCCCCTAAGACTTCTTGCGGCCAGAGAGGTGAGTACATGGAGCGACCCGGCAGGTTGCGACCGGGTTAAAATAAAATCTGATCTCTGGTCGAGTGACCGAAGTCAACACGACAATAATGATAAGCTTCTCCCGCACAACTCTTTCCACTTTACGTTAATTACGAATTATTATTAATCATGTGACAACTTCAAATAAATAACTTCTTTGAAATAAAAGGAAACTTCAAATAAAACAAGTAAATGAATAACCAAATAAAATTGCATTTTGAGACATGAAATAAAAGTCATATTAAGACACGAAGGAAGCTAGGCTCAACGCTTGGCATGTTACTTACCTTACTTCCGTAGCACTAGCACGTTCTAGAAATGTCTCAGGCCTACAAATCGTCACCTACAACCCGTAGCTCTTAAGTCAATAAATAATCCGACAAAATACTACTTGTCCTAATAAATATTTTCTTTTAATTCTACCCAACCCACTAGTTATTTATTTTTCCTAATCTTTAAAATTATACAAAAACCACGTGTTTATATTTAAACGATTATTATTATTATTATTATTATTATTATTATTATTATTATTATTATTATTATTATTATTATTATTATTATTATTATTATTATTATTATTATTAGCTAAAAGTGCCTAACTAATTAGAGAAATTACTTTATAAAAGACTTGATATAGAAGTGAAAACAAAACTAATTTATTTTATGAAAAAGACATATTAGTATTTCTATAATCATTTAAACAATATTCAAAACTATTTAATTTAAAGATAAATCTTCCCTAAATACTAATCACAACAAAACAATATATAAAATCTAGCAAAATGTCAAATTTGCAAGTATTAAACATCCAGGTTATTATCTAAGCGATTTAACAATATTTATTTAAAGTTTAGCTAAAAATATTTCTTGTTTAATTTCTAACGAACAAACAGCATGCTATTTTAATACCCAATTTACTTTTCCAAAACGAGAATGAAATCTAGTATTTTTAGAAATTATTTATATTCCGAAATTATTATTTTTTTTAGCGAAAAGTGACAAGTTTAAGTAAAATACACATAAACCCCCATTCGTATTAAAAGTCTACAAATTCCTCAACTAGCCACCAAAACAAGATTAATATAGTATACTAACATCCCCTACAGTTTCTGAAAATACAAACAGCACCCCTAAGCCATGTTTGAACAGTTTTCATAAATTACACTTTTACCCCCCTTCTACAACAACTTCAATTTCTTCAATCCTACTATGATTCAAGCTATCAAACTTCAATTTTGACAACATATAACAACTAATCAGAAGGTATAGGACGTACCTAGGCCAAAAATGGCCGGAAATCGCTAAGAAATGGGTCGGGTTGAAGCTCGACGTCGGGGTCGCCGGAGTTGGACCTTGGTGGTCGGCTCTAATGGCTTTCCAGCCTGGTTTGAGGCTCCTAGTGAGTTGTTCGGGGCCCTAAGAGTCGTCTGGAAGCAGAGAAGTGGACTGGGTGCTGCTGCAGGGCTTGGGTGGTGTTCGGCCGAAGCTTTGGCCGGCAACAATGGAGGTCGCCGGTGGTTGTGTCTTCTGCTGCTGCTAGGGCTGCTTCCTTGGGCTCTGCTCAGGTCGGGGATGAGCCCAGAATCGGTCAGATAGCTCGGTAAGGCAACGGGGATGAGAGAGAGTGAAGTGGGTTTTCCTTCGATGTTTGTCCGACGGCGGCAATGGCGGCTGTGGTGGTCGCTGCCACTGCTGCTACTCTGTTTCTGAAGAGATCTGAGAACAGAGAGGGACGGAGAGAAGGAGAGAGAGCGAGAGACTGCTGGTGGTGGCATGGGTTGCACTTTCTCGGGTTTTGCCGCCGGTAGTTATGGCGACGGTGGTGGTGGTTGGATGCTGCCACCACGGCTGTGCTCTGCAGCTGGTGATTTCTGAGGTCAGAGAGCAACAGGGATGGAGAAGATGGTGGCTGGACAGAGTGAGAGGGAGGAAGCTGTAAGTGGTGATGGTGGTGTTGTTCAAGACTACAATGGTGATGAGGGATGTGGTGGTGTGAGGGTGGCTGCTGGCGTGAGGAGGGAGGCAGGGAGTGGCTTATATAGTTGAGTTTTCTTGGAGCCCAAGCACGGTGATGTGACAGGGGCGGTGGTGGTAGCTTCCCGAAGGTGGTGGTGATGATGGTGAAGAAACATATGGAGGAAGAAGAAGAAAAAAGCTTCCTGGAAACAAAAGTTTTCAATTTAAATAATATTTTTTGGCAATAATTGGGTGTGGGTGGAGTACTATGTGGTTGGGTGATTGGGTGTGGCAAGACTAGCAATTATCGCGGTAGTTGGACACGCGCTATAAATTAAAACTAGCTAAAATTTGTAAAACAACTACGAATTAATTATTAACTATTACTCTAATATTATTCTAAAACTTTCTACAAACTAGACCCAAATATTTACTAAAATATGATTTTACCAAATTAATTATTATTATGCTTCTAAAATGACTATTTTACCCCTACTAGATAAACGGGGTATTACATCCTTCCCCCCTTAAGCACAACTTCGTCCTCGAAGCTAAAATCAAACGACTACTCATAATATTCAAATCATCTAACAAGTAACTATCTAACATAATTTATATCACATGGATGGCAAGTAACTTCACATAACAAATAATAGCAAGTAATCATTTTACGACATACACAATGCAGCAAGCAAAGTCAAATAAGATCGTAGTCACGTCTATCTAATTAGGTTGTCATAGTCTCATTTGGGTTCTAAGTCTCAAGGTCAACCATATCTCAAAGGTACTAAAATAGCAGACTAAGACGGAATAGTATTAAACAGAGGGTTGCATCCTCTCCCCCTTAGAGAGTGACGTCCCCGGAACTCCACGTACCTCATTAAATAAGTGAGGGTACTTCTTTCTCATCTCTTCTTCAGCTTCCCAAGTTGCTTCTTCTGTTTGGTGGTTGGTCCAGAGAACTTTGACCAGTTTGACACTCTTGGTTCTCGTATCCCTTGTCTTTGTATCCAGTATCTTGACAGGTTGCTCCTCGTAGGTCAGTGATGGATCAAAATCCACTGGTTCTGGGTCCAGGATATGAGTCGGATCTGGTATATACTTCTTCATCTGGGATACGTGAAAGACATTGTGTACTCGCCCCAAGTTCGCTGGTAAGTCCAGTCGATATGCAACTTCCCCTATCTTCTCAATAACCTCGTATGGACCAATAAATTTAGGGCTTAATTTCCCTTTCAAGTTAAACCTGGTTACCCCTTTAGTAGGTGAGACTCGCAGGAATGCTTTCTCTCCTACCTGGAACTCCAGTGGTCTTCTCTTCTGATCTGCGTATGATTTCTGCCGGTCTTGAGCTGCCTTCATTCTTTGCTGTATGATTCGAACTTGGTTCGTCATGTCTTCGATCATTTGTGGGCCAATGATCACTGTTTCGCTGATGTCACTCCAACATAGCGGCGATCGACACTTCCTTCCATAGAGGGCCTCGTACGGTGCCATCCCGATACTAGCGTGGTAGTTGTTATTGTAGGAGAACTCTATTAACGGCAGCTTATCGACCCATGAGCCTTGGAAGTCCATAGCACAGGCTCTTAACATATCCTCTAGCGTCTGTATAGTTCTCACCGTCTGACCGTCTGTGGCTGGGTGGAAAGCCGTACTGAATTTCAGCTGAGTTCCCAGTGCCTCTTGAAGCCCTTTCCAGAAATGAGAGAGAAAGTTAGGGTCTCTATCCGAGATTATCGAACTCGGAACCCCATGATATCTCACGATGTTTCTGACGTACGCATCTGCCCTTTGCTCCATGTTCCACTTTTCTTTCATTGGGATGAATCTCGCCGTCTTGGTTAGTCTGTCTACGACTACCCATATCTGGTTGAGTCCATTCTTCGAAGTAGGTAGAGCTGTGACGAAATCCATTGATATGGAGTCCCACTTCCAGACTGGAACATCCAACGGTTGGAGTAGACCTCCCATTCTCTTGTGCTCGAACTTCACCTTCTGGCATGTTAGGCATCTAGACACGAACTCAGCTACTTCCTTCTTCCTATTTGGCCACCAGAACGTCTTCTTCAGATCCTTGTAAAGCTTACCGCCTCCAGGGTGAACTGAATATGGAGTGTTGTGTGCCTCCTGCATCAGCTTCTCCTTAACCTCTGAACACTTCTGTGGCACGCACCATCTTCCTTTGTAGCGAATGCTCCCATCTTCGTGGATCTGGAACTCCTTGGCTTCTCCTGCTGCAATCTTCTTCTTTATCCTCTCGAGCTTCACGTCTCCTGCTTGATTGCTTCGTATTTCTTTGAATAAGTCCGGAACCGCTGTCATGCTCCCGAGCAGCTTTTGCACCGTTCCTTGTTCCACCACTTCGATGTTGAGCTTCCGGAACTCGTGACATAACCAGTCTGACAAGACTACCATAGCGTTCACTGCATGGCTCGATTTACGACTTAGCGCGTCAGCGACTACATTAGCCTTCCCCTCGTGGTACTGGATGCGTAGATTGTAATGTTTGATAATCTCCAGCCATCTTCGTTGCCTGTTGTTTAGCTCCTTCTGCGTGAAGATATACTTCAGGCTCCGATGATCTGTGTAGAGCTTGCAAACAACCCCGTAGAGATGATGCCTCCATATCTTCAGCGCGAAGACTACGGCTGCCAATTCCAAGTCATGTGTGGCATAGTTCTCCTCGTGTGGCTTCAGCTGCCTCGACGCGTAAGCAATCACCCTTCGGTCTTGCATCAGCACACATCCAAGTCCTTTATTTGACGCATCGCTGTATACCTCGAACTCTCCAGAGTCGTTTGGCAAAGCTAACACTGGTGCTATAGTGAGCTTCTCCTTTAGAGTCTGGAACGCCTCTTCACAGCTGTCGTCCCAGTGATACTTCACCGCCTTCTTCGTCAGCGTAGTCAACGGCCTGGCAATCTTCGAAAAATCCTTCACGAAATGCCTGTAGTAACCGGCTAGGCCGAGGAAGCTTCGAATTTCGGACACGTTCCTCGGTGTAGGCCAATCCTTAACCGCTGAGACCTTTGCTAGGTCAACGGATACTCCTTCCTTGGAGATGATGTGGCCTAGAAACAGCACACGATCCAACCAGAAGTCACATTTTGAAAGCTTAGTGTACAGCTGCTCTTGCCTCAAGGTCTGCAATACTTCTCGGAGGTGTTCTTCGTGATCCTCTTCGTTCTTCGAGTACACCAGGATGTCGTCGATGAAGACAACCACGAACCGGTCTAGAAACGGCTTCATTACCCGGTTCATCAAGTCCATGAACACGGCAGGAGCGTTGGTCAAACCGAACGGCATAACCGTGAACTCGTAGTGACCGTACCTTGTGCTGAAGGCCGTCTTTGGAATATCTTTCTCGGATACGCGGAGTTGATGATAACCAGATCTCAAGTCGATCTTGGAGAAGACACTGGCTCCTTGCAGCTGATCGAATAGATCGTCAATCCGGGGTAGTGGATACTTGTTCTTGATAGTGACACTGTTTAGCTCCCGGTAATCGATGCATAATCATAGGCTCCCGTCCTTCTTCCTGAAGAACAGCACTGGTGCTCCCCAGGGTGACACACTAGGTCGTATGTACCCCTTCTGCAAAAGCTCTTGTATCTGCTCCTTCAGCTCCTTCAATTCCACAGGTGCCATCCGATACGGCGCCTTGGAGATGGGTGCAGTTCCAGGTGCCAAGTCTATAGTAAACTCCACTTCTCTTTGAGGTGGCATTCCGGGAATCTCGTCAGGGAATACATCAGGAAATTCCCTCACGACTGGTATCTCATCCAGCACATTTTCCTTCTTGGTTACGTCTTGGACATAACACAAGTAGGCAAAGTTCCCCTTCTTCATTTGGTTGATTATAGTCAGAGCAGACACTAGTCTGATTCGAGGTTCCGTGGTGATACCACGATAGGTGATCTTTTCTCCTTTAGGTCCCTTCAATCGAACCTTCTGATCATAGCAGTCAATAACTGCCCGATACTTCCCGAGCCAGTCCATGCCTAGGATCACATCTATGCCTCCTAGGTTAAATTTTATTAGGTTGGCAGGTAAGGTGCATGTTAGGATTTTGAGTTCTACCCCTTCGAATACGGTATCACAGACAGTTATCTGGCCACTAGGGGTCGCTACTGGAATAGATATACTAGATGAGCTAAGCAAACCCAACTTCTCAACAAACGAGGACGATATAAAGGAATAGGATGCACCAGAATCAAATAGCACGAAAGCAGGTTGCTCATGGATAGAGAAAGTACCCGTGACAACTCCATGTGCAGCTTATGCCTCAGTCTTGGTCAGCACAGCAATTCTTCCCACGTTTGCATTCTGAGCTCCTGCTCCTGCTGCTCCAGCTCCATTGTGGTTGTTCCCGTATCCAGCATTGTTGTTTCCGATCCTGGGTTGGCCTCCGTTCTGGCCTGCATTGCCTGGGTTGTAGTTCTGCTGCCTGACATATCCATTGCCTCCATTGTTCTGGTTGCGGTTTCCATTCTGCTGGTTCCCGAACTGCTGGTTGCGAGCAAATTTGTTCCCGTTCTGCTGACGGTTGCCCTGGTAGTTGTTCTGCTGTGGCCTTCCAAAGTTGCCTCCTTGGATCATTAGCTGGTTCCCGGCTGGTTGAGATCGGCATTCATAAGCTCGATGTCCTCGCCTGCCACAGTTGTTGCAAGGGACCGGGTTTCCCTCACAGTCTGCTCCTGGGTGGTTTCGCGGGCACCATTTGCAGAAATAGCGACGATTCTTCTGAGTCCCAGCATTCTGCTGATTGCCACGATACTGCCCCTGGTTACCTCCTCCATTGTTAGTCTTGAACCTCTGATTGCCCTTGGCAAAGTTGGTGTTGCTTCCTCCTACCTCCTCGAGCTTACGTTTCTTGTGATTCTCTTCCTGGGTGACACGAACTCGATAGATGTCAGCAGCTCTGTCGTAGGCTTCATGAAGCTAAGAGTAGGTCCTGCTCAGCAGAGACTCTTGCAGCCTTTCGTGCAATCCACCGTTGAATCGGGAAACTTTGGAGTCTTCATCCGGCACCATGTTGCCTACGAATCGTGTCAGCTCAGTAAATTTCCGGAAATACTCAGTCACTGAGTCATTTCCTTGCCGCAGGTTCTAGAATTCCTGCTCCTTGCTCCTCTTCACGTGATGAGGGTAGAAACGAGCTCTGAGGGCGGTTTGAAGAGCCTCCCAGTTGAAGTTGGGTTGGGCTAGAAGAGTTTCTCGTACATTTCTCCACCAGAGGTTTGCTTCACTTTTCAAGTAGAAGACTGCCCAGTTCACCTTCCGGTCATCGGGGCATTCTATCGCCTCAAGAATTTTATCCATTTCCATGATCCAGTCTTCTAACTCGACAGGATCCTCTTTCCCAGTAAACTCCACGGGTTTCATTTCAGCTACTTTCTTGGCCCAGTTAGTTCCTGCCTGTCCCCCGTTATTCATCATCTGAGCCATTTGCGCGAAAAATTGCTCCATAGGAATGTTATCAGCCATCTATCCTGGTCAAACTTTCCTATAGTGGTAATGGAACGGTGTATTAGTCACATCCTACGGTATCCTTGGTTAGGGTCGAGGGAACTTCAATAATCATATTTCGCAATTAATATCTAACATTATCACATAAACTAACACACATGAAATAACAATTCTGTATTAAAAGCACATAAGGCTCATATCTGCATAACTCAGCTAATCAAGAAAAACATCCTTTGCAAGTTAGATTCTATCTCCTTCTCATAAAATCAGCAAAAATATGCATTTCAAATAACTCAAAACACATAAAGCTGAAAATCAGGATGCGGGTGGGTGGGAGAAGTCAAGACCTAGACTACCCGTAACCCCCACGGCTTATCCAATTTTAATTATTTTGCCCTATGTCCAATTTTAGTTGCCCTACAGGTTTTAAATTCCCTTTTTATGGATTGCCTGCTCTGATACCACCTGCAACAGCCCGCGATTTCCCAAGCCTTCCGTTCCGGACCGGAAAGCCCAGGAGGGCGCTGCTAAAAGTAATGGCGGGAATCAAGCATAACATTCCAAAAGTATTTATTTATTATACAACATTAAGCGTCATGAAAGTCACTAAACATTACAAAAGTGATTTCAAAAGCTATACATCATCATGCTTGCTAACTAAACACTACACTTGAGTCCCGTACCCAGCTTCGCCATAGCCTCCTGCTTCTAAGCCTGCGGTGGGAAGGAAACAGGAACCGCAGTTTTCAAAAGTCAGTACAAAAGACTGAGTAAGTAACACCCAAACATGTAAAACAAAAGATGAAGCTTACATTTATTGTTTGAAATAATAAAACAGGAGGAATAAAACTTGTAAAGAATGAATTCAATAAAGTAAAGTAGGAACTCTTATAAAATTTCTTCTTATCTTAATATCTCTTCCAAACGGGGATTATCTTCCTCAATCTCTTCTTCTTTTCTTTCAAAAGCTCATGCCAAAACTGTATTATTAGCTTTGTTGATACGGGGAAGGAACTACTAATCTATCACTAGCAACCATGACCTTAACTGCCGGCAGCCCCCTAAGACTTCTTGCGGCCAGAGAGGTGAGTACATGGAGCGACCCGGCAGGTTGCGACCGGGTTAAAATAAAATCTGATCTCTGGTCGAGTGACCGAAGTCAACACGACAATAATGATAAGCTTCTCCCGCACAACTCTTTCCACTTTACGTTAATTACGAATTATTATTAATCATGTGAAAACTTCAAATAAATAACTTCTTTGAAATAAAAGGAAACTTCAAATAAAACAAGTAAATGAATAACCAAATAAAATTGCATTTTGAGACATGAAATAAAAGTCATATTAAGACACGAAGGAAGCTAGGCTCAACGCTTGGCATGTTACTTACCTTACTTCTGTAGCACTAGCACGTTCTAGAAATGTCTCGGGCCTACAAACCGTCACCTACAACCCGTAGCTCTTAAGTCAATAAATAATCCGACAAAATACTACTTGTCCTAATAAATATTTTCTTTTAATTCTACCCAACCCCACTAGTTATTTATTTTTCCTAATCTTCAAATTATACAAAAACCACGTGTTTATATTTAAACGACTATTATTATTATTAATATTATTATTATTATTATCTAAAAGTGCCTAACTAATTAGAGGAATTACTTTATAAAAGACTTGATATAGAAGTGAAAACAAAACTAATTTATTTTATGAAAAAGACATATTAGTATTTCTATAATCATTTAAACAATATTCCAAACTATTTAATTTAAAGATAAATCTTTCCTAAATACTAATCACAACAAAACAATATTTAAAATCAAACAAAATGTCAAATTTGCAAGTATTAAACATCCAGGTTATTATCTAAGCGATTTAACAATATTTATTTAAAGTTTAGCTAAAAATATTTCTTGTTTAATTTCTAACGAACAAACCGCATACTATTTTAATACCCAATTTACTTTTCCAAAAAGAGGATGAAATCTAGTATTTTTAGAAATTATTTATATTCCGAAATTATTATTTTTATTTTTAGCGAAAAGTGACAAGTTTAAGTAAAATACACATAAACCCCCATTCGTATTGAAAGTCTACAAATTCCTCAACTAGCCACCAAAAAAAGATAAATATAGTATACTAACAGCCCCTACAGTTTCTGAAAATACAAACAGCACCCCTAAGCCATGTTTTAACAGTTTTCATAAACTACACTTTTACCCCCCTTCTACAACAACTTTAATTTCTTCAATCCTACTATGATTCAAGCTATCAAACTTCAATTTTGACAACATATAACAACTAATCAGAAGGTATAGGACGTACCTAGGCCAAAAATGGCCGGAAATCGCTAAGAAATGGGTCGGGTCGAAGCTCGACGTCGGAGTCGCCGGAGTTGGACCTTGGTGGTCGGCTCTAATGGCTTTCCCAGCCTGGTTTGAGGCTCCTAGTGAGTTGTTCGGGGCCCTAAGAGTCGTCTAGAAGCAGAGAAGTGGACTGGGTGCTGCTGCGGGGCTTGGGTGGTGTTCGGCCGAAGCTTTGGCCGGCAAAAATGGAGGTCGCCGGTGGTTGTGGCTTCTGCTGCTGCTAGGGCTGCTTCCTTGGGCTCTGCTCAGGTCGTGGATGAGCCCAGAATCGGTCAGAGAGCTCGGGTAAGGCAACGGGGATGAGAGAGAGTGAAGTGGGTTTTCCTTCGGTGTTTGTCCGACGGCGGCAATGGCGGCTGTGGTGGTCGCTGCCACTGCTGCTACTCGGTTTCTGAAGAGATCTGAGAACAGAGAGGGACGGAGAGAAGGAGAGAGAGCGAGAGACTGCTGGTGGTGGCAGGGGTTGCTCTTTCTCGAGTTTTGCCGCCGGTAGTTATGGCGACGGTGGTGGTGGTTGGCTGCTGCCACCACGGCTGTGCTCTGCAGCTGGTGATTTCTGAGGTCAGAGAGCAACAGGGATGGAGAAGATGGTGGCTGGACAGAGTGAGAGGGAGGAAGCTGTAAGTGGTGATGGTGGTGTTGTTGAAGACTACAATAGTGATGAGGGATGTGGTGGTGTGAGGGTGGCTGCTGGCGTGAGGAGGGAGGCAGGGAGTGGCTTATATAGTTGAGTTTTCTTGGAGCCCAAGCACGGTGATGTGACAGGGGCGGTGGTGGTAGCTTCCCGAAGGTGGTGGTGATGATGGTGAAGAAACGTATGGAGGAAGAAGAAGAAAAAAGCTTCCTGGAAACAAAAGTTTTCAATTTAAATAATATTTTTTGGCAATAATTGGGTGTGGGTGGAGTACTATGTGGTTGGGTGATTGGGTGTGGCAAGACTAGCAATTATCGCGGTAGTTGGACACGCGCTATAAATTAAAACTAGCTAAAATTTGTAAAACAACTACAAATTAATTATTAACTATTACTCTAATATTATTCTAAAACTTTCTACAAACTAGACCCAAATATTTACTAAAATATTATTTTACCAAATTAATTATTATTATGCTTCTAAAATGACTATTTTACCCCTACTAGATAAACGGGGTATTACAGTCTCCGTACTTTTTTTCCAGGGTTCCAGTTCAGTGGCTAGATTTTGCAACCAAACACTTGAATAAATACCGTTCCAACACCCATTAAGTCGCCTTTCGACAGCGAGAACATGGAACTGTATAATTAGCATGACTGAGCTTGGGCAACTGCGGCACCGGTACGGCTCTGGCTAATGTTACTGCTTTGTTTCCCAACCACCATGTCTTGGCGACGTCTCCAAGCGATCTTCAAACTTCATGAATTGGCCCTGTTGGGTGGCTAACCTAGGCGCATAACATACCGGTGACACTACAAACAATGACCATGGAAGTGTCAATTCTATGGTGTCGCTTCGTAGTGGCACCGGTCTGTTATGCGCATCCGTCAGCCACTGAGATGATCCGGTTCATGAAGTTTGAGGATACTTCGGAGATCTACGTCAAGCCATAACGAACGGACAAGTGACATCATCCGGAGCCGTTACAGTGCCGCAGTTGCCCTTGCTATCTGATGCTGTTTCAAATTCCATGTTCTCTTGTTGAAAAGCGACTTCAAGGGTGTTCATTTGGTAATTATCAATTGTTGGGTTCGTTGTGCTAGTCGCTATCTTTAACGAACCATGCACATTGGGTTTACATGTTAGTTTTCCCTCAAGTGTTGGGTTGGATTGCCCGCATTATAGCAAACTAACCAACATCTCAAAATCTTATTGTTGTTAAAGTCTAGTAAATTATTGCATTTTGTGCTTTCCAAATATACCGGAGAATTGAAACCGTAAAATACCTTAAATGTGTACATGTGGCTGTGCTATACGATTTTATTCCGTAAACTTAAAATGCTATCTGTTTTAATATTGTTATGTCTGTTATCTTGTTTAGGTTTATCCAGGCTTTGGCATGTCCACATTATGGGGTGATCGTTTAAGCGAAGCGCGCAAATGTGAAGGCGGAGCCCGCGGCTTCAAAGCCATTTTGTCGCACTTAGGGGTATACAGCTAGAGGTAAAGCTAGCTATAGAAAGATGAGATGTATTAATTTGCAACTTCAAGATAGCTAGCTAGTATATGTTTGGTATAATGCGCAGAGTATAGGTTTTCGTCTAATGTACTGGATTTGTACATTTGGGGTAAAACTCTGCCAATGTAAATTTTGTGGACACATATATATATTGATGTTTTTGAAATGTGTTGTCTGTTATTTCAAGTTTAGGTTGTGCTGGTTGTGCCTGAAAATAAGCTACAGGTTGGAACCTGCAGCTATGATCTGGAATGGTTGCAGGGCATACCCTAAATATGGCGAGAATTTAAACTTGTTGTATTAATTATCAACAAAAATGACGAGAGTTTATCCACTTGCCGTACAAAATAACACTCAAATACGACAAGAATAAGTTAATATGGCTATAATTTTTCCGTAAAACATAGCACATAAACTGCAAAAACAAAATCTTTGACGACAAAGTAATTGTCGTATATGGAAGCCCAAACATTGCGAGATGAGATATCTGTCTCCGTATATATTTTATCATAAACGGCGATTCTATTGTCGTATTTGAAAAATCAAATACGGCGAGAGCGCTTTTACGGCAATGGTTATTCTTGCCGTAGAGTATTAACGTCAAACTACCTCGCGGCGGAGCAAATTTTTGCTGTTTAAGCATTAAACGGCGAGAAAAACCATATAAACTACATTATTTTCTCGCCGTATTTCGGTACGATTACAGTAGTGTGAGGAGGAGACATGGGTCTTTTATAGAGGATAGAAGAGGGCCACATTCAATTGGGGTAACGACTATATGTTAATGTCAACCGTCATAACGTTTAAAACTGATAGTGGGGTTTACACCATTAAAACAATAAAACTTACATAATGGGTTATAATTATCAGTCATTACATAAGTTAGAGAAATCTAATTAAAGACTTGATTAGTGGGTCACTTAATAAAATGTAGGTGATAACTCTGTATTAGAGTTATATTTCTCGCATGTTTTATATCGTTTTGCGTGCTTTCCGGATTGATTATATTGGTGTTACACTATGAATAGAGAGAGAAAACGTAGGAGTTTAGCTCTGAGCATTAATTTGTAAATCTGGGCGTTTCTCGCATTATTTACATTTATTTTGTCACTTTTGATCGCACGGGGTGTTTTCGAGTTGTGTTTGACAGGAAACGAAGCTCATGGATCAAGAGGAGGAGGGAAACGAACTTTGGAACATATTCGGGAGCTTGAGAAAGAAGAAAGTAAAAGCGAAGAAAAAATCCCCAGGTGATCGCACGACCACAATATTCTAGTCGTGCGATCAGAAAAATATCCAAACTCACGTTGCGACCAGAGCTTGTGGTCGTAGGATCAAAGATGATCGCACAACCAAAATATTGTGGTTGTGCGATCAGAAAGAAGGATCAGAAGCTGATCACACGACTAAGATTTTTCTGGTGGTGCGATCAGAAGTCAGGAGCAGCGCACACACGACAATTAAGAGGTATTTTAGGTTTATTAATTAAGAGTCTCTTGGGGATTAATTAATACAATCTAGACATAAATAAAAGACAGAGACATGATAAAGAGAGGAGGCGATTCACGCAAGGAAAAGGAGGAAGACGAAGGTGACACGTTCCAACTGTAAGTGCACAGTTGTCAGTGTAGTAATAATTCCGGTAAGACTGGGTTTATCGAACCCAAAAGACTTCTTGTAAACTAGTTAAGACCTCTTAACCTTATGTGGGCAAAGCGCGTTGAGTTTGTTGAAATAATCTAGGAAACTAAATAACAAACTAATTATCAAAATTGATTTAATTGATATGAGGAAAAGTTCAGGATATCTCTTTGGGTCACTAAGGATTTTACACCAGTTCAGATTTATGTTCAAGCAACACGAATGTTTTCTACTTAGCCAAACGAGCACTTATGCTTTGAATATTTCTCAACCAAATCCTAAATTCAAACTATTGTACCTGATTTCTCTAGCCTACTCAAGTTCAAATAATCATTATGTTCTTATGGTCTACTCTTAGTTCTAGCTAACTAGCAAGATTTCTCAATCCTAGATACGGCTAGTGCTTGATTCAAGTTTCCGGGTAGAGAATATTGATTTTTTAACATCCCCTACCTATAATCATCCTATTGCGAGCTCAAACAATAGAAACGATAGGATTAAGTACATAAACCAAACATAGCTAAGCAAAACAAATTCAATTAAGCTAAAAGCATGAAACAAGATCCATAAATCACCAACATGGTGTTCAAAACCTAAATCTCTACGAGATATCCTGAGAAATAGGTTTATCTACGCATAAACATGATCACAATACAATTTCATGCTCAATAAGCAAAACTAGAGAGGAAACGGAGTTTAAAAGTCAAACGAATGCTCCAAAGCTTCTCCTCACGATCTCCAAGCTCCAATGCGTCAAAAACAACGTCTCCCCCCTAAAAAACAAACCCTCACCGGGTCTTATACGTTCTCCAAGTGTTTAGAATAAGTTAGGAGTAATTACAAATTAACCTCAAGACGTTTCCAAAATCTGCTGCTCATCCAATACTTAGAAATTTTTCTGTCAGCAAACAGGTCGTGTGACCTCTGAAACTAGGTCGTGTGACCTAGTTGTAAAAAATCTGCTCACGGCCTCCTGCACATAAGGTCGTGTGACTTGTCTACAGGGGTCGTGCGACCTAATGTTACTTAGCCAAAATTCAGCTTTTCTTTTCCGACTTTCTTCGTTCCATAACTTTCTCGTCCGACTTCCGTTTTAGCTCCGTGACCCGCCGTTAGAAATTTCTTCGAGTCTACTTTCAAATGCCACCGGTCTCACCTCCATCTTCATTTTAGAACTCAAAATATTCTCAAAAACATCCTTAATTTGCTCTAAACATCATGGAAAAGCAACTAAGCTTTTTGAAAAGCAAATAAGGACCCGAATTTTGATCCCGAACTCCGATGAATGTGATTTTTGCACCTTTGGATTCCTTTTGCGAGTAGAATTCACCCATGTAGAGAAATCTCCATTTTCGGACCGTTTTCTCTTTTTTCTCAATTATTGCCTAAATTTGGCAAAAACATCCAAAACGCGCCAAATTAGTTTTTTTCTTCTATTCCGAAACTCGTTTCTTCACTTCACTTGATTCCCGCATACATAATTCCTGTCAAAAAATAACATGAACACTACCGCGAAGATAAAATGTGATAATTTATCAAAATCATACTCAAAACCATTAAGAAACGCCCAGATTGTACCTTAAAGCTCAAAAAAAATCTAAAAGTGCATTTTCTTCATATTTTGACTCGAAGCTTGTCACTTTGCACCAAAATGCACACAAATAACAATGTAAAGAATACTAAAGATAACTCTTATAAAGGAGTTATCAAATACCCCCACACTTTCCATTTACGCGTCCCGAGCAAAGTCTCATCTACTGCATTTATCTGTCTATTAGCCAATAAGACTCGAACGACTCTAACATGACTCACGACACTCTAATACAGCAAGATGATGTAATGAAAATGTAGACTCGATATTAAAACTAGTATTTAAAACACAAAAAATTCTTTTTGGGAGATCAGACAATTTCAATCCATATAGACCGGTGCTCAGGGATGATGAAAAAATTAGCCAGGAGGTGTGAAGCGCAACTAAATTGGAAAATAAGTAGTTCCCCATAGTTAGTATAGAAAGCTTAACTTTACTATAAAGAACAACCTACCTCTTCATGTGTGCTGATAAAAATAAGAGGCTAACCAAGCCTAAACCACATTCACAGTCCGAGCTCCTATTCCGTTAATGGTCAAATATGATGAGGCTTAGGGACAAAAAGGATATAACTTGTGTGAAGCAAAAAATCATATATCGTCACATAAACTCACCAAACCCCATATCTCACACACCCTCACCTTGATGATAGGAATCCACAACCCGAATCTCACCGACTCCGGTCCTTAATTCCCTCAAACCCCGGTACCATGTTAATCCAGTGGCCATCAAATAAAATAATATGTGAAACTCATCTTTGTCTTCATTCTAGAACTTGGAACTTTCACCACTCGTTTTCCAATAAGCATACTTTATTTCTTTATCTATCTTTTTTTTCTCTGTTTTATTTTATTTTTTCTATTTTTCTCTTTTTTTTCTTTATCTCAATCAAATATCAATACAATCATATAAATATGAGTGGTCCTCCTTCAAGAATCAAGCAATTGTAATC
Organism: Linanthus parryae; assembly: GCA_023055425.1. Lineage (NCBI taxonomy): Eukaryota > Viridiplantae > Streptophyta > Magnoliopsida > Ericales > Polemoniaceae > Linanthus > Linanthus parryae. The sequence continues at coordinate 119,017,748 of JALGPY010000001.1, forward strand.
ATGTTAGGGGGAGGAAATAGACGAACCAATGAATGTATATCACAATAATAATACATCTTCCCCTAACTCCATGAAGAGCGATGCCACAAACCGTCAAAGTCAAAGCGTGTATGGGGGTAGAGTCGTTAATGCACAATCTCTATGTTCGTAGTCAAATGTCGACACCCCCACACTAGAGTGCAGTCATATCCCCTCTCAAGTAGTCAAGTAAGATATATGTCACGTGCCTAATCCAACCGAACCTCCTACACCAAGATGATAGAAATCTAGTACCTAGCACGTTCCACCAATCAAGAACAACCAATCCCATTTTTGTGCGGATTAGACGTCACACACTCAGGCTCTCCACTACTGTGTCCATGGTGTAATGACATGGAACACCGCCGCACCCTAGTGTGCAAGCCAACTCACTCACCCTCGCATCCCCTCGTAAATATCCAATGAAGCATATGCGATCTGCCGAACTCACAAAAATATATAAAAAGTACTCCCTCAATGAACCCCCTCAACTACTGCTCCCTCGTGACGCTCTAGTAAAATGATTCTAAACAAGATGTATGATGAAGGCCAAGAATCGTCTCCCTAGGTCAAAGAGGCAAACAATGAAACCAAGGATCAATTAGGGTTTACTAGTGGTCCTACAAGGTGAGATCTAAAAGTAGTGAGTGCTCTAATACACGACCTCGCACAACTGTTCTGTGTGCCACTACGAGGCGGGCTGGCGACTACCTAAGACGGACAACATGAACGTTCGGCTTGTTTAGCAAACACCAGGCTCAACTCTTGTAGAGAAAAACAACACAAACTTCAGCTTTTAAAATTCAGTTTAGTTTGAAAACAGGTAGGCATTCCCGTAACGAGATTCTCTCTATACTTACTAGGGGGAACTAAAAATGTCACTCTCGGTCAAAATTCACACCCTATGCCTAAAGTCTTCACATCTCACTAAATCAACCAACTCTAAGCTTCTTTCAATTGCCTTTTCCTCAAATTTTCAATTTTTTTGTTTTTTGTTTTTTAAAGGAATTCCTCTTTTTCTCATTTTTTTTTTGTATTTTTCATATATCCTAACTCTATATACAAGGCTTAGACTCGAAAAATAAATTTAACGCTACACAACTAACTCTGTTTGGTGGGTAGACTCAATTATTAAAAAGTGCAGACAATATCTACATTTATACAACACAATACGACAATATAAGTAAAAACTTAACAAAAAATACAATACTGACTCACAATACAAACTAAACACATCCTACATATAACTGGCTATGCAAGACCCATGACTAGCAAACAGATAAACCACCCCCACACTGAATGCTTTGTTGTCCTCAACGAATTTAGAAATTATGCAAGAAGACTCAGCAATAAATGTGAAAGGCCAATAGATGAGATGGAGCATGATATATACACTAAAAGTGACACAAAATCCACCAGAAGAAAAAAGATACTCACAAACACCTCAAGGGTGGGGAAGAAATCACGCCACGCAGTCCCCAAGCACAGTAGTGGCGCCACCGTGCTCCCAACGGTCAGTGTCTACTTGCACACCGGGGTCGACTGCTTCCTCTGCTAAAGTCCATGTCTGGAGAATCCCCAACTCACCAGTGCGAGCGCCTATGAAGGTCATGTGTACCATGGCACACTGGGGTAAATTCTCCTATAACCTGCTCAAATATGTCACTAGGAAAACATCATTAGTCCCTCTCTCTCCTCTCTCCAAATAAATAAATAAAAACACAAGACAACTTTATTTAAAAGCACACTCCCTAAATTAAACAAATAAAAAGGTCGGGTTGCCTCCCAACAAGCGCCTTGTAATTTAAGGTCGACGACCCGACCCAGTTACCTCAGATAGGTTAAGGAGGTTTTTCTCTCCACTTCCTCTTCTTCCACCATTGTCTCTCTTTTTGTCTCTTCTCAAGTGAGCATGCATGAGACACATATGGCAAGAAGAAGTTGTAGAAGACGGCCTTTGAAAATTTCTTCTTCTTGTGCTTCCACTCCTTGATCACCGGTCTTCTCGAGAATTCATTGTACCTTTCTTCTTCTTCTTCTTCTTCTTCTTCTTCTTCTTCTTCTTCTTTAAAAGCAATATCATTGAGGCCCGATCATGTGGAAATAAACTGCCAAATGGAACAATAATGGCAAGGAGTGCCGTCTTGATTGCTTCCATTCCTAGTGCTTGCCTTGGAATCACAGGTGGCAAATCATGTATTGCATAAAATTGGGGTCTTTGGTCTTCCTCGTGTGATTCACCCAATTTTATGATCTCCAAGTGATATGGATTAGGTTCAGGAACTTCTTGATACATGTCCATGTGAACGTCTCCATGCAATAATTTCTTAGCTTCATGGATTTCTTCCTCACAGCAAATATCCTCAGTGGGCAATAAGCTCGGGATGTCCGCACTCTGCCATTCATGCCATGGCTCCAGAATTATGCGAGGCACAAGTTGTATAGGTGTCACAACCTCATCCGAATCTGAGTCCGAATCTGAGTCTGAAGCATCCCAAGGATCTATTATTTCATGATGAACAATATATAGACATAGACCTCTGGGGGTTCTTCGTCTTCGCACTCCTCAACTAAGTCAGGAATGATGCTACTTGGCCCATCGTCATTATCTGCATATGCCAATGCACTCGAAAGTTCTGTCAAGTGTTGTCCCTGAAGCTGGACTGTTTCATCCATCCTATTAATCCCTTCCTCCATTCTTTCCATGTTAGCTATCATGAGCTTCAATATTTCTTCATCTCCTCATTTTCTTGATTGCAAGGAGGAGGGGTGTACATATCTCCATAGGAGTAGTACGGTGAATATCCTGGAGCTCGCCCATAAGAATTATGCCCCCACATGATCACCAAGATGTTTGCAAAATTATTCACCAGGAAGCAGGTGAGATCAACAAATAAATAAACAAAAGCAAAAATAAAATTAAAATTCCCTAAACTTAATAATTCTAACTAACTCAACCGAAGTCCCCGACAACTGCGCCAAAAACTTGACACGTTCCAACTGCGAGTGCACAGTTGTCAGTGTAGTAATAATTCTGGTAAGAATGGGTTTGTCGAACCCAAATGACTTCTTGTAAACTAGTTAAGACTTCTTAAACTTATGTGGGCAAAGCGCGTTAAGTTTGTTGAAATAATCTAAGAAAGTAAATAACGAACAAATTATTAAAATTGATTTTTTTGATATGAGGAAAAGTTCAGGATATCTCTTCGGTCACTAAGGATTTTACCCCAATTCGGATTTATGTTCAAGCAACACGAATGTCTTCTACTTAGCCAAACGAGCACCTATGCTTTGAAGATTTCTCAACCAAATCCTAAATTCTAACTCTTATACCTGATTACTCTAGCCTACCCAAGTTGAAATTAGCATTATGTTCTTATGGTCTACTCTTAGTTCTAGCTAACTAGCAAGATTTCTCAACCCTAGATACGGCTAGTGCTTGATTCATCCTATTGCGAGCTCAAACAATAGAAACGATAGGATTAAGTACATAAACCAAACATATCTAAGCAAAACACATTCAATTAAGCTAAAAGCATGAAACAAGATCCATAAATCACCAACATGGTGTTAAAAACCTAGATCCCTACGAGATATCTTGAGAAAGAGGTTTAGCTACGCATAAACGTGATCACAATACATGTTTTCATGATTAATAAGCAAAACTAGAGAAGAAACGAAGTTTAGAAGTCAAACGAATGCTCCAAATCTTCTCCTCACGATCTCCAAGCTCCAATGCGTCAAAAACGTCCCCCCCCCTCAAAAACAAACCCTCACCGGGTCTGCAAGTGTTTAGAATAAATAAGGAGTAATTACAAATTGACCCCAAGACTTTTCCAAAATCTGCTGCTCATGACTAGGTCGTGCGACCTGTTTAACTAGGTCGTGCGACCTAGTCTAATACTTAGAAATTTTTATGTCAGCAAACAGGTCGTGTGACCTCTAAAACTAGGTCGTGTGACCTAGTTGTAAAAAATCTACTCACGGCCTCCTGCACACTAGGTCGTGTGACCTGTCTACAGAGGTCGTGCGACCTAGTGTTACTTAGCCAAATTTCAGCTTTTCTTTTCTGACTTTCTCCGTGCCATAACTTTCTCGTCCGACTTCCGTTTTAGCTCCGTGACCCGCCGTTGGAAAGTTCTTCGAGTCTACTTTCAATTTCCAACGGTCTCACCTCCATCTTCATTGTAGAATTCTTCCAATTATTCTAAAATTATAGTATGACAAATTAGCATTAAGCAACTATGAGCATATTTAGCAGTAGGAGGTGAATAAAGTTAAATTTACATGTTTTAAACTTCGCATGACATGTATCCGAGTGTTTTCCCTAATAAATATGTAAATGTGGGATCCTTAAGATGCGAGAGAGATATGTAAATAATTTTGCATGCCTGCTTTGTAATTGGCTAAATACGGAAAAAAAGAAAAAATTGAAGGAACAAATATAAAAAAATGCATATTATGTAAAACGCGTAGTCATTTGCATTTTTTTTTTGATGCTTCGGAAAAAAAAGTACAAGTTACAGAAGAAAAAAAAAAGAGGAAAAGGAAAAAGAAAAAACAAGACAAAGGACCAGAAAACAAACAAAGCAAAGAGGCCACCCCCTTCCTAAAAGAAATTGCCCATTCCCAGCATGTCGGCAATAAGCAAACCCTTGACACCTTCTGGTGCCTCGATCATGATGTGAAGCTGTTTCTGTTGCTCGGTACCCAGATTAGCAAGAGCGTTCGCAACCTCGTTTGCGTCTCTAGTAATGTGATCGATTTTCCGTCCATTGCATTCCAGAAGATGGATCCCATCATCGATCTGCGTTCTCATGCTCATCGGTCCGTAGGTATACTTCCGGAAGATGTACATTGCATCAACACAATCGCTTTCGATGACATAATTCTGCCAGTTGTTTTGATAAGCAATCGAAATGGCTCTATAAATTGCCCAAACTTCTGCTTCGAGACTTGTGCAGTCCTCCAACTTTCCATAGAAACCCAGCTTCCATTTTCCCCTCTTGTCTCTAATCACACCTCCAAACCCAGCAGCTCCCGGATCCCCTCTTGTGCACCCATCCACATTTATCTTTAAGGTATCTACACACGGAGAAATCCATCGAGAATAAGATTTAACAATATATGGTGATAAGGAAATAGCGCTAGGGTTAGAGAAAGCTTCCTGATTGGTTTTATCAAACCTCTGGATCTTTTTGACACAGACCTCAACCGCTTCCAGCTCGTCTTTAAAGACTTTCAGGTTTCTTCGACACCAAATAAACCAAAGGGTAGTAACAAAAATGTTTGCTTTAGATTTGGAAACCAGATTATGATGGAGCTAGGCTTTGAGATTTTTTTGACCATTTGTGTGCAACCAGTTAGCACCAAAAATTTCTTTCCAGATACCCTTAACTTTAAGACAATTTCGAAACATATGAACAATATCTTCCACTCCCCCATTACACATAGGGCAGACATCCGAGTTAGTGAAACCTCTTCTCTTTCTATTGGCATTTGTCATAATCTTCCTATGCCGAATAGTCCAGAGAAAGGTGATCAATTTGGCTGGAATTTTTAGTTTCCATATCCTGATCCAATCACTATCAAAAATCCCCTTTTCAGGGTTCAAAGTAAGATTGATGCTTTTGTAGGCAGCTGCAACAGTAAAATCACCCTTATTGTTGCCATTCCAAAACGGGGAATCCTCTAAAGGGTTCTCCTGAGAAGGTCTTCTAATATTAACAATAGAAACTTTAGTATTATGATCAACCACATCATCAAGCTTTTCCCCAATCCAGCCACCATTTCTATCCAAAAAACTGGAAACAGGAGTAAACCCCAAAGGAGGGTTAGGATTAGAAAGATATAAAGGTCCAGTTCCCACCCACAAATCCTTCCAAAAATCAATTTTCCTACCATTTCCAAAGGCCCATCTAACGTTATCCTTCACAATTCTTTTCGTTCTTAACATACCCCTCCAAGTAGGAGAGCAAGTCGTTTTGCTATCATAGTCAAAAAAATTCTGATTTTTAAGATACTTAGCTTTCATCACGGACTTCCATAAACAGTCATTACCAAAAACAAGTTTCCACACCAGCTTTGATAAAAGAGCCAAGTAGTAAAATTAGCTTGTCTTAGGCCCAGCCCACCCATTTCCTTAGGAGTACAAATTCTATCCCACTTAACAAGGTGAATTCTTTTTTTATCCACAGTATCGCCCCAAACAAAATTACGACAAATTTTATCAATTTTCTTACACGTAGTCGCAGGCAGTGGAAGAATTTGCATAATATAATTTGGCATAGAAGCAAGTGCACTTTTAGTAAGCGTAAGCCTACCTGCCATAGAAAGCATACTACCTTTCCACCCAGCCAATTTTTTCTCAAGATTAACCATAATATTTTTCACATGCTCCTCATTAAATCTATTATGAACTAAATTAAAACCCAAATACTTCCCCAACTCTTTTTTAACCGGGAACTTCACAATATTCTTTATCTCAGACTGAACATTCCTAGGGGTATTCTTGGAGAAGAAAAGCAACGACTTGTTCATGTTAATCTTCATACCTGAAATATTAGCAAAATCTTCGAGAACTTCCATCATGATATGGCTATTATCCATGGTAGCCTGCCCAAAAAGCATGATATCATCGGCGTAGAAAAGATGAGAAATACACGGACCCCCACGAGTTACCCGAATACCTTTCCAAAGTTTTCCCCCCACCAGATAACTAATCATTTGAGAGAGACGTTCCATACAAAGAACAAAAATATACGGGGATAACGGATCCCCCTGACGAACGCCTCTCCCAGTCTTAAACTCCTCAAGGATATTACCGTTCCAAATAACAGCCGAATTAACACTAGTAATGCAGCTCATGGTAAGATCAATCATATTTGCAGGAAAGTTAAAAAAATTAAGAGTTTCACGGATAAAATCCCAGGAGAGCCTATCATAGGCCTTTTCCAAATCAATTTTCAGAATCATACCTCCCGCTTTACCGTTTCTTTTATTAAGAGAATGAATAATCTCTTGGGTAATTATAGAATTATCAATAGTTGATCTACCCAGGATGAAACTACTTTGGAAAGGGCTCACAATATCATTTAGGAAAGTTCTGATTTTGTCAACCACCACTTTAGAAACAATTTTATACATCGTGTTACAAAGGCTTATCGGTCTAAACTTTAAAATGCTTTCAGGATTGTTCTCTTTATGGATAAGACAGATCAAAGTTTTATTTATTTCTTCAGGAATATTTTAGTCAATAAAGCACTTATTAATGAAATCACACACATCCGGGCCCACCTCCTCCCAAAAATTTTTATAGAAAATTGGTTGGAAACCATCTCTTCCAGGGGACTTAAAAGATTTCATAGTCCACACCGCTTTTTTGACCTCATCAGGAAGAATGGGTCTGTTGTATAAGTGACTAAACTCATCCGAAATTTTAGTACAAATGTCTCTGTTCCAATCAAAATAGAGAGAGTGGGTCTCGACAAAATGGGGCTCTGGATTAAAAAGCTTTTTAAAAATACTTTGAAACATGAGAATTTAACTCCTTTTCATTGTCAACCCACTCACCCATCTCATTTTTGAGGCAGTTGATATCTTTTTTCTTCTTTTTGATAATCGCCGATACATGAAAAAATTTCGTTTTTCGTTCACCTTTGCAAAACCAGTTAGTCTTCGCTCTTTGGAACCAAAAAATCTCTTCTTCATTCAGAATAGAGTTGTACTTATTTATAAGTTCCTTTTCAAGACAGAACAAACTATGAGAATATCTAATACTTTGATTCTTTTGAATACCCTCAAGGCGCCCCAGAATCCACCTTTTGTTTCTAAAAATATTACCGAAAACATTTTTATTCCAACTAGAAAGATCTTTTGCTAGAACCCCAGTTTTCAAACAAATATTATCCGTAGTGCAGTTAAACCAGGAATTTTTAACGATATTAGTGATATCCGGATGAGAAAGCCAAGCAACCTCAAATTTAAACGGACGACAGGCAGGGGGATTAGAAATCATACCATCCAAATTAACAAGGAGAGGAGCATGGTCCGAATAAGTTCTGGGAAGGGTACGAACAAAACCTTCCGGGAATTCCATCCTCCACGGTGGGTTACAAACTGCTCTATCCAGACGTTCCACAGTGTTTGCGAAACCCTCACGGTTATTTGTCCAAGTCATTTTTGGCCCCTGGCTTCCCAAATCAATCAAGTTGCAGCGGTTTAAATTCTTCTGAAATGTAACACCCCCAAACTAGCCAAGCCGGAAGCCCGGGGATGTCACTTCGTACCCGAGATTAAACCCGAATACAAGGAGATTTTAGAACAGAATATCCAACCCAAAAATCCATAAATAATTAATTGAAACTTTAAAACTTGTCTCGCCACAAATATGGGCATTATTCCAATCTAAACTTCAACTACTAAATAAAACAAGTCTAGATGTGAAATTTAAATTTACTAAAGTGACGTGTCTCGATTTCCCCCAAGCCATGCTTCCACCTAAACCTGTGGTGCAGAAAAAAAAAGAAACACCACAGTTTCCAAAGTCAGCTGAAAATACTGAGTAAGCAACACCCAAGCATGTAAATAGATTATGCAACAGTTTAAAAACGACACAGGAGTTTGAGGAGTAAAGAACTCGAGTAAGAGTATAAGTATGAAATAAGAATTCACAAATATTTTTCTTTATCACTTCACTTGTGGGGAAACATTCCCAAACTCTTTTCACTTTAGTATCTCCATTGGGGAAACATTCCCAAACTTTCTCATTTGTCCAAACGGGACTTCCAATTCTCAATCATAAAGATCCATCCTTTAGAAAAACATATATTACCATGTTGACACGGGGAAGATCTACTAATAACTGGCTACCAGACCATAAGTGTCGACACCCCCCTAAGACTTCTTGCGGCCAGAGAGGTAAGTACTGGAGCGAACTCGGGGCGGTTGCGACCGAGCAAAATAAAATAAAGTGGGTCGAGAGACGTAGTTCACATCGACCAAAGCTAAAATATTGATCCCCAGTACAACTATTCCACTTTACGTTATTACGTCTTATTAATCATGTGATAGTTGTGATAGAATCACCTTTATAAAATCAGTAAACTTTCTCAAATAAACATTTCAAGTAGATATTCAAATTTGAGACAATAAATCACAAAAGCAGTTTAGACACGAAAGAAGATATGGGCGCTAGGCCTGGCATGTTTACTTACCTCAACAAATAGCAATCACAGCAAATCAATCGTAGTATTCGACGTATCCTTCGTCAATGAAATTGTCGCCTACAAATTTAATAATATCCTAATCAACGCATTGCACACAAAGTCCTATAGGTAAAAGAAATAAATCCCTTACTAACTCTCCCCAACCTTGTTAACGTAAACAACCTCCTTTATAATAAAATACGCTTTATAAGGCTAACGTTTATTATTTGTAAAAACACACTAAGCTATAATTATATAAATATAACTTATAAGATTAGATAAAATATCCCTTTTATTATTTAGGGTAGAGAAGCATATTATTTTCCCTCAAAAAAACACTTTTAATTCAAATAATAGTTTCTCCCAAACAAGCCTTAGTAGAGAATATACGTTATAAACTAACTAACTTTATTTAGAAGAAATAACAAATTTATTTGAATAAAGTAACATATCTAATTTGTTATAAGTCTATAAAAATAAATAATAAAAATAATTTTTATCACCCTTAATCTACACTTTTATTTTTGGGTAAAGATGAGTAAAAAAAATAAATGTCTCTAGTGAGACTTGAACCCAAGACCTACTTCTCAACCCCACCAAGCTTTAAGTACTAACATTTAACCACTGGGCTAGGCTCCCACTTGTTGTCTCCTTTCCAACTACTATTACTAAATAACTAACCAAATAAACTAATGAGAAAACAAAACAATAAAACAAAAACAAGAGATGAAGAAGAAGAACGGGTTTGTACCCGAATGATGATGACGCCGACGGTGGCGGACCGCAGGCAGCGGCGACGGTCGCCGGCGTGAACGGCGGCGACGAGGCAGGCGGGCAGCGGCCTTTGGCGGCGACGGCGGCGCCGGAGAGAGAGAGAGAGAGAGAGAGAGAGAGAGAGAGTGATTGAACGGGAGAGAGAGAGAGAGAGATCGAAGGAGAGATTGAGAGGTTAGAGGGATTGAGATTGTGGGTTTAAAATCTGAGAATTGATGGGTTTATATAGGTAGAGAGGTGAAGAATTCAACCTCCATGAGGAAACCCACTTTGAAAACTTCGATTTTGAATCGGGACCAAAAATTGGCGAAATTGGGTTGCTTGATACTAAATTATCGAGCCTTGATGAGTTTAAATCGAATAGGGAGTGATTTGGGACAAACATCAACGAATTTGGTGAAGATTCGGAGTGGTAATGGTGGTGTTTGGGTTGGAGATGGAGTTCTTCCTCCATGGGAGAGTTTGAGGAAGAAGATGACTAATTTTAGGGTTAAATACACTTTCACCCCACTAACTTTAGGCTTAGTACAACTACCACCCCTTTAGTTACATAAAGACACTATAATAGTTATAGGAAAATACATAAAAGCACCTAGGTAGTTTATACCATTAAAATTAACTTTCTAAATAATAATAACTAATATCCAAACTTATACTAATGTCGTATTAACACCCAATACTAATAATAATATTACATTAACACTCAATACTAATAATAATAAACACTTAATAATTTAATAAAATACCCGTTTTTAAATAACGGGGTATTTCATCCTTCCCCACTTAAAGGAAACTTCGTCCTCGAAGTTGAAACCACATTCTAAACGACCCTCAGCTATGAGTCTCCATTCTAGGATATAACTTCCAAATGCAACCTAATGCCATGCACGATGAGTAACATATTATAACCATGTACTAGAATGACGTGCTTAAAAATCTGAAGGGTTACATGAAACCTCTCCATTCTTTTGTTATTGCAGTTGGAAGAGAAGCTTCTTTTCTCCGACGAATCAGCAAAATCATTGAAGTCCCCCGCAAGTAACCACGGCTGATCTGAGTCCCCCATTTGTGCTTCAAGTTCGTCCCACATTTCTTGACGGAGTCTAGGGTTTGGACTACCGTAAACAGCTGAAATTACCCAGTCACCATATCTGTCTCTGTTCACGGTCGCAGTAATCACTTGATCCGACATGGATTGGGTGTTAACAGAGACCTCCCTGGTATCCCACAGCATCCAAACTCCCCCTTTCCTGCCGATGGGGTCAACATAGGTACTGCCAAAGAAACCCAAATCGTTAAAAAACTTGCCTTTAGTCGACAGAGGAGCCTTTGTCTCTAACAGGATGACGATCTGGAACTTATGCAGCTTCAGCAGCTCCACAAACGTACTGTCAAATGTGCTATTGCTGGCACCACGGCAATTCCAAGCAAGAATTTTAATTGACATAAGACAATGATCAGGCACTGGGGGGTGAACTTCGAGGAAAGGATCAATTAGACAGATCCTCTTTTGATCCCGTTCCACTGCTCTCATCTCCGAGAGCGAGATCGAGTGCCATCGTTGCTCCTTGTCTTCCCTCCAATCCATCGAGATCTTTAGTCTTGCATCCCTCCTCCACCAAATTACTCCCATGATCAGTGCTGACTCTGTCTACCCTTCTAATTTCTTCCTTACTGAGATGTTCTCCAACAATACCTCCTCGATCTCTGGCAGCTCCATCTCCACTCTGTGTTTGGATTTGATTAGATTGAGATTCAGAGAGGGATTTTGCATAAGGGTGCTGTTGTTTTTGGTACGCTTTCTTGTTACTGCTTGCTTTAATACTCCCAACTTTTCCAAATCTTTTCTCGGGAGTGCTCCTAGTTGAGTCCCAGTTACAATCTAACTGGTAGTTTGGAACAACAATTCTCACTTTCTCTTTGGCCGATTCATCGTTACTAGAGTCTTCAGCCCCATTGATAGTCACTTCCATCTCCACTGTATCTCTTCTTTGAGTTGTCCCATCTAAAATCTTGCCATTATCTTCTTCCATAATCATCTCTGGATCTTCTTTCTCGGGACCCCCAGTGATATGAATGCTCTCTTGGACTTTGGAAACTCCTTCGTTACTGAGACTCTTGGGAATCGTAGACGAGCTGTCCATATCAATATTCCCGATAATGCCCCAAAACTGAGACTGGTTTAACTCAAACACCCTTCCTGTAGCTTTAAAGAAACTTTGTCTCTTCACTCGATCAGTGATGACATCAACCGACACAGAAAGTGGGTCAAACCTGTTATTACTGGGCTTGGTGGTATTTCTCGATCCTTCTTTATTCGGCCCAATCAAATTTGAGGAGCTTTCACCTTTGGTCCCGTCAGTCTGGGTTTGTTTCGTATTTTGTTTCTGCCCAAAATTTTTGGGCTTTCTTTTGGGCCTTTCCCATCTAGCTTCTCTTTCAATAATAGTATCATCCATCGTTTTCTTTCCTTGATCCAGCAGCAGTTGATTGTCTCCTTTCCCAGGTTTTCCAACGGTACAATCCGTTGGGATGTCCACCAGTGATTCACGGTGATCTTGAGCGGCTCTTTTCGTCGCCGGACAATCATTTTTCCGGTGTCCTACCTTGCCACAACCAAAACAGATGTTGTAAATATGTTCATAAGTAACCGAAAAAGTATTACTTCCAATGGTAAAAAACGGAATCAATGGTTTATCAAGATCCACATAAACACAAATCCTAGCATATCTTGTTCTTGTTCCTAGAACAGTAACCATATCTATTTTAAGGGGAATTCCAAAACACCCAGAGCAAATCCACATCATTTGGTCCTGTGATATCTCATATTTGTCTGTCTCAATTCTCTATATTTTTACCAATGATGCATTTTGCATAGACTGCATATTAGAGTTGCAGAATGTGATTTTTATATTAGAGATTACGGTATTAGAGACTATTTTCATGTACTAGTACGTCAGAGAACCAGGAAATTACCATATGTATCATGATATTACAAAATGGGGGTTGTTATGAGTCACTTTTCATATTTGCCGATAGTCACATGTATCCTGTCCTTCAAATTATTTGCAGTGGTTTAGACGTTGAGGAGTGAGTTTCATTGTTAGAGACACAGCGAGAGATATGTCGAACACGTCTGATTCCTATAGGTAACATATATTGTGTTAGCTCATGTAACAAATTTAGGCAATGCCCTAGAGAAAACGCAATGCCTATGCTCGCTTGCTCCCAACCTTGTTTTCACTTTGTTTTTGTGGAGCAGTTGCTTTCACTCTAATTTGTTTTCCACAAAAGAGAATTCTCGAAGAAGCCATTAGATCTTAAATGGTTACGCTCAACCTAACTCATTATAAAGCATGGTGGTTATAAATTACTATTATTTTCTTTTTTTCTTCTCTTTTTCATACTTTGAATTTTACCACTATTCATGGGCTGCATTGACCCGATGATTGATTAGCAATACGATGCAATTTTTTTGTAATATATACAATACCACGAAAAGTTATCAAAAAATTGCATCGTTTTACTATCCAAATTACTGAGTCAAAATGACATGATTACGGATAAAAATGTCAAAAACTGAAAAAAAATAGAAGAAACACACCAAGTAGTAGAGTATATACAATGACCATTCTACCCGGTGATGTAGATAGCAAAATCATGTATTTTTTTGATAATATTTTAATGGTGTTATAGAATAAATGTTGCTCTATAAGACGGTGAAAAAACTATCAAAAAGTCGCATCATTTTGCGATCCAAATCCCCAGGTCAAAGTGGCAGATACAAGTCAAAAAGTTTAACTTTGGAAAAACAGAGGAGACAGAGTGGTACATGACACTTGAGAATGAGCAATTATTGCTTGCTCCAAGAGCAAATATGACATGGTCCTCTAAGCAATACATCACAGGACATGTCAGATATGTAGGAATCCATTTTCTTTTGTCTGCCACTCATTCTCTTTCCTCCTTACGTGTCCACTGCTGTATGGTTAGAGCAAATCCACATCATTTGGTCTTAGAGCAAACAAAAATTTCTCCTTGAGAATACAAAGGTAGTGTGCAGGCAATTGGTATTTTGACCCAAAGCCCATTTCGGTCTACAATTTTAGTGGATCAAGACTTATTGAGCCAATAAAATATTTAATAAATTGACCCAACAACATCTCAAAAAAGAAAAATAAAACTTGGGCCGAGAAAAGCCTGCAGAAGCTTGGGCTAAATTGATTTCCGTAGGCAATTGGTATTTTGACCCAAAGCCCGTTGCTTTCTCTCAGGAAACCCTAATTCGTTGTATTTATAAACCACCGTATTTTCCCTGCACATCCATCTTCGACGTCTCAATCTTCCTTCTTTTCATTATTTCTCTGTGCAAAACTCCTTTCTCTCGCTAGATCTGATGGATTATTATTTTGAAATTGTGCGTGTGTAATTTGATTTGATTCGATTATTTGAAATGAATGCCTATCGATGAAGAGCCCTTTGTAGAAATAAAGAGTGCAAAGGGTTAGAGAATCGTATATGTGGATACATGTACACAACTCATATGAGGGTAGGCGGAGAACTAAGTTGCAGGATTGTTGAGTCGCTTCGCCTCTGATTATTTTCTACGGGCGCAGCTAATTTATCACCTGTCACATTCCAAACTTTTGTTTTTATTGCTTTTTTTCTAGTTTTCATTGAATATTTTGGTTGGGGGTGGTTCCAATGATGGCATGAAAAATCTTTGAGACCTGATATAAAATTTTGATGAAAAGCTTCAAGCAAACACTCTCTGAGGTCCTCCACCCCCTAATCCTAATTACCTATTTTTCTTTTTATTTTAATTTAAGTGACTGCTAGAGATGATGAATCGCACTGGGCTCTGATCATGTATTTTGATGGACAACGTGCACGGCCTTAGAAAAGCCAATTCTGATCTTTCAACATTTCTGCTTCTTTGTTATTTTTGATTTTTTTAAAAAAGATGATGATGTCTATGGATCTAAAGTATTCTGTTTGTCCAGGAAGTGCAATACTGGTTGAAGAAATAAGGGTTGTTTCTTTTTTTTTCTTTTTTTTTTTGCCAGAAAAGGAAGCTTTCATTAATTCAAACACATATTACATGAAGAGAGGGCTAGTTAAGCCCTTGATAGCACTCTTGGCCAACGAATGAGCCTGAGAATTGAAAATTCTAGGGGTAAACTGAAAATTACAATCTGCAAAATTCAACCTGAGAAGAGCACAGTCCTCCAAAATAGTAGCAACATTAGAAGGCCTGGAGGAAGAAGGATTACTCAAATGCTTGATAATTGCTTCACAATCAGAAATAACCATAATATCATCCCAATTCATGCTTTTACTCCACAGCAAGGCTGATCTGATTGCCTAGGCTTCTAAGACAGAATTGATGGAGACTCCATTAATGATCTCACTGAAGCTATCAATACAGAAGGGTGGAGACTCCATTAATTGATTTGTTATTTAGGGTCGATCATTAACTGGTTTGGATGCAACATTTTTCTCAGCAGTACAATTACGGCTTGAGAAGAACTCTTTACTCTAACCTGGCAAATTATTTGCGACACTCAAACTAAACATAGTTTGTTTACTAGCCTAATAATTCATCACAATTAGAGAGAATCTTAAATTGAGAGATATTCTGGTACATGTCAACTGCTATGCATCTACTCTATAAAATATGATGGTTTACTTTATTTCAACCGTTAGGTTGAATTAATTCTAACCTTTGTTTTATCTTAATTACTCATTTATTTTATCTTAATTATTTTTTTTGATCATTTTATTTTAATTATAAAAAAGGGACTTATTTTGTTCATAATTATTTAATACATAATTATTTAATACAAATATGTATATTGTCTGTGTATTCTGTCCGTGTTTGTGGATAAAAATACTCATTTTATTTATAACATTGTAATAGGTGAAACGTGTTTTTTGGTTAGTGTCCGGCACGGGCAATCCCCTAGTCGTTTAGAAAAATAGAACTGCTATGCATTTTTTGGAACTGAAATTCATAAAATACAGAAGTTGACACTTAAACATTGTTAACTGATAAGTAACCCCAATTGTTACCCAAATTGCAATGAGATCCTTGGTTCCTGACCAAAAAAGAAGAAGATAATAATAGTATTAAAAAGGTAATCTTTTCTTGAGTAGATGCTCCATCAACCCAGCAATCAAGTGCATTTTTCCTTAGGAAGAATTCCTCTGTCCCTACGGAGTAAGAGCAGGAACCCTCTGGAGCTTTATTGATTTGGCAATGCACGTCCACTATAATCTATGCACATCCACTATAGTCTACCACTCTGTCTCTGCTCTTTGTTCTTGTCACACAAGTACGAATTAGTGTAAAACTACTTATGTAAGTACATAATTAGCTCTAAGGGCAGTAGTATAATTATAGAAAACTATGTATTGTATACACATCCTGAATTTTATCACTACTACATTATTTTGTATAGCAAAATAATGCAACTTTTTTATAATATTTTTTTGGTGTTGTAGAGTAAAATGTTTTCTATAATTTGATGAAAAAAATAAAAAATTGCATCGTTTTGCTATCTAAATCACTCGGTTAAAGTGACCCAGATACTAGTTAAAAAGTCGAATGGGAACAAGAGCAAATATGGAGTGGTATACGGCTGGCTTTGGATTGGAATCGGATATGCTTCAACTTGTACTGTGAGAGATTGCCAGTCTCTTTTTTTTAAACAAAGATCATCATTTATAAAGCCAACAAGGTCCAAGGAACAATACACGAGAGTAGAACCAACAAAACAAGCACGACCAACTACAACCGAAAGACAACTCCAAACAACCTTAACTAAACCATCCAAACAGAACAACATAAGAACTACAACTACTACAAAACAACAAGAAAAGCTACACGAAGCCAAACTACTACAACGAATGGTTATCCAGGAGGATTTCCTTAG
The DNA here is from genome assembly GCA_023055425.1 of Linanthus parryae. Classification (NCBI taxonomy): domain Eukaryota; kingdom Viridiplantae; phylum Streptophyta; class Magnoliopsida; order Ericales; family Polemoniaceae; genus Linanthus; species Linanthus parryae. Next base: position 119,034,681 of record JALGPY010000001.1, read on the forward strand.
CAGCCTTGTGTGCTTTATGGACCAGCAAGCGGGAGACTTTGGTGATCGAACAAAAAATAAGTTGCTGCACAAACTTTCTGAGCCACGACCGCCTCATTCTGAGCCGCAATCCTTCTGGTCCCCTGGAAGTAATGGACAACAGACAAACAATCAGTGTTAACATTAATATAGCCAATATTAAAATGAAGAGCGAAATTGATAGCATGCTCCACAGCAAGGAGCTTCGCTTGAAGAGCGCTGAAAGCAAAAAAGTTATTTCCGACTATCCAGTCAAGAACATTAACTCCAACAGTGTGGAGACCACAACTAGTAGAAAGATCTCTAGCATTCCACGCTCTGTCCACATACATTTCTTTAATGTCTTGTGTTATTAGCTGATGATCCCTTAGGGAAAGCAACGCTGAAGCATGAGTGGAAGATTCAGGACTCAAGCCAGCTTAGCGCAGCAGAGTTGTCTGTTGAAGAAAAGAAAAAAATTCTGGGATGAGAAATGCCCTTCTGTGAAGATTATCAAGTCACTTGACAAGAGTATTGCAAATCAATTTCCTTCTGCTCGCCCTAATGCGCTCTATCAACATTTGATTCCGAAGATTGTTCTGTTGCTGGTATTGCAAATCAATCATGATCTTCAGTTGCTGGTATTGGCAAGATTTGGGACAGACTTGTGCAATTCACTCAGCTTATCTCTTGTCCTTGGTTCTTATCATCTGGATACGCATCGCAAAGTTTGTGGACGGAAGGTTGTCATCTCCCGCTTCCTTTCCAAATAAAGTTGCTTTTGCTTCTCACTGTGATAAAGTCCGTGTTTGTCTCAATTACGTGTGTTGGAGTAAGGTGTTCTTTTTTAAATTTAGTTTGCATATGCTAGCTGTCTTTCTTCTAAGAAGAGGTGCATCGGCAAGCTCATCAAACGAAGCTACATAAAGCCTTTTGGCAACCTTGGGTGTTTTGTTCATCTAACAAGTTGGTTCACAAGAAGCCTACCCTCGGCCAATTTCTTGCTCTGAGTATCCTACTTTCCCTACCTGCTCCAGTCTTTAATCTCCCCACAGTGAGCCATACCAACGGCGACACCGGCTTTTTCAGCTTGGATATAAAGTCTTGCAAATGATTTGAAAAGTACGCTGGCCCGAGCAAACAGATATTCAAATTTCATGTTTTTAATTTTCACTCTACTGTTGTTGTTGTTGTTGTTGTTGTTGTTGTTGTTGTTGTTGTTGTTGTTGTTGTTGTTGTTGTTGTTGTTGTTGTTGTTGTTGTTGTTGTTGTTGTTGTTGTTGTTGTTGTTGTTGTTGTTGTCTACTTAATGTCGTCGTTTGGCTCAGTAACATGTAAGAGCCAGGTGATTCTATTTTTTGTTGTATCTTTTTCCGGTTAACTTAATATGATGACATTTCTTTAAAAAAAAAAAAAAAATAGATGAGAAGAAGGATGTGAAACGAAAATCCTTGTCCTCCATTCTCGTGTAAGTTGTTAATCTAGGGGAAAATCTAGCCTTTGAGGGCAAACCTTAAGTTGAGACCTTGGAGCGGATGCTCTCTGAGAATGCGACTAACTTGAAAAAAAATTTGCATATGAGAAGGTTGAATGCAGCCGTTTGAAACACGCTATGAAAACGACACATTTATATTTAGTAATTATAAATCTAGTAGTTATATGTAATAGTTTGAGGTATCACAAACATTACGGGATATATAGATTGTTTGTAATAAGAAGTATCACATTAGAAATAGTTAGAAGGTAGAACAATTTATTTGTTTAGAAGTTGAGTATCTTCACTTAAAAGAGAAGCATGTTTCTTGATATGATCATTTATCATGTAAGGTGAAAGTTGTTTTCCGATTATACCGAGACTTGAAAGCAGCTTTCCTTTGGTAGACGAGGGCCCGAGATGACGAAGGATTATGTCTTATTTCCCGGGGCATAGGCAGGGGTGGAGCCAACCTATGGCCCAAGTAGGCACGTGGCTTACTCAAAACTTTGAAAAATTGCAATTTTACTCTTTAATATATAAAAAGTTCAAAGTGCACTCTTATGAAATTACAAGAATGCCCAGGTGTTTTGAATACCTCGCTCCGCTTCTGGGTATAGGCGAGGGTTTGTCATTAGAGGAGGAAATTATAGCATGATTTGGAAGTATGCAATATAAAATATGTGAAGAGAGTCTCTGAGGGTCTTAAATTGAATGTTGGCCTCAGGCCCCCAAAACGCAAGAGACGACCGTGGTAACATGAGGCCGTATCGGGCCAAACTAGACGATCATCTAGCCGAGTATGGGGGAAGGCAATGGCTACAATGCAGCAGAGGTGTTAGGAAGACTGGAAGAGGGAATGAGTTTGTGAAAGAGATTTAGGTTCCATCTTGTGGATAGGAGTGTGAGAAGGTCTTTCACCATGATGTTAGTTTGGAGCTAGAGATGAGGTAAGAGTGAGATCTTTTTCAGAGAGTACGGATACCTATGTCTTGAAAAATCTTCAATATCTTATCATGTACTAATAGCGCGGCTGCATCAGGCTAAAAGGCCACTTCCAAAGAGGATGCTTTTCCTCATCCAGGTTCCATGTCCCCTCATCCATCATTGGCATGCTCTGCCTTGAGTTTCTGCTCTTTTTCCTGGAGAGCATCTTGATGGATGGTATACTCGGATGGATGGTATGCATTGCCATATGCGGTCCTTTTTTCAGTTTCTTAATAAACCCGCGCCATTGAGGAGCTACTTTGTTAGCATTATTATTATGTTGGGAATCTGAATCCGGGGTGCTGGCTCTGGAAGAATTTGTCTCGGATGGTTGGTCGTCCTCAGAAGCTTCTCTTCCCAAGCCGGAATCGTCTTCTTTCTCGCCCTCTACATTCAAAGACCTCAAGTCTAGATCTAGAAAAGATGTAAATATTCACTGTGTTAGCGTATTGCTTTCTTAAAGAAGAAGAAGAAGAAGAAGAAGAAGGAGTGTATTTGGAGGCTGGACCTTCAGCTGAAAGATGGAAAGATTGAGTTGAGAATAGCCTCCTGTGTCCAATGGTGAAAAGACCCTTTCGGAATTTTCAGCAGCAACACTCTCTGCCTTTTTGCTGCTAAATGCAAAGATCGAGCTCGATGAGAGATAGCGCAGCGCAGCGCAGCGCAGCTAGTTTGACCATGAAGAGGTCTTTGTGACAATATTCTGTCAAAATGACCTTTGGAAGAAGAATATATGTTGTAGTGAATTCTCCAAATTTACCACTTAGGTAGAAGGGCTTTGTTGAAAAGCTGAAGTTCGTGATTCTTAGACCTCCTTGACCCCCTTTGGGTCTCTGAAGTTTTTCCATGCTAGCAAGGTGAAGGGATTTGACTTTCAATTTTGCAAAAAAGCTTTGATGAGCGAGGAAATCTTGATATTGTGCCCCACAAACCGCAACAACAATACTCTCTTAAGGCCCATTAAATTAGCACAAACATCAGTGATGTTTAACATCTCGTCGTACAAACTTTACTGTATATTCTCTTTTAGCATCCTTTTGCAACAATGTCTAACCAAGTAAATTGCAGCACTGAACTATTCAAGGACAAGAATTTCATCCATTAGACTGAGCCCGCACTACAAAATTTTAAGGATTTTCTGACTGATTAAGATTCGGTACATTACAGTACAATCAACTACAGTCTCTTGCGTCATCGCGCCGGAGACGCAAAGAAAATAACGACAAAATATACGAAAAACCCAGCAAGAAGAATTCCTGCATACAAGTAATTCTGGGAAGATTGCACTGGTGATTTGTACTCAATAGCGCAGCACTTCATTTTCTCCCTCTCTGCCATCAAAACGTGTTCTACATACCTGCATATCAAATGTACAGGCAGCGACCATAAAAAAAGTAAATACCAGATTGGTTGCTCTCATTGATTCGACCATATAATAATACAAATAACCCACTAAAGTAGCCTAACCGTAATCAGATATAAGTATGAAAATAACTTACTGCTGCGTGAACATGGAGCTCTGGAGAATCTCTGTACTATTCAAGTTTGCTTCCTGCAAGCGATGGTCGTATAACAAGGAAGATAGATCTACCAGCTGCTCTTCGAGGCCCTGTTTTCATCAGCAAAAAATAAATAAATAAACAGTTTAATTTCCAATCTTAATATACAACCGAAACCTTTGAATAGGATCGACGGAGACTTACATCCAAGTATTTTTCTAAGCGTTCAACTAGTTCGTGTGGGAATGGTTCAGGCAGGTTTGTCGTCTTTTTATAGAACTTCTCCACCCACAACTCAGTGCTTGATTTGTTCTTTTTTCCTTTCACAGCTTCACCAAGGGGAGTTTTCAGGTAGTCCGCTGCAAAATTTTGAACTGTCTGTACAAAACAAAGACGTGACTTTCAGATTCATTTAAAATATACAAAGAAAAGGTGAAGATACATTATGAAGAAACCACCTCTGAAGTATCTCTAATTCTGTGAAGGGCTTTATCTACACGGGCATATATTGTGTTTCTCTGCGGACAAGGATACCATAGCAAACCATTAGATCTATAAGCCATCAAGATTCATGATTAAGCAATTTTATGAAGCGAATTCAACTGAGATTGAGGGGGAATATTAGGAAGAGTTAAAATGTGTGAAGTCACTCTTCATGTAAAAGCATAATGCACAAAATCTGGGTGGGGCTTTACCAAAGCAACATCTTGAAGCAATTTACTGACACGGGAAGTATTTGAGAACGGTCCAAATGGATGACAACCACTTGCCCAAAGCCAATTCACAACCGGTCTTTCATGTACGTGGGACGCCTTCTCATAAGGTGCACTCAAACCCCCTACAACAGAGGCCAGACCAGCGGTTATATGGCGCTGCACTTGTAACGGAATAGCGTGCCTTCTCTCGGTTTCTGAAACATAACTGCCCAAGCAAAATACACGAGAGTAATGATCAAGAGTAGTTTTACAGAACATGGAACATCTTGTGCTTAGTTAGAAGAATCACTATTATTCTCCTTAGGAGTAAGGACAATATCAAAGTGGAGCTCTACCATGGGACACAGATAGACTGCCCTGTAATTTTTAATATCAGTAAGCTTCTGAAATATAAGATTGATAAATATTCTAAACCTTTATACTACTTATCACATAAACTGTGCCTGATACGAGAAATCGATTTTACTTGCAAGTGACACCTAAAATAAACAACAAAAGAAGCAAGATCACATGAATTCATTTCTAGGCATCCGAACATATGCAACACTTGTCAGTTCAATTTACCCGAAGTTAGGAATTTGGGGTAATCAAGAAAATGAGTGCATTTTCGTTTGGAGTTAAGAAAATGGTCGAGTAGATTGCCATATATTAGCTAAGAATCACAAGTGGCGTCAAATGAGTGCATTTTAAGAGGAAAGGGGAAGGGGGAGGTAGCATTTGATGGATGTAAGACATGCGCTATTACTTCTTCGACAACTGATGGCAAGGTTTTGTGTTAAGCGTGATGTTGTGAGCCAATGCATCCCAAACTAAATTATAGAGCATCATGTATGAGTTAACCATGTGCTGAAGCGTACACAAAACAGCAAGAGAGAAGAGAGCATTTTAGATGGGTTATAAAGTTTCTACAGAGAAGAACTTGCATCCAGATGTTGGGGAGTTATCTACAAAAATATGATAAAGAGAAAAATGTATAGACATAAATAGATGGCTATACAAAACCCAACTTACCTTAGTGGAATCTTGTCACCTGGATGCTGAAGAACGATAACAACATCATTACTTGTCCAAACAAGACTTTCATCTTCCATCAGCAGATGTGGATCCACATCAGCCAATGACAGAACAAATCTGCAAGATACAGATTATATTTTAGTGACCATCTCATTAAAAGGATGATCAAACCAAAGAATCCAAAGAAACCACGAACAATTGGGTGATCTTGTTCAGCAGTCTACACAAAGCTAGGTACATCTATATTATAGAATATCAACAGAGGAGGCATTCCCTCTGTAATAAGCCGTAGTATTATCAAAGATGGGCGTTACCGATAGAATGCATTCCCTCTTTTTGCAAGATCTAATACTTGTCTAGCAATTTATAAGAAATTAAAGATAAATGGAGCAACCAAAAGTCAGAAGGGAATAGAATTCTATTAGAAACTGGTAGCTGAATATTGATTGGTCAATACCAATTTGATTAGTGTTAGCTGAACATTGATTTGTCTTGTTACCTCCCTATTTCAAGTATCTCAACAGTGTTATATTCATCAGAAAAGCTACACAAAATAATCAAATGGATATTGCAACATTAAAGGAATTAGCATGTAGTTATCTAAATATATGACGTGGAAAACATTTTGAACACATGAAAGTATATTCTCAGAATACCGATGCATGCATTCAATAGAAATCATCTAACAAAATTTGTATATCCGAATCATTGATTGGTTATTATTCCAGTACGAACTGCCATTCAAACACATAGAACAAGAAAATAAAATGACTAAGATGAAATTATACAATCAAATCATGGGAGCAAGGCACTAACAATGCTTTCTAAGTTTAAGTTCATATGATCATATCCACACATGAATGACAAATATAAAATCACAGACAGAAATATGTTACGAAATTACATAGACAGAAATCTGTAGTTCTAACGATTATATCTTTGATGGAACAGTGCACCAAGAATGGTAAGTTCTCAATTTTGAGCCACTAGGGATTGAAAATATAATAAGTTTTAACATGCAGAAAACAATAACACGGACAATGTTCTTACACAGGGATGAGCCTAGTTCCATATGTGCGGTGGATATTTCCCGGCTTCTTTCCTATTATCTTTTTCTTGTTCTTCGCAAGTCTGGAGTTAAAACTGGCCCAGAGTGGTTTATGCTTAAGTATTGAGTCACTTGAAGCATCTAATTCGTCGTTCCACTCCTGATAATATGAAGTAGTGTCAGGCCAACATGGGGAAGATACTTATGAAGGAATAAAAATAAGAACAGAAATAACCAGCCAATCATCTTCCAAGTAGAGTACGAGAAAACTGATGTTTACTTAATCTGACCTGACGAAGAAAAAATTTACTAGAGAGGGACGGATCAGACATCTCTAGCAAACCAGCAGCAAGCACATCGGCAGACCGTTCCATCTCCTGCATCCAAAACAGAATATAGTTGTAAGAATATAACTTCACTCTGTTAACCAAGTCAAATGACAAAAAATGAGTTATCTACTCAGAGAAGTACATCAAGATAACTTCAGCAAATAAAGAGCAAGTACCTTTGTGATAGATATAACAGTAAATAGCACACAAGTTGAAATTGAATTAAGTCCAACCAAAAGATCTAAGACAACTTAAGCGCACAGTATATGCATTCTAGAACAACTCAAACTTCTTTTGAGATTTGCACTCCAGATGACGACAGCAAGAGGTAATGAACTGAATCACAGAATTTGTAAAAAGACAACAAAATTTATCCCACATATCCACATTTAGAGAATATAAGAACAAACGAAAGATGTACCTCTCTAAGAATTGCTCCATCCAGGTATGTCTTTGTATGAACATGGAAGCGTCCATCTGGCTTTGTTTCGTGAAGGGAATGGCCACGCATTGCTTTTGAAAGAGCGATTGCCAACTTCTCATGGCGATGTAAGGCGTGTGAACCTCCTATTATTACTACTTCCTGCCCGTAGTGTACCATCTTCTTTATCTGAAAAGGATAAAAAGAAAAGTAACTTAAATAAATGTACATGTGTGTCACCTGATTCTTTGACTATGAAGGCAGAGAAACATCAACCACGAAGTCCTCTACAGCTTAATTGCGTTGCAAGTAAAGCAAAGTAAATGGCAAGAGAGAGAGAGAGGTCTTCCTAGAAGAACCTAAAGATGATTAGTACGCAAGCTACGGACGGCGAGAATACGATCGTTGTGGCTGACTGGCTATGGGTAGGGTAGTCATGGTAGCCGGAGGGACAAGGTTGGTGACATAGTGAGATGGGAAGATAACTGGAGATCACTTGAGGCGGAGTCACCGGAGATATGGAGAAGGGAGAGAGCTAGAGCACCGTACAGAAAGAGAGAAGATATAGAGTTGTGAACCAAGTTGTTAATATCTTTGCCTTTGGGGTAAGGGTGCCCTTTTATAGGCCAATGGTGAACAACATCAGCTACGCATAGTATTCTCGACCCAGAGCCCAAATCGGTGACATTGGCTAGTCAAATTTTTCATTGGCGATTAACTCAAGGGATTGGTAGTACTAGGATCACTTTGTCAGGTCAAACCGCTCTCACATTAGTTCTTTACGAGTTACATACTTTCATGTTGCGATCCATGGTGGCGATTTGGAGAACCTCTAACCCATTCGGCCATTCTTCAAAACCCAACTGATCCCACAAGGTGGATATTTAGACTGTACCATCATACAAGTATTAACTTCACCTTCCAAGGAGACCGTCACTCATGCCAAGATTATTTGACAAGGAGATCTACTCAGCCTCAGCTGTGAATCATCAGGGAGCTGGTTAAACCGAGTACCACAGGTACCAATACCATGGACCTACAACTATAGGAGAGTGATCCATCATAAAGGTGCTCAAAAAAATCTATTGTGTTCCGAAGATGTCCTGAAAGAACGCATGGCTAGGAACATTGTGCTGCCTGATAACATATAGTTTCCGTCGACACCACTCTTCAAATAACTTCAGTCCATAAGCCTTGACTTTAACACAACTACATGAGTCATGCATTCAGCTAAATACAATAGTTGTTTAAACACTCCACTACCTGGTGAAGAGCGCAAGGAGGCATGTCCAAAAACAAACCCAGAAACCTCACAATTTTGAAGTAGCAAGAACGAAGGTCCCATATACTAACAACCAACAGGCTATGCTCTGGACTATTTATCCAGCCAGTTTCAAGTGTAAAACATACTATGAATGAAAAAAAACATCCAATTCTAGTATGCATGTTCCTGATCTTTCTCCAGTCAGATTCAGTTCGCACTGAAATCCATGAAGCATTTTAGAAAGAGATAATGCATTTTAGCTTCATGTTTTGGCATGGAGTCTAGAGTAAGACACCTTAGCCTAGCGTTATTGTTTCACAGTAAGCCCAAGCTCTTCCTGGAAAGCGCTGATTGAAGAGAAATGTTCAAGAAGTCTAAGAAGACCACAGAGAAAAAAGTTAGAGAACCATCCAACTCAGAAAATCCAGGCATCAAGAAATTTAGTGGGTCAAGCATTTTAGAAAGAGATAAAGCATTTTAGCTTCATGATTTGGCACAGGGCGGTACCCAGTGGTTTGGATAAAAAGTTTATTTTGCCCGTCACAGAGAAAAAATTACACCTATTAATTAGAAAAAAGTAAATGAAAAAAAAAGCAAAACAAACTCTCGGCCTCTCATCCTTTCCAAAAAAAAAATTTTTTTTTCTTCCCCTAACTTCCTCTTTTCTTCGCATCACAGTACCGCTCTGTTCTGCATCAGGTACCTTTCTTTGACTTCCAATCCGAGTGCGACGATCTCTGAGGACCAGAGATCGGAGGCAATGCCACCGTTGAGCTGCCGCCGCCAACGGAGCAGGAGGATTGGGGTGGTGGTGTTGACCGGCCATAGAAGTGGTGTTTTGGTCTGATTCAAGTGGGTTTTAAGCTTAGAGATGGGTCGTGGTGGTGGTTGGTAGGTCTAACGTGGGCTGTATGGTCGTCGTGGATGGAGTGGTGTGAGGCTGTGAGCCGTGTTGACAGGAATGGGGGATGGCTGCTAGGGTTTGTGAGTGAAAAAACGCAGGTGTGTTATCTTTCTCTCTCTAGGTTTCATATCTGGGCAGAGATGAAAACCAAATCCTTGTTAATATTGCGCAAGAGAATTGGGACATTGTTCGGAGTAGTATCGGTTGTTGCAATTCCGGTTGGAGTGGAATCGGAAAAAATCAATTCCTTGTTAATTTTGTTTGTCAATACTCTACTGAGCCTCTCGTATGTTGTTTTGGGTCCAGTCGTGTTCCATTTCGGATCAATGAGGGAGTGAATTGTGTTATGTTCATCTGTAATCTGTCAAATCAAAGGGTTTCCTTCCCTGTCGAGTGTGAAAAACGCGATTGAGGGTTTTTTTTGTTCGATTCTCACCAGGTCACTCTTCGGCTACTCAGGAAACTTATTTGAATCTAATAGTTACCTTTAGTAGCGAGTTTCTGGGTTTGTTCGGCTCGAGGCGGCTGGGTTTTCCTCCTCAGAGCCATGTCTTTTTGGGGTGTTGGTATATGTACTGGAGCTTCATTCAAATCTAACAAACTGATGGTAATACTAATAATGTTGATACAGAGCTTCTTCAGAAGTATCTCTAGTTCATCTTCTGTGCTGTGTTCTTACCTCAAATGATTTAAGGATCGTATTAAGGGTCAATTTAGTGTTTGGAGGGTGAATTATCTAAAGAAAAATATTAGTTACGGAAATTGACAGAAGGGTGGTTTGTGTCACAACTTTGGCTCAACAGAAGGGTGGTTTGTGTCACAACTTTGGCTCAACAGAAGGGTTTATGTCATTTACCTATTTTCAGAGCAGAGAATGGTCCCAAAGTTAAGCTATTGCTTCTTTAGGTGCTATCAACCCAACCCAGCTGTTTTTATGCAAAGTACCCATAGATTAAGACTTTACACCATATATTATATCATTTTCTATAAGAGACAAGGAGCGGAAATTACTTCAGTTAGTTTTTCCACACGTTTCTTGCCCACATTCTGAGACCTTTTCTCTTATTACTATCAAGATTGTGGTCAACTCATCTTTGATCAAATACGTCCTTTTGCTCTGTGAATTACACTTTCCACTTCTCAAATTTCTGTTCAAATGACATACGAGGTTAAATGAATTCACGTGTTTTTTTATGACATTAAGATTTTCAAGAATTGTAGAATCTTACGATACACGATACGATTGAACAATTTCGATCCTGCAAGACATGCGACGATCCTCTGTAGGATCTAGATTTTGCAAACCTTGATCATGCCACACCGTTTTCATTTAGTCAACAACGTCTATGATTAAATACATCCAATACATACAATACCCCAATACACATTTCATGCCCGCCTATGATGCACGGGAACTCCATGTAGGGTGACGTCCCCGTTCCGGAAACGTCCCGGACTCCGGAACTCCCCAAAACGCTCCCGGAACACCACATGGGTTTCCGGTAAAAGTAATGAGTTCGGAACTTATGCGGAACTTCCCGGAGACGCATTCCCCCTTTTTGAAACGTTTTGGAAACGCCCCTGGGTTAGAAATAACACTCGGGTGTCTTCTAAAGAATTAAAAATATAAGACATGTTACTTGTAAATATGATATATATTACTAATCCTATCAAGATCCCCAACCCCCAATCTAAAACCTAGCTGCTATACGTGATAAAACAATTTGGATACTTTCAAGACTTCTAGACAACCTCAAAGACTTCGAGTACCTCCAGTTTCTCAAGTTCTTCCACTTAATAAGTAAATGTGTTCTCTTTGTATGGATCTTAATTTTGTATTGGTTTTAATTACTGTCTTTTAATTTCGTCTAATAATTTATAATTGTGTATTTAGGTATCATTTACATTAAAATTTATACATATATATGTGTGTGTGTGTGTGTGTGTGCCGTTCCCCCGGCGTTTCGTCTCCCTAATTTCTAAAAACTGCCGTTCCGGCGTTCTCGTCCCCGTTTCGTCTCGTCCACGTTCCCGTTTCGGTGCTACATAGATGCCCGCATTCTGAAACCTTTTCTCTTATTACTATCAAGATTGTGGTCAACTCATCTTTGATCAAATACGTCCTTTTTCTCTGTGAATTACACTTTCCACTTCTCAAATTTCTGTTAAAATGACATACGAGGTTCAATGTAAATGAATTCACGGGTTTTTTTATGGCATTAAGATTTTTAAATTCTTAGAGAATTGTTGATTCTTACGATACACGATACGATTGAACAATTTCGATCCTGCAAGACATGTGACGATCCTATGTAGGATCTAGATTTTGAAAACCTTGATCATGCAACACCTTTTTCATTTAGTCAACGTCGTCTATGATAAAATACATCCAATACATACAATACACCACTGAGCCAAGCTAACATGCATTCAACAAGAGGTTATATCAAAATTTCACAGTTGAAGAAAGCAAGTTTTGTCTTTATTGTAACATGGAGAAGGAGAACAAGGGTACAAGTGAGCAAGCTGCTTCCAAATTTTGAGCCATGATAACTATGTAGCCTTTCATGAGTCTAGGTAACAGTTGGTACACAAACAAACAGTGAGATGTCATATGGAACATGTATTTCTAAGGCTAACTAGTTTCTCTCAAGTATATATGAACAGTGGCGGATCCAAGTGGTTAATTGTGGGGGCTATAGCCCCCACTCAAGTTTTAGAAATTGTAATTTTAACCTATATTTTATCATTTACTTCATTTTTAGCCCCCACTGAAATCAAGTAATAACCCCTCTGCATAGCTCTATTTAGTAAAATGTTACGTTTAGCCCCCACTGAGGTAAAATCCTGGATCCGCCCCTGTATATGAAGTTTACTAGTACATGATACATCTCATCAATTCTCAACAAGCAGAAAGATACAAGAAATGGAGTCATCATAAAGTTAAGTGTACCTCTGCCTCAATTGCTTCAATATCAATGCTATAGTTATGGCCTTTATCCATGATATTATACCGATTATGATTTTGGAGGACAATTATTGGTACCAACAACCTCGTCGTTGTATCAACCGTTTCATACCTGCAATCAGACTTCAGATGTTTAGCCATTCTAGAAAACAAAACCATCAAACAACAAATTAGCATGAAAATATACTCTCCCTTCCACAAAGGTTGTGCATTTTGGGATCTCTTAAAATTTTAAGGATACATGCTTGACAAGGTATCTTTAAAGTCATTCTCTCTTGCTCTGTCTACAAGACTAAAAATAATATAGTACAGATGTTAGAAAGGATTCTTCCATCGACCAGAGAGCGCATTGGGCGAACATCAAAGGGGTATTGGGTTAAAGACTTAAAGTTACTGAACCAGGGCGTGGTGGATGACGACAACGTTAAGGAGTCCAGAGATGTCGCCGGGGGCCTCGGGAAGAGTTATCTTTTCTGTTTAACTGCCTGCCTGACCTCAAAACGGCTCAGCTGGAGTAGGATCCAGAGACTGGAAGAGTACCGGGGGCAGCCAGTTTGGGACATCTTAAAATAAGATTAAGATAAACCAAGAAAAAGATGAAATCGTGCCTACAAAAACTGAATATTTTCACTGCATGGTACGGATTACAAAAAATAAAATTGTTTATTTTTTCTTCTTTTTTTTTATTTTTTTCTTTTTTTTTTTGGGGGGGGGGGGGTAAATAAAAAGGGATATTGCATCAGTCGAGAAATTCAGGAATTAAATCACCAAAACTCTGGTTGTATCTACTGTTCAGCCAGCTGGATTCAGTGGACCCACTAGTCAGAGAAGTCGATGCGATCAATCTGGCTCTTGAAATTCATTTCATCGTTCTCGTTGAATATAACACTGCTCTCAGCAGTCGGGCCTATAAGCTATATGTAATTTTTTTTGTGGTTCTCTTTTCACGAAGAATAGGATCTTGCTCTTACATCACAAAAAGAAACTTCTTGACGTTTGCTGGGCCTATCCTTCTCATCTACCTAACATGTAGGGAGCATTCTTCTTAAGATTCATATAAATGTGCCCCAAGAGTCACCATCCTTTATATATTGGAAATATCCTACTCGCTCAAGATGGTAGTTATCTACTGGGCAATAAACATGCAACATCAGCACACACCTATCTACAAGATTGCAAATCAAAGAGAATGGAGGACTACACATTTCGGTTGCCAGGTTCGACATGACTAGGTTATTGAACAACAACCAAGTCATGTCTGTATTAGATTCAAATAAAAAATAAATAAAAAGGTATACCAATGACCCTTCAACCAAACCATTTTGCCATGCAAACTGTGATTTCATGGTGTTAGGTCTCAATCATCTTCAGGAAAAAGATAGAAAAGAGAACCTGACATCAGGAGCAACAACGTGTTCAACAGCGGTGGCAATCAGGGATGCCAGTTGTCCGAAAAATATTTCATGGGCAGCCTCAGCAGTTGATACAGCAAAACCTCTTGGGAACATCACATTACGTAAACGGGGGAGTGTTTTCGAGTTGATGCTACCTTCTTCAGCTTCAATCTTACCATATGTGCAAGGGCCTGCTGAGAGGTCAATCACTACAAACCTGCCATTATAAAATGAGGACACAAAGTAAGAGACACAACAAGTTTCATTAATTTTAAGGTCAAATATAGAGCAATTAATAAAAAGGTGCTCATCAAACTTGATTTCTTGAATTAACTAAATCACCTCCAACAAATCAACATTGAAAATAAGTAGTACTAGAACCAGGCATCAGATCTAATTTGGTAATTTCCTAGTAAGACAGTCGATAGCATGCTTGTTGTAAGAGGATGAAAAGCAATGCACTAGTGATGCCATAACTAATAGTACATGAAGAAAACACTACAGCTTAAAGGTGTGAAAGAACAACTTAACATATTTTACTCAAAACAGCCACTTTAAAGCATGGTCAATACTCCAGGAGACAGACTTCAGATGTTGCATGCTTTCAGGGAAGTTTTCCTTGTTGTCTAGTTCCATATTTAAGATGGGCTCTCATTTCAGGAATCTTATGCCATTAATCTTTAAGAATCGGGGCTGCTATCTTTTCAGTTAGTTACGATTTACGAATGAATTCTTCTACATTTTATTTTCTTATGCTCTCTCACACAAGCAGGAAACTTTTGAAACGTAATGGAGTGGCTTAAGGTTCAATAGGTTTACACAGATGGCCATTAATGTATGACGAATCTTAGCTCTAAGATAACTCAGAGTTATCTGCTTTGGTTGTACTTGAAAAAGTTCTGTTTTTCCAGTCTGAAGACCAAGTTTTGAACTCCTTTGCACTTTCTGGACTCAAATATATTATTTGCTTCAGTTTCTCACTCATACCAGTCCCTAAATGCCACAAAAATTGGATTCATCGGTTCAAATCAGCATTTACCAACTGTTGGAATTGTGATTCCTTTCCTACCCACCACCATTACTGTTTCTTTCAACAATAAAACCTGGTGTGGCATGAACCCACAATACGCAACTTAGAATGTGATCTTTCAGATTCAAACCTTAAAAGAAACGGTAAGACAGTCAGATAGCATGCTTGTTGTAAGAGGATGAAAAGCAATGCACTAGTGATGCAATAACTAATAGTATATGAAGAAAACACTACAGCTTAAAGGTGTGAAAGAACAACTTAACATATTTGGCTCAAAACAGCCACTTTAAAGCATGGTCAATACTCCAGGAGACAGACTTCAGATGTTGCATGCTTTCAGGGAAGTTTTCCTTGTTGTCTAGTTCCATATTTAAGGTGGGCTCTCATTTCAGGAATCGTATGCCATTAATCTTTAAGAATCGGGGCTGCTATCTTTCCAGTTAGTTACGATTTACGAATGAATTCATCTTCTACATTTTATTTTCTTATGCTCTCTCACACAAGCAGGAAACTTTTGAAACGTAATGGAGCGGCTTAAGGTTCAATAGGTTTACACAGATGGCCATTAATGTATGATGAATCTTAGCTCTAAGATAACTCAGAGTTATCTGCTTTGGTTGTACTTGAAAAAGTTCTGTTTTTCAAGTCCGAAGACCAAGTTTTGAACACCTTTGCACTTTCTGGACTCAAATATATTATTTGCTTCAGTTTCTCACTCATACCAATCCCTAAATGCCACAAAAATTGGATTCATCGGTTCAAATCAGCATTTACCAACTGTTGGAATTGTGATTCCTTTCCTACCCACCACCATTACTGTTTCTTTCAACAATAAAACCTGGTGTGGCATGAACCCACAATACGCAACTTAGAATGTGATCTCTCAGATTCAAACCTTAAAAGAAACGGTAAGACAGTCAGATAGCATGCTTGTTGTAAGAGGATGAAAAGCAATGCACTAGTGATGCAATAACTAATAGTATATGAAGAAAACACTACAGCTTAAAGGTGTGAAAGAACAACTTAACATATTTGGCTCAAAACAGCCACTTTAAAGCATGGTCAATACTCCAGGAGACAGACTTCAGATGTTGCATGCTTTCAGGGAAGTTTTCCTTGTTGTCTAGTTCCATATTTAAGGTGGGCTCTCATTTCAGGAATCGTATGCCATTAATCTTTAAGAATCGGGGCTGCTATCTTTCCAGTTAGTTACGATTTACGAATGAATTCATCTTCTACATTTTATTTTCTTATGCTCTCTCACACAAGCAGGAAACTTTTGAAACGTAATGGAGCGGCTTAAGGTTCAATAGGTTTACACAGATGGCCATTAATGTATGATGAATCTTAGCTCTAAGATAACTCAGAATTATCTGCTTTGGTTGTACTTGAAAAAGTTCTGTTTTTCCAGTCTGAAGACCAAGTTTTGAACTCCTTTGCACTTTCTGGACTCAAATATATTATTTGCTTCAGTTTCTCACTCATACCAATCCCTAAATGCCACAAAAATTGGATTCATCGGTTCAAATCAGCATTTACCAATTGTTGGAATTGTGATTCCTTTCCTACCCACCACCATTACTGTTTCTTTCAACAATAAAACCTGGTGTGGCATGAACCCACAATACGCAACAATAAAACCTGGTGTGGCTTAAATTTTGTCGTACATAACATTTCAAGTCGTTTGAGACCCGAATCCGGCCGTCCAGACCAGAATCTGGCTGATCCAAAACCGGAACTGGCTGTTCAGAACCGGATCCGGCCGCTCCAGAACCAGAACCGGATCAGCAGGTCCAGTTATTATTTAAACAAAAGAAGGCAAATAATATTTAAAATTTCACCCGGATCCGGCCTTTGCCCATATCGGGATCCTGCCTCCCACTTAAGATCTCATCCAAACAGGCTGGATGTAGATTATAATCCAATAATCTAAACACGCCCATTGATGTTGCACCTAGGAAAATAATATTCATTTCTCAAGATAATAGCAAATGGCGCATTGCATAAAAAGAGCATACGATATGTTCAATGCTTCAGATATTTCAATTATCGAGGAACAACACAGTCAACGGAATCCACATGGAGGAGATGAACGGTACAGATCACCAAGATGCCCAAACGAAAAATCCAGCATCAGATGTGTATTACCAACAAGTCCCCAGTCCTCGTAATTTAATGATATCTTTTTCCACATCTCTGCATAAATATCATGAATATAGAGGAAATGCTCCAATGACAGACCGAAATCAATAGTAAACAAACTGGTCAATGGATGAGCAAGGAAAATCTTGATAGCTGTTTCAAAAGGGATCTTGAGAGTTGGCCAATTAACCAAGGATATAACCTCATTGCAGCAAAAATGTACAGGGACAGGTATATAACGCTGAAACGAATAAATCCTTGTTGAAGTAAGAGGAATACACATTTCCGAATGTGTGACATTGAGAATGGAAAAATTATTGTAACCATGGAAGTACATACATCTTGATTGTCCTGCACTATGGAGGGTCCATTATGATAAGATATACTCAAGACTCAGGCCCAGACGCCAAAATACAGGGACCTCTTTAGTCTTCATAAGCATTCGCTCACATCAAACTTCGTTTTTTTCACGGACATACAAGGAAGTGTGGGAGGTGGTGGTTATTAGACTAAACTTTGTGATTCTAATACGGAGGTATTTAAATTATACTATAGCCTGAGTTGTCAGAAATTAGGCAGACCCAATCAAAGTGTAAGGGGAATGGTGGGTCACCGTACTGCAAGACATGTCACCTTGCCAGACTAACTATTTCATCTGCAATCTAAAAAATATGCCCGAACATCATAGAGATCATCTTAATATCCTAGCCTCAGAGAAATTATTTATTTGCTCCAATAACAAGACCACATGGTGGTTGTAGTGCCACAGACACATATTTAGGTGAATCCATCAATAACAGAAACTATGTGGCTATTACGCAGCTTGACCTTCAGGAGCCCGAATTAGATGTAGTTCTGAATCACAAAACAATCATTTATAATCTCCACTCCACAAGTCCCCAGAGTGAGGGTGCATGTTTGTCTCAAACTTGATCGAATCCTAGAAGCTACATTTTTTTGAGGAACCTAGAACATACATCCATGAAGCACGGATACAGGTGTCAGATACTATATGGGAAGGGAAATACGACACGTCATTTGCTAAAAATGAGGATACTGACATGGCAGGATACATCAACATTGTTATTCATATTCTTTATATATATTTGAAATTTTATACTGACACCTGAAAGCAATGGTTACGACTTCTTTAATGTTTATAGTTTAAATATCACAAAAAGCCTACATAAAGAATAAGAATAAGAATAAGAAGAGACAGGGGAGTAGCTTACCTAGGTTCAAGTTTGACGTGTTGGGTCCATGAAAATCATCGTAGCTGTCACGTTTGAGAACTTAAAAATGTCACTTGAACTTTTTGGTCAGAAGGGCAGCCTATTCATACACTGAGTCTTCAATTAATCATATATATTATATCTAATTTAGCCTCATTATATTTTAACCCACTTAAAGTTGAATTATTTCATAAGACTCCGTGCGAAAACCCAATATACACAAAGAGGGACTGCCGTGGATTATTAAGTGTCTTGACGTGTCCCTGAAATGCTAGTCAAGCGAAATTCTCTAAAATACACTGACATGCTAGCTGGAGTGTCTGACAGGCATTTTGAAGTGTCATTGAGTGCCCCAGTGTTCCCCGGGTCTGACATGGCTATGACCCTTATTTTGGAGTGTCTGTGATTCATAGACATGCATAACATAGTTGATTGAGCCACTGCCTTGAAATGGACAGGATATTCAATCTATGACAAACTAGGCATAACAACAGGGCCTTCCTTACATCTACAACACCATCCACACTACCCGGGTCAGTCGAAGTTGAGTACCAGGTAATGCAGTATATATCGTCTTGCCAAAAAAACTATCACTTTTGCTATTTTTACAGGAGGAATCTGCTGGGAAGTCACTATCACATACACCTTTCCACAACGCAACAAACAGTTTTTTCAATAGAAAAGAACAAAAAAACAATGATTTGATATAATTATCAAGACTCCGATTAGCCCACTCCAGAGGTTCTGAAGTACAAAAGGATCAGTTATTACCACTGACTTGATATTGCTGAACTAGAACATGAAAGATCCTGCTAGTAAGCCTTATCAACTCAGTTATTAGAACAGATCCGTAAGTACTTAATAACATAACAGATCATCAAGTACTTAATAACATCTTCATAGGATATCTTCAATAAACCATTATCAAGTCAAAATTATTAGTGTAATAGTAATGTCAAAATCAAATACAACCGATTGATAAACAGACACCAAATGTACCTGCCAGAACTCAACCAGACCTGGGAGGCACCTCCTCCATTGTAACGGTAACGATAAACATAACCCCCTTCCTGTTTTTTCATATCTTCCTCAGGTAGATGAGAAGTTTTCCCATACATTAGGCTGTCAAGATCAATATCCTTGTTCCCAGGGTCCATTCTGACCTGCAAAGTGGAACCAGGATAGGGGAGAAGGTAAAAGAAGGTTTCGCGCGATTCAAACAAAACCAGTTTCAAATAATTAAACAGAAGAAAGCTATTTTAGCAATAAATAAGCTCTCAGGAGCAGAGCACATCACTGCGTTAGTACTTAGTAGGATGGCAAATACCTTATCAAAATTTACAATAAATATTGCATTTGGTACAGGCCTGTCCATGTCTTCACCAGAGCGTGCTTCATCCTCTGTATCGAAGACATAGGAATAAAGTCTCTGAAAAACTGGCTCCACTGCAGTTGCTTCAACGTCAAAAGCAGGGACCTCCCTTCCAAAGTCGGCCTACATTTAATCCAAACATTCTATGTATTTTGTCACAAAAGAAAGTCCATATATTTATTGGATGTATATTTTAAAACTGGGTAACAAAAAGATAGATTGAAATCAGATTCAAGCGGAGTCCTTTTTACCTCTCTAGCAGTCCCAGCAGGAACCATCGATGCCTTAACTGCCTTCTCGAGTTCTATCAACTCAGGCTGCCCAGCCTACTCTGAGAAGATGAGTGTGATTAAAATATCACTTAAAAGGAAATTATACTGCACCAATCAATTTCAACTCAATATAGTTTTCCCAGTAGTTCAACTTTCTATCATATGAAACGACACAGGAACTGAATGGCAACAGGCGTGGGAGAATATAACCATCACAGCATAATATTGTCTCCATTCGTTAAGGCATACAGTCATACAACCCCTAAGCTTGATTCCAATAAGTAGCTCTAAACACAACCAACTGAGACAATATCATCCTCGGTCATCAAAAATATGCACAGGCAACAAGTCTGCTGGTAAGTATATATCTCAAGAGAAGTTTAGCAAGCCATGGATTTTGGAGCTACCTAGAGATCCCCCCCCCCCAAACAAAAAGAAAATATCAGAAACCACGCAAGCAGAATGCAGCCAACAGTCCATGGTTCTGATCTAGGTCTTTGGTTCTGGATCTATTATTCTTTTAATGAGTGCTCTGATATGTTCAGCTTTTTTTGGTGAACTCTGCCAGGATTCGTGATGTTTTTCGTGTTAGGTAGGGTATAGCAATCAGCAATAGACGTCGGAAATTTCATATGCTAATCTTAATCTCAATATGTGGCTCGTAAGAAGAATGCGAAAGAGGATTTTTTTCAAAATGATGATGCTCAGTTTTCCAGTGAGCACAATGATATTAGGTCTCAGAAAAATGATCAGTACTACGGGAAAGTCTAAAATTGACGGTTTTATAACTATTTCAGTTTAATGTTAAGGATTCTAGAGGATACCCTGTTCAATTGTTACTTCGTAAACAGCATGCGCAGCTATGCTACAGCTTAGTGCTTTAAAGTGAAGGCATCACCATTTAGAAACAAAATAACAAGTAAAGAAGTCGGACTTGGATGGCAATTGACTGTAACCGAGTTTGAGCCTGAAGAATTTCAATGGCTTTAATTGGCCTTATCCATTGCACATGGTTTGCTGAGTCATCTAGAATAGATGACAGTTGCATTATAGATGAGGAAACGCATTAATCTCTCAATAATTATGTAGGGTGGAACCCTAAACGAGAATAAAAAAAGTACCGGGAAAACGTTGAAGACCACATGATGCTCAATGTCCAGGGGTTCTCCTGTCTCTAGGCATGACGGCCTGTGAGATGGGAAGCCGATTCTCAAGAATTCTTCCAACTTATGGGAATCAATTGCATATCTATAGCCACCATCACCATTGAAGCCAATGAGGACAACATTCACTTCAAGTGGAACCTGAAATGGAACCTGTATGGCAAAACCCATAATAGACATTAGAGCCAAAATGCTTGAAATGAGTATTGGATAAATTTCTTCAATGGGCAGTCTAGCTAAGTGAAAAAAAAACAGTGAGGGCTAGCTGACTCCGATTACTGTAAATGAAGACATTGCTTTGAGGGCCTCACTGCAACAAACTCAGGTCAGGACTAGTGGGGTCTACAACCATTGGCGAAATTGCATCAACCCAAAATATTCAAAGAGCTCCCCAGTGTAGCCCCATCGACAATTCAAGTTCAGCAACCAGTTTCAGTAGAGTTGCTTCATTTCAGCCCTCTACATCGAATATATTTGATAATAACAAATTGCATATATTACTAGTAAGATCCAACCATCCATCCTAACATAGTATTTTGATAGGCTAGATAGAATGACCTGGTTTTAAGCAGCTACTCTATAAAGGTTTTCCAAAGTCAGATTTGATTCAGCTCAGTTACTATCTTGGATTCAAAGCACTATGAACATAGGGCGAGTTAGTGTTCTAATGTTTGGTCAACCATTTATCTATGTCATGCTTTCAATCCTTTTCCAATTCTATAGTACTGATATTTTATGCACATATAATATATCTCTATATAATAAGATAGGACTGGTGATCGCTCCACAATCTAGGAAGCGTAGATATTTTGTATTGTAGACATTTCGGACCGTTAGATAAAACTTATCATCATTCCTCTCATGGTAAGCGGAAATTGGCCTTCACTTCTTTACTATACCCATTGTGTTGATCTGCTGATAGACATCTCTTCCCAAGAATTCAATTACCACTTGCGACATCACCCCATGCGGGGAAGGTAAAACTCTTCAAGTAGAAAGAAGTGGAGCACCCTACTGACGAAGCCTCGGCCATGCAGAAAAATGGAAGCAACGTTTCGGGATTGAAAAGCAGATTTTAGTCTGAACTGTGTTTCATTTAAGAACTGTTATCTTAAAGCTTCGGTTCATACGGTTTCTTCATGAAAATAATATATCAAGGTAGGGAAGGTTTTTTATTTCTACTCTTGGGATTCTTCAGCAATTAGGTGAAAGGCCAATATTTGCTCATGGTATTTTAGCCAAATAGATTCTCATTAGGTATTTATGCTACCTCCCACTGCACAATGTTCATATCCTAATTTCAGAAAACGTTTATTCTATCATATACTTTTTCCCTGGATGAACCTATGCTAAGGTAGGGTTGCATAGATCCTGTATGTTATAAGAAGTTGCATTCAAGGTTTTAATTAAAGATGAAAGTTGAAAGGTGACTGATGATGAAAAGTGACACAGCATTTTTAACGTTGTAACAAACTAATGTTTTCTAAGAAAATTACTGTCTAATTAGTCTTTGATTTCGGATATAAAACTTATGTCCTACATGATTGGGGCGTGGAATGAACAACAGTAAGAGATACTTGAAACTTGGTCTCCCATGAAAATAGTTTTGAATATTGAATGACGTGTTTCTCTTCCAAATTTTGATAAAAGAGGGGGAGTGAGCGATAGCTAGACCTTAGTTAGAACTACTATTTCTAGTAAAAGGGCAAAGATGTATTTCAATGTAGATTGAAATCCACCACCAAACACTTTCAAATACATTTTAATGTAGCTTAAAAGCCACTATCAAACACATTCCGTATATAAAAAAACAGTTTCCTAATGGTGATAAACAGATTGGTTTCTGGCAATATTTGTGAGACAAATATCGAAGAACTCGTGAGTTGTTAATGGGTCACCGGAAATTCAATCAAGAAGGAAGAAGATCCCTTTCAGTGGTATAAGGAAGTACGTTTTCGACTTAGTTATCGCAAAAGTGGAATTAATTCTTGATTCGTAGATCAAGAAAATAGAACCACATTTGTATTAATGTATTAGTAACTTGATGATGTTCCGAATTCATTATGGTGAGAGGTCATGGAATTTCGATAATTACTTTCTGTTAACTGAAACTGACCAAAAAATTGAGTTTCTTTGGTGATCTAATTTACATATTATGGGGCTTTTTGTTTGGTTTGGCGGACAAATATCGTTCAGCAGAAAGTGAGGGTGGTGGTTACATATTGGGAATGTGGGGAGATTTTGATTGTCAACTGTGGCCTTGGTTGGGTTACAGTGAATGTTGGTATAGGACTGGGTTAAGGGTGGTGTGCGGAGGTACCTGTGTTGGGTTAAAGGAAGCCAATGGCAACAATGGTGGAGGCGCTGTTGTTCAACTACAGTGGGTGTTAGTTATTAGTCGAAATGACATGTTGTCCTTGTTTGGATTTTGTGGTTTGGTTAACCACAACCAAAAGTTAACCAAAATCTCAACCCAGGACCCACATTCCACTCATTTTTCTACTCACATAAAAGTCAAAACCTCAAAACCCAAAACTCTCAAATCCAAACACGAGGATATTAGGTTATGGTTAACCCCTAAACTTCAAAATCCAAACAGCCCCGTTAAGGTAAGAGAGAGAGAAAGATAAATATCTGCAGAGAGGAGAAAGAGATACTGGCGTAGCAAAAGTTCAAATCATTATGTTTTTGCATTTGCACTGAAAACCCATATGTTCTGGTTGGGTAGTCCCTTTAAGAAACAACAATTCCTTGTTAAGTATTTGTCCACAAGTATAACTCAATTCTGTATTCGTTCTCTCCCTACTTAACCCTAACAAAAATCCTATTACTCCTCAAGTCTACCATAATTTTCCTAAACCAGTGCATATTACTGGAGTGAAAGGCAACTGCAGATTCAATCATACATTTATCAATAATTATCAATTAAGCATTCGAGTGAAGACAATTTTAGCCATATTTCTATAGCCTGCTCCTCCTGTCTTTCAACTCTCTGTAGACTACAAAATTTCTCTTCAAGTGTACTTAAAACTAAAGCAGCAAGCGACCTGGTTCAAACAAATCATCAAAATCTGTACAGCTGAATTGAAATCGTAAGCATCAAATACCTCGGCGCGAGAATGCAGATTCAATCATACATTTTAACAAGAATTGATCAACTTATGCGTTCCAGTGAAAGACAATTTGGCCATATTTCTATAGCCTGCAAAACTTGCTGTGTTTCAACTCTCTATAGACTCTAAAACTTAAGTGTCCTTAAAATCAGACTAATTCATCAAAATCTGTACTAGTGAATCGGAATCGGAATATACCTCGGCGCGAGAATGGAGCATGCGACGGACATCGGATCGGACGCTCTCTTTGACGTCGTGAAATGCTCCATGGTGCCACTGAGCGTGCCCTGGGTCTCGCCGGAAAGCTTTGGAAGCAGACTCCGATGGAAGATTGAGGAGGCTCAGAGTGACGATAAACAAGCAACAAATTGCGGTTGTAATTGACCGCATCGCTGCGATTCAGTGAGGGTTTTTACACAGTCGTGTGTGTATCGATGTACTGAGAAGTCTTCGCAGGGATGGCGATCGATGGAGAGAGAGTGTGCTGTGAATCAGTAGGACTCCGCCATGACTGGTGCGACTTGGAGGACTTGATCTCTCTTCTGGGTTTAGGAGTCGTCCCGGTATGGATTTTAGGTCACCCGATCGGTTTCGGGGTCAGACTACCATGAGTTACGGATTGGTTGGAACATTTTGCAACCAAAATAGGCAATTTCAATTTTATTATGTTTGTTATGAAACAAAATTTTAAGATGAAGATATGTAGATTAATTTTTTTAAAAAAATATGTACATTAATGATCTCAGTGTAATTGTAGAATTTTTAAAATTGAGGTTTATACGTTGAAAATTTGTAGAAAAATCAGCATGATCACATTTCATTTATAAGTGGGTGTATTCTTATAAATGACTGTACATCTCTTTAAATTTTATCAAATGAATTAAATTTAATAGTTTATTACTTCAGCTCATACCAAACGGACTTCGATTTGAAGTTCGGCTAGATTTTTTTCAGACGAACTTTCAGAATTTCAAATTATACCAAACATGACCTTAATTTTATGGAGGGTGAAACACACTTTCACGAGTCTTGTAAGGCATCTGGGGGATAAGATTCGTATCGTCGATAATAACAATTCATTTCGCTAAAATCTTGAGAATCCATCTTCCTCGAGAAGAGTCATGAATTACTTGCAGGTCTCTTACAGGAATCGGCAATTGTGGTGGCAAAAAAATCGGGGTCTGACGGTACTATTGTGGTGAAGTAACCAATAGTGAATGTGATTTTTTTGGTTGGAGGCGAGAATACCGCATCCTCAAATTGGTGGGTGTTTCTTGATGTTGGTGTCATGGGTCAATGCAAGTTGTGATGGTCTAGTTGGGTAATATAAATACTAGCGGCGAAGTGGGGTGGTGGCAATCATCTCAAGAGATGGTTGTGTCTAGTTCAGAGGTGATAAAGAGCTTCACGACAAGAGAAAATGTAGGCTTCGTCTTTTGTGATTGAGAATGAGAGTTGCGGTTGGTGAAGAGTGGAGTCAATGAAATGCGAAATTGAAAAACACTACAAAAAACATTGTAAATTTAAATCATCTTCAGTCGATTTAAATACATCTAACCAAATCATCCAGGCTCTGACCTCTCTCTAGCTTTAGAGAGAGAAACCACCGCCTCTCTGGCGGTGGCTCCCTACGTCGGCCTCTTCTCTTATGTTTTTGGTCTCTCTTGGGTGTGCCTATTCCCAAATGGTTCTCCGCTGGTTGCTGCCGACGTTGCAAGCCGTTCTCCGGCCAAATTGAAAGGGGCTTTTTGGGCTTTTGTTCCCTACGCTTTCAGCCCTCATTGGCTAAATCAAGTTCGGGCCTTTGGTTTTCCGATCCCCTTCGCCTCCTGCCTCTTCTGGCAATCATCTTGGGGATCTTTTCTGGTGGTTTTTCGTGGGATTGGTGGAGGGTTCTTCCCCTTGCTTCAGCCCCTTTGGGCTTCTTTCTTTGGGGAGTTTCTCTGTCTTCGGTGTGTGTTTGCCCTGATGCCGACAGCCCTCTAAGGCCAAATCAAGTGAGGGCTTTATGTTGCAGCTTTGTTGCTGCTGCAATTCGCCTCTGTTCCGCCGCACCGGCCATCGTCATTCATCCATTGACGTTTGCTTTGGTGGTTTCTGGTTCCGATCCCTCTTCGCATCCAGCCGTCTTTCCGGGCAAATCATCATAGGGATCTTGTTGCTGCTTTTGTCGCCCACACAACCGTTGACCGTCATGCTTCAGCGCCACCTGTCGTCCACCTTCTTGCCTCGTCTCCTGCCAATCACCGCCTCACCGTCTTCTACCATGGTAACTTCTGGATCGACAACAGCAGATGATGGGCCCTCTATTAAGCTTTATGTTTCTAGTTTTTTGTGTTTTCTTAAGCTGTAGAATGTTTTCTTGCTTTTTATCTTTCTAGCTATTCTGTTTTTTCAAATTTTAAAGTGTTATGTTGGGTAGTATAGTTAGATCTTACATTTAAACTGTAGGTACTCCGCTGCGGCGATGAAGACCTACAGACTTATTTCGTTGTATTCAAGATCTGGATGTCCTTTTATCTTATTAATTAATGTTATTTCTTGCCTTAAAAAAACAAAAACAAAAAAAAAAACAAAACAAAAAACCACAAAAAAACAAAAAAAGTTGTGTAAAGACTTGGAAGGAATGCAACGAAATGCCGTTATAAAAATCTTTTCTCTCAAAAAAAAAATGCTACGAAATGCAATCTTGACTGGACACAAGTCATGTTAGTGGAAGACTTGGAAGTAATTTCAGTCTTGAGTCTGCAGCTGAGTTTATTCTTAGATTCCAACTTTCTTGTATGTGAGAAGAATAGCAAGTTCTTTCTGGATATATCTTCACCATTTCTCTATTTCTAAACATTAATATTTATTTACACATAAACAGAGATATACCTATGGAACACGAAAATCTTCTTTTACTTGTTCTTCCCAATGCGTATCTGCACGGGTTTGAATGCGGCCAATAACACCGAAACTTTACATGCGAGAAACCCCAGCATCCCACTAATGATTTCTTGAGAAGTAATCGCTACCGGACCATCTTCCCAGCCATATTTCACTGCAACAACAGCAAATGTAGATGCCAGCACTAGAGCTGGTAATACCCCAGTTCTGTTTATCGTGTTCAATGATTCTGATGCTGGAGTTGGTAATCCATCAATAGACCTTTGAAGCAACACCAAGTACAAAAACCCGCCCAAACCACCGCTCAAGAAAGCAATGCCGGCATTTTCTGAGAAAGAGATGTATGCCACTGACGACCCAAAGAGCACCAGTAAAGCATCATAGAGTAACAAAGAGAACTTCAAATCGGCATAATCTCTCATGCTTTCTTCTCTTGATTTCCGGTTTGTTGCAACTGAAGCAAGCACCTCGAAGTCGTCCCTTAACATGGTCAAGTTATCTCCAGAGAACTCTTGAAGGAGACAAGGCCTGAATTCCACCATCGAACTATCACTTCCTTCGCCGATCAAGGTTTCGTCAATATTGAAACTGTACTCAATGCCAAAGAACTGGAACTTTTTCCTGTCGTATTCTGCTAATGTAGGATCGTATCGGGAGGTGATGCTCAAGCTGACATCTCTAATTCGCCACTGACCTGCACCAGGAAGAGGAAGCTTAAACATAAAGGTGCCAATGTTCTGAGAATTATAGATTTTTACGTATAAGGATTGCTAATCATTCTAGGCAGCATCCATAGAGGGGACCTCAGCCCCAGTAAAAGTTGTACAAAAATCTCTATATGTACTCAAGTCCTAAAGCATCACAAATTTTCCTAATCATCTGTTATTTTACTGCCTGAGAATTCTAGTAGTGCCGGTAGTAAGTGAACGGACACGGGACCACAACTTCTAAGACAGGTTTCAGAATTTATGAACCTCCAGGAAGGTCAGTGTACTGACAATGTATTGACCCTTCAAGTATGGTGAAAGTTCTAAAACTTCCCATCCACTTGTAAGAAGTCACTTTAATTTACTATGGTTCGGCCAGAACCTTGAATGTTCACTTCCTGCTACAAAAATAGAGTTTAGTTCCATCTTTAACCATTTCACAAGTGCGAGCCAACTTTTCAACTAACGTTGATTATTATCTTTTCATCATAACTAACACAGCTTGCTAAGTTAAACATTTTATAGATTAATGAATAAATCACCAGCCGAACTTCTCAAATAACGACGAAGAGAAAGAAAGCATATTAGTCTTTGACTCACATTTATAATAATTGGTCCATGCAATTTCTTGTTAACAGACATTCATTTACTACTCCACATTCAACCATCAAAAGACCAACTCCAGTCAACCCCTAAATTTACTAATATCTTGTACGAAATACAAGCCTCAAAGAAAGAAAATCCCAGCGATGGGGTGAACGTGCTTTTGACATATACATCACCATAGAGCAGAATATTTATTCAGTTAGTACTCTTATTTATGCCATCTTATTCATTTTGAAGCATTTATATCTTAATATGATTATACTTTAGCTACCTTCTAAGAATCATACTTTTCAACCATGAATGTGGAGTTTGCATATTGTATTAGCCTCTCTGAACGAAGTTGACGGGTTTCCTTGTTAGTAATTCGTCTTTGAGTGTGCTCTTGAGTTTTATCATAACCCCTAAAACCCATTCATAAGTTAGTAGAATTAGCCCATGTATCTAGTTTAGACTTTTCATTAGTAAATGAAGTTGACAGCTTACCTTGAGAATCATTGATTTTTGGAGTGGCATTCTTGAGTTTTGCTTCCATGCCACCTAGTCTAAGTAAAAGTATAAAGTCACAGATTCACGCTAAAATTAAAAAAAAAAACTTAGAACTTGTATTTTTGTCATCTTCATCCCTGGATTTGCTGATGGAAACGAAAAACAGCATTTACATTAAATAATTCTAGTTTTTAGTGTACATGGTTACAAGAAAAAAAATTAATGGGATATTTAATCATAGGGAGCAGTTCCTATATCCAAAAGTGAGCAAGGTCGATACGGTGCTAGTGGTGGAACAAATAAGAATAAGACAAGGATCTTAGTACTTTGTGATCGAGGAGGTTAAATTCTACACTGCAGTACTGGCTTCATAGAAACTTAGAAATGAAAGAAGCTAAAACCACCTGAAGGTTTCTTCCCCATTCCCTCATTTGGACTTTTATAAGTAGAATCTACAATTATTGAGAAGTTAAATGTTCTGTAGGGTAAAAACACCTAATGTCCTAATCACCTAAAATTAAGGGTAGTTAGTATTCGGCAACACCTGCGTGGGAAGACAATAACCCTATATGGATTACAGATGCTCAGAAGCGATGACATGAGTTGTGGGACTGCAAGGAGAAACGGAAGATCAATCATGGAGTTCCCATTGTTAACTCGAAACTCGAAAGTGATAATAGATGAGTACTCGTTCTCTAAAGGGGATGGAAGATGGGAAATGAGCATTAAAGACCTCGTCAAAGTAAAAGGAATGTGATGCAAGCTCTACAAGTGACTTTTGCACCTTTAACAAGTTGTGGACATAATTCGTAGAAATTTTGGAAATACGTCACCTGGATCATTATTTTTTCCATCATTACCTAGACAAACGCATCACAACATTGAAGTCGGTGAGATAGTAAACTGATTTTTCAAGATATAAAATCTGTATGTGTATAGACCAAGGGTTTAAATAACGGTCGGTCGACATATCGGTTTCGGTCACGGATAACGGTATCGGCCCTTATCGGACAAACCGTACCGGAAATCGGGAACCAAATGCGTTTGTTAACCAAGGGTATCACCCGAAAACCGAGGGTATCTGAACGCATCGCCCGAAAACCGGGGCGTATCGCCCGAAAACATACTGTATCGCCCGTTATCCGAGCGAAATGGTCCGTATCGGACGTTATGTTCGTGAATCGGGTTCACACGTACCGTATCAGGTGAGCAGGTTTCGGTGCCTACCGATACCGTTCCGTATCGCCCGATACGTTACGATATGCCCCGTTATTTGAATCCTTGGTATAGACAGCTGATACTGGGTCGTCAGGCATAAATATATTTTAGACATTCAACATAGTATTACATCTTTGGGTTTCGAATGGGGCCTGTTTACATGTATTATCTGTTTGTAACTTTGCATAGCATCCCATAGTAAATAGAATTATAGACAAATAGATAACTACTTTCAGGTTAGTAAACTAATTAGTTTATCCAACTTCTTGACGCCATTCTAATATCCTAAATTTGAGAGAGAGAGAGAGAGAGAGACAGAGAGAGAAATCCAACTCTTGGATCCTCGCTCGACGCAAGATTTGGGAAGAGTTGAGCAGGTTACCCACATTGGAGAAGAATATGGAGTTCATGGCGGGACCAATCGCTTTATTGTTGCAGCAGAGCAAGAAGGGGTCGCCGAGTGAAATAACCGAACCAGTCCATAATGTAAGTTTGACCAGTGCAGCAACAAGCATAGCCCGACCATTTTGGTGTTTGAGTCGGAAGAAGTGAAACAACGGAGAGAGCGAGGACTATGTTATCGTTGCGATGAAAAATATCACATTGGGCATACTTGTAAGCAAGCAAAACTGCAACTTTTGATGGTCTGTAACGATGAACTCAATGATAGAAACGCGGATGATGATTTGGTGAAAGCAACTACTGAAATGGTGAGAAATGAGTTCCAGTTCAAAAAACAGTGCACTTGACCACCAATTTGTGATCTCCACCATGAGGACAATGTGAAACTTCGAGCTGACCGGTAATGTTAGGTTTCTGAGGATTTGGGACTTGAGGTATCAGATTCTGATTTTGTTTTTATTGCCTTGACTTAATTTTAGTATTTGATTTGATTCTCTGATTTCGTGCATCACATCTGATTTCTGATATACCGAATAAGTAGCTGATGGTTGTATAGACCATGCTCTCTGGAATATCATTTCAATTATCAAAAAAATTCTCTTTTCGCTTTATCACTTGGAGGCTCTATCATAAACATGTGATATTGTGTACGGTTTCTATATAATTTGCCCCCCCCCCCCCTCAAATGATAAAAAAACACTTGTTTTCTGTCTCTAAGACAATAACGAAATCGAGAAGAAACAAGTCCAGAAAGCATGAAAAGGGAATTTCATAGATTGGTCTGTTGAGTCTTAAAAACTTTTATAACTATTTGGGTAAATTTTAAGGTAAGATTGATAATTTCCATGTACCAGTAGGAAAGATTTGAGATAAGTATCATTACACTTTTGTTATGTCATAACCACACCTCTGACAAGTTCGTATCCTGGTTTTCAAAGTTGCGGACTCCATTTCTATAGCTAGTGTGTCCGCAGATTCATTTCTTTATTGGTGTTGCCCATCCTGACTTTGTTAATGAGAACCCTATGGCTTCTCGGTGGTTGACGCAGGATAACATCTTTCAGCCTTGTACACCATTACAGTAGAGCGTAATTAACACATTTTATGGGACTATCTGAGTGTATCCTGGCTTCCTGCAACGGTTCCAAGTGGCGAGGGAGGATGGCATGAGCGCTTTGATGTTACAATGATAATAATGGATATTTCTTGATCTCGGTTCGGTGATGGCAAAAGTTTGTGGAACCGTTTTTGAGGTTTATCCGAAGTTCAAGTTTAATACACAAAAGTCTGAGCTATATCCCTAGTGTTCCCTCTAATGGCTAATTTTTCTGATGGTTTGGTTTGTCTAAATTGACTTTTCTCAAACATAAAATCTGCTAGCACAACTGTGAATTGCGGTAACACTGATACGACCTGATGAGATTCCGAATATCTGGGTAATGAGAAATAGCATATACTGCCTAAGAATACATGTGATAAGTGCAATTCGAAACTCATCTTTGAACTCCTACGAAAAACTGGTTGCTGTTATGAGACATAGTAGTACTATTTAGTAAAGTTGTCAATTTTGAAGCTAAAATCAGACTAACCTGATTCAAGACTGATCCATAAAGCTTCAATACGGCCCAGCTTAGGTCCCCCAAAGACGAACTCGTCAACAGACCCTCGTTGAAAGTGGAACACATCCGGCAAAATTTTGTCGACAGCTTCTATCTTTTGTAAGATTGAGTCACCATTTTCATCTATCAAACAAATTAGTACTCCTGCACTTAGGTCACTCAGACCTGATCCATAGCTGTTACTTGTTTGCAGCTTCACTTGGTATAAACACTCGGATTCTTCCTCCACGTTCAAAGATCTAAGCAACTTCTCTAGTGAAGAATCTGTGCAAACCTCTGGTTGTCTGGCTGGAAAAAGGCGCAAAGGCTTTGCATAGTTCTGGAAGTCTGACCAGAGAGACTTATGTTAAGAATTACGATGCAGTAATGATCTAGTACGGTACAAATGTTCAGACTGAAGACTAGCATAGATGAAAATACTATGAAATTTCAGTTTTTCTAAATAAAGTTTTGCGACTTTGGAGTTTGGACATGAGATCTCTAGCAACGAGTTTTGTGTGGAACTTCTGAAATTGTTGTTTATTTTTAAAATTAATCGTCTCCTGGCTTGTCTGACGTCGCAGTTCCGGCATTTATGTTTATTTAGAGCTGATGGTAAGGTTTTCTTCCCTTTTGTCTGATGTTTAAGCAAACCCGTAGGTGTTCACTTGTCAGAGAAATGGTGCAGGAAACTATTTCCTGAGAGAAGTTGATGGAAGGAAAAGATAAATCCTTGATTTGAACTTGCTCATATATGTTCGTCCCACAAGAAAGTACTTTGGAAAGGAAGTAATAAACATTATTGGGAACAAAATCGTTTCTTTTTCTTTTTTCTTTTTTTTTTCGTGTGACACCATTTGAAGGAAAATGTTCCTTGCCGGAAAGTGAAGAAACATGACCAAAACAAGGATAGCTTTTATTTTCTATTACTCATCTTTCATTCTTCCCTCAAATTTTTAAGAATTGACCTTATAAGTTATACAACAGAGTTGGTTCTATTGAGGCCATTGAACAGTATTATATAGTCCTTGTAATTGTCACAAATATGATAGGAATTGATCATCCCATGAAGTCCAATTATGAGCCCTCACAATGTTTTGAAACCCTAAAACCCAACAACAGTCTTCCAATCAGTTCCAGTTGTAGGTTTATAAGCCAGTAGCTCCTTAGTAGTACTTTGCAACAACAAAATCTTCACATACACCTCAAACCCATAAAAAGACATTTTATTTTATCTGGCTAATTTCTCCATCATACTGGGTTCAGAATATGCGATCTGTCTAATTCACTTGGAGTGCAAATGGGGAAACGAATAAGAACATTAATAACATTATAATTTCCAAAAAAAGGAAAGGGTTTGTTTACCTTGAAACATGGACTTTTTGGAGTACGGAACGAAGCGGAAATGCCTATTAACAGTCGCGGTTGTTATGGAGACGCGAACCGGTAACGACGGGGGTCTTAGGAGGAAGCCGCTACGAGGTGTTGCTGTTGCAGATATCGGATTCGTCACAGGCAGCGACTCCATTCCTGCCAAGTAGGAACCAGCCGTTTTCATTTTGTGTACAGCCTATGATTCAGATAATTGAACTTAAACCAAACCCTGGGTATGCCATTACATCTTATCTACTCCTAAAGCTACCATGAGCAGAGTTTTAAACATTGATCCCTTGAAAGTAAAACATAATCAGCTTAAGATTTAAACATAAACAAAATAAAGTGCTCTCTGGTTGAGCAAAAAGGCAGTTCCTCCTGACAGAGGTACAAGTGTGTATTCTGAGAATTAACAATGGCTGAGAGAGCTATATACTCTTGAACGACCTATCAACAGACTGTACACCCAAGAGAGCAAATAGCTCTATACCAATTCCACCAACAACTTAGAAACAACATTCAACAAAACAAGAATGGCCCGAGAAAACAGACTGTCAGGAACACTCGATTTCCAAAATTTACGATGAACAATAACTGGCATCAACCAACCAAGCAGGGAAAAAACTTAGACCCTGTACCAGATAGGCATCCCAATTGAAACCCTACAGAGGAGATGAAGAGAAGAAGTGTAGAAAGCAAGGCAGTTCGTACCTGCCTGTGGTTGCGGCAGAAGTGCTGGAGGCGGGGAGAATCGGCGCTGGTGGTCGACGCCAAAAGTCAGGCGGCGACGGCGATGTGGCTGGCGAGCCGCTAGCAGTTGGGTCTGTGACGGCGACGGAGATGTCTGGATTTCGAGAGATGGGTAGAAGGTGGAGTTCACTGGGATATTGTAAATGTTCGTCTGGCTTCTCCAGTTGCGTGTGTGACTTTATTTATTTTGGAAATGGTAAATGTTGTTAAAATATTATGCCTGCCCACGCTCCCTAAATTTTTACCATTGGCATCTTCAACAAGTCATTTATATAGCGGTTACTTTTAAAATATGTTAAAAGACAAAAATCACCATCCATTTATGAAAAAGTATATTCTACATCCTGATTTATGCGGAAAATACTTTTTGCACTCCTGTTAACTGATGGAGCTAACAGAATGGTCTAAATGACATAGTTACCCTCACATTGAAGAAAAATTACACAGGTATTTAAGTCTTGATTCTCTTCTCCTTCCCATTTCTTCTAACCCTAACACCTATTTCTCTCTCTCTCTCTCTCTTCTGCCTACTCTCTCCGCCTCCTCCTCCCTTCACAGCAGCAGCAACAACCCTCAACCACGGATTCCGACTGAGATTTATCTCTCCCCTTTGATTTCGCTCGAATCAAAACCCTCATCCATGGATTTCGATGACAAGGACGACGATGACGAGGAGCCCTTTGTCGGCGGCCTCAACAGCGGCATCCTTTTCTTATTCTTCATCCTCTTCTCCTCGTACTCGAACCCCCCAAGTCTGCTGAGCCTAATTTCTCGAATCTGAAAATGACCCGTGGGACGGGGGTGTTGATTTGCGGAGCTCCAGCGCTCTGCTTCTGTTGCTAGTCCTCGGTTTGGTCGCCGAACAGAGGGGAGGCAGAGAACGAGTGAAGTGCGACAGTGAGAGAGGGGGTCGTTCGATTTACCTTCTCTCTCTGCAACCTAGGGTTTTTATCAGTCAATTCGGAGGGCGCAGGTTAGAGTTTGCCAATTTGTTGATTTTTCTATCTATCGGATCTGGTGGTGTGCTGGATTTTGTAGCTGTGTGATCTGGTGGTGGTGGTGGTGGGTTCACTTTATATATACTACTTCATAAATGAAGAAAATAACAGTGACTTAGCTGGCTTGTTATTATGAAACTAGAAATTGCGCGTGAGCTACAGGCAAAGAAACAATGGTAAAAAACAAAAACCACCATCCATTTATGGATAAAATAAATTTTGCCCCCTGATTTATGGGGAAAATACATTTTGCACCCCCGTTAACTGATGGAGGGTGGACAGATACCACCCATCTGTTACAATCCGTTAGTGGAGGGGTGCAAACTGACTTTTTGTGACCATTTACCCATACAAATTGGGGACAAATAACACCATTTTTTTTATTATTACATTTATCATGTTCTTGATGTTCTAGGTGTTCTTGAGCACCACATCCACTGTCACCAAATCCCCACCACCACCACCACCACCACCACAACAACAACAACAACAACAACAACAACAATGAAGACTATCACGATGAATGATACGATCAGATTTCAAATCGAACCTTCAAAACCAACATATCACATAGTTCAAGTCAATGAAGAATCCCAAATTTGCTTCCCATAACCTTGAAACCTGTT
This sequence comes from Linanthus parryae, assembly GCA_023055425.1. Classification (NCBI taxonomy): domain Eukaryota; kingdom Viridiplantae; phylum Streptophyta; class Magnoliopsida; order Ericales; family Polemoniaceae; genus Linanthus; species Linanthus parryae. Next base: position 119,070,674 of record JALGPY010000001.1, read on the forward strand.
CTTCAACTTCTCATCCCCATTCCTCTGCATCAATCACACCTTCTAGCTCCTTCAACCGCCCACTAAACCTTTCGAAAGCTGCTTTTATGACCGGATCTTCCTCCCACAAGGCCTCCATCACCCTGCTAATGTACTCATGATCCATTCTCCTACACCAAAACAACCCTCCACCAAACAGGCACCTCACTGCCTTCAATCTTCATCTCTACAACCTACAACTACATTGCCATGACTAACACCCAAACAATCAGACACCTCACTGCCACCATCTATCCTAGAACCACGACCCAGCAAACCCACCACCACCACCACCAGATCCACAACTACAAAATCCAGCACACCACCAGATCCAATAGATAGAGAATCAACCAATTGGCGAAATCTAACCTGCACCCTCCAAATTGACTGATAAAAACCCTTGTTTGCAGAGAGAGAAGTTAAACAGAACGACCCTCTCTCTCACCGTCGCACCTCACTCGTTCTCTGCCTCCCCTCTGTTCGGCGGCCAAACCGAGGACTAGCAGCAGAAGCAGAGCGCCGGAGCTCCGCAAATCAACACCGTCGTCCCACGGTTCATTTTCATATTCGAGAAATTAGGCTCAGCAGACTTGGGGTGTCGAGTACGAGGACAAGAAGATGAAGACAAAGAGGAAAAGGATGCCGCTGTTGAGGCTGCCGACGAGGAGCTCCTCGTCATCGTCGTCCTTGTCATCGAAATCCATGGGTGAGGGTTTTGATTCGAGCGAAATCAAAAGAGAGAGATAAATCTCAGTCGGAATCCATGGTTGAGGGTTGTTGCTGCTGCTGTGAAGGGAGGAGGAGGAGGAGAGAGAGAGATAAATAGGTGTTAGGGTTAGAAGAAATGGGAAGGAGGAGAGAATCAAGACTTAAATACTGTGTAATTTTTCTTCATGTGAGTGTAAATATGTCATTTAGACCATGATGCCTTCTTTGTACAAGAATAAAATATGTCATTTGATGTGATGCCTTCTTTGTACTTGTTGCCCGTGATGGTCCTTTTTAATGAAACTGCTACTGATATCGTTTAAAAAACTTTCTCATCCAAACTGGAAGGACTGTGCCTTCTCTCTTGAGAGTTTTTTTCGAGTTTTGCTCCGGCAAGGGTTTCGTTGTTTCTCCTCTTCTTCGATCTCCTCTACAATCCTTCTCCGCCGCCCAAAATTTCATATAGTGACAGGCGATAATACTTATCACTATACTACAACAGTGCAACGGGCGTAATTTTTTATTTAATATTTCATTTTATTGGGCCTCCAAAATTCAATACTATACATGGAAGTGGCCCAATTGGGCCCATTTAGCCCAGCCCATTCACACTGGGCCTACCTTCCTCCTCCCTCTTTTCAAGTTTAACAGTTGTTCTCTCTATTTCTCCGACAATCACATTTCCGAAAAACGCGGTCGCCGGATCTGATTCCATCTCCGGTCATCAAAATGAACGACGCACCGTCGAGACCCAAGCTGGGCACGAGCATCCACGTGACGGCACTAGACGGGATCGTGAACGTGAACTCCCTCTTCACCCTCGCCGTCTTCATCGGCCTAGCCTGGTCCCCCACCGACCCCACCAACAGCCTCATCGACGACTCGGCCTGCGCCGCCACCTCCCAGATCGCCGAAAACCTCGTGGCCTTCCACGTCTACTCCTTCAGCTCCTTCCTCTTCTCCAGCCTCGTCGCCCTCGGCCTCAAGCAAGTCCTCCGCATCGCTAAATCGGGCGATGATTACCATCCTCGGACTCTCCATTTGCGAGATCTGGCTTTCGATCTGGTTCACATCCATAAAGGGCTTCTCCGGGTCGGGTACTTGGTTTCTGCTGCGGGTTCGGTTTCCGGGTGTGTTTGCTTGATGATGGCTCTGATTAATGTGGTTCAGATCAAGCTTGGGACCTTGGCTTGTGGGAGCTCTCATAGCTATGCTGCTATTGTTCCGTTGGTTATTCTTGTTCCTTCTGCGCTCTTCATCTATGTCTGTTTTGTTCTCTATGCTTTCACTCGTTAATTTTAGTATGGCTTGTATTGCTCAGTTTCTAATGAAATCTGACCATGTTTTGTACTAATGAAATTGTACTGATGAAATCCATCATAACATGGTTGAGACTTGAGAGATGTTAGTTCTAGTAATGAAAATTGATCATTTTGTATTGCTGTTATAGGATGATAGATTATTCTAATGAAATCAGATTAAATTTCAGAAAAAAAGAGGCTGTGAATTCTTAGAACTCGTACCGATGAAATTGATCATTCTGTTCGAATCCTAACATGGTTGAGCTTTTGAGCTCGCATTATGATTTGCAAGCATTTTTGGGGGTTTTGAACTAGGAAGTGACGTGGGATTTCTAATGAGCATTCCAAATATGGCAGCTTTTTGGACAGGTGAAATCTCTTCATTTTGGAGATGCCATATGGTAGGAAACAAGATAAAACCCTTCTCGTGTTGGGAATGCATGGAATGAGTTAAACCACATATTAGTAGTTGTAGGTTCTTCTTTACTTTCATTAAGACTCCGATGACAAGTTCATTGGCAATTGTTTCATTTGATGTTCGTCGATATAACAATTCTGGCTGAGCTGGTTATGATTTGCAAATGTTGTCTGGATTGAAATATTGGTGTTACGTTTAGTATTTAACCTAAATACATCAACGGATTGAAATGTAATGATAACTCGTGGGGTTAGGAATTCACCTGGGAATGATCATGTGCATTTTAGGGCATTGATTACGTGGATGGATTGGAAAGAAAAAAAAAAAAAAATTGGAAAGAAAAGAAGATCATTGTCGTGCTGAGAATACATGGATGTGGTATTCTCTTCAGATAAAAGAAACTACAAGCTATGAGTTCCAGAATTCCGGTGAAATACAATAGTCTAGTTGGTTTTACCTTCTTAGCAGTCCATCATGATTGTCAGATTTCATTTTCTGGTCATTGATGATCCATCTTTTCTATATATGCGTGAACGGACTGGATGATGTATTTAGTTACATCGTGGACCATTAACTGTTTTACGTTCTCGAACACCTTACATGTGCCAGAGCAGTCACATTTGAGTAGAAAGGTGTACTGACTACAAAGATTTTATCAAGTTGGCAAGTGCTTCTTAGATTGCTCATTTTAGGAGATGAAAGTTAAGGCATTGATATCTCATTTTACTTCATTCATTCATTTTTTTTTTTTTTTTTTTTTTGAGGCAGAATTTACTTCATTTTATCTAAAACATTCAATTAAGTATGCATTTTTTCTAGACATTTTTTTTAACGAAATTGCATTCAGGGGAATAATCCTTTTTTTTATTTAATCTACTGGTTCGGTAGGCTTATAGCCCAACTCTACTTTTCCAAATTGAGATTTCATCACTGGTCATATTACATTTTTCGACCACAATGGATGGGCCTAATGATTCATTGCTTGAAACAAGGCTAGACAACGCAGTAACCGGAAGTAGGTACAACTCGGACCGGTGAATTGGCGCAACCAGGTGGCCAGAACCAGCTATTCCAGTCTCCCCTCACAAAATATAAGGAAGGGAAGACCACTTAACGATAGAATTAATTGTCTATCATTGTAATCCCTGCAGAGAAAAGTATACTATTTCAGAACTACCCTTGTTCCATAACTTATAACAAAAAGTGAAAACTACAAAAAGGCCACCAAAAGAATTCCACAGAAAACGGGGAAATTAAGTTAACAACAGAATTTCCATGTTCCAAGACAGAAGAGGGCGACGAGGCTACAAGAACGAAGGAATAAGTCTGTTATTGTGATCCAGATGCATCAGGAAAACATTAATTGGACTTGGGACTATTATTCTTAGTACAAATAACTTCACAGTCTGCTAACAAGAATAATTTACAAGTACTAGGCCTCTCAAAACAAAAGACTCGGAATGTCCCGCTATGTTGATCAACACTAAATCGAGCGTTCTTTATACCTTATCAATGTAGCGACACATTTTATGAGTAATGCAAAAATCGGATGTATATAATGGGTTCAGAAATCATCAGTGATCTAGAGCACTCCGAATAGAAACTGGGGGAACCCGCACTACGCCTCTGGAAATAACATCGTGGTTCAAGAACAAAACAATAACAGTTATATCATCATGAAAATGACGCCGGACCTTCTTGTCAATCCTATGGAGATCCGAGTATCGCATCTCACGTTTCCTAGCTGCTTCATGGAGAGCAGCCTTTATAAGCCTTTTGGCACTTCCCTGCAAGACCCCAGCAATTTTATTACAAACAAAATACCACCACTAGGATAGAGTAATGTCACTACTTCAGAAAACAGGAGAAATGTCAAGTTGAATAATAGGTGTCCAAGTCTTAGTTCTACAGTTCCCGAAAATAAGAAAGCTCAGTGGTGGAAGAACCAGTTATTCACTACTATGACAAGTAAGATGATGCAATTCTAAACCCACATAATGTGAAGCACACTCATGATAGACGTGGGAATACCAAAAATGAAAAGAAGTTAACTATGGGGAGTTCTCCGGTGAAATGCCCCACAGAGGGTGAGGGGGAATCAAACAGGGAGTATAGTAGAGGCCAACATCTCCTGGTATCCACCAGAACATCAATAGTGGCATGTCAGGAAAGGCAATAGTTTTCTATGAACTCTTAACTTTAAAAAAAATCTGGAAATACCTCGTATGAGTAGGCATATATTGAATTTCTGCCAGAAACTACGAGTTCTAAACAAATACTGTATGGATTTCAAATGAACAGAGCCCAGGGGACCCCGGATTCCAGAGAATGTGGACTACACAATGTTCATGTACAACCAAACAATAGTAAATGGCACGGAGCTGGCAAATACAAGAAACACCAGATTGATAATCTAAATTTCACAAAGAGGGTAATATGGTAGATACAGCTTCACTGTTGCCATGACAAACACCATTTGCAGCAAATCCACATAAAAACTGATCTCTGAGACACTATTTCTATTGGACTGGAACACTACAAAAGGTGCTGCAGGTGCCTATAGTAACATTTTCCTCTACGTTGGAATACCCAGCTAAATTACTCCAGATCTCGTACTAAACTAATCTGCCTTCTAACTTAAGAGTTATATAAAATCACCATTTGATATGGGTCACAACATCCTCTCCACATTTGCTTCATCATTTTCATTTATTAACCTTGACAGTTTAATTTCTCACTCTGCTTTCTTCAGAAAAGAAATTATGCCGAAGAGCATGTTGGGCCGAATGATTACAGTTAATCAAAAATACGGGAGAAAAAGCTGCTGATTCTCTCTCTTCGGATTACATTTAAAGTCTTCTTTTTCTCTGGACAATGGAACAGTGTTTGCACAAAATGTGCCATAAGTTTATTTGTTCTTCTCTCACCAGTTATCCAACAATCTGAAAATAAAAGCTTAAAGGTCATCTACAGTCTATAACAATCAATTACAGAGACAGTTACCAATCCAAAAAGAATACCACACAAGGACGAAACAGCATAAAATACTTACCGTATGTGGATGACTATGGACTATATCTACCGCTTTTTCGTTACTCAAGTGTTCCCATAAACCGTCTGATGCAAGTATAAGGAAAGAATCATTCGGATGGAGAGGATGAGTGGTAACGGATGGGGTGGCACTTAAGATAGGCATGTTCATAGGTTCAGGAAGTCTGAATTTGCCATTGAGTGGTTCCCTGTTATACTGAGCATGTTTCATATAAACATCACCTATTGATCTAGAGACCTGCATCACAGAAAAGAAGACCAACATGTCAACCAATGGTCAAGATGGTACATGACCACATGTTATGCCAGGAAATTCTGAGAAAAATGAGGATGATGTGAAGTATATACTAGTAAAATGTTAGCTCATAAATTGGTTACTAGGAAAAAAACTTAGGGCATAGAAGAATAAATTCAAATCCACAACAATGTCGGAAACAAAGACAGGTGGCAAAACAGAATGCCGAGGGACATAAAGGTTGTTGGTCTACAGTAAGATTATTAGACGGAGGAAAGGGAAAAAGTACGAAGAGTTTATACGCCTCATCCTGCCCCTTCTTTCCACAGGAGATCGCATCATGAATATGATTTAAGGTGCTGATGCATTAAAAAATTTAGAAGTAAAGAAGGACAAAACAAGAATGATAAACGGTGAGCGAGCAATGTGAAGTGTAAACAAACAATTCACCTTGAAAAAATATACAAGTTGCAGGTCATGATAGAACATAATATAAGTTGCAGTATAAGAAAGAGAAAGCACTCTCCTTTCAGTGAACTACTGAAGTATTAAGGATGCCCAAGGGAAAAGAATGTCTTATTTGGTCCAGTGTGTAAGATGAAAAATATCTTAGTCAGCCTAAGTCTAGTAATTGATGGAGATAAAGAAAGACTCCGTAGAATCAAGTAGGGCACTTGTGTGGAAAAGATAAGCACTTCAGATTTACAACAAGGATAATGGACAGTGGGAGAACGAGAAAAGGCAAGAAAGAGCCAACTTTTTTCAGCTTTCAATCTGCAGAAATGAATAATTAAAATATAGCTCCAATACACACACATCAGTTGCATGGTTTCATTTTCCAGTACAATAGTACCATACTGAGCCAAACACAATTGACTGATGGAAATGAAAATATGTGAATCAGTAAAATCAAGTATCAAGCTAATGCAAACAAGATTAAGGGCCTTCCAACAATGGCAATGAGAAAATGCATAAAAAAAATGAAACATTCTTAGCTTCCGGCAAATATGAGATGAATTTTGTAGGGTGTAGCTTCAGTAACATAGCATGGTGCTGGTACCATAAGGCCATACTCCATAATCAAACATAAAGACCTTTGTTATTTCAATTCATCAAACAGTGTTATAAGTAATCTTAAAGAGCCCTGATCTTTACCGGAATATGACAAAGTTGCAGATCCTTCACGATATGCAATACAATGATATGCAGATGGCACTCCCAAAATTCATTTCATAGTTTGTTTGTATAATCACGTACCAGGCTTATGCAGACAAGATTAAGGGCGTTCAAACAGGTCCAAAGAAGAAAAAAAAAGCACATGCGCATACGAAAGCTAACATTCTTAACTTCCGACAAAGTATGAGATGATTTTTTTAAAGAGTTGCTTCAATCAACTTGGTGCTGGTACCATAATACAATATTAAGACCTTTATTTTCATTCATCAAACAGTGGTATCAGTAATATGATCGCATTGCAGTATTCTTTCACAATATGCGAATAATGTGTTACAATTATATGCAGATGAAAAGCCTATTTCTATACATGAAGCATGCTCCAGATACCTTTGACCCAATTGTTCAAGATTTCATGTTTACAGTAAATACTTAAGTAGTTGCAATGGAACGAATCAAATTGCATTGCTTTGCAGCAGAGGACATACTTCATCTCTTCAACCAGCTTCATGGAAAAAATATTTCTTTCTTTTAAAGCATTCCACGTTGGTTAAAAAGGTAAGCCATCTATATCAAGGACAAAAACTGTGGAGTATCTGTTTTGAGCATACAGTTAAAAGAAGGCATGTGCCCTATAGCTAAAGTAGTAACACAGAGAAGGAACATTAATGCCAAATTGGTTGCCTGGATCTGTTTGAATAATATGATGTCACACAAACTTTACAAGGACTCCACAACAGAAGTATACACTAAGTTTGGAATGACACATGCTTAATAAATCTATGTATCAGTGGGTCAAAGATATTGAACCTCCATCACAAATTTGTTGCTCTGTCTAACGACACTAAGATTTACAGGAATTTGTTGCTCTCATACAAATCCGAGCATGAAATCTTAAACAAGGAAACACAACGAGAAAACCAATTAACCAATACAACCCCAAAGAGCAGTGGTCAAGGAGCTATATAAGTAAAGACTATTAGGATAACACAGCTAGAGCTATTAATTCTTGGTAGCGTAAAGAGCTCAAGGTGTCGAGACAAGTTTAACTACAGTTCATTGAAACAGAAATGGTGGCAGACAGATTGGAAGTACCTGAATAATCCCTTTTACCCTCCAAACTCCATGTTTAAGGACAACAATTTGAGGATCATCTGGATGTAACGATTTCAACTCGTGCCTGATGGCCTCAAGGTTGGCATTGTGTTCTGTTGATAACTGAATAGCAGCAACCCCTCCAGTGTTTCCAACTTTCTTCCCCAAGACAGCACGGGAATCCCCGGCATTAGCCACAAAAAGTGTCTTCTGATAAATAACTGCAACTAGACAACACGACCCGACTGATGCTAAGTTGGGTCTGTTATTCCACAACTCTGAAACAAGATCAGTGAATCCTCCTTCAGTTTCCAGAAAAGCTCTTTTGATTGTCTCTTCCGTCACAGCACCATGCTCCTCAGCTGATATCGCTACAATCACACAAAAGAGTCTAGGATCACATAAACATAATGCACATATTTGGCTTCTTTTACCGCCTATGAAACACATTAAAAAATCAACAATTTTTTCATTCCAGTGGGTATCTGAACTCTTCAGTCCTGTCTCTATAATTAGTACATAGAGTTTCTATAGTACTATACACTATCAAAAGTAGAAACTGAGCACCATATCATATAGAACTAAACCCTGTATCAGAAACCTCAGACTAAGCAATAAGAAGTCAAATCAGCCCCAACCCAGAAAACCCATTATCATCTACTCCTCAGCAGCAATACTAAATAGTGTTTCTATAGTATACAACATCAAAAGTACAAATTCAGCACCATATCATATAGAACTAAACCCTGCATCAGAAATCTCAGACTAAGTAATAAGAAGTCAAATCAGCCCCAACCCAGAAAAACCCATTATCATCTACTCCTCAGCAGCAACTCACAGTAACCAAATCCAACAAATTAAGAATTTATTTTTAGTGTACTATTACAAGATTTTGATCTATGGACGAACCTTGAAAGTGGCGGAACAAGTGATCAGAGACGTATCTAGCAGCCTCAGGGCCACCATGACCGTCGTAGACACCTACAAAAGTCCCAAAAGGTCCAGACTCGATCTGACCTTGGTCCTCAAGGACCTGATTGGCCTGGACCACAGCCATGGAGAACTCCCCACTCGAACAATACCCGATGTCTCGAAACCAGAGCAACCCATCTCTGGAAAAGTCACCGCTGTTGACCCTATCGCCTCCGGCACAGCCCTCAAATGGCTTCCCACAAAGCGATAAGAGATTCATCAACTGCTCGAGCATCCCACATTTCTCGGAGGAGAAGAACCCAGAACCCTAGTCCCGATTGAGTCGATTTGGGGAAGTGGGTTTTGAAGAGTTTGGAGATTGGGACAAGGGTTTATTATCTTTTCCTCTTCCGCCAAAGTTTGGGGAGGGGCGTATGCATATAGGAGGGAGGAGGAGGAGGAAACCCTAGGAGAGAGAGAGAAAAGGGGAGCAGGAGGAGAGGGGAGGGGATGTGGGGTTGTTCGGTGGTGGAGGAACATGGATGTGCTCATTCTCTCTATGGAAGAAGATGACGTAGGGAAGCTCCCTACTGTTTGAGGGACATTATAGGGTGCTCCTAGCTCACCACATGTGTATGTATATACCGGAAAGGTCATCACAAATGGAAGTTAGATGTCCAATTTTGAATTGGAATAAGTTATTATGAAACAAATAGTTGTCCCTTTGGGGACATACGATAAAAAAACAAATAACTATTTAGGAGGATGTTTTAGTACAAATTTTTTAGCTGAATAAGTGAGAGGTCGAATTTAAAAAACTCATTTAATCTGTAGTGTTTGGATGCGATAGATTATTGGTAACAAAATAATTAGTGTTTGGATGTGTTAGATTATTAGTAAAAGAATATTTATTTAGAAAGCAAGGTTTAAACTCAAGACCTCATCTAGGGGCTTTAAACGTTCTACCGCCGAGCTAACACATATTTGCATAAAAAATCCTGAAATCACCCTAAAAGTCTGGATTTCCCAAAAAGAATGGGTTTCCGTCCAAGAAATCTGAAATTTCGGCTGAAAATCAGGGAATCCGGAGTTCTGGGCGGAAATTTGGATTTATTTGGGTTTGGAGAGGTTTGACCGATTATACCAAATTTTCGACTTTTCATTCTTCCCTACTTTCTCTCGTCCAAACAAGTCCAATGTAGTAGAGGATTACATGTCCCGTTGGGACTACTACAACTTATTGGGATAAAATATTGACAAACTTCAAATATTTATTAGTTTCTAAGACTATAATTAGTAAAATAAATAAATTTGGATTATTTATAAAAAGAAAGTAGACAATCATTACTAATAATGTACTAACTCTGTTTCTTCTCTTTCAGCCTGCTTTACTTTTTGTCACTATTCACTGAATCACTTTCACCTAGTGATTTGACCAGCAAATTAATACAAGAATTTTGTAATTGTAGACACGCAAAATTTACGGCTAATGGGAGAGCCACACGTGTCTATTAGTGCATAATTAAATGGCATGATCTAATTGTAGTTGCCGTCAAGTTAATGCCTCTAAAGCATTAATTAGTGGAGGATTAAATTGTAAATGAGACCAAACCTTATTTACAAGCAAGGACTTTTTATGGCGACGCCACCTCACTACGTGACATGGCTATGAGTCAGCAAGTTCGGCCAATCACGTCGCGCCACTTGTCAAATTGATGCAGAAAATAAGTAAATAAATAAATAAATAAACATTATTTATTTTCTACCTTGGCCAGCAAGTCGGTCCATGCCTATATAAAGGGGCCATCCGTAGGCATAAAAAACACACAACTACATCTTGCAAGAAGGAGGGAGCTCTGAAGATCAAGCTTTTAAAGCCCCGACGAGTTCATCCATCATCAAGATCATCATCATCAAGCTCTTCGAAGTTCTTCATCAAGTTCTTCGAAGATCATCATCGAGTTCTTCAAGCCGTTGAAGATCTTCATCCGCGTTCTTCAAGACATTCGAAGATCTTCAAGCCGTTCTTCGTGTTTTTCAAGGCGTTCATCCGGTTCTTCATCAACATCGAAGATATTCATCCGTCTGATCCGAGATTAAGCCTCTAAAGCCCTCGCTCGGCGTTTTTGTTCTTCGAGACATTCATCGCGTTCTTCGTCAAAATCGAAGAGGCTCATCCGTTCGATCCGAGATCAAGCTGCGAAGCCCTCGTTCGACGTTTCAGGAGAAGAATCAGGGGATTTAATTTCTGTTTAGAAATTTATTATCAGAGATTGTAATCCACATCATCAAATAATCAATAAAATATTTGTTTCACCGAATTTCTCGCTTTTGTTTCCATTAGCATAAATTTGTGTGTACAAATTTTGGCACGCCCAGTCGGACTTCTCTGCCCCTCATCTCTTCTCCTCAAGCACAAGTGCTCGTGATGTCTCCTACAAAGAACAATGAACTTCCATCTCTCAAGGCTGGAGACGCCAAGTCTTTAACTTCAGAATCAAACTCCGGAACCCAAATCACTGGTCCAATAACTCGTAGTATGGCTAAGGCCATAAAGAATCTCACATCTGCAGGGGGCAGTCAAGATGGTTCACTAGATGTTGCCTCAGAGAAGTCGCAGTCACATGTCCCCACCCCTCAGGAGTCTTCTGCTGTCAACAAGTCTTGCGAAGAAAGTTGCGAAAGCAACTCTAAATCCGGCACTCAGGGTAGTAACCATCAACCTGTAGGGTTTTGATTCATGGATGCGCAACGGAAACAATAATAAACCATGCAAAACCCTCCAAGGATCACAAGTCAATAGACATAACGATGGTAAGGGAAGAAATCAATAACACACCTTAGGATTTCTCCTTTGATGACTTCAAACGCGAATTGTGTCACGTCTCTACGGTTGATCCACGCCTAGAGGTGAGATCTAGACCCTCCAATTCCTTTGTGCTAGCTAGGAAGAATGGAAGAGGAAGAAGAAATCGCCAACAATGGAGTGCCAAAGGTGGGGCGGCTCTCCTTTTGGCCGACGGGTAGGGGCGGCGGTCCCAAGGGGGGTTCAGCCCTTGCTTGGGACTTGCTCTCTCTCCTTGCTTTAGTCTCTCCTACTCTATCATATAGATGTGTGTATGTGTAGAGAGAAAATAAGCTAGGAGTGTTCTTTATATAGTCCAACAACTCCTTGTCCTACTACATAAAGAACCCCTCTCCTAATCCTACTCAAGTTCGGATTAGTCCCTTTTGCAAAATAGTCCTTATCATGTCAATACATGGATTAGTTCTATTTGCAAATTAATCCTAATCATGTCTCTACATGAATTAGGCCACCTTGGCAAATCCTAATCATGTCTCTACATGAATTAGGCCAACTTGCATATTAGTCCTACTAAGTTAGCAAGTTGTTGCGATTTGATCCTTCTAATTAATTAATCATATTAATTAATTATTTCCCATGTCTAGTTCACCCCTATATGGCGTGTGACCCCATAGGCTCTATTTAGTTGGTAGTAACTATTTACTAATATGGAGCGGCCTCTAGCAAGACATCCATTCTAGCCAACAAATAGAATAGTCATCATGACAAACCTTGTGCAAGTAATTGTCTCATCCCTTTGTCCTAATATCCGGATTGGACACGAGACATACAAGTCACACTCGTATATCCAATCCATAGTTTCTCGATCCTGGGAATAGCCTTATTCGTGCAAATAACATCAATATCCTATATTGATTTATCTGAGTCTGGCCAGACATTTTATAAGCACTATCCCTCTAGTGGCCTAGGATATTTGCTCCCGTTCTGTGGGAGGGACAAACTCTATCTACGTCCACTACGATCTCTAAGCTTGCTTCTTATTGTATCCAGTACACGTCTTTATAGATACCCAGTTACGGTGTAGCGTTTGACGCTACCAAGATCACAATAATCCACAACTAGACAATCTAGTGACTTCAAGTCTAAGGATGACAACACCATTGCACCGCGAGAAGCGCTTGTGACTTAACATAACATGATGTAGCCTTCTCGGAGATGGGTCAATCCAGTATGCCATTACTCCTAATGCACACCCATGTGTTGGATCATGATATCTCCATATCAATCCAACCCCATACTAGTCTATAGATGATTGTCCCATTAATCATTATAATTGACTAGGGATATTTAAGAATATAACAATTATATTCTAAGGACTTCATTCATGTTAACATATCTCCATATCGATAACATAATGAATCGCAAATCCATAAATGTCACAATTAATTGATTGCCTCTAGGGCACAATTCCAACACAACCAACATGTGATCATGATGATGATATTAGCATGCATGTCATGACTACTAGTACGGTTCCCATCGAAGAGCAAGTTGCAAACCTCACCAAGGGCTTTGACGACTTAAATAAGATTGTGGAAGAACGTGATGTGCATCTTGCAAAGTTAATAAACAAGCTCGAGAGTCGCGAAGAAGCAAGTCAAGTGTTCGGAAGAAATGAGAACAACAAACAGCGGGCAAGAAGCACGACCTAGTATACAATTGTCAGCCAATGGTTCCATTCCTCTCGATCAACTACAAGAGATCACCCTAAACACCATGAACGGGAAGCCTGGAGTACCGTCAACGTTACCTAAGTCCTACGTTAAGCCTTACACAGAAAGAATCGAGAAGTTAAGCATGCCAGACGGTTACAATCCTCCTAAGTTCCAACAATTCTCGGGCAAAGGAAACCCTAGGCAACATGTTGCCCACTTCATCGAGACATGTAACAACACTGGAACCGATGGAGACCTTCTCGTGAAGCAATTTGTTAGGACCCTTAAAGATGATGCCTTTGACTGGTATGGTCAGCTGGAACCGAGTTCTATTGATAGTTGGGGGCAAATGGAGCAGGAATTTCTCGACCGTTTCTACAGCACACGACGGACTGTCAGCATGGTTGAATTGACCAACACTCGCCAATGGAAAGATGAAAAGGCAATTGATTACATCAATCGCTGGAGGAAATTGAGTTTAAACTGCAAGGATCGTCTTTCCGAAGGTTCAGCAATCGAGATGTGCATCCAGGGCATGCATTGGGTGTTAAGGTATATACTTCAAGGAATCAGGCCAACATCATTCGAGGAACTTGCTACGCGTGCCCACGACATGGATCTTAGCATCGCATCTAACGGGAGCCAAGGACCACCTCGTTTTGACGCGTGGAAGGGAGGACATAGGGAGGAGAATCGCAAAGGTGGGAAGTTCACCATCAAATCCAACAAAAAGGAGTACATGGCCGTCACTACGACACCCGTGAAGCTCTCAAGCAAGGCAAAGAATAATAACGCCGACCAAGTTAATTCCACCGCAATGAATTTAAGGTCTAGACCAACACTCAAGGAGTTGCAGGCGAAGGTATACCCATTTGCCGATAGCGAAGTTCCTACAATGCTCGAGCAATTGATGGAGATGAAGATTCTTGAACTTCAAGACTCGAAGCGACCCGAAGAAGCCAACAAGGTGAATGATCCCAATTATTGCAAATTCCATCTCTTTCTTGGTCATCCTACGACAAAGTGCTTTGTTCTCAAGGAAAAGATCATGCAACTTGCAAGAGAAAGGAAGATTGTCTTGGAAGAAGAAGTTGATGCAGCAACAACACATATGACCTACATATCCCTTGAACCCGAGTCAAATGTTTCAGGATCTCAAGAGATAACTTGCGACACTACGACCTTTGAAGACGATGAAGAAGAAGTAGATACACCCTCTTCGCCTAAGCACTCCGACAAGACAACTTTCTAAGGTTGCGGTGATGCTGCCATTGTGTTCACCGATGAAGACTTACTATTGGGTCGCAAGAACCATAACCGACCTTTGTTCATCAGCGGGTATACTCGCGAGCAGAAGGTTAACAGAATTTTTGTGGATGGAGGATCAGCCGTTAACCTCATGCCACTCACAACATTGAAGGAGTTAGGGATAACTACAGAAGAACTGTCACCTATTCGTATACTTATCCAGGGATTCAACCAAGGAGGACAAAGAGCAATGGGGGCAATATCTCTAGATCTTGTCACCGGCGATATGGTTTCAAGAGTTTATTTCAGCGTCATCGAAGCAAAGACCTCCTACAAAATTCTTCTCGGACAACCATGGATCCATGAGAATGGCGTCGTGCCGTCAACACTTCACCAATGCCTAAAATATTGTAGAAATGGTGTTGTGGAGAAGATTGTAGCTGATGAAAATCCTTTCACTGAAGCTTAGTCGTATTTCGCCGATGCAAAGTTTTACTCCGCGCAAATTATCCTTCGGGAAATTGAACCTGTGAAAACTTATAAACTCACTCCTCATAAAGAAAGTAGTTCGTCAAAGGTTGTCAAGAAGCGCGAGGAAGGAAAAGAAGTCGAAGTAGCCGCAAAGAATAGTGATACAATGTTGGCTGAAGCAAAGGAGACCAAGGAAATTATCCCCGTCTTGCGCTATAAGGCACGAAAGAGCAGAGACGCGACACTAAAGGATTTGAACTTGCCTCTTACAAACATGGAGAAGGTTAAACTTGAATCCACCATCGAAGGTTTTGTTCGACCAAAAGAAGGCCCAAAAGCGGAGCATGGAGAATGACCATCAAAAAGGACCATAGAAGGTTTTGATCCAAATGCCTACAAGCTTATGGCAAAGGCTGGATACAAGCCACATGAAGTCCCTTCCGCAGGAACACTTCCTACGGAGACATATGATCCAACCTTTACAACAAAGAATTTGAATCCAAAGGGGCGTGTGAAACCCGCACCTCGCATATGTTTGGGATACACACCACCATCTCCCGCAAAAATCTACATCAAGAAGGCAGCTACCCACTACATCACGGAAGAAAGTGAACTTCCCACTAGTAAAAGAAATATGTCCGTCTTTGATCGCCTTGGAAGGGATGATACACGAACATCGGTCTTTGATCGACTTGGAGATCCGAAAGTCTCAAGCATCCAAGAACCTTCGCGAAAACCCGTTCATGAAAGATTGGGTATACAAAGAAGTGTTCGGATGAAGCCTTTCCAGAAAGATAAGCACAACTCTTCAGCACCGGCGGATGTCACGGATATAAAGAGCACGATCCCATCTAGGATGAAGAGGCGCACAATGATTGTCGTCGATGTTTCTAAGGGGTTAAAAGTTAAACAACAAACTATCATCGACACCGGTACCACAACAAAGTCAAGGGAAGTTTCTTTCGACGAGGAAAGTGTTGGTGCATCACTTCACATCACATTTGTAGAATATAAGATGCAAGTGGAGGAAGATGCCGAAGAAGCTCCCCCAGAACTTGAGGAAGGCGTAAAATCCACAGTGGATGAGCTTAAAGAAGTCAACTTGGGGACGACGGAAGATCCGCGGCCAACATATGTAAGCGCCCTACTCACTCCGGAGGAAGAGCAATTGTATGTGAGTCTCTTAAAGGAGTACAAGGACGTCTTTTCTTGGAGCTATAAAGAAATGCCTGGACTAGAACTGAAGGTGGCCGTACATCAATTAGCAGTCAAGCATGGCGCTAGGCCTGTTAAACAAGCTCAAAGGCGCTTTCGACCGGAGCTCATCCCTAAAATAGAAGAAGAGGTGAACAATTTGATCGAAGCAGGATTCGTTCGAGAAGTCAAGTACCCGACGTGGATATCAAGCATAGTCCCCGTCAAAAAGAAGAATGGGCAGACAAGGGTTTGTGTCGACTTCCGAGATCTCAATAGCGCATGTCCCAAAGACGATTTTCCGCTGCCCATAACCGAACTCATGGTGGATGCAACCACGGGCCACGAGGCGTTATCATTTATGGACGGATCTTCGAGATACAATCAAATTCGCATGGCCCCAAAGGATGAGGAATTGACAGCGTTTCGCACACCCAAAGGGATTTACTGTTATAAGGTGATGCCATTTGGTCTAAAGAATGCTGGAGCAACATATCAAAGAGCAATGCAGAAGATTTTCGATGACATGCTCCACAAAAATGTCGAGTGCTACGTTGATGACCTAGTGGTCAAGACAAGGGCAAGGAAAGATCATCTTCAGGATTTGAAGAGTGTGTTTGATCGACTTCGACGTTACCAATTGAAAATGAACCCGCTGAAATGTGCGTTTGGTGTCACCTCCGGAAAGTTTCTCGGTTTCATTGTTCGCCATCGGGGAATCGAAATTGACCAGGCCAAAATTGAAGCTATTCTTAAGATGCCGGAGCCTCGAACCATCCACGACCTTAAAAGTCTCCAAGGGAGACTTGCATACCTCCGGCGTTTCATTTCCAATTTAGCTGGAAGATGTCAACCGTTCAATCGGCTCATGAAGAAGGGTGTACCGTTCGAGTGGGATGAACCTTGCAGAAATGCTTTCAATAGCATCAAGGCTTACTTGATGAAGCCTCCTGTGTTGGCAGCCCCTATCCCAGGAAAGCCTTTGATCCTTTACATTACCGCCCAAGAACGATCCGTTGGGGCCTTACTTGCCCAGGAGAATGCCGAAGGGAAAGAGAACGCTTTGTACTATCTCAGTAGAATGATGACTCAATGCGAAATCAACTATTCTCCAATATAAAAGATGTGTTTGGCCTTAGTGTACGCAATTCAAAAGTTGCGGCATTATTTTCAAGCTCACACGTTGCATCTCGTCTCCAAAGCAAACCCGGTTAAGCACATAATGTCAAAACTGGTTTTGTCCGATCGACTCGCGAGATGGTCTCTACTGCTGCAGGAATTCGAGATTATCTATGTTCCACAAAAGGCCATCAAAGGGCAAGCCTTATCGGACTTTCTAGCGGACCATCCGATACCAGCCGAATGGGAGTTATCGGAAGATCTTCCTGACGAAGATATCTTCTTTATTGAGGAAAGCAAGCCATGGAAGATGTACTTTGATGGGGCATCTCATCGCTATGGAGCGGGGGCAGGAGTAGTATACGTTTCTCCTGAAGGTGACGTGCTCCCATACGCCTTCACCTTGACGCAAAATTGCTCAAACAATGAAGCCGAGTACCAAGCGCTCATATTGGGACTTGAGATGGCTATTGAAGCAAAGCACCACAAACTTCACATATATGGAGACTCCCAGCTAATCATAAATCAGCTCCTCGGAGTTTATGAGGTTAAGAAGGCAGAATTGTTACCTTTTTACAACTATGCCACTCGAATGATAGCATGGCTCGGAGAGGTAGTCCTACACCATTTGCCAAGAAGAGATAATAACCAGGCTGACGCACTAGCCAAACTCGCGTCTAACCTAACACTCCCTGATGCAGAAGCTAAGGTCCCCATATGTCAAAAGTGGGTAGTCCCACCAATATTTGATGATGACTTTCAAATCGACCAAGATTCCAATGTTGTCTCGGTCTTAGAGATTGAAGAAGAAGATTGGCGCACACCTTTGATCGAGTTTTTGAAGGACGGGAAGTTGCCCGACGACCCACGTAAAAGGGCGGACATAAAGCGTCGCTCTACACGCTTTATATTTTATAATTAAACTCTCTATCGGCGCTCGTTCGAAGGGGTTTTCTTGCGGTGCTTGGGAGAAAGTGAAGCCATGCAAGCCGTTGAGGAAGTTCACTCAGGAATCTGTGGGGCTCATCAATCAGGACCTAAACTCCACTTTCGGATCAAGAGGATGGAGTATTATTGGCCAACTATGGTCAAAGATTGCATGGATTACGCTAAGAGATGTCTACCATGTCAATTCCATGCAAACTTCATTCATCAGGCGCCTGAGCCTCTTCATCCCACCGTTGCATCTTGGCCTTTCGAGGCATGGGGACTTGATGCCATAGGACCCTTAGCGAAATCCTCGGGTGGAAAATTGTACATTCTCGCCGCGACCGATTACTTCTCTAAGTGGGCTGAAGCTGTGCCATTGAAGGAGGTGAAGAAAGAAACGGTTGTGCAATTCATCCGCAACAACATCATCTACCGCTACATCATCACGGATAACGGTAAGCCTTTTGAGAATAGCCTAATGAGAAACCTAGGAGAACAATTTGTCTTTAATCAACATAACTCCTCCATGTACAATGCTCCAGCAAATGGTCTCGCCGAAGCATTCAACAAGACCCTTGGCAACTTGTTAGAAAGTGGTCTCCAAGTCCAACAGAGATTGGCATGAAAGAATCGGAGAAGCTCTTTGGGCATATCGTACGACCTTTCGCACAGCCACACAAGCTACTCCTTATGCCTTGGTGTATGGATTTGAAGCGGTATTACCTCTCGAGCGTCAAATTCCTTCACTTAGGATTGCGATTCAAGAAAATCTCACTCAAGAAGACAATGCACGCTTGCGCCTTGAAGAGTTAGAAGCACTGGATGAGAAACGGCTTGAAGCACAACAACGCCTGGAATGTTATCAAGCTCGTATGTCAAAAGCATTCAATAAGAAGGTCCGAGTACGATCCTTTCAACAAGGGGACTTGGTACTTGTAGTAAGAAGACCCATCATCACCACTCATCGGACCGGGAACAAGTTTACTTCCAAGTGGGATGGTCCATATGTGGTACAATAAGTTTACACTAATGGTGCTTACAAGATCGTTGCAAAAGATGGATTAAGAATTGGCCCGATAAATGGGAAATTCTTAAAGCGTTATTATCCTTGAAGAACTGACAACACTGCTCCTTTAGCACGAGCATAAACTGCTTCACAGCTCTGGCACGAGCATAAACCGCACCACCGCTCCTTTAGTACGAGCATACACTACTTTACAGCTCCTAAGGCATGAGCATAAACCGCTTCACTACTCCTTGCACACAAGAGTATAAGCTGTGAACGCACCCAAATTGAACTACGTTCGACTTGATCCTCAAAAGGGTACGTAGGCAGCTTGGGGTACCCCCTCGAGTGCAGTCGTAACCATCAAACACAACCCCGCACCCGGAGTAAGTATTATCTAGGATAGTACTTAGAAAGTCAGGATGTTATCCAAGACAAAATCCTGAAATTCAGATTTATATGCAAGAAATTACCTTGGAGTTTAAAAGTGTCATTCGGAGTGTTACCTAGAGCTTGAGATGACATTCAAGAGATTACGTGGGTGTTACCCATAAAATTCAAGGTTTATAGAAGATATAACTCAGAATTTTACCCAGGATAATATCCGGGTTAATTTCACCCAGGAGACTTGGATAACCTCTCAAGATGTCACCTAGGAAATCCTACATCATTAAGGATATTGCCTAAAAGTTTCGGATGTGTGTTCAAGATACTCTTAAGATGCTTGTTAACGAACTACCGGGCTGTCACCATTGGAATCTCAGCATATTATCCAGGATACTATCCGGGTTGACTCCGAAGATATTACCCAAAAGTTGCAAATTACTTTTCAAGAACGTCACCTACAAAGTTCCTACAACATTAAGGGAATTATCCATGAATGCCGAATATATTTTCAAGATAATGCCGAATGTCTTTTCAAGATACCATCCAAACAGTTTTAAATGGACGTGCTGAATTTTATTCAGGAACTTCGTATATTACCCAGGATAAAATAAAGGATATTATCCGGGTTGTCACCGAAAAAATTACCTAAGGTTGCATGTGACTTCCCAGAAATCTGCCTAGGAATTCCTACACCATTAAAGATATTATCCGGATGCATATGGAAGATATTTGAGGATTTTATCTAGGATATTGTCCAGGATTTCACCCAAGATATTATTCAGGATGTTATCCAGAATTTCACCCGAGATCGCTCAGTATGCTTTCCAGGATGCTCAATGGTATTATCCACATGTTATGTCATGACGTGATATCTGATGTCCCCCTTGATACTTCCTAGGAATTTTTATACAGTTTGAGAATCTGAAGTACTTCACCTAGACCCATCTCTTTTAAGCACGTCTTCTTCATCATCGTGGCAGCTTCATATTTGCATTGAGAAGCCATCATCGCGGATCGTCCATCAGATGACTTTAAAAATTGTTGGATGCTGTCCCATGTTGCTATAGGGATCTTGTTCGGGTTACGCCTATAGGATTCACATTCTTCCAAAGTTTTTCGTTCCTACAAATATAAAATTGCAAATTATGTAAATTGTGCTGCACTACAAGCTGCTGCTCAACCGCACACTCTAATGCTTTCTTGATGTCAATATCCATGTTCTTGAAACCTCCATAACGTATACAATCGGCAATGTTTGCTTCAGATGGCATATTTATTTTATTTTTTTCACTTTTTGGTGTGTTCAAAGCAACCCCAATCAGGCCTTGGATGTACTCAGGAGGTTGAGGGCATCCTGGAGTACCCCATAGTGTTGCGAGACGTTGCATCCTGGAGTACCTCATAGTGTACATCCAATCAGGCCTTGGATGTACTCAGGAGGTTGAGGGCATCCTGCAAATTATGTAATTGTTTCAGTTTGAGACGTTGCTCGCAAAATGTGGATGTCTTCTCAGAATATTTCCCCGGTTCAGGATACTATGCTGGATGTCTTTCTGATAACATCACAGGAATTAAGAACGATATTCATGATGTTTCACGCAATATATATATATATATATATAAATAAATAATTGAGATTCAAGAATTTTCAGGATATTGGTCATTATGATATCCTGAATATTTTCCAGAATATTTCCCAGATACTAGGGGTGTAAGGAAAACCGAATAACCGGTCAAACCGACTGAACCAAACCGAAATGCTTGGTTTTGGATGGTTTGTTTGGATGTTCGGTTTATTAACGGTTCAATTTCTCACAAACCGGTCTATTTGGTTTGGTTTTTGGTTTGTAAAAATCTCACATCGCACCAAACCGAACCGAACCGATATGTGCTTAACTTACTTTTACTACAAGGTATATTGCATAAAATATATAAATAATCTAGAAAAGCAAAACACGAGTAGATAGATTTAATTAAAATGATTGTATTAATCTTAATATTCACAATTTCTCTCACGTTTCATCATATTTTCTCTCTAAAACGATAGTTGTGTATATTTTTATAAATAAATTTAATTTATTTTCACTTAAAACTTGAAATCCGTTGACAAAGTAGTATTATAATATCCATTTGATAACATTTACGCAAACCGACCGCACCGAACCGGACCAAACCGATGTTTTTTCGGTTTGGTTTGGTTCGGTTCTTCATTTCAAATGGTTTGGTCTGGTTTACAAAATTATTAAACCGATGTATTCGGTTCGGTTTATGGTTTTAGAAAAAACCGCACCAAACCGAACCGCTTACACCCCTACCTGATACATCCAGGATGCTACTCTGAATTATAACCCTCAGATTCCTCAGTTAGTTAGCTGGTAGTACATTATCTAAAATTCCTATGTCATTCGGATGTTCCCGTGAATTTCGGATGTCTTCTTAGGATATTTCCCTGGTTTAGGATGCTATTCCGGATGTCCTTTTAATGCTACCGCTGGGATTCAGAATGACAGTCACGACGTCTTACAAAAAAAATTTATCAGAAAGATATTCAAGAATTCTTAGTACGCTGTCCTTGCTGCAAAAGAAAAAAAAAAAGAAAAAAGAAACCGGAAGGATGATTGTTTCTGATAAAGATTCTAAAAATGGAACCCAAAATTATCACCATCTTCATAAGCAAAAAGTACCAGACACATGTTTTTTTTTAAAAAAAGGTACCGTAGCAATTTAGGGGGAATTGGCTCCAGGAATGAAAGTAGGGTGCTCATATTTGCACAAGTTTAAAACCCTTCCTGTTGTGTATGGTTCCAGAGCTCCGTGGGTGCGATTTGGTCCGCTAAGGGTGTCCCCGTTACCTTAATATGTCGTCACAAAAATGGGAAATTGAAAAAGGTAATTTAGCTCATAGCTGAATATACATCCATTCAAAAATCTACATGTACGCATATATGGAAAGAAGACAACAAATGGCTACCAAAGATTCAGACTATTTCAAACATATCCCATCTATGAGAAACTGATGTATATTAGATGCACTATGTTTGAGAACTTCAAGGCAACATTTCATAGCTTGTTAAAGATTATTGGTGCTCCATGTAATGGGTTCAGAAGCATCACAACTGATGGTTGATGGCGGTATATGGGCGCAAGCTCAAATAAGAAGTGCTGCAAGATCATTGCAATAACCAGTTTTGCTTGTAAGAATGCCAAGTTTTGGCCGATGCAGCGGCGTGGGCCCTAACCAAAGGGAATGAATGCCGTCGGATTCTTTGCTGCGTGGGCGACTCCTCTTGCAAGCCGGGCAGGGTTGAACTCTTTCGCATCGTGGCCCCACAGCACTGCGTCGTGATGGATGGCGATGATTGGTGTCAAGAACTCTGTTCCACTTGGGATTGTGCAGCCTCCCAACACAACGTCGTCCTTGGCTCATCTCAGTATAGAAATCACAGGAGGGTACAACCTCAATGATTCGTTCAGTATCATACTCAAGTGCAACAAACAAACAAAACAAAATTCAAAGAAATCAGCATGAATAAGACTGTCCTAACTTTCTCATAGGACATTGCATGGTCTATGTCAAAATCTGCAACATTTTCTCGCAAATTCCGGATGTTCTCAGGATATTTCCCGGTCCAAGATGCCATTCCGAATGTTCTTATAATAACATCACGGGAATTGAGGACGATATTCACGATGTCGTGCACGCACGCACACACACACAAAAAAAACAAGAATTTCAGGATATTTTCCAGGATGATATTCTGAATAATTTTCCACAATGCTGCCTGGATACATTTAAGGTACTTCTCAGGATGCAACTCCAGAATTATCACCATCCTCATAGGTAAAAGTGCACCAGCCACATGCTCGAAAAAAAACACAATAACGATTTTGGGGGAAGTTGGCTCCAAGATTGCGATGTACTGTGATCATGTTTGCAAAGCATAATCCATTTTTTCACATGGGTCCACGACACCACGGAAGTAATTCATTTCGCCAAAGAAACGTCCCGCGACTTTTACGCGTCATTACGAGAGCATGAAGTTAACAAAGATTTAGCGCATGAATATTCCTCCTGGATATTATCGAGGATTTTCTCCAGGATTTTATCTGGGATATGTACAGTATAATACCCGGCATCCAGGATGTTATCCGCAATTTTTTTGCACGTCGCAATGTATTTTCGGGTGTCCCTATTGGTATTACAAAAAAAAGATGCTTGCAATGGTACTAGAAGGATTAAAGGAGTATCCTGCGGCGAAAAAAAAATAATAATAAAAGAAAAAAAATCCAGAATGGTACTCAGGAATTCAAAATCCTGTGTTTCCCCGCTTCAAGTGCGCCAGAATGTTGACTTTGCCATCATTCACAAAGGCACAGTAGCAATTTTGAGGAAATTGGCTCTGGGATTGGAAAGTATTATTGTCATATTTGCATCAGTTTGTCCTGAACTCCATCCTCATTGTGTATGGTTCGAAGGCCCGACGGATGCAATTCAGTGCGCTAAAGAGTTTTCCCATGACCTCGGTGCATCATTACAAAAACAGGAAAGTGATAGGAATTCTATCTCATGACAGAGAGTAATTTCAAGGCATTCACGCAAAGTTCTACCGTATATGCACATATGCAAAGGAGACATCAAATTTTAATCAAACAGAAGCACCGTAATGTCATCATGGGTTTCAACAAAAATGAGATGCAAAAAAAAATATAGATAAATAAATAAAAGTGCAAGATTAGGGAAACAACTTGAAGCTAGAAAATTCGTCGCGGCTGGCCTCCAAAGACTCTTCTATCTTCCTCAGGGCTGATGCATCATCAAGAGAAGATTTCTCTTCGTTAATATTCGAGATGCTATCTTGCAGATGAGACAACTTCTCTTCATCCTTCAATAATAGCTCTTCAACAGCTTGCTTTTCGGCGTTTAAATTATGTATTTAAGAATTGATATTTTCGAGTCTTCTCCGGCGACCTTCAGAAGCTTCGATCCTTTGAGTTTGCTCCTCCACAGCGGCAGAAAGACGACCATCTATCTCTTGCAAGGCTTTGGATAATTCCTCGTAATTTAATGAATTTGCTTTAATTTTTGAGTAAATTGAGTCATAAGTATTACAATATTTGAAGAACAAATTCAGCATCCTCCGTAAACGCTTTGCGTTGGGAGCTCCACGCTCGGTAATTTCGACCAGTATCCGATCGGCCGGGCTTCTAAGCAGCTAAGAGAGTGCAGTGGATCGTCTGTCAATTTGCGTGCCAGGCGTGTCCATAACATATTTGTACAAGCTCTGTAGCACTCATTAATATGGTCAATTGCGCCCAAATCAGAGGGATCAGGGGCTGTGGGAATCATATTAGGCGGCTGCATACTTCGTTTTCTGATGCCAGAGATGTCTAAAAGCTCATTCGGAGGTGGAGAATCCAGTTCTTCGTCTTGTAAAGAGCCTATGATAGGCGTGGAAGGCAGATCATGACGGTTAAGATCTTGTGCTGATCGTGCACTAGTTGAGAATGACAGTCTGACTTCTTTCACCTGCAATGCAAGGGGGAAGTGAGATCAGTCAACCTGTAAATTGTATGCAGGCTTGATGATAAAAAAAGGGGGGACTTTAGATTCCTCAAAGATTTATGAAGAACTGAATTAATTTGGTATAGATACTCATACTAACCAGATCAATATAGCAATTTCAGTGCCATAAAAAAAAACATCACATACTTGATCAGAGTTGTTATTAGCCCGTGGCAGGGAGTTTAAGGCGTCACTGAAGTTGTCATCCTTCTTACCAGACCCCTCCCTTTGGTTCTTTATATGCTTCCAGTTCCTGTCATCATCCTTGGAACGGGCTTCGGCGGGGCAAGCTCGGGCATCTCCATCCGCATGATGGGATTTCCTTTTAACCTGATTCTTGTATTTACGAGATGCTTTTGGGGCTTCAAACGTAGGCTGTGGAGGCCGTGTTATCTCTGAGCGAAGTTTCTTTGCGGGAGTGATATTGGCATTGACATCCTTCTTCGGCTTCTTTCTCTTCACAGGTAATGGGGCGTTTACATTAACACCAGGGGCAGCTTTTGAGAAATCAACGTCAGTTGGTTCTCCGAGGGAAAGCCGCGAGTACTTTGCCCACCATTCAACATATCTGCGCAAGCATACAAGCTTCTCAGTTTTGGGTGGGATTAAGAACTTGGCATGCGTGGAGAGTAGTGTGGAGGATCTCCAGAGTGCAACGACATCCGCCAGGCCACCGTGTACGATTTCTCTGATAAGTTCTCCAGGAATATCTTGGTGGAAGCCGAATTGCCTAGCAAATCGATGTAGTCATTATTTTGGCGACAAGTTACATAGCAAGAGCGGAGGCTTATCATGTAGTCAGTCCATGAAAATGATAAATTGCCACTGTCAGATAAAACGAATTCCTCGTTCTCGTAGAGGGCCAATGACGAAAACAAGGATACGCTCAAACCAGCTATGTGTTGACGGGCCTCAGTATCGCTGAAGTAATTGGCCATCTTTTCCCCTGCAAATCTGACCATACGAACCCGGTGTTCACCCCTTACTGAGTCCCGAGCTCGCCAATATGCAATGAAATAGTAACCTAACCACCCACATAAATAATGCGCTGGAAAGAAGGTAGTGCACTTGCTAGGCTCGTTAGAACAGGAAATATGACCCAAGCCTTGGTATATGCTTGCAAGTACTGGAATGACAAGAGAAAATCTTCTCCCAGCAGCCATTGAACTTACCACCTTGAAAACACTGGGGCGTATATGGGCCTGGTCGTCTCCAGGTAAAACAAACTTGCATAGCAAGCATGAAAGTAAGGCAGCCAAGTAGGTTTTGCCTCTATCGGCTTCGTCAATGTTTAAGTCATCGAAGAAAACTTTCTCCTGTGCCAGCTGCTCGCGAGGGCGAATGATGCCACAAGGATTATGGGTAGTCCTTGGTGGGGAAGGGTTCTTGTGATTACGTCGAGGAGGAGGATCGCCATATCTCATGTCTCCCCGGAACCAAAACTTCACCCACTCGTTAGCAGTGACCTCCTTGGTGTTGTTTTGCTTCACCACCTTGTGGTAGGCAGCAAACAGGTGTCGGCAACTCGAGGGAAGTGTGCTGGTGGTACCAGACAGTTCCTTCGATGAAGGGACGACCTCGTCGTAAAATTCGCCGTAAATAGGCAGTCCGCCAAGCATATGCAAATCCCATAGGGATATGGATGCTTCACCGTCGTGAGTATGGAGGGTGTTCGTTGAGGGATTCCAAAGCTCATAGAAAGCTTGGAAGAGCCGATCGTCACGATCATAGGAAAATAAGGACGCATATACAGCATTGTATATTTTTGCGTCACATAGAATCACCTTGTACGTGCCGAGAACGTATTCAAGCCACTCCCAATATCCTGGGGTGAAGGTCACAAGACTGTAGTTTGGAGTGGATTTACTCCACTTGGCGTCACCGGAATTTATCCACTCGCTTAACAAAGTAGTGCGAGGCGAGGCAGCGTCCAGAGAATGAAGTGGCGACTGCAAACACCGAGCCTCCTGGAATGTAATCGATTTATCGATCAAGACTAATTCCGCTTTTGAGGTTGAATACCATCAAGAAGGATGAGATGGTCCAGTATTAGGAAACTGCGGAGCAAAGGCACCAATGGCTGGAGCATAACCAGGAAGCATCAGCGCCTTATCATTCGTATCATCGTCATCAACTATGACAAGAGTGTCAAGGCCGTGAGAAGATGAATCAGAGAATATCACCATAGTTAGATGGCGAGACAGCAACAAAGAACTCAGCGGGACGCCACAGGGTCGTTAAGAGCAGCCTCGTCAATGGTACCTGGAGAATTTCGAAAAAAGAGAAGGGAAAAAATATTAGAAGAGGAAAAGAACCTTGTTACCAGAGCATAAGAAGAGGTTTAATATATAACTTGATGAACATTCATACATGCTGGGAAATAAGAAAATAAAATTTTGAGCCATGGCATAAACAATCACAACAGAGGTTGTTTATGCTTGAACTTGGGTGAAGGAGCTGCAGGGAATTGTCACAATTCAAGGGTGTACTGGGTAGGAGCTGTAAAATAATACGTAAAATACGAAGAAGGGTACCAAGTGATTACCTACACAGTGTCTTTACTCGTTAAATTCTTGCGATTTCCTCCATCATGTTGCAGCCCTTTTATAGGGTGTCATGGCGGCAAAGAAGGTTCTGGAGGAATTTCAGCCAAGGAAGCAAAATTCCATTGTCTACGTTCGATGGCAAAGTTTCCTTACTCTGAAAATCCACCGAAGGCTTGTGGAGAGGGAGGTGATATTTTCCTAATATCTGCTGTGAACGTTTCCAAGAATAGGGATTCTTCATCACATAATACAGTTGGTGCAAAAGGAAGATGATGTATTCCTAAGAGCCGTCAAGAATGTTTCCTAAAAAAAAAAAAGAGAAAAAAATTATACTTTTCCGTCACAGTCAAGGGTTGTAAGGAACTTAATTAGATTGCACCATGTGAACTTCACAAAAGGGGAAATAAATTGGCATGTGTTAAAGATCCCTCTTACCCCGTACTCAGTGACCATGGAGGCTGGGGTTACCAAGGGGACTGCTACTATGTTTTGGTTATATCATCTACAACAAAAAGACTAAGCTTATCCCTCTGAGTATGTAGATGCCACGCAAAAAATTCGGGGATGAAAAGAGTAATAAGCCTTTAAGTTCCATTAAGAAAGAACGGCAGAGTTTTTTTTTTTTTTTTTTTTTTTTTTTTTTTTTTTTTAATTAAAAAAAAGCCATCGCTTAGCTTCGATGCTAGCAAAGATAAAATACTTTTATCGAGACTTGTCGCGCCAACAAGCTTAAAAGCCGGCAAACAAGTCTCGAGGGAGCATTTGTAGACACGCAAAATTTACGGCTAATGGGAGAGCCCCACGTGTCTATTAGTGCATAACTAAATGGCAGGATCTAATTGTAATTGCGGTCAAGTTAATGCCTCTAAAGCATTAATTAGTGGAGGTTTAAATTGTAAATGAGACCAAACTTTATTTACAAGCAAGGACTGCTTATGGCGACCCCACCTCACTACGTGACATGGCTATGAGTCAACAAGTTCGGCCAATCACGTCGCGCCACTTGTCAAATTGATGCAGGAAATAAGTAAATAAATAAATAAATAAATAAATAAATATTATTTATTTTCTACCTTGGCCAGCAAGTCGGTCCATGCCTATATAAAGGGTCCATCCCTAGGCATAAAAACACACAACTAAATCTTGCAAGAAGGAGGGAGCTCTGAAGATCAAGCTTTTAAAGCCCCGACGAGTTCATCCATCATCAAGATCATCATCACCAAGCTCTTCAAAGTTCTTCATCAAGTTCTTCGAAGATCATCATCGAGTTCTTCAAGCCGTTGAAGATCTTCATCCGCGTTCTTCAAGACATTCGAAGATCTTCAAGCCGTTCTTCGTGTTCTTCAAGGCGTTCATCCGGTTCTTCATCAACATCGAAGATATTCATCCGTCTGATCCGAGATTAAGCCTCTAAATCCCTCGCTCGGCGTTTTTGTTCTTCGAGACATTCATCGCGTTCTTCTTCAAAATCGAAGACGCTCATCCGTTCGATCCGAGATCAAGCTGCGAAGCCCTCGTTCGACGTTTCAGGAGAAGAATCAGGGGATTTAATTTCTGTTTAGAAATTTATTATCAGAGATTGTAATCCACATCATCAAATAATCAATAAAATATTTGTTTCACCGAATTTCTCGCTTTTGTTTCCATTAGCATAAATTTGTGTGTACAGTAATCTTCGCATGGTCTCGTAGAGTTAACTTTCCTCTACAATACCATAAAAAGTTGTCAAAAAATATATTGTTTTGATATCTAAATTACCGAGTCAAAGTGATCAAGTTACGAGTTAAAAAATTAAAGTAGGACAATCCAGAAAAAACAGACCAAGTATATTTTTTTTCATGTGCCCATCTAATCAAACCCCTCATACTGTAGTCCTTACATCCAACTCTACCGAAGTGAATTGTAAACAATAGCATATATATTGCATCTTTTATTTATTAGATTAATAATAAGTTTATATATTTTGCACCTTCATCAAACTTCTCTCTCTAGAAACCCCAAATAGAGGTGAAGCAGAAAATTGAAAGATGACAGAAGCGAGCACGATGGCTTGACAAGATCACACTGACATATGATGAAACGAAGTTGGTCAAGATTTTGTAAGGAATCCTGCAATAAGGTTGTGGAATGATGGAATCATTGCTTGGTTAGAAAATTCGTAAGGGAAAACTAAGTCGAGGGAGAGCAATGAAAGAGTTGTTCATGATGATTTGGTGCCCGGATGAAGATTGGAAGGTATGAAAGTCACGAAAATTATGTTCATTTTCAAGTTCCAGAATCAAGATTTGATGGACATAGCTAATTGTGGGGTCCATGGAGCTTCAATGACCAACTTCTACTATTAAAGATCTGGAATATCAGGAACAAGGTCGATGGTTACTGCTTTATTGATGTCAACGTATGGGTCCAAATACGAGGACTACCCCTCTATCTCCTACAAGAGGAGATCGCTTTTCTCATTGGAGCATCAATTAGGGATATTGGAAGAACCATTGTCCATGTAGAAGGTGGGAGAGAAGGACATATGTATACAGCAAAAACCATAATCAAAATCTACAGAACTATCAAAGGAAAGTCAATCTAGTGAGTGAGGATGGGAATGACCTATGTGTAGACCTAGTTTATGATAGGGTACCTCAAATATTCGTCTGGTGTGGTCGTTTTGATGACAAGACACATGATTTTTGTGAGAGGAAAACTCTGATAGATAAAAAAACAAGCCCCGAGCATAGAGAATGGATGTTACTGAAGCAAGGATGATTGAGAAAGCACACATACATAGATATGAAAGGTGGTATACGAAAATCTGACGAGGCAACCGATCGTCCCTACCGCTGAGCGTATGCATATAGGAAGGATGAGAGGGGAGGAGAAAACCCTAGGAGAGAGAAAAGGGGATGAGAGGGAGCAGTAGGAGAGGGGAGGGGATGTGGGGTTGTTCGGTGGTGGAGGAACATGGATGTGCTAATTCTCTCTATGTAAGGAGAATATGATGTAGGGAAGCCCCCTACTGTTGTTTGAGGGACGTTATGTGGTGCTCCTAGCTCACCACATGTGTATATTGCACCACCACATCAGCACATCTGACCATAGTTATTAAAAACGGACCGGAGCTAGCAAAAATGTTGGGTCACTGGTGGGACCGATAGTTCAATAACAAATTATTATTTACTAGGGGATGACTCGTGGCCGAGGCCACTATCCAAAAGAATTTGTATTGTATGGTTCTCATATCCGGATATTGTGTAATATCCCTAATTTTATAGGGCTTATTAGTTTATGTTTCCTAAATTTTATTATCATTTTCTAAACTTGAGGGGTCTGTAATATAATTTCCATAACTTATTCATACTCCAAAACATCATAGTAAAATTTCATTCTCTTATGGTGCACCCAATGCACGCAAACAATTTTTCATAACAACTCTCTCTCTTTCATCACTGTTAAATTATTGGGGTTGTGTGTTTAATTTTTTTTCAAAATTCATGTCTTAAATTAGTTGAGATCTAACGGCTATGGTTGATTCAATCTAAAGGTTGAAATAATGTCAATAGTATCGAATAGATATGTTATATTGCATAGTATAGGGAAATATATTTATATGTGACATATAATAACTTAAATTATCAATTTCATGTATTGTTTTAAAATTTTATTACATTTATTACGAATGAAATCACACAAATTTTCTAAAAAATGTTTAAATGAGCATTTCAATATTTTTTGTTAACTAGGAGATGACCCATGGCCGAGGCCACTGCCCAAAAGAATTTTTTATGGTTCTCATACCCGGATATAGTGTAATACCCCTAATTTTATAGGGCTTATTAGTTTATGTTTCATAAGTTTTATTATCATCTCCTAAACTTGAGGGGTCTGTAATATAATTTCCATAACTTATTCATACTCCAAAAACAGAGTTTCAGAAAATATGCAAGTTCAAATGACCATATCTCTTTAACTAAGAATGCTGTGAAGATGATTTTTTTTCTCAAAGTAACCCTTTCTGAGTCTAGTTTCAAAATATGCAAGACTTTAAAATTCCGCAGAAATAAAATTTGGATTTAATCCATATTTTTCAGAAACTGGTCGGATTGTATCAACATGCATTTTCTTCAAAAATCAACAAGAATGGTTCTACTAGAACATGCAACTTAAGAAGAGTTGAATTTCACCCAAATAAAATCATTTTAAGCATGAGGTTTTCAAATGCTCTTAACACAAATTATCAAAATGTTCTTGAGATTCAAGTGTAACTAACAAGAAATTCACAAAGTGCATGTGGGTTCTAGAGTAAGTTTCTTCAAATAATCTAAATTTTGTAGTCAAACACATGACCTAGCCATGGAAATGAAGAATCACTACTAGAATTCGGGGCAAAAACAGCGTTCATAAAGCCTTGTATATCCGCCCTTTAATGCTGTTTTTTAGAAAACAACGTTCTCTGCTGCGCTTCCTTTAATGCTAGTAAAGCGAGTGATGTTTTTTGCTTTACAACGTTAACTAAACGCGGTATTATAATAGCATCATTAACTGCGGCGCTTAGTAGCGCTAGGAGATTTTACCACGT
Source organism: Linanthus parryae (assembly GCA_023055425.1). Classification (NCBI taxonomy): domain Eukaryota; kingdom Viridiplantae; phylum Streptophyta; class Magnoliopsida; order Ericales; family Polemoniaceae; genus Linanthus; species Linanthus parryae. The sequence continues at coordinate 119,103,140 of JALGPY010000001.1, forward strand.
TTATGATTTAAAGCCGTCTTTTTTCTCTTTACGTCATTAAATTAATGATGCAAAATTACAACGTTTATAAATTAAAGCTGCCTATTTTTGTTTACAGCATTAAAATAATGATGCACTATTTTCTTTCCCAGCATTTCTATTAATTTATCAGCACTATTTTAATGATGCTTTATTTATCTATTTTCATATGTACATCAGTAAATTAATGCTGCTGCCACCTGCTACTCCCACAAGCACTATACCTACTATCCTACTCCACTCTGTGAAAACATTAAACTGCAACATCAACTTGTAAACAAACCCAGCATCAACTTGCAAACAAACCCAGCATCAACTTGTAAGCAAACCATTCATGTAAAGCAAAAATTTCCATTACAAACCCAGATCAATGTTAGTACAAATTAGCCAAAAGTTCAATTACAACCCAGAATATCTCAGTAGAAAAAACCAAGAATATAACATAAAAAAGATAGCATCATAAACATATAACGCGCTGCGCGCAACCAAGTCCATCATCCATTACATTACACGCTAACTTAAAATTACGCCATCCCCAAAAAATTAGATAAAATAAAAAACCCAAGTCCAGCATCAAGCACGATCGATATGCACGCTCCTGGTGTCTCCAGTTTCACTTGGTGCACTTGATCGGTGGAATCTAATTCTTTTTCACCACCAGAAATAACACAATATTCGCAGAGAAGAGTCAACCTGCTGAGAAGTACAACCTGGAAATGGTGCATGCAATGTTGGAATAGATGCCATAGAGGCAATCTAGTTTAGTATGAATTTATTTGTGGCTAGAAAATTATTTTATTATTTATTGGATATTTAATATAATGAAGCCCTTAGATTTACAACTGTGTTGTTTATCCCTAGTCCAGTATAATGATTAATGGGACAATCATCTATAGACTAGTATGGGGTTGGATTGATATGGAGATATCATGATCCAACACATAGGTGTGCATTAAGGGTAATGACGCACTGGATTGACCCATCTCCGAGAAGGCTACATACACGTTATGTTAAGTCACAAGTGCTTCTCTCGGTGCAATGGTATTCTCATCCTGAGGCTTGAAGTCACTAGATATTCAAGTTGTGGATTATTGTGATTTTGGTAGCGTTAAACGCTACACCGTAACTGGGTAGTTATAAAGGCGTGTACCGGATACAATAAGAAGCAAGCTTAGAGATCGTAGTGGACGTAGATAGAATTTGTCCCTCCCACATAACGGGAGAAAATATCCTAGGCCACTCGAGGGACAGTGCTTATAGAATGTCTGACCAGACTCAAATAAATCAATATGGGATATTGATGTTATTTGCACGAATAAGGCTATTACCATGGATCGAGAAACTATGGATTGGATATACGAGTGTGACTTGTATGTCTCGTGTACAATCCGGATATAGAGACAAAGGGATGAGAAAATTACTTGTACAAGGTTGTCAAGATGACTATTCTATTAGTTGGCTAGAATGGATGTTTTGCTAGAAACCGCTCCATATTAGCAAATTGTTGCTACGAATTAGATAGAACCTATGGGGTCACACACTATATAGAGTTGAACTAGATTTGGGAATTAATTAATTGGATTAATTAATTAGAAGGATCACTTTGCAATACCTTGCAAACTTAGTAGGGACTAATTTGCAAGGAGGGGACTAAATTAAATTCTAGTAGGACTAGAATAAGTCCTTTAGGTAGTTGGCAAGGATTTGTTGAACTATATAAAGGACACTCTTTCCTTCCTTCCCATACTTATGACCTTTTGATCATAACTTGAGTGAGAGAGAACAAAAAAGGAGAGAGCAGGCAAGCAAGAAGGAGCCGCCGCCCCCCCCCCCCTTGCTCGCTGCCCGTCCCCGTCGGCCACAAGGAGGCCGAACCTCCTTGGTTTGGTCTCGTTTTGCGTGATTCTTCTTCCTCTTCCTCTTTTCGGGCTAGCACCAAGGATTGGAAGATCTAGAAATCAACTCTAGGCGTGGATCAACTATAGAGAACGTGACATAATCCGCGTTTGAAGTCATCAAAGGAGAACCCTAAGGTGTGTTATTGATTTCTTCCTTTACCATCGGTATGTCTCTTGACTTGTGATCCTTGGAGGGTTTTGCATGGTTTATTATTGTTTCCGTTGCGCATCCATGAATCAAAACCCTACAGTGGTATCAGAGCCACAGGTCGTAGAGCATAAACGTGATTTATGTGTTACGTTTTGATAGTTTTACACCTTAAAATTATTGTTTATCGCGTAAAACAAGACAAATCAAGCATGTGATGCAATTTGTCAATAATCTATCATAACAAGACCTAGTTTCTGCATTGGATGCATGAATTAGTGAGTTTGAGTAATTTTAGGATCTTAGATCTAGGGTTTGGACATCCTTGGGGAAGAAGGAGTTCTTCCCAAAAAAGGAAACAACCAAACTTGGGCACCAAGCAAGGGAGTTGTTTTGGAAACAACTCCCAAAGGAGGTTCGGCCCCCTAGGGGACCGCCCCTCCTTGCTTTCCGCCCAAGCAAGGGTCGGCCTAGGGGCCGGCCCAAGGCCTTGCGGTTCTCTTTTTGGGCCCGGGCAATTGGATTGTTGGGCCCCATGGACCGTTTTAACCCTAGAAAATCCTAAAATCAATTAAAATTGACTAAGCGCGTTAAAATTGGATTTTAACTGTTTATGTGCAATTCGCATGGTGATTGGATATGGCCTTAGGATGTGGTTTGTTGTGGATGTTTAATTTTTGTGGTTTGGTTTACGGCCTGCGAGCTGATCAATTAATTGTAATAATTAATTAGTGTTTTATGGCCTGCGAGTCATTTTTTTTGTGAGATTTATTTTATTTAGTATAGAAGTTAGCTAGTGCTAGATAAAGTAGTTTGTTAGCTAAGATTGAAGAAAAGAAGCCCAAAGCCAAAAGGAGCCACAAAAGATGGAGCATGGAGCATGGAGCATTCCACATGACTATGAAGGATGGACCAAAAGATCAAGACGCATGGAGATGTGTTTGCTTTTAGGGTTCATAGATAATTCCATTGGCTTGGAATTATCTTAGTCTAGAAAAGGCCATATTCACATCACGTTTTATTTTTGTTTTGTGGTTGTTTACTTTATTGTCTTATTATTTTGTGGTTGGTGTATGGACGATGCATGCAATTAGGATAATAAGATAATTAGACAACCCGGATCTATCATTTGGAGTTGTGCCCAAACTCAAATAGATAGATTATTGATCAATAAAAAAATTAAAATTTGAATTTAAAAATCCCTCAAAATTCAAATATTGTGTTCTTGCCTTCTCGTTATTTAAACACTCATTATCATCATGATTTATCAAGTTCGTGCGTGCCAAAGCATGGCGACTTGATTCATAATGATGGAATGCGATGGCACAAGCTAGTAATGTGCAATTGTTTAAATAAGAGGTTGAACTCAACTAGGCTATTAATGTGATTAAGAAACCTAGAGGCAATCAATTGGGATTATCCATATGGATGGATACATAAGGAGTTATTTTCCCAATTGAACCAAGATTTGCATAAGGGATGCAATTGGAATTGTTCCTACCTAAAGTAGTCAAATTATGGGTGACTTGCCAAAGCAAGCTCATACGGAGATGAAACATGGATCTTGGCCCACTAGAAAATATAAGGATATTTTGCGCATTAATATCTTGAGGGTTATTAATCCATAGAAAAATAGTAGGAGCTATATTTGATAAACTAGCCATTATTGAATATAGTCAAAAATTCACAAATACTAAAACTTGCGTATTTTCCTTTTGTAGAATTCCAAATGGAAAAAAACTCATCGAGTTCACAACATTCCCTACGATCTGTCCTTGAGAAGGACAAGCTCTCTGGAACCAACTTCCTTGATTGGTACAGAAACTTGAGAATCGTTCTCAAGCAAGATAAGAAACTGTACGCAATAGAGGAGCATGTTCCAGCAGGTCTAGAGAACCAAACACCTGCAGCCCTAAAGGCGTATCAAAAGCGTGTTGATGACGCTAATGATGCGGCCTGCCTTATGCTATGCACCATGACTTCTGAGCTTCAGAAGCAACACGAAAACATGAATGCTGTCGATATGATCGAGCATCTGAAGCAGCTCTTCCAAGAGAAGGCAAGGGTTGAGGGGTATGAGGTCTCTAAGGCACTGTTCAAGTGTCATCTGGCAGAAGGGAACCCGGTGGGACCCCATGTACTCCGTATGATCGGGTACTTGGAGAATCTCGCCCGACTAGGGTTCCCGGTCAGCCAAGAGTTGGCAACCGATCTCGTGTTGCAATCGTTGCCCGAGAGTTATGGACAGTTCATCATAAACTATAACATGAACGAGATCGTGAAACCACTGTCAGATTTACTCAATATGTTGAGGACAGCTGAACAGAGCATCAACAGGGGTAAGGGCAAGGCCACTATGATGGTACAGAAAGGAAAGGGCAAAAGGTTTGCCTCATCCTCCAAGGGCAAAGGCAAGTCAGTTGCCAATTCCAAGGAACCTTCCCTTAAGCCTGTTGGTGGCATTGCCAAAGGTGTGACTAAAGGTGAATGTCACTACTGCAGTCAGCCTGGACACTGGAGGAGGAACTGCCCAAAATATCTGGAGGACAAGAGGCTTGGAATAGTGATTCCACCACCACCAGGTATTTTTGTTGTAGATGCCAATTTAACTGTCTCTACATCATGGGTATTAGATACTGGATGTGGATCTCAGATTTGTCGAAATGTGCAGGATCTAAAGAGAAGTAGAAGATTGGCTAAAGGGGAGATAGATCTGCGCGTTGTGAATGGAGCAAAAGTTGTTGCGTTGGCCGTAGGCGTGTGCGAGCTATCTCTGCCTTCAGGATTAGTTTTAGAATTAAATAATTGCTATTTTTTGCCTGCTATGAGCAGAAACATTATTTCTATTTCTTGTTTGGACAAGGATGATTTTATTATTTCAATAAAGAACAATTGTTGTTCCTTTTGTTTGAATAATATTCACTATTTTAGTGCGCAATTATTTAATGGACTGTATGTCCTTGATCTAAGCAATCCTGTCTACAACATTAATACCAGGCGGATTAAAATAAATAATTTAAATCCTGCTTACTTATGGCATTGTCGTTTAGGCCACATAAACGAGAAACGTGTATCTAGACTCCATAAGGATGGACTACTAGACTCATTTGATTTTGAATCATATGAAACATGTGAGGCTTGTTTATTGGGAAAAATGACAAAGTCCCCTTTCAATAAGAAAGGTGAGAGGACTAATGAGCAATTGGCGCTCATACATACTGATGTGTGTGGGCATTTTCCACGCCTGCCAGGGGTGGTTACGTCTATTTCATTACATTTACTGATGACTACAGTAGATATGGATTAGTGTACCTTATGAGGGCCAAATCCGAATCCTTTTAAGTGTTCAAAGAATTCAAGAATGAAGTAGAGAAGAAACTTGGCAAAAGTATCAAGGCTCTACAATCGGATCGTGGAGGAGAATACTTGAGCCAAGAGTTTGACGACTATCTTAGAGAGTGTGGGATTGTGTCCCAACTCACTCCACCCGGAATGCCACAATGGAATGGCGTGTCTGAGAGGAGGAATTGAACCTTATTGGATATGGTTCGATCTATGATGTGTCAAACCGATCTTCCATTGTCATTTTGGGGCCACGCTCTATTAAGTGCAGCTTTCACCATTAACCGTGTTCCATCTAAATCAGTCATGAAGACACCATATGAGATGTGGAGTGGGAGGCGTCCCACACTGTCGTTCATGAGGATTTGGGGCTGCGATGTCTATGTAAAACGTTTACAATCAGACAAGCTAGGGCCAAAATCGGATAAGTGTAAGTTTGTGGGGTACCCTAAGGAATCTAAGGGTTACTACTTCTACAATCCAACCGAGAACAAAGTGTTTGTTGCTCGGAGCGGCGTGTTTCTAGAAAGAGAGTTTGTCTCTAAAGAAGCAAGTGGGAGGACTGTAGAACTTGAAGAGGTTCAAGAACCACAAATCACTGAACCGATTATGGAACATGAACAGGAACCACAAACAGTTGTGGAGCAGCCTGTTCAGGTAACACAAGAGCTTCGTAGATCTATTAGAGTGCGCCAGGAACCCGAGAGCCAGAGGTATGGACTTCTCGTGACCGATTCCGGTGACAAGATGCTCATAGATAATGAGCCTACTACCTATGAAGAGGCCATGAAGAGCCCAGACTCTCAGAAGTGTCTAGAAGCCATGAGATCCGAGATGGAATCCATGTATACCAACAAAGTATGGACTTTGGTGGAACCACCCGAAGGGGCGCGGCCCATAGGGTTCAAGTGGGTATTCAAGAAGAAAATCGACATGGATGGTAATGTGATTACCTATAAGGGCCGATTGGTGGCTAAAGGATTCAGACAGATTCATGGTATTGACTATGATGAAACCTTTTAACCAGTCGCTATGACCAAATCCATCCGAATCCTACTTGCTATTGCAGCATACCATGACTATGAGATTTGGCAGATGGGTGTCAAAACAACATTCCTTTATGGGAATCTCCTCGAGGACGTGTATATGATACAGCCGGAGGGTTTTGAGGATCTAAAGCAAGCCAACAAAGTCTGTAAGCTGCAACGATCCATTTATGGATTGAAGCAAGTGACGCGAATTCTTTACGCGCTTAAACGCAAGTATACGGTCAAGTAGTAAGTGGAGTATTTTACGACTCCGAGTATCGAACCCAAGGGAATTTACGATTATTAGTTAACTAGAAAGTAATTATGAGATATCTATGTAACCGGTAAGAATGGTTTGGATTTTATAAAGTTGTCGCCCACAAACAAGCGACTAAAATTAAATGACAAGTAACTGAATATTTTTTGGAGAATTTTCACTTTAAACGAAGATAAATTGTGATGTAATACAATTAATAAGGAAGAACTAGGCAATTGATGTCCCTAGGGTTGTTAACGATTTCCGGGTTATGCATGAAACACTGTACTCACGTTCTAGTTATATCGGGTAATGCTCTTCACGATCTTCTCTCGATCTCACGTGAATTTGTGTAAACAACAGATTTCGGGTCCTCTCGGTCCACCTCCGTCTATTACTACAATCTAATTGATTTGCTAGACTTGTTCACCGGGTCCTATCGGTCCACCGAATTCACTAAATTCTAACAAAAATCAATTGAAACTACCCTCACACGATTAATCAAGTTTCTATCTCCTCTCGGTCTCAAGAAACTACAAGATTACCTACAATATTCTTTAACATGTATCAAAAAGTTCACTTTCGTGCAACAATCTCAACGACTAGTATCCTAAGGGTGATCAAGCCAAGAATACTAAGAATGAAGTACAAGAATATGTAAGATAACTAGAACATTCATAAACTTTAAGCAAACGCATGTATCATGTCCAAAATCCGGAAAATCATCCAAAAAACCCTAGTTTTCCATCAATCACCTAGCTTGAAATGTTTATCTAGACATAATAGTGTTCAACATGATCAAAATCATAGAGTTCATGAAGAAAAGATGAAGAAACGAAGATCAAACGCTAAAATCTTCAATGTAATTGATGATCCTTGCTCCAAGCTTGTTCTCCCTTCTTCCCTAGCTCCAAAGACTTCAAATATGCGTGAATATCTGTCTCTTAGGTCGTCCTCCCCGTTTTCTACCAGCTGGGCACGCTTTTTAATGAAAATTAGCCGAAATTGCACTTCAGCCCCTCTACTTTGTAATTCCCGGACAGAATTATTTGCTGATTTTGCGCGGGATGTATCTCCCTCATACTGACTCGTCTTCGGGCCTACCATATACCGTTGGAAAGCTACGGATGTCTACTTTCCAATTCCGCAAGCCTTGCTTCAAAATTCTTTGTATATTTTCCTGGGCATCTAAAAGAGTGAAGGCTGGTCCTGTGTGACTTTTCCAACTTCGCTTCGTCTTTGGGTTTTCTTTTCTCCTCTTCATCTAGCTCCATTCCAAGCATATCCAAGCATCTAATAAGCTCCATTGCACCTATTTTACCTTATATACACAACACTTAACAATCCGTGCAATTATCATAGCAAATATGAGAGAAAACACGCACAAATAAGCTAGAAACACAACTTTTCACTCTTAGGCTTAGAAATAGTCAAATTCACATATTTATGCAAATATAACATCTACATTATGTGAAATAAGACTAATACAAGTGCTAAGAAATTATAATAATAACTCCTAAAAGAGAGTTATCAGCAAGCTTCTAGGAGTTGGAATCGACGTTTTGATGAAGTAGTCAACGAGTTTGGCTTCATCAGGAACGAAGATGAGTCTTGTGTCTACAAGAAGGTTAGTGGGAGCTCTGTAGCTTTTCTGGTCTTGTATGTGGATGACATACTACTCATTGGAAACGACGTTCCCATGCTGCAATCTGTTAAAGATTGGCTAGGGAAGTGTTTCTCAATGAAAGACTTAGGGGAAGCAGTCTATATACTCGGTATAAAGATCTATAGAGATAGATCTAAGAGACTGCTAGACCTAAGTCAAAGTACATATATTGACAAGGTGTTGAAACAGTTCAACATGCAAGATTCCCTGAAGTGATTCTTGCCCATGTAACATGGAATTACTCTTTCGAAGAGTGATTGTCCTTCCAATGAGATTGAGAAGGAACGCATGAGTAGAATTCCCTATGCCTCGGACATAGGATCTATCATGTACGCCATGTTATGTACTAGACCAGATGTGTCATGTGCCTTGAGTATGACAAGCAGATACCAATCCAATCCAGGTGAGAGTCACTGGATTGCAGTCAAGAACATCCTAAAGTACCTGAGAAGAACTAAGGATGCTTTCTTGATATTTGGAGGTGAGGAAGAGTTGTGTGTAAGGGGTTACACTGATGCAAGCTTCCAAACCGACAGAGATGACTTTAGATCACAGTCGGGATATGTGTTTTGCCTGATTGGAGCAGCGGTGAGCTGGAAGAGTTCCAAGCAAGAGACGGTGGCTGATTCTACAACAGAGGCTGAGTACATTGCTGCAAATGGCGCAGCAAAGGAAGCTGTTTGGATCAGAAAGTTTGTTTCTGAACTTGGTGTGGTTCCTAGTATTGCGGATCTAGTTGAGTTGTATTGTGACAACACTGGGGCGATCGCGCAATCAAAGGAACCCAGGTCGCACCAGACATCCAAGCACGTGCTCAGGAAGTTTCATCTGATTCGAGATATTATCGATAGAGGAGACGTTCGGATATGCAAGATTCCTACAGAAGCGAATCTGTCAGACCCGCTTACAAAGCCGCTTACGCAGTGGAAGCATGAAGGGCACACTAGGAGTATGGGCATACGAGATGCGCCAGATTGGCTCTAGTGTAAGTGGGAGACTGTTGGAATAGATGCCTTAGAGGCAATCTAGTTTAGTATGAATTTATTTGTGGCTAGAAAATTCTTTTATTATTTATTGGATATTTAATATAATGAAGCCCTTATATTTACAATTGTGTTGTTTATCCCTTGTCCAGTATAATGATTAATGGGACAATCATCTATAGACTAGTATGGGGTTGGATTGATATGGAGATATCATGATCCAACACATAAGTGTGCATTAAGGGTAATGGCGCACTGGATTGACCTATCTCCGAGAAGGCTACATACACGTTATGTTAAGTCACAAGTGCTTCTCGCGGTGCAATGGTATTGTCATGCTTAGACTTGAAGTCACTAGATATTCTAGTTGTGGATTATTGTGATTTTGGTAGCGTTAAACGCTACACCGTAACTGGGTAGTTATAAAGGCGTGTACCGGATACAATAAGAAGCAAGCTTAGAGATCGTAGTGGACGTCGATAGAATTTGTCCCTCCCACATAACGGGAGAAAATATCATAGGCCACTCGAGGGATAGTGCTTATAGAATGTCTGCCCAGACTCAAATAAATCAATATGGGATATTGATGTTATTTGCACGAATAAGGCTATTCCCATGGATCGAGAAACTATGGATTGGATATACGAGTGTGACTTGTACGTCTCGTGTACAATCCGGATATAGAGACAAAGGGATGAGACAATTACTTATACAAGGTTGTCAAGATGACTATTCTATTAGTTGGCTAGAATGGATGTTTTGCTAGAAATCGCTCCATATTAGCAAATTGTTGCTACCAACTAGATAGAACCTATGGGGTCACACGCTATATAGAGTTGAACTAGATTTGGGAATTAATTAATTGGAATAATGAATTAGAAGGATCACTTTGCAATACCTTGCAAACTTATTAGGGACTAATTTGCAAGGAAGGGACTAAATTGAATTCTAGTAGGACTAGAATAAGTCCTTTAGGTAGTTGGCAAGGATTTGTTGAACTATATAAAGGACACTCCTTCCTTCCTTTCCATACTTATGAACTTTTGATCATAACTTGAGTGGGAGAGAACAAAAAAAGAGAGAGCAAGCCAGCAAGAAAGAGCCGTCGCCCCCCTTGCTCACCGCCCGTCCCCGTCGGCTACAAGGAGGCCGAACCTCCTTGGTTTGGTCTCGTTTTGCGTGATTCTTCTTCCTCTTCCTCTTTTCGGGCTAGCACCAAGGATTGGAAGATCAAGAAATCAAATCTAGGCGTGGATCAACTATAGAGAACGTGACACAATTCGCGTTTGAAGTCATCAAAGGAGAACCCTAAGGTGTGTTATTGATTTCTTCCTTTACCATCGTTATGTCTCTTGACTTGTGATCCTTGGAGGGTTTTGCATGGTTTATTATTTTTTCCGTTGCGCATCCATGAATCAAAATCCTACATGTAATATTAACATAATGTAGCTATAGTATGAGGGTTGGTTGAATTACTGTCTACAATCAGGTTTCGTCTAGTAATCTTAGCCTTATTATGACCTTTATTCTCAAACCCTAGTGAACTTGAATCCTTAGAAATGTGGTTTACTGCCATTAAGGCAAGGTGAATTGGAACATATGAAGCTATTCAAGAAATAAGTAAGGATAATACCAGGTGGATGATCACCACACATCAACGCTACATGTCATAGGGCCAATCAGCTAGGTGCTGAAAGCTTGAGTTAATTGAAAATGTACCCACAGATTGGTTCAGTTTATTTGAAGATTGGTGATGAAGATGTACCCAAAGATTCCTTACTGGCACAAAACAACTAGAAGCTTTTAATAGTCTAAGGGAAATCATTCTAAAAAACTCACAGGTACATCTTTATTTGATGATAAATTATTGTAGATTTTTATCACGCACACTGCATATCGGCAAAACCAGAATAGTTGTCTCCTAATCTTCTTAGCTTTGTGCCTCAATCCCAGTACTTTCTTTAACACATTCTGGGACGTGGTTTCCTCTTTGTCAATGTAATAATATATTTATAGAAGCATTGGCAAAGAGGCTAGCACAGAACCTACCCAAAATTGGTCCAAACAGGTTAAAGTTTCTTCCAAGCGCCATCCAGATAACATGTCATCGTATTAATTAAAGAAGAGGTGGTTTTTCTAAAAAGAATCTGAAGATTGTAACAGTACTGCAAACTAATGTTTCACACCACCGAGTTCTTCATTCTTTTTCTTGTTTTCTCTTCATAGGTATGCGGTTGTTACAGGGTCAAGCAAAAGGACTTGGATACGAGATATGCAAGCAGTTAGCGTCTAAAGGTGTCACTGTTGTGGTAACGGCTAGATACGAAAACAAGGGTAATGAAGTCATTGATAAGTTGGAAATTTTAGGCCTCTCTAAGCATGTGGTGTTTCATCAACTTGATTAACAAAACCATATATCGTTGCTTCCCCTGGCCGATTTCATCAAGGCTCGATTTAGGGTGCTAGATATTTTGGTAAGACTAGGGACCAATTGCATCCTGTTTGGTGGTCTTTTCAAACTCAGACCTCTTTCATGGCATGGGAAAAGAGAGAAACTTGTAACTAGTGATCAATGTCGGTACATATAAATTGGGCTGGTGAATAAGCCATTTATCCCTTAGAATTATCTACTTCTGCACACTTGCCAGACAGAACTAAAAGAGTGCCGAGACATGCATATATAGAAATAAACCAATGCTCTATAGGGTACCCTATGATTAAGTTAGCTGACGTCCACAGTTTCGTACATCATACAGGCTATTGAGCCTTTTTGAGGCTGCAGTCACCATGCCAGCACAACCATTCAACCCCAATTTCAAAAACTGTTCAAGAAGTATCAATAAGAATGCTCATAACAAATTAACTAAATTTTACGAATATACTACAGACTAAATTAGCCAATACTTCAGGTTTTCTAAGGTTACTAGTTATTTTACTGAGCCTCAAACTCGACAAATACAGTAACACATGCGCATGTTGTAGACGAATACTCAATGAAACAAGGAAACAAACAAATGCGATTAAATTGTAAGCTGAAACATAATCTTACCAGATTCTCCGACCATGCATAGATTTGTTTTCAGCATTTCCCATTGTCAGCATATCGGATTTTTTGCATTTCAGCAACTTGTAATCTTGTTTAACTGGCTTCTCAACTACCTCTTCACAATAACCCACTGATCAGGACCCGATGATATAATTTTCACTTCATCTGATATACAAGATTCATGTCCAGAAAGGTTAACCTACAAATTGACACAAAAATATTTTCAATTTCTTGTAAATTTTATCAGTCTTAATGGTAGAATAAAATATGATTAGCAGACTTACATGCTCTTGTAGCCAACTTAGAAATTTTTCATTTTGTTTTTGTTTATTTCCCACTCAGCTGATCGAGGATTTTCTGATCTTATTATTGAAAGATGTTCGCTACATTTAAAAAGAGTGTTAAAACTATAGTATATTATATTTATAAGGATTGAAGTAGATAAAATGCTTACTCTCTGAACGGGCCGATTGAAGCAGTGTTCTCCAATATGTATCTCTGAGCTTGCTCCCATTCGACATTATCTAGGAAAACTAATCTTCCCTTACCTATCAGACGACCACCATGCCCAACATCAACATTTCTTCGAGGTATATTTAATTTTGTCTCCACGTCGTCCAAGTACCTACTACAAAATGTTAAGCATTACTCAACTAAGTAGCCCTCTGCGATGGAGCCCTCGGGATGATTCCGATTCCGGACATATTTTTTTAGGGTAAGAAGAAACCTAGGTGATTAAATATACAAAATAATTTGAAAATAAATAAAAGTAATTGGTTTTAGAACTAATGCCAGATTTTAATGTGAGTTAAGTTACCTCTCAACATGGTACATCCATCGATAAACTACTGGTCCTGCAATACTTGCTTGTTATGCCAAATGAACAAGTAGATGTAACATGATATCGAAGAACGATGGATGGAATATCTTCTCTAGGTGAACCATTGTCAGTTTTATTTTCTCTTGAAGCTCGCTAAACTCGAATTGATCCATCCGTTTGGAACACAACTTCCGAAAGAAGGTACAAAACTCAATCAACACCCTTACGATGTTCTTGGGCAAAACACCTCGCAATGAAACTGGCAACAACAGTTGCATTAAGATGTGACATTCGTGACTTTTAAGGCCAGAAATAGTTCCCTCCTTAAGATGTACACGCAGTGAAATATTTGATGAATATGCATCTGGTACTTTTACATCTTTTAGAACTTCTAAAAATTTGGCTGTCATCTTTAGGCATGGTGAAACTGGCATGAGGCAGAGTAGCTTTCCCATTGGACTTGTATTGAGGATGGAGGTCACTACGAATCCTCGTTTCTTCGCGATCGAGCCGAGAATTGAAGTTATCATTAGTCTTTCCTCTGACGCCAAGAATGGTATTAAGCACACTATAGCAACCGTTTTTCTCAATGTGCATAACATCAAGATTGTGGCGTATTAGGTTATCCTTCCAGTAAGGTAATTCAAAGAAAATGCTTTCCTTTTTCCAGTTCAAAACCTGCTCACTCTTACTAAAATTCGCTCTAGATTTTCGCTTCCTCTTCGACTGAGCCTCATCTATTTCAATCTTTCCATACTTGCTGTTAGTGTGCCCAAATTGTTTTAGGACATCTTCCTCTGATAATATCGGGGGTGCTTCTCTCGTATCTATCGTCCCATCAAAATTTCTTTTATCGTTCCGGAATTTTTGACCTAGTTCCAAGAAGCGACGATGCCCCAAATAAGAAAATTTCTTTGAATACTTCAACCAACGATAATCAGGATTTCTATTGCAAGGGGGGCACACTAGTGATCCTTTTATGCTACAACCAGATAAATTAGCATATGCTGTAAAATCATTTATTGTCCACATAAGAGCAGCACGTAACTGAAACATTTCATTTCTGGAAGCATCAAATGTACGAACACCATCTTACCAGAATTCTTTCAATTCCTCAATCAATGGTTGCATATAAACATCAATGTCATTTCCAAGAGCACGCGGACCATCCACCAGTGTTGAAAGTATAAAGAATTGTTGTTTCAAGCATAATTCAGGAGATAAAGTGTAATTAGTGAGCACAACTGGTCATGTACTATGTGCAATTCTCATTGTTCGAAATGGATTGAAACCATCTGCTGCTAGCCCAAGTCTAACATTTTGAATATCTTCGGGAAATGATGTGTGCAGCATATCAAAATTTTCCAAGCCATTGAATCTGCAGGATGTCGTAACACCCCATCGTCCACCCGTTCTTCAGCGTGCCATCTCATAGCAGACGCAGTTTTTGAGGACATGAATAACCGTTGAAGTCTTGGTTTTAAAAGGAAGTACCTAACTTGTTTCATTGGAACCTTAGAGAACTTAGTTGTTCCATCATCGGATGTAACATCCGGATCTTTATACCTTGACTTCTTGCATATATTACATCTATCTAATGATGCCTTATCTTTCCAATACAGCATACAATCATTAGGGCAAGCATCATACTTCATGTAATTGAAACCAAGAGATTCATTAAATTTTTTGGCCTCATAAAATGAATTTGGCAAGTTCTGACTCCTCGGATATGCTTTTTTCAACAATTGGATGGTCTTATCAAATGCGATGTCGGGTAATCCATATAAGACCTGTATGTGTAATAACTGAACTACAAAAGATAATGTTGTGAACACAGTGCAACCTGGATACAGTTCTCGCTCGGCATCCTCTAAGAGCTTAAAATATTTCTTAGTCTCGGGATCGAAGTTTGACTCCTCACTTTGCATTCTATTAAAAATCACATCTTCATTATGAAACCCTAATTCCTCATTCACCATACCAACCATGTCGTCTCCAATTCTTTCATTCCAACTATTTCCCCCCTCAGTGTCCTCATATGACTCTCCATGATTCGTCCATTTAGTATAGGGAGCATAAAATCCATTACATATTATATTCTCCCTCACGACTAAACGCGTTTCGTAAAAACGATTCACACACTTTTGACAAGGGCAAGTAATCTTTTCATTCTCAGGCTTGTTAGTGTAGGCAAAATTCAGGAACTCATCACAACCTTTCTCATAAGACAGATCACCTCTATGTAAATGAATCCAACTCTTATCCACTACAGATAGAATACCTACAGCAAGAATTTAACTAGAAAATTTATACAAGGAAAAACCACGCAGTACATCACATAAAACATACAAAATGCATGTTGATAACGTATTATAAGGAAGCACAATACCATTATAAGATAAATGCATCACTGACATAACTAAAAGTGAGAGAACAAAAATTAGTGACGCACCTTTATCGTGATGACAGAGTACTAATGCGCTGATTGGCTAATACTATTCTGATGCTACCCTGGCACACACTAAACAATTGGGAAGATGCCACTTTGTTCCGCACCTGTATACTCTGCACACACACAAGAGAATGGTTATTATACGAATGTATATTAAGGAAACAGTGTAAATGAGACGAGTGCAGAACACAAATAGAATATGTGCATCATGTGCAACATATCTTTGAGTACCTCCATAAAGAAAGATTATAATCAGTTAACATTAGGAAATAAAAATTAACATTTAGCCACTATTCAATAGTATAATTTCATTATAACTGCCAAAGATCCAAGAGAAGAACATGATCAAACCAGGCCTACAAGACAGGATATGAAACATCAGGCAATCTGAGATTCTAAAACTTGGATTGTCATCACTGACAAATCATGTAAGTAAGCTCATGGATAACTGATAAACCATGTTTGATACAGTCCAAAAATTTATCTCTTAGAGAATCCTTTCCCATCAGTCACTTAGTTTGGTTCTCCATGTGGAACAGTTTGTGGACCCAATAAGATACCTTGAGTAAGCTTGTCCCTACTTTTGGCTTCTGAATGCGTTTATGATTCAATTAACATGGAGCAGCTAAATATAGAGCAGACTCTATCATTACAAAAGTGAAGACGGGAGAACTGAGTTCACTTTGGCTTGTTGCCTAAATATCATAGAATAGACTGAACACATAGAAAGAGGATTAATTACTTTACCCTATGACTAAATAAATATGAAATTTTGATCAAGAAAACATCATAACTTTACCATATGACTACCATTGATTCCAGCTTAAACTAAATCAGAATCAAATATAATGGAATTAATTGATACCATCATCACTGTTCAATAACTGGAAACAAACCCAGAAAGCAATTATCGAATTGAAAGAGAGAGATCATGCATGGGAGAGAGACACAGACAAAAGCAGGAGGGAGTGAAATTTAGAGGGAGACTCAACATGAAACAAATCCCAACTACAAACCAACATGAAACAGAATAAACCAATCGCCAAAAACCCTATGGATTGGGCATGTAAAGAAGAACCCTAAAAGGAAACAAAAGAGCGATTGCCCAAATAAGCTACTCACCAAATGATCACCCAAATAAGAAGAACCCTGAAACCCAAAATCAATTACCCAAAACCCTTCTCATGGTTACCAAATCAATAGTAGAGAGAATACATGAGGGTTGAGGCTACTCCGAGTTAGGAGAGAGAATGGGCATTCAAATGATTTGGTGGGTGGTGAAATTTTTGGGGGTGAGAAGGCGCCTGAAGGGTTGTGCTCGATTTAGGGCATTCAAAGGATTTGGGGCTCGAGAAGGCGCCTGAATATGAGAAGGCGCCTGAAATTGCCGGGTGGTGAATTTTTTTGATGCAGCATTAATAGTATAGTTGTTGTCCCAAAAAACACGGAACAGTTACAGCGTTTCATAGAGAACGATGCAACAAAGGTCAAAATTTCCAACATTAATATTTTATCCCTGTAAATTTACAGCATTAAAAGGTTTAACCCTGTAACTTTGCAGCATTAAAAGATTTAACCCTGTAATTTTGCAGCATTAAAAAGTTTAGTCCCGTAAAAGAGAGCCAAAATAACATCGTTAAGTAAAACGCTGTTAAAAGGCACCGAATACAGGATTAAATTAAACGTTGTTAAATATATGTTGTAATAGCTAATATTTCTAGTAGTGAATCAAGCACAGAAATGAAGAAATAAGATGAAATATCATCAATCAAAGTTAAACATGGACAGGCATGTATGAATTCAAGACTAGAAGAAAAGTTTACCCCAAAATTCAAGAAGATTGTGAGGAAAAGAGTGAAATTGGCCTTCAATCCATGAGTAGAATGGGAGAATAACTCTCCTCCAATGTTATACCATGTTTGTAATCAAGTTTTTCATGCTTGGTAAACTAGAAAATGAAGTTTTCATGAAGATATGTGGAGGACAAGCTCCTAAAACGGGAATAGAGTTTAAAGAGAGAGAAGAGAGTTTGTACGAGTGTTCTTGATGAGAGAAAATGATAAAGAAATGAGAATGGAAGAAATGAGGTTGATGATGGAGGTTGGTGGTGGAGAATCCCACAAAGGATGTAGATACAAAATGATAGGTGGTAGTGGATGTACATACAAGATGAGTGTTTGACTTGGTTGAGTGGATGGCGGATTGAAGTGCAATTTAAAGTCTCCCAACAACATATTTGAGGTAAAAATTGGAATAACAAGAAAATGAGGGTTGACATGCAATTAAAGAAATTGAGAGCAACTCTAAAATTTTTATACACGAGAGGGGTATAAGTAGAAGATACCAAAAATTGAGGGGTAAAAATAAGATTTCAGAATAATAGCTAACACATAAAAGTTAAATTCATAAATTATAATAGTTTCCAAATAATTTCAAATAAACCACTTTGTTAATGTCGAAACCCACTTTTAGAAAACTATAAGTATTTCACAAGTATACAAAATAAATTTAATTTAGCATTATCCAAGTTTCCAAAACTACAAAATAGCCTCAAAATAAAATTATATATAATCATAGATGTCCAACGACACCATTATAAGTTAAAAACTAAGTAGACGTCAAGAATACGTTTAAATATAAACTTCTTGAAATTATCAAATATTTTTCTGAAATTACCAAATAATCCCTAACTAAAATACGAGGTATTACAGTAACGGTTAGATCGGATAGTGGCAAACTTGAAATGGAGGTTAATGCTTGGGAATGCTAGTGTATCACACTTTGTCGCAATAACCTCAGACCACAATTTGATTGCCATGAAATTTCAAGGGTCAGCAAGAGAGGAGGATATATAATGGTCAAGACGTTTCCAATTTGAATTAATGTGGATGCAACATAGTGGTTTGGCCAATGAAACAAGAAATTACGGAATCAGATGACAATGTGGAATCGGTGATGGAGAGGCTGAAAAGTAGCACCACCGCACTGAAACAGTGGGACAAGACCTTATTCAGGAAGATCAAAATGTAGATCGAGAAATTGAAGTTTGAAATTAAAAGATTAGAGAATTACAGACATCGTAGGAGTGTTTTTATGGATTTACTATTCATTATGTTAATATATATCCATATCGATAACATAATGAATAGTAAATCCATAATTGTCACTAGAAATAGATTACCTCTGGGGCTATTTCCAACACCGACTTGCACTATAGTCAATCTCATGCATCATATGCTTATTGTGTAGCGCCCCCCCATGCGTTTAATACGCAATGTAAGAGAGACAACTGCTGGTAATTTGCAAATATTCACACCTCCTTTATCAACAAATTTGATTGAGATTGAATATTCTGAGTAAATGCATCTTATGCATCAGTATACTCAGTCCTCTGTGATAGAATCGGCAACTGAGTCTTGCCTGGAACCTTTCCAACTCACAGTCCCTCCCACTAGCGCAAACACATAAAACTTGACTATAATCTGAAATCTTCTTTGTTAGATTAGAAGTTCTCATCACTGTAACCCCTTACAGTAAAATCTTCCTATCCTTTATTTACCAATAAATCATCCTAAGTTCTTCTCAAGTACTTTAAGGATAATCTTGATAATTATCCAGTGACTCTCACCCAGATTTGACTGGTATCTTTGTGTCATACCATATGACACATCAGGCCTAGTACATAACATGGCGTATCTCGTGAATCTCATTCATACAGTCCTTTCTCAATCTAATTGGAAAGACAATTAGTTCTTCCAAAGACTAACTCCATGTGACATGGGTAAGAATCCATATTCTTACATGTTGAACTATTTCAACACCTTGTCAATATATGTACCATGACTCAAGCTGAACAACTACCTTGATCTATCTTCATAGACATTTATACATTGTCTCGCCTAAGTATATCATTGAAAATTAATTCTCTAGTCAATCTTTACAAGATTGCTGAGTAGAGACGTCATTCTCAATGATTAGTATGTCTCCACATACAAGACCAAAAGTTTAACTATGCTCCCACTAACCTTCTTGTAAACACAAGCTTCATCTTCAATCTCGATGAACCAAACCCCTTTGATTGCATCATCAATTCAAATATTCCAACTCCGAGATGCTCGACCCAATCTTTAGATAGATTGCTGTAAGTAAGATGCGAATGGATTTAAGCATCGCAACTGGGGAAATGTGTGGTCATAGTCCATACTATGAACTCTCAGGAAACCTTTTAGCCACCAAAAGTCCCTTAAAAAATAATCATATTACCATCCATGTTGGTTTCCTCATAACCTACCTGCATCCTATGGGTCTTACCCTTTCAGGTGGTTCCACCAAAGTCCATACTTTGTTGGTATACATGGATTCCATTTCGTATCTCATAGCTCCAAGCCATTTCTGAGTGTCTTGACCACTTATGGCCTCCTCATAGGTTGTTGACTCATCTCCTTGAGTAATACATCACCAGGCTATGAGAAATCCATATTTCTCTAGCCTTTGACATTTCGTACTTATCCTACGAGGTTCTTGTGTTATCTGAGTAGGTTGCTCCACAACATCTTGTGATCCTGCTCATGTTACATCAAAAGAATCAATGTTCTTTTGTGGTTCTTGAAATCCTTCAAGTTCTACTATCCTCCCACTGTTTCTTTTAGAGACAATCTCTATCTAGAAATACAGCGGTTCGAGCAACAAACAATTTTTCTCGATTGGATTGTAGAGATAATATCCTTTGTTTCCTCATGATATTCCACATAGTACATTTATCGGACTTGGGTTCAAGTTTATCTGTAAACCATTTACATAAACTCTATAACTCAAATTCTTTATGAATGACATATTAGGACACTTCTTAGTCCATATCTCATGTAGTGTTTTTCATAATTGATTTGGATGGAACAAGGTTAAGGGCGAAACTTGCTGTAATTAGAACATGACCCTTAAAAGCAAATTGGAAGTTGTGTTTGACACATCATGGACCAAACCGTGTCCCACAAGATCTGGTGTCTCTTCTCAGATACGCCATTCTATAATGGTGTTCTAGGTAGAGTGAGTTGGGATCATATCCCATACTCCCTTAGATGCTCAAACTGTTGGCTTAAATACTCACGCCTCTACGATCATATCGCGGAGCTTTGATACTTTTGCGAAAATAGTTCTCTACTTCATTCTTGAATTCCTTGAATAATTAAAAGAATTCTGATTTGTTTCGTCACAAGATACACAAATCCACATTTCACTGATGCCATCAGTAAATATGATGAAGTACTGAAAACCATCTTTAGAATTTGTGCTTAGCGGCCTACATACATCAATATGTATGATTTCCAAAAGATCATATCTTTACCTGATAAATAATTTTTACATGTCTCATATGATTCAATAATCAAGATGAGTCAAGAAATCCATCCTCATGGAGTCTAGATATGTATTTCTTATTTATGTTGCCTAAACAACAATGCCAAAGATAAGTGAGATTCATATCATTATATGGAAACCTCTTGATTTTAATGTTATAGATGAAATTATCATGATCAAAGATTACAATCCACTTAGACAAAAGTGCATTACAATAATGTATTTTAATGGAACAACATTTATCCATTATTTTAACAAAAGATTTCTCTTGTCAAAACAAGAAACTGTGATAAAGTCCCTAATCAAATTAGTGACATAATCGTATTTGTCTAATTCATGGATAATTCAAAAAAGGTATAAATAATTCCCCACGGCTAATTCAGCAACCCTTTCCTTCATTCCCCCACGCGTAGGTTTATTTCTCCCTTATCCAATTGTCTACATCTCTTGAGATCCTTCATATTTCTATAAATGCGAGATCCTCATTTAGCATCATATACTCATGATGATGAGATAGACATATTGACTTCTATAACAGAAATACCTAATTTGAAATTCATAATTACTTTATTATTTCCTTCCAGGTACTTTGGGGAGTTTCTCTTCCTCTACACCACCAATGGTACTTTTAAGGCAATGTATTTTAAGCAACAATCTTGCTTTATGCCCATGGGGTCGGCGCAAACCTTTTGCCTTTACCCACGTTGTTAATCATTAACATGTTTTGCCTTTAGTCCTTTATGAGTGCTTTGTATAGCGATTCTCAGTCATATTGACTAAATCAACTTTTAACAAACACTATAATTGCATCCAATGCAATTCTCGGTACATTTGGGAGAATAACTATTTATTCATTATCTACCTCATAGATAACTCCCAGTCTCTAAGCTATCAATCCTATTGAAGTAGCTTAGTTGCGCTTCACCTCTTGCTTCAGCAGTCACACATTACTAGCTTGTGTAGTCGCGTCATATCTCGACGAATCAAGTCGCCTTACTTTGGCAAGCCCGAACTCACTCCATCTTGATCATGACGAGTGCTAAGCAAGAGAGTGCAAAGTGGAGCAACACTTCAAGCCTTTCATGTCAAGCTCTCTCTCTGAAAGAGCTTATTTTAATGTATGATCATATCATACGCCTCCATATTTCTCATCTTGCTTCCAAAGATCAGAGTTCATTGCAGCTGACATGAAATAAGTTACATCCAAAGAACCATCCTTTGATGTCCTTACATTTAGGATTGTGTCTTGGTAGTCGATGGGAAGAGAACTTTATGTTCTACGATGTGCAACATTTTTCCTTTTATTTGAGAATAATTCTCAATCTATACCAGTCTAGAAAATATATTCCAGACAGCTTGTCCTTTTTAAGGACATAAAGTTGCGTTTTGTTTGTTTAATGCCATGGTTTTTTTCAACACAAATGGATTATGCAAAGCAATGTGACGTATGACTATATTTAACAAGGACTTAAAATTGTTAAATATAGCTCTCACTATTTTTATCGGATTAATAACCCTCCATATTAATGCGGAAAATATCACTATATTCTCTAGTGAGCCAAGATCCATATTTTACTTCTTTTGAGTTTGCTTTGGCAAGTACCCAAAATTAGTTTTTTAGGTAGGAAAAATACCAATTGCATCCTATGCAACTCTTGGTTCAGTTGGGCAAATAACTCCTTTTCCATCTATCTCCATAGATAATCCCAATTGGTTGCCTCTAGGTTTTAATCACATTAAAATCACCTAGTTGCGTCCAACCTCTTACCTACACAATTGCACATTACTTGCTTGTGCCATCGCATCACACCATGACAAACCAAATGGCCCTACTTTGGCACGCACGAGCTTGTTAATCATGATCATGATGAGTATTTAAGTAACGAGAAGGCAAAACGCAATATTTAAATTGAGGGATTTTGCTTTTCAGTTTTAATTATTTTGTTGAGCCATATCAATTGATCTACTTACTTTGAGTTGGGCAAACTCACAAATAAAATATCAGGGTTGTTAATTATCTTATTATCAATTTTTCATGCATCATCCATAGACCAACAATAAAATAATAAGACAATAAATAAACAACCACAAACAAAATTAAACTTGATATGGATATGGCCTCTAATCTAAGATATTCTCAAGCCAATGAGAATATCTATGAATCCTAAAATAGCAAGCTCATATCCATGTGCCTCCATCTTTTGGTCCATGCTCCATAACTTGTGGAATGCTCCATGCTCCTTAGCCTTGTGCAATGATCCATCTCGTGGTTTCTTTAATTCCTTAGGCTTCTTCTTCTCCATCTTGACTATCATCTATTATATCTAATACTAGCTAGCATCTATACTAAATAAAAATATCTCATAAGTTGAGAAGAAGACCGGCTCGCAGGCCGTAAAACCTAATTAACTATTACATTAATTTTATCAGCTCGCATGCCGTAAAACAAACCATAAAATAAACATCCACAACAAACAACAACCTAAGGCCATATCCAGTCACCATACAAAAAGCACATAAACAGTTAAAATCCAATTTTAACGCGCTTGGTCAATTTTAGGGTCAAAACGGTCCAAGAGGGCCCACCATTACCATGGCCTAAACCCTAGAGGACCGCCACAAGGTCTTGGGGCCCGCCGGCCCCTAGCCAACACGGCTAGGTCGACCGCTAGGGAGGCCTGGCCCCTTGGCCGTGGCTTTCTTGGGCGGAAAGTAGGAGAGGGGTGGTCCCCTAGGGGGCCCGAACCTCTTATGGGAGTTGTTTCCAAAAAAAACTTCCTCCCTGTTGCCCAAGTTTAGTTGTTTCCAAAATCAACTCCCTCTTTGTTGCCCGAATTTAGTTGTTTCCAAAACAACTTTCTCCTTGTTGCACAAGATTAGTTATTTCCAAAACAAATTTCTCCTTGTTGCCCAAGTCTAGTTATTTCCAAGTTTGAAAAACACCTTTTTCCAACTTGTGCCCAAACCCTAGTTTTCTAGGTCCAATTTTTTTTACATCCTATGTGATCCAATTTCACTAATCCCCACATTCCATGTAATATTAGATATTATTTGGCTTGAATCATATTCACAAATTGCATCAATAAGCTTGATTTGTCCGTTTTACGTGATAAACAATAATTAAAGTGTAAAACAACAAAAATTGTAACACATAAACTATGTTATGCTCTACGACCTGTGGTTCTGATACCACTGTAGGTTTTGATTCAGGTTACGCAGCAGAATAAAAGAAATTAATCCTGATCAAGACCCTCCAAGGATTACAGGAAGAGACTACATAACGATAGTAAAGGATTTTAGTATCTACGTGCCGTTGGGTTCTCCTGTGATGACTTCACACGTGAAATAGTATTCACATCTCTATGACTAATCCACTCCTCGGATTGAAACCGGATCCTTCAAGACATTGTGCTATATAGGATTGAAGGAGGAAGAGGAAGAAGATCACGATCACGCGACGAACAAAAAAAAGGGGCTCAACCCTCTTTCTTTGGACGACGGGGTAGGAGCGGACCAAAGAGGGGTTCGGTATTGCTCTCTCTCCTTGCTTTTTCTTCCTATTCAACGGTTATGAACATTAGCATTCGAAGGAAGCTAGGAGTGTCCTTTATATAGTCCAACAACTCCTTGTTGACTGCATAAAAGCTCCTATCCAAATCATGTCTATACACGAATTAGTCCAACTTGAAAATTAGTCCTACTAAGTTTGCGAGTAGTTGCGTATTGATCCTTATAATTAATTAATCATATTAATTATTTCCCAAGTTCGGTCTAATCCATAGGGAGTGTGACCCCATAGTTTTCTACTTAGTTGGTAGTAACAAATAATAACATGGAGCGACCTCTAGCAAGACATCCACACTACCCAACTCATAGAAATATTCATCCGACAAACCTTGTGCCCAATGTTCATGTATTGTGTTATCACATTGTCTCCAAATCCGGATTGGACACGAGACATATTAGTCACACTCGTATATCCAATCCATAGTTCCTCGATCCTGGGAATATGCTTATCGGTGCAGATAACATCAGTATCTCCATATTGATTTATTTGAGTCTAGCCAGACATTCTATAAGCACCATCCCTCGATTGGCCCATTGATATTTACTCCCGTTATGTGGGAGGGACAAATCTTGTCTACGTCACTACGATATCTAAGCTTGCTTCCAATCATGCCCGATAACTACATTTATAGTTACCCGGTTAAGGCGCAACGTTTGATAATATCAAAGCATGATATTTTACAACTAGAGTATCTGGTGACTTCAAGTCTAAGGATTACAATACCATTAGCACTACGAGAAGCGCTTGTGACTTTAACATAATCTAATGTAGCCTTCTCGTCGTGGGTCAATCCAGTATGCCATTACTCTTAATGCATACCCATGTGTTGGATCGTGATATCTCCATATCAATCCAACCCATACTAGTCTATAGTTGATTATCCTGTTAATTAATATAAATCGACTAGGGATATTTAAGAATATAAAATTTGTATTTTAAAGACTTCATTCATGTTAATATATCTCCATATCGATAACATAATGAATAGTAAATCCATAAATGTCACTAGAAATAGATTGCCTCTAGGGCATATTTCCAACAGTGTTTTCCCGCAACCCCGCCAAGCCGGAACAAAGGTTAATCACCTACTGCATTGGGAGGAAGAAATGTGGCAGCAACAGTCCATGTGCAATGGTTGAAACTTGGCGGCAGAAATATATCATTTTTTTTCCAGAAGGCGATAGCTCGGAAGGCTAGAAATAGAATCCATGGGATCGAAGACGAAAATGGGCAGTGGTTAACAAGTGAACCTGACATTATCAACCGCCTGACGCGGTATTTTGAAGACGTGTTCAAATACACTGACCTGAAGGATCGCAAAGTTGACATCAAGGATGACCTTGCATGCATGGTGAAATTGACCAAGAATGGAATCTTCTCGGAAGCCAATAAAGCTGCATGTATTTGTGGGGTCCTGAGGAACAGTGATGGCAGTTGGATGCTTGGTTGTCATGAAGGAACCTTTGCCTCTTCCCCTTTGGAGTCGGAGCTGAGGAGCATCCTCTTCGGTATGAAGATGTTGGATCTCCATCATTATCAGTGTACTATCATCGAGAATGGGTCACTTGAAACTCTGGAACTGCTCGCAAAAGATCAATCCCATCACCATAAGCTGAGAGCTCTTTTGCAAGATTGCTTTACCTCTTGAAGAAATGCAACTTTACAATTTCTCACACGAAGAGAAGCAATAATTCCTATGCTGATGGGTACGCAATTTAGCGTGCTATTCGCAAGTACACGAATCAAGTACGATAGAGTATATTTCAACTCAGATTATCGATCCCACGAGGAATTTTTCATGTTTTTTTAGTAATCAGTTTCAACGAACATAGTGTAAAAAGGAGGAATATTTTGAGAAATTGTAATTACGAACTAAATACTGAAAGTAAATAACTGAAAAGTAAATATTTTTGTGAGAATTTTTGGTATAATCTTGAGTGTTGTAAATCTAGGGTTTAAGCTACTAGATTCCACGATCCCCTAGGGTTTCTTCAGTTGACTTCTGTTTATTTTGAAAACGCACAACAGTTACTTATTCGTGCCCATACCAGTTGTGCAATCACTATTCATTTCATGCACGTTGCACGATCCTGCAAATTTTTGGATCTAGTTAAGCTACCTAAATCTGCAGTCTCTTTTTAAGTCTGCTAGGGTTTCAAACCTGTCCTAAAAGTCCGAGACAGATTCTCTAACAGTTGGTCAAACTCTTAGGCTAGTCCTATCTCCCCTTCTCTGTTTGGTCCATCGGGGTAAGGTGCTAAATTATGTCTTCTCGGAAGCCACTAAAGCTGCGTGTATTTGAAGGGTCCTGAGGAACAGTGAGGGCAGTTGGATGCTTGGTTGTCATGGTGGAACCTTTGCCTCTTCCCCTTTGGAGTCGGAGCTGAGGAGCATCCTCTTCGGTATGAAGATGTTGGATCTCCATCATTATCAGTGTACTATCATCGAGAATGGGTCACTTGAAACTCTGGAACTGCTCGCAAAAGATCAATCCCATCACCATAAGCTGAGAGCTCTTTTGCAAGATTGCTTTACCTCTTGAAGAAATGCAACTTTACAATTTCTCACACGAAGAGAAGCAATAATTCCTATGCTGATGGGTACGCAATTTAGCGTGCTATTCGCAAGTACACGAATCAAGTAGTATAGAGTGTATTTCAACTCAGATTATCGATCCCACGAGGAATTTTTCATTTTTTTTAGTAATCAGTTTCAACGAACATAGTGTAAAAAGGAGGAATATTTTGAGAAATTGTAATTACGAACTAAATACTGAAAGTAAATAACTGAAAAGTAAATATTTTTGTGAGAATTTTTGGTATAATCTTGAGTGTTGTAAATCTAGGGTTTAAGCTACTAGATTCCATTATCCCCTAGGGTTTCTTCAGTTGAATTCTGTTTATTTTGAAAACACAAAACAGTTACTTACGTGCCGCATACCAGTTGTGCAGTCACTATTCATTTCATGCACGTTGCACGATCCTGCAAATTTTTGGATCTAGTTAAGCTACCTAAATCTGCAGTCTCTTTTTAAGTCTGCTAGGGTTTCAAACCTGTCCTAAAAGTCCGAGATAGATTCTCTAACAGTTGGTCAAACTCCTAGGCTAGTCCTATCTCCCCTTCTCTGTTTGGTCCATCGGGGTAAGGTGCTAAATTATGTCTTCTCGGAAGCCACTAAAGCTGCATGTATTTGAAGGGTCCTGAGGAACAGTGAGGGCAGTTGGATGCTTGGTTGTCATGGAGGAACCTTTGCCTCTTCCCCTTTGGAGTCGGAGCTGAGGAGCATCCTCTTCGGTATGAAGATGTTGGATCTCCATCATTATCAGTGTACTATCATCGAGAATGGGTCACTTGAAACTCTGGAACTGCTCGCAAAAGATCAATCCCATCACCATAAGCTGAGAGCTCTTTTGCAAGATTGCTTTACCTCTTGAAGAAATGCAACTTCACAATTTCTCACACGAAGAGAAGCAATAATTCCTATGCTGATGGGTATGCAATTTAGCGTGCTATTCGCAAGTACACGAATCAAGTACTATAGAGTATATTTCAACTCAGATTATCGATCCCACGAGGAATTTTGCATGTTTTTTTAGTAATCTGTTTCAACGAACATAGTGTAAAAAGGAGGAATATTTTGAGAAATGGTAATTACGAACTAAATACTGAAAGTAAATAACTGAAAAGTAAATATTTTTGTGAGAATTTTTGGTATAATCTTGAGTGTTGTAAATCTAGGGTTTAAGCTACTAGATTCCACGATCCCCTAGGGTTTCTTCAGTTGACTTCTGTTTATTTTGAAAACACACAACAATTACTTATTCGTGTCGCGTACCAGTTGTGCAGTCACTATTCAGTTCATGCACGTTGCCACGATCCTACAAATTTTTGGATCTAGTTAAGCTACCTAAATCTGCAGTCTCTTTTTAAGTCTGATAGGGTTTCAAAACTGTCCTAAAAGTCCGAGCCAAATTCTCTAACAGTTGGTCAAACTCTTAGGCTAGTCCTATCTCCCCTTCTCTGTTTGGTCCATCAGGGTAAGGTGCTAAATTATGTCTTCTCTTCCTAACCCTAACCAGCCGTTTTCACCTACCAGGTCGGATCAGTAGCAATTATGGGTGATCAAGCCGATCATACATAAACAGTAAAATCAAAGAAAAATTAACAAATAAAAACTACTGATGTTAAGATCCTAAAATCATGAATGCATAGTCAAAACAGAACTAAAAAACTGAGTACGAAACCCTAGGTTCAACGAGAACCTAGGTAAAGAGTTTAGCTACTGAACGACATAATTAACTAAACAAAGTTCTGAGATTAACAGAGTGTAAGATCAAACGAGTGTCTTATTACCTGTTTTCGTGCTTCCGTGCTCTCCGAGGATGCTAAGACTTCTCCTTAGGTGTATTGTGTGTCAAAAACAAGCTCTGGACGTCCCTTTATATAGTGCTGAGAAGCTTCTGGAAAACTATTTGAATTTACGAAATTGGCACTGGCTAAAACCGCTTCAGAAAACCGTGATGTCTGCGTGGCTGGCAGCTAGCCACGCAGACAGTGACTACGCTAGCTCCAAAGTCTCTTTTTTCTCCTGCCTGCGTGGCTGCTGCGTGGCTTTCAGCTAGCCACGCAGCCTGCGTTTTGACCCGTAACTTGTCAAAATTACCAAAATACCCCCTGCTCAAAATCGCTCAAAATTCCGCCCAATCCTGGATCTGGTCATAGGAAACCTGCTCACTGAATTTGGGCGACAAAATCCGAACATGAATATGAAAACACAGGTCCGGTGCCAAAATTATCAAAATTTCCCTGGCTCAAACTACCCCAAAAATCGACCTATCAGTGTCTGAACATGAAATAACGGATCACAACTTCGGAAACCGGGACCCGAGACCCACGCTTGGGCATGGCTGCGATGGGACCCACGCTTGGGCGTGGGTTGGTTTTTCGTCCGGACTCCGTTTCAGCATTATGACATGTTTTCGGAGAACCCTTGACGTCTACTTTCTTCTGCCGCTGTTTTGACTTCAAAATTCTAAGTAGAACTTCAGATATTTTCAACCCAATGTATCCTGGCCATTCTCGGCTCTGCCGTTTCCGGCTTTCTCGGTCGATTTTCACTGCCCGTTTTTCGTCCAGTCTTTCCGTTTTTTGTTCTGTTCTCCCTTGTACCAACCTCGGTCGAATCCTGCGCCGGGCATCTTCTGCACGTTTCTTGAGGTGAACCCGGTTCTGTCTCGGCACGCATCCCAATGTACTTCCTGAACCTGGTACTGCATAGACAACATAAACAATTCTTGTGATTATATCTCAAAATGCGTCAAATAAAGCAATAATGCATAAAGAAGCTCAACCCACTCAGTCGTAAATTCTGAGGCAAAACTGGGCCGAAATATGGCTAAAACACTCAATTATGACACAAATACCCCTCAAACAATGCTCACCTGTAACTCCTAATAAGGAGTTATCACTGACATGCTTGCTTAATATGGTGCCAAGAGAGATTCACATATTCTGACTAGCGCGAATCCCTTTTTGCTTCTCCCAAACTCTCTTAATTTCATTTTGGATCAATTTAGTGTTAACAAATGTAAGGGTTCCCATACCGATGTCAGAAAGTGTAAGGCTTTGCCCTCTTTTGTGTACCAAAAAGTAAAGAGGGAAATAAAATTAGCGACGCAATTAAATCCATGAGAAACTTGAGGGAATAAGCAAGGTGGCGTCTCTCATTGTTTTTTTGCTTAGAGGAAAACAATTATGATGTTTTTAAATGGTTGTAGATTGATGTTATGTCCATACAATCTCAAATGATGCGATCAAATGTATGAAAAGTTTAATCTTTTGTTTTTTCCTAAACTTTCTTTTATTTTGTTATGATATGGAACGAGCTTAGAGAACGATCAAAATGATGTACTAGATCACACCGATATAAAGTGGTTCACTAGCGATGAGCTAGCTACCTCCACGACGCGAAAACCCCTGTTTATTAGAGAGAAACGATATGAATAAAAACCCACACACTATAAAGCACGACCTATAGCCTTTATATAGGCCTACTATACAGCTTGAGCTCAAAGAAATACCAAAACCGAGCTTAACGAACAAGGAAACAACTTTTGACCGCCTCCGGGGTTCTGTTCGTATGAACACATCTTGTGTTTGCACGAACAGTCTGCTACCCCGTGCTTGTTCTCTTCTTCTTGCTCCTCCGTTTGGTCCGTTTCTTTGCCCCGCTTCGTCACCAACTCCTTTCCAAGCCTAAGTCCATTCAAAGCACCCTTGATTCCCAACAAATCTCCACCTTCCCTTGAATCCTCTCGTCTGCTGCGCTTGAATTAGTCGGTTCTCTCCAATAATCCCCAATATCACAAGTTTCTCCAACTTTGTCAAGTTCCTGCAACGAGTGACCCCAGCAATGCTCCAACTCCCGTTAAGTTCATACAATTGAACCCTATTGATGCTCCAACTACAGCCGAGTTCCTGCAATCGAATCCCCTGTTTGTTGTTCCAACTCCCACCGATTCCCTACGACAAAATCGTTTGTTGTTCCGACTCCCACCAAGTGCCTACAGGAAACCCTCTAAAACGTGTCCCACTCACATGTCGTGTCCCTCGTCAGATACTCCCCTATTCCACCATCCGCCTCCTTGTCAAGAGCACGGATTCCACTTTCCCCATATGGGGCCTAGAGAACGAAGTCATCCCACGCGCCTGCATCCATATCTGCTAATGCCTTTGCCTTCGGACACTCCCTCTTCCGGTGACCCTTTTCTTTACACAATGCACAAATGTCGTTTTGGTAACTTAGAACCCTTGTTCTTCATTTTACCATAACCCCCATTGGACAACAAATGCACCCGAACCCGGAACATCTGAACCCCCATATGCGGTCCTACACCGCATCTCCCTTGTGTGAAGAGATGATCTTACCTCCAATGTGAAAGTATCTTTTCCAGCACAAGAAGACAACACGAACCCATCGTAAGACGGTGGTAGCGACACCAACATAATCAGTGCGACATCTTCATCACTTATCTTTTCATTACTGTTTCACAACTCAAGAAAAATAGTATTTAAACGATTTAAGTGATCTCTTACATCCGTACCTTTCCCCATGCGTAGAAAAAATAGTTTCTGCTTCAACATCAACTTGTTGGTGAGCGACTTCTTCTTGTAGAGGCTCTCCAACTTGCTCCATAGTTTCTCAGCCGTCTCTTGATGTGCAACCTCCGCGATCATGTCGTCCGCCATACATAACATGATCGTTGAGTGCGCTCTTTCTTCCATTTTATTGAACTCCTTGGTTGTTGTAGAAGCCCACTCTTTATCTTCAGCCAATGGAAACCACGAGCCTTGCTGCTTAAACAAAGCACGTACCTTGATCTGCCATAAGCTGAAGCTGTTTCTCCCCGTGAACTTGTCGAGCTTGGTCATCCCCCGGCCATCTTCTTTACAGCTCCTAGTCCAGATTCGTAACCCCGAACATGTGCTCCATCTTGATCGCGAAACCCTAGCTCCAGATTTCAAGAAATTGTGAAATCGATGCCCTTAGCTCCACCTTGATCTCGGAACACCGAACCAATGCCCCGATACCAGTTTGTTATGATGTGGAATGAACTTAGAGAATGATGAAAACGATGATCAGGATCCCACCAATATAACGTGGTTCACTAGCGATGATCTAGCTACCTCCACGACCCGAAAACCCCTGTTTATTAGAGAGAAACGATACGAATACAACCCACACACTGTAAAGGATGACCTATAGTCTTTATATAGGCCTACTATACAACTTGTGCCTAAAGAAATACCAAAACGAGCTAAACATACAAGGAAATAACTTTTGGCCGCCTCCAGGATTCTGTTTGTACGAACACTCAATGTGTTCACACGAATAGTGTTCGTACAAACACATCTTGTGTTCGCACGAACAGTTTGATACCCCCTGCTTATTCTCTTCGTCTTGCTCCTCCGTTTGGTTCGTTCCTTTGCCCCGCTTCGTCATTAACTCCATGCCAAGCCTAATTCCATTCAAGGCACCCTTGATTCCCAACATATTTAATAGTTAATTCAGACACTTGTCTGAAATCCAAGTTCACATTACACACCGTGACTATATTTCCTCAGACATGACTTGTGATACACTCATCACACCAAATAAAAGTCTATATGCTAACTTATGTTGTTGGTGGTCTATAAATCGTACTTGAACTTCTGATAACGCATTTGCCTCTATAACTAGAGAGTATCTTGAGGAACCTTTCCAATTTTAAATCAAAGAATACAGTGCTCGAGAGATTATGAACCAATTGCTTGCAATCGATTTCGAGAATAAGTTATTGGAAACCGAAATCATTTGCAAGCTTTATACTCGATCCCACAACGAAAGATTTTGTAGCTAAGGAATTCCATCTGAGAGGAAGGAGGAAGAGAAACAACATGACAAAGTCTTTGATAGAGTTTCTTATGACCAAACAACCACATGCAGTCCAAAAAACGTCTCAAATCGAGGCGCCAGTGTTCATTTTCAACCACCCCACCGGCGGAGGCTCCCAGTAGCATCTAGTCGGTCCTGATTTCAGATCTATAAAAGAGGACCTGCAAGCACAATGAGATGGTCCTTGAAGTTCCTTAAAATTAGCGATTGCTCTAGATAAAATAACAGATTGAGAAACATTTTTCGATTAGAATGTTTTTCTGTTGCGACCTTTCCATATCTCTCACATAAGGAAGGCAAACTGTTTGGTCTGAGAGGATGACAAGTTATGCAACATTTCTTTCAAGCGCATTCAATATAACCGAGCTTACCCTGACTTTAAGAGCCTAACAGGGGTGATCTCAAAGTTGTAAGTGACCAAGGAAACTCAAAGAACGGGTGAATGACAGATTCTTCTCTGCTATAATAGCAAATAAATTCACTCGGTGTTGAAATGTTTCCCTTAATCAAATAAGATTTAACATGAGGGCAAATATGATACACATTCCAAAGATTTTTTTTGTTTAATTTTTGAGACATATTAAGATTCCAGACCTTTTTTCATAAAGTACTAAAAATTAACTGAGAAGTAGAAATAATATTTGAGACACAATCTTAATGAAGAACAATCTTTTGTTCCATGATATCTGGTTTTGACAGTGTACTGACCATCAGCATACACTGTAGTAATTGTGTTTTCAACCCAAAGGAACGCTAAACTTTTTTTTTTTTAAATAATCTTGTAATTTATTTAGTTAACTGGACCATAGTCAAAGGCCCAACGTTCATACAAGCTACTAGGGAAAACAGAGGCCCAATACATACCAACATAACTAGAAAGGCTCATTTTAGCTAGTAAATGAGCCAGCCCGTTTTGATCACGGGTACACCATCTAACCCTGGAATATAAAAGGTGCTGGAGCTCGCCGAAGAGTTTAGAAGTCAGTCGGCTCATCTCTGAGAAACCCTCTCTGTGTGTCTTTGATAACGCCTAATTAGGGGTTATCTTATAGCCTGATTTCACGAGTATTTGTGCTGGAATTAGCGGTTTTTGCCGGAAAACGCCTTAGAATGCCCCGGGAATCTAGAACGAGACGTTTATTCATACTTGCTGGATTTCTGCTTATTTCTGCTCATTTCTTGCTATATTTGGATATGATCGCGGGTATTCGTTCGTGTTGCCTTTTCAGGAACAGGTTCAGGAGGTGCATCGGGAAGCGTGCCGGGACCCAGCCGGGACCGTCTCGGGAAACGTGCACAAGACCGGGACACGACGGAAACACGGAAGAGCAGAAGAGCACCGAAGAGGCAAGCCGGGAGCATCAGGAAGAAGAGTGGGACCCAGGGGACCAGTCCTGGCCCACCAGAGGACCAAGTGGGCCCCACATACCCCACGGCCTGCGTATATACGCAGGCCCTGCGTATATACGCAGCACCTGCGTATATACGCAGGCAGAGGGGATGTGGGGGGAGCTTGGTTGGGCCCTGGTTGCGTATATACGCAGCCCCTGCGTATATACGCAGCCAGTTTGACTTTTGGTCAAAGACGGTGGACCGATGGCATATTCTGTAATTTCGAGCACGAGCGTTTTCAGGAAACAGCACTATTTAAAGACTCGTCCAGACTCGTTTTGAGGAGACACGGAGACATAGCACAATTCACAGCACACCCGAAGGCCAAGTCAGAGCATTCACGGAGAGCACGAAAGCGCGATTCGAGATTCGAAGACTTAGTTTGATTTCGTTCTCTCTCTTTATATTCAGAAACTGCGTTTTGTATTATGTCTAGTCGTAGCTAAACTTTTCACCTAGGTTCTCGGTGAACCTAGGGTTTCGTACTCAGATTTTATGATTACTACGTTTATGGATTCATGATGATTGTCTTAATTCAGCAAGTTGTATCTGTTATTCTGGTTTTGATTATTATCGTATATGCATGACAGGATTGATCACCCAGGATTGCTATAGACCCGAGCTTGTAGGTGAAAACGTCAAGTTAGGGTTAGGAAGAAAAACCGGGATTTAGTACCTTACCCTGATAGACCGACCAGAGAAAGGGAGATAGGGCTAGCATTGAAAAACGTGAGACCAACTGTTAGAGAATTTGACCCGGGCCATTCGGACAGGTTAGAAACCCTAACAGGATTAGACCGAGACTGCAGACTTAGGCAGCTTAACAAGAATCCGAAAGTCTGCAGGATCGGGATTACGTGTGGAATCTGAAAAGTCACTGCACAACTGGTACGTTGCACAGATACCGAAACTGCTGAGTGTTTTCATAAACGAACGTAAAACTGAAATCTGTAGAAACCCTAGGGGATCCTGGAGCCTAGTCGTCATCTATTATCGTTACAACAAAATCAGCTTATTTCAGAAAACGTCACAAAAATATTTACGTTTTAAATTCTGTTTTTAGTTTAGTCACTATAATCACAACCTACTCCTCCTGGTTACTACTCTTGGGAAACCGAAACTGACAACTTGAGTAAACCCGAACAGTCCTCGTGGGAACGATAATCCGAGTCTAATTGCACCCGGTACTACGAGATTCGTACACTTGCGATAGCACGTTAGTTTGCGCATCAAGTTTTTGGCGCCGTTGCCGGGGACTTTTTAGGGTCTATTTAATAGTCAGGATTAGTTTTCTGAGTTTTTATTTATTTTCAGTTTCGTTATTTTTCTTTTTATCTCACTGCGTTTTCGAATCTGCGTTTTCAGGACTGTTTAGTTGATGCCCAGATTGCCTCGCGATTTGGTGACACCACTCGACAACCCGGAAAAGCTGTATACCGAACAGAACCGCAGAAACCGAGAAAGCAGGATGGCAACCAACGAGAGAGATCCACCCGAGAACACCGCAGCCGGTGGTCAGGAACGAGAGACACGTACCCCAGCCCAGATGGCGAGGTACATTGAGGAGCTTGTCACAGCGGGACTTGCTGCCCGAAGCAACCAGAGAACATATAACCGATCTGGGAAGGCGTTGGTGGAAAATTTTGAGGTCCCCACCGGGGGGCATGAGCGAGCCATTGTGGTGCCCGAGATCACCGCAGAGCACTTTGACATCAAACCATCCACCATCCAGACGGTACAAACTCTCTGCCCGTTTCATGGCAGGGCCGACGAAGACCCGAACGATTTCATCGGGAAATTCGAAGATTACTGCAACAAGGTCAGATACAAGGGGGTAGAAGTAGAGGCACTCATGTTGATCTTATTCCCGTACTGTCTTTATGGAGTAGCCAAGGACTGGCTCGAATCCCGACCACCCCGATCCATCACCACATGGGAGGAGTGTGTCGCAGATTTTCTGGCGAAGTTCTATCCCGCCTCCCGAGTCATACAGTTACAGAGTGAAATACTGTCATTCAGACAGAAGATGGGGGAGACGGTAGTGGACGCATGGGACAGGCTCATGAGATTGGTCAAACGGTGCCCGAACCACGGTTTTGGAGACGCAAAAATCCTGCAGGTTTTCTACCATGCCCTAGATAGGGAGAACGCCGACAGGATTGACAGAGAGGCCGGGGGTAACTTCTTGTATCACGTGGACAAAGAAGGTGCGTATGACCTGATGAAGCAGTTGGCCAAGCAGGACACCCGACTGTTTGACGATCGCAGGATGGCGGCTAGAGCCGAACCTGCAGAGGATGACCGGATAGACAACCTGGCCAAGATCGTTCACGACTTGGTCAAGAAAGTCTACTCGGACAAGAAGACTGTTGCAGCAGTCGAGGAACCGGACCTGGACACAGCCATTGAGGAGCTAAGGACTGAAGATACCAATTACGTACAGCAGCAGTGGGACCCGAGCCGGTACCGACCGGGCACGAGAGACCATCCCGGGTTTCGGTACGGAAACCCGAACGCAGCAGTTTATGCACCGGGGTTCCAGCACAGGCCACCAGCTCAGCAGGCTGCCCCGGCCCAGCAGGCTCAGACAGTCCCGTCAGCACAGCAGTACGACGCTCAGATGAAAGAAATCAAGTCCATGTTCCAAACCATGGAGTCCCGGTTCAAGCACATGGACACCTTGACGGCAGATATGCAGACAACCAAAACGTCACTGCGCGCTTTGGAAGTACAGGTGGGGCAGTTAGCACAGCAGCTAACGGAGAGACAGCCAGGAAACCTACCCTCGAACACAGTGAACAATCCACGGGCTCAGATCAATGCTATCTCCACTCGGAGTGGATTGGCACTGCAGGATCCACCGTATCCCAGCCACGCACGTGCAGAAAATTCGAAAGAAGTAGAACGCAACTTGTCGGGCCAGGATAACAGCACAATCGATCGCCCCCAGCCGAAGGGCTCGGTTGAGCAGGATGCAGTGCAGAACGAGACAGGTGCAGAAACTGTACCCGTCTCCAAGGAGGTCCCGTACCCCTTGCGAACACGAAAGAGGGATGACAGCAAGGACTACGCCAGGTTTCTCGAGATGTTCAAGCAGCTGCAGATTAACATACCTTTTGCTGAGGCTTTGGCTAAGATGCCCACTTACGCCAAATTCCTCAAGGACATCTTGTATGGGAGGAGGCGAATGAGCGATTTCGAGACCATAAACCTGACGGCAGAAGTGAGCAATTGTGTGAAGAATGGGCTACCGAGGAAGAGAAAGGATCCTGGCAGTTTCGTCATACCGGTCACCCTAGGTAACGCTTACACAGGAAAGGCCCTGTGTGACCTAGGAGCCAGCATCAATCTGATGCCATTAACGATTTTCAAAAGTTTGAAAGTCGGTGAACCCCGACCCACCAGAATCATGCTGCAGATGGCAGACAGGTCCGTAAAACAGGCCTACGGGGTTATCGAGGACATTCTGGTCAAGGTCGGCGAGCTTATTTTTCCGGCAGATTTCGTCATCCTGGACATGGAGGCAGGGGAGGTACCGCTCATACTTGGCAGGCCGTTTTTGGCCACGGGCGAAGCAATGATAAACTGCAAGAGCGGGGAGCTGACCATGCAGATTAACGAGGAAAAAGTCAAATTCAACGTTTTCAAAAATCTGCAACTGCCAAACTACTACGACCACGAGGACATCTTTGCTATCGATGTTGTGGACGAAGGCTGGGAAAACGAGGAGATGGACCAATTGTGGGAAGAGATTGACAGCATGTACGGGGAAGAAAAGGAGAAGACTCGGTGCGAGCACGCCATGAGAGCCGAGGACTGGACCACTTTGCACCGGGACGAAGACGGCGGGCAAAAGATGATTCTGGTCCCGTCACTCAAGGAGCCACCCGCACTGGAGCTGAAACCGCTCCCGAGCCATCTCAGGTATGCGTATATTGGTGAAAATAGTACTCTGCCCGTAATTGTTTCGTCTCGTTTATCTCAGGAACAGGAGCAGAAACTGCTGGAAGTATTGCGAGAGCATAAGGAAGCAATCGCCTGGACGATTGCAGATATCAAGGGGATCAGCCCCGCCTACTGCATGCACAAGATCCGAATTGAAGAAGGCAAGAAACCGGTGATTCAGCCCCAGCGGAGACTGAACCCGAACATGAAGGACGTTGTGCGGAAAGAGGTCATGAAGTGGCTGGAAGCGGGAATCATCTACCCCATATCGGACAGCACGTGGATCAGCCCGGTCCAATGCGTGCCCAAAAAGGGGGGTATTACGGTGGTGCAGAACAATGATCAGGAGCAGATTGCACAGCGCACCGTTACGGGCTGGCGGATCTGCATGGACTATCGGAGGCTAAACGATGCAACACTAAAGGACCACTTCCCGCTGCCATTCATGGACCAGATGCTGGACCGGCTCGCCCATCATGCCTACTACTGTTTTTTGGACGGGTATTCCGGGTACAACCAGATTTGCATAGCCCCGGAGGACCAGGAAAAGACGACGTTTACCTGCCCGTACGGCACGTTCGCGTTTCGGCGCATGCCGTTCGGGCTGTGTAACGCCCCTGCCACGTTTCAGAGATGTATGATGGCGATTTTTTCCGACATGATCGAGAAAAATTTGGAGGTGTTCATGGACGACTTTTCACTCTTCGGGGACAGTTTCGATGACTGCCTGTTCCATTTGGGCCAGGTTCTGATCCGATGCAAGAAGGCAAATTTGGTGCTCAATTGGGAAAAGTGTCACTTTATGGTCACCGAGGGGATTGTGCTGGGTCACAGAATTTCCAGCAAGGGACTCGAGGTGGACAGGGCTAAGATCGAGGTGATAAAGCAGCTTCCATACCCAACGAACGTAAAGGCGATCAAAAGTTTTCTGGGACATGCAGGATTTTACCGAAGATTCATCAAGGAATTTTCCAAGATCACAAAGCCACTTTGCGCGTTACTCGGAAAAGACGTACCCTTTGATTTCGATGCAGCATGTCGGCAAGCTTTTGACCACTTGAAAGAGAAGCTGACAACAGCCCCGGTTATAACCACGCCAGATTGGTCACTCCCGTTTGAGCTGATGTGTGACGCCAGCGACTATGCAGTCGGGGCAGTTTTGGGACAGCGAAAGGATAAGGTATGCCACGTCATTTATTATGCGAGCCGGGTACTCAACGATGCCCAGCTCAACTATGGCACGACAGAAAAAGAACTGCTGGCCGTGGTGTATGCACTGGACAAATTCAGGCCCTATTTGGTCGGGTCAAAAGTTATCGTTTTTACCGACCATAGTGCTCTGAAATACCTGCTGGACAAGAAGGACGCAAAACCGAGACTGTTGAGGTGGGTACTACTGATGCAGGAATTCGATGTGGAAATCCGGGACAAGAAGGGTGTTGAGAACGTGGTAGCGGATCACCTATCCAGACTTGAGAACGTGAAGGTGGACCCGGTGCCGATCAAGGAAAACTTCCCGGACGAGCACATCATGGCAGTCAAGATCGGGAGACCATGGTACTATGCCATAGCCAACTACTTGGTAACTGGCACGCTTCCCGAGGATCTCACCCCGTCGCAGCGGAAAAAGTTCATTGCCGAGAGTCGACAGTATTTCTGGGACGACCCGTACTTGTTCAAACAGGGGGCCGACAACATCCTGAGAAGGTGTATCCCGACCCACGAAGCCTGGAACGTGATCCGACACTGCCACTCATCACAGTGTGGGGGTCATTTTGGGGGAACGCGAACAGCGCATAAAATACTGCAGTCCGGTTTTTTCTGGCCGACAATCTTCAAGGACTGTCACGACTATGTGCAGGGATGCGATAGGTGCCAGAGGACAGGAAACACGTCACACCGGGACGAGATGCCAATGACCGTGTGGCAGGAGGTAGAGCCATTTGATGTATGGGGGATCGACTTCATGGGTCCGTTCCCGTCTTCGATGGGGAATCTTTACATTCTGCTGGCAGTGGATTATGTGACAAAGTGGATCGAGGCGATCGCGTGTCAGAAAAACGATGCAGCTACCGTTGAGCGTTTTCTGAAACGCAACGTTTTCACTCGTTTCGGGACTCCCAGGGCAATGATCAGCGACGAGGGCTCTCACTTCATCAATCGAGTTTTTGCGAAAGTTCTGAAACAGTACGGCGTGTCAGTTCATAAAGTCTCGTTACCTTACCACCCGCAGACGAACGGGCAAGCCGAGGTGTCGAATCGAGAGATCAAGAGCATACTCGAGAAAACAGTGAATCTCGGCCGAAAGGATTGGTCAGTCAGACTAGACGATGCGCTTTGGGCCTACAGGACAGCTTTCAAAACACCGCTGGGAATGTCACCGTACCAGCTCGTTTTTGGGAAAGCGTGCCACTTACCAGTAGAACTGGAGCATAAGGCGTATTGGGCCATCAAACTGCTGAACTTGGACCAGAA
Source organism: Linanthus parryae (assembly GCA_023055425.1). Lineage (NCBI taxonomy): Eukaryota > Viridiplantae > Streptophyta > Magnoliopsida > Ericales > Polemoniaceae > Linanthus > Linanthus parryae. Next base: position 119,143,963 of record JALGPY010000001.1, read on the forward strand.
CCTAGCAGGGGATAAGAGGAAGATGGCACTGCTGGAATTGGAAGAATTCCGCAGAACGGCTTTCGAGAGCGCCAAAATTTACAAAGAGAAGACAAAGAAGTGGCATGATCACCGTATCACGCCAAAGCAGTTTAAAGAAGGCGACAAAGTGCTTCTCTACAATACCCGGATGCGGTTCTTTCCGGGGAAGCTGAGGTCTCGTTGGTCGGGACCGTTCATCATCAAGCAGATTTTTGCCTGGGGGGCATTCGAGCTGGAAAATCCAAAAGACAACTCCAGTTTCAGGGTGAACGGAAACCGGATCAAGCCGTATCTCGAGACTGCCGAAGTCGTCAAAATAGACCCGGTCTATTTTGATGACCCGTAAAAGGTAACAAGGTCGGGCCGTCGACCGTAAATCACAAGGCGCTGTTTGGGAGGCAACCCAAAATTTACCGTTTATTTATTTTAGTCTTATTAGTTATTACGTTAGTATGTCAGTTCTGAATTTTTGAGAGAGGCGAGATGAGCGGGTTTTTAACGTTGGATTTGGAAGTGTGCAGAAACAGAATCATCCAAAACAGCCAAGATCAGGAAAGCATGGGAGAGGGAAACTTTGAAAAAAAAAAAAAAAAAATTGCATTTTTGCCCTCGGGCTGCGTATATACGCAGCCCCTGCGTATATACGCAACCCGTGGGCAAGGCTGCAATTTTTTTTCGTTTTTTTGGTTGATTTCTGGTTGGGTATATACGCAGTACTGCGTATATACGTAAACAGGAAGAAAAGAAAAAAAAAAAATTTGAAAATTTTTCAAAACCCCGGGGGTAATTTGGTCATTTCGACCAAATTAGGTCATATGCAAGGGGGGGGACGGGTTGCCACCATTGTTGGCACCTCCCTTTCTCTCTCTACCTCCATTTGCTCTCACTTGAAGAACACATTTTTTGACTCGGACCTCCAAATCAAATTCCGGGCACATTTCTGGAATCCTCTCGTCGCAAGGAGCAAGATTCATCCCTCCAAATCCAGAAACAAGTGAAAATCGAGAGAGCAAGTTCCATCAAAAAGTGAGGTGTTCTTGAAGAAAAGTGAAGATTCGGAGGTGTTAGAGCAAGAACTTGCAAAATCCGTAGAAGGGAACGTGAACGAGGAGATCGAGGGCTTCGATTTGGTGGGCTCGGAATTCAATTCCGGGCAGTTGACTTTTCCGGCGACTTTTCCGGCGACCACCGGCGGTTTTCCGGCGACTTTCCGGGCAGAATCTCCGGTCTTCACCCCTGTTTAGGGAAGGTCGAAATTCTCATCCCTCGCTTTATTTTCCGCTTTGGCACGGCCCGTAGCCGGGCCCGTTATTTTTTCGGTAATTTTGCATTTGGAGCGGCACTTGCCGTGTGGACCTCTGGTAGATCTTAGGTGGAGTACCTATTGCGACACACTATTTTTGTGCACGTTTCACGTTTTGCTCTATTTCCCGAGTAGGCACGTTTTTCGAGATTAGGCTGTTATGGAGTTTCATGTGCCTCTCTTAGACCATAACCGTGATGACATCCCTACAGATTATGAGCCGGAAGAGCTCACCCCTTTGCTATTTGACAGTTTTAGGTTCGTTAGCCATCAAGCCCAATTTTACTTTATGACGGCGACCAAAATGACTCATAGCATTCCCGTAGACTACAAGTTTGAGGTCGACCATACTTACATGCCGCCAGAGATGGCCGCCTATGCGAGTCGACCGGACATTTTCGGGACGTCCCTAGCGGGGTTCCCGGAATTGTCCGATACTGACTTGGTGCGTGAGTTCTACGCGAACCTCATGTGCAGGGGGGAGGGGGAAGCCAATGGGGATGTCCGTTGGGTCTATATGAGGCGTACGTTTATTTTGCTCACGGCGGATACCATCCGCCAAGCGTATCAGATTCCGATGCGCCACATCTCGTGCTCATATGCCGAGTGTGCTGACTACCCGCCGAGCGATGCTGAGCTGTTGCGGGTTGTGACTGGGGGGCACCCGGGTGCCCATTTCGAGAGAGAGGGGCCAGGCGAGATAGGCAAGAAATTGCATTCTCGTTTTGTTACCGGCCCGCCACGGTGGTGGGCCGCCTGGGTAGTGAACAGGGTTGTAGGTATTAAACACTTCACCTACCTTGACTTCGAGTATGTACTCTTAGTCTATTGCCTTGTGCTGGGACGAGACGTGGACATTCCTCGTCGGATTTGGGTGTATATGATGGAGCGGAACTGCACTGGTAGCAAGAAGGGATTGGGGTACGCCAACCTCATTGCCAAATTTGCACGGGATTACGAGGTTTCGATGCCAGATTTACAGGGTGACTTAGCACCTCCTTTGCTCCGGCCTTATAGGAAGCTTATTAGTCGTCACCCGGGCCCGCCACCTCCAGTTGTTGACCTCGATGAGGATGATGACTTTATGGAGGAGGACTCGGCACCTGCCCCTGCCCCTGCCCCTGCCCCTAGGAGGCGATCGACTCAGGAGCGACCAGTCAGTCGCCAGGCATCGGCCGGACTCCGGCGATGCCGTACTTCTCGAGAGAGCGAGCGCCCCGAGTCGAGTAGGCAGGGGACTGAGAGGAATGCCCAGCCTCAGCCTGCCCATGAGAGAGAGAGCCCGGCCCCGCGGGCCAACCCGGCCCCACGAGCTAGACCGGCCCCGCCCCGTAGACTGCCCAGAGTGGATGAGAGATTTGAGGGCTGTCGGGGTGGACGCAAGTCCATTGGAGAGAAGGTGTTAGAGGGAGTGGGCAAGATCTGGAGAGCGGTGACGCATGTCCGCCGGACTCAGCGGAAGGTCACCAAGGACACCCAGGCTGCCCTTGCGAGTATTCGAGAGGAGCAGCGGGATGCGGCTCGACACGCAGGCCGAGACCCGCCACTCCCGCTGTATTTTCCACCCACCTACTCCAGTAGCTTTACCGAGGGATGGTCGGATGACGGGTACTCTAGCGAGTACACGTCTGCTCCGCCACCGCCGACCCAGCCACCACCACCACCGGCTCAGCCATCACCGCCACCTGCCAGACAGGAGAGACGGCAGCCCGGGACACGATCCCGGCAGCCTACGGGTCGTCAGGCTGGGACCCGTACTCGTCAGGCTGGGACCCGTACCCAGCAGACTGGGGCCCGTTCTCACCAGCAGTCCAGTGGCAGGACGACTTTGCGGTCCCAGCCACCTAGCAGTTGGACTGGATCCGAGTCGCAGTCCTCGGATTACCGGCCCCGTACACGGGCACGCCAGCCGGTTTTCAGGACTGATTCTGAGAGCAGCTCACCGGGTAGCATTTCCGGTACGTCCGAGACCGGGTCCGACCCGACATTTTTTCCGGACGAGTGAGTGCCATGAGGGCATGCCACCTCTTAATGGGGGGGGTGGTAGTCGTGTCTGCATTAACCCGGTCTGCACGTTTTTTCGTATTTATTTTTATTTTAATTTTTATTTTTTGAGTCAGCATATTTTCTTTATTTGAGTCAACCCACCATAATCATTCTAGCCATGCATTGTATATAATTTAAAAAAAAAAAAAAAAAATTGAAAAATTGAAAAATTAAAAATTTTTTATGCTGCTGGTTGGGTATATACGCAGGACCTGCGTATATACGCAAACAGCAAGTATAAATTATTTTTCAAAAAAAAAAAAAAAAGTTTAAAATCAGAAAATTTTGAGAAAGGGCAATCGAGATAACGAAAACAGTGAAGAAATTGAGTTTGAATCCTTCGAAAGAAAAGAAAACTTGCACCGAGGTATAGTAGATAGGTGAGAGCCAGTGACCTTTGGAATCCGCAAGTAGTTATCGACTGAGCGAAAAATCCGACTAGTTGCTACACCGCCGTCACATAGGTAGTCGACAACCCGCCCACGGGCGCCGTCACGGTCATCGCATTTTTCGGTGGAGTGACTGGCTATCAAGGGACCTCACGTCCTGTTTCTTACCCCTAGGTCCAATTAGACAACCCGTTTGAAGCCATCTACCCTCTTCTTTCGTAGCCACTTTAGCCTAGGCAGCCTTCTTTGAGACCTCATCAGTCGATAGTTGGCCATTCTACGTGTTGTGACGGAGGGAGTGAGTAGGGGACAGGTTTTAGATAGGGGAGCTTCATGAGATATCAGTTTTGGACAGTTTCGGTTTTGACACGTTTTTCGAGGGAAGGACAGGGTGAGTGAGAGGCGACAGTGCATTAATTTGCGGAGGTGGATCACTTCACTACATAGTGACCACAGGAGGAGTTAGTCGCGTGCGAGCATCTTTCGCACAAACCGGGGTTCCGGGGGGTTGTAGGGTCAATTGGTGGTTGTGCCGTTTTCTACATCTTTGGTGATGAGGAGGTTCGGTGGGACTGCACGGTATTATCTCGACTACAGGATCAGCGCTTCAGGATTAGTGTGGGGGTATGTCACATGAGGACATTTTACGTACCCCACGACAGAGATTTATTTTCACTCACTCAGCTTTAGTCAGTTTAGCATTGTTGATATTCGTGTGCGTATGTATATATAGTTGTGGAAAAGAAAGAAAAAAAAAAGAAAAAAAAAAAAGAAAAAAAAAAAAAGAAAAAGAAAAAACAAAAGAGAAAAAAAAGAAAAAAAAAAAAAAGAAAAGAAAAATTATTATGATCTAGTTTTTAGTTTGTTTTGTGTTTTTGTTGTTTAAATAAAAAGCTGAGTGAGTGGCACAATTTTCGAGACGTTTGCACCGCTTCACATTTGTGGCCGCGAGCACGGCAGAGACACACCGGGGGACAGGAGAATTGGGATAGCAGGAACTTAGGTGTTTCGGGCAGTTTTTCGGGATCTCGGTGAGGGGTGTGAGTTTGGTAAATTGTGAGAATGTCATAACATGTAGGATTAGGCCGTACCTTGATACATATATTTATCCTACCTGTTTAGACATAGATCCTTTCGGAAACAGCTCGGATGGTAAGTTAGCTAGGGATTTGCTCAGTTTGATAACCAAAGTAATAGTACTTCGGTTCAGTGCTTAATTCCACCATATAAATCTGTTCAGACTTACCGATCGCTTGCAGGGAAGTAACTTCTGAAAAGGATGAGATCACGAGGACACGCTGTTTCTGTTTTTGAGGTTGCCCGATCTCGCCAAAAAATATTTTTGTCACTAGTCTGTTTTGAGTCGTTTGAGTCTGTGTATATTCTATCTGCGTCAGTTTTTCTATCGAGTCGTCCGGTTGAAAGGTTCGGGTCGAAAGTGTATGCAACGGTAGGGTATGTGCAGAGTCAGTCACGAGGATAGAACTGCAGGACTAGAGTTGGCAGGATTGCTCGGGACGAGCAATGTTTAGTGCGGGGGTATTTGATAACGCCTAATTAGGGGTTATCTTATAGCCTGATTTCACGAGTATTTGTGCTGGAATTAGCGGTTTTTGCCGGAAAACGCCTTAGAATGCCCCGGGAATCTAGAACGAGACGTTTATTCATACTTGCTGGATTTCTGCTTATTTCTGCTCATTTCTTGCTATATTTGGATATGATCGCGGGTATTCGTTCGTGTTGCCTTTTCAGGAACAGGTTCAGGAGGTGCATCGGGAAGCGTGCCGGGACCCAGCCGGGACCGTCTCGGGAAACGTGCACAAGACCGGGACACGACGGAAACACGGAAGAGCAGAAGAGCACCGAAGAGGCAAGCCGGGAGCATCAGGAAGAAGAGTGGGACCCAGGGGACCAGTCCTGGCCCACCAGAGGACCAAGTGGGCCCCACATACCCCACGGCCTGCGTATATACGCAGGCCATGCGTATATACGCAGCACCTGCGTATATACGCAGGCAGAGGGGATGTGGGGGGAGCTTGGTTGGGCCCTGGTTGCGTATATACGCAGCCCCTGCGTATATACGCAGCCAGTTTGACTTTTGGTCAAAGACGGTGGACCGATGGCATATTCCGTAATTTCGAGCACGAGCGTTTTCAGGAAACAGCACTATTTAAAGACTCGTCCAGACTCGTTTTGAGGAGACACGGAGACATAGCACAATTCACAGCACACCCGAAGGCCAAGTCAGAGCATTCACGGAGAGCACGAAAGCGCGATTCGAGATTCGAAGACTTAGTTTGATTTCGTTCTCTCTCTTTATATTCAGAAACTGCGTTTTGTATTATGTCTAGTCGTAGCTAAACTTTTCACCTAGGTTCTCGGTGAACCTAGGGTTTCGTACTCAGATTTTATGATTACTACGTTTATGGATTCATGATGATTGTCTTAATTCAGCAAGTTGTATCTGTTATTCTGGTTTTGATTATTATCGTATATGCATGACAGGATTGATCACCCAGGATTGCTATAGACCCGAGCTTGTAGGTGAAAACGTCAAGTTAGGGTTAGGAAGAAAAACCGGGATTTAGTACCTTACCCTGATAGACCGACCAGAGAAAGGGAGATAGGGCTAGCATTGAAAAACGTGAGACCAACTGTTAGAGAATTTGACCCGGGCCATTCGGACAGGTTAGAAACCCTAACAGGATTAGACCGAGACTGCAGACTTAGGCAGCTTAACAAGAATCCGAAAGTCTGCAGGATCGGGATTACGTGTGGAATCTGAAAAGTCACTGCACAACTGGTACGTTGCACAGATACCGAAACTGCTGAGTGTTTTCATAAACGAACGTAAAACTGAAATCTGTAGAAACCCTAGGGGATCCTGGAGCCTAGTCGTCATCTATTATCGTTACAACAAAATCAGCTTATTTCAGAAAACGTCACAAAAATATTTACGTTTTAAATTCTGTTTTTAGTTTAGTCACTATAATCACAACCTACTCCTCCTGGTTACTACTCTTGGGAAACCGAAACTGACAACTTGAGTAAACCCGAACAGTCCTCGTGGGAACGATAATCCGAGTCTAATTGCACCCGGTACTACGAGATTCGTACACTTGCGATAGCACGTTAGTTTGCGCATCAGTCTTCGTCTGCAATTGAGAAGCCAGAGATTTGTTGTCGGTTTCTACTATCAAACTCACGAATCCTCTAGATCTTGATGCTCTAATTGCATGAAGCATTGCATAGGCTTCTGCGATTAGAGGGTCCTTAGTGAAAGGGATCTGGAGAGCCATCCCAAGCACGAATCTTCCATCTGAGTCACGAATAATCCCTCCTCCGGTCGATCTCTTCAGATCTGTTGATATTGCGGCATCGGTGTTCAATTTCAGCAACCCTGGTGGAGGGGGTTTCCATCTTCTCGATCCGCTTTCACTTCCATCACCTGCATGCAAAACCTCTCGATCAAGATAAGTATTATCTTTTGTGAAATGAGTATTATCTTGAAATTCTCTGTTTTCAGAAATGATTTGAATAGCTAGATCTGAAAAATTCCTTAATTCTGATTTAAAAATTCTTCTATTTCTTTCAATCCACGGATTCCACAGCAGAAAACAGAGAAGTTGTTGTTGATAAGGTTCTAAAGAGAGGAAAAGGTGTTTCAATCTGTGAGGAAAAGGCATATACAGATCAACAGTTTGCAACTCTATATTCGGAGAAGAAAAAAGCTTTCGACTCCAATGGCAGTCAAAGAAAAGATGAGCAATAAATTCCTCTGTTTTGCCACAGAAACTACAAATAACAGGTAAAGAGATGCCTTTTTTTTAAAAGATTGTCCTTTGTTGCAATACAGGAATAAAAAATACGCCAAATGAATTTTTTTATCTTACATGGAATGTTAAGATTCCACAATTTTTTCCAGAAAGTGTCATAGTTAGTAGTAGACGTGGAAACATAATTAGAAAGATAGTTGGAATTGAAATTTCCTGCTATCATGTGATAAGCAGATTTAACTGTATAAACTCCATCAACAGTTTTGGACCAAATGAAATGATCATCAGTTTGAGGCGAAATAAGAGGAATTTGAATAATAGCCTCAACTTCATCTTCAGAAAAGTATTTTTAATTAACTCTGAATTCCAAGTAAAATTTTGGTTTAAAAGAGCAGAAACTTTAGAATTCAGGGGTAGTTTTGGGTTTCCAAGAGGTTTCCTACCAAGACCCATAGGGATCCATCTTTTGTGGTAGATGTACGTGTTTTGTCCATTACCTATACCTTGGCGAATACCTTTGAAAACAACATTTTTTGATTTAACAATACTTTTCCAAATGTAGGAAGAACTAGTAGTAAAATCAGCATAAATGATGTTGGAGTTTTAGAAATATTTTCCTTTTAGAACTCTGGACAAAAGAGAGTTTGGGTTAGTAAGCAATTTCCAAGCTTGTTTGCCAAGTAGTGCAATGTTGAAAGAATATAAATGTCTAAAACCCAAACCACCAATATTTTTAGGACAACAGAGTTTATCCCAATTTTTCCAAATGATTTTTTTCTTGTCAAGATCATTTGTCCACCAGATTTAGTGAAAAAATTTTGTAAATCATCAGAAAAAGTAGTAGGAAGAAGGAAATTTGACATGATATAGGTCGGGATAGCTTGGACTACAGATTTAAGAAGAATTTCTTTCCCCCCCGGAGATAAAATTTTTTCTTTCCAACCACTAACTTTGTTCCAAATTTTAGTTTTTAAATTTTCAAAAGGTTTTTTCTTATTTTTACCAATAACAGTAGGTAGGCCCAAATAGTCTTGGTGTGTAATTGCAATAGGAATTTGTAAAATTTTGGATATGCAATTATGAGTATTAACAGGTACAGTAGGGCCAAAAACCACAACAGATTTATTTTTATTAATTAATTGTCCCAAAGATTCACAATATTGATAGAGAATGGAAGCAATGGAAATAGCATTCTGTTCAGTAGCCTTTGCAAAGAGAATACTATCATCCGCAAATAAAAGGTGTGTGATACTAGGTGCATAATAACAGGGTTTAACACCTTGAAAAATTCTGCTAGTCACTGCATCTTTAATAAGGCATGATAAACCTTCGGTACAAATAATGTAGAGGTAAGGACTAATGGGATCACCTTGACGAATACCTCTAGTAGGGAGAAAATAGTCTGTTTGTTGACCATTTATAAGTATTGAAAAGGAAACCGAGGTCACACAAGACATAATACGGTTAGTAAGATTTGTAGGAAAACCCATTTTTAATAAAACCTGGTTTAAATAAGACCATTCAATCCGATCATAGGCTTTAGCCATATCCAATTTTAAAGAAAAGGACCCCTTTTTATTTTTCTGATTTTGAATAGTGTGGAGAGTTTCGAAAGCAATGATGGAATTATCAGAAATATGGCGACTTTTTATGAAAGCAGATTGGGCCGGATCAATAATTGTAGGAAGAATATCTTTAAGACGATTTGCAATAGCCTGAGAAGTAATTTTATAAGAATCATTACAAAGGCTTATAGGTCGAAAATCAACAACAGACTTGGGGGTTTTAATTTTTGGGATTAAGGCAATGCAGGTCTTATTAATAGTAGAAATATCACCACCATTGTTTAAAAAATGTAAGCACATATCAATAACATCTTGACCAATAATATTCCAGTAAGTGTAGTAAAAGATAGCAGGAAGACCGTCCGGTCCGGGAGCTTTAAACGGGCCGATAGAGTGAACAGCAGTTATAATTTCATCTTCCGTAAATGGTGAGTCAAGAAAATGATACATATCAGTAGTGATACAAGCATTAATACTGTCGGTGGCTTGAGGAAACAAGTCATAATTTGGTTACCACTTTAGCCTATATGCACAATGCCAAGAATTTGCAATTCCAAATAAAGTGACAGCACATTATATAATCTTCAACCCGACATAACAAGACATAACAAGTAATAAATATTATTACTCTAGAAAAAGTGATAAAATATTATTTTAGTTGTTGAAGTCACATTTTCTTAGAGGTGACGGAAACGTATTGACTTATAAGCACTTTGAACTTTTTAATCCTCGCATTAGTTAGTTGGAGTAGTCAGCATAGTTAGCAATTATGTATGAATAAAAAAATCCCTCGCGACATTTTCAAAAGATTTGCAACACAGTTTCAAGTCGAACGACCAGATCTCCAAATGAGTATTCGTAATTAAAATTAGTAGGTTCCAAACCATTAGGAAAATGGATTGAGGGATTCAATAAATAATCAATTTGCACAAAAATGTCACAGGAAAAGGACAAAGAATTCATATTTTAAGAGAAAAATGTTCATATTGCGTGTCTTACTATATGCCTGTATGGTATCCCTATTTTTAAACAAACATTTTAAAAACATTTTTGTTAAGAAACGTATTTGATAATGCTTATCGCTGTTCAGTTTAAAAATAAAAACATGTTAAAAAATATGTTTTAAAAACATCACTTTTGATATTTTTTTAATGTCTTTCGTACTTATGGTGGTTAAACAAATTCTTACTCTTAAATTTTGCAAAAAAAAAAAAAAAAAATCTTACTCTTAATGAATACATAAAACAATAATTACTAACATGTCACTGTATGTACAAAATGAAGTTTATCTCAAAAAAAAAAAAAATGTACAAAATGAAGTTAGACAAATTAATACTGAAGTTTAATAGTGTTGTCAAACTTTTTTGAGAAATTATTTTGTCGGCAACCAAGTTTGAACCCGGAGCCTCATGTAGGGACTTCCAACGCTCTACCACTTGAGCTACCACCCTAGCTGCTATCAATCATAATTTTTATTTTAAACAGTATTTTTAATCACATACTAAATAATTATTTAATTATTTATTTTGAACGTTTTAAATATCTTTTTCCATTATTTTTCTGCTTCAAACTGAATACCAAACAAGCTTTATATGAATGGTAAAGAAATCGGACAAAGTTCCGTGTTTCTTAATTGTTAATGTGTGAGGTTTCATGCATTACAGCCTCGAATGAGTTCGATCATCAGCAAAGATCGACAAATATTAACAATCTATGCCGGCGCTAACTTTTTAAATAACAATTCTTTTAATAATATGAAAGAAGATGATTTTAAAAAACACGTTCCATGAAACGATTTTTCCACTTTTGATCACGAAAATTGCGACTGGTACTCGGTTTTGACCTTTGTAATTGTAAATGGCTTCTCAACCTTGAATAGTCAGTTTCTTTTACCAAATGCTTTTAACCTACTTAGTTAAGATTTCAAATTTTGGTACGCGACTCTGCTAAAGTTTAAAATCAAAAGGGCTCCTAAAGTCTGAGCAAATCAAACTTATAAAGCTGGCTTATATCATAGCAAAGATGTAATAATTGGCAACTAATTGCATACATTAACTGGATAAAGTCAACAACCACAAATACCAAACTACAAATTGGGTGAAATAAATCTTAGACTTATTAACTGGACGAGTAGTTATTATTATTATTATTATTATTATTATTATTATTATTATTATTATTATGCAATTGTACTAGATGTCAAGTAGGCAGCTAGGGTGGTAGCTCAAGTGGTAGAGCGTTGAAAGCTCCTACATGAGGTCTGGGGTTTAAATCCGGTTGACGACAAAACAATTTCTTAAAAAAAAAAAAGAACTAGATGTCAAGCAATGTGATCAACGATATTTTGTCAGAAACATGAAGTCCATGTTCATGCATCTCTTTTTCCTAATTGCTAGTTGAGCAATGACCTGACAGACGACTGGTATGTAGCCTTCACTCTAACAAAACGTAATGAGAAGTAGGAAATGTCGCATAATTGAGGGCGCGATTGCATGAAACAGCTGTGCTAACATAACCCGAGACCAACCAACCGGTAACCAGCCATTCATTTCTTAACCACTAGTGGCTCTACTCTTTTTCCCTTCAAAGTTGCAGGACAAAGTGCGATTTTTTTGGCAAACCAGACCACAATTTCTCTAGTATTTGATCTATCAAGAAATCAACATCAACAAGAAACATGAAGAAACAATTTGGTCCCTGGTAGCAACAGCATGCGAAGATTTCGTAGTAAAATGACGTTATCTCTCCATTGATGAGGGCTTGGGAGTCACCAGACCAAAGGTAATGCCATGGCACTGTAACCCTTCAAACATTATTGTTTCCATGTCTCTCATTTATGGGTCATTCACAGCTCAACCTTAGGGCTAATGACAAGACATTGGATGGGCAAACCCACTCAGTGGCCTCAACAAGAGTACAAGATCCATACCACAACACAGAAATGATGGGCCTTTTGTTGGATTGCTGTTTTCAGACCTTTAATTAGCAAGTGTGGGTTTGACAAGACATGAGTTTACTAGTCCAATTACTACGTACAATAGTATTAGCTAAGTGTATGTTTGGAAGAAATTGATTTCTTGTGATGTCCTTTCTGGGTTCAAAGTCATGGATTACCACTAGAAAAATTGTCGACGGATAATGCTAAAAAGGTTGGACGATTGATCGGTGAAGTTCTTACAGTAGAGAAAGAAGAAGCCGAAGATTTGGTCCTCCGGCCTTACATGAAGGTGAGGGTGATGGTAAAAACTTAGAAACCGCTAGTGAGAGGGTTTAATCTTAATGGCTATGAACCAGGACCGGTATGGATTCATCTGAGCTACGAAAAACTTAGAGACTTTTGCTACAATTGTGGGAGGCTAGGCCATGACCAGAGAAGCTGTAGATTCAAACGAACAATCAGAAATGGTCACATGAATTATGGTCCGGACCTGAGGGCTACCTCGAAAGCAGAGCACCGAGAAAGAAAGCAGCTAGAAAATGACCTTGCAGAAAAATCGCCGACGAGCGAAAGAGCAGTCTTCAGGCAATCGGTGGCGCGTTGGGTTAGGCACAGAAACCAACCAGAAAGGCGCGTGGTGGTAGCAGAGGAGTGCACGGATCCAGAGGAAGATGCCTGTACAAAAGAATATCCGGAAGGACGGAGTAATCTGATTACGGGCGATGAGGAACACGTGGCTTACGCGGAGAAAGACCCGAGTAAACAGGTGGTCCAATTAGCTGCGTTGCAAACGTCGAAGGGTGACGAGGCACAAACAGACAAATCAACAATCGATAAGCGAGATCCAGGACTAGAGAACGTTGGAGCCATCGAGCCAGCTGTGTATTGGGTGGAAAACGAGGAGGACGATTTGGGGGAAGAATTTGTACCAGAAACACAGATAAGACCACAGGAGCATTCAGAAAATTTGAAAGAAGCAGAAGGGCAATTAGGTAATTCTCTTTCACTGGCTAACCCTATTGGGCTGGACTCTGGTTTCAAACATGTTGGGCCGGGTTATGGGGCCAAGATTAATGAAGCAATTATCAGGCCACCAATGGTTCAACAGATCCGAAAAGTCAAAATTAACCGGAAGAGATTAGCCCGGGTTCAAAGACCCTTTCCAACCGGGTCGGGAGACCAGATTGCTGCGGGTAATCCGATAACTGACATCTCCTTAGCAAAAGTGTTTAACACATTTGTCTCCCTGAAAATACACAATACAGAAGAGGTAAAGCAAGACCGATCCAAACGAATTTGCAGGCAAGAAACTGAAGAAGGTACGAGAGGCAAGAAGATAAGCAATCTCTCAGCTGAAGAAAAACAGTACGCTAAGATGGTGTGTGAGGCACAAAAAACTCAATTGATTAGCTGCAGCAACTCCCAATCAGTTCAGATCACAGTGACCCAACACAGAAAAGAGTAGGTAAACGTCAGAGATTTATTTGTTGCTGAAGATGATAGCATGTATGATCGTTATATGGAAGAGTTTGAGTTGCTAATGGGAAAGAGTATGGTTTCTCATAATTCAAAGGTGGTGGTGGCTGACCTAAAACAGCCACAACCAAAATGTTAGTAATCGCTTGGAACTGTCAGGGGATTGGTCGACCTCTGACAGTCCAACAATTGAGAGGGCTTTGTGAAGCCCATCGGCCTAACTTGGTATTCCTTAGTGAAAAAAAAAAACAAAAAAAGAAAGCTTGAGTTAGTAAGAAGGAGTCTTAGGTTCCCAAATTTAGTTTTGGTTGAACCTATAGGACTCTCTGGTGGCCTAGCGTTGTGGTGGACAAATGAAGTGCAGTTAGATGTTCTGTTCTCTTCCTCAAATGTCATTGCTGTGATGATCACTAATGGTGATGGCTATAAAGAAAATTGGGTGTTTATTTATGGATATCCAAAGTATCAAGATAGAAAGAAACTGTGGAAAGAGTTGAATCAGGTGGTCTCAAGATGGAGTATCCCCTGGGTTATTTGTGGTGATTTCAATGAAATGTTAAGAGAAGAAGTCAAACAGGGAGGGTCTCAAGTTCATGGGTGGAGGTTAGCTCAATTTGCAAAGACTATTTCTGAATGGGGTCTTATTGAAGTTGAGGTTAAGGCCTGAATTACATTTGGTCTAATAATAGGGAAGAAGGGAATGTCAGGGAAAAAATTGACAGATTCTTTGCCAATGCTAGCTGGAGGTTATCACACCCTAATACAATTGTGCTTACAGAACTTATGCTGGGCTCAGATCATTGCCCTTTGGTTATAAACACTACCCCCCAAAATAAAAAGGTGCCCTACAAGTTTAAAATGGAAGACAGATGGGTGGCTCACCCCCATTTCAGCACTGTCATAGAGTTTGGGTGGAAGACTACTGTACAAGGGTCAGCTCAGTTTTCTCTTCAATTAAAGCTGAATGAATGCAGAGAACTGTTGAAAATTTGGATTAAAAAGGAGTTTGGAAACTCAAGAATCAAAATCACACATTTGAAGGATGCACTAGCAGCTATTCAACAACAACCCTCATCCCCTACTTTAGAGAAAGAACAAGCTGTTCAAAAGAGCAAGATTAGAGAAGAAGAGAAAAGGGAAGAAAGCTACTAGTTGCAAAAATCAAGACTCCAACATTTCAAGCTAGGTGATCAAAATACAAGATATTTCCACACCTCTACAATAAAAGAAGAGGGTGGAATGCTATTACAAGAATTAAGAACAAGGGGGGTAACTGGATTGATGAACAAGAGGAGATCATCTCTGTATTCCAACAACATCTCAAAGAGCTTTTCTCTGAAGAAGAGAAGGGGGATCCTGAGGAATTCCTATCTTGTATTGAAACTGTGATCAAAAACCAAATGAATGATAGGCTCTGTGACACCCCCACCCTTGAAGAGGTTAAAGCGTCTACTTTTCAACTTGGAGCCTCCAAAGCACCAGGTGTAGACGGCTATAATGGGAAGTTTTTACAAAATCAGTGGGCTCTGGTGGGAAATGACCTTACTAAAGCAGTTCAAAGCTTCTTCTTGGGAGGGTTTATTCTTAATAGTTGGAATAAGACCATTATTTCTCTAATTCCGAAAATCCCTCACCCTCAAAGTCCGGCAGACTTCAGGCCAATAAGCCTTTGTAACTTCAGTTATAAGGTGGTAGCAAAAGTGCTAGCCAATAGGCTTAAACCAGTGTTGAAGATGATAACTGGCGAGTTTCAAGGAGATTTTATTCCCGAAAGGCTCATACAAGATAATCTGCTAATGGCTTTAGAAATTTTCCACTTCATCAACAAAAGGAGTTCAGGCAAAGAAGGGTGTGCAACTATTAAGCTTGACCTTGCAAAGGCCTATGATAGAGTGTGCTGGTCTTTTTTGGCTGCTGTGATGAAGAAATTGGGGTTTAGTGACAAATGGATTCAACTAGTGTCTCAATGCATATCCACTGTATCTTTTGCAGTATCAGTGAACGGAAAGCACTCAAATTTCTTCACTCCTAGTAGGGGGCTAAGACAGGGTGACCCCCTATCCCCTTACTTATTTGTACTGGTGGCTGAAGTTTTCTCTAGATTGCTCTCAAAATCTCAAGAAGAAGGCTCCTTAACTGGAATAAGAGTCAATAGGACTGCTCTCCCCATTTCACATCTTTTATCTACGGACGATGCAATGATTTTTCTTAAAGCCAAGAGCTCAGAAATGGAGACCTTCTTCAAGATTGTGGACACTTTTGAAGCTCACTCGGGGATGAAAGTCAACATTCAAAAAACCTCTGTCTTGTACTCCCCAAACACCAATTCCTAGTTCAAGGTAGATATGAAGGTCAGGTATGGGATTCAAGAGATGCCCCCCAATGCAAAATACTTGGGTGTTCCTGCTCTGTGGGGACGGTCAAAAACAAAAGCCACCAATATTCTACTCAACATAATTAGAAGCAAAATGAAAGGGTGGAAAATCTTATTGCTCTCTCCAGGAGGTAAAGAGGTACTTATTAAAGCCACAGTTCAAGCTCTCCCTAGTTATTTAATGCAGTGTTTCCTTCTCCCCAAGAAATTCTGCGATAAAGTGGATCAACTTATAAGAAACTTTTGGTGGAGTGGTAGTGTGGATAAAAGCTCAATAGCTTGGGTAGCTTGGAACGAAGTCACACTCCCAAAATGGAAAGGTGGTATTGGGTTCATAAATTTTAGGGGCTCTTTTGGCAAAGGTAGGTTGGAGGCTCATTCAAACTCCACAATCCCTGCTGGGAAGATTTTTGAAGAGCATTCACTACCCTAATTCTGACTTCCTCAATGCCAAGAAAGGGAAAAATAGATGTTGGGCTTGGAAAAGCATTTTGGAGGGGAGAAAAATTCTTAAAAGTCAAGGGGTTTGGAAAATCAATTCAGGCCACAAAGTCAAAGTGCAAGACAGGTGGATTGCCAACCACAATGAAGAAGTTCTCCCTATCCCAGAACAAATGAAACAAATGAGTGTGTCTACTCTTATAAACCATGTCTCCATGAGCTGGAAGGTGGGGGTTGTCAGAAATTGCTTTTCTCAAGCCACAACTACTGCTATTTTAAAAACCCCTTTGCCTCATTTTCCCAGAGAAGATCATTTTTACTGGCCTTGGAATGCCAATGGAATATACTCTGTCAAATCAGGATACAACATTGTTAGAAGTGAAAGGGAGGAGAAGATTAAGACTAAGGAAGGTAGCAGTTCTTACAATCTTTCTAAACAAAATTGGAAGTTGTGTTGGCAATTGAAGATTCCCCCAAGAGTTCAACACTTTCTGTGGAGATGCTGCAATAATGCCCTTGCCACAAAAGAGAGCCTATATCTTAAGAAATGCTCTAGCTCTAATCAGTGTCCTATCTGCAAAGATGAAGTAGAAACCATCACTCATTTATTGTTCCATTGTCAATGGACTAAAGCATTCTGGTTCGGCTATTTGGTTATAAAAAGTGAGATTTGGGGCCAGTTTCAAAATTTCAGGAAATGGTGGGTTGATTTGGGATAAAAAGTGACAGATAAGACTTGCTCTTTAGAGGTTGCTGCTAATCTGATATGGGGTTGTTGGTTTATATGGAAAGGAAGAAATGAGGCCATATTTCAACAAGAAGAAATCAATCCTCACAAAAGCATTCAAATGTGTGTGGCAAATCAGTCTCTGTTTTGGAAAGCTGATGAAGTTAGTAAGTCAGAGGCTGGTAAAATTCCCAATCATAAAGTCAATGTCATTACAGGAGTGCATTGGACAAGACCACCTGAAGGTAGAGTGAAAGCCAACTGCGATGCTAGCTGGAGCAAGAAGAGCCAATTTGCAACCATGGGCTGGGTTTTGAGAAATGAAGAAGGCCACCTGATTGAAGGGAAATGGTTCAAAATGAAAACTAAATCTGTGCTTCAAGCTGAAGCTCTAGCAGTAAGGGCAGCTTGTGCAGCTTCTACTCATTTCCCAAACCTTTTTTGTGTTGAAACTGATAGCTTACAAGTATTGAACATGGTGCTAGGTAGGTGCTCAGTGCACTTGGATATAGCTAAGGTGATAGAGGATATAAAATCCTACAACTCTTTAAACAGTTTTAAAGTAGTATGGATAGGTAGAAAAGCCAATGAGGTGGCTAACTGGGTGGTGACTAGAGGTGTCAAAGCTGGCATTAGCTGGACATTGGGTGAGAGATGTTCCCCCAGACCTTGCCGTGCTGCTTTCCTTTGATTGTAATAGCTCTTCGAGCTAGTTGTTGCTTCTGAATACAATTCTTCTGTTAAAAAAAAAGGTGTATGTTTGGTATTCATGTTTCCAAACAATATGAGTTCCAAACAATATTGGTTAAAGACACAGTATTTTTCGAGAAATTCATGTGGCAAATTTGTTTTTATGCATTTTTAAAAACAAAAACATGTAGAAAAACAACCGTTTAAATAAAAACACAATTTGGTATTTGTTTTGAATTTTTATATTTGATGTGGTTGAAGATATTCGAACCCTAATTGTATGTATAAGGTAAAAAATATTTGTCGGTATTGTACGTAAAAATAATATTCGAGTAAATTAACATTAAATTTTAGTAATGTTGCCATACATGTTTTTTTATTTATTTCAAACACTGTTTTATTTATTTCATACAGATTGTGACGTCATTGCAAGAATCATACTGCCCGTTGAGAGACAATGTGATGTGTGGGTTTGGTATTTTGACAAGCTTGGGGTATATTCGGTTAGGTCAGGGTATTATTTGGCGGAAGAAATACGACGAGGTGATGAAAGCAATGTCGTGGGTCAGTCGAGTACGACGCAGCCACAATTTTGGAAGGCCCTATGGAACCTTGCCGTGCATCGTTCGGCTTTGGTTACGGCGTGGAGATTAGGACACGAATCGCTATCCACAGCGGCAAATCTTATTCGAAGGGGTGTGGATGTCCACCCTATATGTTCTTGGTGTGGAAAAGGTAAAGAAACGGACGAGCACTTGTTTATGAAATGCAAGCCGATGACAAAAATTTGGGAGACAGTGCTAGGCGAAGATTCTTACCACTTGCGGCATGTTAGTGTGAGAGATTGGATAGATGATTCATTACACACACTGGGTGGCGAAAAGAGGAGAATTTTCATTATCGCAATTTGGGTCTGTTGGAGGTTTCGTAACCAGCGAGTTTTTGAGGGGAAGAAAGCAAGCCTGGAAGTAATGGTTGAACGCATCTACGAGTTTTATGATGAAGTGCAAAGAAGCCAAAATGCTCCAGATGATAATATGAGGCAGCAAGCAAATGCTTCACAAATTATGCGGCTGAATCCCCAGGAAGAGTGGCAACCACCACGGGAATGGTGGTTTATGATTAACTCGGACGGTGCATGTATGCCGGAGGAGAGATCGGTGGTGGGGATCTCTATATGCGATCATCATGGGAATCATGTAGCTGCAATGGCAGCGCCGCTGCCGTTGTGCACACAACCAAATATTGCGGAAGGTTTGGCGATCCGGGAGGGGCTCCAACTGGCGTGGCGGTTAAACATCCATCGTATTGAGATCCAAACTGATTTACAATGTGTTCCGAGATACCTTGCTGAAGGGGCATCAACTGTTTCATTGCATGACCGTTCCCAATTCGGTTCTATCATGTTGGATTGCAAGAATTTGATGCAAAGATTTCGTGATGCTAATTGTAGTTGGTGCTCGAGATTGATAAACTCACAAGCACATCGTTTAGCGAAGCATGGGCTTACTTTAGAATCATCAAAAGTCTGGATTGGTTGTATTCCCGAATGGGTGACTAATTGTAACGTTCCTATTTCGTTTTAATGTAAGAGTCATTTTCAAAAAAAAAAAAAAAGAAATGTGTGCGGCCAAAAATCTAGAGAAAGAGACGTGCCATTGAGAAGTGACAAGCATGTTTGAATTACGTGGCGACGGTGACGCTAAACTGTACCAAAACGCGTAGGAGTACCTGATGGAGTAGTAAGGTGAGATATGCCATGCGGATTGAGTAAGAAAATATATCATAATGCGATTTCAGATTTACGCGGTTTGTTTGATTATAGTCGGCGATTTACGTATCAATACATATTTTTATTTAATATTATATATTTAACTAAAGAAAGTAAACTTTTGTCAAATAAATACAAATATAGACAATAAAGTAGACTCGATTGAATCTACGACCATTTTCTTGATTTTTTAACAGTATGCAAGGCTCAAGCAAGAACTAAACGAATAAAATAAATTTTCAACCTAATACGCGAGAGAATAATTATATTATATTTTTTTGAGTGAAATTATATCATATTTTGGGTACAAGCAATATTGTTTCACGGGTTGGTTTGATCCCATGTGTATTTTCTTTTCTTATTTTTGATCGGTTTTGTTTAGTTGCTTCGGTTTAGTTCGGTTGGGTAGAGTGTGTGATTTTTCTAGTTTGAGCTTTCATCCGTAAATTGTCTAGTGCCCAAAAAGGTAAAAGACACTTCACTTCCTTGAGTTTTGGATAAAGACATTCTAGTGGCCAAACATTTGGACACTTAACATTCCTTCGTCATGATCCGGTAGTCTAAGTACAATGACACTTATTTTTGTGTCATTTTTACCCCCATACCACCACCAAATCCTCTCTTCCACTTTACACCATATTGTACCCCATCACCAATACCATCAACAACACACCTCTCTCACTCTACAACTAAATTGTATAACCTAAATTATATATTTCTTTCATGTAGCCAACAAAAAGTATAAACCAATCTTGATTGAAAACTGCAATCTCTTTGGTCTTTTGGGCTACTCACCAGTTTTATTCTCCATGGTATGTTAGGCAACGAGTTCCCAAGAAATTTGCACGGATGTGGCAGCTAGGGTTAGAGCAGAAAGTGCAAAAGAAGAATGATGCAGAGAAAGGGATTGGGTATGGTTGCAATTTCGATGAACTATTAGGGGTATTATTGTCTTTGGGCAGAACCATTCCGTTCCATTAATCACAAGGGGCAGAGTACCTTTATCCAAAATTCAAGGAGGTGAAGTGTATTCATGTCATCTTCCATTAATTCGTTTGGTATGAACTGAAATTGTAGATTATTATTTTGATCAATTAGACAATATTTAAAAAGTTATATCGTCAATTTATTGAATACACCTATTTATAAATGAACAATAATCATGCCAATGTCAAAAATACATTTAAATTATGTTTTCTGATATTTTCAGCCGCATAATTCACAATTTTGAAGATTCTACAATTACACTGAGATTATCTTATTCTGCAAATTTTTAGATGAAATTTTTTTGTCATAAAAAACGGAATTAAATTAAAATGACTGCTTTTAATCGAAGCCGATTAAAATCAGACTTCCCAAACATGCACTCAGCTCTTAGATTTGATAGATTTGTCGCATCAAAGTTGTACTTTGATTGCAACGAGGTCATTTGGATTTGCCTTCTGCTCCCTTGACTTTGTCTTGATCCACATTATGATCCTTTTCTGCTATAAGTCTTCAATATATAATGTCCAAGTAAAATGTTTCTCATGTATACCAATCAAACACTGAAAATTGTGATTCAAGAGAAAAATATTCACAAATAAATATTTTTGGTTTGTAAAACATTTTCCTATCAACCAAACGTGAGAGGCCTGTTACACCGTCTATGGTGCCGTTAATAACCTTATGATTTACACGTACAAACGTGAGAGGCCTGTTAAGTTTGTAAGGAAAAGCTCTCAAAAAGGAGAAAAAAATGTCTAGCTCTTTGAAGTTTGAACCCCATGTGAGAGTGAAGTACACATACCAGAGACAAGTTTGCAAGTCACTCTCAACTAACCAAATCCGGAAATGGAAGGAATCTCCTGGTGACGCCTCCATATCTGCATTCTGCTCCATCTCTGTTCCTTCTCGTAAATGTAATTGCTTTTCCAATGAGTGTAACTTGCTGCTAGCTGTGAGCCGTTGTTACTTTATTTGACCACATAGACCAATTTAACATATTAATAGCACAAGTACTAGCACAACTATGCAATACTAAGTCATCACTCGCATGTGAATTAATCAATACTGGTAATCATTATCCAAGCAAAAATCCCAACGTTTACATGCTGCAAATTCCGAATTATTTTAGTATGTTTACATTTAGCCAAATGATCAAACAAAACAGTTATAGTTGTTCTTTGTATGACCGTAATTTTATGACTCAACCACATATTTGTGCAGAGGTAGAAATCACATGTTGTCTGTAATATGAAGAAGTCATTGTAGGGTCCCAAACAATCTTCAAGAGCTTGGTTCACTATGTTCTCTAAGCATGTTCTTTAAGATCAAAAGCTAGCACTGCTGATCACTCTCTATTCATTTAGAAGAATGCAACTAATATCACTATCTTTCTTGTGTATGTGAATGACATTCTCATCAGTACTGACACTAGTAATGACTACGTTCCAATCCTGATTTGGCAAATGGAGAAAGTCTTTGCACTAAAATATCTTGGTCTACTTCATTATTTATTGAGTATTGAAGTTACAAGAAGCAGTGACACAAAAACAGTGCAACTTAACTAAACAATAAAGCGGAACGCACACTTCGTCGTTTTAATGGAATTTCTCAAACTCTCTTATCTCATGCATCTCTTCCCATGTCCTTTTGGGTTGAGTATCTTCACGTGGCTTCCTATCTTCACCTCCTATCCACCAAAGCTCTTAACAACAAGTTTCCCACTGTTGCCCTCAATCAACGTGGGCCCACATATGACCATTTTTAAACTTTTGGCTGTCTATGCTACCCCAATCTCTCAACCATTGCATCTCACAAACTCGTTCCCCGATCTACCCCCTGTGTTTTCCTTGGGTATCTCTTAAATTATGGAGACTATCGATGCCTTGATATTGCCACTAGGCGCGTCTACATCTCTATCAACGTCACGACATCTCTCGCAATGTCACGTTCGACGTGTATGTATTTCTTTTTTGGGACCCTGGACGGGTTTCTCCTACCATGTCTCATCCCCTAGACCGTGTTGACCGTGTCATAACAGAAGTTATATCAAGGCATAACCTTTCCCCACCCGTGTCTCCCTCTCCTCCTAGCCCTCCCCTTATGGCCCCCTTCCCGTTGCACCTTTGCGACGTCCTTCTACAGCTGTCCCTCCTCCATCTAGTTGGCCCATCACTGAGTCATCAACTGCCACTTCTTTCTGACTCCTGGTTAGATCCTCGGCCCCATATCCCATTCTCCTCAAATGACCACCCGCTCTAAATACGACATCATGAAACTTGTCAATCGCCTCACATTCCATGTCTAACGCTCCAACTCCATTTCTCCCTTACCAAAGTCTAACGTATCTTCCACTAAGGACCCGCACCGCCAATTTCTGATCCTACTCTATACAAAAGTTTGGCAGGTGCATTTCAGCATCTCTCCTTCACTCGCCCTGAGCTGTCTTATGCCGTCCAACAAATATGCCTCTCCATGCATGCATGACCCGCGAGACCCTCATTTTCATGCACTGAAGCGTATGCTATGATATGTCTGTAACACTCTCGACTATGGGTTTCAGATATCTACATTGACCCCTACTAGTCTGACCGCCTACACCGATGCTAACTAGGCCGACTGTCCTGACACTCGGGGTTCCACCCTGATTACTATTTTTTCTACAGTGCCAACCTTCTCAGTTGGTCATCCAAACTTCGAGGCATGGTATCAGCGAGAATGTTTAGATTGACCTACACTTTGTTCGCGAGAAGGTTCGTTTGGGGCAACTTCGTGTCTTACACATCGCCCACATATTCCCAAAGGGGTTGCCCAGCATCTCTTTGAGCGTTTTCGATTCAATATGAGTGTCCGTCTTCCCACTCCGACTGAGGGGACGAAATAGCACTACTGTCAATATAGAAATATGTAGGGACTTATATGTAAATATCTCTCTTGTATAACTCTCTATGTATAGAAATTATACATCACTCCCTCACCTTTCACACAAGCCCTCCGTCCCCACAGTTAACTCCCTTAATATGTATAGACAGTGAGCTCTACCTCTCTGTACCCGGTAATGAAATCCAGTTCATCTTCTTCACCTTCTCATCTCTTTCTTTTTGTAATTTGTTGTGGTTCTTGTGATGAAACTCTATGTAACTTTACCGCGTAGAAAGACGGTAAATTTCTTTAGGATTTACACACGGTAACAGACTAACAGGTGTTGCCTTGTGACTTGCCTGTTTGGGACATCACCGCAAAAGAAGCTGCTGAGGGGTTCATATGTGATTAGTGTCAAACTTGTAGGCCAGATGTAGACTTTACATGGAATATATGGGGTCAAAAAGGGAAGAGACGGAAGAGTTTTTGAGTTGTACTTTACATCTGGGAATTAAGCGCGAATCACATAGCCCTTATGCACGTCCTTCTCAATGGACTCTAACCAGTAAACAAAACAAACACAGAAAGTGAGAAAGACCACTCTGAATCATCTCTGCCTCTCTGAATCTCTCTCTCTATGCTCTCCCACACTAGATCTGAGTCTAGTTTCTTCTCAGTCTCTTCCTCACGGGTTTGAATTGAAAAAAAAAAAGTACTTGATCTTGAGTCTTTAGGAGTTCAGAAGAACCAGCCAACATACCAGGATCTACCCAGTGTAGGATTATTGGTGAGTCATTCAGAGCAATATTTCTTTCTCTTGGTGCCTAACTGTTGATGCCTCTGTGCTTGCTCCTGTGTATGGTTTTTTAGTTTTTGAGTTTTCACTTGCTCTGTTTATAGACTGGCATTTTCTGAGAAATACTTGTTTCTTCAATCTTTAGGGAGTTGAGGCCTCTAGACCTGAAGAGAAAACCCTCAAACTGCTTCTCAGTGCTTGATTGGTGAGTAGAGTTCAATCATTTTTTCTTTCGCTTGGTTCTTAATTCATTCCATGCCTTTGTGTTTGCTCCTGGTTGTTTCTACTCCTCTGTGTGTGAACAACTTGGTTATTTTAGGTGAAGTAGTGACCCCTGGTTTCATGAACACAACATATCTCAAGCTTTAGGTTTCACCTAGCTTCTTGATACAAGCACTTAAAAAATTTGAGTTTATTACTATTATTTACATCAACATCAGTACACTAATTTTGCATGATTTGAATAAGCAACACCAAAATCAATATGCGGTTCTTCAAGTGTTTTAGCAATACAAGTGGATCTTCTGTTTTTTTGACTGATTGAGGGGGTGATTTAGTCCATTGCACTAGTATTGGCTCTGCAGTTCTTGAAATGTCTTTTTGGCTGTTAAGGGGTGGTCTAGTCCCATTCCACTAGTATCGGCTTTTGTTGAATATATACTGTGGCTGGGAATTTACTGAGTAGATAGTGTTCTTCAAGCCTTCTATAGAATTAAGTATTAACTTTTCCTGGCTTAGTTAGTTGCAAGCGTAATTGCGTAAAATCTGCTTCTTGTTGCACCAAAATTATACATGGATCTGCTAATGCTCTCAATGTTACTCAAATAGGTCTCTCTCCCTTGCTTCACACTTGGATCATCCGGTGTTTTAAACTAGAGAATCCATGACAAAGCTAGGCCGATTAACACAACACGCGTATTTGTGACAAATGCAGAAAACACACGACATCACTTGCAAATTCTTCACCTATTTTCTACTTTTCAACAAATACTTATGGATGTGATGAATCGCAAAGGAAGGCCTTAACTGGATGCTTCCTCCTAACAGCTCATAACCCATAGAATAATAAAAATTCTTGTTTTTCGAATTGCATTGTTAGATAAGTGCTTAAGTGTGTGACCAAGAGGAGGTGATGGATCAAAAATGTGAAATTCAGTGTCATATACTCTCATTTTGGTGTTATCGTATTTGAAAATTTCGTTTAATTTTATTTGTTATATATAGACACTGGCATTTGGTTAATGATGGTTTTTAATTTCAATCTTGTGCAGGACAAGTGCCTCTCATAATCAGCCCAAGTTCGCAGACTACTTGGTGAGTGTAACATACTAGTGGTAGTTACGATTTGTGTTCATATATGCTGTTTTGGTATTAATTTGCTTGAGCGTAAACTCTTTGCCAACCCTGGTACAAGCCCTTGTAATCTTTGGTTTCACAGATATAAGAAACTTCTTATTTCAATAGAGATAAGAAATCAAAAATAAATAAAGGAAAACCTTATACAACTGGATACTCCAAACAGCTCGCTCATAACCCGTAGGAGAAGGAAAACACTTGTTTTCTGAATAGTTAGCAACGTTAGATACCAGAAAGAGGTGATGAATTGAAAGTGTAGAATCTTGCTCAAACCATTTAGGATCATGAAACTGAGTCTGCTATCCCATTTTTGACACGAAAAATGTTCCAAGTTATCCCACAACACAGTAAAATTCCGGACTCTAAATATGAGAGAGCTGGTCAGAAAAAAATCATAATAATATGCTCTCATGATTTTGTGTTTCTCTTGGTTCTCTTGTATCTGAACAATGTAGTTAGTTTATACACACTGACACGCAATGCTCACTCATGATTTCATATTTTCGATCTTTCTCAGGACAACTGCCTGCCTCTGGATCAGTTGGTGAGTAATGTAATATCTGATTTTGTACTTCTGTTGATGCTGAGATGTTCTTGTATTTGAAAATTTTATTTTGATTTTGTTCTCGCTTGTTTGTACATTTATTGGCGGTTGGTAAACGATGATTTTGTTTTCAATCTTGTTCAGGGAAACTCCACCTGTGTTAAAGAAGGATCGTAGCAATTCAATCGCTGGTGCAAACATGTTTGCGTAATATACCCCCTATCTCCTTTTTATGTTTCTCTGGTGCTTAATTCTTTCTACGGATGTTCTTGTGTTAATGTTCGCTCTAGGATAGAGACTACTACTACTAGCTAATCATAATGAATTTGGTGGTGGCCGTGGGTAGTGACGGTTATTTAACGATTCTAGTGCCACAATAATAATAATAATAATAATAATAATAATAATAATATAATAATAATAATAATAATAATAATAATAATAATAATAATAATATAATAATAATAATAATAATAATAATAATAATAATAATAATAATAATAATAATAATAATAATAATAATAATAATATTTAACGATTCTAGTTGATGTATGTTTTACTATTTTAGGCATATGAATGGGCAGCACCATATAGGTGGGCAGGAGGAGCAGGACCAAGTGCCTCCTCCCCAGGGTTTTTTCTTAGGGCATCTAGGATTATGGTCATTCATTGGAGTGATCGTAATCCTAGGCTCTATAATCACGGGGATTGCGCTGTGGAATAAGTCGCACCCCCACCCCGACGTGGCGGTGGCGTTGTGGTGTAAGCCCAACGCCACCGTCTCGTTGGACGGACAGAACGGGGCGTTCCCCGGCATCTCCGAGGCCGTGAAAGCTGCCCCAACCCTCAGCTCCAAGCGGTTTTGTATACATATAAAAGGCGGTAACTACACCGAGAGTGTACTGATTGGATTTAACAAAACCAACCTTGTATTCGTCGGGGATGGAGCTGGGAAGACTGTTTTAGCTGCTAATCAGACTTGCCGTGGCCCGAACTGCCAGAGAGCAACCCTATGTAAGTATTCTATATTCAGACTTGATTTCTTTCATAACTTGTGTTTTATTTATATGTTAGGAAGGAAGTCACCTGTTAAGGAATAATTGAAATTAATTACAGTGGTTCGAGGGGCCGGCTTCATTGCCGTTGATCTGGCAGTTGTGAGCACCGAAGAGCCAGAGAATGTTACTACATCGGTGGCGGCGGTAGAAAATCGGTCTGATAGATCGATTTTTTACCGCTGCAGCTTGAGGGGTAGCCATGACGTGCTTCGAGCCTATGAACGTCGCCAGTTCTACCGTGACACGGAAATCCAAGGTGGTTCAGGTTCCCTCGTGTATGGTGGAGCAAAAGCATTTTTCCAGAATTGCAGCCTTGCAATTAACGGCGGATCAATGAAGAAGAAGAACGTTACATATGTGGTGGCGGAGCAATCGGTCAAACATCCAAGTTTCAAAGGAGGATTCACTTTTCACTTGACTAACATCTCGGCGGCATTTGAAGTTCCGACCTCAGTTCTTCTAGGGGCTGCTCGCACGCCCTATTCCAGCGTATCCTATTTGGAGTGCAGAATTGATCTCCAGGCGGCGGCGTGGTCGACCAATGGGTTCCTTTCTAAGACCGTGTTCTTTGCCTTGTATAAAAATACAAGATTTGGTTCGCCTTGGAACAGCTCTTCTCCAGATGTCCGGATACTGAATTTCAGTGAAGCTTCCCAGCTTTCATTAGGCGGTTTCTTTGCAGTTGACTGGCTTCCACGAGACATCCCACATAAGCGTAATTTGGGCAGATAGATAGGTGGTAACTGTAATGGAGGAATATGTCATATTATGTGTACTGCTGTGGTATGTATGATGGTTGATGTCACTTGAACTTTAGGTACTAGTATTATTCTATCTTGTGTGTATCTGTTCGAACAATGTCACAAGGATATTTATTGTATCAACTAGTCGCTTGCTTCTAGCTAGCTTATAGCTTTTGATCATTATGTATGTCTGAGTGGAACTAACTGCATAAATTTTACTGTCTGATTGGGAGGTTGTGTTACAACATTTAGCCTTTAACAATATCCTGAATTTGAGGGTCAGTCCTACGCTCACAGGTTCAAGTTACTTGCAACAGCATTCTGAATAGTATTTAGAATAAGTCAACTTGTCGACTTCCAATACATGCATTTGGTCTTTATAGACTAAGCACTTACCAAAAGGTGTACATATTTTTGGGGTTGTCACCAAAACCTGCTTCGTCACTGGAGCGTAGGGCTCAATTAAGGATTGGGTAAGACATCAAGGTGGTAAATAATGTTTGAAAGCATATATTTTTTTTCTGATGGATTTGGACTTTCTTAGATACTTCCCAGCACTGTATCCTCAAATCATGAGTTTCCTTTCTCATTCATTCAGTTGAATGGTCAAACCTAAGTGTGTTGCTTAATTAGTGTCTTCTTTTCCCAACTGTAACCTATATAGCAAATCAGCTTTGAGGGCACTAGAACCTAATGGATAACTGTGAGTATTTGGTTTGGGATAATTGCAAAACCATACAACTGTGACTGATCTTAACAGGGAGTTGTAAAGAGCCTTCTATTAGTTTGGAAATTTTATGGGCTTCATTTTATGAATTATGTATGATAGTCAAACCATATGGATTTCCTTCGTTTGGTTTCATTCTGTATAAATAGACAGAGCTCTCAGAATGCATGCCTTGAGGACAAATCTATTGTCAATCAAATGAAAATGTTGAGAATTGTTTACTAACCATGTAGCAGAGATATCTAGATGAAGCTTACCGTATCATGTGTTTGCTTAAGCCTCATATTCATTCCACATGACTTCTCTACAACCCCATGTAGGCAACTTTGATTGAGACTGTTGCAATGTCAGAATCCTCAGAAATGACTCTGTAACTAACCTTTTTCTAAATTTATTTCATCAACCCATAAGTCACTAGATCAGTAGCTCTAAAATCAATGGATGTATTCAATAGACCAGAATAAGGCACACGAGTATCTACGTACAAGAGAATTTTATTTATTTATTTTTTAGATAACTTTAGCTTTCATTAATCTAGAAGACAAGCGTCCTCACAAACCAACATACAAGCTAACTTACACAGCCATCAAAGGCTGGAGCAGCAAGGGAGACGGCATGCTTTAGCACAATCATGTGCCAGCCCATCAACTTCTCCATGAAAAAAAAAATCAAGAAGAGAAGAAGTTCCTCAACCTATTATAATCCATAGCATAAATATCAGGAGGAACTGCATTTGATTTTGAGTTGAGGCAATCCACCACGAACTTGGCATCAGAGAAAACTATAATTCTTTCCAGTTTTATCTCAGCAGCATGACAGAGAGCTTTCCTGATAGCCATAGCTTCTAGGACTCTGGGTGATGAGTGAAAGCATTCAGGCTGCATATATCTAACTTTGACATTGTTGTTGCAATCTTTAAACACCATGAGTGACCAACCCTCCCTTTCCAGAGACCTTGCTAATCGCAGCATAAGCGAGAATAAAGAATCAGCTTTGGTCTGGTCATATAAGCAAGGAGAAGAGATGGTATTACCTAGCGCAGGCATCTTACTTGACCCAAGATCATGAAATTCATAAAATTTTGATGCCGATCTCTCTACAATTTGGTCAGGTCTCCATCTAATGTAAATGAAAATCCAGTCACACCATGCTTTCCATATCTCCCAACATGTTTGGGGGAAAAAGACCAAGTATGATCATCTTTTCATCTTCATAAGAGGCCACCTCATTAATGCTTGACCACCGCTCTTTTTTAGAGACAATTCAAAAGGCCGGGACCTTAGAGGAGAGAATTTCCGGACATGTTTTGAGATACTGCAATATCTCAGAATGTGAACCTCGGTCTCAAAATCTTCACCACAACAATGACAAATATGGTCCATATCTCGTATTCCTTTTTCCGCGAGATTAGCACAAAATGTCATTTACAACTCTCCAAAGTAACATCTTGATCCTTGGGCACAGTCTATCGAATTTAGGCATCCAACTTGGACCAGCCAAGTTTGTACTAGAAGAGTCTCGCCGACCTATAGATAGCCTTCCCAGTACATTGACCATTACTAACGAAATGCCATATTCTTCTATCTTTGCATTCTCCATCACCAACTAGTATAGAAAGCACCAATTTAGCCTCCTATTGCTCAAAAACATCCTTGACCAGATCAACTTTCCAGCATCTGTTAGAGTGATCAATAAGGTCTAACATATTGTGATTTTTTGCTGGCTGCAATTTGTTAATTTAACAAAAAGATCACCATCTTCTCTTGGGATCCACGGATCCTTCAAAATATCCACATTATTTCCATTTCCTACATTCCATCTCCAGCCCTTAGCTAGGGAACTTTCTTCAAGGAGGCTTCTCCAAGTCCAGGAACAATTAACCATCTTTTTTGCTTGCCATAAAGACGAGTTTGGAGAGAATTTTGCTTTGAGGACTTTCTTAAGCAGGGATGGCTCACCATTAACTATTCTCCAAGCCTGCTTTGCGAGCTAGGCTAGATTGAACGAATGCAGATCTTTAAATCCCAATCCACCACAAGATTTATCTTTGCATA
Source organism: Linanthus parryae (assembly GCA_023055425.1). Lineage (NCBI taxonomy): Eukaryota > Viridiplantae > Streptophyta > Magnoliopsida > Ericales > Polemoniaceae > Linanthus > Linanthus parryae. The sequence goes on from JALGPY010000001.1 coordinate 119,174,604, forward strand.
AAAAACTCCAACATTTCCAGTGAATTCCTCTGCTGGAAGACGAACTTGAGCTATTTTCCCACCAGAAATTAGCCATCAGAGAGTTCAATTCACTGGATTGCGTTTTTGGCAACAGGAAGCATGGCATGAGATATGTGGGTAAAGCAGATATAAATGAGTTAATGAGAACACCCTTACCAGCGGGGCTCCTCTCTTTTATGAAACTGAAAGTATGGTGTTTGGATCTTCCAATCAAGGCAGGTAACCCCAGATAACTCGAGATTTTAAAATCCTTAGATATTCTCAAAAATTCCCGCAGGATATTTATTAGGAGCTTACTAGTGCTTGGGCTGAATTAGCATTGAGATTTCTCTCTATTTACTGATTGTCCAGAAGCCACCTCATATAACTTCAACACCTTGTTGATAGCACTGCAGTCATGGACTGTAGACTTGCAAAAGAGAATGGTTTACTGATGGACTATTTCTAGCGACTCTAAAGCCAGTATTCCAGCCATTATCCTCAAAGCATTTCAGAATTGCAGAAAGGCCTTGGGGACATAAAATAAAAAGAAATGGGAAGAGTGGATCTCCTTGTCTAATACCTCTGCTAGGCGTGATTACATATCCTATATCCCCATTGATTGTAAGCCTAAAGCTTACCGTGGTTACGCATTCCACAATCCATCTAATCCACTTCATGCAAAAACCCATTTGGATCATTATGCCTTCAATATATTCCCACCTCACCATGTCAAATTCATCAAAGCCTGGATCTTTGTCAGGACCATGCTGAAACAGGCACGCATCTGTCACTGTCTTTGTAAGGTTTCTATTCATCTCATTATTCACTGCCTTTTGACATTACATAAAATTGGACTCATGTCTCCTCTGCCATCTTCCTTGTAGAGTGAAGTGAAGAAAGAGTGAAATTCCTTCTTAAGTTCCCCTGGATCAGAGCACCAGTTCTAGCTTTTGTAATAGCTCCGTGTAAGCATTCATAGTACCTTTTTTCTATTATGCCTTTCGCTTGCGCTTCCTTCTTTCTAACTAATGACCATTTCCCTTTTTGAGATTCCTTGCCCCACTTTCTCAGAAAGCTCCTGCAAGCATGATCTATGTTGTCTGGGATTGCCACCCTTCTCACCAGTATCCATTAGGTCATTAAAATCTCCCCATATGAAGAACACCTCTTGACAACTATGTAAGTACTACTAGTCGGTAAGGAATAGCAACTCAGCTTTCATCTTCATGTCATCTAAATTTAAATAAACTAAAACAGAATGCCAAGCTGAACGAAGACATAAATGAAAAAGCTACTACTCTGTTTCTTCTCTATAGCACCGGTTTGACTTTTTGACTCGTATCTTCATTTTGACCGGGTGATTTAGATAGCAAAACGATGCGATTTTGTAATAATTTTGTCACCGTGTCATAGAGCAACTTTTACTCTACAATACCATGAAAAAAATTTATCAAACAATTGCATCATTTTGCTATCCAAATCACCGGGTCAAAGTGACCTAGTGAATAGAGGTAAAAGTCAACCGGCGTGATAGAGAAGAAACGGAGGTAGTACTATATTTGACAATCCGCAGATTCACTCCTCGATTCCAAATCATACCTAATCAACCTGCAATGCATCCACCCAAAAAAACCGTTTTTTTTTTTTCGTTCAAATCATAAACTTTATACTTCGTTACACTTGAGAAGAATACCTCTCTTTGGGGCTTGAAGGTAGCTGTCTGCCTGTCAATCCCTTGTGGGTACTCATTTTTGTCTTCACCTGGGCTGGGCACTTTTTTTTATCTCTTCCATTTCCTCCTTGAATGGTATCGCTCTTCTAGTCGAGTCACCCTTCTCAGCTTCAAGACTGGGTTTGATCTGCCCATTTGGGAACGAACTGAACTAGTTTTGATTTGACCTTCTTTATTTCTATGTTGGGCTCATGTCGAAGGCAGGCCTGAACATCACTGAAATTTGAAGTATGGGCTTTCCATAACTGGTTTTAATCAAGCCCAATACTGCTGATCTGCCCACTTCGAATTGTTTTTAGATTTTAAATTTCTCAAAATTCTTAGTAGTACAGTACACATTTCAAGAATATCATCAGCAATTTCCTTCTCAAAATTATTAGTGGTGTAGTGTAGTACAAATTATTATGTGTCTGTAAACGAGCCGAGCTTAACAAAATATCTCGTGTTTGGGTTTGACTCGTTTAAATTGGCGGCTAAACGAGTCGAACACGAATTCAATTCTAATATGAAAGTCTTGTTTGCATTCCGCTCGTTTAGGGTTCGGGTTGTTCGTTGTTAGGTTTGTGAATCGTTTGACTAGCTCGTTTACGGCTCGATTCAGTTCGACGAACTTATATAGGTCTTGGATAAATATGATAATCTATAATTCTTGAATTCAAATATCACATTGTTGTTACTTAATATAAAATGCGTAAAGAAAAAAATAGCATAAGATGTATTAGTATAGAGATGTGCCTTATTTGTGCCAATGAAAGACTCACATGGTAAAATGATAAAATGTAAAGAAAATATTTATGATATTACATATTATAGAATTGCCTTTTTTCAATCATAGTAGTAATTAAGAGGTCAAATGACTGTTAAAAAGAGATTTTACACTCATTTACCTAATTTTAAGAAATTAGAAAATAATATTTTTTCTAACTATATATACATATATATACTACTATAATTTGTTTGCAAACACTAACCAACAAGCCTCTTATAAACATGACAGTAACATTCTCCGCTTGTGTGGGGGCGTGGAACTGTTGCCACTGGACGTATTTTCACAGCTACGGGACCAATTTCTCAACATCTTGCCTCTGCATTCCATTTACCAGTCTCTGACTGCTATTTATTCTTTTCGTTAGTACAGTCAAATGTATAATATATTCTGGGCAGAAATGGTTTACAACAATAACTGCTTCAGTAGGTCAAAGATAACAAAAAAAAAAAAGATCAATGGATGACGTATTTGTGAGGTAATGGGATGGATATATTGTGAAACTTTGTTTGGCATTTTTTTCAAGGTTGCAGAGGTGGGTGTAAGCATCTCCAGCAGTACTATGTATTTCTAATGCAAATTATACCTAAAAATGTTATTTTGCATTTTGCAGAAGGTGTCTTAATCCAATAGTGATTTATAAAAGTTATGCAAAACATTTTTTTCCAGTTAATCTTCACTTACAACTCGTGCAAATAGTGAATTGTGGATGAGAGAGAAATCTAAATTGTAAGAATATGGTTATCATCATGTAAAAAATGTAGGAAAATGGATTGAGAAAAAATAGGAAACATGCTCAAAATATTTTGCAGATTCAATCATCCTCACCAAGTTTTCAAAAAAAAAAAAAAAAAAGTTTGGCGAGGGTTTTGCATGTTCTGCATTTTGTACGATGGGTTCGATTGATTATTAATAGAAATTCCAAGTTTTGAAAACTTATTAATGGTTTTTATATTTTTTATAAAACGTTATCATTTTTAAGACGGCCACATAAATAATGACGACGAATTGGTGGGTAAAAACGACAAAAAGAGACTATTAAAATCATCGTTCCAACAAACAATTATGAGCAAAAATGTCGTGTGCAACAAAAATGAGGAGAAGAAATGGGCGACCAACACAAAAGTTTGTTAAACAGTCGTTGTTTAGTAAAGAACGGTGGAAATAACGGTCGTCTGAGGTTAAAGACGGCGGACAAAATCGCTGTCTTTCATTTCTCGTGGACCGATCAAACTACCAGCAGAATCATTCCAACCGTATGTCGATGAGCAATTCGTGTCTAACTTTTAATTAATGACATTTTTTTTGGGATTTAACGACGAGCATGCTCGTAAAAACAAATCGTTTTTTTTAGTAGCTGTTGAGGAGCTCTAGACGTAGACTAAGGGTACCTTCCACCTAGGAATCCGCCATTCCACCCATCATTTTTTTTACATGCTTAGTGGTTTTTGGAGTTAGTTCACCCTCGTTCCCCTCGAATGCTTTGAAGTATCTCCTCCTCAGACGTTAGTAGGATCGGGAGATTCCGGTAAATCTACTCCAGTTTCTTGCATTCTTTGTATTTCCGCGGCCTCTTCCGAAGAGAGTAGTTAGCCGTTTTGCTTTTGTAAAAAAAAAGATCGATGAGATTTGTTACTATCGGATCTAGACAATTTCTTTTATCGAAACAAATTTTCGTTGCTACAATGATATGAGCAACAATGCACTCGCCATCACTTTCCATTGTAAATTGGTGCACGAGCCAATGCAAACCGGCATAAAATTTAATCTTTCTCAATAAAGTCGGTTCCGAAGAACCAAAGTTCTAGATTTGATGTAGGACAATTAGTATTTCTTCATTCATTATAGGATTTCGTTGATTTGGTTTAAGTATTCCAATCGAGATCCACCCTACAATATGGGGTAAAAAAGTCAAAATACAATTGAATTGTTTGGGCCCACTCGTTATCAAAACGATTTTTAAGGCATCGGAAATGGAACCAGATAAGGCAATCTTAATTAATATAAGCCTCAAATGGCGTGAGTCGAGTGCGGGGAACATCAATGGGAAAGAAGCTTCTACTATTTGTTTCACTCCTTTCATTTATACTTTAAATATAAGAGCACCCGACTTTGCCCATTTGGAATGAAATCGACTTCTTTAAAGGACTCAGAAGTGTTTTACTGCGGATTTTAGACATTTTATGGGGTTGGTGGCTTGAAAAGGGTATCCTTCTCTTACACCAACAATTCAATGATGTTAAGGAGAGTGTCGATAATGAGGAATGTTAAATCATTTCCTGCACTAGTCCCTATGTTCGAGATTGACCGGGATTGGACATGAAAGTTTCCTTTCATCCGGCGCTGGAAGAGCTAGAATTCTAACCTTATTTCAGGACCGTCCTTTTATTCTTATTTTTACTTTCCGAATCAACTTTTCTGGTCTTTCTTGGTATATCCAGAAAGTAGTTAGGAGCATAAATTCGAGTTTTCTCGACATGTTCAATTAAAAAAGAAGCTTTTTTATTCTCTTAAGTTAAATAAAAAAATATCGCTCGCAAAACAACTCTTTGGATATGCTATTCGATCAGATGTATATAAAGTTAAGGGACATTTCCCTTTTGATCATCTTCACATGTACCTGCAGTAAATTGTTGAAGAAACAACAAAATCTTTCTTTTCTCCCTTCAAGACGATCATAAAAGAAAGAATTTAAATAGCGTTTTCCTGCAATCTGAAGACGGTGCCAATAATGGTGTGTTTGGGTCCATGAAATATATAACCGATTACTTATTCGACTTGAGCAAGAGCTAAGGTAGCTCTTAAAAATACGGATGTCGGTATCTAATGGTCAGATACCGAGAATGTGATGCTTCATGTTGCTCCAAGGCTTGAGGATTCATACCTGCAAAACAAGAACACATAAGGGGAAGGAGGGAGAGGGGAGGAGAGGGGGAAACACTCTCTAGACTCTCATTTTTTTGGCTACTACGGAAATTAAACATCAAAGAAAGTCAAGAACTAATACAAACTAAATAAACATTCCAATCCCCAATCTGTCGGCAAAGAGAAGCCCCTTGACAGCATTAGGCGCCTCTTCCAGAATCTTCAAATGATCCACCTATTCAGTTCCAAGGTTAGCAAGAGCATTGGAAACCTCGTTGGCATCCTTTCCAACATGTTTGATTCTTCCCACAATTCGGCTAAGAAGCATCTTTCCATCATTGATTTGAGGGTAAAAGACAAAATGCACCCACCTTACATGGGTTATATACGAAAACAACCTCATTATTTTGGGGATATACAAAAACCCCCCTGTCAGTTAACGGTGACTAATGGAAACTAACGAAACACACTAAATACCCATTTACCCTCGCATGAAAAAAAATTACCATACTATATAAATTTTTCTCCCCTTATCCCTCCATTCTACCATCTCTGCTTTCTCTCTCTCTTTCTCTTCTCTTCTCCCACTTCATCCGTCTCGCACTCACTCTCCTATCCCTATCCGCCACCCACCTTCTCTCCCCCTTCCACCTCTGTTCATCTCCATCTACCACCATCACAACCGTGAACACCCACAGCCAAAGACCAACCCAACCACCCCCACACTCTCTCTATCTCTCTCGATTGCCTCTTCGACCCATTCGTAGGACCGATTCACCTAATGGAGATCCCAATTGATGCCGGAGTTTGAGTAGAAATCCGGATCGCTCCAACTATAGAATCTGGTGTTAATGACGCTGCTGCCACCGAGGACGCGACCATGGGCATTGGGGACGCCGTCTTTGGAGACGAAGGCTTGCGCTGGAAAATTGTACGCGTTGATGTTCGTGAGGGTGGGGATGCAGCCTTCTTGGGGCATCAAATTGGGGTAAGGGAAGCCGCCACGTTCAACAAGCAGTACCCAGAAATGCTGAGACAAAGTCGCCGCCAGTGGACAGCCTGCGATTCCGCCGCCGACAATTATGTAGTCGTACTAGTTGTCCGGCGGTAATTGTGTGGCGTTGAGCAAGAATTGAAGATAAATCGGGCCTGTAATCACATCATGATTTTTTTTATTTCAGTAAAAATAACCATCTAGATTATATTAAAAGTGAACAGAAAGATTGGATTTGGGTGAAATTGGTTCTGTTGATTGTGGGTTCGCTGCCGAAATCAGCGGCGGTGGAGGTTTTTTTTTTTTTTTTTTTTTTTTTTGGCGAGTTTTAGGTTGGTCTACAGTGGTGGTTCCGGGTTTCAGACGATGGTGGTTGTGACCAAAGCCCATTGAGGTATCTTCTGCGTTCAAGGGAGATGGCGGTGGTTGAGATTGGGTTCAGGTCTTTGGGTTGGTCTACGGTGGTGGTTATGGGTTCCGGTCTTTGCCAGATTTATAGATCTTGGGGTTGGTGTTGGTGTTGGTGTGTGTGTTGGTGTTGGTGTTGGTGCTGGTGCTGGTGTTGGTGCTGGTGGTGGTGCTGGTGGGGTGGTGGTGGTGGTGGGGGTGGTGGTGGTATTGCTGGTGGTGTTGAAGAACACCAAGAACACCAAAAACAATAAATGTATGGAAATTTATGTGAATTCACCATTTTAAGGGTATAATGGTCCAAAAAAATTGATTTAACATAAGAGTGCTATTTGTCTAACGTCCATCCACTGACAAGGGGTTTTTTGTCTTTGACAAGGGTTTTTTTGTATATCCCCGAACAATGAAGTTGTTTTTTTATATAACCCATCTAAGGAGGGTGCATTTTGTCTTTTACCCTTGATTTAAGTGTTCATGGATGATGGGTCAGTGGTGGTCCCTTCGAAGATGTTGACTGCCTCCAAGCAGTCGCTTTTAATTTCAAGGTTGACCCATTTTTTTGTAGGCAACCGTCAGTCCTCTTTAGATGCTTAAAATTTCACTCTCTAAACTGGTACATCCTCTGATTCTGCCAATGAAGCCAATTCTCCATTCTCCATTGTTGTTCCTGAACACGCCTCTAATGCCAGACTTATCATTGTTTAATCTTACACATTCGTCAACATTCAGCTTGAACTGTCTAGCCACAAGTAAGCCACAATGAGAGCTAGACACAGACCGATTAAAATGAAAAATATTAGATTTGTAAAAGAAAGCTCCCTGGGTGACATGAGTCTGCTTTCTGATAATCTGCACATAAGTCATGTCAGTCTCGATGGTACCGTTAAAAATAAGATTATTTCATCTAAGCCAAATATTCCAGAGAGTAATAACAAACAAAGTGCAATAGTCGTTGCCGGTTGCTACACGGTTGCGAGAACGAGCGATGGACATTACACAAGTCTGTGCTCTCTGCGAGGAAGGTAATGAAGGTGAAACTCATGTCTTTCTAGAATGCTTGTATGCACAACAAGTATGGAAAATGATGATGGGCCAGAGTTTTACAAGTACTCTGCATGGGTCAATCAGGGACACAATTTTTGAGATTATGAGTTCTCAGCCTCGATCAGTTTGTGAGCTTTTTGCAGTAGGTGTATGGGCTATATGGCGCCAGAGAAACAACATTCGCTTCAATGGCGAACAGTGTGAGCCTGCCAAGGTGGCTTCCTCTGCTTTGGTCTCTGAAACCTGGTTTCGAGAGGCTAAATTGGGTGGTGTTCTTGGAGATCATATGGAAATGCTTACTGATGAAGCGTCTAAATGGGTTTCGCCACCTACTGGAGTAGCAAAGGTGAACGTGGATGCATCTTGGGTAACTCATGGTCATGTGAGTGGGTTGGGTTGTGTTCTCCAAGACAATAATGGTTAATTCATGGCTGGACGACATCAACGCAGAACTCGTCTACGGTCCCCTTTGCTAGCAGAAATTGCAGCGACTTCAGAAGGTCTTCGCCTTGCCATGGAACTAGGTTTACAAGATATTGTGGTGGAGATGGATTGTCTAGTTGCAGTCAAGATCTTTTCTGACCCACAACTTTGCAAGATAAAGATGATAAGTGCTATGTCAGAAATGAGAGAACTCCTGGAAGAATGCCAAACAAATGCAGCTATGTTTCGCAACATATCCTTTCTTTTGTGGGAAGAGAAGGCAATCAACTGGCTTATACGTTCGCTTAGAGAGGTTACATAAAAGATGATGTATCGTTCTATTCTATTATTCCGGATTGGACTAACTCTGTATATCTTTCCGACATTATGGGCTCGACTATCCAAATTTAATGAAATATTTTTATCTAAAAAAAACAAAGTGCAATGATCAAAATTGTTCACAAGGCTCTTCTTTATTTTATATTGAAAAGAATCCAATCGAAGGAATTAAGATTATTTCAGCATTGAGCCAATCTGGACACAAAGTCTTATTCCAAATGTTAGTCACTTTGGAACAGACTCTGAAGAGATGATTCTGATCCTCACATTCAAGCCCACAGGCTAAACAAGTGTCAATATCCGTCAAACCTCTATACTTTCTACTGGTATTAGTAAAAAGTATTTTATGAAGCAAGGTCCAGACAAAATGGATAAGCGTGTACGAGAGAATCCTGCAGAGAGAATTCAATATACACCAAGAGTAGAGGATAGAAAGGACGCAACAAGTGTAAGGTTGTGTGTAGGGAGAGAGTAAGACAATAGCACTGTATGAGAGAGAGACAGGATTTTGGCAGAGCTTCCGCGTATCTCAGATGATTCCTCCCTTGTATGGAAGGGTTAACGATCCTATATATAACGGAGAATGTGACCGTTGTAGTGTGTTAATGCGCCCATTAATGGCGGCTTAATTAGCTTAACCACAACGGCACGTTCGTCCGTGTATATAGGGACCGTTACAGCACGTTATCCGCGTATACCGGAACCGTTATGAGGTTGACCGGGTTTATGGAGCTCGTGCCATAAATCTCTCAAAGGAAGTTACTAGGGGTCGCGCGCGGGCTTGGTTGTCGCTCGCGCGCGACAGGACTTACTCTATCCTCCAAACCACTAAGTCCCTACAAGTCCCGTGTGGTGGTATGCGAGGGCCCTGTCTCGCAGCCCCCACGTGGATCAGCGCAGATGGTGATCCAGTGTTTGGAGCACAGCTAGGTGTGCTAGATGGTCGCCACGTGGCTAAGATCTGCCTGTCTAGAAAGCACTATCTACATTAGCCCCCTTTCTGCGCGTGAAGACGCATAGCCGGATAGGCTTCAGTGCGCAGGAACCAACGTACGCGTCGCCGCCACGCACCAATTAAAATACACGCAAATTCAGCCCCCGTGCGTGTCATTATGACCTAAAATCCCTAGAGTCGTGCCGTCTGGTCTTTTAGGGTTTTAGGCATGACGTCAGCTTGTCCTGTGATTGCGCGATTCAACGGTGACGGTTGCGATTCGACTACTGAAAGGATGCAACCCTTCATTGTTTTTGGATAAATACTCTGTGCTCTCCATTGCTGCAAAGCATCACTTCTTTCTCTTAAAGTGAATGATACCCGGAAGCCTTCAAGAGTAGATTCAAATAATCAATCATCAATTCTTTCTTGTCAATCGTCTCCTTCAACTGGCTTCATCCAAGCAAGCTTTACCAAAACAAGGTTGGCTTTGCTCAATTCCATTTAATGTACTGATATATGCTTTGAACTGTATTGGATCTGCAAACCCGTGACTATCGAAACATGCTATTTGTTGAAAACTGCAAAAGAAGACCTTTTTCTTTAAACCCAGAATTGCAAAGCAAAAGATCCCTTGTTCTTTAAACCCAGAACCAATCTAATCGCCAGATTGCAACGATTTTGAATGTGGGACTTCTGAGATTCCAAGTAATATAAACGATTCCGATGTTTCGCACCCAAATTTGATACTGAACTGTTCGTCTTCTCTTGACAAAACATAGTTGTTGCAAACTGAAACTAAACTCAAACTGATTCCTGAAATTCAAACTGAAAGTGTGTGTATTTCTCCCCCTTTTTTCTTGCTCTTCCGCAGGAATGGCAAAGACAAAAGGAACCAAATCCGTTAAAGAGGTCGAAGAAATACCTGATCTTCCCCAAACCCTATGGCGGAAAGCCCCCTATTTGGGCGGAAAAGATTTTTATCATGCTAGGGTTAAGGTGAAGAACCTGCCGACTCCTGTTCCCTCTGAAGAGTTGCAAACATTGACCCCACCTATTAACGCAACCATGCTGGAATTGATCGATTCCAAGGATGTGGTTCGATTAGGGGTTGAAAATGGGTTTTTCCCCCATACTGCAATTTGTACCCAGGCGTTTGTCCAGAAATTGGACTTCATGGATGAGTGGATCGACCATGTATTGACCAGCCATGCCATCACATTGAACAATGCTAGCATCTATTTCGCCGTTCGTGCTATGAAGGGTGCTGTCATGAAGTTGGACCAGTCCATGCTTCTAAACCTTCTCTCGCGCTACTCGCCTGCGACTCACACATTCCACTTTGCTGAGTTCGAGGCTGCTCCCACTCTGGAAGATGTACACATGTTGTATGATCTTTCTCCTGTTGGTGAGGTGGATCCTCTAAGCCCTTTGAGGACCGATCCGGAACTTTCTCTATACAAGCAGATGGAGGAATGCTTGTCAGAGGTAAAGAAAATTTCCACACGGTGGACACCTGCGAAACTTCTGCCCGACTGGCAGCTGGTTGATACATCTGCCAAGAACACTTGGGGAAAGTGGGTGCAGTACTTCTTCCGCGATTATGCGAGTAGTAGTATCACCAAGAAACTTCTGATCCAGAACCCAAAGGCGAAAAATTATGTGAACGGGAAAGGTTATCATCTGACCCTGTGTGCTTTTCTCTGCGCCTGGTTATCGAGGTACCTAATCGATGGCCACCCTCATGATGGGGTTTTCTACCATGTCCTCCCTCTTGCTGTGAAACTGACCCTTGGTCAAAGAGTCGCACTTGGGCCGCTAGTCTTGGGCACCCTGTACCACAAATTGGATCAATTGGTTGTGGCGACCAAGGACTCTCGCGGTCGCCTGGATGTGTTAACCTATGTTAACATCGCATTCTTGACCATGTGGGTTTTTGAGCGATGGCCCTCCTATGCTCCTGTTCCTTCTAGGCCCAGCAAGTGGTGCGCCCAGGTGCGGAGGAAGAACTCTCTAGTGGAAGGGTTGCTAGATTGTTTGGAACTCATTTCCCTAAGTGTACCTGGAGCCTGATATGCGATGATCGCAGCAAGTTTACGGCCAAGCCTTATGCCACGCGCATTGAAAATGTGCGATGGTTCCCAAAGTTGAATCTGGCAGACCTGTTGCTTTCTCGGAAGATCTTCTTTTCGAGGATCATAAGCGTTTCCACGAGCGCTATCGCGAATTCTTCTGCTGGTGTCTAAGAGGTTCTCTTCCTGCTCTTGCGGAGTATGTTCGCGAGCTTACTCCCAGGTACGAGAGGATCACAGTGGATGTCGATCCCACTCGCGTTTCTCCCCAGTTTGGCTTTGATGCGGTGGCACCATCAGTCTGGCCCCAGTCCATCATAAGAGGCTGCTACAAATAACTACTGTCTGGTGAGTGCAAAACGATCTTAAGGAGTAACCTTCCCTTCGATCAACCCCCAGGTAGCCGCGCAGGTGGCTACTCCAAGAATTAGGTTGCCTACTGGACTACCCAGCAGGCCAGATTTGAGACACAGTCGACCCCTCGGCTAAGCAGAGCTCCTGTGATCAAGAGGAATTCCTTTCCCTTCCGTCCTAACTGTAGCTTGGATGACTCCCAATATGGCTGATACTCATTGTTGGACCATGAGAATCTCTTGTGCCCCTCCACCATCCTTGAAGAGAAGATGGCCGAAGTTAGGGAAGGCGCTTCGCATGTCATCAAGTACAGCGAAGATTTTGCCAAGGTAAACAATTTCCTCTGCGTGCTTTAAGTTTCTTTCCTCTGATATGTCAAAAATTATGCTCCATTTTTTGTTTTAGTGCTATCTGAGGAGGTTTGCTTCTGGCGAGCGTTCCAAGTCGCTGATCAACACCATTGTTGCTAAGACAAGGTAGGGTGAGCCGATTCGGCTAGCAATGGGAATGAATCTCACAATTGAGGCTCGAATTCGCGAGGTAATGGACGCATTTGCTGACTCGCTAATAGACAACACCCCAGCGTTGTCTCCTCCTAGGGACGCTCCATCTCCTCCAACAGTTGCCGCTCCAAGGGCAAAGAGACCAAGGCAGAAGGGAATCACAATCTCTTCCCCTAGGAGTGCTCCAGCTTCCTCCCCTGCGAAGTCCCTTACTTCCAAGGACAAAGGCAAAGGTTGCATGCCAAGCGAGGCGCGGAAAGAGGTCGCAGTCGAGACCTTCGTTCCATTTGGTCAGGAGGAAGAGGAGGATGAGAGAAGGGAGGTGAGAGAGAGAGAGATGATGACGAAGAAGAGGAAAGAGTCGAAGATGACAAATAAGAAGGAAGAGGCGAGATACAAGGGGAAGATTTGGAAGGTATCTCTAACGAACTTATCTTCTCATTATCTTAGCTCTCGCAGTCTTTATCGAACAGTTTGTTCCTTCGCAGATGATGATGCAGAAACCATCAGCGACCTTCTGGCCAAGAGGCAGAAGAGGGGTTCTCACTCTGGTGTTTCAAGCAAAACCATAGACAAGGACATCCTTGCTGAGTCTAGGAGAACAGCTGCGGAGGATGCTGAAAGAAGAAGGAAGCGAGAAGAAGATGAAATTGAACGCATAAAACAAAGGAGCTTGGAAGAGCAACAAGTTGACGACTTGGCGCGGCAAACCGATAAGGAAGATGCGGCTCAAGAGGAAGATGCAGCTCAAATCGATGAGAAAGATGCGGCTCAAGAGGAAGATGCGGCTCAAGTGGAAGATGCAGCTCAAATCGATGAGAAAGATGCGGCTCAAGAGGAAGATGCGGCTCAAGAGGAAGATGCGGCTGCTCTGGAGCAGGCTCAAGCGGATTTTGAGGAAATCGCGGGTGGTAAACAAGGTGAGATTTTTAACCTTGCTGTGACTTATCAAGAGGTAATTAGGGGTGCATTAAAGCATGACTTGTCAAAAGCTGACATCCGCCGATGGCTAGTAAGCAAGTGCGGTGATCCCTCAGGTAATCATTCCAACAGTGTTTGTAAACTAGGCTTAATAACCCAAGCATTATCATAACTGGTTTCTTCGCACCCCAGGTCACGCTCACCTTAAGGATGTGCTTAACGAAGATACGTTAATAGGATATGGTGTCGCGTCTTTAGCATATGATGAAGATGCCACAATCCCACCTACGCGTGGAGGTGCTCGCTCTTGGTTTATCAAAAATAATAAAATATTGTATGATACAAGTTTTCTCACATTTTCCTGTCTTGTGTCGCAGGTAATGCTGATGAGGCCGTGCTGGAACAAATAAGTCAACCCTCTGCGTCTTATGCCCCAGAGCGAAGCTCTCATGTCGAGAAGCCTGTCGCAGCTGCCGAGTATGCATGAGAGCCCTTGGAGGATGTCATCGAAGTTTCTGATGATGTCGAAGCTGACACCGTACTGATGGAGGAAGATACTAATGCTGCAGCTGAGGAAATGGAGGCAGATGCTGCTGAGGCAGAGGTTCATGAGCAGGTCGTGGAAGATGTAGGATCACATGCGAATGTGAATGTTCAAATGAGTGCTCCTGAGTCTCACGAGCCCTTCGCACCTGAAGGCATTCCTAATCGAGCAGCAGCTTCTACTGTTGCCATTCCATCAGCAGGGATTGAGCCTCCATAGGTTCCTCAAGCATGGAGCTTTTGGAGTTCGCAAGTAGGAGCTGCAATCGCACCTGGTGCGGCCTATACCCTTCCTGCCAACTATGAGGAGCTAGAGCTCGCAGCTGATAGAAGAGCAATGGAGCGAGGACAGTCTTCAGCTGTTCCAGCAATGCGCATCCCTTCTTTGCGCGAGATCCTTGAAGGAACTGGTATGTTACCGTTTTTCTTGTTCGCATCCTGCACTTTTTATTTACAAGCTTCATGCTCTAAACTTGAATCAACATTGTTAGGTTTGAAGCAAGCTGATGTGGACTGGCTGGTTCGGATGCGTCTCTCCTATCCTCGGTCATTTGCGAGGTCTCTGGAGATAGAACCTTTCAACAGAAGATTGTTCTTGACCGAGGCCATCTGGATTTTAGAGCAGCTGTCTGTGGCCACCCCTGCGACCATCTCCCCTCAGAGCGCGCAGCTGCATTTCAGCATGTGCCAAGGCCTTCAAGCCAAAGTTCAGGGCAAGCTAGGCTTCGGGTATCTTGTCAACAGAGTCACCCAGATTCGCGCGGCTGTGAATTTGAAGCGCGACTTCCATAACCTCGCAGCTGAGGGGCAAAAGGTAGAGAAGCAAAGGCGAGCAGCTGAAGCGAGAAGTGGACCAAGTGACAAATACGTCACTCTTGTTTTCCCCTGATGACCCCCAGATCAAAGATTTATTTTGAAAAATAGAAAGTATTTGTTTTGAACAAAATGTTGAAACATTATTGTAATGTTGCTAGGGTTTCTCCCTTTTTTTTATTCAAGGCTTGAATGCCCGTTTTGCCCTTTCCGGGATTTGCTCGAATATTTTTATGTGTATCAATTATGACGTCACCTGGTGACATGTCCGCCTTGATTTTCGCTCTAACTGCTTATCAGATAAGCACGCCTTCCTTGGGAAGTCCATCCGTATTATGACATTCCGTCATTAATTAGGGCACACCACCGAATCGTCGTAGCCTTTAGTAGGGTAATTGAATGTTACCTCTTTCGAGACGTAAGTGATTGATTCTTTCCCCTTTTCCAAGATTTGCTGACTCAGCTAGGGAACTTAAGGGTCTCCGTAGGGTCTATATAAACCCTGCCCCTTGCTGCTTGGGTTCTTCATCCCAAAATGTGGCTTGCCATGAGTCCTTACGACTGCTGGCTTCAATGCTTGAGCTTTGTTGATTCATGGCAATTTCAAGTTGTGAAACCTGAGTTTGTGCTTTGTGCTATAGAAATAGCTTCCAAGATCTTCTTTACGAAGCTTATTGATCTTCATAACCATCGTAAAGAAGATGCACATAATACCTCATGCTTGCTCGAAAAATTTTCTTCGTCTATCATGCTTGCAGGTCGTACTTCCGGCTGCCTTCCGGCGAGGTGCAGTGCTGTACTGACCTTCTTACCAACTCGTAATGAACGGGGGACTTCTCCTCTAGCTTTCCCGGAGGATAATTATTTGCCTCCACGTTCTTGAACTCGGGGTGGCGAGCCATTGTGCTCGTCTCCGTGGACAAGGAGCCTCCTGCCCCAGGAGTTGTTGCCTGCCTGTTCTTCACCGCCGCATACACCTGAACAGGTGGTTCATCGGGCATATCTCTTGGGCAGAAGACCAGACAGAGGCCTTGTCAGATCCTGGGATCTTGAAGATGGCATCGCATAGCTTTTGTAGCGTTTGTAGGCCGTTCATTTTATAGCAAGACCTTTCTTGCTACAGATCTTTGGTCGCAGACTATAATGTCGCATAGCTTTTGTTAGGACCAGTAGGCCGATCATTTTACATTAAGGATTTCCTTTCTGTATAACTTTCGCCTGTAGGCTGCTATGTAGATGAATTGTATGTCATTTTGACTATGTAATTAGCTCATCCTGAGCTTTTGCTTGTAAGCTGCTATCTAGACAGATAAATTGTGAGTCATTTTGACTCTTAATGAAATATAATTTGAGTATTTTGCTGTTCTTCATATGATAGAACATTTTGTAATATCGCATGCGAGTTGGCTATAAAACAAGTTATGTTTCATTCGCCTTTTGCATTTAGCCATTTGCTTGCGGAATTCTGCGTTCCACACAGGGTGTTGCTGCTTTGAGAAGCTATCGAATAGGTAGGTTTGCAGACCAGTTTACATCGTACATTAGAGCTACAATCTTAGGCAGATGAGCTTTTAGACCATTTAAGATTGCATTCGCATAGTTTTGCTATCTCGGCAGATAGGCTTGATGATCAATGCAGTTCGCGTTTGCATAGTGCTGCTATCTCGGCAGATAGGCTTTAAGATTAATTTAGATCGCGTTCGCATAGTGCTGCTATCTCGGTAGATAGGCTTTAAGATCGATTTAGATCGTATATGCATAGTGCTGCTATATCGGCAGATAGGCTTTAAGATCAATTTAGATCACGTTTGCATAGTGCCGCTATCTCGGCAGATGGGCTTTAAGATCAATTTAGATCGTATATGCATGGTGCTGCTATCTCAGCATATAGGCTTTTCATTGTCAAGAAGTAGAGAAGTAAATGAAGCGTTAAAAGACAGCCAAAGTCGTAAAATTCTTCCCATATGGGAGAAGTCCTTTATTATAATCATCCTCATTTGGGAGAGGCAAAATTACAAATCCCTCATATGGGAGGAACGACACATGAGTCTATCATAACACTAGACATGAATAGGCACTGTAATCTGATGCATGTAAGGAGAGAAGTTAGGGATAATACTTCTTAATCCAGCGCATGTTGACTGAGCTTGGGGTTGTGGCCGTCCCATGTAGCCTTTGTATGTTGCAGTAGCCACTATCAAAGACTTCTTTGACTTCAAAAGGTCCTTCCCAGTTGGCTGCGAATTTTGGGTGAGCCGCCTCCCGCATGCAGTGATCCGATGCGCGCAAGACCAGGTCCCCGACTGCGAAGTCTCGACGTTGGACTGTTTTGTTGTACGCACGGGCGATCCTCTCCTGGTACCGCTTATTAGTCCGCTTAGCTTGCTCTCGCTTTTCTTCCAATAGAATCAAGTCATGATCGCGCTGATTGTCGTATAGTGCGTGAAAGGCCAACCTTGCAGAGTTGATTTTTACTTCCGCCGGGACAACAGCTTCAGCTCCATAGCACAAGAGAAATGGGGAGACTCCTGTGGGAGTCCTCGGAGAATTTCGGTACGCCCACAAGGCTATGTTCAAAGAATCAGCCCACTTTTTGTGGTCGTCCGCAACCATCTTGCTCAGGACTCTTAGCAGCGTTTTGTTGGTCGCTTTTGCTTGACCATTCCCTTTTGGATAATAAGGAGTAGAACATATCTGCCTTATGTTGTACTCCGCTAGCTTTGCAGCTACTTGACGATTGACGAAGGGGGTACCATTATCTGAGAGAATTGTGTTAGGAATCCCGAACCTGTATATGATGTTCTCTTGTATGAAATGGACTATAGCAAGCGCATTTGCTATCTTCAACGGTATTGCCACTACCCACTTGGTGAATAACTCCGTCGCGGTGAGAATAAACTGATTCCCGTGCGAGGCTGGTCAAATAGGGCTGACAAAATCCAAAGACCAAGTGTGAAACGGCCATGGTGTCCCGAATGCATGTAGGTCTACGGCAGGGGCATGCACGAGGTTGCCTTTGAATTGACACTCCTGGCATCTCCTTACTTTAGCGCGGCAATCTGCCTCCATGGTAGGCCAGAAGTAACCAACTGTGAGAAGCTGTCTGCATAGTTTCGCACCTCCCTGATGTTCCACTTGGTGAGATAGGTCCATCACCTCTTGCGCTTCCTTACTGTCTAGGCATCGAAGCAGATTACCCTCGTGACCTCTTCGCCAGAGTATGTTTTCTTGCACCACATACCGAGCTGCTTTCCTTTTCAGTTTCTCGGCTTCTTTTCTCGATTCGGGCTCGATTCCCTGTGTGAGAAAATCGAATAGTGGCTTTCTCCAATCCACGTCGTCATCGACCAGAGCAATTGTTAAAGAGTCCTTGATCAGTGCACAACTCTCGCAATTTCCTTGAATCAACGCCGCAGCCGCTGACATGTTCGGCCAGTGAATCCCATACCTTTGGGCTTTTCGATAGATTGATACTTCACTTTCCCCGCAAGTATGCTGGTGCATCTTTTCTAACAGCGCTTGTCCCTCCTGATGCGAGACGCATCACATGAGTATCCCACCTGGGCCTCTGTAGTAGAGAGCGTTGTCATGTATGCAGTACCCCTTAGTGGATGCCCTGTTTTCTTTACTTGTTCCTTCTGCGATGGCACGCAATATTGGCTTCCTCTAGTCTGCATCGTCCATGCATTCATCCTCATACGCGTCCTCTGTCAATGCCGACGACGTTTGCACTTCAATCGAGATTCTCGCGGGACACTTATCCGTACTAACCTTGGATCCCAGGGTGGCTAAAGCATCAGCATGCCGATTATCTGCTATGGGTTTATGCTCGTACCTGACATCGCAGAATTGTTGCACCAGCTTCTGTACCAAAGTTCGGTAAGGCAGTAGGTTTACCTCCTTTAAACCATACTCGCCCGAAGCTTGTTTGACGATTATCTTGGAATCCCCCATAACCGTCAAATTGCTTACTTCTAGTGCCCTTGCTGCGCGAAGACCTGCAATGAGAGATTCATACTCTGCTTCGTTGTTGGTGACTGCGAAGTCGAGCTTTGTGGACATCTGTATGACCTCTCCATCGGGCTTTGTCAGAACTATTCCAATTCCTCCACCTTTCCTTGTCGACGACCCGTCGAAATGGAGCGTCCAGTAAGGCAACTCAACTGCATAGATCTCGGGTCCCTCTAGTTCTTCCTCAATCACAGGCTCATGGCTATTATCAGGGAACTGTGCTAGCAGATCTGCCACCGCCTGCGATTTGATTGCCCGGGGTCGAACGCACGTGATGTCGTATTGAGAGATGGTCATATATCATTTTTCCAGTCTTCCACCAGGAGAAGTGTGAGTCAAGAGGTACCGTATAGGGTCACTCTTTGTAACCACTGCCACTTTGTGTGACGAATAGTGCTTCAACTTTTCTATTACAAAGAATAGAGCAAGGCAATGACGCTCGATATCCGTGTACCTTGATTCTGCTGGCTGCACTATGCGGGAAATATAGTAAATTGGCCTTTCTTGCCCTTCATATTCCTGAGCCAAGAGTGCCCCTATAGACTTCTTTGTCGATGTTAGGTATAGCAAAAGTGGCGATCCGAGCTGTGGTGCGATCACTACCCTTGATGATGTCAGCAAGTCCTTTAGCCTTCCGAACGCGGTTTCATGCTCTGTGGTCCAATTGTACACAACATCTTTCTTGAGAAGATAGCTGAAGCAGAAGGTAATTTCTGCGATCGCAGGGATGAACCTTCGCAGGTAAGATAGCTTCCCCAAGAATGTCTTCAAAGCACTTTGGTTGTGCGGCGCCGTCATGCTGGTGATGGCTGATACTTTTGCAGGATCAGGCTCGATGCCCTGGCGATGTATTACACATCCCAAGAACTTCCCTGAGGTCACCCCGAATGCGCACTTCATGGGGTTCATATTTAGCTGGAAACTTCTGCATCTTTCGAATACTTTCCGCAGGTCCCCCAAGTGGTCCGCTTCTTCCTTGGACTTGACAACCAAGTCATCAACATAAAATTCCACTTCTTTGTGCATCATGTCGTGGAACAGAGCCATCATGGCTCGCTGATAAGTCGCACCTGCGTTCTTGAGTCCGAAAGGCATAACCGTGTAATTGAAGACTCCCACTGGCTTGATGAACGCGGTTTTCCGTGCGTCTTCAGGGTCCATTTTGATCTGGTTTTATCCACTGAAGCCATCCATAAAGCTAAACATGCGATGACCCGCGGTCGAATCGATGAGCAGGTCGATATTGGGCAGCGGAAAATCGTCCTTGGGGCAGAAACGGTTAAGGTCTCGGAAGTCCACACAAATGCGAAGTTGCCTATTCTTCTTCACCACATGCACGATGTTAGCCAACCATGTAGGATGGTGATTTGGCTCGATGAATTTGGCAGTTAGCAGTTTGACAATTTCTTGCTTGATTTTCACGTTGATCTCTGGCCTGAAGCTCCTTGTGCTCTGCTTTATCGGCTTAGACCCTGGAATTACATCTAACCTGTGCATGGTGATGCTCGTGTCCAGACCGGGCATCTCATCATATTCCCATGCGAACACGTCTTTGTACTCAGTCAGGAGCTGCAACAGTCTTTCTTCCTCTTCGCTCGTGAGGTCTGCACTTAGAAAGACTGGTCTCTTCTTTTCTTCGCCTGGGCTTAGGAATACCTCCTTCAGCTCCTGCTTCTGCGGTTTGGGTTTATCCTCCATGCACTCGGGCGCCTCTTTTAGCTTCTCCTCTAAAACACCCGGTGTCGGCTTGTCTAATTCCATGACATGCTCGATCTGATTGATTTGCTCAGGGATATCTCCATGCTCGCGTGGGGATATCCCCGCGCACCTTCGTATGCGGTAACACTTCTTCCTGTTCGCGTAGAAGATTTCTATCTCCTTGCCCGCGGGATCGTGTTTTACTATCCTTTTCAGGGTGTACACATTCTTTCTTTGATAGGCAATCCGTGGTGCCTCTTCTTGCGTAGACGACTTTTCCTTGGCCTCTTCCCTTGTCACCATCACTCCTGTGGGTGATTGATCCTTGATGTCCTCCCATCGAGGCAAAGGAGTCGGATTAAACGGCCCCGGCGTTTGCTCATCTGCCATTTCAGTGAACCATACTGCCTCGGTGAGGTGCGCCTCATCTAGATTGAAAGGGTTTACCGAAGCTGGTATCTCCACTATTCTGTCGTTCCAGATAGCTTTCATCACCTGGTGAGCTGTTGAGGGGACTGCATCGAAGCGATGAATCCAGGCCCTGCCAATGATCATGTGATACGTAGTGTTCGCATTGATGACATAGAATTTGGCTGAACACTTGATTTTGCCAATCTGGACACCCAGACGGATCCATCCTATCGTCATCCTGGAGTCACTTCCAAACCCCATCATCGGGGATGGACGTCTGACAATCTTCTGCTCCGGGATTCCCGCCAGCTTCAGAGTGTTAAGCGAGACCACGTTAACTGCCGCTCCTCCCTCGACAAACGCTCTTTTGAACTCAAAACCATTGATTACTGCCGTTACGTACAAAGGCTTCTGGTGGCTCGCATCTGTCTTCTTGTCGCTTGCGGAGAAGGTTATGACCTTTTCTGTAGAGCGGGATGCCCTGACAACCTTCCCGTTGGAGACCACGATATCTTCCTCGTAATCTTCCGCTATCCTCAGGATCGCCTTTGTCATTTCCTTCCGGCATTTCTCCGAAAAGTTCATTTCATCGAAGAACCTGCTGAACCCGTGCGACCCCTTCATCCGATCGGCACGTTCGTCCTCCGTGTTTATGCTGTAATCCTCATCATTGTAGACTTCGGCAACGATGGGTAGACCGTCTTCCGCAATCTCTTCGAGGTCCATAATCTCGATCATGGAAACCTCTTTGCCCTTCGGCTCTTGCTCCGCATGGGCATGCAGTGAATTGTTTCGCACATCCTGCCTCTGGTCGCTGACAATCAACT
The DNA here is from genome assembly GCA_023055425.1 of Linanthus parryae. Classification (NCBI taxonomy): domain Eukaryota; kingdom Viridiplantae; phylum Streptophyta; class Magnoliopsida; order Ericales; family Polemoniaceae; genus Linanthus; species Linanthus parryae. The sequence goes on from JALGPY010000001.1 coordinate 119,196,265, forward strand.
CACCGTCTTTCAGCTTTCGGCTCACCATGTTTCTGAGCTTCTTGCAGTCATCCGTGGGGTGCATGATCTTTCCGTGGAATTCGCACCACTTTGGGTCCCTCATCATTTCCTTTGAGGGTATCCTTTCAAGCGGCGGCAAGATACCATCTTTACGCCATTGCCTACACAAGTCACTCGCTTCCTCTACCGAACATGGTAAAGGTGGCGCATCTAAGTTTGTAACCCTCGGCTGCTTTTGTGGCGAGACTGTGTTCACCTCAGCCTCACGTCCCCTCTTGTAGCTGAACCTCCCAATTTTAAAGGTAGTCCCGCTCAGGGATCGCTCAGGGGCGTGCTTCTTTTTATGCCTCTCCACTATAGGCTCTATGTTCTTTGTGCATTCGATTAGCTTTGAAAATGTAGGAGTTTGTAGGTTGATAAGCATACCTTTTTACTCGTCTTGCATGCCTTGCAAACATATTTCCACGAGCCTGCCCTCAAGCACTTCGTCTCTGCATTCCAAGGACTTGGCTCTGAACTTCTTAATGAATGTCACTCCATCCTCCTCGCGCTTCTGGTACATGCGAGAGAGATGAATCATTGTCACCTTTTCTTCCACCTGGAAGAATTTAGTATAGAACTTCTGGACCATGTCGTCCCAAGACTTCACGGATCCGGCCTCCAACGTCCTGTTCCACTTGTAGGCTACGTTCCCCAGAGATTTCAGGAACTCACACATCAGCAACTTAGAATCGGCCCCATATGGCCCCATCACATCGATGAAGCGCATGACATGCTCGTGGGCGTTTCCGTTGACATCTTAGAACTTGTCCCACTTAGGAGCCTTGTACCCGGCAGGGTCAGGCATGAGGTAGATCTCGCGTGGGATAGGTGGGTCATTGTCAACCTTCGGGATAATGGTATCAGCAAAAGGTTGGTTAGCCAAGAAAGTTTCCATGCGCCGTTGCAGCGACGTCATGCACTCCGGTGCACTTCCCCCAGCAGCAGGAGGAGGGGTTGTTGCAGTTGGAGGCGACACATATGCCGCGGCCGGGCTAGGAGCGTACTGTGAATTCACGTTGCCCCACGTCGCCGGCGGAGGAGGCAAAGGGTATTGTGAAGAAGGATTGGGTGCCAAGGTTGGCAGTTGAGGAATATGAGCGGTAAGAGGCAATATTTGATCTGTTTGCCCCTGAACTGAGGGCAGTTGCACTGTTGTCGGTGGGGTTTGAAGGTTAGGGTTAGGTGGCGTGGGTAATACTCCCAACCCTTGAGTGGTGGAGGCTCCTCCTCCCTGAGAGACGGCAGTGGCCGATGTGGGATTCAGGGCGAGGGTCCCCAGGATGGCCATTATCCGTTCCATCTGTGCGGATTGAGCCTTAAGAGCTTTCGCCTGATTCTGGATGGTGGCGTTCAAGGCCTCTAGCGTCGGAGCCTCACCGGAGGCCGTAGGAGTGTGACGGGTCTCCTCTCCCGAGGTGGTCTCCGTGGAGGGCGATCTGTTACTGACATCATCTTCATGAGACATGGTTGCTTGCAGTGGTAAGTTCATGTCGGGTTCACCAAATGTGTACGAGAGAATCCTGCAGAGAGAATTCAATATACACCAAGAGTAGAGGATAGAAAGGACACAGGAAGTGTAAGGTTGTGTGTAGGGAGAGAGTAAGACAATAGCACTGTATGAGAGAGAGACAGGATTTTGGCAGAGCTTCCGCGTATCTCAGATGATTCCTCCCTTGTATGGAAGGGTTAACGATCATATATATAACGGAGAATGTGACCGTTGTAGTGTGTTAATGCGCCCATTAATGGCGGCTTAATTAGCTTAACCACAACGGCACGTTCGTCCGCGTATATAGGGACCGTTACAGCACGTTATCCGCGTATACCGGAACCGTTATGAGGTTGACCGGGTTTATGGAGCTCGTGCCATAAATCTCTCAAAGGCAGTTACTAGGGGTCGCGCGCGGGCTTGGTTGTCGCTCGCGCGCGACAGGACTTACTCTAGCCTCCAAACCACTAAGTCCCTACAAGTCCCGTGTGGTGGTATGCGGGGGCCCTGTCTCGCAGCCCCCACGTGGATCAGCGCGGCTGGTGATCCAGTGTGTGTGGAGCACATCTAGGTGTGCTAGATGGTCGCCACGTGGCTAAGATCTGCCTGTCTAGAAAGCACTATCTACAATAAGCTTATTTGGAACTCTAAGTTTTCAAAGCCTTATCCAATCACCACTACTTATGCGAGAATATTGAACAATTTCACCAGACATGGTCTCATAAGCATCAGCCAACAATGAAGGATCCATACATGCTCTCTACACTCTGATGCCTTAAGCGATGTCAATCAATGTATCTTTGACTTTAATATGTCGAAATGAAAAAAGGGCACTGCTACAGTTAGTCCTGGCCCCACAAAAAATAAACCGGCTTAGCCGGTTTTAGCCGGTAATTACAATTTTATCAGCAAAAAGACAAAAAAATTGACCCCAGGGCGTCGTCATCAGAAACTCAGATAGAAATGTAAAAAATAGATAAAACTGTAAAGTTTAAGAGAAATCTAAAGATAAAAATAATAAAAAATGGACAAAACTGAAGTGAAATAGACGAAATTGAAATGTATCCGATAGAAACGTAAATAGAGCTCAATGACTGAGCTATTACAGCAAATTTGCAAGCACTGAAGCTTAAAAAAAATATACAGAATTTGTAAAACATAAGAAATGGACACAAGCACACCTTGAGACAGTCGTTTCACCTACAAAAAACAAGCATTGCGAAAAGTAACACAAATGCAAGAACGGTGATGCATTTGTGTGCTATCCTTTAACTCTTTAGCATTTCTTCATTATCATATTTCATTTGTCTCGTTGTTGAAATAATTGTGGACCATCCTTGCATTGTTTCCTCGCAAAAAAGTATGGAGGTTCTTCAAGGTCCCATACGAAGTAGCCGCATAGAGACCCCTGAAGTAGTGGGCACCGAAAGAAATCTCAACCTGGGATATTTGTGTAAGGACTTGTTGTTCGCATCACTTGTATCCTTCCACAGTTACAACATATTGGTCGAGACTCGGTGTTACGACATAATTTGTGGGAGGAGGAGTTGAAGGAGGTATGTGACATGGTGCTAATGAGAAGTTGGGGATATTTGGAGGGGGAGAAAATGATGGAAATAGGAGTAAATGGCGGATCGATTGTGCAAGAGTGGGTTGCTATAAAAGTAAAAGAAGTGAATGGGTGGTTAGTTGTTGGATATAAATGGGAAGTAAATTGTCCACAATGACATGTTTAACTACTTTGAAACCAAAAAGCAAGTCTGAGCTGAGTAACACAGTGAATGAAGTAATGAATGTGATTAGGAGTGATAAACTGACATGACAAAATAAAAGATAAAAGTATAAAATCAATAAACATTAATTATAAACAGGCAGATAATATTTTCAAACATCTGAACAAAAACCGTACAAGTTAAGTGTTTTCAAACCACATTCAACATTACAACCACAATAACATTCACCACCAACATTATCCAATAGAAACCGTTCAATTATTTTTTTTTAAAAAAAACCACAAAATCATGGAGAGATCAGAATGGACCACCCTGCTCAAAGCTAATGACCCTCATAAGCTGAAAAGGCCGTAGGTATCTTCTTGTTCTTCTTGACGAAAACCTCCTCATTGTTTCCCTGAGCTTTGAAGATGTTCATATCTTCAAGAAGGACTTCCCTGAGGTCGTTATACGTGGAACGACTAATGAAATTGGTAACCCATATCCTATTGAAATCTTCATTGATCTTTATCTTCCTTTCAGGTTGGGGGGGGGATCAGCTCTCTCAGATGTTCCATGTAAAAGCACTTAAATTCTCCACAATCATAGCTGGAAAAATAGAAGATATTACTGGACATATGGATATAAATTTAAACAGGAAAAAAATGAAACATACGAATGCAAACATTACTTGTTAACTTGTCTTGGAATGTCATTGGACTGACATTGTTTTTTCAGGGGAGAAGCTGTCACCTTAGGTGATCCATGAGCATGCCTGATGGGTAGAGAAGCTGCAACCTTGGGTGATGCAGGATCAGACCTGATTAGAATTGAAGATTCTTGAACTGGAGACTTAAGAAAAGCAATAATGTGGTAAGCGGAGGTAACAACTAAGTAAAAGAATTCACCTATAAGATTCCTAGGTGGAACCTCCCTGCCTCTGGCATAATATTTTCGTCATCAAGTATGGTATTATATCAAGCAAGAAGTGCTAAATGGAATCGATACTATGCCATGTAAGAAAGGTAGTTAGTTGAGGCAAGAGGTATTCATTCCCTGCTCTTTAGGAGTCGGCATCCGTCCCAAATAAACTACCCACCTCTCACATAAGCAAACGAATAGAATAGATAAGCAGATCGTACAAGACATAAATATAATAGACAAAACAATGTGTAATACGGGTTACAAACCATACGGGTTACAAACCATTGAAGAATGTTGTAAACCCTAGCTCGGTGCTTTAGGAATTTATCCGGAAAGGGTTTAGGTGTTTTAAGTTTTTATCCAGATAGGGTTTATGTGCTTTAGGGTATTAACCAATTATGGTTTACAAGATCAAGTGTTTTACATTTCACTTCTCAGTTTCAAAACAGACCATGTTACTATCTAGGTTTATGGTCTAAGATTGAGCTTCTTTGGGATTGAATGAATTTGACTTTTTTATGACAAACATATAGTGTAAAATATGTAGTTAACATGAGTTTACATTGTTGAAGTTGTACAATTTGTATCATCACACATTTAAAAAAAAAGAGTTTCTCCAACATGGGAATAAGTATAATATTTCATATTAAAATTATAAAGTTTAGAGATTCTCAATAATGTTTACACAATTATCAGTTTTCTCTTGCAGGTTTAACAAAGGCTCAAGACTAATATATGCCTTTAACCTATGTGAACATGGTTGTTTCTCCTTTACATTTGGCTCATAGTTTAACTTTGGGATATGTGGGATAAGGAATATATCTACATATTTATAAATATTTGATGTCTAAATATTTTGTGAAATATTAAAATAAAATACAGAGTACAAAATTTGGATACGTAGTTTAATACGTTAGATGTGAAGATGCGACGAAACACATTAAATCCACAATCATACAAATTGAAACATATTGTTCTGGGAGATTAGTAACACAATATTTCCGGTTACCTTCACTCTTATAGTGGACAATCGTACTTATGTGGTTCACAGGCTTACAGTTGATGACAACTTCATATACAATATCATTGAACATAAGGTACCACACTTTGAATTGGTAGTATCCACTTGTATTATCCTATTGACATTGAATATATTTTAGTATTTCTATAATAGATACGTGGTTATGGCATCACTTGCCTATGGTACTATCACACTTGTATATTATGGGGAGGATCCATTGACCGAATTTTATCAAACTTAAGTATTATTGTATCCGCTTCCACGCTTGAATTAAAATGTGTTTTATAATATATGTATGTACGTTTCATCCTTGTATTATAATGGACAATCATTCCTAAGTGGTGCTTGGAGTGTTAGGTGAGCACATCCTCATACGGATGGTCACTGACCCATAGCTATTATAAGTACATTACAGATGATATTCAAATGACATATATATATAGAAGATTCATACTTGCATTATAATGTCTTGTATTGCATGTATGGAAGATTCATGTTTGCATTACAATGTATAATAAGTCTTACATTTTGTGGAGTTGTTAGTTGAGAACATCTTCGTAAATATGTTTATTGACCAAAGCATATCACACATACATATCTACATGTTATTTTGAACGAGAATGACAACATGATATAAAAATATGTCAAATGTACTCTCTGGACTGTTAAATATTTTATCTGAAAATTCTTAATACTATCCAAAGTGTCTCAACATTTTTTTGCAGTAAATCAATGTTAACTATGTTTATCTTGTTAATTTTGGTGGTATAACATAAATTTTGCGTGTTTATGCTCATTATTAGGTCTTGAGACGTAACAAATAAAGTCAATAATTTTCGTATGCAGCCATGTTCTACACTAGGATCGTGTATGCAAAGTTGAAGGAGCAAGCAATGAAGGTAAAACACTACAAATGTGTTGACACTCAACAGCTACTTGAATATGAAATGGATGCAATCTATATCACAAGGGAGAAGGAAAGGACATCTCTAGTAAGTTCATACAATACACTATCTGTTATTGTCGCTTTAAAAGTTTATCATCTTGTTCTAGGTTTCTTTTCATAACTGCAATTTCTGATGTCCTTTTACTGAGCAATTCTTTCCATTACTAGTTTATTTTTCGCAGTATTTAATGTTTCTATCTGAAATGTCAAATAAAATATCTTAGTGGCTTGAATTTTGTTCTGTCATCACACCATTCTATGTCAACGAGATAATAGCATGCTCTATTGTTTCTGCATGAGGTTTGAGTCATCACCGATGGTTTGTGGCTACCTTATTTTTGTGCTCTTCCATAAAGGAGTTCAATTCATTCCGGAAATGTTGTTCTTGTCATGATAGTCAGCTTCCTTACCCCCCTGATAAAACCAAATCGAAACGATGGCAAAAGACGGAACTTCTACATGAATGATCCAGTCATGAAGGACCCAAAAACAAGACGGTGTGGCGATCAAAAAACCCATGCATTTAGTTGGGGTTGCATGAAGGTAAGAATGGAGTTAACTAGTGACTTGGGTGGAACATCATAAGAGACTTACGACTATTGGCGAGAACATGTTGACTTGATGATAGGGAGTCTCAAGAACATTATTTTGAATAAAAAAAATGAAGAGCTTGTGGTTAATGTCAACTCCCAAGAGTATGCTCACGTAAGGCCTCCATTCAAAGGGGATACAAAACTCAAAGAGAGCTTCAAAAATATTCGAAAAAAGTGCGAGAGATGTCAAGAATATGGACAAAATCGAACTACATGCCCAAATACTCCACTTGGTTTTTCCGATCAAGATGTCGGTCAATCGCAATCTCAAGACCAATCTCAATCAACATAAAAAATGATGATTTCTAACGTCAAATACAACTGGTCTGAGGGAATGAGTGACCAATACTCTTTCGAGGGTGTTGGGGATAACTGGGTTTGATATTCAAGGATTATATTAAATATTTGCATATTTTTGTTAAGTACCTTGACATTTTTATCCGTTATATGGTCCTTTTGGTCCGATGTTTAGTGGGTTATCTGGTTCTATGCGTGTTTATCCATTGTTGTGAACTTTTGATAATTTATGAATCCGTTTCTTTGCATTTTTATCTGATTCAGCGCTTTTTTATCCACGGGGGTTGTGACCTTCTAGAACCGGTCATTTCTCCATCAAATTCTGTTTTTTTTTGTCTTTTGGTGGGGGGGGGGGGACCACAACTATTTTATTTGCACCCCACCCCCAGGACTTACACTTGACAGACCCGCAAAAAAAAAGTCGACAATTCCAATAACATTATCTCCATATTTTTGTCGGTATCTATGTTTTTTCTTTTCTTTTTTAATATTATATTTTTCTTTGAAAATTCTACCCTGCAAAGTCCAAACACGTAAACGGTGTTTGGATTAAATTCTTTCAAGTTTCAATAAGTTAGTAGTATTAAAATCACTTAATTTTAGAAATGGTGGTTGCAATTAGACAATTTTGATATAGTATAATATGCCATAAGTAATTTCGCCTAAACTTATACTAGGTGTTGTAAACTTAAGAGTAGAGAAAAGAGAATAATGTATGGAGGCATATCAAGTGTGTATTATTCTCCACCAAACCACCAGGATCATCCGTATCCTTTATGTGTATCCTTCCGTGTATCCTTTATGTGTATCTTTTATTTAGAGTGTGGGGGTCAATCAATATAATCTAAATATGATAATGCAATATATTATGAATATTCACAATATGAATTATATATTTTATAACACTATGTTATATTTAGCTAATTTTTTATTTTCTATTGGAGAGGCATAATCTAAAATGTGTTGATTTTTTCGTAAAAGAAATGTGTTGCTTTTGAAGAAAAAGAAATATTTTATGTTCTTTCCTTTTCCACTTAATAGTCTGTATTGGTCTTTGACTTTGAGATTGGATTCTCTTTTCTTGATTTGTTCGGATTTGGTATGGTGTTGTTGCGAGCATGATGCAACTCCTTATTTAGGAACAATATTTTTTGGGAATTGATTCTTACACCTGCTAATATTTAGTATAGTTTATAATTTAATTGTGGATATGTGATGAACATTTTAACCTATTGAATTCTATGTAAAGTGATAAAATGTAAAATAAATAAGAAGGAGAAGAAGAAGAAGAAGAAGAAGAAGAAGAAGAAGAAGAAAACACAAACAAACTTGCAAGGACCAAGAAGAAAACACAAACAAACTTGCAAGGACCCAAGGAGATGGTAAGGAAGAATCATTGGATAATTTCCTAATGCCTTTATCACACCCTTTGGAGACACCCATCGGATGACTCTTGGAGGTCCATGTGAGTTACTAGCTAAGCTATGACCGAAGATGACACTTGGAGGGCTAGATAGGGGGGATAAGTGGTGTTGTCACAAGGGAAATGAAGATGAGTGTCTTATTGGCACATGGAAGGGAGAAAGGAGAGATGTATGAGAGAGTAGGGCTGCTCATACATAAGAACTTCAGCAACCAAGGGGAAAAAAAGTAAAATAGAGAAAGAAAGCCACAGAGAGAAGAGACAAAAGAAAGGAGAAAGAGGAAGGAAGAAGAGATGAGTATAAGAAAGAAAAAAGAAGAGAGAAATTAAAGTAGGATCATCAACCTGAGATCAATCTTAACAACACAAGAAGAATACATGGAGAGTTCATTCAAGTGGACAAAAGAAGAAGCATAAATCAAAAGTGGTAGGAACTTTACAATACCTTAGTCATTGTTGCATCTTCTTGTGTATATGATGAAAAATAGATTTCTCGTCATTAAATTTCGGAGACAAGCTATGTTATTCATCCTAAAGGATGTATTAAGATGTGGTGAAAGTTTGGTAATTAATTCTTGGTGGTTGATGATGATAAACGATTGAGACATAAACATGAAGAAACTCTGGACAGATTGTGAACATAACTGTGGGTCTGTTTTGTAATATACAAAAGGTGTAGCTAAGGTTCTTAGAAAATTATGAAATTTGATATGTGGTAGCCCTGCCTGTTAAGTACAACACAAAAAAAAAAAAAATCAGACCCATTTCTCTTATTTATGGCACATAAATGTGAATATATTTGACAAGAGGTAATTATGGACAGATTGTATTCATAATAGTGGGGCTGTTTTGTAAAATACAAAAGGGGAATCTACGGTTCTTAGAAAAATATAAAATTTATAGATGTGGTACCTATGCATGTGAAGTATGTCATATAAAATATTAAGATCCATTTCTCTTCCTTATGGCACCTATATTAGAGTATCTTTGACGAGAGGTAAATCTGGACAGATTGTTTTCATAGCAGTGGGGCTGGTTTGTGAAATACAAAAGGGTTGGTTATGGTTCTTAGAATACTATGAAATTTGTACATGTTTTACCCCCTCCATGTTAAGTATGTCATATAAAATATTCAGATCCATTTCACTTCATCATGGCAAATAAATGTGAGTATCTTTGAAAGGAAGAAATTTTGGACAGATTGTGTTAATAACAGTGGGGCTGTTTTGAGAAATACAAAAGGGGTATTTAAATTCTTATGATATGTTAAATTTGGATATGTGGTATCACTGAATGTTGAGTGCATTCTGTAAAAATTTCAGATTCATTGCTTTTGATATTGGTACCGAAATAACCAACTCCTTCTGACTAGTCGGTTGAGACTATTACTTGTGTAGCTTGCTGATTTGAGAAATTTTGAGGTTCTTCCCCTTGATGAAAAGTTATAATATTTTGAGCGTAGATAAAAAAATGATACCATGTCTATCGTATAGAAATTTGAAGGGCGTTTGAGATCTCTAAGATTCTCAAATAAATTGAAAGTTTTGTGGTTGTCTTGGAGATGAATATTTGGGAGCCAACCACAATATTATTTTGTTTTGGGATCTTAATCCTCATAAGTGTTGATGAGATTTTCAGTGGAGATAGAAAGTTAAAGATATTATTTGGGGATCGAATTTTGAGGTTGTGTGATGTTCATAAAACTTTCGAATAACAAAGAGACTATGGTATTGTCAAATGACACACTTGTTGAAAGTTGGTCACGGTGACAAATTTGGTTAGTATGATTAATTATCCTTGATAATGATTCTAAATGATTGAAATACATGGCTAAATCCCCCTGAAATGGTACACGAATATGGTTATAAATTATCATGATTTCATATACTGAGCAAAGAATCTTGTTAAGAAATTACGGGATACGTGATATGTGTATATTGTAGCCGCCTGGGCTTGAAAGAACATGCTAATATGAATAATTCTATTTCGTAAACAGAAATGTTAATTAAATATAAAGAAATGATGATGATTGGTGTATATAAAATGATGATACATATCAATTTGAATATTTTAGATATTTATAAAGTGATTACATACTTCTACGAGTTTATGAGATGTGTACTCATGAATGTTTCGCGAGGTCATATGTAAATCCTAGGCTGATACATATGAATAGTTGATATAGTAATAAGAAGATAACATGTGAGAACATGATAACGATATGTAGAATTATGTTAATAATGCAAGATGCTTGATGACAAAAATGGATGGTAACAATTGATCGCGTATATGATGATATTGTGATAGTCCGACATACTTGATTATAAAACTTGGTTTGATAAAATGACATGGCATCACATTTTGATAATGTGAGAATGAATCTATGTTTGAACACGTATAATGAATTAAGTCCGGGGACTAGCAATGAGAGATTGCACATCCCTTGGGTGAAATACCCTAAACAACACTGTGGCCAGATGTTCTTAGCGTTCGTGGAGACGTGTGGGCTATACCGCCCCCTTGTGAAAGCCATAATGCAGTTGTGGGTTGGCGCGCTCCCTTGTGAAAGCCATAATGCGAGCAGAATATCCCCGTGTGACACATAAGCATACGAAAAAGAAGGGAAATGATGATTGTTACATTGATGAGATTGGTACTTGGTGATAGTGCATTCACCATACTAGATGTTTTTGTTAACGATGTTTAACATGACCCAATGTTATATATATTCATGAGCCTAAGAGTGGTGATAGTGTATCTATTCTTCATGATGATTATTTGGTTATCATTTATAAAATTATGGCGTATAAATTGATGAGGTCGATATGATAACTCATTAAATACCAGGATCGGAATATGATATCTATTGATAACATGTTGAATTGACGGTATCATTTATGATATTTAAAGTATGACTTGAGGTTGGAATAGTTTATGAGATCTTGAAAATTAAATTATAAGTTGGTGGGATTAAGACTGCGATGGATGTTTGAAACGATATGGGTACGAACGAATGACCCACTCATATTGGCGAGAATGAAATTGCTGATGTGAACTAACTATGCATGAAATGTAATCACCACGTGTTCGTGTCAATGGTCATTGACTTGAAGCATTTCGTCTCATATATTAAGTATGTTTGATGTGACACTTCCCCACAGACACACTGATGTATGTGGCACTTGACTTTAGTATTGTCTTGTTCCTACTGGGGCCCAACCCGTTTATTTATATTTTTCAGGGACTAAGAAGAATGGAAAACATATGCTAGTTTCTAGCCGAGTAAATGGCTCATGTTCGCAACAAGAGGCCATGGAATGACTAGAGGCTGAGTTTTTGGTCGATATGTTAAGTTGTGTAATTTATATTGTGGGCATGGGGTACCCTATAGTCAGCTCTGACCATTATGTAAAATGAAGTTGTGTTGTAATAAAAGTGATTTTGTTTTAGCTCTTATGATAAGGATGCGGCGAAGCTGCTTTCAAAAGAAAAAAAAAAAATCGAGTATTTTTCTACAATTTAACCTAAAATCGCCCCCGAAAACGGGGTGTGACAACTTGGTATCAGAGTATAAGTTTACGATTACTCGGGAACTTTGGGTAGTGAGATAAGTTTGCAATAGTATAAAATGGCTTGTGAACTTAGTGTGGACGAGTTTCCTACTGGTGGACGTTGGAGGATTGCGCTTGAAGCCATATAGTGGCATAATAAGTGATAGTCTTGGTGATTAGACTTGATTCTCTAGATGTTAGAAATTTGTTAAGGTCTAAGATAATTTGTAAGAGTGCTGGGACAATATTTGAGGTTTGAATATGTATCAAGTTGAGAAATGTTATGGCTTCACTAGAGGTTACTTGAACTATGATTGAGAAAAGGGAGTTTATTGAGAAAAGGCGTCATGTTTTATCAGTCTATAATATATGTGTGTATCGAAGTTGGATGTTGGGAGATATTAGGAAAAGAAGATAGAGATTTTTATAGAAATTGTGGGCTAAGTATTATGATGCACAAGGGGTCTCTTGGGTGACTTAGGACTTGCTAATGAGCGTAATATAATTGATTTCTTTTGGATAATAATAAACTTAGTAAACGATGTTATTTGGACTTAGAACTTTGAATATGATAAAGTGTGCAACTTATGAAAGTATTCATCATTGAGATTGCTATGAGAAAAAATAAGTTTAATTTGACATGGAGAATATTTGTAGCATGTCATGGTGTGGAGATAAATGGAATTGTGAGGTGGTATATCGGGTACCTATGAGATAAAGTGTTAGCATGTTAGCTAAATATTTAAAGTTCGTTTGAGGCGGGATGCTATACAATGTTCTAAAGATTTACTTGGTAGTTTTCAAACTCATTTTGGTTGAAAGAGTCTTTATTGGAATCTTGATTGGGACGATATATATGTTATTATAAAGGTTCAGGGTTAGCGTATGAGTTATACGTGCAAAGAGATAACCCTAGTTCAGTCACGTTGCCAAAAAAAATATATTGAGGGTTATTTCCTAATTAGAATTTGAGGCAAGATTGATTCTCTATTGTACTTGATTGACTCGTTGACTTGAGTTGTTTCTTGTATTAGGGTTGTATCACGCGAGACAAAAAAAAATGTATTTGACCATATGACTTAAGTAGTAATCATGTATATGAGTGGCCATGGTAGAATGGCTGTAGACTATTTACTCGTTTGATGATAATTATGTGAAAAAAAGTCTTTTGTGAGATTAGTTGATTGGATGTTCAAGTGATAAAGAGGAAGAATGAATGTGAGATTGGGCATTATTGACAAGGATCCTTGGAGTCACATTATTGTGGATGTTTCCTTAAGGGTAACAAGTGATACGCAAGTCATTTCTTTTTTTAGGGGGTACTCTTCGGTGGAAGTATAATTCTCGACAATTGGTGGAAGATGCTTGATTGGACTCTTCTAAGTAATTGAGGTCGTCATTTTAATGTAGATTTTGAGAAGTGATTTTACGTTGTTATGGTACTAGAAATTAGTGAGTATAGTGCGTGAAGTAATTATTTGTTGTTTGGAGGTATATATAATAAGGTTATACTCGGACTTTTGTATACTCGGTTATTCTTTGAAGTTACATCGGCTATAGATTAGAAGGGGGTTGATATCATCGTGATTTTGAACATGACTTCTTTTTGGGGATTTATGGTGGACATGTTACGATTCACTGCCAACGTTGACCATCATATTACAGAAGAGTTACTGTGGAAATATTTATTGGTGAGGTAAATGATATTTTGATGTAATTGTAAGAGTTATTGATCGATTCTCGAGCTCCTATAGTCGTGAGAACACGCTGATGTATTCGAGAGAATAAATTTTGAGCACCGACATATTGAGAATTCCAATTGCAAAACTTCGTTAGCATGTAGTATTTTCTTGTGATAACCTATGAGTATAGTTATCGAGACTTAAAATGGTTGAAATGGGAATACGGGGAAACAAATGACAAGTTACTCTTTCAACATATTAATTGCCGAAGAAATTTCTTAAATTTTGAGGACAAAATTTATTTAAGGTGGGTAGGTTGTGATGACTCATACAAAAAAAAGTGATTAATATTCAATTAATTTGTAAATGAACTTTTAATTTCATTTTCTTTCGTGGTCATATATTAAGTAAAAGTTTTAGGGAATACAAACACTTGTTAGGATTTTAGTAACGTGATGACACAATTATATTTTGAGTATAGTTCATAATTTAATTGTGGATATGTGATGAAAATTTTAACCTATTAAATTCCATGTAAAGTGATAAAATGTAAAATAAAGAAGAAGAAGAAGAAGAAGAAGAAGAAGAAGAAGAAGAAGAAGAAGAAGAAGAAGAAACACAAACAAACTTGCAAGGACCCAGGGAGATGGTAAGCAAGAATTATTGGATAATTTCCTAACGCCTTTCCCACACCCTTTGAAAACACCCATCGGATGACTCTTGGAGGTCCATGTGAGTTACTAGCTAATCTATGACCAATGATGACACTTGGAGGGCTAGATAGGGGGGATAGGTGGTGTTGTCACGAGGGAAATGAAGATGAGTGTCTTATTGGCACATGGAGGAGAGAAGGGGAGATGTATGAGAGAGTAGGGCTGCTCATACATAAGAACTTCAGCAACCAAGAGAAAAACAAGTAAAATAGAGAAAGAAAGCCACGAAGAGAAGAGACAAAAGAAAGGAGAAAGAGGAAGGAAGAATAGATGAGAATAAGAGAGAAAAAATGACGAGAGAAATTGAAGAAGGATCATCAACCTGAGATCAAGCGTAACAAAACAAGAAGAATCCATGGAGAGTTCATTCAAGTGGACAAAAGAAGAAGCATCAATCAAAAGAGGTGGGAACTTTACAATACCTTAGTCATCGTTGCATCTTCTTGTGTATATGATGAAAAATAAATTTCTCGTGGTTAAATTTCGGAGAAAATCTATGTTATTCATCCTAAAGTACAGCTATGTTATCCATCCTTAAGGATGTATTATGATGATAAAGGATTGAGAAATACACATGAAGAAACTTTGGACAGATTGTGAACATAACCGTGTGTCTGTTTTCTCAAATACAAAAGGGGTAGCTAAGATTCTTAGAAAATTATGATATTTAGATATGTGGTAGCCCGGCATGTTAAGTATAGTGCATAAAAGTTTCAGATCAATTGCTCTTATTTATGGCACATAAATGTGAGTATCATTGACAAGAGTTAATTCTGGACATATTGTGTTCATAACAGTGGGGCTACTTTGTAAAATACAAAAGGAGAATCTAAGGTTCTTAGAAAATTATGAAATTTGGATATGTGGTATCTCTGCATGTGAAGTATAACACATAAAAAATTCAAATCCAGTTCTCTTATTTATGGCACCTAAATATGAATATATTTGACATGAGGTAATTCTGGACAGATTATGTTCATAACAGTGGGGCTGTTTTGTTAAATAGAAAAAGGGAATCTAAGGTTCTTAGAAAAATATGTAATTTATAGATGTGGTACCTATGCATGTGAAGTATGTCATATAAAATATTCAGATCTATTTCTATTCCTTATGGCACCTAAATTAGAGTATCTTTGACAAGAGGTAAATCTGGACATATTGTTTTCATAGCAGTGGAGCTGTTTTGTGAAATACAAAAGGGATGGTTATGGTTATTATAATACTATGAATTCGTACATATTTTACCCCTTCATGTTAAGTATGTCATATAAAATATTCATATCTATTGCTCTTCTTCATGGCACCTAAATGTGACTATCTTTGAAAGGAAGAAATTTTGGACAGATTGTGTTAATAACAGTGGGGCTGTTTGGAGAAATACAATAGGGGTATTTAAAATTCCTATGATATGTGAATTTTGGATGTGTGGTATCACTGACTGTTGAGTGCATTCTATAAAAATTTCAGATTCGTTGCTATTGATTTTGGTACCGAAATAACCAACTACTTCTGACTGGTCGGTTGAGACTATTACTTGTGTAGCATGCTGATTTGAGAAATTTGAGGTTCTTCCCCTTAATGAAAATTTATAATATCTTGAGTGTAGATAAAAAAATGATACCATGTCTATCGTATACAAATTTTAAGATCGTTGGAGATCTCTAAGATTCTCAAATAAATTGAAAGTTTTGTGATTGTCTTGGAGATGAATATTTGGGAGCCAACCACAATGTTTTTTTTTTTTTTTTTTTTTTTTTTTTTTTTTTTGGGATCTTAATCCTCATAGGTGTTGATGAGATTTTCAGGGGAGATAGAAATTTAAAGATATTATTTGAGAAACGACTTTTGAGGTTATGAGATGTTCATAAGACTTTCGAATAACATAGAGACTATGGTATTGTCAAATGACACACTTGCTGAAAGTTGGTCACGGTGACGAATTTGGTTAGTATGATTCATTATCCTCGATAATGATTCTAAATGATTGAAATACATGGCTAAATCCCCCTGAAATGGTACACGAATATGGTTATAAGTTATCATGATTTCATACCGAGCAAAGAATCTTGTTAAGAAATAAAGAGACACGTGATATGTGTATATTGTATCCGCCTGGGCTTGAAAGAACATGCTAATATGAATAATTCTATTTCGTAAAGAGAAATGTAAATTAAATACAAATAAATGATGATGATTGGTGTATATAAAATGATGATATGTATCAATTTGAATATTTTAGATATTTATAATGTGGTTACATATTATACGAGTTTATGAGATGTGTACTCATGAATGTTAGGCGAGGTCATATTTGAATCCTAGGCTGATATGTGCTCATATGAATAGTTGATATAGTAATAAGAAGATAACATATGTGAACATGATAACTATATGTGGAATTATGTCAATAATGCAAGAGGCTTGATGATAAAAATGAATGGTAACACTTGATAGTGTATAGGATGATATTGTGATAGTCCGACAGACTTGATTACAAAACTTGGTTTGATAAAATAACATGGCGTCAAATTTTGATAATTTGAGAATGAATCCATGTAAATGAACACGTATAATGAATTAAGTACGGGGACTAGCAAGGAGAGATTGCACATACCTTGGGTGAAAGACCCTAAACAACACTGTGGCCATGTGTTCTTAGCGTTCGTGGAGACGTGTGGGCTAGACCGCTCCCTTGTGAAAGCCATAATGCGGTTGTGGGTTGGCTCCCTCCCTTGTGAAAGCCATACTGCGAGCAGAATATCCCCGTGTGACACATAAGCATACGAAAAAGAAGGGAAATGATGATTGTTACATTGATCAAATGGGTACTTGGTGATAGTGCATTCACTATACTAGATGTTTTTGTTAGCGATGGTTAACATGACCCGATGTTATATATATTCGTGAGCCTATGAGTGGTGATAGTTTATCAACCCTTCATGATGATTATTTGGTTATCATTCAGATAAAATTATGGCGTATAAATTGATGGGGTCGATATGATAGCTCGTTAAATACCAGGATCGGAATATGATATCTATTGATGACATGTTGAATTGACGGTACCATTTATGATATTTAAAGTATGAATTGATGTTGGAATAGTTGATGAGATCTTGAAAAGTAAATTATAAGTTGGTGGGATTAAGACTGCGATGGATGTTTGAAACGATATGGGTACGAAAGAATGACCCACTCATATTGACGAGAATGGAATTGCTGATGTGAACTAACTATGCGTGAAATGTAATCACCACAGGTTCGTGTCAACGGTCATTGACTTGATGCATGTCGTCTCATATATTATGTATGTTGGATGTGACACTTCCCCACATATATACTGATGTATGTGGCACTTGACTTTAGTATTGTCTTGTTCCTACTGGGGATCAGCCCGTTTATTTATATTTTTCAGGGACTAAGAAGAATGGAAAACATATGCTAGTTTCTAGCCAAGTAAATGGCTCATGTTCGCAACAAGAGGTCATGGAAAGACTAGAGGCCGAGTTTTTGGTCGAAATGTTAAGTTGTGTAATTCATATTGTGGGCATGGGGTACCCTAGAGTCAGTTTTGACCATTATGTAAAATGAAGTTGTGTTGTAATAAAAGTGATTTTTGTGTTTAGCTCTTATGAGAAGGATGTGGCGAAGCTGCTTTGAAAAGAAGAAGAAAAATGTCGAGTATTTTTCCACAAATTAACCTAAAATCAGACCCAAAAACGGGGCGTGACAATTACTCTGTTTTAAAATATTGAACTTCTTAAAATATTTTAACATTTACTGATGCATTTGTCATTTGTGATGCAGGACTACATACAATGTGATTGGTCTCTAGCAAGCAGTTTGGATTTTTCTTTCAGTTTTACTGATTATGTTATTCAGTACTTTTGGTTATTTTTTTGGATGTAGCATTTGAAATACATAAAACATCAACTGTTTAAGTGACATCAATTTTGTTTTTGAATTGAAATTTTTCCGTGCAACGCACGGGTTAAAAGCTAGTAATTCTCTGTTTTATGATTAAGAAACACATTCAACAAAGTGTGAGAAATCATTACTGAATGTGGTCAAGCACGGAGGTTGGTATGAACGACCATAGTTTTTTTTTTTTTTTTTTTTTTTTTTTTTTTTTAAGGAAAGGATATTCATTAAAAGTTGGGCGTCACACCCGCTAAATCAACGGAGAAAACAGAAAAAGCCCAATCAGGGGTAATCGAATAGAAGGACATATCCTCCTCGTCTAAACCCCTATGTGCAAAACATTGTGCCAGTGAGTTGCTACTTCTAGCTACATGTCTAACTGAATAGAATGAAAATTCTCGTAATCTGCTAATACAGTTACTTGCTAGAGCTTTGATTTCACCTTTGGAAGTATCAGACTGCAGTTTGCCAATTTTGCCATGACAAAGGAGGTGTACAGCAATTAATGAGTCAGACTCCACTTCTACTGAGTTGTAATGCAGCTCCTTTGCTAAGGTTAGACCCAACAGATCAGCAATCAAAGGGGTTCTGACATGAGGAAGCCGATTGAATCGACCCGCAAGAAAGTGACCTGCAGCATCACGAACCACTGTACCCACTCCCGCCGCGGTGCCATGCCGCATCTGAATTAATTTTGACAGAACCATGTGCTGGAGGGGTCCAAAGAGAATTACTGGGTAAGCATCCCATGCTTCCATCCTCCAGCTGACCCATTAGGCAAGCTTCCTTGAACCACTGTGTTAACTCCATCACTGCATTAACAGAATCCGTAGCAGATTGTGCTTGATTTTCAAAAACTTTCTCATTTCTTCTCCTCCAAATAGCCCAAATCAGTGAGACGAACATTTCACAGTGCCCAACGAATTTGTTTGAGAGTATATCTATTATCAGTTCACGGACCGGACCATTCTAGTGGGGAACATAGCACATCTCATTACATTCCTCCCAAATTTGGCGAGCATTATCACACTTTAGGAAGGCATGTTCTTCCGTTTCAGATCCATTTAAACAAGGGTAAAAGACACTGACCAACCCTGAGTTTAGGACTAATTCCACCCCGCTACCCTGTGTTTTGGAAAAAGACACTCCGCACCCATTTAACGGAATATTCGGTGGACAACTGGCACCCTTCTGTTATGTTCTGTTAGAAAAATGGGTGATCCATTTTTTCAGACCGTAATACCCCTATGTACTTTTTTGGAATTTCTTTAACCTCTTTTATCATCAAGAAATCCACCAAGAACCACCTACACTACCAAAACAATTATGAATATCAAGAACACATTTGAAGAAAACAACATTCAAAATAGAGAAGAAGAAAGATGAATGGAAATGAAGGAAGAGAAGGAGAAGAGTCTGTATTTGTCCCCGAACCCACACCAAGAACCACCAACTGGATTTTTATAAAAAAGTCAAAGAAACACAAACAAAACACAAGAGACGAAGCAGACTTCTACAACAAATTCATGTGAATCGAAACCTGGAAGTCATCGTTTCAACAACCGTAATTTCACTACACCAAAACCCACCCCCAAATCGACATCTTCAACAACCCAATTGAATGAATGAATCATATGAATACACTAAGCACACACATACTTGCAGATTTGTTCTATATCAATCAAATATTAAAACCCCCAATTGGTACTGAAATCAAATCCAGAAAAAAATAAAAATCAGCAATGGTTGAAGATGAACCAGCAATTTGTTGAAATGAACCAGCAATTTGTTGAAGATGGACCATCAATAAGAAAATAACGCATCTGCTGTTCACCATCACCAAACCCAGAACCCAAACCAACCTGTCTTTTTCGTCGTTTCTTCGTCATTGTCGGCGTCGTCGTGTCTTCGTCATAGCCGGCGTCGTCGTGCCGCCTTCATCGCCGACGTTCTCTCCCTCTAATAGACAAGACAAGCGGCGAATCTAGGTCTCCTCTACTGCCAGTTTGGATCGAGAATGTAGTTGACGCCGGTGTCCATCCATGAGTTCCCCCGACGGTGTCACGCTTCGGTGACCGGCAGATGGCGAATGAAAGCATCCCCACCGCCATAATCTCCCACGACACAGCACCGTCTCTCTTCA
Organism: Linanthus parryae; assembly: GCA_023055425.1. Taxonomy (NCBI): domain Eukaryota; kingdom Viridiplantae; phylum Streptophyta; class Magnoliopsida; order Ericales; family Polemoniaceae; genus Linanthus; species Linanthus parryae. Next base: position 119,216,722 of record JALGPY010000001.1, read on the forward strand.
CCGTCTCTCTGTCTCTTTGGTGGATTCGATATAAGGCGGTGAGTGGGTCAAATATGGAAGTTCGCCCCGTCATCTCTGCTTCAGATCGATCGATCGAGAGAGAGAGAGAGAGGGGAGAAGATGAAGGTTGTGGCGTCGAATTGGTTGAAGAGAGAAAGACGACGGCTGGAGAGAAAGAGGGAAGAGAGAGAAATTAGGGTTAGAAATGAGGTAGAGAGAGAGAGAGAGGTTAAGTTAATATATATGTGGTAACTTTCTAGAGTTTGAGGGGTAAAATGGTCTTTTTTGTGTGCTGTTAGTGAACTGTTAGTCTCCATCCAAGAAAAAGGTGCGGGGTGTCTTTTCCCAAAACACAGGGTAGCGGAGTGGAATTAGCCCTAAACTCAGGGGTGGTGAGTGTCTTTTACCCTTTAAACAAAACTGGCAAGTAGAGGGTAAATTCATACCTCTATTACGAAATTGAGTTGCGACGGCTAACGAATTATTCCAGAAGCTCCAGGTCGGATAAATGATTTTCTTCGGGATCTTTAACTCCCATAGACGCTGTAACCAAGTCCTGTTAACATGACCAATGGAGGACGAGGTGTCTCCTTTGGAGCGAATTAATTGGGCACACTACCCCGAAGAAACCGAATAAAGTCCACTATCCGTATGATGCCAGAACATCTCATCAGTTGTACCTGAAATTAGAATTCCACGGATAACCTCAATGTCAATTGGGAGAAGGAGCTGAGCAAGCCTATCCTCGTCCCACCTTCTCGTATTTCGGATCAATGAGGGAGCTCACCTTAACGTCTTCTAGACCTGCTGGACAGCTAGTAATAACTCTGCGTGAACTATAGCGAGGCACCCAATTGTCTTTAAAAAATCTTATACCTTCACCATGCCCACCTTCCAATGTATACCCGACTTTAGCAAGTCTCGACCCGCAAGGATACTACGAAAAGCGTAGGAGATTTGACTGTTTGGGCCAATAACAACATCAATAATAGAGGAATCTTTGAAGTATTTAGATTTAAAAACGCGACTCACCAAACTGTTTGAATTTTCAAGAATCTCCAAGATTGCTTAGCTAATAGCGCAATAGTCATGAAAATCTTTGAATCCAAGTCCGCCGTCTTCCTTCGATAATTTGAGTCTTTCCCAAGAAAGCCAATGCATCTTAAGCTTATATTCGCATCCACCCCACCAAAACCTTCTCACCAGCCGTTCCATGTCATGGCAGACTTTCTTTGGCAAGAGGAAGCAGCCTATTGCATAATTGGGCAGCGATTGGATGACAGCCTTAATTAATACCTCTTTACCTGCCACTGAGAGCTCATCACCTTTCCAACCTTTCAACTTGTTGCCTATCCGCTCTGACAGGTGACCGAAAGCTAGTGTACGGCTGCGCCCAACAACCGTGGGAAGACCCAAATATGATTCATGTTCGGATACAAGTTGAACCCCCAACCGAAGACTCAATTCCGTTCTGAAATCTGCCGGGACATTATCTGAAAAGACAACTGAAGATTTTTGTAAACTAAGCTGTTGGCCAGACGCAATCTCATACCTTCTCAGGATTTCCCGCAGGTTATCAATCTCCCTGTGAGTTGCTTTGGTGAAAAGTAGACTGTCGTCTGCAAAGAAGAGATGTGATATAATTGGACCTCCTCTAGACGCCGTCAAACCTGAAATATTTCTTTCCTGCACAGCAAGTGTCAAACTGCGAGATAGAATTTCACTGACTAGTAAAAACAAGTAGGGGGATAAGGGACAACCCTGTCTTAAGCCCCTTCCTGGTTTGATCATGCCATGAACTTCGCCATTCACTATAAGACTGTATGAACGACCATAGTTGAACTAATGTGGTTACTTAGCTTTGGGTCAATCAAAACATATACATTTTTCTTTGACTCAGTGCTTACATCCGTTAGGATTAGAGGAGACATTACATTATTTCACCTGAGCAAGTGACATTTAAAAACGAAATATACCTCCTGAAATACCAATTTGAAATTCACTGAAATTGTAGTAAAGCTAACTTTTTAATGTTCCATACTGGCACAAGCATATTTCATCATCTCCAATTCCGCATTTCGTTAAATACTCTCTCAACTTTCTTTATCCAAACACACCATTGAGTTTCACTAAAACCCCAATCTAATGCATCATCAAGGGAAATACTTCATTTCTTATATATTCATACCACCACCACCAATACACAGCCACATATAATAATTTATACATCTGCTCAATGAGTTTAACGGTGGAGACAAAAGCAATATCTATACTTCCTAGTTTTAGAGCGGGCTTGGTTTTCCATCAAAATTCAATAAGCTAGCTAAAATAAGTATTTCAAAAATAAGCTATAGTCCTTCCTAAAGGTAAATATTTGAAATTTCTTTTCAATATCAGTACCATTACTTAATCATAGAAAGGAATTTCTAAGTCAATCAAAAAAAATATCATAATGCATATAAATCTGAACTTGCCTAAAACAAAATATAACAAATCAAATTTAGAAAATGTCACTTAAGTAATAAGTGAGGGTAAAATTGTCACAACAACTAAAACCCGGTGTAACCATCATTATTAGACGGTGTAAGAATCAATTGCCTATTTTTTTTTCAATATTATTCTAGGCAATTGATTCTTACACCAGTCTATTTTGTTTGTTACACCGGATTTTACTTGTCATGACATGTATGCCCTTTTCTAATCAATTAGTAGTATTTTCTTCATTTATGCACAATCCTTTAGTATAGGTAAGTTTATCAAATAAACTATAATCTTTGGACCATTAATGTTGACATCTTTGGGCCGTTAATGTTGACATTTTGTAATGCAATTTCTACTTAGCTATTCATTTAGTATTTCAGACCATTATGTAATTTTTGACTCATAAAAGGTAAATTTGTACATTAAAAAAAATGAAAATGTATTGCCATTGTATCTATAATTGCCTCGGTCTCTTTTTTCAAATTTATTGCCACGGGATGCTAATTGCTAACCAACCAACGGTCATTAAGAGGACTTATCCTTCTCTTTTTGTCAAATTAGGAGTACGGATGCATTACAAAATGATAAAGTGGAGACTGCATTACAAAATGTAACATTAATGGCCTAAAATAGAGTTTATTTGATTTGTAAATTTACCTATAATAAATGACTATGCAATAAATGAAGAAAATCCTACTAATTGATAAAAAAATGGCAATAATGTTATGACAAGTAAAATGCGGTGTAACCAACAAAAAAGACCAGTGTAAGAATCAATTCCCTTATTCTATTTACCATAATATAAATTTATTACAATCATCTTCTCAGAAATAATTATTACAATCATATTTTGGACACTGTATATTTTCTCCCTATCTTCATTACAAAAGGTGATTCAAAATCTGTTGTTAAAAATTCTATTTACCATACCACGTCTAGGGTTTAGTACCGATTAGGGTTTTATAAAATTTTCACTGTTATTCCATTTACCATAAATTGCAGAACCTATTGTCATGAAAGATTTTCATTACTGATTTATTACCAATTGACTTACAAAATCATTTTTAGTTGAAACTCTGAGATTATTACCGGAAATAATGAAGGAAACGAAAGTGGGCGATTATATAAAGGGGTTTCTCCCCTGCTCATTGGAAACAACCAAACCAAAAAAGCATATCACCATGAATAGCTCTCTACTATTGTCCATGTCTGCCCTCATATTGCTCACCATTATAGGATTCAATACTAAGGTTACGGCTACATTGGTTGATGATGTTTGCGTCAAATCAGCTTTTCCTCAAGCATGCGCGAAAATTTTAAATTCTGATCCTCGACACACAACAAATGATCTTGTTGTCATTGCCCACATCGCAATTGACAAGGCATTCGCAAGTGTGACGGCCACTGACAAAAAGATTAAGTCACTTATAGCGCAAACCAAAGATCCTTTACTTAAACAAGACCTTGGCGAATGCTTGTCGTTATTTGACATGGCTATATCCGTCTGTGGAACAGCAAATGATTTGCTTCGGACACGTGACTTTGAAGGTCTCAATGGCGTAGGAGACTCGATCAATTCGAGTGGGGAAGATTGTCATGCAACTTTGGGAAGGAATATGTTAAGAGATGAAACCACTGAAGCAAGTGTAATTGGTGAAGTAATTGCTGTTATTTCTAACAAATTAGCCGGGGAGAAGTAATACGATTACTTGCTCTCCTATAGAAATAGGATAGAGCAAAAGCGGTAGGAGAATAGAATGTGTGCCTCTGTTCTTAAGCTTGACGAGAACTATATGTGTTCGGATAAGAATAAGTTTGTGTTGCCTTTATTTCTTCTCCAAGTAGAACTCTATTTCTTCTATACCAAGGATCAGTCAGTACCAAGTCGATATATCTCCTCTCCTAAAAAGAGGAAAACCCTGTTTAACCACCAAAAATGTTTTTCACCACATGCCAAAAATATTCTTCACTTATATAAGTGTTTACCGACTAATAATTAATGTATATCTTGCCTCAATAAACTACTATTAGTGACCATTTTCATAATTATCTCTACTACTAATTATCTCTACTACTAATTAAAAGAACAAACATCTTATAATTGTTTAACTGCCAAAATTGTTTTTTTTCAGTAAGAATCGAAAATATCCCCATCTTGTACTTAAAATACCAAACAAAATACCACCACTCTGGTAAAAAAATCTCGAAATGCCGCAGTTTTGAAACCTCATTATGATCTTGAGGTTTCTTTGTAGTGCAACCCGTTTTCAATTCGACATTTTCAAGTGAGTTAGGCGAAACATTACGCCAAAATCTCAAAACATGAGGTCTTTAAAAATTTATTTCTAGTCTATTTTTCCTTTAAGATTGATTAACCATCATTTAAAGTTTACACAATTACAACAAACCATTCCAACAAAAGTTAATAAAAAATATGGAAGTCATATGTTACATGATTTTTTCTTTAAAAAATGACATGGCCCCTATGTAAATCAATTGTGAAGATATTTGAAAAATAGGCGTGTGCAGAAAGTAGCAGCACGAGCTCGATAAAAAAAAAAAAAAATCAACCATCTACCATGTCAAACTTTATTCGTTCAAATCTCTGTTTCAATTTCACTATCTCGAGATCGCAATTTCGTTCGTTCTGTGTTATCTTTGAATTAAGATTCAGCTTGTTTTTGGTTTTGTGAATTGGTTCAAATAAGGCCATTAGTTTGCATTTAATTTATGTAGGTATAACAAAATGAAATTTTGCTTTGAGGTTTTACTGTCATTGAACTGGTGATGCTGGTGGTGGTGATGGAGCATGTGATGCTGGTGCTACTTTAAAGATGAACAAGAGGGCTATACTGAGGGCACGTTTGATGCAAGGATAAAGAAGGGGTACAGTAATAATAATACCGGTAGGGGGTAATAACTGGTGTTTGGTGCAGGGATAATTTTAAGGGGGATTCAATCCCCCCTTATTATACCCCTTGTAAGCTTAAAATATAATCCCACCATGTAGGTGAGATTGAAGTCTTAATACCCTTGTTTATACAGGTACAAACATGTTTGTTACATAATCCTTCTTGTATAATTAATACTCCCTTAATATCAATATACCCTATAATATCGTAGGACCCCCTGTACCCCTAACTTTCAATCCCTACACCAAACGTGCCCTTGACAGTATTCAACTGTGGTTTTTGAAGTTTAGCCTTTTGAAATTTATTGTTAATATTTAAACTGGAGGCATGGCATTGGAGAACAAGATTGTTTCATGAATAACTAGGGATTGTGTAATGTTCATCTTTTGAAATGTATTGAACTGGATGCATTCAGAAGAAAAATTAAGGAGGATCCAAGGGGAGAGGATCCAACTAGGGATGGTGTAATGTTCATCTTTTGTGGGAGATGTTCCTCCATCAAAACACCTACAACAAATTGGGGAGGTGAAAACAACCAACATTGTTCAGAAAAGTTGGGATCAAAGCATAAATAAGAGAAGTTAAAATGAAATTGACATCCTTCACAACACGCTTGGCCAGACAATCAGCATCCTATTACTACTCCTGTGGCCATGCTCCTGCTGAAGGTGCAAGTCACGCTCAATTGCCTGCATTTGCCAACCAGATTCTCAGCAATGTGACCAAAGTGAATGCTTTTAAAGAAGACAGTACACATTTAAACATAATTTGTGGGCTTCATTAGAACACCTCAACATATGTAAAAGGACTGCAGAATGGGACAGCGTAGTAACTCGTTGCAATTTAAACCTAAGAGAGAAAATGCAGCAGAAACTGAGAAATCAAACTTTTAAACATTGATAGTAAAATTATGTTCAATTAACCCATCAGCCCATATTTTTTCTTATAAATATGTTGCACTATCAATGTTGTTTCCGCCTAGTTGTTTTTCTCGATATTTTAGGTACATTCCACCGTATTAAAACACAAGTAACATCTTCAAATAATATTCTCAAATGTAGATTCTTTTTTGACTAAATAGCTCAAAATATTATTCTTACAAAATTCTTACAACGCTTTCTATTTTTGATACTATTTCTACAACATTTGTTTTGAGCATAATTTGCGGGAATCATTAAAAGATAAATTTTGAGGTATAGAAGAAATTAAGATTTGCCAAATGGTATAATATGTATCTCAGCCTTAAAGCTATGGTGATGAGACGTGACTTTTCCCCTTAAAAAATCACTAGACGGTACCCCACACGTCCACGCGCGTCAACACTGGTATGCTTTGTAAGTTGAGCATCGTTTCGGGTATAATACCGATATTTTAGCAACAAATCTAATAAATCTATATGGGACATTATTCTTATTATCATATCAGAAGAGAAAGTCTGAAAGTATATTAACACAGTTTCATCAACTACGTTCCCATATAATGCTAGACCTTTTGCCGTATTGCTTTGTTCTTTTATATCACACAATTAGGTGGTGATCTACTGCAGTTGTGTGAGCAAATTGCAATATTATATAAGTTGGGTATTATGAGTATACCAAGATATGTCTTTACAGTCGTCGTGACAAGGACAGCATGACGTCTTGTGCAACTTTTCCCCAAATTGCCAACAATTTCGGTATCAGCTATAACACATAGATTAACACTCACAATTTTGTTCTTTGTTTTGTAAGAAAGACTGTGTTAGAGGAATATAAGTTACCAGAGTATACCAAGAAATTATAAATGTATATATATTTCTTAGTTGAATGTTTTTCTTGTTACTCTTGCAATTCAAATTCAATCTTTTTGAATGGTGCTTTTTCTGATGCAACTTGAACTTCTTTGATTGCCGTATAAGGAAAATTACATTTGCGATGAAAACAAATGTTCTGATAGAGCAAACGCTTTGACAAATTTCTATGAAATATCCACTTTAATAGCATTTACCGGCCAAGTGGGCGTTGTCATTGCAACGGTCCCCTGTTTTACTGTAATCAGCATAACCAAAATAGTGCACTGGAATTGTGGGTTTCCCTCATTTTCTTGGTGTTAGCGAGGTTGTTATCATGAAGATTATTTATCACATATAGGGCGATTCTTGCTAGTCGTATTAGTTTCAATAGTCTGCAATTACGTATTTCATACACCCCTCCTTCAGAAATAAAAGGCTTGAAGAAAGCTAATTGATTCTTAGATATTGAGGCATATAATGCAGTATCCAAAATACAACAAGTGAGAAGAATAAGAAATCCGAATTCTGAATTTTTCATTTCTTTGCACCGTATACTATATTCGAGAAAATAGTACCTCCTCGTCCAAAAGTATCATGCAAACTGAAAAGTTCATTAGTATTAAGGCTCCTGGAATCCCACATCTTTGCTACTCTTACTTTTGAGGTAGCAGTGTAGCAGCTAGCTAGTTTGAGAATATGTTTACCTGTTGGGGAAGATTTACTACTAAGTCTACTGGTTATTTGTACCTAACTTTTCCTGTATAAGAAGAGATGGAAAGAAAATATGCAATGATTATTATCAGGTGAACTCTGTTCCATTATGAAAAAGTGTAAATGGCTCAAAATACTACTACTACTCTGTCCCAGCTCTTGCCCATCATTGAGAATATTTGACTCGTATATGGGTCACTTTGACCGGGTGATTTCGATAGCAAAATAATGCGATTTTTCGACAATTTTTTCACGGTGTTATAGAGCAACTTATACTCTACAACACCATGAAAAAATTATAAAAAAATCAAATTACTTTCATTCCAAATCACCGAGTCAAAGTGACCCAGTGAATAGTGATAAAAGTCAAAATGATGGGGAAGAGCTGGGACAGAGGTGTATTTATGTGAAGATAAAGCAATTCCTAAATGTAATGATGGTAGTTAGTAGTTATAATTTGTAACAGCCAACTGTTATGAAAAATATAATAAAAAACTATAGTAGTTGTTATTTAATTTTTTGTTTAAAAGCTATGTAACTTATCGCGAAAATAACTCACCATGACGGGCAACTCCAGAGAGAGTAATCCCCCACATAATTATGAGTGTTAAGAGGGCTATTATGAATTAAATTCTGCATTTGATTCTCTCACTATCAGGTTATGTCTCCTAAAAATGCATATTAAGAACATGACCACAATTTTATTCACCTGCAACTTTTAATAATTTTTTTTTGAGAAATTGTTTTGTCGTTAGCTGTGTTTGAACCCGAGACATCATGCAGAGGCTTCCAACGCAAGCAGGCGTGGATGACAAATTATGCTTCAAGGTGTGTTCCAATTTCAATGTTGAGAAGCTTCTGCGGAGCTTACTTTGGACATCAGATGTAGGTTCCATTTAAATTAAGGTATGGACCATTTAAGATAGATCAATTTAGAAAAGGAGGACTAAATAATTATTCGATACTGCTCCATCAATTTTCTCTTCTGCAGATTGTCAAATGGATGAGGTTCTACAAACTGTCCCACATAAGGTAACACAGCAAATGAATGCTGAGTTGACAAAGCCATATGAGGCTTGGGAGGTGAAAGAAGCTTTGTACCAAATGCATCCGATCAAGGCCCCAGGACCAGATGGAATGCCAGCACTTTTCTACCAGCAGTACTGGGATATAGTTTTCCAGGATTTGACTCAACTGGTTCTTCAGGTACTCAATTCAGACTTGGACGTTTCTAAGTTAAATTTCGCCAACATTGCCTTAATTCCTAAGGTTCAACATCCAAAAGAGGTGACTGAGTTCAGACCTATAAGCTTGTGTAATGTAAGCTACAAGGTGATATCCAAAGTTTTGGCTAACAGGCTTAAAAAGGTCCTAAATCAAGTCATTGATTCCACTCTAAGTGCTTTTATTCCGGGAAGATTGATAACGGATAATGTGATAGTTTCTTTCGAAACAATGCATACTATCAAAAAGTCAGCTAGCAAAAAAGGCTATTTCTCTATGAAGTTAGATATGTCTAAGGCCTACGATAGAGTGGAGTGGGGGTTCCTTAAAGCTATGATGCTGAAATTGGGTTTTCATCAACAGTTCGTGGATATTATTATGAAATGCATCTCCACTCCTCAATTTTATGTTCTTATCAATGGTGAGGCTGTGGGTAAAATTGTGTCAAGTAGAGGTATAAGGCAAGGGGATCCAATATCCCCTTACCTTTTCCTCTTAGTATCTGAAGGCCTAACTTGTCTATATAACAAAATAGGACTAGTCGGATAGGTTATCCCAAATCAATACAAACCCTACCAAACCGAGGACAGCAATCCAAACAGATCATTAAGAAGACAACCCTATTATTAGTCATCCAAACAGGAAATTGAGAAAAATAACACTGTCAATAGTTATCCCAAAAGCAATACACAAAGTTAACCTATCCACTAAGGGCCAGATTGGAAGTTTTGGACCACACACTCACTTCTTCTGTCCCTCACCTTGACCTCTACTCTCTCAGCTCCAGAGACCATCTCTCTCTGATGTGCACGGTCGAGAAGAGAGAGGTCCTTCAAATATACTTTGTCGGTCTCTATCCACTGCCCCCTGTGGCCCCATGAATCTATTCCTCTTGACCGTCCCATTCCCATCCAAATGCTCGGAGTATTTTTGAAATTCAAAACTCTTCGCATCTGCGGTCTTATTCTCTCCCATCTCTCTTTCTCTCTCTCCGACGATTCTTCATGAAGCAGCTCCGATGATTTACTCTCTTCCCCTCGCCCTTCTCTGCAGTAGGTCAGATGTAATGGTGCAAGGAAGGTCCGATTGTTACAAACAAACCTAGATCTACGGATTATCTTTTGTGGGTTTCATATTTGTTCTGATTTTCTTCATATTTTACAGACTCAAACAACGGTTTTTGATTTACTGCCTACGGAAATCCCGTATCCTAATCAGACAAATGATTTAAGTTCTTTTAGAATTTCAGTCAGCGAATGGGTTCTCTTCATGTAAGCATTTCTATTAATATGTTAGTCTATTGCTTATGTCACGGTACTCTAACAATTTCAGTGCTTTAAGTGAATTGCAGATCTTCTGTGTCACAGGTGTTCATGACTCTCCTGGATTTCATCAATGGTTACCCCAAGCTTAACTAGAGTATTGATGAAGATATGAGAAAAATGTTTGAAATTTGTCTCACTTTACTGGTTTCAAAGTACAGTATACATACGTGGTATATATAGATGAAACTTGAATCTTTCAAATTTCTATCAGCCCTCTGTTATGTGTTTCAGTCTTTGAGCATAGAAGCATATCCTTGAACATGTGAATTGTGAGAAAGCCGAATAAAGAAAAGTTCGATTATTTGATTTTCGTCCTTAGCAATGGCTATCTAACCGACATGTGGTCATTGATTTTTCTTATACTCTACTCTTCTCGATCCAGGTTTTTTATTTGTTTCGTTGGACTTTTATCTTTGTATCAGGCTTTTGATGCTACCAATATTTTAGTTAATAGAGGTCTTACAGTTTGATAATCTTAATAGAATAGTTAATTTTTATCCATGCAATTAGTTGACAGAATTTGCTTTCCTATATTGTGGAAGTTGGAACAACTTTATCATCCCTTCGAAACTTTCGTGCATAAGAGTTTTATATGGCATTTTTTTTCTTTTTGCAGTACAGCGAATAAATATGACTGATCTTACAAAAAGCAATGATAAAGAGGAACAAGGAAGTTCTGGAGCAACTTTCAGTGTCCTGATTATGCACAACAATTCCAACAAAGGATCAAGGAAGTTGGGATTAAGTTACAGCATTGGAGTCGAAAAAAATCAAAGTACAAACAATCTGCAAAAATGGTGATTCTGCAAAAGCTGGATGCTGCTAGAGCTAAAATCTGCACAAGATAAAGGAGTTAGAATCTCAAATGAATGAAATTCTTCAGATTGAGGAAACAAAATGGAGGCAGGTCTCTAGAGCTACTTGGCTAAAAGAGGGGGGGACAGAAATACTGTTTTTTTCACAGAAGAAGAAGAAGAAGAAAAAGAAGAAGAAGAAGAAGAAGAAGAAGAAGAAGAAGAAGAAGAAGAATATTACAGGGATCAATAGTTGTCAAGGTGTCTGGGTTACTGATATGGTTTCTGTAACCAATTGTTTTTTCTGATTACTTTGCGTCTATTTTCTCTTCTGCAGATTGTCAAATGGATGAGGTTCTACAAACTGTCCCACATAAGGTAACACAACAAATGAATGCTGAGTTGACAAAGCCATATGAGGCTTGGGAGGTGAAAGAAGATTTGTACCAAATGCATCCGATCAAGGTGTAGGGTTTTGATTCATAGATGCGCAACGGAAACAAAAATAACCATGCAAAACCCTCCAAGGATCACAAGTCAAGAGACATAACGATGGTAAGGAAGAAATCAACAACACACCTTAGGGTTCTCCTTTTATGACTTCAAACGCGAATTGTGTCACGTTCTCTATGGTTGATCCACGCCTAGAGTTGATCCTAGATCTCCCAAGTCCTTGGTGCTAGCCCGGAAAGAGGAAGAGGAAGAAAAATCACGCAAAACGAGACCAAAAAGGGGCTCTCGGCCTCCTTTGTGGCCGACGGGATGGGGGGCGGCAAGAGGGGCAGTCGGGCTCCTCTTGTTACTTGCTCTCTCTCCTTTTTGTTCTCTCCCACTCTAGTTATGTTCAATAATGAGCACAAGTTGTGGGAAGGAAGGAAGGAAGGTCCTTTATATAGTCCAACAACTCCTTGCCAACTACCTAAAGGACTTATTCTAGTCCTACTAGAATTCAATTTAGTCCCTTCCTTGCAAATTAGTCCCTACTAAGTTTGCAAGGTTTTGGCAAAGTGAACATTCTAATTAATTAATCCAATTAATTAATTCCCAAATCTAGTTCAACTCTATCTAGCGTGTGACCCCATAGGTTCTATCTAGTTGGTAGCAACTATTTGCTAATATGGAGCGGTTTCTAGCAAAACATCCATTCTAGCCAACTAATAGAATAGTCATCTTGACAACCTTTGTACAAGTAATTGTCTCATCCCTTTGTCTCTATATCCGGATTGAACACGAGACATACAAGTCACACTCGTATATCCAATCCATAGTTTCTCGATCCATGGGAATAGCCTTATTCGTGCAAATAACATCAATATCCCATATTGATTTATTTGAGTCTGGCCAGACATTCTATAAGCACTATCCCTCGAGCGGCCTAGGATATTTGCTCCCATTATGTGGGAGGAACAAATTCTATCTACGTCCACTACGATCTCTAAGCTTGCTTCATATTGTATCCAGTACACGTCTTTATAACTACCCAGTTACGGTGTAGCGTTTAACGCTACCAAAATCACAATAATCCACAACTAGAATATCTAGTGACTTCAAGTCTAAGGATGACAATACCATTGCACCGCGAGAAGAGCTTGTGACTCAACATAACATGTATGTAGCCTTCTCGGAGATGGGTCAATCCAGTGCGACATTACCCTTAATGCACACCTATGTGTTGGATCATGATATCTCCATATCAATCCAACCCCATACTAGTCTATAGATGATTGTCCCATTAATCATTATATTGGACTAGGGATATTTAAGATAAACAACACAATTGTAAATCTAAGGACTTCATTATATTAAATATCCAATAAATAATAAATGAATTTCTAGCCACAAATAAATTCATACTAAACTAGATTGCCTCTAGGTCATTCCAACAGTCTCCCACTTGTACTAGAGCAAATCTGGCGCATCTCGTATGCCCATACTCCTAGTGTTCCCTTCATGCTTCCACTGCGTGAGCGGCTTTGTAAGCGGGTCTGACAGATTCTCATCTGTAGGAATCTTGCATATCCGAACGTCTCCTCTATCGATAATATCTCGAATCAGATGAAACTTCCTGAGCACGTGCTTGGACTTCTGGTGCGACCTGGGTTCCTTTGATTGCGCGATCGCCCCAGTGTTGTCACAGTACAACTCGACTGGATCCGCAATGCTAGGAACCACACCAAGTTCAGAAATAAACTTTCTGATCCAAACAGCTTCCTTTGCTGCGCCATTTGCAGCAATGCACTCAGCCTCTGTTGTAGAATCAACTACCGTCTCTTGCTTGGAACTCTTCCAGCTCACCGCTGCTCCATTCAGGAAAAACACATATCCCGACTGTGATCTAAAGTCATCCATGTCGGTTTGGAAGCTTGCATCAGTGTAATCCCTTACACGCAACTCTTCCTCATCGCCAAATATCAAGAAAGCATCCTTAGTTCTTCTCAAGTACTTTAGGATATTCTTGACTGCAATCCAGTGACTCTCACCCGGATTGGATTGGTATCTGCTTGTCATACTCAAGGCATATGACACATCTGGTCTAGTACATAACATGGCGTACATGATAGATCCTATGGCCGAGGCATAGGGGATTCTACTCATGCGTTCCTTTCAATCTCATTGGAAGGACAACCACTCTTCGAAAGAGTGATTCCATGTGACATGGGCAAGAATCCCTTCTTGGAATCTTGCATGTTGAACCGTTTCAACACCTTGTCAATATATGTACTTTGACCCTAGCAACCTCTTAGATCTATCTCTATAGATCTTTATACCGAGTATATAGGATGCTTCCCCTAAGTCCTTCATTGAGAAACACTTCCCTAGCCAATTTTTGACAGATTGCAGCATGGGAACGTCGTTTCCAATGAGTAGTATGTCATCTACATACAAGACCAGAAAAGCTACAGAGCTCCCACTAACCTTCTTGTAGACACAAGACTCATCTTCGTTTCTGATGAAGCCAAACTCTTTGACTAATTCATCAAAACGTCGATTCCAACTCCTAGAAGCTTGATTCAATCCATAAATGGATCGTTGCAGCTTATAGACTTTGTTGGCTTGCTTTGGATCCTTAAAACCCTCCGGCTGTATCATATACACGTCCTCGAGGAGATTCCCATAAAGGAATGCTGTTTTGACGTCCATCTGCCAAATCTCATAGTCATGGTATGCTGCAATCGCAAGTAAGATTCGGATGGATTTGGTGCGACTGGTGAAAAGGTTTCATCATAGTCAATACCATGAATCTGTCTGAATCCTTTAGCCACCAATCGGCCCTTATAGGTAATCACATTACCATCCATGTCGATCTTCTTCTTGAAGAACCACTTGCACCCTATGGGTCGCGCCCCATCGGGTGGTTCCACCAAAGTCCATACTTTGTTGGTGTACATGGATTCCATCTCAGATCTCATGGCTTCTAGCCACTTCTGAGAGTCTGGGCCATTCATGGCCTCCTCATAGGTAGTAGGCTCATCATCTATGAGCATCGTGTCACCGGAATCGATTACGATAAGTCCATACCTCTCGGGTTCCTGGCGCACTCTACTAGATCTACGAAGCTCTTGTGTTACTTGAACAGGTTGTTCGACAACTGCTTGTGGTTCCTGTTCATGTTCCATAATTGGTTCAGTGTTTTGTGATTCTTGAATCTCTTCAAGTTCTACATTCCTCCCACTTGCTTCTTTAGAGACAAACTCTCTTTCTAGAAACACGCCGGTCCGAGCAACAAACACTTTGTTCTCGGTTGGATTGTAGAAGTAGTATCCCTTAGTTTCCTTAGGGTACCCCACAAATTTACACTTATCCGATTTCGGCCCTAGCTTGTCTGATTTTAAACGCTTTACATAGACATCGCAGCCCCAAATCCTCATGAACGACAGTGTGGGACGCCTCCCACTCCACATCTCATATGGTGTCTTCATGACTGATTTAGATGGAACACGGTTAATGGTGAAAGCTGCAATTAATAGACCGAAGCCCCAAAATGATAATGGAAGATCAGTTTGACACATCATAGATCGAACCATATCCAATATGGTTCGATTCCTCCTCTCATACACGCCATTCCATTGTGGCGTTCCGGGTGGAGTGAGTTGGGACACGATCCCACACTCTCTAAGATAGTCGTCAAAATCTTGGCTTAAGTATTATCCTTCGCGATCCGATCGTAGAGCCTTGATACTTTTGCCAAGTTGCTTCTCTACTTCATTCTTGAATTCTTTGAACAATTCAAAGGATTCGGATTTTTCCCTCATAAGGTACACAAATCCATATCTACTGTAATCATCAGTAAATGTAATGAAGTAGACATAACCACCCCTGGCAGGCGTGGCAAATGCCCACACACATCAGTATGTATGAGTGCCAATTGCTCACTAGTCCTCTCACCTTTCTTATTGAAAGGGGACTTTGTCATTTTTCCCAGTAAACAAGCCTCATCCTTATGGAGTCTAGATACACGTTTCTCATTTATGTGGCCTAAACGACAGTGCCATAAATAAGCTGGATTTAAATCATTTATTTTAATCCTCTTGGTATTAATGTTGTAGACAGGATTGCTTAGATCAATGACATAAAATCCATTAAATAATTGCGCACTAAAATAGTGAATATTATTTAAATAAAAGGAACAACAATTGTTCTTTATTGAAATAATAAAACCATCCTTGTCCAAACAAGAAATAGAAATAATGTTTCTGCTCATAGCAGGCACAAAATAGCAATTATTTAATTCTAAAACTAATCCTGAAGGCAGAGATAGCTCGCACACGCCTATGGCCAATGCAGCAACCTTTGCTCCATTCCCAACGCGCAGATCTACCTCTCCTTTAGCCAATCTTCTACTTCTCTTTAGATCCTGCATATTTCGACAAATATGAGATCCACATCCAGTATCTAATACCCATGATGTAGAGACAGTTAAATTGACATCTACAACAAAAATACATGGTGGTGGTGGAATCACTATTCCAAGCCTCTTGTCCTCCAGATATTTTGGGCAGTTCCTCCTCCAGTGTCCAGGCTGACTGCAGTAGTGACACTCACCTTTGGTCACACCTTTGGTAATGCCACCAACAGGCTTAAGGGCAGGTTCCTTGGACTTGGCAACTGATTGCCTTTGCCCTTGGAGGATGAGGCAAACCTTTTGCCCTTTCCTTTCTGCACCATCATAATGGCCTTGCCCTTACCCTTGTTGATGCTCTGTTCAGCTGTCCTCAACATATTGAGTAAATCTAGCAGTGGTTTCACGATCTCGTTCATGTTATAGTTCATGATGAACTGTCCATAACTCTCGGGCAACGATTGCAACACGAGATCGGTTGCCAACTCTTGGCCGACCGGGAACCCTAGTCGGTCGAGATTCTCCAAGTACCCGATCATACGGAGTACATGGGGTCCCACCGGGTTCCCTTCTGCCAGATGAAACTTGAACAGTGCCTTAGAGACCTCATACCTCTCTGCCCTTGCCTGCTCTTGGAAGAGCTGCTTCAGATGCTCGATCATATCGACAGCATTCATGTTTTCGTGTTGCTTCTGAAGCTCAGAAGTCATGGTGCATAGCATAAGGCAGGCCGCATCATTAGCGTCATCAACACGCTTTTGATACGCCTTTAGGGCAGCAGGTGTTTGGTTCTCTGGACCTTCTGAAACATGCTCCTCTATTGCCTACAGTTTCTTCTCTTGCTTGAGAACAATTCTCAAGTTTCTGTACCAACCAATATAGTTGGTTCCAGAGAGCTTGTCCTTCTCAAGGACAGATCGTAGGTAATGTTGTGAACTCGATGAGTTGTTTGCCATTTGGAATTCTACAAAAGGAAAATACGCAAGTTTTAGTATTTGTGAATTTGTGACTATATTCAATAATGGCTAGTTTATCAAATATAGCTCCCACTATTTTTCTACGAATTAATAACCCTCAAGATATAAATGCGGAAAATATCCTTATATTTTCTAGTGGGCCAAGATCCATGTTTCATCTCCTTATGAGCTTGCTTTGACAAGTCACCCATAATTTGACTACTTTAGGTAGGAACAATTCCAATTGCATCCCATATGCAACTCTTGGTTCAATTGGGCAAATAACTCTTTATTTATCCATCCATATGGATAATCCCGATTGATTGCCTCTAGGTTTCTTAATCATATTAATAGCCCAGTTGTGTTCAACCTCTTATTTAAACAATTGCACATTGTTACGTGCCATCGCATTCCATCATTATGAACCAAGTCTCCATGCTTTGGCACGCACGAACTTCATAAATAATGATGATAATGAGTGTTTAAATAACGAGAAGGCAAGAACACAATATTTGAATTTTGAGGGATTTTAAATTCAATTTTATTTTTTTGTTGATCAAAATCAACTAATCTATCTTTCTGAGTTTTGGCACAACTCCAAATAATAGATCCGGGTTGTCTAACTATCTTATTATCCTAATTGCATGCATCATCCATACACCAACCACACAATAATAAGACAATAAAGTAAACAACCACAAAACAGAAATTAAATGTGATGTGGATATGGCCTTTTCTAGACTAAGATAATTCCAAGCCAATGGAATTATCTATGAACCCTAAAACAAACACATCTTCATGCGTCTTGATCTTTTGGTCCATTCTTCATAGTCATGTGGAATGCTCCATGCTCCATGCTCCATGCTCCATCTTTTGTGGCTTCTTTTGGCTTTGGGCTTCTTTTCTTCAATCTTGGCTAACAATCTACTTTATCTAGTACTAGCTAACTTCTATACTAAATAAAATAAATCTCACAAGTTGAGAACAAAAATGGCACGCAGGCCATAAAACTCTAATTAATTATTACAATTAATTGATCAGCTCG
The DNA here is from genome assembly GCA_023055425.1 of Linanthus parryae. NCBI lineage: Eukaryota > Viridiplantae > Streptophyta > Magnoliopsida > Ericales > Polemoniaceae > Linanthus > Linanthus parryae. The sequence continues at coordinate 119,234,781 of JALGPY010000001.1, forward strand.
CAGGCCGTAAAACCAAACCACAAAATTAAACATCCACATCAAACCACATCCTAAGGCCATATCCAATCACCATGCGAATTGCACATAAACAGTTAAAATCCAATTTTAACGCGCTTGGTCAATTTTAATTGATTTTAGGATTTCTAGGGTTAAAACGGTCCATGGGCCCAACAATCAAATTGCCCGGGCCCAATAAGGTGAACCACAAGGCCCTAGGGCCGGCCCGGCCCATAACCCCCACGCCTAGGCCGCGGGTTAGGGCTGCCCGACCCCTAGGGCGGCCAATCTTGGGCGGCAAGCAAGAGGGGCGGTCCCCTAGGGGGCCGAACCTCCTTGAGGGAGTTGTTTCCAAAACAACTCCCTTGCTTGGTGCCCAAGTTTGGTTGTTTCCTTGTTTTGGGAGAACTCCTTCTTCCCCAAGGATGCCCAAACCCTAGATCTAAGTTCCTAAAATTTCTCAAACTCACCAATTCATGCATCCAATGCAAAAATTAGATCTTGTTATGATAGATTATTGACAAATTGCATCACATGCTTGATTTATCTTGTTTTACGCGATAAACAATCAAATTAAGGTGTAAAACAACTAAAACGTAACACATAAATCACGTTTATGCTCTACGACCTGTGGCTCTGATACCACTGTAGGGTTTTGATTCATGGATGCGCAACGGAAACAAAAATAACCATGCAAAACCCTCTAAGGATCACAAGTCAAGAGACATAACGATGGTAAGGAAGAAATCAACAATACACCTTAGGGTTCTCCTTTTATGACTTCAAACGCGAATTGTTTCACGTTCTCTATGGTTGATCCACGCCTAGATTTGATCCTAGATCTCCCAAGTCCTTGGTGCTAGCCCGGAAAGAGGAATAGGAAGAAAAATCACGCAAACCGAGACCAAAAAGGGGCTCTCGGCCTCCTTTGTGGCCGACGGGATGGGCGGCGGCAAGAGGGGCGGTCGGGCTCCTCTTGTTGCTTGCTCTCTCTCCTTTTTGTTCTCTCCCACTCTAGTTATGTTCAATAATGAGCACAATTTGTGGGAAGGAAGGAAGGAAGGTCCTTTATATAGTCCAACAACTCTTTGCCAACTACCTAAAGGACTTATTCTAGTCCTACTAGAATTCAATTTAGTCTCTTCCTTGCAAATTAGTCCCTACTAAGTTTGCAAGGTTTTTGCAAAGTGATCCTTCTAATTAATTAATCCAATTAATTAACTCCCAAATCTAGTTCAACTTTATCTAGCGTGTGACCCCATAGGTTCTATCTAGTTGGTAGCAACTATTTGCTAATATGGAGCGGTTTCTAGCAAAACATCCATTCTAGCCAACTAATAGAATAGTCATCTTGACAACATTTGTACAAGTAATTGTCTCATTCCTTTGTCTCAATATCCGGATTGAACACGAGACATACAAGTCACACTCGTATATCCAATCCATAGTTTCTCGATCCATGGGAATAGCCTTATTCGTGCAAATAACATCAATATCCCATATTGATTTATTTGAGTCTGGCCAGACATTCTATAAGCACTATCCCTCGAGTGGCCTAGGATATTTGCTCCCGTTATGTGGGAGGGACAAATTCTATCTACGTCCACTACGATCTTTAAGCTTGCTTCATATTGTATCCAGTACACGCCTTTATAACTACCCAGTTACGGTGTAGCATTTAACGCTACCAAAATCACAATAATCCACAACTAGAATATCTAGTGACTTCAAGTCTAAGGATGACAATACCATTGCACCGCGAGAAGCGCTTGTGACTCAACATAACATGTATGTAGCCTTCTCGGAGATGGGTCAATCCAGTGCGACATTACCCTTAATGCACACCTATGTGTTGGATCATGATATCTCCATATCAATCCAACCCCATACTAGTCTAAAGATGATTGTCCCATTAATCATTATATTGGACTAGAGATATTTAAGATAAACAACACAATTGTAAATCTAAGGACTTCATTATATTAAATATCCAATAAATAATAAATGAATTTCTAGCCACAAATAAATTCATACTAAACTATATTGCCTCTAGGGCATCTATTCCAACACAAGGCCCCAGGACCAGATGGAATGCCAGTACTTTTTTACCAGCAGTACTGGGATATAGTTTTCCAGGATTTGACTCAACTGGTTCTTCAGGTACTCAATTCAGACTTGGATGTTTCTAAGTTAAATTTCACCAACATTGCCTTAATTCCTAAGGTTCAACATCCAAAAGAGTTGACTGAGTTCAGACCTATAAGCTTGTGTAATGTAAGCTACAAGGTGATATCCAAAGTTTTGGCTAACAGGATTAAAAAACGTCCTAAATCAAGTCATTGATTCCACTCAGAGTGCTTTTATTCCGGGAAGATTGACAACGGATAATGTGATAGTTTCTTTCGAAACAATGCATACTATCAAAAAGTCAGCTAGCAAAAAAGGCTATTTCTCTATGAAGTTGGATATGTCTAAGGCCTACGATAGAGTGGAGTGGGGGTTCCTTAAAGCTATGATGCTGAAATTGGGTTTCATCAACAGTTTCTGGATATTATTATGAAATGCATCTCCACTCCTCAATTTTATTTTCTTATCAATGGTGAGGTTGTGGGTAAAATTGTGCCAAGTAGAGGTATAAAGCAAGGGGATCCAATATCCCCTTACCTTTTCCTCTTAGTATCTGAAGGCCTAACTTGTCTATATAACAAAATAGGACTAGTCGGATAGGTTATCCCAAATCTATTCAAACCCTACCAAACCGAGGATAGCGATCCAAACAGATCATTAAGAAGACAACCCTATTATTAGTCATCCAACCAGGCAATTGAGAAAAATAACACTGTCAATATTTATCCCAAAAGCAATACAAAAAGTTAACCTATCAACTAGGGCCCAGATTGGAAGTTTTGGACCACACACTCACTTCCTCTGTCCCTCACCTTGACCTCTACTCTCTTTGATCCCGAGACCATCTCTCTCTGATGTGCAGGGTTGAGAAGAGAAAGGTCCTTCAAATATACTTTGTCTGTCTCTATCCACTGCCCCCCTGTGGCCCCATGAATCTATTCCTCTTGCCCGTCCCATTCCCATCCAAATGCTCGGAGTAGTTTTGAAATTCAAAACCCTTCGCATCTGCGGTCTTCTTCTCTCCCGTCTCTCTTTCTCTCTCTCCGACGATTCTTCATGAAGCAGCTCCGATGATTCACTCTCTTCCCCTCGTCCCTTCTCTGCAGCAGGTCAGATGTAATGGTGCAAGGAAGGTCCGATTGTTACAAACAAACCTAGATCTACGGATTATCTTTTGTGGGTTTCATATTTGTTCTGATTTTCTTCATATTTTACTGACTCAAACAACGGGTTTTGATTTACTGCCTACGGAAATCCCGTCTCCTACTCAAACAAGTTATTTAAGTTCTTTTACGATTTCAGTCGGCGAATGGGTTCTCTTCATGTAAGCATTTCTTTTAATCTGTTAGTCTCTTTCACATGTCACAGTACTCTCTCAATTTCAGTGCTTTAAGTGAATTGCAGATCTTTTGTGTCACATGTGTTCATGACTTCTCCTGGATTTCATCAATGGTTACCCCAAGCTTAACTAGAGTACTGATGAAGATATGAGCAAAAGGTTTGAAATTTGTCTCACTTTACTGGTTACAAAGTACAGTATACATACGTGGTATATATAGATGAAACTTGAATCTTTCAAATTTCTATCAACCCTCTGTTATGTGTTTCAGTCTTTGAGCTTAGAAGCATATCCTTGAACATGTGAATTGTGAGAAAGATGAATAAAGAAAAGTTCGATTATTTGGTTTTCGTCCTTGGCAATGGCTATCTAACCGACATGGGGTCATTGATTTTTCTTATACTCTACTCTTCTCGATCTAGGTTTTTTATTTGTTTCGTTGGACTTATCTTTGTATCAGGCTTTTGATGCTACCAATATTTTAGTTGATAGAGGTCTTACAGTTTGATAATGTTAATAGAATAGTTATTTTTATCCACGCTATTAGTTGACAGAATTTGCTTTCCTATATTGTGGAAGTTGGAACAACTTGATCATCCCTTCGAAACTTTCGTGCATAAGAGTTTTATATGCCTTTTTTTTCTTTTGCAGTACAGCGAATAAATATGACTAATCTTACAAAAAGCAATGACAAAGAGGATCAAGGAAGTTCTGGAGCAACTTTCAGTGTCCTGATTATGCACAACAATTCCAACAAAGGATCAAGGAAGTTGGGATTAAGTTACAGCATTGGATTCGCAAAAAAAATCAAAGTACAAACAATCTGCAAAAATGGTGATTCTGCAAAAGCTGGATGCTGCTAGAGCTTTAAGTCCCAATAGCCAAAATCTGCACAAGATAAAGGAGTTAGAATCTCAAATGAATGAAATTATTCATATTGAGGAAACAAAATGGAGGCAGGTCTCTAGAGCTACTTGGCTAAAAGAGGGGGACATAAATACTGCTTTTTTTTTACAAAAGAGCAAAACAAAGAAGAAGAAGAAGAAGAAGAAGAAGAAGAAGAAGAAGAAACAATATTACAGGGATCAGTAATAGTCAAGGTGTCTGGGTTACTGATATGGTTTCTGTAACCAATTGTTTTTCTGATTACTTTGCGTCTATTTTCTCTTCTGCAGATTGTCAAATGGATGAGGTTCTACAAACTGTCCCACAGAAGGTAACACAACAAATGAATGCTGAGTTGACAAAGCCGTATGAGGCTTGGAGGTGAAAGAAGCTTTGTACCAAATGCATCCGATCAAGGCCCCAGGAACAGATGGAATGCCGGCACTTTTTTACCAGTAGTACTGGGATATAGTTGGCCAAGATTTGACACAACTGGTGCTTCAAGTACTCAATTCAGACTTGGATGTTTCTAAGTTAAATTTCACCAACATTTCCTTAAATCCTGAGGTTCAACATCCAAAGGAGATGACTGAGTTCAGACCTATAAGCTTGTGTAATGTAAGCTACAAGGTGATATCCAAAGTTTTGCCTAACAGGCTTAAAAAGGTCCTAAATCAAGTCATTGATTCCACTCAGAGTGCTTTTATTCCGGGAAGATTGATAACGGATAATGTGATAGTTTCTTTCGAAACAATGCATACTATCAAAAAATCAGCTAGCCAAAAAATGCTATTTCTATATGAAGTTGGATATGTCTAAGGCCTACGATAGAGTGGAGTGGGGGTTCCTTAAAGCTATGATGCTGAAATTGGGTTTTCATCAACAGTTCGTGGATATTATTATGAAATGCATCTCCACTCCTCAATTTTCTATTCTTATCAGTGGTGAGGCTGTGGGTAAAATTGTGCCAAGTAGAGGTATAAGGCAAGGGGATCCAATATCCCCTTACCTTTTCCTCTTAGTATCTGAAGGCCTAACTTGTCTATATAACAAAATAGGACTAGTCGGATAGGTTATCCCAAATCTATACAAACCCTACCAAACCGAGGATAGCAATCCAGACAGATCATTAAGAAAACAACTCCATTATTAGTCATCCAAACAGGCAATTGAGAAAAAATAACACTGTCTATAATTATCCCAAAAGCAATACAAAAAGTTAACCTATCCACTAGGGCCCAGATTGGAAGTTTTGGACCACACACTCACTTCCTCTGTCCCTCACCTTGACCTCTACTCTCTCAGCTCCCGAGACCATCTCTCTCTGATGTGCACGGTTGAGAAGAGAGAGGTCCTTCAATTTAAATTTACATCCCTCTCTACTCGCCTCTCTCTCTCTTCGAAACCCGAAACCCAATTCCTCAAATTCAAACCAAGCCGCATAGTATTTTCAGATCGAGGAAGAAGAAGGGGTAGAAGCTACCAGTCGGTTGGCCACTAAACGCCTTCTCTCCACTCGCCCTATCTCTCTGCGACACCCACGAACCCCGAAGGAGAAGAGAGGGATGGAAGCTACATTGATCGTGGAAGCCATGGAGAGAGTGATGAAGAAGGAGTCGTTAGTGATTGTGGCGACGGTGGCAGTGTTGCCTCTTCGTCTTTCCCTTCTGCGTTACTCCCTTCCTTCACCTCCCAAGAACCCTAAAATTAGAACCAAAACCTTAGAAACGGTTCATCCAAGGTGCAGACTGTGATATTAGCGAAGATTGTTAGTCCTTCTCCATATCCACTCCATCTCTACTACTCTATCCCATGTTTGAATTTCGTTATCTTCTTCAATCCTTTTTTGTTATGATCTTTAATCCCGAATTTAAGATTTTTGTTCGTAATTATAGTCTATAAAGCAATAGAGATAGTAGCAGCAGCTCCATTCAAGAGCATCAGCAGATCAATTCCAGACCATAGTAGCGGAATAACAAAATTAATCCTGCTCAAATCCCACAAAGGATCACAGGAAGAGACTACATAACGATAGTAAAGGGTTTTAGTATCTACATACCTTTGGGTTCTCCTGCGATGACTTCACACGTGAAATAGTATTCACGTCTCTAGGGCTAGTCCACTCCTAGGATTGAAACCGGATCCTTCAAGCCATTGTGCTAACTAGAATTGAAGGAGGAAGAGGAAGAAGATCACACAAGGAACACCAAAAATAGGGGCTCGACCGTCTTTGTGGCCGACGGGGTAGGGGCGGTCCCACGGGGGTTCGGCCTCCTTGGGATTTGCTCTCTCTCTCTTTTTTTTTTCTCTCTCACTCAATGTGATATGAACATTAGTCTGGGAAGGAAGCTAGGAGTGTCCTTTATATAGTCCAACAACTACTTGTTGACTACATAAAAGTCCATATCCTAATCATGTCCATACATGAATTAGTCAAACTTGCAAATTAGTCCTACTAAGTTTGCAAGTAGTTGCGTATTAAACCTTCTAGTTAATTAATCATATTAATTATTTCCAAGTCCATTCTAATACATAGGGAGTGTGACCCCATAGGTTTCTACTTAGTTGGTAGTAATAAACACTAACATGGAGCGGCCTCTAGCAAGACATCAACGCTACCCAACCAATGTGCCCAATGTTTATGTATTGTGTTATCCCTTTGTCTCCACATCCGGATTGGACACGAGACATATTAGTCACACTCTTATATCCAATCCATAGTTCCTCGATCCTGGGAATATGCTTATCTGTGCAGATAATATCAATATCTCCATATTGATTTATCTGAGTCTGGCCAGACATTCTATAAGCACCATACCTCAAGTGCCCCATGGATATTTACTCCCATTATGTGGGAGGGACAAATACTGTCTACGATCTCTAAGCTTGCTTCCTATCATGCCCGATAACTACCTTTATAGTTACTCGGTTAAGGCACAACGTTAGATAATATCAAAGCATGATATTCCACAACTAGAATATCTAGTGACTTCAATTCTAAGGATTACAATACCATTAGCACTACGAGAAGCGCTTGTGACTTTAACATAACATAATGTAGCCTTCTAGTCGTGGGTCAATCCAGTATGACATTACCCTAATGCATACCCATGTGTTGGGTCGTGATATCTCCATATCAATCCAACCCCATACTAGTTTATAGTTGATTGTCCTGTCAATCAATATAATTGACTAGGGATATTTAAGAATATAACATTTATATTCTAAGGACTTCATTCATGTTAACATATCTCCATATCGATAACATAATGAATAGTAAATCCATAAATGTCACTAGAAATAGATTGCCTCTAGGGCATATTTCCAACAGATTACACTATCCAAATATTTACGAATCTTCACTATTTTGGTTTCTTTGACTTCACTATCCATGATTTGTGTTTCACTTCCTCATTCCTAGTTTTTTTAAAATCTTCAAAAGTACATTAACATTGATAGCAACAGTTAACATGTAGGTATGACTTTTATCACATAGATGTCAAATGTTACAAGAAAGTTTCTTAGATATTTTTGTATTGATGGTAAAGACGGGTATGCACATATTTTTGCTTTTCAACATTACATAATGTAATTTTTTCGAATTAGACATTGATTATCTCATGATATTTCTTAGCAGGTCAGGCCTTTCATGTCAAAAAACATGCTAGTTTGGTGTTTTAAACAAGCGTGAGTGCGTTTAAGAAGGATCATCTGACTCTCTTACATTAGATTATTACTTTTCTATTTTAACCTTAAATTCCATTCTTCTTTAGAGTTACCAGAAACTTCAGATAGAGTGTCTCGCATAAGATTTTCATTTCCATATCCCATAATCGAAGACAAAGAAGTTAGCAGAAGAAAATGACGATAATCGCTTCATAGGTTGTGACCGATCAAAGGAGGGTTTTATACATTCTGAATGCTGAGAATCTTTTCACACCAGTGTACATATTTTCTTGCAAGTCCGGTGTACTGATTTTTTCATTTAGGTTTTTAGTATTACTTGCTATTCGGGATACACCTTGAAAGTTCTTTGATGAACACTAATTTATGGATGGATAGGAGAACCTGAGCTATGTCTTGTGTACTAATGTATTAATGAAAAAAAAAAGATTTTGGATGATAGTCAAAGACGTAAAGTTCATATACCTTGCTCCAATTGGTCCTTCATAACACATATATTCTTTAACAATATGTTTCACTGAAAACTCATAGCTGAAATGTACTTCTGTTTGACTACTAAGGTTTTTATGTATTTCATTTCGTATATTTTCATTGAAAAATTGGCTTCCACTGTACGTAGACCAGGAGACCATGGACATAGTTGTAAAAATGAAACAAATAACCATCTCGCGTGTATTGGTAGTAAACACAAGTAATTACTTATGGACTTTTGAACTAGAACATGGGCGATTGTAATGTGTACACTGTTATGTGATGAGAACCAAAATATTGAAAACCTTGTAAATTGTGATTTGGTATAAAAATGATGCTTGATAAATGGAGAAAGGCAATTTGAATAGGCAATATGTGCAATTACCAACGTGGCAGAAAATTATCCGTATTATTCATGTGGTTAAGATTAAAATCAAAGAGGTGCCAAGAAATCCTCAAATGTCTAGCCTTGTAAGACCCGCATTTTTACAAATGTTATAAAACGTTATTCTGAATACATAAAAGGTGATTCACTTGAGCTTATATATAGTATTTATTCTATCTAATATTGTATTCACTTATAAACTCAAATTTGAGTTATTTGGTGATCGTGTGACATGAGATGGCTTCAAATATCTATTGGTCTCATTCTTTTGTTTAACTTGATATTTTAGAACTTCTTGTGTTAGTCAATACTGTCAAGTGTGTCATATTGCTACTTTGATAATTTGCTTATGTGACTACAAACAATACTTTAGTAATACCATGTGTTTAGAGATAATGCTCAATTTGGTTGACTTCGCTCTTGTGCCATGTGTCCAATCATCGATGATGTATACTTGCTAAAATAATTTAGTTACTATTTTAGTTGGTTAGTAACTATTTGTGGTTGAAAAGAAACGGCAGAGGGAGAGCATATATTTGGTTTCATTTTCGAAATGAATTAAACGTTGGTGGGTTCTATATCAACTTTTGTTGGCTGCATGCATGCGATTCGGTCAAGCAAAGGGTAGAACTCTAATCTCTGAGTTGGAATGCCATAATTACTTGCGATTATACAGCTTTATAACTATCTGATTATTATATGCTGGTTGATAAATCATGCTGATTGTGTATTAGGTGCCGCATGTTGATGTGTAATAACTGACTGTTGTGTTAAGTAGATTTTAGATTTCTACGCCAGTGGTTAGGCGGTACCTGCTGGGCTGTTTGGCTCACCCCTCTGTTTTACAGGTTGTGCAAGATTGGACCAGATTGAGATGTTAATGCTAAAAAGTCGACTGATTTGCTAAAATAGTTATTTTTAGCTGGTTTTTGTAATTTTGTTGTAAATTACTATTTTATGCCAAATATTTATAAAAAAATGTCATTTTTTGAGCAGCTAGTGTAGCTTTTTAGTAATTTTGGTCACGTACCATATTTTCAGAAATTTGATAACAGATGCTGTTTCAGCGAACTTTGTGTCCTGCTGGGTGAATTTTGTATGTCTGAAAGTGTCAGACGGATTGACTGTAAAACTTTATTTTCATTGTTAAATCAATTTTTATTGTTAAATGGGTAACGGGTCGTCAAAAATGGTATCAGAGCCTTACCCGATCGGAAGTACGGATAGTGTATCTAGGACTGGGCGGGTGTTTAGGCGGGTGTCTGTGGCAGGTGTTGTACGAGTGGTACACACTTGTGAGCCACCGCACTGTCGAACTAGGGGTACACAATCCAATACTGTTGGGTGGAGAAGGTAATGGGACTTGATGGTATGCGACATTTTGAAAGTGAAAGTGAATTTTAAGTAAATTGTGAGACGACATTTTTATAAGTTGGGTAGATTGTAAGACCCGGATTTTTACAAATGTTATAAAACGTTATTCAGACTACATATAAGGTGATTTGCATGAGTTTATATATAGTATTTATGCTATTTAATATTGTATTCACTTATAAACTCAAATTTGAGTTATTTGGTTATCATGTGACATTAGATGGCTTCAAATATCTGTTGGTCTCATTCTTTTGTTTAGCTTGCTATTTCAGAACTTCTTGTGTTAGTCAATACTGTCAAGTGTGTCATATTGCTACTTCGATAATTTGCATATGTGAATACAAACAGTACTTTAGTATTACCATGTGCTTAGAGATAAAACTCAATTTGGTGGACCTCACTCTTGTTCCATGTGTCCAATCATCGATGATGTATACTTGCTAAAATTGGTTAGTCACTTTTTACTTGGTTAGTCACTATTTGTGGTTGAAAAGAAACGGCAAAGGGATAGCCTATATATACTTATTAGTTCATAGATTTTTCTTTGAACTTTTGCGCAACTGCATTTTGGTGCGTGTGTGTGTGCATCTATGTGTGTGCGTGCGTGTGCGTACATATATAGGTCTCAAGGTGGTAAGTGTAATACCTTTGAGGAGTAAAAAAATATTTTTTGCTTCGACTCCTGATGAGTTATTCAATTCACACGCATTAACAATCTTATTTTCAAAAGATTACGTGCAACGCACGTGCACACAGCTAGTCACTATAGAAATATGAAAACATTAAAAGTGTCCACTTTTGAGTGTTTTCTCTATTTCTTACATTTTTTCTTTTTCAAAATAGCCCTCTTTAAAATAAGTATTCTTCTATAAGATTAATATTGTGTTTTACAGTTTGTTCGGTAATGATTTTTCTTTCCATAACGCTGCATTTAATGTCAAAAGCAATAGTTGGCGTGTTTGGCAAATTGTTATCTATCTGCTTTTCAGAAAACAACTACTTTCCTTATGTGGTTTTTGAGAAGCAAGGGAGGAGTTGTTTTTTTAGATCTGCTTTAAGATAAATTAACTAGTAGTCTTTTTTATCCATCTCACAACAATAAATTCGAAATTACACATCTGACTTTATTAAATCTCTACCATATCTAATGTTGTTATTTTGACACTTACATAAATTCCATAGAAATAATTACCATACACAAAATGCAGAAAGTGATTTCTTCACATCAGGTTATATATAAAATTTAGGGTGCGGATAGGGTAGGGACGAACTTTCAGGGTTTTAGAGAGGCTCAGATGTTTGTACTCTTTTTTGACAAAAATTCAGCTGCTTTTATCGGTATTTACAAAAAGACCTGCAAAAGATCTTTTTGCGGGTTGGGACAATAACGGTGGACCCGGGTGGGTCCGACTCATCTAGTATTCTAAAATAGGTAACAAATTTCGTGAAAAAACTCTACTTCCATTTCCGGTTTCTAAAATAGTAAATACTTTTCGGGAAATATATTGAAATAATGAGAATATGTTCCAGAATATTTTGTAATGAATAACCTTGCACACATTTGAAGTAAAACATCGACATTGGTAGTCAACGTTGGACATATTAGCACAAGTACACATCCAAATAGATGCGAAATATATTAAAACGAGCTACATTTTAACTATGCAAATGTTTGTCTCTATCTAAGTTGGATTACTCGGCATAACTATATCACTATATTAACCGAATTTCTACGAACACAGAGTAGTGATAATCAGTGTTCCATGACCTTCACTGACGCATGAAGTTGACAATCATAAACTGCTAGGACATCACAGGTGACACAGTCATTGTCCCACAAATCACATAACCCACCACCAAATGTGTCCAAGTCAGCAACAAATGCCATGTCGTAGCCAAGCCAGACAGAAGTTCTTTTCCTTCTCCCCCTTGATTCGTGTTTTCGTGTTGTAAAAAATGTTGAGATTATGCAATGCCGTCTTGTCTTTGGAAATATTCCATAACCCAATAGACTATGCTTCAACATGATTCCACAATAGAGCGTTAATCGGATAATTTACGACGATCGTGCGTAGCTCCATTCGTTCCCCAACCACCAACCAATTCTTTACTAGTAGAGTGTGTACGTACTCACATGTGCAAATAAAGTTCGCAGTAACACTATTCTTTGGTGTAGCAAGGCACGACACAGTGACTTCTTCATCTTGTTCTTAGAAACGTCCTAGCCAAAACGGATTTATTAGTTCTTCCTTTATCGGCCCTTGACCCTCCTGTAAAGGTATTACTTCTTTCTTCGATTATTCCTCCTCTTCGACTACTATGGAGGTTAAGGCGTCCCTGTTGAAATAGTTTTCTCCACCCTGTTGCTCATAATCTACCGGTCCATTGAGCGTACCAGTGGGGCTGTCATCTAAATCAGAACCGAAGAGTTTTATGTGTTAGGAGATGGAATGAATAGAACCCCCTGGCACCATGATTCTGTCACAGAGGCCCAACGATGTTGGTGAGCTATGTTCAATCTGAATTATGCTTTGATTGGGTGCTAAACTGGGATTGAACTCAACAAACTCGACCATGTCTGTATATAATGACTTACATGCAGGTTAACGGAATAAACAACAATTTTTTTGGGTACTGGAAGAGTTAGGTTGTTAACACGTTTTCACATGCATGTTCAAATCGGCATTTGAGAAAATATTCATTGGTTGTAGAGCACCATGTGATGCTCTGTTGGAGAACTTAAGAAATTCTCGTATTGCTCATATACGTTAGGGTTCAATTATTAAATATTCAAATAAAAAATTTTGTAGGTTAACAATGTCTTTTTTTAGGAACACACTATTTTGTTTTACAAAATATTATTCAGTTTTTTGTAATGTTAACTGTAACACCCCCAATATTCACGGTCGCTCGAACTGTAAATTTTGGGAAGTGCCCTCCGCACGAGGAGTTTTACATCATTGTGAACGGAGTAGATTGTCCGCTTCGCACCATACCATAAAGAACTAACTTCAAATTATTTAAAACCATTCGATTATAAAAGAGTGACCAAACACGGTCCTTAGAGTAGATACTCGAAAACTAAATTACTTCAAAAGACAAGTTACATTTACTCCATGGCAGCTAAGGTGATTACTTCCTTGGTCCAAGCTAGTGATTCGTCCCCCCAGAGCTAGCAGCGATATTGACCTGTGGTGTTTTGAAATAGCAAAAGCCAACCACAGTTTTTACGAAAAGTCAGCTAGGGCTGAGTAAGAAATATCTCAACATGTAAACAGATGATTGAGCACATATATATCAAAGACAAGTAAATGAAGTGAGGAAATAAAACTATGAATTGATATTACAAGGACATGTAATAAAAGTAAAGTTTGGGATTCCGAATTAATGTTTCTTTATTAAAGTATTCCTTAAAATTTATCTGGCGGAGACCTCTCCACGTGCCACGGGTAAGCAGATTACTTCTCTGCCCGATGATCCCCAGAAATTATCAGTGTACGAGTGGAACCATGCGTAGAACCCGCCTGCCTCGGAACAATATATCAGGGTTACATCGTGGGTCTATCGTACCCTACTTCAGCTCGGCGGTTGAGAAAGTCCCACTAGTTAGAACATTCCCGCCTCATAACTCGCCTACAAGACCTTAAGTGTCGACACCCCCTAGAGGTTAGCAACTTTGCTAGAGTAGTACTTGCAGCTCCTCCCATTTCCTCATGGTAGAGTAGGATAATGGGCACCAGGGTAGGCCAGAGTTTGGCACCAAAAATCCCCTGACCAGAACGTGTGGTCTAATGTAAACAATGAGGTCACCGTAGTGAACCAAATAACAACTCGTACAAGTTATCTTTCACTTTACGTTTCTTAGCGTCTTAAGAGTACTTTTATGAAAATGTTGATCCCCAAATCAATTCCGGTGATACAATTCCAAAAGAAATAACAAATAATGTAATGATGAATTCAAAGTATAACTCATTTGTTCAAAAGATAAATTCCAACCCTACTGCTTTGTTTCGAGATAGGAACCGTTTTCAAACTTTCAGCATACATATGTTTGATAGTCCAACAGTAAAACATTTAAGTAGATAACATATTGATAAACTCATTTTGATGACTGAGAGTTGAGCATATAACTTACCTCAAGTAGAGACAGGAAACAACACGGACTAGCTCCTACTGATAGATGTAACCCTCGTCTATGAACTCGTCGCCTACAAATTTATAGTTTCTAAGCAATCCAAAGTCTAGCACATAAAATGCATATATGTGATGTGAAATACCCCTAAAGACTAGTGATGGAGCGAGGCATCCTATTTTATATCCAGTCCAACCAATTCATCTTTGTTTCTTAAAAATATTTGTAGCTAGTTAACAAATATTTATTAAAATTTTACGAGCCGTTTACTCGATGATATTAATATAACTAAACTTATGTATATACTTAAGTAGTGTAAGGAAATAAATTGACTCGTATTAGTACTAAATTCAAAATTTTTAACGAGTATTTTCTGAAAAACGATAATTATAGATACTAGTAATTGTAAAGAAATATAACTTTCATCAACTAATCTTATGTGGATGATATATATTTTCTAAATAAATTATTTCTTAGTATTTCACAAAAATATCATTCTCCACCCTATTATTCTTCTTTAATTGAATAAATATTTAACTAGCAATTTTATTTGTTACTAAAAGAAATGTCAATACTTATAACTATTTGAAACTTTATACACACAAATTTATATTTAAACTCAGTGAACATCTAACACAATTTTTATTCTCAAAAATAATTTTATAAACACACTATCTTTTAGTTAAGCCCTTTTGCCAATAAATTAAAACGTAAAAAAAAATAGAAATATAACTTGTTCTTTTTGTTGAAATAGATATTTATATGTGTGTATGTGTGTTTGTGTATAGATACGTATATATATATATATATATATTTCTACTTTTATTCTAAATTATATTTGTAAAATTAGTAACTCTATATATGTATTCAACAAAATAAGTAATAACTAGTTATATTTAATAAATCATAAAGTATAAACTACAATTGGCTCCCAAATAATTTCCAAATCCAACACTAAGTCACCCCACACCACACACAACACAGTTTGAATAAAAGATAAATCATGCCATCATAGTTTCCGAAACAACACTTTTACCCCCCAATTCACACCAAGGCTGTTTATATAAAATACAGTTCATGCCTTCAAGGTTTTTGAAATGACACTTTCACCTCCATTTCACACACAACACAATTTATATATAATACAAATCATGCCATCAAAGTTTCTCAAACGACACTTTCACCCCTCCCATTTCACACACAAATCAGTTTATATATAATACAAATCGTGCCATCAAGTTTCTAAAACGACACTTTCACCCCCTGTTCATACCCACTGTGAACATCAAACTCACCCATACCCACTTGAATCAAATCCTGATTCCTAGCAATAAAATGTGATTTTGATTACTGTAAACGAACAATGGGGAGGAGTAGAGATTACTCGCACCAAAAATGCGAGAATCGGTTGAGAAATGGAGCGGGTTGCGAATCCGACGGTGGTGGTCGACGGTGGTGAATCCGGCGTCGTTGGCTCTGGTGGTTTGTGTTTTTGGCTTCCTCGGACCTTCAGGAGGCTATAGGGAGGAAGAAACGGGGTTGGGTAGCGTCGGATTGCACGGCTCGACCTTGTCGCCGGCGTTAACGGAGTCACGGCGGTGGTGGTGGCCAGCGAAGTCTCTGTCGCTGCTACTGCTCTTCTCTTGGTCGCGGGGATGATTGAGTGCGAGGAAGAGAGAGCAGAAGGGGAGAGGGAGAGGGCAGAGAGTGCTGGTGGTGGTGGTTGTTGCCTCCGTCGGTGGTGGCAGCGGCAACCACCACTGCTACCGCTGCTGCTGCTCTGTTTTTCGACGAAACAGAGGGGGAGAGGCTGAAGGGGAGGAAGATAGAGGGAGTGGTGGTGGTGGATGCGGCGAAGGAGGTGGTGGTGGTCTGCTTGTTGCCGGAGAAGGAGGAGGAGAAGAGTATAAGAAGAGGAGGAAGAAGGTGAAGACAAGAAATGTGTTGGAGAAAACAATTTTTTGAGAACCCCTTCGGGGGAAGGGAATTTTTTTCTTTCTCAACATTTTTTTGGCTGCTCATTAGTTATAGATAGATACAAATACCACCCCAAAATTTAGTTAACTAGGTTGTAACTTTGTAAACTACATTTATTACCCCCACCTATTCAAGATTCAAAAATTACACTCTAAACTTAACGAAAAGTCACTGAATTGTCCACGAAATTTAACAGGGTATTTCATTAACTGTTTGAAAAAATTATCAGGTATTCGATAACAATGTTCACATGGAGTGTTGTGGCAAATAGAGATCCTCGTACTGTGAGTTTGTGACCTTTAATGGTGTTTATCCAAGAGATTTTGCGTTAACAGGGATAATTATTTCATGTAATATTCATTACGAGAGTATTGTTAGAGAAACAAAGAAGATTTATAGAACTTTGAAATCATAGTAAAACAGGTGAAGTCGTGGAGTTATGATTTGCATGCTTCGAATAAATAAGGTACTGAAAACATCTAATGCGCATCCTCATATTCGTATCACGACTAGCATAAACTTTTAGAGTTACATTTATCGATAAAAAACGGTTGAAACGCCTATTTCTAACAAAACTACACTACAATGATTTTGTATCTTATGGACTATTTTTTAAGAACATACACTTGATTTGTAGTGCCATAGCAATATTGGCTAGATGTTATAACTGGTGATTTCTACACGAGCAATATGCTACCAATTTAAAACAAAATTCTATGATACATTACCAACGATATAATAACAAATTAAATGAAAAGAAAAATCTGTAAAAATGAAGTTTGCTACCAATCAAAACGCTGCAATGCACACTTATTGTTCTTACTCATCACACGTAAGTATACCCTCACATGTATTATGGAGTAGCAAGGTACGAGACTCACCTAAGATGACAACGTCACGAGTAGTTATCAAGTATGGTTAGTTCAAATACAATGTAGTAGTATTATAGACGTGTGTAAGACTTCTAGACTTTAGGCTAGAGCGATGTGAGACAGATGCACATTACACACACACACATACATGTTAAAAAAAGAGACAATATAAGACATTGTAGAGTTTTACTGTTGTTAGATGTCTTTTTGAATTTATTGTTATGACATGGATAAAAAAGTACATTAAAAAATCATCAAAAAACAGTTACTGTCCCGAAAAAAAATTAATCAAAATTTACCAAACGCATCAACAAGTGCTTTTAGAATAGAAAATATCGTTCTGAAAAGAAAAAATGGTGCAATAAAGTATCGCGTGAAAAATTGTGACGACTCCTCAAGCTGCAGCTGTAGAAGTAGATGAATTAACATGGTCCTCGGAGTTCTCAATTGTATTATCACCTATCACTTATGCTTTGGTGGTTTCTTCTCTTAGCATATTCCTCCCTAAAGCTGCATGAAAATCTTCACCGCTCAAACTGACCGCTCTTCCCACTCTATTGAGTCTTCCAAAGACGCCCGTACGAAACTATTAATTGGCTCTTCCACAAGCATCTACAACCATATTGTACTACAACAAGCATTCATTGAATTCTCTTTTTAGTAAAGGATCCTGGCAATGAGTAACATAATCTTCTTGTCAGTGGCGGCCACGCTTGATAGTGCCTTCTCAATTGTAATATGTGCAATGACAACGCGATTGTTTGTTTTTTGTCGGGGATCAGAATTCAGAAGCTGAGCTCATGCTTGAGGAAATGCGAACTTGGAACGAAAGTTGTGGACGGCAAAATCTGCAACCACACCACTGAATCCTACGAGAGATAGCAATATGAGCACATTCGTGGAAGCCAATAGAGAGCACTTCATCGTTGGTTCTTTTTTCTTTGGTTGTACATGCAAGACCAAAAAATTGATCCTTAGTTTTCGGTTAAAGATGCTTTGATCTTTAATCCGGAGGGAGCTATCTTAAAGATTGAAACTTTTGGGCGATAAATAAGTGATTAAAATTTCATTAGATGAGAACAAATAAAATTGTATAAATAAAATAAAATATAAAGCGTGCATGCTAACACGAGAGTAGCACGTACATTGCACTTACACTGTACAATAAATTACCACATAAGGTCTTTGAAATACAACAACGTCTAGAAAAGTGTTTGGGAGCCTATAGTTATTGCTCCATTTAGATCACGAAAACGCCAGAGACGGCCCTGCTCCATTCATAATGGACGTACGACTGATTGTTCAGCCACAATGTACCTGGCATTTTTTGTTGATATCTCGTCAATGGAAATGCTACACTTTTGAAAGAATGTCGATGCACCAACATATATAAGTGAGCTAGAAAGAGCCCTCAAAGTCACAATCACGGTAGAAATGGCGCAATAAAGTAGCGCGCAGAACATTGTGATGACTCCTCAAGCTGCAGGTGTAGAAGCAGATGGATTAACTTGCTCCTCGGAGTTCTCAGTTGTAATATCAACATCAATAAATCCTTCCCCCTTCACCACTATAATTAACTCCACATGTTCGTCAACATATTGTTAATATTCCTTAACGATGTATCACATCTAAACCACAAGTATAAATGAAATAAGAAATGAATAAAGATACTACCACAGGGTTGCTCTCAAAACCGACAGTGCCTGCTACAAAAACTCTAGTTTGTAGCCAATACAAACTTCTCTACGCCTCGCCCACCAGAAGAAAAAATCACAACATGAACTCTTTTTGTCCCGGAAGTAATTACACCCGCTCGACACATCCAAAATTTATCATGAAGTGTTTAACAATTACCGTCTCACCATTGTAGGCTGAATGATCAATAAATCATAATGTTTCGAAAACAAACTTGTTTAATTATTTTCTGAATATGAGTAACATATATTATTTTTTGTTTCCATGTAGGCAAGGTTCTCCAACTAGTGTTATATTTTTAGGAAAAGAACAAGAGACACGTAACTAATTATTAGATAACCATACCAAATAAAACTCTTTACACGTGAAACTAAAATTATGACAATATAAGCAGTGATGAAACTAAATCGAAATTTAATTTTCAGAATAATTCTCATCAAGCTAAAGAAACAAAGGCACACAATCTATTATTTGTACTACAAACTTTTCTCCATCTTATTTTCTATAGGAGAATAATAATACTATCACATCTCCTCGACTAATTTGTTAGAAATAACAACAATAACTTCACCAATTACAATTGCTTCGGTGTTTTCGTCTCTCAACATGTTCCTTCCCAAGGTTGTGTGACAATATGCCCCACTCGTATTGATGTTTCTCCTACGCCATTGAGCCGTTCAAAGTCATCTGTGCGAAGCAATTCTTTTGTTGTTCCACACACGGATATAGTCATGTCATACATCGACAAGCATTCACCAATGTCTTATTTAAGTAAAGTGTCTTTGGCACAAACATCGTGAACTGTTACAGCCGTAACCACATGATTATATCCTATAAGAGTGAGCATCATGAGGGCATATATGGATACTAGTAGAGAGATTTTTATGGTTTGCTTTTTTGTTTACTTAATACGGATGGATGTATCCTAAATATTGAAAATAAAGAATCATTTATTGGATGCCGGTGAATAAGGAAGCAATAATTGAATTAAACAAAAATAAATGTTTCAAACGGACGCAGAAAAAATTATATATCTAGAAAAAGACTTATTGTTTTAATCTACTCACCGTACCTAAAGTGTATGATATTTGCGGACTTTCTTAGATGAGGAATAAAGTAGATATAGTCAAAGAATAAGAGAGGGTCTTATATAAAGACCGTGCAAAACTGTCAATATTGTACAATATCTTCACGGATGTGATTTACTATTGTTAATGTCCAACAGGTGAAAGATGCCCCTCCATGATATTTTTTATCCGCTTTGTTGCAAACATTTTGATTTCCTAGAAAATGAAATGAAATAAACATACAATAATTTACAACTTAGTAAGCTGATACATTGCACGTACAAATAGCGCAACAAAATAGCGCGTGGAAAATTGTGACGATTCCTCAAGTTGCAGTTGTAGAAGTAGATGGATTAACATGCTCCTCGGAGTTCTCAATTGTATTATTAACAACAATAAATCCTTCCCCCTCCACCGCTGTAATTAATTCAACATGTTCTTCAACATATTGTTAATATTCTTTAATAATGTATCACTAAGTGGTTAAGGCAACCGCTTAGGGCCACCAAAAATAAAAGGAATAATTTTGAAAATAATATGGATAGTTTAGAACTTTATACATAATCTCTGAAATAATGTTAACATTTTATATATAATTTTTAAGATACTTCAAAGTTCAAACACACACCACATCTCTTTTGAAGATTTGTCATGAGTCATTAACTTCGATGATTTTTATTTTTTTTATTTGATGAAATGTGAAAAAATAAAATTGTACGAATAAAATAATACACGAAACGCGCGAGCCAGCACGAGGGTAGCACGTACATTGCACGTACACTGCACAACATGTTACTACACAAAGTCTTTGCATTACATAACATGTCTAGAAAAGTGTTTGAGGGCCTCAAGTGATTGCTCGCTTTAGGCCACAAAATGCCAGATACGGCTATGTCTATCATTGTGATATTGTTAATATCTAACACGAGAGTAGCATGTACATTGTACGTACACTGTACAACATATTACCACACATAGTTTTTGCAATACAACACAGTCTAGAAAAGAGTTTGCGAGCCTCAAGTTATTGCTCTCTTTAAACCACAAAAATGGCAGAGACGGCCCTGCTCCATTCATATATGGACGTACTACTGATTGTTCAACCACAATGTACTTGCCATTTTCTGTTGATATCCTCGTCAATGGAAATTCTACACTTTTGAAAGAATGTCGATGCACCACCATATATATGGGAGCCAGAAAGAGCCCTCAAAGTCACAACGCAATAAAATAGCGCGTAGAACATTGTGACGACTCCTCAAGCTGCAAGTTTAGAGGTAGATGGATAAACATGCTCCTCGGAGTTCTACATCAATAAATCCTTCCCCTTCACCGCTGAAATCAATTCTACATGTTCGTCAACATATTGTTAATATACTTTAACATTGTATCACATCTAAACCACAAGTTATAAATGAAATAAGAAATGAATAAAGAGTACTACCACATGGTTGCTCTCAAAACCGACAGTGTCTGCTACGAAAACTCTAGTTTGTAGCCAATACAAACTTCTCTACGCCTCATCCACCAGAAGCGGAAAATCACAACATGAACTCTTTTTGTCTCGAAAGTAATTACACTCCCTCGACACATCCGATATTTAACATAAAGTGTTTAACAATTACCGTCTCCCTATTTTGGTATGAATGATTAATAACTCCTAATGTTTTGAAAACAAACTTGTTTAATTATTTTCTGGAGATGAATAACATAAATTATTTTTGTTTCCATGTAGACAATGTTCTCCAAGTAGTGTTACATTTTTAGGTAAAGAAAAAGAGACACATAAATAATTATTAGATAACCATACCAAATAAAACTATTTACACATGAAACTAAAATTGTGACAGTATAAGAAGTGATGAAACTAAAATCGAAAGTTTATTTTTCAAAATAGTTCTCATCAAGCTAAAGAAACAAAGACACACAATCTATTATTTGTACTATAACTTTTTCTCCATCCTATTTCGTATAGGAGAATAATAGTACCATCACATCTCCTCGACTAGTTTGTTAGAAATAACAGCAATAACTTCACCAATTACAATTGCTTCGGTCGTTTCGTCTCTCAACATGTTCCTTCCCAAGGTTGTATGACAATTTGCCCCCACTAGTATTGATAGTATCTCCTACACCATTGAGCCCTTCAAATTCACCCGTGCGAAGCATATCGTTTGTTGTTCCACACATGGATATAGTCATGTCAAACAGTGACAATCATTTACCAAGGTCTTATTTTAATAAAGTGTCTTTGACTTGCGCTATAAGTACATAAATTTTCTTGTCAGTGGCCGTAACACTTGAGAATGTCTTGTTTATTGCGATGTGGGAAATGACAACGAGGTCATTTGTTGCGTGATAGGGATCAGAGTTCAATATTCGCTTGCATGCTTGAGGAAACGCTGATTAGACACAAACATCGTGAACTGTTACAGCCCTAACCACATGATTAAATATTATAAGAGTGAGCATCATGAGGGCATATATGGATACTTGTAGAGAGATTTTCATGATTTGCTCTTTTGTTTACTTAATACGTATGGATGTGTCCTACATATTGAAAACAAACAACCATTTACCGGATGCCAGTGAATAAACAAGCAATAATCAAATTAAACAAAAATAAATGCTTCAAATGTGGACGTAGAAAAATTAGATATCTCAAAAAAAAAGACTCATTGTTTAAATCTACTCACCGTACCTAAGGTGTTTGATATTTGCGGAATTTCTTAGCTGAAGAATAAAGTAGATATACTCAAAGAATAAGAGAGGGTCTTATATAGCATGCACAACTGCCAATATTGTACAATATCTTCATGGATGTGATTTACTATTGTTAATGTCTAACAGGTGTAAGATACCCCAACATGATATATTTTATCCGCTTTGTTGCAAACATTTTGATTTCCTAGAAAATGAATTAAAAAAACATACAATAACATACGACTTATCAAGCTTTGTACTAAAACAGTAAGAATCCACGTGAAATACATGTGTCCCATAACTAGTCATGATAAAAGTATTAAACATAGATGAAAATAAAACATATGTTATCGGCATGATGCAGAATGGACGTTGTACTACTCATCAATTTAATTGAAGGTATGTTCAGAGATGACAAGCTCAATGAAAATCAACTACTAAACATCAAGAAGAAAAGAGTGGTCATTTGAAGCTTGAAAAATTTAATAAATATTATTCAATTTTCTTTGTTGGATGGGCCTCCACGTTCCACCAGAGCGCTAATATAATGTTGGGTTTATATGTTTATCTTATATATACGAAATTTACCATGCCGAACACACACATATTATACTCGTAGAAGATAAAGCTCAGTCATTGAACAATTGAACATGCCACATGGTTTAATTTAATACCATAGGCCGGGGAGGAGCTCATTTTCTAAGCCCTGGAAGAATATCACTGCAGTAGAACAAGGGACGTGGAATATTTTACACTATAAGTATTTCAAAAAATTTTTTAAAGAAGTAAAAGTGTTGTACAAACTCTTTTAGAACAAGATATGTTCATAGAGCTAGGAATGACAACATTTTGAATAAATCTAACTATTATTAAATATCTATTGCAAGAGGAGTGACTCGATTACAAAAAAGAATGGATTGATTCTAAAGCGAGCAATAACTTAAGGTCCTCAAACACTTATCTAGACATGTTAGGTAATGCAAAGACCTAGTGTGGTAACATGTTGTGATGTGTACGTGCAATGTACGTGCTACCCTCCTGTTCGCTCGCGCGCTTCATGTTTTATTTTATTTGTACAATTTTGTTTATTTATATTTCATAAAATATAAAATTTTATTCTAAATCATCAAAGTTAATTACTCGTGACGAATCTTCAAAAGAGATGTGGCGTATGTTTGAAGTATCTTAGAACTTATATATCAAATTTTAAAATTATTCCAGAAATTATGTATAAAATTCTACACTATCCATATTATTTTCATAATTGTATGCCCTCTTTTTTTGGTGGCCCTAAGTGGTTGCCTTCTCCACTATCACTGAAGTAGTCAATGCTGAAAATGTTTTAGCTTCCACTGCTTTTGCATACACATCAGAGAGGGGAGGTATGCTGAAAACGTTGTGCTTGGACTTGAGAAAACCAACATGCTATTCGTGCCACTATGGTGTCTTCTTCTTCGTCAATGAATTCCATTTAAACTACCCCCAATAACCCACAAGAGACTGTGTACTTACTGAAAAGCTTATATATCAACAACCTCCTGTTCCTATTGAAATATGTTTTAGAATTTAGACTATCTATAGATTTTTTAATATTTTAAATCGAAGGCAGGAAGCCATCCTTATGAGAAAAGGACAACTTTGTTCCTGTGATAAAACCATGTATACCTTCTCATGTAGATGAGTATGTTACTGTAAAGAGACATTCTTATGAGAAGGGACAACCGTATGTAGCTTCCATACACATCGAAACTCTCAAAGTGATGGATCACTGGAGATGGATGAGTGACCGGTGCACTTGATGACCAATCTAATAATACAAAATTAATTTGGTTTCTAAGCGATCTGTTGTATGGCACCCCGCTCCCGCGACCCCGATTAATAACGTAATTAAACAGAAAAGAGGCGTCACACGCCACCAAGGCTAACTCGTACCATGAGGATGAGAGTGAAAATGTTTAGAAATTTTGCGGATTAACTGATAAATATTGCGGAAGCTTATGAAAATGGGTCTTATATTCAAAATCATTTGTTTCAAAACTCGTCTCATATAAGAGGAAATAGCAGTTTGAGCATTTCATAAAAATGTTTCTCAATCCTCAATGGTACTCGTAGATCTCAGAGTTATGTCCTTCAAGGTTCAGACACGGTTACACATAATCCATTCACAAAAGACCCATAATTTAACTCCAACAATTCATTTAACAAACTACGGGATATCCCCCCTTATGGGGTTATACATTTCCACTACCAAAATACGACCATTCATGGTCTCTAAAGAATGCATAATAAATCTCCAAGAGTTACACATAGAAAGATACTACGTACTACCACATAGACTTAAGCAAAAAGAGTCTTAGACAAGCCTAACACAAAATCATGAAACTTCTCTCAACATGATATGGCGAATGAAATTATGCGGCTGGATTACTTGGTTCAGTCCTCTCCTTGGAACCTGAAAGAGCTGTCATTTAAAACCGGTCAGACAGCGAAGTCTGGTGAGCACGTACTTACCTCTTTGTTAAGTTTGGAAATATACAATATATACAAGTTCCAAATGCCATGGTCAACGTGTTCCAAACATGCTTGTTTCCACAATTCAAACATAGATAAAGAATAATTTAAACAACATAATATAAGCAAGCATTCAAGTAAGCAAATATGTAAAAAAATTACTTCAAAATAATTGGGTCCTCGACCCCTCCACAACAACACTTTGAGCCCTAGACTCATTTCATTCAAGTACTTTGGCCATTACAATCTCATTCGTGACACTAAGCCATAAATATGGCGACTCCGCGTAGAATCGCTACCTCGGACAAAACATAGTCGACAAGTCATGAAAACGCACGTGTTAACGACTCATCCCATATTATATCCCTGGGACAAGACATCGACCTCCGGTCTATTGTCCCCGCGCCGGAAGGGTACTGTCCGGTGTATATCCCCCAACCGTTAGGGTACTGTACCGGTGTATTGTCCCCCACTGTTAGGGTACTGTCCAACAGTGTCATTTAGGCAACCATCTCGGCCAAAAATTTATAAAGCATACCATGGAATTTAAGTTTAACAAATATCATTTATAAACATGCTTTAAAACATGGGCTATATCTCCAATCAAAAGATACAAATCACCAAGTAGTTATTAAGAACACATTCCACCATTCGCAAGTTTCACAATATCCACCTCATAGCCCATAAACAGTTAATATATGAAAATCGCACTACCAAAGGGTTGGATAAGTACTCACCTCGATTCCTAGCTTTTAAAATCCTTACTAGCTACCGATACGAGAATCCAAGAGCAAAGCTAAGAAGAAGGCTCTACAAATGGCAATTCAACACGTAAGGATAAGGCAACATCAATTCAAGTGATTCCTAGTGGCTATATGATAATAATAAGGTTCATAATATTCCTCCTTATATGATTATGATGACCCCCTAACTTGCATGAACGAAGGAATAATATTCTCCAAAGTAGCACATGCCACTCGGCGAGAAACGGATTTTTCAGATTTGACACACTTTATGAAAACTGGAATTTCGAATGATATAGAATAGATATTGACATGAATCCAACTGGAAATGAAAGTAGACACACAGAGCTTCGAATCGGTATAATAGAGAGCCAAATACAAGCTGGTATGAGGGAGTAATGACCTCACAAAGTTGGGAAACACAATCTGTCCGAACCCACTCTCCAGCCCTGACACAGTTTACGAAAAATAACATTACGGAAAATTTAAAAGTCTTTTTGGCATGAAACCAATTGTAGATGAAAATAGACACATATAGCAGAACGATATAAAGTTCAGAAAAACACAAGCTCGTATGTGGGAGTAGTGACCTCACAAATTCGGGTGACACATCTGCCCGAGCCCAATTACCAGCCCAGACACACTTTACGAAAACGGACATTCCAGAATATTTGCAATAAATTTTGTCATGAGACCAATTGGAGATGAAACTAGACAAACAGGGCTTCGAAACGATATAAGGTAGAGCACAAAAAGAATCTTTATTAGTGATATTTGGCCTCTCAAAGTCAGGTCACAAATTCTGTCCGAAAACAGAGAATCATTACAAGACCAAATTTTCTTTTAAATCAAAGGTTCTTCGAGTAAGTATGTGAAACCACTTCATTTTCGATATAAGAAGGAATGGAAGAGACACATGCAAGTCTATATGCAGCATATAGTCTTCAAGGATGAGCAAAAACACATGATTTGGAATGATGAAGAGTATGGAATGGGGAAATCAAGGACAACTCTCATCTTTTGAGACATGATTTTCTTCTAAACCTTCCTCCATGTGGATGAACCCATGAATCCAGAAGAAGATACAAAAATAGACACATGCAAGGACATTCGTAGATGATTTACCATAGTAATAGACACTAGAAACAAGAATATACAAGAATCAAAGAATAGATCAACAATTTACCTCAAAGATTAACAATGGTGAGCAAAAGAGTGATTGCTAGCTTTAATCCTTGGGTAGGAAGAAGGAATAACTCCCCACCAAGGTTGTATCTAGATTGGACACAAATTTTCCATGCTTTGGAGTCTATAATATGAAGTTTTGATGGTGTTTTGTGGAGGTCTTAGCACAAAAACGGGTTGGGCTTCATTTGAGAGAGAAGAGGACTTCTTGTGACTCTTAGAGAGAGAAGGGGGTGTGAGAAATGAGGGAGATGGACTGAACTACAATGCTTTAAAGATTATCAAGGGACATGGTGCATTGTCATGTCACACTTGCTTGGAAGAAATGTCCTAGCATGGTCATAGCTAGACACTTTGGGACAACAAAAAGATGACACACTTGCTACCATCTTTATAGTTTCATATGTGGAGTAACATTTGAAAATGAATCTAGGATTGATAGGTATCCAACTCCCACAAGTTTTACACCTATACTATGGCAAAATACCAAGTTTTGGCCATGTTTTTGTGGCTTCTTTGCTCAAATTCGGGATTGCACATGAAAGATTTGATTCTTTGAACAAGATGGCTAGGAAAGAGTGTAAAGGAGACAAACCTATGGTATGAAACACAAGTAGTCATGATGTGACTATACATAGATAGCTAGCTTGCCTAGTGATAGATAACTATGTGTCTAACCCCCTACACTAGATGTACATGCAACGTATACATACTATAGCAATACTCTACACATACTAGAAATACATACATACTTTACTACTTTTCTAGATTTAATATTTCATAACAATTAAGTAATTGTCAAAATTAAGATTATTGAGAACTAATATGTAAGTTCTACCATCCAACTTAATTAGCTCAAAACATCCTAAACTAAATCAAATAAATTCTCAATTAAACTTAATTATGCGGGATGTCACATGTTGCGTAATGTGAATGGACTTTATTGTTAACATTACCATTAGATTTTGCAAACACATGAGTTAATGGTATGTCTCATTAACGATTGCAAGCTCAAAAGGGTTTTGAAAGCTTGAGTAATTATAATTCTAATGTAACGGCAGTGTTTCATTCACTTGTGCAAACACACAAGGGTCCGAGTAATTATTTGTTGGCGTTTAGCACGTGGCTCACAAATTGAAGAACCACCTTAGTCAAGTTTGGAGTTGTACCTTTAGCGGCTCAGTTATTGCATATTTGGGCGGCTGGACGAAATCACAAATCATGCATGTGATATGAAAAAGCCCTTGGACCGCTCAAGAATCGCGGAGACAAAATCTTGTCTCCTCCATAGTCAATATTGTAGGCTGTGTTAGTCTATATATTGAGGAACTTGATAACAGTTTGATATAGCAAGTGAGAGAGTGAACAATTGCAGTAAAATAAAATAGCAGCGAGAATTGCATAGGTTACCTTGAGAGATTAGTACTCTATCGCAAATACTATACCCTTATCTCATTTGTTCAGTGAAGTAGCACTCTTTGCACCGTGAAGGTAGGCCATTTTTGGGGTGAACCACGTAAATACTTGTGTTCACTTTCTTCACTATTTATCGCATTTCGCAGTGGGTTAACCACATCGCAAGGAAATTGCCAAATTTCCTAACATTAACGAGATGTTTGATTCACATTTACAAACCAAAAATTATTAGTGTGACATCATCTCAAATATCACATGCAAATATATAGTAGTTTTATGCAAAATATAGGGAACTTTTGGGTGAAAATTATAACCCAACAGAGTAGGCATCCTCCTATCATGCAAAATGCAGAACATCCAAACACCTCACCAAGATTGGCAAGGATTTTCCTCACGTCATCATCATCAACTGCTGTTTACCCATTTTTAGGCTCACATATCTACTAGTGAAATGAGAGAAAAATCAATTTTTTTGACTGGACATTAAAATGTACCTTATCATTCGCCTAATTGTGGCTTAAATTTTCATAATTATCTAAAATGAAAAAACATATTTTGAGCTATAATTTGCCTAACCTTTACTTTGGACTATTGAAGATATTCAAGATTTCATCTGAGCTTGGTGCGGGTGGATTGCAAGCCCAAAACGGTTTTGAGTTATTAAAGACATGTACAAGTTCTAAGTAGTTTGTAGTAGTAGGAACATAAATGAAGGGTCTCAGTTATTTGAGACTTGAACTAGCTAGGTCTATGTAATGTGTAATACCCATTACATCACTGGTAAAAATAAAGGGATTGAGTTATTTAAGATGGGCTGGACGGGGGTTGGCTGAACCGGGCCAGATTTTTTTAAAAAAGATGAAGTCAAGCTCAATCTAACCAAATCCATAGATCGGAGCCAGAATTCAAGCCCAAGCCCATGACACTATAAAAAATTTTAAAACTCAATCCAGTCCATGGGCCCAAAATATTTTATTTTACTTAAACTAAAAAAAGTTACAATTAAAAAACAATAATTTGTAGAGTATATAGTGTACATGGATGATTTTATGGTCATCTATCGAAAACTATTTGTTTAGAAATTCCTCGCAATCATGTTGGAATACTACATCGCGTCTGTTAACCAGACCACACAACATAGCCCGATTGTTCTGTTGAGGAATCGGCATGAATTTCTGGTTGCCATTTGTTTTCCTAATCTGTGTCGCAACCCTCCCATTGTGGCATCACCTCTGGTCCGAGAGATCGCCGAGCAAGTTCCACTACCACAATTCTACATATAATCACTCAACAACACATAGCAGAAGCAATGGATGCGTATGTTATTTTAAGGACGTTACTTTTTGGATTTCTCCTCCGTAGAAGTAATTTCATTCGATTATCAATTTTAGATTTAAGACATTGCCTGACAGCCCTACAGTTCGATGGTAGCGATTTCTCTTCTGTCAGTTGTTATCTAAAGTAGTTTGAGAATGGTTATTGCGAATTCGCTGATGTTTGTTCATTTCTCGTCTTACTTATATCCTTTAATATTTTCTTATGAAATTCTTTACTATATGTAGTTACCACGTGACCCATTTAAAATAAAGTAGACACGACAACGTGTCTCTATTGTGAAGTCTAGTATTCCAACATGATTGCGAGGAATTTCTAAACAAATAGTTTTCGATAGATGACCATAAAATCATCCATGTACACTATATACTCTATAAATTATTGTTTTTTAATTGTAACTTTTTTTTTTTGAGAAAAAATTGTAACTTTTTTTAGTTTAAGTAAAATAAAATATTTTGGGCCCATGGACTGAATTGAGTTTTAAATTTTTTTATAGTGTCATGGGCTTGGGCTTGAATTCTGGCTCCGATCTATGGATTTGGTTAGATTGAGCTTGACTTCATCTTTTTAAAAAAATCTGGCCCGGTTCAGCCAACCCCCGTCCAGCCCATCTTAAATAACTCAATCCCTTTATTTTTACCAGTGATGTAATGGGTATTACACATTACATAGACCTAGCTAGTTCAAGTCTTAAATAACTGAGACCCTTCATTTATGTTCCTACTACTACAAACTACTTAGAACTTGTACATGTCTTTAATAACTCAAAACCGTTTTGGGCTTGCAATCCACCCGCACCAAGCTCAGATGAAATCTTGAATATCTTCAATAGTCCAAAGTAAAGGTTAGGCAAATTATAGCTCAGATGAAATTTATACGCACGGTATGACTTGCTCAGGGACAATTTTATCGATTACACATGTCAGGATTGTGAAAAAAAACAAAGTTTGGAACACTTCAACCACAAAGTATCAAAATCGCAACTTATTAAGAAAGGACACATTAATTCACAGAGGAGAACTAAAGGAATCAAAAACTTGGATTAAATTCTCAAAAAGAAAAACTTCGATTAACTCTTGTAGCCTTGTTATACGGAGTATAAGAATATTAAAGGAGCAAATAGATTTCACCAAACTAAAGAAGCAAAATCACTAACCTACTCTAGTCTACTGCCGCTTTTTCTTCACCGAAGCTAACATATTAGCAGGAGGATAGTAGCATCACACCCTCCAAGCTAACATATTAGCAATAAGGCCAATAACTTCACCAATTACCTCTGCTCCGTTGGTTTCTTCTTTTAGTAGGTTAGGATCTCCCAGACTTGCACGACAATCTTCCCCACTACTATAAACCGTTGCTCCTACGACATTGAGGCCTCCGTAATCGTGCGTGCGAATCAAATCATTGGCTCTTCCAATCCTAAAGATAGCAAAATCATACGTGGGAAAGCAATCAACGAGATTTCGTTTTTGAATAGGATCATTGGTCTCGGCAAGAAGTGAGTTAATCTTTGTTTCAGTGGTTGTCAAGAGTGTATGTGCCTTCTCAAGGGCAATATAAGCAAAAACAAAGAGATCGTTTTCCGTGTGTCGGGGATCAGAGTTTAAAATTTGCGCGCATTCTTGAGGAAAGGCTGATTTGACACAAACCTCTTCGACCGTTATAGCCGTCACAAAACTACTGAATCCTATAAGGGTGAGTAGTATGAGCGCAGACATGAAAAACAATAGAGAGCTCTTCATGGTTTGTTCTTTTGGTTCGGTTGGGTTGTATCAAATGAGCGTGGAGACTCTCCCTATAAGGTGTGTGCTTCTAATGCATTGACTTTTGTACACGTTCAATTGGTAATCAATCAGTGAAAATATTCTGTTGCAGATGATAGGTTCTAAATTTATGGTAGATGGAATCACGGTGAAAGAAATGATTTTATAATATATTTTCCACAAACAGGATATTGAGATTTTCTTTTGGTAAATAGTACTACGAAGTAAGAATCATTGATTCAAAATTCTTCCATGACAATGTTTTTACCGAATCAATACCGGTAAATTAAGAATAGTGTATCAGCTTGTCAAGACCAGCTCATAATACATTCAAACACGCAGCGAGGGTGGTAGCCCAAGTGGTAGAGCATTGGAAGTCCCTGCATGAAATGCCGGATTCAAACCCGGTTGACAAAAAAACAATTTATATATATATATATATATATATATATATATATATATATATATATATATATATATATATATATATATATATATATATGTTCAAACACTTTTCTAGAAAACTTTCTCAAAAAGATAAATCGATTAATTAATTAGTCAAATTGTTATTGACACTGAACCTATCTGAACTTATCATTACATGTATTATGCACATTGTGACACTAACATTTTCTATTTTTCATTACAATCCCCCACAATTTGCTATATGTCGACTATTAAACCAAATTTGCTAACGGTATCTAAAGAAAACCCCACGAATGATAGGATTTCTTTTATAGAATTACATCATGTAGCAATTTGCACTACTGGAGTTGATAATAAAACTTATGGATATGGGAAATGTAAAATTGGATTATATGTATAATTTGCATTTCTTTTACAGAACATTGTTGGAGATGATCTTAGTTCTCTAAATATAACAAGGCGGATGCATGTTTGTAAAATGCATGTTGACTTGCCTAACATGTCGGACAATAATATTTCACAAACTTATTCATAATAATGCATTTTGCATAAACTATCGGAGATGCTCAGTATAATAGGGTGTTTCATTCACTTATGCAAACACATAAGGGTTTGAGTTATTATTAATGGTATATTTTATTCACATTTACAAATAGAAAATTTGTTATGACAAACCACCTCACGAACGAAGAACGAATAAAAGAAGAACACATAATTTTACGTGGTTCGCTAGCAAAATATTTGCTATCTACCTCCACGGCGGAAAAGCACTCTTTATTCACTTAAGAGGAACAAGACTACAAGAATGTTTTTGCATACCTAATAATGTGACTACTAGGTTCTTTATATAGTGCTAGGAAATCCCTAAAATTTCAAAATCTGATTTGGAAACAACTTGTTCCTAACTAATCCTCCACCGCATTTGACTTCCAATGTTTCCTAATCAAAGTTGGAAACAATGAGTTTAGCCGCCTTTGACCAATTCAAGGCACCACTCAACAAATCTCCACCTTGACTTGAATTGTCTCGTCAACAGCAGTTGCTCCTCTTCTCGCAAATAATGCTACGTCTTCCCCGCACCCAATTGTCTCTCGTCACAGAGACTCACTGGACCCCCACCGGGTCCGACGTGCCCCGAAGGGCCTCACTGGCTCAAGATGTTGAGCAATTCCAGAAAATGCTGGAACTTGCTCTCCGGAACTGGCTTTGTGAACATATCCGCGGGGTTGTCCGCTGTCCCTTCCTTCTTCACCTTGATCCTGCTCTCGTTTCTTAGAAAATGATACCTGACGTCAATATGCTTGGTCCTTTCATGATGAACCTGGTCCTTAGTCAAGCAAATCGCACTCAAGCTGTCACAATAGACTATCGCATGATCTTGATGTAGTCCTAGATCATTGACCATTCCCTTGAGCCAAATTGCCTCCTTTGCTGCTTCCGTTAGAGCCATATACTCCGCCTCTGTGGTGGACAAAGTCACCGTCGGCTGTAGCGTAGCCTTCCAACTCACAACAGATGCTCCCAGAGTAAATACATAGCCCGTCATTGATCTTCTACTATCAACATCCCCTGCATAGTCCGCATCCGAGGAACCAGCTACCAAGATGTCCTCACTAGACCCATAGCATAGGCCAATGTCTGACGTACCTTTAAGGTACCTGAATATGCGCTTCACCGCCTGCCAATGGTCCCTACCCGGATGAGCCATAAAACGACTAACCACACTAACAGCGAATGCTATGTCCGGTCAAGTGCAGACCATAGCATACATGAGACTTCCAACTGCGCTAGGATATGGAACCTTGGACACGTACTCCTTCTCCTCCTCAGCCTGAACGGTGTACATTCCTAGCTTGCTATTAGTTGCCATAGGAGTATCTATAGCTTTAGCAGATAACATCCCGAATCTTGCCAAGATCTTCTTTATGTATCCCTGCTGTGATAAGAAAAGCTTCTTCTTCCTATCTCTATAGATCTCAACTCCCAATATCTTCCGAGCTGCTCCCAGATCCTTCATCTCAAATTCCGCGCTAAGGGACCTCTTTAGTTCTCTGATGTCCTTGATATCCCGAGTTGCAATCAGAATATCATCCACATACAAAACTAGGTAAATACGTGATCCACCATGCAACTCTTTGTGATACACGCAGCAATCATACTCGCACTTGTGGTAACCAATCTTCAACATGAAGCTGTCAAACCTCTTGTACCATTGCCTCGGTGACTGCTTAAGTCCGTAGAGAGATCTCTTCAACTTGCACACGTGGTTCTCTCTTCCGGGAACTCGGAACCCCTCTGGTTGGCTCATGTATATTTTGTAGGGTTTTGATTCATGGATGCGCAACGGAAACAATAATTAACCATGCAAAACCCTCCAAGGATCACAAGTCAAGAGACATAACGATGGTAAAGGAAGAAATCAATAACACACCTTAGGGTTCTCCTTTGATGACTTCAAACGCGAATTATGTCACGTTCTCTATGGTTGATCCACGCCTAGAGTTGATTCCTAGATCTCCCACTCCTTGGTGCTAGCCCGGAAAGAGGAAGAGGAAGAAGAATCACGCAAAACGAGACAACCAAAGGAGGTTTCGGCCTCCTTTGGGGCCGACGGGGACGGGGCGGCGAGCTAGGGGGGCGGCGGCTCCTCTAGCTTGTTGCTCTCTCTCCTTTTGTTCTCTCCCACTCTTGTTATGCTCAATTATGAGCATAAGTTTTAGGAAGGAAGGAAGGAAGGTCCTTTATATAGTCCAACAACTCCTTGTCAACTACCTAAATGACTTATTCTAGTCCTACTAGAATTTAATTTAGTCCCTTCCTTGCAAATTAGTCCCTACTAAGTTTGCAAGGTTTTGCAAAGTGAACCTTCTAATCAATTAATCCAATTAATTAATTCCCAAATCTAGTTCAACTCTATATAGCATGTGACCCCATAGGTTCTATCTAGTTGGTAGCAACTATTTGCTAATATGGAGCGGTTTCTAGCAAAACATCCATTCTAGCCAACTAATAGAATAGTCATCTTGACAACCTTTGTACAAGTAATTGTCTCATCCCTTTGTCTCTATATCCGGATTGGACACGAGACATACAAGTCACACTCGTATATCCAATCCATAGTTTCTCGATCCATGGGAATAGCCTTATTCATGCAAATAACATCAATATCCTATATTGATTTATTTGAGTCTGGCTAGACATTCTATAAACACTATCCCTCGAGTGGCCTAGGATATTTGCTCCCGTTATGTGGGAGGGACAAATTCTATCTACGTCCACTACGATCTCTAAGCTTGCTTATTATTGTATCCAGTACACGCCTGTATAACTACCCAGTAACAGTGTAGCGTTTAACGCTACAAAAATCACAATAATCCACAACTAGAATATCTAGTGACTTCAAGTCTAAGGATGACAATACCATTGCACCGCGAGAAGCGCTTGTGACTCAACATAACGTGTATGTAGCCTTCTCGGAGATGGGTCAATCCAGTGCAACATTACCCCTAATGCACACCTATGTGTTGGATCATGATATCTCCATATCAATCCAACCCCATACTAGTCTATAGATGATTGTCCCATTAATCATTATATTGGACTAGGGATATTTAAGATAAACAACACAATTGTAAATCTAAGGACTTCATTATATTAAATATCCAATAAATAATAAATGAATTTCTAGCCACAAATAAATTCATACTAAACTAGATTGCCTCTAGGGCATCTATTCCAACATATTTCCTCCTCCAACTCTCCGTGCAGGATAGCTGTCTTGACATCCAATTGCTCAAGTTCTAGGTCGTGGTGTGCCACTATCTAGTAACACCCTGATAGAAGTATGTTTGACCACCGGTGAGAAGATCTCGTTGTAGTCAACTCCCTCTTTCTGACTGAACCCTCTTGCAACTAGCCTTGCCTTATACTTGACGCCCTCTCCAGATGTAGTTCATTCCTTTCTTCTGAAAACCCACTTGCAGCTGACTATCTTCCTTCCCGCTGGCAATTTAACAAGCTCCCAAGTCTAGTTCTTGCTAAGAGACTCCATCTCCTCTCCCACTGCGGCAATCCATTTTGCTAACTCAGAACTAGATATAGCGGCCTTGTAGGAGGATGGCTCGTCCTCTACCTCTTCCGCTACCTGTAATGCATATCCCACCATACCATCATCTCTGTATCTCGCCGGAGGCTTTATGACTCTCCTTGGTCTTCCTTCAGCAATACTTTGATGAACTGGTTCCTCTGTTGTAGACGCATCCTCACTATCAGACTCTTCTGTTTCTTCCTCTTCTGCTTCTGGCGGCGGTGTAGGGATTTCGGAATCCTTAGGATCAGTAGGATCCGACTCTCCATCCACCTTCTTCTTTGCACCTCCAAGCTCCACTTCCACGGAGTTCTTCAACATATGAGTCTCATCAAAGACTACACTTCTGCTAAGTATAATCTTGTTGTCTGGTCATATCTTGTATCCCTTCACACCTGTTCCGAAACCCATGAATACTCCCTTCTTAGCTCTTGATTCTAGTTTGCCATCATCAACGTGATAATAGGCAACACAACCAAAAACTCTCAAATCCGAGTAATCCACTTCATTACCGGACCAGACTTTCATAGGAATCTTGCATCCTATACCTGTGTGCGGGCTCCGATTTATGAGATAGCATGCCATGGAAACTGCCTCTCCCCAGAAACCTCTAGAAAGACCTGCATTTGAAAGCATGCACCTTGCTTTTGCTAAAAATGTCTGATTCATTCTCTTGGCTACACCGTTTCTGTTGCGGTGTGTGCCGAACGGTGCGATGGCGTGCTATTCCCTGATCCTTGCAGAATCCATCAAACTCTGATGAACAAAACTCTAAGCCGTTGTCCGTGCGCAGCCTCTTCACCTTCTTTTCCACCTGATTATCTACTAGTGTCTTCCACTTCTTGAATCTTGCGAAGGCTTCACTCTTGTGCTTCATCACGAATATCCAAGTCATCCTGGAGTAGTCATCTATGATGCTTAGAAAATACATGTACCCGCCAATCGCCTCAACTCGAGATGGACCCCATCAATCCGAATGGATATAATCAAGAGTACCTTTCGTTCTATGAACCGCCTTAGGGAACTTGCTACGATGTAGCTTCCCATACACGCAGTGCTCACAAAACCGTAGGCTCTTGGGCGCATGCCCGGTGAGATAGCCTTTCTTGTGAAGTTCCTGCATTCCACGTTCACTCATATGACCGAGCCTCATATGCCACAGCTTAGTTAGATCAGCTTCCTTAATCTCGACTGAGACAACTCCAGCAGAACCTGTGATCGTTGAACCTTGCAACATGTACAAAGTACCACTCTTGACTCCCCTGAGAATCACCTTAGAACCCTTGCAGACTTGTAGATCTCCACCTTCACCTTTGAAACTGTATCCCTTGCTGTCGAGTAGACTCAAGGAGATCAGATTCTTTTTAATAAGTGGTACATGTCTGACCTGCTCCAAGGTACATAACTTCCCTTCATTGGTCTTCAATCTAACTGAGCCGCTCCCAATCACCTTACAGATGGCTCCATTTGCCATGTAGACAGACCCTCCATCCGTTTGGTCGTACGTCGAGAATAGCTCCCTGTTAGAACAAATATGATAGGAAGCTCCGGAATCAAGGACTCACGCATCCTGAGAGTGCGTGACAACATCCGCCATTAGAACGTAATCATCCTCAGACGAGTTACCTTGTTCTGCTACGGGTGCGGATCCATTCTGCCCCTGTTGACCTCGTTTCGGGCAATCTCTCTTCCAGTGCCCCCTTTTCCTTGCAAAAGGCACATACATCCTTGGGTAACTAAGAACATGAGAACTGCTTCTTCTTGTTCTTCTTACCCTTCTTGCTTCCCCCCGTTGCCATCAGTCCGGAAGCATGGTCCTCTGTACGTATGCCTGCACCTTTATGGCGCAGTTCCCTAGCATGGAGAGCCGATCTGACCTCCTCTAGGGATAAGTCGTCCTTGTTCACTATGAACGACTGAACGAAGTTCTCGTATGATGGAGGTAACGAGATCAATAACAAGAGTCCGGCATCCTCATCGCCCACCTTCTCGCCAATATTACGCAACTCTAAAAGAATTGTATTTAATTGATCAAGATGGTCCTTGAGAATCGTACCTTCGAGCATCCGCAAAGTAAAGAGGATTTGCTTTAGCATCAAATTGCTAGTGAGACTCTTCGTCATGTAGAGACTCTCCAACTTGAGCCAAAGACCTGCTGCTTGCTTCTGATCTGCGACCTCGATGATCACGTCATCCGATAAGCACAACATAACCGTTGCGTATGCCTTCTCCTCCAATACCTTGAACTCCGATGATGCAACATTCATGCCTCCCTTGTCCGCGGTCAAAGGTGCCCACAAGCCTTGCGATTTGAGCAAAGCCTCCATCTTTATCTTCCACAGACTGAAGTTGTTCCCTCCTGTGAACCTGTCGATCTTCAACATCGATCCGGACATCGTTCTTGGTGGAACTTGAACCCTAGTCGCGTGCTCCACCTAGATCGCAAAACCCTAGCTTTGATTTCACCAAGTTATGAAACCCTAGATTTGCTCCGCCTTGATCTTGATCTTGAAACACCGCCAAACCCGAGCTCTGATACCAGTTTGTTATGACAAACCACCTCACGAACGAAGAACGTATAAAAGAAGAACACAGAATTTTACGTGGTTCGCTAGCAAAATATTTGCTAGCTACCTCCACGGCGGAAAAGCACCCTTTATTCACTTAAGAGAAACAAGACTACAAGAATGTTTTTGCATACCTAATAATGTGACTACTAGGTTCTTTATATAGTGCTAGGAAATCCCTAAAATATCAAAATCTGATTTGGAAACAACTTGTTTCCTAACTAATCCTCCACCGCCTTTGACTTCCAATGTTTCCTAATCAAAGTTGGAAACAATGAGTTTAGCCGCCTTTGACCAATTCAAGGCACCACTCAACAAAATTATTAGTGTGACATCATCTCCAATAGCACATGCAAATAGTATATTTATTCAAAATATAAAAATTTGGGTGAAAATTAAAATCCAACAGAGTAGGTATCCTATCATGTAAAATGCAGAACAAGCAAACACCTCGCCAAGATTGGTTAGGATTTTTCTTCCCGCCATCTTCATCAACTATTGTTTCCCCCTTTTCTTTTGGAGAATTACATTTTATATCCGGGTTCGAAGCCGGAACCTCATGGAGGGGCTTCAAACACTCTACCACAGAGCTAACACCTATTTTTAGGAGCATTATCCGTTTTTTTTGGATCACAGATCTACCAGTGAACTGAGAGAAAAATCATTCTTTTAATTTGACATTAATATTTACCTCGTCATTCGCCTAACACTGCTGGGGTTTGTGGCTTAACTTTTCATTAACTAAAATGCAAAAACATGTTTTGAGCTAAAATTTGCCTAAATTTTACATAAGACTATTGAAGATAATCAAGATTTCATTTGAGCTAGGTGTGGGTGGATTGCAAGCCCAAAATGGGTTTAAGTACTAAAGGCATGTACAAGTATCAGTAGTTTCTTAGGAACATAAATGATGGGTTTCAGTTGTTAAAGACTTGAACTAGCTACGTCTATGAAACGTGTAATACCAGACATCACTGGTACAAATAAAGGGTTTGAGATATTTAAGATGGGCTGACCGTGGTTGGGCTGAACTGGGCCAGAAATTTAAAAAATGTGAAGTCAAGTTCAATCTAACCAAATCTATATATTGGCCCAAAGTTTAAGCCCAAGTCCATAACATTAAAAACTTTAAACCCAACCCACTCATGGGCCCAAAATATTTATTTTATTTGACTAAAAATAATATTAACAATTAAAAAATGTTTTTAATGCATTTGATATTAAGTCAAAAACAATTACAATCAAATTAACAACCACATTGTTTCTGCTATATTGTTTAACATGGTTGTTTAACATGTAAGTTATAGAGTACACTTATATAGATAACAAACGTAATATAGAGTTCGGGCGGACTAGACTGGGCCGGGCTTGGACAGAAAATACATAACCAAAGCTCAACAATATGTTGGTTGGGCTCAATTTTTTTTTTTTTTTTTTTTTTTTTTTTCGAAGGGCTCAAATTTCAAGTTCAAGACCGTGGCGGGCTGAAAGATGTTAAACTCAAGCCTGTAAAATCCCGGGCTGGGTTCTGCAGGTTGGTGGGGCCACTGGAACAATAGGCCGGTTTGTAGCGTGTAGTGGAATTTGTACGGTAGTGCACTTTTTCCATGCAGAGCTGGCACTTGTCCGACGTACCAGTAATTAGAGGTGGCCTGTAAATGCACTATCAAGGGGTTAACGTTTTCATGAGGTATAGTTTCAGCTCAGGGTATCAGAATTCCGTTGCGAGACTCATCCTATAGGAAGTAATCCTCTACTACTACCACCGCTCTCTCGATTGATCGATAAAATAGAACTCTTGGCATCTTTATTTCACATATATAGTACATGCCTTTGCTTTTCATTTCTAGTACTAACCATCTTTCTTAGTCATCATCCTGTTCGGAGTGTGGTAACGTCCCGCCCCGCCTTATGGTTAATGTTCAATGGATGCAAATGGACCATGCAAAATGGATAGAAACCCATTGGTCAAACAGGAGAACCAAAGTTTGATACTGGTATAAAAGATATGAGGGCGACACACATGGAGACAAGTAGGGGTTAAGGTCCCACTCAATTTTTCAAATTCTATTCTACCCTTATTTTGTATTGATTTTAAGTTTAACCCTCTCAAAAAACATCACTATAGTCGCACTCAACTTCTAAAAATATACTTTTATCTTATGCTCTCTTTGAATTTTTAAATTTAGCCCCCACTGGAAGAACATCCTGAATCCGCGCACTGTTGTTGACAATATTTTAGCGATGAAAATCACTGGAACGACAACATTGGGAAGCACATGTTAATTGCACTGTCATCGGGAAGCTAATTGCTAACTGCGAATATCCGCTAGCAATTACTACCAAACAAGATGGACAAAGAGTCCGGCATAATTATAATTTCACTGCCTAGAAAGTCTATAAGATTCTAGCCTCTGTGGGACACTATTAATTGTGATATAAGCTGCTGAGGGGTTCATATGTGATTAGTGTCAAACTCTTAGGTCAGATATAGAATTTACATGAATATATGGGCTCAAAAAGGGAGGAGCGGAATCCCTTAGAACTTGATTGGTGAGTAGAGTTCACTCATTTTTCTTTCTCTCTTTTGGTGCTTAATTCACTTTATGCCTCTATGTTTGTTCCTAGTAGAAATTACTCCCCTGTGTGGGAAGAACTTGATTTCATGAACACAACATATTTCAAGCTTTAGGTTTCACACTTAGCTTCTCCATACATGTGCTAAAATGTTGAGTTTATTACTATTATTTACATCAATATCTCAGTCTACTTTTGGCTGTTTAAGGGGTGGTTTGGTTTAGTCACTTCCACTAGCAATGGCTTTCTTATAATGTGTATTTTTGCTGTGAATGTACAGGGTAGATAGGATTCTTCAAGACTTCTTTAGAATTAATACATTTTCCTTGATTAGTCGCAAGCGTAATGTTAAAATCAACTAAATGTTAAGATCAGGAAGC
The DNA here is from genome assembly GCA_023055425.1 of Linanthus parryae. Classification (NCBI taxonomy): domain Eukaryota; kingdom Viridiplantae; phylum Streptophyta; class Magnoliopsida; order Ericales; family Polemoniaceae; genus Linanthus; species Linanthus parryae. Next base: position 119,276,479 of record JALGPY010000001.1, read on the forward strand.
CATTTGTCAGTCCAAAACATGGCTCTAGTCGTACTGCTAAATGTTCTTCACGTGCTTCAGTGCCTTTTTATGTACTTCCACTTGCGATTTGTCTTCATGGATCCTAACCCTTACTATTCATTACATTCATTACAGAGCGACTAGCCTCTAACTTTTCCTAACGTACTATATGAGACCATAGGTATAACATATCCAAACGCGGGTAGCATAAACTGCACCTGTTTCTTATACCTTACCGAAATGTGGGATATGAGATCACATGTATAACATATCCTTATACCCCTCTCTTTATACCTTACCCAAACAAGGCCTCAAGGTGAAAAGAAAATTCAACCATTGTTCTCTATCTTACAACATAAGTATGTGAAGAAGAAGACAAAACTCAAAGTGATGTATATGACAACACGAGTATTTGAGACAAATGCAGAAATAACACAACAGAACTTGCAAGTTCTTCGCATATTTATGGCTACACTTATCTTCTCAAACTTCTTGAGGACCGGTGGATGTCTATTTTCAAAAAGTACTAATGGCTGTGAATCTGAAAGAAATACTTTAATTGGATACTCCCTCCTAACAGCTCATAACCCACAGGATGATAAAAATTCTTGATGTCTGAATTGCATTGTTAGATAAGTACTTAAGTGTGTGACTGAGAGGAGGTGATGAATCGAAAGCATAATCTACTTTGTGTTTCTTTTGGTGCTTCGGTGTTCTTGTATTTGAAAATGCGGTTTAATTTGATTGTTTTATAACTAGCATTTGGTTAATGATGATTATTTTTTGTATTCAATATTTTGTAGGACAACAGCCTCTGGATCAGACAAAATGGTGAGGAAAATTAAGGCGCAACGTATTCACGCTAACTAGCTATCTCAGTGATTGATTCTCAGACTACTTGGTGAGTATTAACATACTAGTGGTAGTCACAATTCATGTTCATGCTGTTTTCGTAGTAGTTTGCTTGGGGTAAACTCTTAGCCAACCTTTGGTTCCACAGATATAGGATATGTAGGATACTTCTGTTTTAATGGATAAGAAATCAAAATAAATAAAGGAAAATCTTATATAACTGGATATCCCAAAGCTCATAACTCGTAGGAGTAAGAAAATGCTTGTTTTCGGAATAGCATTGTTAGATAATTTTTTTGTGACCAGAAGTCCAGAACCATTTAAGAGCTTCAAAAGGGTCTCCTACCCCCTTATTGACACGAAATATGATCCTAAATTAAAGATACCTGTGGTCCCACACACGTATTAAAAATCCTGATTCATCAAACGAGAGCTTGTCAGCAATCATATATAGTAACATATGGAAGGACACTGATGTACGCTGTTAAACGAGAAACAGAATCCCCCGAGATGATACCGACCATGTAAGGCTCTCTTGACATAAGTTAGCGAAAATTGAAGTAGACTTCAGTTCATGTAATCCATCCTCAGGTGCACCCTTACAAGTACATGCATATTTTCGTATTCTCTTTATGAGTTTTACTGCTCTTGAACTGTAGTTTTTCTTACTTCATTGTATGCTCAATATTATGCCCCTGAAATTAAGGAGCAAGGTCTTCACGTTGGTTCATCGTTCGAATTACAGATTATTGCCCTCGAGGGCATTACCAAAAACCGAAAAAGTTTTTACATAAAATTAAATTTGTTGTTTAGTAATTCTCATGATGCTTATATGTTCTTGTATTTGAAATTTTCTTTTCGATCATTAGGACAACTCACTTTTGTGTGTCTGTTTGTGCTTCTTTCGATGTTCTCCTGAAGAATTTGGGAAATTTAGCTCTTTCCTTATTTTCCATAAACATATTACCCTTGGTTATTCAGTGGAAACAAATTGAGTAATGCATGAGCTTACTTAATAAACTTAAATATCAATCTACTTCAAACAATAAGATGCACCAAATAATCAATTATCTTCATCTCAGCCATTTTGTTGTTTTGGCCTACTTGTTTGTTACTTATTGAGTTCTATTTCTTTCAATTTCTGCCCAGTACTTGATTTGCAGTGACATAAAATTTTCATTTGTGACAAACTTTTGTTCCTACCCACATAGACATCTACATATTGTTTTAGCCCATTAGACTAGCACACACTTTCGAGAAATGTTCTCGCCATGTAAGAGAGTGTTTTAGCCCTCAGAGACATCTACATTTTATTGCTGTAATCTCATTCCCAGGTCAGAGAGTGTTCTGGCCATGCCAAAACCATACCATGGCTAAGTTCTAAGGCAGTGAAGAAAGTAATTGTATTCTGGGGTTAGATGTTTGTCTCCCTTTCTACAACCTGTATTGGGATCCAATAACAACTAGATTGTTTGAAATGCTCAAGATACTCCTAATTACTTACAACCAGTAGGATTTTGATTTCTGAATAGCCTTGTTAGTAGTAAATTCTGCTCTCACAATTTCCCAAGTTATATCCACGGGACTTCCTTATCGAATTCAGCTTTCCAAGCCAAAACTACCAAACCATTCCCGAGCTTCAAACTGGGTCTGCAACCTTCTTTAGGCACGAAACATGATTCTAGATATCCTAGACACACTGATAGCCTGGATACTAAATGGTGAGTTTGCAGAAAGAAATAAATAACAACTAAAGAACAGGAAAGAGAACCTCGGGAAATGATACTAGCGGATGTCTCTTTTCACCAAATACTTATGGCTGTGAATCGCAAAGGAAGACCTTAACTGGATACTCGCTCCTAACAGCTCATAACACATAGAATAATAATAAAATCTTGATTTCTGAACTGCATTGTTTGATAAGTACTTAAGTGTGTGACCTAGAGGAGGTGATGGATCGAAAACGCCATATGTATAAATGTGATAGTGAGTCATACTCTCATATTGTGTGGTTTTTCTTGGTCCTTTGGTGTTCTTGTATGTGAAAATGTCGTTTAATTTGATTTTGTTTATACTCTGGAATTTGGTTAATATTGATTTCTATATTTTATCTCTTACAGGACCAGACCAAGTGGAAAGGGTAAGGCCTAACGTATTCACGCTTGCTAGCTATTCTCAGAGTACTTAGTGAGTATAACATACTAGTAGTAGTTACAACTTGAGTCCTGACTACACCATTTATTGCTAGCTGGTTTCGTATTAATTTTCTTGAGGGTAAACTCATAGCCGAATGCTTGTTTTCTGAATAGCAGTGTTAGATAAGTTTGTGTGACCAGAAAGAGGTGATTAAGTGAAACGGGGTCTGTACCCCCTTTTTGGCACGAAATATGTTCCTGGCTATCCACACATATTAAAAATCCGCAATCTTCAAACGAGGCTGGTCAGAAAAATCATAATAACATATGGAAGGACAAGTGAAAAATCATAATAAGCTGCTATACGAGAAACAGGAAACAGAATCTTTAGAAAGTATACCGACCATGTAATGCTGCCTTGATATAAGTTAGCCAAAATATAAAGCAGACTTAAGTCTATATAATCCCTCAGGTGCACCCTTACAAACTGATTAATTTATATTTATGTATTCTCCTTCTGAGTTTTTCATGCTCTTGGGCTGTAGAAACTTTTATGGAATTTCCTTCATTGGACGATCAGATAAAGCCCCTGAAATAAAGGACCAAGCTCTTCATGCTGCTTCATTGTTCGAATTACAGAGTTCGTGTGTAATATACTGTCATTATGTAATTCTCATGATGGTTAGATGTTCTTGTATTTGAAAATAATCTTTTCAATCTTTAGGACAACTCCCATTTCTGTTTTTGTGGGTGCTTCTTTTGATGTTCTTGTTTTGATTTTGCTCCAGGATAGAGAGACTACTAGTTCTGAAAATTTTGGGAAATTTTTGTTTATGAACATGAATATTAACGTGCTCAAAAGAATTGGGAAACAAAATTGAGTAATACACTAGCTTACCTTAATAAGCTTGAATATCAAGTTACTAAAAATTAATGTATATCTTGGCTGAAGAAGAGGCACCAAATCGATCTGTATGTACTTCTTGAAGTAGGTATAAGTGGTCATGATTTCAGCCACGTTGCTGTTTTGGTCTACTTGTTTGTTACTTAGTACTACTACCTATCTTTCAATCTCTGCCCAGCGCTTGATTTCCAGTGACTTATCATTTTCAGTTGTGACAAACATTTATTCATACAAAAGAGACATCTACATTTTTGTTAGCCCATTAGACTAGCACTCGCTTTGGACAAGTGTTGTTGCCGTGATTTCATTCCACAGGTTAAAGAGTGTTATCGCTATTAGCTGACATGAAGAAATGTTGCAGAAAAAGATGGTGAAAAGAGCTGCAGAAAAGATGATGAAATGTTGCTGAGAAAAGAGTTGCAGAAAAGATGATGAAGTGTTGAAGAAGGGTGCTGGTTGCAAAGAATTGGAGCAATTCTGGCCAGAGTCTAAATTCTCAAAAGTTAAAGGTTCAATCTGTCAACCTTTTAGACTCCTTTACAAAATCTCTCAAAGTCTCTGTGCCACATTCTCAAAAGATTTGTGCTAGCTGTGTAATTAAACCATTCTTGTGAATGGCTAAGATCTGTTCTCTATGATCAAACGGTCATAAATAAGACCGTTTGATTTCCTCTGTATAAATGTCCTCTCTGAGGCGTTAGGGTTTCTTAGCTTCTTCGATGGATTTTGTAGCAAAGCTATGTCAAAATTGAATCATGAAATCTATGAAGTTCTTTCTGTTTCCTGGGTTTTAATCTATCTCTGGTTCATTTGTTTCGAGAAATCTTTGATTTCTTTCATGGTATCAGAGCTATGGCTCTATCAAACCCCTCTTCTGGTTCTTCGAACCCTTTTTATCTTCTCTCAAATATAAATCAATTGATCCCTTTCAATTTGGATAATACCAACTATATTCTCTGGAAATTTCAAATTTCCTCTCTGTTGAAAACACAAAATCTCTATGGGTATGTTGACGGTTCGATTGCATGTCCGCCGGAACAGCTTCCAGCGGTTGGTGATACCGGCGAGCCAAACCCTAATCCTGCATACGTCGCTTGGGTTACTCAAGATCAATCCGTTCTTACTCTCTTGACGGCTACTCTCACAAAAGAAGCTCTCATACAAGTTATTGGTAAGACCACCTCTAGATCTGTTTGGCAAGCTCTGGAAAATCGGTATGCCTCTCTGACTCGTTCAAATGTTATTCAACTTAAATCTGATCTCCAGTCGTTGAAAAAGAACTCTGATAGCATTGATCTCTATATGCAAAAAACGAAAACCCTAAGAGATAAACTTGCTGTTGCTTGTAGTCCTGTGAATGATGAGGATATGATTGTTTATATTCTGAATGGTTTGCCTCCTGAATACAATACCTTTTGAACATCTCTGCGTATTCATGCTGATACTGATTTCATGACTGTTGAAGATCTCCATGTCTTACTTCTTGCTGAAGAACAAATGTTTGAATATCAAGTTTCTCATGTGTCTGATATGTCTGCCTCTGCCTTTATGAGTCATGTTAAGAACCCTAATCCTGGTAGAGGTCGTGGTAATGGTTATAACAATGGTATTGGTATATGAAACAACTTTAATCAAAACCCTAACTATTCTCCAAATCTCAATTCTGGTCGTGGAATGAACAGAATGAGTAACCTAGGGTTTGACAACCCTAGGGGAGGCAGTTCTGGCTACTCAAGAGGTGGCCACACCTCTGGTGGAAGGTCTAATTGGAACAATAGTTATGGGAACCAACAGTTTAATTACTCTAACAATGCTGGAAATTATAACAACTCTTTTGGAAATGGTAGAGGTAGAGGAGGAAGAGGTAATGGAAAGCCTCATGTTACTTGCCAAATATGTGGTTATGATTATCATTCTGCTTTGGATTGTTGACATAGAATGGATCATGCCTACCAAGGCAAAAAGCCTCCAACTCAATTAACTGCTGGCATGCTAGATTGGGTCATCCTTCTGAGGAAGTGATGAAACTTATCTTTATTACTAGTTCTTCTGTTTGTAATAATTTACAACTCTCTGATATTCACTCTGCTGCTATGTGTGAACAATGCTTGAAGGGTAAAATATCTAGACTTCCTTATAAGAAGTCTACTACTGCTGTTAATGATCCTCTGCAACTCATACACACTGATGTTTGGGGTCCTTCTAGTACTAAAGTTTTACATGGCTATAGATATTATGTGCTTTTCATTGATGATATGTCTAGATTCACTTGGATCTTTCCTCTACACGCTAAGTCTGATCTAATGGCTGTTTTTCCTAAATTCAAGTTGCTTGTTGAAAAACAAATTGGTAAACCTATCAAAATTTTTAGAAGTGATGGAGGTGGAGAATATACTTCATATTTGTTTACTTCTTTTCTTTCTTCACATGGCATTGTTCATCAAAAGAGTTGTCCACACACTCCTCAACAAAATGGAGTTTCTGAAAGAAAACATAGACACATTGTTGAAACTGCTGTCACTCTTCTTGAACATGCTAGATTGCCTAAACACTTCTGGTATCATGCAATGTGAACTGCTGTTTATCTCATTAACTGCATGCCTAGTAAAAACACTCACAAAAAATCTCCTTGGGAACTGTTATGCAAAACTAAACTTGATTACTCTGGATTCAAAATATTTGGATGTGCCTGCTATCCTTACTTAAGACATTACAACTCTTCCAAACTTGATGCTAGAACCAAAATGCGCATTTTTCTGGGATATGCAGATAATTACAAAGGCTATTTGTGTTATGATAAATCAAATCAAAAGTTCTACATAAGCAGAGATGTTATTTTAAATGAAGAACTCTTTCCATATCATGATTCTTCTAATTCTACTAATCCTTCCATGTCTGATTTAAATTCTTACAACACTAATCCTCTTGTTTTCTCTGATCCAGGTTCAATATCACCTTCATTACAGACTACACTTGATCCTATGCCACCTACTGTATCTAATGATATGAACACTGATGAGAACAATACTACACCTGGGTCAGCACAATGGCATGGCACTCCAGTTGAGGTTTCAGAAGACAATGCAGAGCTGCAGCCACTTGTTGGCATGGTACCTGCACCACCTTCAAACACTCCTACTGTCAGTGAACACCCTATGTAGACCAGAAGCAAGTCAGGTATCATAAAGAAAAAGCAATTTGGATACTCAGCTAATACTGGTAATTCCTCTTCTGCTTTTAATTGTGAACCTACTTGTTTCAATGAGGCCAAGAAACACTCACAGTGGCTAAGTGCAATGACTGATGAGTTTCAAAGCCTCACACATCAAAACACCTAGACCCTAGTACCTCCTCCTCACAATGCTAATATTGTGGGGAATAAAAGGGTCTTCAGGACAAAATATAATCCAGATGGCACCATATCTAGACATAAAGCTAGATTGGTTGCCAAAGGATTTCATCAAAATCCAGGAACTGATTATGATGAAACATTCAGTCCAATGGTGAAACATGCTACTGTTAGAACCATTCTTGCTCTAGCTGCACATTTCAATTGGCCATTTAAACAATTAGATGTCAAAATGCCTTTTTACATGGTTATTTGAAAGAAAATGTTTATATGCAACAACCTCCTGGTTTCAAACATCCTCTGTATCCAAACTATGTCCGCATATTTCACAAGTAAATTTATGGTCTCAAACAAGCTCCTAGAGCTTGGTTTGAGAGATTCACAAGTTACATCATGTCTCTGGGTTTTTCACAATCAGGTGCTGACACTTCTCTTTTTACCAAGAAAACTTGTGATGGTATAACTATTTTACTATTATATGTGGATGATATTATACTTTCTGGAAATGACACCAAAGGCATCACCTCTCTAATTTCCAAGTTGCACACTGAATTTGAAATGACTGATCTTGGTGATTTAACTTACTTTCTTGGTTTGCAAATTCAAAGAAGTCACCATGGGATTTTTATGCATCAACATAAATACATTATTGACTTACTGCAAAGATTCAATATGCAATATTGTAAACCTTGTTCTACTCCTACTTCCTCTGTTATTAAATTTCATATTAATGATGGTGAAGTTCTTTATGATCCTACTCCTTACAGACAACTTTTAGGTGCTCTTCAGTACTTAACTTTCTCCAGACCTGATATTGCTTTTTCTGTCAATACCTTATGTCAATTTATGTTGATGCATAAATTGACATAAGGTATTGACAGAAAATAATTCTCAGGTATCTTCAAGGCACTCTCACACATGGCATTTTATATCATTCTAGCTCTCTTAACTTGCATGCTTTCTCTGATTCAGATTGGGCTGGTAACCCAACTGACAGAAGAAGCACAAGTGGTTTTGTTATATTTCTTGGCAACAATGCTATACATTGGGGTGCCAAAAAACAACCTACAGTTTCTAGATCCTCTAGTGAAGCTGAATATAGATCTCTAGCCACTGCAGCTGCTGAACTTTACTGGTTTCAAATGCTACTCAAAGACTTATACATTTTTCTTTATGAAACTCCAACTCTTTATTGTGATAACACTTCTGCCATTCTTATGTCTGCTAACCCTATCATGCATGCTAGAACTAAACACATTGAATTAGACTCACTTTGTTAGAGAAAAAGTTTTAAGAAAACAATTACTGGTTCAATATGTTTCTTCTGCAGATCAGCTAGGAGACATTTTCACCAAAGGATTGCCTACAGCCACTTTTGACCACATCAAAGACAAACTCATGGTTCAACCACCATGAGTTTGAGGGAGGGTATTAGCTGACATGAAGAAATGTTGCAGAAAAATTTGGTGAAAAGAGCTGCAGAAAAGATGATGAAATGTTGCTGAGAAAAGAGTTGCAGAAAAGATGATGAAGTGTTGAAGAAGGGTGCTGGTTGCAAAGAATTGGAGCAATTCTGGCCAGAGTCTAAATTGTCAAAAGTTAAAGGTTCAATCTGTCAGCCTTTTAGACTCCTTTACAAAATCTCTCAAAGTCTCTGTGCCACATTCTCAAAAGATTTGTGCTAGCTGTGTAATTAAACCATTATTTTGAATGGCTAAGATCTGTTCTCTATGATCAAACGGTCATAAATAAGACCGTTTGATTTCCTCTGTATAAATGTCCTCTCTGAGGCGTTAGGGTTTCTTAGCTTCTTCGATGGATTTTGTTGCGAAGCTCTGTCAAAATTGAATCATGAAATCTATGAAGTTCTTTCGGTTTTCTGGGTTTTAATCTATCTCTGGTTCATTTGTTTCAAGAAATCTTTGATTTCTTTCAATCGCCACCCCTAAAAAATTATACCGAGGCTAAGGTCTAAGGCTGTTAATTGAGTTGTTTGCTGTGTTTAAATGTTGGTCTCCCATTCTTTATCTATTGCTTCATTCTTTAACCATATTCTACAACCTGTATTGGAATCTACTAAGGACTAGATTGTTTGAAATCCCCAAGATAAGCCTAGTTACTTACAACCAGTAAGATTGTTAGTAAAATTCTTGATTTCTGAATTGCACTGTTAGTAAATTCTGCTCATACAAATTTTCAAGATATTATATCCATATGACTTCCTTATCCATTTCAGCCTTCCAAGCCAAAACTACCAAACCATTCTGGAGCTCTACTGGTTCTGTCACGAAACATGACACTAGATATCCCACAGACACAATGATAGCCTGAATACTGAATGGAGAGCTTACATAAAGATATAAGAGAAAAACTAAAGGACTTCCTTAATGTGTTGTGAAACATGATAACATATTAGATGTGACCTTGATGTATCTCTTAACATTACCAGACTTATGGATGTGGAAGGTTCACCACCAGTGTGGCAGCCTCCGCCCCCGCCACCACCACCATCTACGTGGCTGCCTCCGCCACCACCACAACCTAAGCGACAGCCTCCGCCACCGCCACCTGGGCAGCAGCCACCACCACCGCCACCACCTGCACCACAGCCTCCTCAGGGCAGGCTACAGAATCTGGTTGCTACTTTACGTGGCGATCTTGACCTTTGTTCATTCACGAGTATTATCTTGGTCGTCATCTTCTCGTTGGCAACTCTTTTCGGGGTGGTTTTTTGGAATAAGCTTACTTACCATCACCCTGTGGCGTTGTGGTGTAATCCCAACGCCACTGTTTATTTGGACTGAATCCGTGGGTCATTCTCCACCATTTCTCAGGCCGTAGAAGCAGCCCCAAACTTGATCCCAACATGTATTGCATCCACATCAGTGCCAGCAGGGACATTTTCAGCCTCTCACGTTCTAACATGGTATCAGAGCGGCTATGCCCTAGTTCTTCACGCCTCCGCTTCTAGCTGCATCTTCTTCTACTTTCCGGCCTCACGCCGCTACAGTTGATCCGGCAAACATTAAAGCCGATCAGCATCGTCCCTCAATCTCTACGACTCTAGGGTTTCGATCTTGTTAGTGGCTTTCTTGTTTCCGTCAGACTGCCCATCAATTGATCATCTTCTGGTCGTTTGTTGATCCCACCTCACTACCCATTGTGTTCGGAATTGATTTTGGAGCCAACTCTGAAAGTTTCATGGAAAACGGTGCTCTAACGCGCCCGCACGCGCCGCCCCTAGCCACAACACCGCCGCCCGTCACGCTCCACGCGCAGGAGCTTCCTCCAGCCGACTTAGCGCGTATGGATTCGCCTTGAGCCGGTCTATTGATCGCGGCTTCTGTCCGGCTCCGTTGTTAGCCGTTGTCCAAGCGGCTTCCGTTCGGCTAAGTTTTTAGCTGTCATCTCTCGCGGCTCGCGCCTCAGCGGCCCTCTGCGCCCGGCTGCCGATCGGCTCAGCAGCTTCCTTCCGGCTCCGCAGCAGCTCCGTGGCTCAAATCAAGCCACTGATTAGTTTCTTGGCTCATCTCTTGGCTAAGCGGCATCTGACCAAGGCAATTGACTTCCCTCCTCTTGACAACTTTTTTCAGAGCTCTTGGATTGGTTCTTGGTATTTTTCGGACTCCGTTTCGCGAGATTCTCTCTTCGAAGCATTTTATACTACTACATGGCCTCCACTACTTCAAGGTCTTCACTGAATCAGGGGGGCATATGGGTTTGGCGTCCTGAACAGCTACAAACTACACCGCCTCCTGCACTCGACCATATCATACTTGAGCCAAACTGTGGCATAGGCCAACATGCTCTCACAGCAACACACGACACCACTTGGTATATGGATTCAGGGGCCTCTTCACATCTTACATCCTACTCTGGTATGCTTTCTTCTCTCTCATCCAATAATCATATTTCTGATATGTTTGTTGGAAATGGTATGCGTATTTTCGGTTCATGGTTTTGGACAGCAGACACTTAATACTGAAACTCGACCCCTTCACCTCAACAATGTCCTTTTCACCCCATACATCATTAAAAACCTTGTTTATGTCCGTCAGTTCATTGTTGATAATAATGTGTCTGTTGAGTTTGACCCCACTGGTTTCTCTGTCAAAGATCTATCTACAGGAAAACTATTGTTGAGGAGCAATAGTACTGGAGATCTTTACCCGTTTCAGTCCACTCAACCTACTTGCCAACCGCTATCACTTACTGTTCTCCAAGCACCTGTGTGGCACAATCGTCTCGGCCACCCTGGAAGCCAAGTCTTAGATTACCTTCGGACTCATCGTCATATATCGGCTACTAAAGCTCATAACACCACTCTGTGTCATGCTTGTCAGACCGGTAAACATGTCCGAATACCATTTTCATCTTCTTTATCTCGTACCGCTGCCTCATTTGACATTATTCATAGTGATTTATGGACTTCTACCGTTCTGAGTAAATCCAACTACAAATACTACCTCTTATTACTTGATGATTTCTCCCATTTTCTATGGATTGACCCTTTGAAACAAAAATCAGAGGCTCTTGCCAGATTCAAGCAATTCGATAATTTTGTTCGCACTCAGTTTCATACAAAAATCAAGACCTTCCAATGTGATATAGGGGTGAATTTGATGATGGCTCTTTCCATGACTATGCTGAATAAAATGGTATTGTCTTTCGTTTTGCCTGTCCCCTAACCTCACCACAAAATGGTAAGTCCGAACGCATGATTCTTCGTGTCAACGACATCTCTCGTACCCTTCTTGCTTAGGCCTCCCTCCCCCATCCTTTTGGGTCGAGTCTCTTTCTACAGCAGTCTACTTGCACAACATTCTTCCCACCACGGCACTTCATAACAACATTCCGACTGTTTTTCTCTATCATCGTCAACCCACCTATGACCATCTTCGCACATTTGGGTGTTTGTGCTACCCAAACCTTTCTGCCACAGCTCCCCATAAGCTTGCTCCTCGCTCCGCTCGTTGTGTCTTTCTCGGATACCCTCCGAATTTTAGAGGTTATCGCTGCCTTGACCTCTCCACCGCTAAAGTACACATCTCTCATCATGTAACTTTCGACGAGTCTGTCTTCCCCTTCTCTACCCCCAACTCAGCCTCCCCTCCCGTACATAGGTCTCCTGAACCTGAAGAGACCCTTCCTCCTGCTGCTCTTATCCGACAGTGTCATACTCCCTATTATCCTCCGACACACGTACCGTTAGGATCACCCATGGCTTCCCCTGGCACTTCGCCCCCCTCTCCTATGGATCCCTCTAACCATTTGGCTCCTCCTCTTGCGTTACCCGAACCAGCTCCTACTCCTCCTCCTCCATACTCCCCACAAATGACCACCCGATCCAAACACGACATCACCAAGCCCATCCAGCGTCTTAATCTCCATGCTCAAACACCTCACTCCCTCTCGCCCTTACCTAAGCCCCATGTGTCTGCTGTATCGGACCCACACTAGAAGGATGCCATGGATGATGGGTTTGACGCTATGATTAAGAACCATACTTGGGACTTGGTGCCTCAACCTGCTAAGGGAAACATACCTCGGACTATGTGGATTTTTCGGCATAAGTTTCGGGCTGATGGTACTCTTCAGCGGTATAAAGCCCGCCTGGTGGCCAATGGCAAATATCAGTTAGTGGGGGTTGATTGTGATGAGACTTTTAGTGCAGTGGTCATACCGGCCACCATCGGCACTATTTTAACTCTTGCTGTATCGCATGCTTGGCCCATCCGTCAGTTGGATGTCAAGAATGCATTCTTACATGGTGACCTAGAGGAGGTTGTGTATATGCATCAACCACCGGGCTATCGGGATCTTTGTCATCCGGATCATGTCTGTCGATTACGTAAGTCGCTCTATGGGCTCAAGCAGGCTCCTCGCACGTGGTTTCAGCGCTTTGCTACTTTTCTCACAGGCTCCGTGGGATTCTCCAGTTTTCGGTGTGATGAGTCTTTGTTTGTCTACAGTTAGGATCCGATATTGTCTACCTCCTCCTCTACGTTGATGATATCATCATTACAGGGTCCTCGCCTTCTGTTGTACAACGGTTCATCTCTCAGCTCTCCACTGAGTTTGTTATGACCGATCTTGAACCTCTGCACCATTTTCTGGGTATTGCTGTCACTCGGACTGCATCTGGTATGGTTCTCTCTCAGCGTCAGTTTGCCTCTGAGAGACTACAATGTGCTTCGATGGTGGGCTCTAAGCCCATTAGCACTCCGATTGAGACTGGCTCCAAACTCACCGCGAGTTCAGGTCCTTCGGTTGATGATCCCACTCTCTATCGCAGTTTAGCCGGTGTTCTTCAGTATCTCACTTTTACACGTCCTGACATCTACTATGTTGTTTAGCAAATCTGCCTCTTCATGCACGATCCTCGGGAGCATCATTTTCGTGCGTTGAAATGCGTGCTTCGCTATGTGAGTGGTACTCTTGATCTCGGGTTTCACATCTCTTCTACTACCTCTACAGGTCTCACGGCATATACAGATGCGGATTGGGCTGGCTGCCCAGACACGCCTCGATCGACCTCTGGCTTTTGCACTTTCTTCGGAGATAATATTCTCAGCTGGTCGTCCAAACGACAAGCTACTGTCTCTCGCTCTAGCGCCGAGGCTGAGTACCGTGGCGTGGCCAACGCTGTTGCTGAGCTCTGTTGGCTTCGAAACCTTCTTCTTGAGCTTAAGGTTCGTCCTCCGAAGGTCTCCCTCTGCTATTGTGACAATGTTAGTGCAGTATACTTATCGGGTAATCCGGTTCAGCATCAACGCACGAAACATATAGAGATTGATCTTCACTTTGTCCGGGAATATTCCCGCCAATTTTCAGTATGATGATATCTTTACAAAAGGTTTGCCTCGTCAATTATTTGAAAGGTTCCGCTCCATTCTGAACGTTCATCATTCTCCCGCTCGGACTGCGGGGGTGTAATAGGGATAACATACTTAGTACAAGGACTAGAGTGTAATTATTATTGTATTAGCTTTTGTATGTATGACTAATCAATAGAGAAGTCCGGCAGGGACATTTTCAGCCTCTCACATTCTAACAGTGTACTGGTCAGAATTGTAAGTCACGACTTGTAACCTATGTAAGTATCCGGTGTTTATTAATTACTTCTTTTTTAGGAATATTTATTAAGGAATAGTATTTTAACGAACAATTGGAACAAATTGCAGTGGTGAGAGGTGATGGCTTTATTTTCGTTAATCTCACAGTTGAGAACTATGTGGAGATTCTGAATGCGACTAGTGCGGTGGTAGAAAACTGGTCTGACAGATCAGCTTTCTACCGCTGCAGCTTGAGGAGCCATCGTGCAGTGATCAACACCTTTGAATTGCGGCAACTCTACCGTGAATGTGATGTTCAAGGCTCCGACTCCCTCATTGATGGTGGGGCAAATGCATTCTTTCAGAATTGCAGCATTGCCGTTGACGGAACCATAAAGGATGTCAGGTACGTTGTAGCGGAACAACCAGCAGATCGTCCAAACTTGAATGGAGGATTCGTATTCCACATGTGTAACATCTCAGCCCATGATAATCCGACTTCAACTCCAATTCTAGGAGCCGCTCTTACAGAATATTCGCACATATCCTACTTGGAGTGCGATCTCCCGGCAGAAAGATGATTGTTTGCCGAGTATGAAAATACGCGGTCTGGTTTTCCGTATAGCTCCTCATCTGATGTCAGTTTGTTGGATCTCACTGCTGCTTCTCAGTTTGCATTGCGTCATTTCTTTTCTGATGATTGGATACCGCGTCAAATCCCTCACAAACTTGATTTGGGGAGGAGATAGGTTGTATTGCTTATGTATGAATTGATG
The DNA here is from genome assembly GCA_023055425.1 of Linanthus parryae. Lineage (NCBI taxonomy): Eukaryota > Viridiplantae > Streptophyta > Magnoliopsida > Ericales > Polemoniaceae > Linanthus > Linanthus parryae. The sequence goes on from JALGPY010000001.1 coordinate 119,291,550, forward strand.
CCTTATTATGTGCTCTGAGACTCTAATTGTTTGTGTCAGTTTATTTCACTTGCAACTTGACTGAAATGGTTATATCTAAACTTTGTATGTGTCTTCTTATAGCTATGAGATTGGCCTCTGTCAAAAATGCTGTGTTTCATACAAGTATTCATATCACAATCTTTTGGTAAAATCTAATTACCAAGTGTACAGTAGGAACACCTAAGTTCCAGATCATACTTTGTGTGTGTCTTCTTCTTATAGCTATGAGATTGGCTTCTGTAAAAATGCGGTGTTTCATACAAGTTTTCATATCACATTTAGTAAATTTTTACCAAGTGTACAGCAGGAACATCTAAATTCCAGATCAAACTGTGATATTTATCTCCGCGCAGCAATTGACTATTTGTCACTATCCCTTGTTAATCGTTGTGTGGTTTAATCAACAATGATTTACAGTGCAAAAGAACATCTAAATACTTTTCTTATGTCCTCTAAATGAATAGGAAACATCATGATCTCTTACTAATCATATGGGAGAATCAGATCAGAGAGGAGCATACCCAGGCCAGAAATAACCCGCTTCCACTTTATAACAGAATTTTGAAGGACATATGAAACAGATACTACACTGAACCAATTGACAGAGTTCTTCGGCAAAAGTTTCTCTAACATTTCCATAAGTGGAGCTATCGTTTGTAGGAGAAAATGAAAAACCTGGTCGGTTTGTATGAATAGAAATGCGGTGATCTTTAGCTCCTCGTCTGCGCCAACAAATTTCTTGAGGGTCAGTCAGTCGCGGCCTCAAAGATTTTGTGTGGTAGTTGCTGCTGATGGAGATTGTATAGAATGAATGAAGAAAGATTGTATTTTGCATAATCATTTACAGGAGGAGATTACAAATATATAGTACACTAAGAGATAAGATATGGTAGCTAACCAAAATGATAACTACACAATATTCTAAAGATCTTGACTAATAACTATACAATATTCTAAAGATCGTAACAAATAACTATACAATATTCAAATGAAAAGGAGATCATTCAAATATTGAAAAGATAAGGAGATCATTCCTTAATACGCCCCCTCAAAACGGACTGCACTGATGTAAGTCCGATTTTGTTAATGAGTGTAGAGAACGGAATCCGGGGTAGGGGCTTCGTTAGAGCATCAGCAAGTTGATCGTTGGCCGAGATATAGGATACGCGGAGCTTGCCGGCTTGTACATTTTCTCGAACGAAGTGATAGTCAAGTGCGAGATGTTTCATCCGGGAGTGGAAAACCGGATTAGCACTTACATAGGTAGCGCCGGCATTGTCGCAGTAGATGACCGGAGTGTGGGATAAGGGATGATGAAGTTCATATAGAAGATTTTGAACCCATAGCAATTCTGGAGATGCGGCGGCTACTGCTCTGTATTCAGCTTCGGTGGAGGACCGTGCTCGTGTCTTTTGCTTCTTGGAGCACCAAGATATGGGAGTTTTGCCGAGATAAACAATGTAGGCCGTGGTGGAGATGACATATTCCATGTCATGAGCCCAGTCTGCGTCAGAAAAGGCATGAAGATTGAGAGGGTTATTTTTGTGAATCATGAGGCCCAGTGTGGTGGTGCCGTTAAGGTATCGCAGTAGGCGATTGAGAGATTGCATGTGGGTGGTGGTGGGACGCTGCATGTATTGGGCGAGTTTGTTGACGGTGAAGGCAACATCGGGACGAGTGAGGCTTAGGTATTGGAGGCTACCAATGAGGGTGCGGTATTGGGTTGGGTCAGGGAGGGGGGTACCGTGAGAGGTGATAGGTGGGTGAACGGAAAGGGGGGTGGGAGTTGGCTTGGATTGCTCCATGTTTGCTTTGGCGAGGATGTCATTGATGTAACATGTTTGACTTAAAAATAGGCCATTTGGGTGAGGTTGAACTTCAACACCCAAGAAGAATGAGAGATTGCCGAGGTCTTTGAGAGAGAACCGAGAAGCTAAGGTGCTGATAAGAGTGTCAAGAGTAGACGGGTGGTTTGAGGTAAGTATGATGTCGTCAACGTAGACGAGGAGATACGTTGTGACACCATTGGTGGAGCGAATGAAGAGAGATGAGTCAGAGATAGCATTGCGGAAGCCGAGTTGAAGAAGGTAATGGCGTAGCTCGGTGTACCACGCTCGAGGGGCTTGTTTCAAGCCGTAGAGGGCTTTGTTTAGTTTACAGACGAAGGTAGGGAATTTGGTGTCTAATAATCCGGGTGGTTGAGCGGTGTAGACATCATCGGTGAGAGTGCCTTGAAGGAAGGCATTATTGATATCAAGCTGGCGAAGAGGCCAGCCATGGGCTACGGCTAAAGATAGAACAAGTCGGACGGTGGTGGGTTTGATTACGGGACTAAAGGTTTCTCCATAGTCAATGCCAACTCGTTGGGTGAAGCCTTTCGCAACCAGACGAGCTTTGTGTTGAGTGATGGTGCCATCCTTATCTCTTTTGATGCGAAAGACCCATTTGCAGCCCACGACATTTTGGGAAGGAAGAGGGGGAACAAGAGACCATGTGTTGTTTTTCTGAAGAGCATGAACCTCAGTTTCCATGGCTTTTCTCCATATAGGGCTTTTTAGTGCTTGTGTGATGTTTTTGGGAAGGGTGGTGTCATGGAATTCGACATTGAGGTTGAGTTTGGATATAGGTTTGGTGATGCCATGTTTGAGACGAGTGTATATTTGGGAGGTGGGTTGAGGAGGTTGCGGTGCGGGAGGGGGTTGCGGTGCGGGAGGTGGCGGAGAAGGAGGGTGTGGCATTGGCGGTGTCGGTAATGAGGGGGAAGGGGTGGCGTTTAGGGACTGTAGGGATGATGTAGGTTGAGGTGTGGTTGAGGGGGTGTGTGCGGGGGGTTCGGGATGAGGTAGGAGAGGGGGAAGTGTGAGGATGGATAGGGGTGCCCACTGATCAAGAAGAGTTGTGGTATTGGGTGTGGTTGTGGTTGTTGCGGCAAATGGGAAGACCGACTCATTAAACTGGACGTGGCGAGAGACGTAGATGCGGTTGGTTTTAGGATCGAGACAGTAGTACGCACTTTGAGTGGGGGAGTATCCAATGAAGACACAAGGAGTGGATTTTGGTTGTAGTTTGTGGGTGGTGTATGGTTTTAGCCATGGGTAGCATAGGCAACCGAAGCTGCGCAGCTTGGTATAGTTTGGATGATGACCAAAAAGTTTGAAGAAGGGAGAGACGTTGTTTAGAGTAGGTGTGGGAAGGCGATTTATGAGGTAGGCAGCGGTAGAGGCGGCATTTGACCAGTATTTAAGAGGCATGTTGGCATGTGATAGAAGAGAAAGGAGGGTTTCAACAATGTGTCGGTGGCGGCGTTCGGAGTAGCCGTTGTGTTGGGGGGGTGTGAGGAGGTGTTGTGAGATGAGAGACACCATCGATGTTTATATAGTTTTGGAGAGCTAGGTATTCACCTCCATTGTCGGAGTAGAGTGTTTTGAGAGGAAGTTGAAAGTATTTTTCAACGAGTGCTTTGAAGCGAATAAAGATTTGTTTTGTGTCGGATTTGTTTTTGAGGTTATATAGCCAGATATATTTTGAGTAATGATCAACAAAGATGAGATAATATTTGAAGTTGTCATGAGAAGTGACAGGTGAAGACCATAGGTCGGTGTAGACATATTCAAGAGGAGAGGAAGATCTAATAGAGGAGGTAGAAAATGGGAGTTTGTGACTTTTATTGCAAGAACAAGAATTACAGTCTCAAATTGAGATAGGGCTAACTTTGATTTTATTAGATGACGTGATAAGGCTAAAGATATTTCGTGATGGATGGCCTAGACGGTGATGCCATTCGAGGGATGAGATGGTGCTTGTGAAGGCGGAAGGGGTGACACGTTGGAGCTCATAGACTCCATGATTAGGGTTCCCTTGAAATAGGATTGTCCCCGTTGAAAGGTCTTTCAAAAGAAAGGAGTTAGATAAAAAAGAGACGGAGATATTGTTATCACGACAAAGTTGGGAAATAGAGATGATGTTTTTAGAGATAGAGGGAACAACAAGTATATTGTTTAATGTGAGAGATGAAAAAGAACAAGTGCCAAAATGAGTAATAGGAAGACCCTTACCATCGCCAATGATGAGCTCCTCGGTTCCGTCATAGGGGGTATGAAGGAATAAATTTGCAAGGTCGTTTGTGACGTGGTGGGAAGCGCCACTATCAAGTAGCCAAGAGGAAGGGTTAGGAGCCGGGTTTAGTTGGGAGGTATGGGTTTGTGGTTTTGATGTCGGACGAGCCGCGAGATTGACGTTAGAGCATGGAGGAGGGGGGTTGGCGGAGTGGAATTTGTGGGTGTTGATGATGTTTAAAGGTTTTGAGGGATTGAAGAAGTTGGCGAGTTGGCCGGTGGTGGTTTTGGGGAGAGAGGACATGGTGGTTTTGAAGGTGTTTTTGAGGATCAAAGCTCTGATACCATATAGAATGAATGAAGAAAGATTGCATTTTGCATAATCATTTACAGGAGGAGATTACAAATATATAGTACACTAAGAGATAAGATATGGTAGCTAATCAAAATGATAACTACACAATATTCTAAAGATCTTGACTAATAACTATACAATATTCTAAAGATCGTAACAAATAACTATACAATATTCAAATGAAAAGGAGATCATTCAAATATTGAAAAGATAAGGAGATTATTCCTTAATAGATTGTGAGGGGATTCTAAGAGTATTTACATTGCAACATAAGAAATGTATGTAATTGCAATACCGATATGGATGTTTAATAGAGTGAACAACTACTAAAGAAAGGCAACACACACAGATGTTAAACAATCTCGCGTTAAAGGCCAATGCAGGAGCCATTCTCTGAAATGAAAGAGTTCCTTTTGAGCAAGGCCTGAAAAGGAACCTCAAGGCAAAACATGTTCCGTGCACAGGTTCACATTTTAAATGAGATGCTCAAGCATTCTTGTGATCTACACAAAAGTTTACAAATCTATCTCACATTTTAAATACTTTTATGAGGCGCATATTGCAAATCTGGTCTGGTAATTTACCGATATTGCAATGCCCCCACAGTACTTCTCAAGAACTTTTCATCAGCAGTAGAAACAACAGAATAACCAGAATTGGCAGCTTACAATCTTTGAGAGCAAACTCTAGCGCCATTCTGAGTAGGAGCCTAGAAATGAACTCAGAATTGCTTCATGTGACAAGTATGTAATCCACATACACTAACACCACACACATGACACCTGCATTGTTATACACAATCAAAGAAGTGTCTGCATAGCTAGTTCTGAGCCTGCTCTTGTTTGAAAATTGCCATCACTTGGTGTACCAGGCACTTGGAGCCTGTTTAAGACCATAAAGAATTTCTGAAGTTTGCAGACATAAGTAGGACATTGAGGATTGACAAACCCCTCAAGCTGATTCATGTATACCTCTTCTTGAAGCTAACAATGTAAAAAAGCATTTGAAATATCTAACTGCCTAATCTCCCAACCTTGAGCCAAAGCTAGAGTCAACGCCACTCTAAATGTTCTTTGTTGAATCAAGGCCTCATATTCTTCTATCATAGATTTTATCCCGTGAAAACAAGAGATAGCTTGGCCAAATGTGGTTTGTTCAACATCCACATAAGCCGTGGTGGCTAATTAGCTCTTGTGGTAATATGATGTGTAAGTAACGGTTGTACCAATACTGTTGATGGTACTGAAGGTGTAGAGGGTGAAGGAGAAGACACATCAGTGGAAGAAGTGGGGATAAGCAGCGAAGGTAAGATGAGAAAGATTTGAGGAGGAAAAAAGAGACAGAAGCAGAAGACAAAATTGGGACTGAAAAAGGATTTAAGAAGAAGGATTCAGCAGCAGATGCAGTGATAGTAGAAGAGGGTGAGCTATATGAAAAAAACATGTTCATGTAAAATAACATCTCTTGATGTGTAAACTCTGTGAGTTGACAAGTCCATACACCGATATCCCTTTGTAGTAGGACAATGCCTTAAGAAATTCCTTTTACGGACCTAGGAGTGAGCTTATGAGCTGTATATAGTCTTTATTAGAAGAAATTGGGCTTATATTTCAGCAGCTATCCAACCCAAAAGAGTCTATGGGCTTTATCTATCCAAGCCCAATCTTCAGCCCAATGCTTCTGGTGATCCATTGTAATAACCCTAATCTATAAAGGGTTCTTTAGTCTTTTAGCCTTCCCTAGAAGTATCTAGAAACCCTATCGCTTCAGCTCTCCGCCTCCTCAATTCCTACCGTTGGATTCACTGTACCAAATGCTACCGTTAGATGCTATTCTTTAATAGCCTTGTAATTCCCGATTCATGTATGAAGACTGATTCATTCTTTTTCAATATACAGAAAGTTTATTTCTCTCTCTACCATTTCTATTATGGTATCAGAGCTTATCTGAGCGAAAATGCTCTCTACCACCACCGTTTCGCCGGCGGCGTCAAATTCGTTGGCTATTTTATCCAATATTCATAATCTTATTCCATACATATTAGATTCCACCAACTATGTCTTATGGCTACATCAACTTTCGTCAATCTTGAGGATTCAGTTTCTGTTTGGTTTTGTTGATGGTACTCATCCATGTCCGGCGAAGTTTCTCACCGGTGACGATGGCTCTATTTCTACATTCTTCGATCCTCTGTTTACCACCTAGTGCATGCAGGATCAAGCGATCCTAACCCTCATAAATGCGACTCTCTACCAGGAAGCCTTGACTCAGGTTAGTGGGGCTCAAACGTCTCGATCTGCTTGGGTAGTACTCGAAACTCATTATGCCTCTCTGTCCAGATCTCATGTTTTACAGTTGAAATCCGATTTGCAAACCCTCAAAAAACGTTCAGACCCAATTGATTTATACATGCAAAAGTTTAAAACCCTTCGTGACAAACTTGCTGGTTCTTCTTTTCTTGTTGATGATGAGGATATGCTCCTCTATGTTCTTAATGGGTTACCCCCTGAATTCAACTCCTTTCGATCTTCCATTCGGACTCGTTCTGATCCTCTTACGTTTCAAGAACTACATGTTTTACTTCGTTCTGAAGAGCAAATGCTAGAATCTAAACATGTTTCCACTGAATCTGTCCCTACTGCCTTCTATTCCTCCTCGTTTTGTGGCCGAGGTGGCGGCCGGAACCCTAATTCCGGTTGCCGTGGTGATTTCTCTGGGCGTTACGGTGGTAGATCCGGTGGTCGTTTTGATTACTCTCGGGGTAGATGTGGGTTTGGCCGAGGTGGCGGTCGTAACCCTAATCACACCTCCCCACATCGAGGAGGCGGCCGGAATGGGTCTCAGTATCAACGTGGTGGTGGACGTTCTGGGTACAACTCTTCCGCTCCAACTGTCTGATTGTTGGCACCGTATGGATTTTGCCTATTAAGGACGGATGCCTCCAAGCCATCTCTCTGCTAAGGCTGCTCAAAATCATTTAGAAGTTGCTTCTCCTTCGACTTGGCTCACAGACATAGGTGCATTGCACCACATGGCAGCTGATCTCAAAATTCTCTCTATTTCGAAGCCATACATGGGTAATGAGCAGGTTCAAGTCGGTAATGGAAACACTCTCCCTATACAGAACTCTAGTATTGCACATCTTTCTACTGATTCCTATTTTCTTAAACTATCTGATACATATCATGTTCCTAATCTGTCCGTTAATTTGCTATCTATTAACAAATTGTGCACTGAACATAATCATATAGCTATTTTTTATTCTAGCTCATTCTATCTTCAGAACAAGTCCACAGTCAAACTTATTTATCGGGGTTTGAGTGAAAATGGCGTTTATCCAATCTCTCCTATCTCATGATATGGCATTACAGTGTCAAGAGAGGAGACATCGTATAGTCACAGGATAGTTAGCACCAGAATCCAGCAACCAAGACTGCGGCAAGACAGGTCTTGCAAGGAAGTAGTAGACACTCAAGCAAAAGGAGGAGTATGCATAACACCATGCTTAAATAGTGAGACATCATGCTCTACGACTGAGCTAGCACCCATTTGCTCATCCATGTAAATTTAGTGTATATAACCCTTTGACTAATCAATCAATTTAACGTTTTGTGAAATTCTTTAGGAAAGTGTTTAAATAATTGAATGTACTCTGGGCGGGTCATGACAAGCTGATACACTATTCTTAATTTACCCCTATAGATTCGGTATAAACGTTTTTATGGAAGAATTCGCAATTAATGATTCTTCATTTGTTGTATTATTTACCAAAAAAGATGAAATTATCAAGGAATATCATGTTTTTGAAGAATATGTTCAAAGCAAATCCTTTCTTTCACCGTGATTTCATCAACAATAAAATTTAGAACCTATTATCTGCAACCGAATATTTTCACTGATTATTAACCAAAATTGAACGTGTACAAAGTCAATGCATTAGAAACTCACACCCTATAAATAGGAGGGTCTCCACGCGCGATCGATACAACAAACCATGAAAAGCTCTCTGTTGTTTTCCATGTCTTCTCTCATTCTAATCTTCTTAATAGGATTCAGTAGAGTGGTTACGGCTTTAACGGTTGATGAGGTCTGTGTCAAATCAGCGTTTCCTGAAGCATGCACGCAAGTTTTAAACTCTGATCCCCGATTCACAACAAACGATCTCTTTGATTTTGCTTATATTGCACTTGACAATGCACGTACACTCTTGACAACCACTGAAAAGAAAATTAACTCACTTCTTGCCGAGACCAATGATGTTTTTCTGAAAAGAAAACTCGATGATTGCTGGCCGACGTATGACTTTGCTATCTTTAGGCTTGGAAGAGCAAACGATTTGATTCGCACACATGATTACGGAGGCCTCAATGTTGTAGGAGCAACGGTTTATAGAAGTGGGGCAGATTGTCGTGCTAGTTTGGGAGAGCCTACCCTACTAAGAGAAGAAACGAACGGAGCGGAGGTTATTGGTGAAGTTATAGGTCTTATTGCTAATATGTTAGCTTGGAGAGTGTGATAGCAAGAAAAAGCGGCAGTAGACTAGAATAGGTTAGTGCCTCTGTTTCTTTAGTTAGATGAATTTTTTTTGCTCCTTCATTATTCTATAGGTTAGTGCCTCTGTTTCTTTAGTTAGATGAAAAATATTTGCTCCTATGCGAGGATTTTCTTGTACTTCCTTCTTACAACTGATGAAGTGATGATGGATGACGTTGAATGTTATAGTACTTGGCAAAAAGTAAATATCAAGGGAACTAACTTTTAATAAATTTAGTTTTTTCTCTAAGAACATATGAATGGAAGTTGCTTGATTTGTGATAGTATGAAAAAATGTTGCATGCAGGTAAATTAAGATTTTTATTTACCCATAGGCAGTATGGTTTTGACCAAGTTCCATCTCCAATATCAAAGTGTCAAACATATTTTCTTAAATTGAGCCTTCATATCACATAACAATATTGTTTACAATAACATACCATTTATTTAGAGGATAGTTGTTTCGTGTTTTTATGAATACGACAAAACCACCCACGTTGAAATAAATTATAATGGAAACTTAATGTGCAAGTCGAACCATCTCGTTGCCCCATGGGTTCCATCCTAATTTTCCATTATCAACAAACGCAGCCAAGTCGGATGCAAATAAAGTGCTTGTTTTTTTCAAAGGTGTAAATATGTGCATGTGATTCCATTGTACAAACAAAATTTGAAATTAAATCAACAATTATAATGGTTTTTGGTAATAATTTCATGTAGTGAATTGATGAAGGCAAAAAGTGTACGACGCGGAAGCACATGATGATTCAGATGGTCGTGTGGAGAAGGGCTGAGCGCGTACCGGGTCGGCCGGGTAAAATGTATATTTATGCCCCAACCCAATGACCCGGATCGGTCATATCACAACCCAAACCCAATCGACTAACCACCAAACCTAAACTCAATCGAACTCTTCGACTCGGAATGGACCGGCTCGGTTTAGACGGTTAAAGAAGAAGAAATCCAGATGATACTAAATGTGTTCACTGTAATTAAAAAGATCATCCTAAAATGGCATGATTTTTTTTTGGGACCAAGAGATAATAATAATAATATCAAATAACAATCATGAGTTGTTCATTGAAACTTCAAAGTATGCCAATCAATGGTGCTTACATAGTATGGAGCATATGTACATATGAGTTTCTTATGGAGTAAATCAAATTAATAAAACCTCTAAAATGATTTTAATCAAGACCATATTAATCATGAAAAGTATTTTTTTGGGTACATCGGAAACATTCATAAAACTCATATTCTAGCAATTGGCAGACATCTCTCTGGGAAAGCATATTTTTCCCTTTAATGTCCACCAGCAAAAAATTTCAGAAATATCAACTTTAGGATGATATTGTAGTCATTATGTCCTATGTTTGCTCAAACAAACTTTTGTGTTTAAGTTGAAGTGCCAAAGTGCTAACATTGAAATTTGGACGGATTCATTATAAGAGAGTATGAAGATATTAGAAGATGGTTGTCAAAAGCTGAAAAACAGAAGGGGGCAGAGGACAAAAGAAGAAGTATAAACATCTCTGTGGAGATCAACGTGGGATAAAAGTTCCCATGTTGCCCATCTGGGATGGCTTATAAGAGACTGCAGAGGAGAAGTTATTGCCTGGGGTTGGAGTAGAGAGACTGCAGATTCAGCTCTGCTTAGTGAAGCTCTAACTCTCCGATTGGGGATATGGAAGGCGCAAAAATATCAGGAAAAAGAGATAATATTTGAAAGTGACAGTAAGATGCTGGTTGAAGCCATTTCAAAGAAGAAAGCTTGCTGGGAAATAGCAATGGTGGTAGAAGATATCCTAGAAGGGTTGAAGTCTCTAAAAGGTCAAGTGAACTTGATAAGTAGATACCAAAATTTAGCTGTTGATGAGTTGGTAAAGAAAGTTAGAATTGGCAGTTTTGTTAGCATTAGTAAGGATAATGTTAGTCTAAATCAGGTAGAAGTAGAAAAGAAAAGTTGTAATGGGATGTTTTTGAGTTAATATATTCTCTATTTTGGAAAAAAAAAAAAAAAAAAAGAGTTTCAGCCTGACCACCACTTTGTTTAGCAATGATTGGATTCGCTAGATGCGATTGAAGATAGGGATGAGGGAATACATAACTTCATTGTTTATTTTGGTTAAATTAACGTTTTTGATGAGGTTGAAATACCAGCGTAATTGCATGCATCTGATAGTATTTTCTTGTGGCATTTTCTAATAATTTTGATTCTAATTTTATATTAAGGTTTCTGCAAGCCAATGACTATTGGTCTAACTGATCACATTTTTCAAAGAAAATGCACTGAACATTAATTTTTAAATTGGTTAAATGAATATCATAATATTGAAATTTGAGAGGTGTCATTCTCAAGATGGAAGTAAATGTGTTGGAATGAAAGAGGTCACCAAATAAGATGACATAATATGAAAATGTGACATGGCAAAAATTGGTTGGTACACATGTAATATGCGCATGCGACATGGTGAAAGATACTAACAAATGGCATTCAGAGGGAGCATTTCAAATGACACGTGGCGCAAATATATATATATATATATATATATATAAATACACACACACACTCCATGCAACACGAGTGGATCGAAATTTTTGATACCTTAGTTCTCTGTTATGTGAATGATGCGTCCTTTCTAAATAAGAACGCAGTTGCAATTTCTATACTCTAGGTTTTGTTACAATTCTCTTGGGTTCTTATCTCTACTATGTTTGATTTTCGTTTTATATTTTTTGATGAATCTTATCTGTACTATTAAAATAGTTGAAGTGTTCCTAACTTGTTCTGTTCATAACCCTGACATGTTCCTAATATTTTGTAATTGATAAAATTTCCCCTGAGCAAATCGTAGTGTGTACTCGCGTCTGTTCGCCATACAACAGTTCCAAATCGATGCCTCTACACAACATAGCCCGATGGAGTATCAAATTCATCAACGCCAGGGGGAAATTGCCAATGAAATTATGGTTACAATTAGTTTTCATAATCCTTGTCGCAACACTCTCATTGTTGCAACACCGCTCAGAAAGGTCACAGAGCATGTTCAGCTACCACAATTATGCATATCATCACTCCACAACGCATGGAAGAAGCTATGTATGCGATAATATTTTACAAACGTCATATTTGGATTTCTTCTCTGTAGAACTAATTTCATTCAACTATCATTTTTAGATTTAAGGAATTTCCTGACATCCCTACAGTTCCATGATAGCCTCAAGGTTCTCTCTCGCACTCCTACCTCACGAAAACGAATTAAACGATGAAACATACAAATTTATGTGCTTTACTGGCACTAATCGTGCTAACTACGTCCACGGACAAGAAGATCATTCATTCAACTTAAGAGAACGAATTACAATATTTGCTTACTGATCTAGGAAGCCAAAGGGTTCTTATATACTGCCTATTGTTGGAATAGATGCCCTAGAGGCAATCTAGTTTAGTATGAATTTATTTGTGGCTAAGAAATTCATTTATTACTTATTGGATATTTAATATAATGAAGTCCTTAGATTTACAATTGTGTTGTTTATCTTAAATATCCCTAGTCCAGTATAATGATTAAAGGGACAATCATCTATAGACTAGAATGGAGTTGGATTGATATGGAGATATCACGATCCAACACATAGGTGTGCATTAAAGGGAATGGCGCACTGGATTGACACATCTCCGAGAAGGCTACATACACGTTATGTTAAGTTACAAGCGCTTCTCGCGGTGCAATGGTATTGTCATCCTTAGACTTGAAGTCACTAGATATTCTAGTTGTGGATTATTGTGATTTTGGTAGCGTCAAACGCTACACCGTAACTGGGTAGTTATGAAGGCGTGTACCGGATACAATAAGAAGCAAGCTTAGAGATCGTAGTGGACGTAGATAGAATTTGTCCCTCCCACATAACAGGAGCAAATATCCTAGGCCACTCGAGGGATAGTGCTTACAGAATGTCTGGCCAGACTCAAATAAATCAATATGGGATATTGATGTTATTTGCACGAATAAGGCTATTCCCATGGATCGAGAAACTGTGGATTGGATAAACGAGTGTGACTTGTATGTCTCGTGTCCAATCCGGATATAGAGACAAAGGGATGAGACAATTACTTGTACAAAGGTTGTCAAGATGACTATTCTATTAGTTGGCTAGAATGGATGTTTTGCTAGAAACCGCTCCATATTAGCAAATTTTTGCTACCAACTAGATAGAACCTATGGGGTCACACGCTATATAGAGTTGAACTAGATTTGAGATTTAATTAATATGATTAATTAATTAGAATGATCACTTTGCAATACCTTGCAAACTTAGTAGGGACTAATTTGTAAGGAAGGGACTAAATTGAATTCTAGTAGGACTAGAATAAGTCCTTTAGGTAGTTGGCAAGGATTTGTTGGACTATATAAATGACACTCCTTCCTTCCTTCCCACACTTATGATTCAACATATCATAACTTGAGTGGGAGAGAACAAAAAGGAGAGAGAGCAAGCAAACTAAGGAGCTCGCCGCCCCCTAGCCCGCCGCCCGTCCCCGTCGGCCACAAGGAGGCCGAACCTCCTTGTTTCGGTCTCGTTTTGCGTGATTCTTCTTCCTCTGCCTCTTTCCGGGCTAGCACCAAGGATTGGAAGATCTAGAAATCAACTCTAGGCGTGGATCAACTATAGAGAACGTGACACAATTTGCGTTTGAAGTCATCAAAGGAGAACCCTAAGGTGTGTTAATTGATTTCTTCCTTTACCATCGTTATGTCTCTTGACTTGTGATCCTTGGAGGGTTTTTCATGGTTAATTATTGTTTCTATTGCGCATCCATGAATCAAAACCCTACAGTGGTATCGAAGTCACAGGTCGTAGAGCATAAACGTGGTTTATGTGTTACGTTTTGATAGTTTTACACCTTAAAATTGTTGTTTATCGCGTAAAACAAGACTAATCAAGCATGTGATGCAATTTGTCAATAATCAATCATAACAAGATCTAGTTTTTGCATTTGATGCATGAATTAGTGAGCTTGAGAAATTTTAGGATCTTAGATCTAGGGTTTTGGGCATCCTTGGGGAAGAAGGAGTTCTTCCCAAACAAGGAAACAACCAAACTTGGGCACCAAGCAAGGGAGTTGTTTTGGAAACAACTCCTAAAGGAGGTTCGCCCCCCCTAGGGGACCGCCCCTTCTTGCTTGCCGCCCAAGCAAGGCCGGCCTAGTGGCCGGGGCAGCCCTAGCCCGCGGGCTAGCCGCGTGGGCTAGGGCCCGGCTGGCCCTAGGCCCTTGCGGTTCACTTTTGGGCCCGGGCAATTGGATTGTTGGGCCCAATGGACCGTTTTAACCCTAGAACATTCTAAAATCAATTAAAATTGACCAAGCGCGTTAAAATTGGATTTTAACTGTGTATGTGCAATTCGCATGGTGATTGGATATGGCCTTAGAATGTGGTTTGTTGTGGATGTTTAATTTCTGTGGTTTGGTTTACGGCCTGCGAGCTGATCAATTAATTGTAATAACTAATCAGGGTTTTATGGCATGCGAGCCATTTTTTTTCTTCAACTTGTGAGATTTATTTTATTTAGTATAGAAGTTAGCTAGTGCTAGATAAAGTAGATTGTTAGCCAAGATTGAAGAAAAGAAGCCCAAAGCCAAAAGGAGCCACAAAAGATGGAGCATGGAGCATGGAGCATTCCACATGACTATGAAGGATGGACCAAAAGTTCAAGACGCATGGAGATGTGTTTGCTTTTAGGGTTCATAGATAATTCCATTGGCTTGGAATTATCTTAGTCTAGAAAAGGCCATATCCACATCACGTTTAATTTTGTTTTGTGGTTGTTTACTTTATTGTCTTATTATTTTGTGGTTGGTGTATGGATGATGCATGCAATTAGGATAATAAGATAATTAGACAACCCGAATCTATTATTTAGAGTTGTGCCCAAACTCAAATAGATAGATTAGTTGATATTGATCAACAAAAACAATTAAAATTGAATTTAAAATCCCTCAAAATTCAAATATTGTGTTCTTGCCTTCTAGTTATTTAAACACTCATTATCATCATGATTTATTAAGTTCGTGCGTGCCAAAGCATGGCGATTTGGTTCATAATGATGGAATGCGATGGCACAAGCTAGTAATGTGCAATTGTTTAAATAAGAGGTTGAACACAACTAGGCTATTAATGTGATTAAGAAACCTAGAGACAATCAATTGGGATTAGGGATGGCAACGGATCGGATTTGGATCGGATCTGTGCATAATCCGGTCCGATCCGAAAATAATACGCTCTGATCCGAATCCGATCCGAATCCGTTAGGATCCGGATCGGAACCGGATCGGATCCGGATCGGATCATATAACGGATCATCCTAAAAGATCCGAATCCGATCCATAAAGAAAACGGATCATGCATCGGAAGAACGGATCACGAATCGGATCGGGTCAGATTATATATAACTATATAATTATATATAAAAATACATAATATATATTCGTATCGGATCATATTATTGGATATTTATATTATATATTTGTATATATATCGGATCGGATCATCGGATATTTACATGTATGATCCGAATCCGATCCGAGATCCGAACGGATCGCATATTTGTGATCCATATCCGATCCAAAAGAAAATGGATCGGATTCGGACCGCTTCATTAGGGTCGGATCACCCCGGATCTTGGATCGGATCGGACCGCATTGCCATCCCTAATTGGGATTATCCATATGAATGGATAAATAAGGAGTTATTTTCCCAATTGAACCAAGAGTTGCATAAGGGATGCAATTGGAATTGTTCCTACCTCAAGTATTCAATTAATGGGTGACTTGCCAAAGCAAGCTCATAAGGAGATGAAACATGGATCTTGGCCCACTAGAAAATATAAGGATATTTTCCGCATTAATATCTTGAGGGTTATTAATCCGTAGAAAAATAGTGGGAGCTATATTTGATAAACTAGCCATTATTAAATATAGTAAAAAATTGACAAATACTAAAACTTGCGT
Organism: Linanthus parryae; assembly: GCA_023055425.1. NCBI lineage: Eukaryota > Viridiplantae > Streptophyta > Magnoliopsida > Ericales > Polemoniaceae > Linanthus > Linanthus parryae. Next base: position 119,307,526 of record JALGPY010000001.1, read on the forward strand.
ATTTTCCTTTTGTAGAATTCCAAATGGCAAACAACTCATCGAGTTCACAACATTCCCTACGATCTGTCCTTGAGAAGGACAAGCTCTCTGGAACCAACTTCCTTGATTGGTACAGAAACTTGAGAATCGTTCTCAAGCAAGAGAAGAAATTGTACGCAATAGAGGAGCATGTTCTAGCAGGTCCAGAGAACCAAACACCTGCATCCCTAAAGGCGTATCAAAAGCGTGTTGATGACGCTAATGATGCAGCCTGCCTTATGCTATGCACCATGACTTCTGAGCTTCAGAAGCAACACGAAAACATGAATGATGTCGATAGGATCGAGCATCTGAAGCAGCTCTTCCAAGAACAGGTAAGGGTTGAGAGGTATGAGGTCTCTAAGGTACTGTTCAAGTGTCATATGGCAGAAGGGAACCCGGTGGGACCCCATGTACTCCGTATGATCGGGTACTTGGAGAATCTCGCCCGGCTAGGGTTCCCGGTCGGCCAAGAGTTGGCAACCGATATCGTGTTGCAATCGTTGCCCGAGAGTTATGGACAGTTCATCATGAACTATAACATGAACGAGATCGTGAAACCACTGCCAGATTTTCTCAATATGTTGAGGATAGCTGAACAGAGCATCAACAAGGGTAAAAGGCAAGGCCATTATGATGGTGTAGAAAGGAAAGGGCAAAAGGTTTGCCTCATCCTCCAAGGCCAAAGGAAAGTCAGTTGCCAAGTCCAAGGAACCTGCCCTTAAGCCTGTTGGTGGCATTTCCAAAGGGGTGACTAAAGGTGAGTGTCACTACTGCAGTCAGCCTGGACACTGGAAGGAACTACCCAAAATATCTGGAGGACAAGAGGCTTGGAATAGTGATTCCACCACCACCAGGTATTTTTGTTGTAGATGTCAATTTAACTGTCTCTACATCATGGGTATTAAATACTGGATGTGGATCTCACATTTTTCGAAATATGCAAGATCTAAAGAGAAGTAGAAGATTGGCTAAAGGAGAGATAGATGTGCGCGTTGGGAATGGAGCAAAAGTTGTTGCGTTGGCCGTAGGCGTGTGCGAGCTATCTCTGCCTTCAGGGTTAGTTTTAGAATTAAATAATTGCTATGTTGTGTCTGCTATGAGCAGAAACATTATTTCTACTAGTCTTAACCCCGCGCCATGGCGCGGGTTGTGTATGAAAATGTAATATGGGTTTTTTTGTAATATGACTTATATATAGGATTGGAATCCAACTGTTATCAATTTTCTAGCCTAAAAATAGAATCTACAAAGAATTGGAAGCAATTTGAATTGATCAAATAGTGATTTTATCCAGAAAAAATCTATCAGATACTTGTCAAGTCAAATTTGAAGGCCAATTATTTTACAAATCAGCGACGGTATTCGTAAGTAAAAATATGAATGTGAAATAAGTAACGTGAAAACAATTTTGACATCATTGCATAGTTGCGAATGTTGTACCAGTATCCATGATATTGATAGAGGATAGCAATTGAAGCTAACAACTTCGAAAAATGGTGAGGATAAGTAACTTAGGCACTACATGATGTCTTCAGTTGTCAGAGAGCATTCATTACCACTCATGTCACGAACCGGTAGTTTACTGCGATTTTGTAGGTACCTTCAATGTTGCTTGAGTAGCACTGTCTTGTAAGTTGTATCCATCATGAAATGCTTCATTGGCCTTCAAACCTAACAACCATTTACTTCTGGGTTATTTCTTGTTGCTTGCAGCCGAAGTGCTCCTCAACGGTTTAAATGTCAAAGTATACGATTTATTTATATTGCTTATGACTGTATAGAAAAAATTCTTTCGAAAAGAGGCCAGGGAATGTACTTAATGGAACTGTCATAAAGTAAACTTACAGTCACAGATAACTCGTTCAATGCGAATCCCTTCGCTTCTCATCTTAATATTCGTTTCCCGTTGTGTTTTTGGTCAGTGAGCTTCACATGGTCTCCAACATAGGGGGGTCATTGAACTGCGTATCAGTATACGAATAAAAATCTTTCCAATAAAAAAATTCATCGCAAGATACCTCATTTGTATCGGTTGTAGGCTGCATATGACGGTAGTGTTTTCTTCTTTTAGTTTTTTCTTTTTTCTCTATAACTTTTAGGAGATTGTCGGTCAAAGCGGGTTCTTATTAATGCGAATGAGTATACAGAAATAAGTTTCAAACAAATTTAAGATCTTGTATTCACTTAACTTTTTTTAGTATATGCTCTATAAAACTAAAGAAAAATATGAGAGAGATTGATAATGTCTACAACAATATTAAGTTAGAAAACTTTTGTATGCTATAAGAACCTGGTTTTCAATCAGTTTCTTCTTCTTTTCAATCAATTTAATGCTTTGATGCACATGTTTAGCATTTTAGATGATTATTAATGCTTCATTGATCATATTTAGCATTTTCTAGTTAAAAGGGAAAAAAACTATGTTTATGGAAAGAACAGAAATGTTGCGTTTATCACTGTCTTTTTTTATATATTTATGCTTGGAGACGTTTTAATATTGTTTTCGTTTTGTAATTTTCTTCTCTTTATATTGGAAAACATTGATAATGTGGAAAGAATTTAAAGACCTTGTTTACACTCCGTTCTTTAGTTATTGAAAATTTTATGCACACATTTACAATTATTTGTGCAAAAATTTGAGAATTGGATTTCTTTCCATTTCTTTTAGTGCTTTTGTTTGTTCATATTTAGCAAGTTTTTTTTTACTGTAAAACTCATAAAGAAGAAATATACTTGCGCATTGAAAGAAATAAAGGGGTGCTACTTACCAGACATAATACCTTCGATTACTCCTCCCTTATGCAAAATTAGCTACATGCCCTCTTTGATTCTTTTTCCCCAACAATCTAGATGATTAATTTCCTACAACAAATTAATATTATCGAGAAAACCAAGAGAAAATTATATGAACTGAGAGTGTTATATGAGTAGTCGTTTCAATGATAATCTAAAAAAAGTTGTTTCAATAAAGAAACTTAAACACGTGTATGTAACAAAACAACCTGTAAAATGAGGTATTGTTATTACATATTCAATTTTCTAAAAGTCATTGTAACTTTTGCTTCACTTTAAGTTCTCTGGGTTCTCTCGCCTGAATTTCTAACGACGGTGAAAGAAATAAAATAATCCATCAACGTTAAGAAAGAACAAAAATACGAAAACAAATTTTTTTTGTACATTACGTGGGATAGCAGATGAAAATCTCCGTCATGTAAAAGTGCATAATACAAAAGGAGAAGGAACTTCATGATGAATTATAGTGCCTAATACAAAAAGATAAGGAACATCAAGATGAACTTTATATGCCTTAGTCGAGGAAGGAACCTACATATATTTTGTAACCATTCATATCCAAGCCAGCCATAGACTCAGGAGATTACTTCGGAACTAAAGTGACACATATTAGGAGAAAATGACTACATAAATCTGATAATTAGTGAAAAGCTCCAAAACACAAAATAAGATGTACTTCTATGTAGTATGTACTAATTAAAACGAAGAGTCAAATTTGCATGTTCATGCACTTAGTGCAACTACATACATTCATTGATATTGCATGTACATGATTATTTATTTTTTTTAGTTTTTAATTATTCTCAATATGTAGAAAAACAAAAAGGTTTTAGCCCATGCATCAATAAGAAAAAATTTAAAAGTTCAATTATTAATATATTTTACACTTGGCATGGTTACTTGTCCAACATTCAAATATGGCACCGTTTGATTGCCATAAAATGTGATGTATAATCCGCCATTTTTTCATGTTTGAATATTCCATCGAATGTTTAGAATTTCTAATGATTTTTTTTTCAAATGATTGTTTGATCATGTATAGCCGTTTTTAGAAAAAAAACACATTATTATTGAAGAAATGAAACGTTGGGTTACCACTGCCTTTTTTTCTACATTTGTTTTGAAACGTTAAACATTTTTTTGTTTTGTGCAATTTATGTAATTATTAAGAGAAGACATTATTATGAAAATTATTTAACATGACTGTATGGGCTATAGATTAAAATAATTGGATTAACTCATTTTTCATTTTTATACCAAAAATATATATTTTATGCACCAACAAAATAAATGAAATAATGAAATAGATTATTAAATGTCTACAGTAGCGTGGTTTTCATTCCGTTTCTTTTATATCTTTTAAATCAATCACGATATGTAGCATTCCAAGTAATATTTTTTTCTGCTTGTTTGATAATATTTTGCACTTTTTAATTAGAAGAAAAAAGATTGTTTTGAAACAAATAAGACGTTTGGTAAACACTGCCTTTTAGTACAATTTCTAGGAGATGTTCACATCATTTATTAAAATGTAAAATCATTGTATCGAAGCAAACAATTACATAAAAATAAGCAGGTTTTTATCTGTAATTATTTATGAAGCTGATTGCATTGACAAAAAACTATAGAAAAGACAAATACGTTAAAATAAAATTCAAATATTTATTCTATGGAAAATTAAAAAGAAAATGAATATGAGTTTTTCTTTAATTTTTTATGAATGGGAGATGTTTAACATCAGTTTTTCAATTAAATTGAAAATCATTATATTGAAGTAAAAAATTATAAAAAAAAATAAACACATTTTATCTGTAATTATTTATGAAGTTGATTAAATTGAGAAAAAACTACATGAAAGACAACTATTTTTTTTAAAAAAAATCAGTTAATTAATCAATGGAAAATTAAAAATAAAATGAATACGTGTCTATCTTTAATTATTTATGAAGCTGATTTTATTGAAAAGTTACATGGAAGACAACTATTTAAAATAAAATTCATTGAATTAATCATTGGAAAATAAAAAGACTTTGGGACTTTTCAATTGTCAATGCACTGGGAAATGAGAAAAACTTGTCCAATTGCCAATGAAAATTATGAATTCATTGTATTTGAGTTGGCAAATTATGATTGGATATTATATTTTGACATGTCATAAAAGATGAGGTGTGAAGACATAATTGGTCAATTATGACACATAACATTACACATGGCATACAAAGAATTCCTCTTGAATCCTATGTGGCATGAGGAGGTTGATCCTCTCTCATTGCTTTGCTTTTATATAGATATAGATTTCTTGTTTGGACGAGGATGGTTTTATTATTTCAATAAAGAACAATTGTTGTTCCTTTTATTTGAATAATATTCACTATTTTAGTGCGCAATTATTTAATGTACTATATGTCCTTGACCTAAGCAATCCTGTCTACAACATTAAAACCAAGCGGATTAAAATAAATGATTTAAATCCTGCTTATTCATGGCACTGCTGTTTAGGCCACATAAACGAGAAACGTGTATCTAGACTCCATAAGGATGGACTACTAGACTCATTTGATTTTGTATCGTATGAGACATGTGAGGCTTGTTTATTGAGAAAAATGACAAATTCCCCTTTCAATAAGAAAGGTGAGAGGACTAGTGAGAATTGGCGCTCATACATACTGATGTGTGTGGGCCATTTGCCACGCCTTCCAGGGGTGGTTACATCTACTTCATTACATTTACTGATGATTACAGTAGATATGGATTTGTGTACCTCATGAAGGAAAAATCTGAATCCTTTGAAGTGTTCAAAGAATTCAAGAATGAAGTAGAGAAGCAACTTGGCAAAAGTATCAAGGCTCTACGATCGGATCGTGGAGGAGAGTACTTGAGCCAAGAGTTTGACGACTATCTTAGAGAGTGTGGGATCGTGTCCCAACTCACTCCACCCGGAACACCACAATGGAATGGCGTGTCTGAGAGGAGGAATCGCACCCTATTGGATATGGTTCGATCTATGATGTGTCAAACCGATCTTTCATTATCGTTTTGGGGCCACGCTCTATTAAGTGCAGCTGTCACCATTAACCGTGTTCCATCTAAATCAGTCATGAAGACACCATATGAGATGTGGAGTGGGAGGCGTCCCACACTGTCATTCATGAGGATTTGGGCTGCGATGTTTATGTAAAACGTTTACAATCAGACAAGCTAGGGCCAAAATCGGATAAGTGTAAATTTGTGGGGTACCCTAAGGAAACTAAGGATTACTACTTCTACAATCCAACCGAGAACAAAGTCTTTGTTGCTCGGACCGGCGTATTTCTAGAAAGAGAGTTTGTCTCTAAAGAAGCAAGTGGGAGGACTGTAGAACTTGAAGAGGTTCAAGAACCACAAATCACTGAACCGATTATGGAACATGAACAGAAACCACAAGCGGTTGTGGAGCAGCCTGTTCAGGTAACACAAGAGCTTCATAGATCTAGTAGAGTGTGCCAGGAACCCGAGAGGTATGGACTTCTCGTGACCGACTCCGGTGACACGATGCTCATAGAAGATGAGCCTACTACCTATGAAGAGGCCATGAAGGGCCCATACTCTCAGAAGTGGCTAGAAGCCATGAGATTCGAGATGGAATCCATGTATACCAACAAAGTATGGACTTTGGTGGAACCACCCGAAGGGGCGCGACCCATAGGTGGGTCTTCAAGAAGAAGATCGACATGGATGGTAATGTGATTACCTATAAGGGCCGATTGGTGGCTAAAGGATTCAGACAGATTCATGGTATTGACTATGATGAAATATTTTCACTAGTCGCTATGACCAAAAATCCGAATCCTACTTGCGATTGCAGCATATCATGACTATGAGATTTGGCAGATGGATGTCAAAACAGCATTCCTTTATAGGAATCTCCTCGAGGACGTGTATATGATATAGCCGGAGGGTTTTGAAGACCCAAAACAAGCCAACAAAGTCTGTAAGCTGCAACGATCCATTTATGGATTGAAGCAAGCTTCTAGGAGTTGGAATCGACGTTTTGATGAAGTAGTCAAAGAGTTTGGCTTCATCAGAAACGAAGATGAGTCTTGTGTCTACAAGAAGGTTAGTGGGAGCTCTGTAGCTTTTCTGGTCTTGTATGTGGATGACATACTACTCATTAGAAACGATGTTCCCATGCTGCAGTATGTTAAAGATTGGCTAGGGAAGTGTTTCTCAATGAAGGACTTAGGGGAAGCAGCCTATATACTGGGTATAAAGATCTATATAGATAGATCTAAAAGACTGCTAGGCCTAAGTCAAAGTACATAGATTGACAAGGTGTTGAAACGGTTCAACATGCAAGATTCCAAGAAGGGATTCTTGCCCATGTCACATGGAATCACTCTTTCGAAGAGTGGTTGTCCTTCCAATGAGATTGAGAAGGAACGCATGAGTAGAATTCCCAATGCCTCGGCCATAGGATCTATCATGTACGCCATGTTATGTACTAGACCAAATGTGTCATATGCCTTGAGTATGACAAGCAGATACCAATTCAATCCAGGTGAGAGTAACTGGATTGCAGTCAAGAACATCCTAAAGTACTTGAGAAGAACTAAGGATGCTTTCTTGATATTTGGCGGTGAGGAAGAGTTGCGTGTAAGGGGTTACACTGATGCAAGCTTCCAAACTGACAGAGATGACTTTAGATAACAGTCGGGATATGTGTTTTGCCTGAATGGAGCAACGGTGATCTGGAAGAGTTCCAAGCAAGAGACGGTGGCTGATTCTACAACAGAGGCTGAGTACATTGCTGCAAATGACGCAACAAAGGAAGCTGTTTGGAACAGAAAGTTTGTTTCTGAACTTGGTGTGGTTCCTAGCATTGCGGATCCAATTGAGTTGTACTGTGACAACACTGGGGCGATCGCGCAATCGAAGGAACCCAGGTCGCACCAGAAATCCAAACACGTGCTCAAGAAGTTTCATCTGATTCGAGATATTATCGATAGAGGAGACGTTCGGATATGCAACATTCCTACAGATGAGAATCTGTCAGACCCGCTTACAAAGCCGCTTACGCAGTGGAAGCATGAAGGACACACTAGGAGTATGGGCATACGAGATGCGCCATATTGGCTCCAGTGCAAGTGGGAGACTGTTGGAATAGATGCCCTAGAGGCAATCTAGTTTAGTATGATTTATTTGTGGCTAGAAAATTCATTTATTATTTATTGAATATTTAATATAACGAAGTCCTTAGATTTACAATTGTGTTGTTTATGTTAAATATCCCTAGTCCAGTATAATGATTAAAGGGACAATCATCTATAGACTAGTATGGGGTTGGATTGATATGGAGATATCATGATCCAACACATAGGTGTGCATTAAAGGTAATTGCGCACTGGATTGACCCATCTCCGAGAAGGCTACATACAGGTTATGTTAAGTCACAAGCGCTTCTCGCGGTGCAATGGTATTTTCATCCTTAGACTTGAAGTCACTAGATATTCTAGTTGTGGATTATTGTGATTTTGGTAGCGTTAAACGCTACACCGTAACTGGGTAGTTATAAAGGCGTGTACATGATACATAAGAAGCAAGCTTAGATATCGTAGTGGATGTAGATAGAATTTGTCCCTCCCACATAACGGGAACAAATATCCTAGGCCACTCGAGGGATAGTGCTTATAGAATGTCTGGCCAGACTCAAATAAATCAATATGGGATATTGATGTTATTTGCAGGAATAAGGCTATTCCCATGGATCGAGAAACTGTGGATTGGATATACGAGTGTGACTTTTATGTCTCGTGTCCAATCCGGATATAGAGACAAAGGGATGAGACAATTACTTGTACAAAGGTTGTCAAGATGACTATTCTATTAGTTGGCTAGAATGGATGTTTTGCTAGAAACCGCTCCATATTAGCAAATTGTTGCTACCAACTAGATTGAACCTATGGGGTCACACGCTATATAGAGTTGAACTAGATTTGTGAATTAATTAATAGGATTAATTAATTAGAAGGATCACTTTGCAATACCTTGCAAACTTAGTAGGGACTAATTTGCAAGGAAGGGACTAAATTGAATTCTAGTAGGACTAGAATAAGTCCTTTAGGTAGTTGGCAATGATTTGTTGGACTATATAAAGGACACTCCTTCCTTCCTTCCCACACTTATGATTCAATATATCATAACTTGAGTGGGAGAGAAAAAACAGGAGAGAGAGCAAGCAAGCTAAGGGGCTCGCCGCCCCCCAGCCCGCCGCCCGTCCCCGTCGGCCACAAGGAGGCCGAACCTCCTTGTTTCGGTCTCGTTTTGCGTGATTCTTCTTCCTCTTCCTCTTTCCGGGCTAGAATAAAGGATTGGAAGATCTAGAAATCAACTCTAGGCGTGGATCAACTATAGAGAACGTGACACAATTCGCGTTTGAAGTCATCAAAGGAGAACCCTAAGGTGTGTTAATTGATTTTTTCCTTTACCATCGTTATGTCTCTTGACTTGTGATCTTTGGAGGGTTTTTCATAGTTAATTATTGTTTCCGTTGCGCATCCATGAATCAAAACCCTACACCTATGACCCCTCAAAATCCAGTAATTTTTTAGTGCTCCAAAAGAGCTGAGTGTCTGTCAAAAATTGACAGGTTGTTCAAGTGTTATTCTTTAATTGGTTGTAGAGCACAACGTGGTGCTCTTTGGGATCACTAAAAAATTTCTCCTCAAAACCGCCCTTAGCTCGGAAACAAAAGTTTCCATCCTTAGTTTCCGCCGCTAGGATTTGTTCGTACGAACAACACGCCCTTTCGTACGAACATGTTTGTGCGAACATCTTTCTTGTTCGTACTTTACACCAAAAAGTTTTGTGGCTTTCTTTGACTTATTCGTTGCTCATTTGAGTATCTTTAACTTCAAGGCATAATTTCAACAAATCTCCACCTTAACTTGAAGTCTCTCGTCTAAACCAAAGCCTTACTCTTTCTTGCGAACAAAGCTCTCCTTCTTACCTCCCAAATCTCCGGTCACAGAGACTCACTGGACCCCAACGGGTTGAATAGCCACGAAGGGCCTCACTGACTCAAGATGTTGAGCAATTTCAGACAATGCTGGAACTTGCTCTCCGGAATCGGCTTTGTGGCGGGGTTGTCAGCTGTCCACACCTTCTTTACTTTGATCCTGTTATGGTTTCTAAGAAAATGATACCTGACGTCGATATTTTTTTGTCCGTTCACGATGAACCAAATCTTTAGTCAATTAAATTGCACTCAAGCTATCACAGTAGACTATCGCTTGATCTTGAAGTAGTCCTAGATCTTTAAACATTCCATTAAGACATATTGCCTCCTTTGCTGTTTTCCGTGAAAGCCATGTACTCCGCTTCTGTGGTAGACAAAGTCACCGCCGACTGTAGCGTCGCCTTCCGTGATAGAAAAAATCACCGTCGGATGTACCTTAAGGGTACGTCAAACATTGGCCTTTTGCAAGGTGAGTCACGTATCTACCTATTTCTTTTTGTAGATGATATTCTAATTGCGACTCAGAATGTGGAAGTCCTTAAGAATATAAAGAGGTCTCTGAGTGCGGAATTTGAGATGATGGATGTAGGTGCTGCTCGGAAAATTCTTGGATTTGAGATCTATAGAGAGAGGGATTAGAAGAAGATTTTCTTGTCAGAGAAGGGACACATCAAGAAGGTCTTAATCAGATTCAGGATGTTATGAGCTAAATCTATAGATAGTCCTATAGAAACTAAGAGCAAGTTAGGAATGTACACCTCAGACTGAGGAGGATAAGGAGTATATGTCCAAGGTTCCATATGCTAGAGCAGTTGGAAGCTTGAGATATACTATGGTCTGTACTCGACGGGACATACCATTCGCTGTTAGCATGGTGGGTCGTATGATTCAATCTAGCAAGGATCACTGGAAGGTATGAAGCGCATATTCAGGTACCTTAAGGGTACGTCAAACATTGTCCTATACTATGCTGCTTATGTCAACATCACCTGCACAGTCCAAATATGAGAACCCTGCAACCAAGATATTTTCATTAGCCCCAGCAACCAAAATATTTTCATAATTTCTCAAACTGGTAGCGACATGACGTGACTTGTTCCATATTCGTCACATATGATAAATAAGGGTTTTTGGAACTTTTTTCCCACAAGTTCTCGAGCCATTGTCTGCTAACCGGCCAAGCAGAGGTAGACGACCACCCTTAGATATAACGGTTTGTGCTTTCTAACCTGATGAAACTGAATAGTTCCCGTTGTCCGTGTCGTACGAATAAAAAGTGTCATCCTGGGATGTTCTATTATGAGGAATTGAATGAATAAAATTAGCTTCAACATGAAGCACTAACTGAATCAAGCGTACCTCCATACATACCCTGTTTTGTGCGTATAATAGAAAATCTGCTGTAGTATTCCTTGCCTCTTCTATCCCTGTCCAAACCTTCTTAGAAGGTGTGTTGTCTATGTTGGGCACCTGCGTAGGTACCGCATAACTTCGCAGACAATGCCTGAAATTCACTACTTTGCTCCCCCTATTTGCGTAGCTTCAAGACAGAGGGTCTCAGTTATTTAAGACTTTCTTCAAAGTAATAGCGCCAGAGGCATGACCCGGCCAGTTAAGGCCAGGAATGTATCGCCGGCAGTTATTTAAGACTTGAACTAGCTAGGTCTATGTAATGCATAATACCAGGCCACCAACACCAAATCATAGTTAAAATAAAAGGATTGAGTTATTTAAGATGGGCTGGATGTGGGTTGGCTGAACCGGGCCATAAATTTTTTAACAAAGTGAAGTCAAGCGCAATCTAACCAAATCCATAGATCGGGCCAAAAGTCAAGCCCACGCCCAAGGCCATAACATTATAAAAAATTTAAAACCCAACCCAGCCCATGGGCCGGAAGTATTTATTTTACTTAACTAAAAAAATTAAAAATCAAAAAACATTAATTTATAGCGTATGTAGTGTACGTGGATGATCTTATGGTCGTCCCTTTGCAAAAGAAAAATGATGATTATATGGTCATTTATCGAAAAAAAATTGTTTGTTAATTTCTAGCCTTACATATATCATTTTTTTTCAGAAAAAAAAGTTACAAGTAAGGCGAGAAATTAACAAACACAGCATGAATTGGGGTACCATTTTTTCAAAAAGTTAACTTTATGACATAGCACCAATCATACTATATTTAACTTGAAAATTTTGACCACTATCACCTTTGTGAGAGAATCATCAGTGAATTCGCAATAATCATTCTCAAACTACTTTAGATAACAAGTGACTAAAGAGAAATCGCTACCATCAAACTATAGGGCTGTTAGGCAATCTCTTAAATCTAAAAAATTGATAATCGAATGAAATTACTTCTACGGAGGAGAAATCCAAAAAACAACGTCCTTAAAATAACATATGCATCCATTGCTTTTGCTACGTGTTGTTGAGTGATGATATGTAGAATTGTGGTAGCGGAACTTGCTCGGCGATCTCTCTCCGAGCGGTGATGCCACAATGGGAGGGTTGCGACATGGATTAGGAAGACAAATTGCAACCAGAATTTCATGCCGATTCCTCAACAGAACAATTGGGCTATGTTGTGTCGTCTGGTTAACAGACGTGATATAGTATACTGTATACGCATGTTATGACTTGCTCAGGGACACTTTTATCAATTACACATGTCAGGGTTGTGAAAAAAATCAAGTTTGGAACACATTAATTCACATATAGGAGAACTAAAGGTATCAAAATCTTTCGATTAAATTCTCAAAAAGAAAAACTTCAATTAACTCTTGTAGCCTTGTTATACGGAGTATAAGAATAAAAAAAGAGCACATAGATTTCACCTAACTAAAGAAGCAAAATCACTAACCTACTCTAGTCTACTGCCGCTTTTTCTTCATCCAAGCTAACATATCAGCAGGAGGATAGTAGCATCACACCCTCCAAGCTAACATATTAGCAATAAGGCCAATAACTTCACCAATTACCTCTGCTCCGTTGGTTTCTTCTTTTAGTAGGTTAGGATCTCCCAAACTTGCACGACAATCTTCCCCACTACTATAAACCGTTGCTCCTACGACATTGAGGCCTCCGTAATCGTGCGTGCGAATCAAATCGTTGGCTCTTCCAATCCTAAAGAGAGCAAAATCATACGTGGGAAAGCAATCAACGAGATTTCGTTTTCGAAAAGGATCATTGGTCTCGGCAAGAAGTGAGTTAATCGTCGCTTCAGTGGTTGTCAAGAGTGTACGTGCCTTCTCAAGTGCAATATAAGCAAAACCAAAGAGATCGTTTGCTGTGTGTCGGGGATCAGAGTTTAAAATTTGTGCGCATTCTTGAGGAAAGGCTGATTTGACACAAACTTCTTCTACCGTTATAGCCGTCACAAAACTACTGAATCCTATAAGGGCGAGTAGTATAAGCGCAGACATGGAAAACAATAGAGAGCTCTTCATGGTTTGTTCTTTTGGTTCGGTTGGGCTGTATCAATTGAGTGTGGAGACTCTCCCTATAAAAGGTGTGTGCTTCTAATGCATTGACTTTTGTACACGTTCAATTGGTATTCAATCAGTGAAAATATTCTGTTGCAGATAATAGATTCTAAATTTTATGGTAGATGGAATCACGGTGAAAGAAATGATTTTTTTTAAAATATATTTTCTACAAACAGGATATTAAGAATTGTACTTTTTTGGTAAACAATACCAAGTAAGAATCATAATTCTTCCATGCTAATGTTTTTACCGATTCAATACCGGTAAATTAAGAATAGCGTATCAGCTCTTTTCTCGAAAATATTCTCAGAAAGATAAATTGATTAATCAATCAAATTGTTATTGACACTGAACCTATAATTACATGGATTATGCACACTGTCACTAACATTCTCCATTTGTCATTACATGTTGGTAATTATCACTAAAATTGTAGATTCTGGACCGGCATAATTTTAACCGTTCATGGTCATAGAAACACAGACAACAAAGTATGAAGGCAAAAAACGCATATATCAGAACTGGAAAGAAAAATTGCAATGTAAAAGGCATACCTCTTATCCAAGCTTAAACAAAATAAGAACTACAGCTGAGTTGTCAGGTCTTGCGAGGAGGCCTGACTGTTCTTGAAGAGATTATAGCCCCGACTTACACTGTGTTGGGATGCGGACCATGATTCTTTCAGGATAAAACAGCTCCGATCTTCAATGTCACAGCAACGCCGAAGATCAACGACGATCAGCACCTTAGTTGGCCAGAAGAAGCCACGAGCAGAGAGGATTTTTAGGAGAAAGAAAGAGAAATTCCGAAGCAATTTTCACATATATCTCACTTTTCATCGGAATATTTCAGATTTTGAAACACTGTAAAACTAATGCATTAATCTCCATTTAATTCCCAATTAATATGGTCAAAATTGTTTTTAATTCAATTAACCAAATCACCAATTAATTAAAAATTAAACTGCTGAGTAACTGAATCGGCCCGGCCTGAACCGAGGCGGAGGCAGCGCCGCGTGTGTGTGCGCGTGAGGCACACAAGAACACCATGAACCACCACACACCTTAGTAGTTGTACACTACTCTTGTGTGTGATACCATATAAAGCCACCAACCTCCTTTGTGAGTATCAATGTGGGACTATTAACCTTTCTTGGTTTCAAGCTCTTTCAAGCCACTAAGTTTACTTCAATTTCTCTATGGATTACACTAAAAAAATGACTTAGATCGATACATGAAAAGTTCAGTCCCCGTTACAAGAAACAATTTCCAACTTAATATCAGGAGCACACAAAATAGTGCTTCAAAAATTCCATTTTCTAACATTACAATCCCCCACAGTTTGCTGTATGTTGACAATTAAACTAAATTTGCTACTGGCATTCAAAAAAGCCAATGGAATGGTAATATTTTACATTTTCTTAAAATCAATAAAAAATAAAATGAATAAATAAATAAATAAATAAAAATGATAACTGACACTAAAAATATACGCAGTTTGCATTTTGTGACACTAAACACCCAAAAGTATGACTTTTCGTATCAAATTACCCAAATTAACTAGCTTCTAAAAGCTAGCATCATTAAAAAAATTAACAGGATCGTACGCTGATTTACTAAGCATACCTGTTCCCGATCTCAACAGGTGACGAGCTCTTTCATCATTTGGGTGCGGCGCGGTTCTTTACTAAGCTTGATTTTTTCTCTGGTCACAACCAGATCCGAATGCAGACTGCAGACGTTTTAAAGACTACTTTTCGCACTCACGAGGGTCATTATGAGTTACTAGTGATATATTTCGGTCTCACAAATGCACCATCCACGTTCCAGTCATCTATGATCCTATCTTTCAGCCATTACTTCAGTCTTTCGTGATGGTGTTCTACGACGATATTTTGGTGTATAGCACGACGCTGGATGCACACGCTTCCCAATTAATAAGGTTTTGTAGCTCCTTACCACCAATTGTTTCTTCGTAAAATAAATTAATTTTCGTTTAGCAGGACTACGATGGGTTATCTAGGACATATTATTACAGAAGGAGAATTACAAGATGACCCTCAGAAGCTGGATGCCATGGTTTCTTGGCCGAGACCAATAACTGTCAAGCAGTTGCGTGGCTTTTTGGGGCTGACCGGCTATTATCATCATTTTATTCGCGTATATGCCAATTTGTCTTCACTTTTGGCTGATCTCCTTAAAAAGGATTGTTTTTCAAGGACCTCCTCCTTAAGCAAGCTATAACTAGTGCGCCTATTCTCAAGCTGCCAGATTTCAACCAAACTTTTGTGTTCGAGGCGGATGCGTCTAATATAGGGGTGGGCACCGTGTTATTGCAGAATGGTCAACCCCTAGCATTTTGCAGTATTCAGTAAGACGTTGGGCCGCGTCGTCAGTATTCCTTTACATATCATAAAGAACTTTATGCTATTGTGGAAGCAGTATAGAAGTGGCGTCAATATTCATTGGGTCGTGAGTTTTTCATACACAGTTATCAATGTAGTCTCAAGGAGCTCGTATCGTAGATTATCCAGACTCAAGATCAACATTTTTGCATCCGGATATTTATGGGGTATAAGTTTCGTATCGAATACAAGACAGGGGATTTGAATGGATTGGCCGATGCTTTATCACGCCGCAAGGAGGAGTCCGTATCAGCTGTTTGTGTTTACATTGTAACAACCCTAATTAACGAGAGAGTTCTTAGTGCTATATCAAGACATTGTGGGCGAATTTGTAAATAATTTTTTATGTATTTAAATTGGAACTTTAGAGTGTTTGCAACTTCTGAAAGTGTTAAAGTGATTTTGAAGTACTAGAAATGTTTGGGGTTGTAGTGGAATTATCAGAAATTAAGTAGAACCTCTAGCTCTAGTTTGTACCTTAAAATTTGGAAAACTACACTTTTCACCCATTTTGCATGCATGCCACTTGTCCAATTATATTTGACAACTCACTAGGTGAGGTGGCAACACCAACAACCTCCCTCACCAGCAGTAAAATATGAAAACATCTATTCTTTCCACCGCACCATCTGGCCAGCCCAAGCGTAACGTTGGGCATCATATATATTTAGAAGATTACGAGTAATTTTTATATTAAGGTGTAACAGGTATTTGAGCAATCAATGATCTCCGTCCGGGTTTTCTTTGCAACTCTTTCTCGCATCGCATGGTCAAACCGTACAGGATCTAGGTATTGAAACTTCTTTATTTTTCTAAACTGAATAAATTTAAAAAAAAAATATTATTTTTCTCACTTTTTCCTCTCTTCCTTCTCTTTTCTCTATCCCGTGTTTCTTCTTCTTCTTCTTCTTCTTCTTCTTCTTCTTCTTCTTCTTCTTCTTCTTCTTCTTCTTCTTCTTCTTCTTCTTCTTCATGCGAATTAGTCGATAGGTAATACCTTCAAACCTTCAAAACGAAAAATGATTGTTGCTACTTCCAGATCACGTGTCAGATAATATTCTTCTTATGGTCGTATGTGTCAAAGCATAAACGATGGTGTTTGCATGCTGCATTAGAACACTCACAATTTGACGCAGACTAGGAGGAAAGAAAGTCTAACAACAATCTTAAATAAGTAAAGAGATCTCAAAGCTGAGAAACTTGGAATAATAATTAAGAAAGGTCAGAAGGGAAAAATATATCTTTGTCCGTGGGCTACATGCTGCTATTCCAAAACTGAGAAACTCGGAATAATAATTCATAAGTGAAAAAAATATCTTTGTCCGTGGGCTACACGCTGCTTAAATAGCAGAAAACCTTAATCTCTATCTCTACTATTTAAATGTTTGTAGGAGGTTTATATGATACCTAAGTTCCTAACTTCTAATATCCGTTTTGCCCCCATGATTTAACTACTAAAAAACGATTTGCAAAAGAAATCATGCCGCAAAAAGATTCCTACGTTTAGCCAGTATTTTCCTTACGAAAAAGGAGTCCTATTAACCTCGGACTAAACCCTACGTAATTTAACACAGCACCATTCCAGATAGCTATCTGTTCGGAGCTGTTCGGATGGTTTCAGATTTCACAGCGAGTCGAGATCCTTAAACCAACCGACTCCACAGTGATAGTGTAATCAAAACCATCGTATAAACCCATAACCCACACCCTTATGGATGTTCCAAATTCTGCTCGGCCGAGTGCAATAACAGACGCTAGATAAACGAGATTTGCGATAATGGGGGTATGTGATGAACCTCAATGTCAACTTATTGTTGCTATTTTTATTTGGCTGTGCAATTAGTATGCAACTATATTATTTAGGCTTCACTGCCAATCCATGCCAGTGGTACATTATAGTCCGTGGCATTAGGCAACTGTCTTTCTAGTCAAGTCAGGTTCAATTCCTTACCATTGATGTTGTCAAATCCAAAGGTTGATATAGTCCAGCATTAAATTTATGAACAAAGAAACAACTAGCTGCTTTAGTAATTTTGCATGAATGTTTTAGATTTTGATTTACTTGTGAAAATGTGACTCATCAGAGCAAGAGTTCAGAACACATGGTTATACAGTATGCTCCATTTTATGTTTAAGAGCCTGTTTAGTATTTGTTTAAAGCAGAAAAATAATAAAAAAGAACCTACTGACAAAAACACGTTAAAAAAAAAATACTTTTTGGTATGTATTTAAAAACACTATTTTGAATAAAAAACACATTTACAACGCTAAATTAGTAATTGTTGTCTTCACATGATAGTTCAGCTGGAAATATCTATAAATTGTTTCATCAAAGTTGTTCCGCATACCCAAGGTACGCTTCCTCCTACATTATTTATTCAATCATGAAGGTTGATATCTCGTGATTGCCGCATACCCAAGGTACTCTTCCTCCTACAATATATATATATATATATATATATATATATACATATATATATATATATATATATTCATGAAGGTTGATTTTTCTCGTGATTGTGGAATTTGGTTAGTGAGTCTAGATGTTTAATCAAGGTGTTCCTATGTTCAAGTAATTGTGGGCATAGGAGTTAGGACGATGTATACTTTTATGGGTTAATGCATTTTTTTCATGGTTCTCCATCCTTTACTTGGTCTTTCCCCTATGGAGTTTTGTTCTCGCCTTCAAACTGTGTGAAATTGCGAGATAAGAAGAATTTGGTTGTTGGTGTGTTAGAGTGGCGAGTCTTGATCAGTGTGACTAGAAATGGCCATTCAGTATTGGTTAGAGCACCGGGAATTTGAAGCATTGTGGCGATCTAGGTTTCTCATTAGGTTTCTCATTACTGGGATACATGATATTGTCCCTCCCGCGCTCCCCCTTCAAATGGTCTTGCAATCAAAATTAATCTTGGTAGAGAGGGCGACACTAGAATCCCTTTGTAAGGACTTGAATATTTGAGAGACATATCAACTTCACTATTTGCTTGCCTAGGAAGCGAGTTCTAACATGGCTATGCGAGCATTTTCCATCACTGCGACCAACTGCTTACTATTAGGTAGATGGGAAAACAAAAACAAAATTGTTCATCCTTAATGCTCAGCCATGGACAAGGCTTAAGATTTTTTCGTCTAACTGGTCTTATTTCATGTTTTTACAGATAAGAAGACTAGTAGCATAGGAAGTGATCGTGGTCATTGTATAGAGTCACTGGTTACGTTTATGAATTTTGGCCAGGTAGTTGAATTTAACTGCATTCATGGGTTATTCCTTTGTATGCGTACATCTTTTGTGGGTGATTAATTTGCTTGGAATAAGAAAATCAGGTGTGTCGGGGGGAGCATTTCTATATATCTAGGCTATCTGAGTCGAATGTCAAAATCCTCTACTTCAACTGTAACAAAAAACAGTATACGAAACAAAAAGGCAACAAAGGAAGAACAAATTAAACGGTGTTACAGAGCTGAAGACAGTACACATTAATGCAGATATATGTGGTTGGAGTTGTGTGATATTCTTTTTAACAATAAGAACGATACTAAAGTTCATTGTTTACTTGAACTAAAACTTCATTATGGTATCTCAGATTGACTAAATACTTTCTCTGCTTCTTTGTTCTGATGAAATCTGCTTGCATTCCATGTTTGTCTTTGTTGGTTTTAAGGGGGTGATTGATGTTCGTGTTTGTTAGTTGTAGGAGAGGAGTGATGCGGAAGTGTGTGGGTTGGTGTTTGGTGGAGAGGGACTATATGAATTGTAGTGTAAAGTTGAAGTGTTTAGAAGAGAGGAGTTGTGGTGTTGTAGAGTAGAGAGTAGTACTCTTGTGATGGAGGAGAGAACATCTTCATTAGTTGATGATAGAAAACAAGTACATCTTGTCCTATTTATAGGACTACATAGTTGGTGGAAGAAACCACCAAGTTTCTCTAGAATTTTCTACTAAGTCCCTCTTCTACATTCTTCCACAAGAGGCCCCTAATATTTCTAGTAAATACAAAGATATTTCTAGGTTATTCTACAATGACCCATAACTTCTAGTAAATACATAATTATTTCTAGGGCATTCCTCCATAGCCCATTACTTCTAGATAATTACTATTAGTTACTTTCTACAATTATCTAGAAAGTTCATTAGTTTTCAACACTCCTCCTTAATGAAATTTCTAGTAACTCCCTACAACTCTTGTAGAGTCTTGAACTTTGATCTCGGATGGGCTTTTGCGAATACGTCTTATCGTTGAGCTTCAGCCTTGAACCTTGATAGCTGCGAGTAGCCCTTAGTAGTTGACATTGTCTTGTGCTCTCGGATAAGGTCGCTATGATTATGCTTCGTGTAGAGCATTCTTTCTTTGGTGGCTTCCTTACTGGCCATCAGTTTCTTTGGCTTCTCTTTCTGGTTCTTCTTGATCATCTTGACTTTCTCCTCCTTGCCTTTGACCTGTTCATCCTTCTTTCTTATTGCTTCAAAGCTTTTTCGATCCATGGTCGCAAATGTGCATTTCTCGTATAGGTCGGCAAGCGAGCGTACTCTCAGTACTGGTGATTCGGATGATTCTTTACTGCTGGAAGATGAGGGTGTTGTTCTTGGACTTGACTGAGATGTAGGTGCTTGCGGAGTCTGTACTCCTTCTTCTTCTTCTCGTGTTTGATCTCGGCTTGGCGCTCTCAGTCTTGGAACCATAGTGGTTTGTTTTTTAACCTTCTCATCCTTCCAATTCCAAGCAGCATTCTTAGCGTACTGCCATCGAATCGGGAAATTCCTTTGTTGCTGCATCTTCACAGTAAAAATCACCTGATTCTTGTTTTTGTTGTCGTATATTTTGCATGAGTCTCTATTAAAGTAGAGGGAATATCCTCTTTCCAACATTTGACCCACGCTTAATAGATTTGTATCTAGTTTAGGCACTAGTAGTACATCGCGAATAAAGCGCGTACCTTTCTTGGTGTTTACCGCGATGGTTCCTTCGACCTCCACTAGTTTTCCATTCCCGAGCTTGACTTGGGATTTGACTGATCTGTCGATCTCTTTGAATATCTTCTCGTTTCCAGTCATGTGATTGCTGCAACCGCTGTCAACATACCATGTATCGTTCTTTACTTCTGCTGCAACGTGGCATGCATAGAACATGTTGCCTTCATCTCCTCTTTCTTCAGAATAGTTAGCTTGATATTTTTTCTTCAAGCGGCAGTCTTTCTCCATGTGGCCAAATCTGTCACAGTATTGGCACTTAGGCTTTCCTTTGTGCCAACAGTCTTTCTCCAAGTGGCTCGTCTTGTTGCATATGCGGCATGGCATATATTTTTCTCTTCTTTCTTCTCCTTTCTCCTTAATTCTAGAATTTTCTTGTATTCTAGAATTATCTCCAAATTTCTTAATATTTTTAGAATTCTGAGACCGTATTTTGAGCTTAGACTGAAATGCGTTCTCCGTTGACTCGGTTTCACGCATACTCAGCCTTTTCTCGTAAGCTTCTAGAGTACCCACTAAGTCTGTGACTGACAAAGTGGTGAGATCCGCCGTCGCCTCAGTCGTCGTAACGATCGGATCGTACATACTAGGGAGACTAATTAGAATCTTCTCTACTACCATCTTGTCAGTATAGTCTTCCCCATATGATCTCAATTGATTAACTAGTTCTCTTAATCTTGAATAGTACTCCTTAATGGTCTCAGATTCTTTCATTTTCATATTTGCCATATCTCTTCTCAATGTTTGGAGTTTAATATTACGTACCTTGAGGCTTCCTTGAAACTCCTCCTTCAAGCTATCCCATGCTTGCTTGGCACTTGTAGCTCCACATATCCTTGGAAATATTGAATCCGCCATAGCCATTTGTATGTAGTAGAGAGCCATGTTGTCCTTCTCCTTGTCTTTGTCTAATTTCTCCTTCTCCTCCTTTGTGAGCCTTGAAATATCCGCCGGATTGTTGAACCCGTTGTCGACGATATCCCATAGGCCTTGGGACATGAAGAATGTCCTCATTTTAATAGCCCAATAATCATAATTCTCCTCGTTGAATATTGGAATGGGGATTTGGTTGTTGGATATCATAGTGGTCATAGTTGAATGTTAGTGGTTTAGTTTGTGAATGGAAGCAACGCTCAAATGTATAATCGAACTAGGCTCTGATACCACTTGTTGGTTTTAAGGGGGTGATTGATGTTCGTGTTTGTTAGTTGTAGGAGAGGAGTGATGCGAAAGTGTGTGGGTTGGTGTTTGGTGGAGAGGGACTATATGAATTGTAGTGTAAAGTTGAAGTGTTTAGAAGAGAGGAGTTGTGGTGTTGTAGAGTAGAGAGTAGTACTCTTGTGATGGAGGAGAGAACATCTTCATTAGTTGATGATAGAAAACAAGTACATCTTGTCCTATTTATAGGACTACATAGTTGGTGGAAGAAACCACCAAGTTTCTCTAGAATTTTCTACTAAGTCCCTCTTCTACATTCTTCCACAAGAGGCCCCTAATATTTCTAGTAAATACAAAGATATTTCTAGGTTATTCTACAATGACCCATAACTTCTAGTAAATACATAATTATTTCTAGGGCATTCCTCCATAGCCCATTACTTCTAGATAATTACTATTAGTTACTTTCTACAATTATCTAGAAAGTTCATTAGTTTTCAACAGTCTTCTACAACCCAGTATACCCCGGTATTTGGATTTGTAAATTGCAATATTTAGGGAATAATTGGTACCATTGAAGGTACATATTAGGGTAATGTATATGAAATATTTCATTGACACAACAACAACTTGGAAGCTGAAAGTAAGATAAAAGCAGAAAACCTAACCTTCCTAATTACATATGTATTTGAAACATATAATCAGTGTCAAAGATACTGAGGATTTGGTTTATACAATATGAATATTCTTGAATCTAATCTTATTCTTTTTAGAAAGTGAAGTACTGATGCAGTGACGTTTCAGATTTGGACATTCATTTTGTTTCTACTTTACCTCAAATTCTGAATTTGCTTTGTCCCAAACGATGCTCTCCCAACTGCATCAGGAAGTATTTTCTTGAGGACAAGATTCACTTCTGCAAGTGGTAGAGTCATCTTCACTTCATAACACGATCGCGGTTCTCACAATCCTGAATTTGGAAGCCCTTCAATCTGCATAAGAACCAATCTTCGAGTTGCAGGTTTGTGCTTTTCCGATTGCATACTTGTCTTTTTTGAGCTCATTAACCTTTTACTACTTGACCGAGTGATCTTTTTGTTCATTTATTATAATGTTTGCCTATGAATTGCTTGAATATGCTCAAATGAGCTCAATCTGGTGATCATGGAGCTTTGCACTTTGAGTGGTGATCTCATGGGGACGCTCTCATGATAACTACCATGAGAACCCTACGTGACACAAAACTCAATCTTCTTGTCTCACTTGCAGTCATATGATCAAAATATAATAAGAATTTTTGCCCATATTGTGCCACGTAGGATTCTCATGGTAGTTATCATGAGAGCGTCCCTATGAGACCACCACTCTTGCACTTTTTTCTTCTTTTTTTATATGCGAATGATTGTTTAGTTATAGGATTTGAGTTTTTCATTCAATACAATGCATTCATTTGTTTTCCCAAACTACTATATTTGTTCCTGTTGGGGAATTATTCATCGAATTCCCGCCGCAACGGAAGCAAAAATACGCCACACGATCACACACTACACACACGCATATAGGAGAAGGAAAAACGACAACACAAGAATTTAACGTGGTTCGGTAAAATCGCCTACATCCACGGGAGGAGGAGAATATCACTATATCAATGAGGGAATACATCGTAGGGGAGAGACTGCTCAATTTGCGGACCACATCGACGCGGTACTCTCATCCTCATGGCCTACAACCATGAAACCCTAACTCACACATCCGCTCAAAGATATCTCTCACCAATCTCTCTCAACTCGACTCAATTAGAAACAATAGCTAGCACCTCTATTTATACTAATATAGAAGAGGTGGAAAAGCCCACCAAGCCCTAGCCATCCTCCTCAGAGATCACCTCCTCAGAGGACAAATCAGACGCATCGGGTACACCGATTTGTCTTGCGAAATTCGAGACAAAACCCAACAAACTCCACCTTGGCTTGAATTCTGCAAGCGCCTAGCAAATTCCTCAGCCAACTCCGTTGTTGATGTCAACTCTGCTGCATCCGCCATGCTCCAACTGCATGGACCGTCATCGCACCTCTACCGAGATGCTCTGCACGCCCTCCTAGGGCACGCCTCGCACCCCCGACACGGGTGCGTCCCAAAGCATGACACTTTGGGGAGTAGTGTGGCTCCATCTCTCCACCAGCTAGCTCATCACTGGAGAGTTCACCACCAACCACGTCAAGTGCAAACGAGACTCGCTTCCTCTTCACTACTGCAGTAGTTTTCTTCATCACCGTTCTCGTCACTTGAGCACCGTCTCGAACAACCTGCAACATCTGCACAACATGCACTATCGCCATGCTTCAGCGTCCTCACACATCAACCACGTGTTTCTCTATGCCAGCCCTGAGTGCTTCTCCTTGCATTGTTGCTTCTCCTGTTCGATCCCACGCCTTAACCAAGACGTCTTGCAAAGTCACCACTTTGCGAACCCGCCGCAACTTACCTCTCTTCTTGCCTCGAGTTGCTCAAGAGTTATCGTCACGAACCCACACAGAGATATCAGGACGCCACCTCTGCCATGGCCTTGTCAACTGCGTCCACCACCTCGATCTCTGCGCCTGGAGCTTCTTGTGAATTTGCTTGCAATAGTTTCCCACGTCTCTGACCAAATTCCTCTGCAACTGTTGCGCCACGTGCTCACAATCACACAACGCCTATGCTTCTTTCCTATGTTGAACATCAGCTCCACCTGTCAACACACTCCCAAGCCTACATAGGTTGCCAATCGAATGTTCAATTAGGAAAAACGCCTCTAATTGACTCCACCTGATTGGACTTGAACTAGACTGACCCTGATCGCATCCTGCCGTCTTCGATCTCCCTATCGATATCGATTGATGCCGATCTTCTCAATCAACTCAGAATCTAAAATTCTGACCGTACCGATGAATCCGCAACATCCAAAAACATAGGGTTACACTCCTGACTCATCCCAATCCGATCTACAGGCACGCCATAACAACCCAAACAATTTTGGACCGTTGGATCACACCGCAAACTGCCACGTCATCATTATGCGAAATCCAGCGACAATTTGCAGAATCTAACCCCGCCATCGCGTCGGGAACGTCCAAAAACCTAGGGTTCACTTCCTGTTCGAGTCCAATCGGACTTACAGGCAGCTCAGAACACCCAAACAAATCTGGACCACTCGATCGCGTCCTTGCCGCGTTGGAGCACCGCGGATCTATCACACCTGATCCATCCGCCCAGCAGCAGCCCCATGTAACGATGGATCTATCACACCTGATCCATCCACCCAAACATCTGCCTTCTTCACCCTTTGGTTGGTAACAACCCACCACCAACTCCATGTCACGAGCAGCTAACTTTTTTTTTTCTTATACTTTTCTTTGTTTTTATTCGTCCTTTCACCTGCGTGCTCCACCCAGATCGTGAACCTGGCTCTGATACCACTTGTTGGGGAATTATTCGTCGAATTCCCGCCGCAACGGAAGCAAAAATACGCCACACGATCACACACTACACACACGCAATATAGGAGAAGGAAAAACGACAACACAAGAATTTAACGTGGTTCGACAAAATCGCCTACATCCACGGGAGGAGGAGAATATCACTATATCAATGAGAGAATACATCGTAGGGAAGAGACTGCTCAATCCGCGGACCACGTCGACGCGGTACTCTCATCCTCATGACCTACAACCATGAAACCCTAACCTCACACATCCGCTCAAAGATATCTCTCACCAATCTCTCTCAACTCGACTCAATTAGAAACAATAGCTAGGACCTCTATTTATACTAATATAGAAGAGGTGGAAAATCCCACCAAGCCCTAGCCATCACCTCCTCAGAGATCACCTCCTCAGAGGACAAATCAGACGCATCGGGTACACCGATTCGTCTTGCGGAATTCGAGACAAAACCCAACAGTTCCTTCATTAACATGCCTTGTAGAATATCTTATAGGTGAGTTTAGAATTATTTTATACCCAATAGGTGCGGAGTGATCCAGTGACCAACTCATGTTGTTATTTATCAACTCATTACACTACGGAGGATCTCCTATGGTTCAATGTAGTGCATGGAGGTGAGAAAGAACTACACCATGTCAAGAATATTAGAGATTGTTACTATTTTGTATACATTTTGTATAGTAGAGATACATGTCTTTTTCGTGTGTGTCTTTTCGTCTCAGTAAACTTATTTTCTCACTGAAGGATCTGAAAAGATCATGTAATCGAGGTTCAAAAGTTGACTGAACCTAATATATTTTCTAGAGCAAATTATTTGTTGTTGTATTGTTTAACTTACAAAGCATACACCGTCCCAAGTACCAATTTTTTTTGGAAAATTTAATGTATTGTTGTTTTATTGATGCTTTAGAAACATGTTATTTAGGAACATTAGTATTTTCTCAGGTAATTTCTAGGGGACTTGTTGATGGTGTTCTTTTGCTACTACACATATATGCATAATTTTATATAATTTCAAGGGTATTTATCGAGTCTTCTGCTACTATACATAAACTAGGCGGTACCCCGCGCTAAAGCGCGGGATTTGTATTGTCATGTCCTACAAATTGTTTATAAATATTGATATTTGTATTTACCCCTATTAAGAAGATACTCATAATATCGACACAAATTGTAGTTTGCTTGATATTTACTTTATATAAAATCATATTTTGAATACTCAATTTATGCTTACAGACATAGGACCTTGTATGCATAGGCAATAAGAAACATAAAACTGGTCTACTCAAGATAAAAGAGTGGTTTCTGCCTAACCTTTTAAATTTTAACTGAACTTCTTTTTTACAGTCTTTCACACCGAGAGAAAATGTATAAATATGAAGAGCCTTTTAGTAAGTTGAAATTGGATTTGTTGTAGGACACCACTGTTTTTGTAAGGTTTATTAAAATAGGCTACATATACGAATTTCAACATGTAAATGTAAATTGATCGCTATATTGTCACCCCGACTGGCTAATCCAAACACATATTCCTACTAACTCTTGCCGAGTGAAAGAAACTATTGTAGTGACATCGATTTCTTCACATTACCATTACAACTAAAGCAACAGAATATATTGTGATGGTCTAGTTAATTGAGTGGACAACTTTTTTAGGTTCATAAAATAAAAAAGCTCACATTAATATTGAAAAATTCAATAGACTGCATTTTGATGAGTGATAAACCGGAAGTTCCATTTTAAACTTCTAGTTGTTGAGGTGGTAGTTTTTATTTTTACATGCAGAAAAAAAATGTAAATATGTGGCCATGAATTAGTAGTCATGAAAGTATATAATAATAAGAAGTCACACTTGTTATAGACAACAATGTGAAAATGAAGAAAAATTTATAGAACATACTATTGAACACTCATACAGAGGAGTAGTGAAAAGAGATAAGACATCTATATTGCTGAGAGAAACCATCGACTATGAACAAAATCTAATATAAGACAACCCATAAATTTTTTTAAAAAAACGGAAACAAAAAAAAGAAGTCGCACCATGGTGAGAGAAACTTTCACTAGACATGCGGTCATTTGAATTTTTAAATTCCTCTTTTGTTGACGTTGATTTCAGAATGTATCAATTGTAGACATTGATTTATTTCCTGTTCCTATAAAATGTTTTTTTTCTTGTGCTTTTTGCGGTAGATTTTTTTTAACCTAACTGGTATATCCCTATTACAATAATAGTAATAATTAGGAACGCGAAATAAAAATAAATGGCATTGGAGGCATGTTTTGCAAGTGTGCGTGTGTACATATATACACATATATATAAAGTTCCTAAACAGCAACAGCAACAACAACAACAACAACAACAACAACAACAACAACAACAACAACAATAATAATAATAATAATAATAATAATAATAATAATAATAATAATAATAATAATAATAATAATAATAATAATAGAGAAGAAGAAGTTAGTGTTAGTTAGAATGAAGAACTCTTGAGGCATATTTCTAATAATAATGCATTTGAGGCATGTTTGCAGTTCTATTACTCATAATTAAATATAAAAGCTCCTAGTAGTAGTAGTAATAATAATAATAATAATAGTTATATTAGTAATTAGTTTGAATAACCATTTTTTAGAAAATTTGAAGAACAATTGTACACACACACTGATATATATATATATATATATATATATATATATATATATATATATATATATATATAGAGAGAGAGAGAGAGAGAGACACACACACATAGACAGTATGTATTACTTCATAATTTTTTCATAGCCCAATCATGACTCTATATAGTAGTTTCAAAATATTGAAAGGTAGGTTTATGTCTCAAAAAAAAGGAACAGACCCGAGGAAGGACATGTTCAAAAGTTGATATCGCTGAAAACGGTCAATCATTTTAAATAGTTTTAATATTGATGAATATACCAAGTATCGATTTTTTTAAATAGTTTTTACAAACCATGCGGTGTTGATAATCCATTCATCTTCTTTTATGAACAAAAAAAAATTAGATTACAAAGTAATTTATAATTCCAAGTGCAAAAGTACTGTTTCTCCTCTGCTTCAAGGAAAAGAAAGAAATTATTATTTAATTTCAAGTGTTCAGTTCAAAAGAGCGCCATGTGCCTCGTGTTTATTATGCAATCAAGAAACCAACACCATATTCTACTATTACATATTACTTTTGTAAAAATGCTCGATATCTCAGATCCCCTATGGCCTACCATAATTCATCCGCAAGTAAAGCAGGACAAATGTACCAGCATGTCTCGAAGTCTCTAGTGAACGTATCAGTACAGCAGTTATGAAAAAATATGAGAATTAAGTAGAAATAAGAAACACAATAATAGTTGTAAGGAATGTGATGCATGAATCATCCAAAATATTCTTTCAAAGACAATTCACCACGTACGTTATTGATATCAAATGACGAATCTATTTACCTAAAAAAATGACGAACCTTTAAGTATAGAATATATCCGTTTTCCTGTAAGTCTGCAGATTCTACAACAATATATATTCCGCGTTAACACTTTCACCTGATGTCTCAATACTTCCACGTGAAAACAAAACAGTTTTGTTTCGTTTTGCCACAAAAACCTTCAAAAAGTACACAAACTAATCAAAAAATTTGAATGTCAAACCTATTCACCTAAAAAAATGGCGAACCCTATAATTATAGAATATATCCATTTTCCTGTAAGTCTGCAGATTCTACAACAATATCTATGCTACGTTAACACTTTCACCTGATATCTCAACACTTCCACCTGAAAACAAAACAGTTTTGTTTCCTTTTGCCACAAAAACCTTCAGAATCCCCTCAAAAAAAAAAAAAAACTTCAGAAATTTCACAAACTAATAAATTTTTTTGAATGCGGATGAAATGATAGATCTAACCTTTCAATACGTTGGGAGAACTTACACATGCCTCAAAAAAAATGTTCAGGAATTACATAAACTAATCAAAATTTTTAAATGCAGATGAAATGATAGATCTAACCTTTCAATACGTTGGGAGAACTTACACATGCCGTAGTTTTAGTTGTCTTCAGAGAGCATGACAGACCCATACATTTTTATTAGTAGTAACATGTTAAGCACGTCCAACTGCTCATGTAATGCATCAAAAATCCTTCCTCAATCAACTTAAATTGCAGATCAAATTTGATCAATTTTATACGCATTAAGGTTAGGATTTAAAATATGAGCCCAAATCTGCTAATGATTAAGAGTCCACACAAACAAACTACAAAATAAGGACAACATGGTTCATATGACTATGAAATGAAGAAAGTAACTAATATTGAAAGGGGGAGGTTTCTGGAATTTGCCGACTTCAAGAGTGAGATACTGATGGGTCTTCTCAAGGCCGTGTAAACATGTAACGGTGGTCATGAAAGACTTTTTGCTTTGACCAATCCATTATTGCTGCAAGTGAGTGCTTCATTACCAAGCAGTTAATGATTTTCAGTTACAAATATAAAAGATTGCCAATTCATACCTAGTTAAGAAGATGAAGGAATGGAGGCAGTCATGAGTAATGTAACTCCTAGATGCGTTGAAGAAAATTAGTTTTTACCACATTCATATGGGAATATTTGTGACGAAATAAGTTGTACCCCATTCATGTGGCCTCTTTGTGAGTTTTCTGTACACCATCTAAAATCATACTAAATAAGTTTTAACCTATTCATGTGAAACAATTTGTGAGTTTTCTCTACATCTTTCAAAAGTGTTGCATCACAAAGAATAAAAAATGGGTTCTGAAAACAAAAAATGAATAGAAAAATACGAAAGCAGTCAATTAGTTGTTATTACCATGAAGCTCTAGACGAAAAATAATGTTAATTAATTAATAGGACTATTACTGTACTATTGGTGTCTGCATTTGTACCCTAATATATGCATTTAATTACATCAATTATGAGTAATAAAATTGGCGATAAAAAACATTACAGCATGGCACATGCAGCTTAGTAAATGACAATTGTCAAGCCAGTATTGGTTAAGTGCCAAATAAGCACGACACATGTATTTAAGAGGAGAGTTTTTAAATGACAAATGGCGTGTAGAGATTCATTCTCGGCACTTGTCTGCTTTTATATATATAATATAGATGTATCAGTTCTAAATAAATATTCTTATAATTAATTCAAATCTAATATTTCCATTCTCAAAGAATTTTAGAAGAAAAAAGAGTAGGACTCTGTAAATACAGCAATTTTTTAGCATAGCTAGACCCCATAGCTGCAATTCGATGGCACGGTTATTCTCAACCACACCACAATCCCGGACATATTGTTCAACTCATTTTCTTCAACCAACATTCCAACCAATATCGCAAGACCAAGAAAAGTATCAATTGAATGCATCCCCAAAGAAACTGAAACAATCTAAAATATCAGATAAAAGAGATCCGATTTCCGACAATGATGTGCCACTGTAAGAGAGGAAATAACTTGATGAACCAAGTAAAATTACAGACGCTTATCTCATGTACCCACGTGCAAAGCACGTGCTCCTAACTAGTTACTGTAAAAAATTGTAAAAAATAAAAATATCCCAAATACTACCATTAACTAAGGACGAGTTTCCAAGACAACCCCTATTTCCGAAATTGCAAAAAGAGTTGTCAATCTTGAGTTATTACGCGATAAAGTATTATAAAAAATAGCAAAACAAACGGAAAAAACTGTAATTTGAGATCCTCAATGATGTCGGGTCGCCAAAAACTGACGTACGTAAGCGCCAGAAGCACTTGATTGTTATTGTCTAGCGATTCTGCATCAAATACGGGTATACCCACCCTCATCGGGTCACGCCAGTTCTGCGTCATAATCCGTGTTCTGATGCGTCGCTAGATACTTCAAATCCTTTAGGGCCTTGCGGTAACTTCAAGAATTGTGTGGTAACAAGACTCTCCTTGAGTGTCTAGAATGCTATCTCACATTTTTTCCCATTGCCACGTTGTGGTCTTCTTGATCTTCAATGGTCGCACTATCTTCCAGAAATCTTGAACAAATCTTGGGCACTAATCTACTAGACCTAAGAAACTGCAAATTTTCGCCACATTTGTTTTTTTCTCGACCAGATGTGACAATGTGATGACGTTTTGGCTTCTCAATGTTGTGTCTAAAGGACATTCTGCTTGTGTGGTGTATAAGTTCACTTTGTGACTTGGGTGACCTTAAAGATTCTATCTATTAAGTAAGGCCATTTCTACATTAAGAGGGAATGAGTGTTTGATGTAGGCTTCGAGTAGCAAGGGGAAAGCGGAATTGTAGAGGACTATATTAGAGGTTTGCCAGTCAGGTACCATAAGAAGGTTAGAGGAATGTAAGGTTCTCATCAATTGTTGTTGTGAGGAAGACAGTTTATGACTGTTACAGTCAGAAGATGATTTATGCAAAATTATGTTTATATTCCATATAACTTAGATGTATACTTCACAAAGATCAAATGGTAGATCCATGGTTCCAAAAAGCGGTTTGGGTCAACGTATTGGCCGCAGTTTCGTGCAACGGAACCGGCCGTGTCGGGAAGTATATTATCGTACTGTGAAAATAAAATCGTGAAACTTAAAAAATATCTTTACAGGATATACAAAATTCTTTCAAACTGTTAGTATTATATATTAAGCATATTTAAAATTTCTTTCCTACTTGTTTAGACAATACATAACTAATATCATGTAGACTTGATTATCCAACTCTTGATATTCATAGTTAAACAAGATAAAACCTTGATAATCTCTTATAAAGCTAACCAAATGAGTCCTTACTCCTAAGATTAAGACTTGTTATTTTTGCGACATATTAGTACTGATAATTCATAATACACATATAACATTACTTTAAATTGAATGCTATGGAGGTCAATTTTGAGACTTGTTTCTAGGATTGCTCATATTTTCGATTATGTTTTTTCTTCTCCCACAATCCCCATCTCTACCTCTCCACTGATGAAACGGAGTGTATCGTCCAATTTTCACCAATAATAGTGCATATTGCCAATTATGACTATGATTCTCAACCATGTACAACGTATCGTGTGAATTGGACTCTACTAAAAAACTATATCAATGTTGCAATTAAAGACATTCCTTATTGTAGACTAGTAAATACTCTTAAAATCCCCCTCAATCTCCACACTGAACCTTTGAGGCTGTGACTGACTGACCCTCAAGAAATTCGTAGTCATAGTCTATTCATACGGAGCTGAAGGATCACTCAGTTTCTATTCATACAACCCGACCAGGTTTGGTGTTCTCTTCCACAGTCCATATATCCAGTTATCCACTTATGGAAATGCTACACAAACTTTTGCCAATGTACTCTGTCAATTGGTTCAGTGTAGTTTCTGTTCCGAATGTCCTTTGAATTTCTGTTATAAAATGGAAGCAAGTTATTTCTTGCCTGCGTTGCTCCTCCCTGTTCTGATTTTCCATTCATCTTAAATGGTATATGCATTTCTATGGTACCCAAAACGAGTAGTAACATTGCATAGTAAATCATTGTTGATGAAACCACGCGAAGCTTAACAATAAGGGATAGTCTGACTAAAAGTCAATTTACCAAAACATTCAGTGCACGGAGATAAATATCACCGTTTGATCTGAAACAATAGATGATCCTGCTGTACTTAGTAAGATTTAACTAATAGACTGTGTTATGAATACTTGTATGCAAACACAAAGCATTTTTTACAGAAGCCAATCTCAAAGCTATGAGAAGAAACATACAAAGGTAGATATCACCATTCGAACAAACACACATACTACATATGGAAGTACAATTGTCAAGTAGCAAGTGAAAGTAACTATTACAGAATATTGATATCAGTGCAAATTATAATGTATGAATTCATAATTTCATGCCATCACTACAAACAACCTATCTTCCCAAGTCAGATTTGTGCGGGATTTGAGCTGGTATCCAATCATCAGAGAAGAAACGACTTAAGGAAAACTGAGATGCACCAGCGAAATCGAACACACTGACATCAGATGAAGAGCTATTGTAAGGGGACCCAAATCGGGTATTTGCATACTCGACAAACAGTATAGTCCCATTCCCAAATCCATTACTCAACCATCCTTCTGCCATGAGATTAATTGCGCACTCCAGGTATGATACGTGCGAATAAGCTGTGAGGGCTGATCCTAGAACTGGATTGGAAGTGGGATCATCATGTGCCGAGATAGTACACATGTGGAAGACGAATCCGCCATTCAAATTTGGACGCTTTGCCGATTGTTCTGCCACGACATACCTGACATTCTTAATAGTCCCGTCAATGGAAATTCTGCAATTCTGAAAGTATGCATCTGCCTTTCCACCAATTAGGGAGTCGGAGCCCTGAATGTCACATTCGCGGTAGAGTTGCCGCGATTCAAAGGTGTTGATCACCGCGTGGTGGCTGCTCAAGTTGCAGCGGTAGAAAACTGATTTGTCAGACCAGTTTTCTACCACCGCAGTAGTCACATTGGCATTCTCCACGTAGTTCTCAACGGTGAGATTAACGGCAATGAAGCCATCCCCTCTCACCACTGTAAATTTATTCCAATTGTTCGTTAAAAATACTATTCCTTAATAATTAATCAATGTCAAAAAAGGAGTTATAAAAGAATTAAGTAATACTTACAGAGGGTTACAAGCCGTGACTTGCAAGACTGGCCACTGCACGTCCCGTTTGCGGCCAATACAGTCTTCTCCACCCCATCACCCACTAAGACCAGGTTAGTTTTGTCCGACCCGATTACAACATTTTCGTTGTATCTGCCGCTAGTGATGTGGATGCAATACATGTTTGGGCTGAAGCTTGGGGCTGCTTCTACAGCTTGAGATATTGAGGAGAATGTCCCATGCTTTGTCTCCAAAGACACCGTGGCGTGTGGTTTACACCACAACGCAACAGGGGGGTGGTAAGTCAATTTATTCCAAACAACGACTCCAACAATTGTTGCCAAGGAGAGGATAAAACCCAGGATAATACCTGTGAAGGAGCAAAGGTCAAGATCTCCTCGTAAAGTAGCAACCAAATTTTGTAGCCTGCCCTGAGGAGGCTGTGGCGCAGGTGGTGGCGGAAGCTGCTGCACAGGTGGCGGCGGCGGAGGCTGTCGCACAGGTTGTGGTGGTGGTGGAGGCAGCCACACAGATGGTGGTGGTGGCGGGGGCGGAGGCTGCCACACTGGTGGTGAATCTTCCACATCCATAAGTCTGGTAATGGTAAGAGATACATCAAGGTCACATCTAAATCTTTGTAACTTAAATATATGTGACTGTGACAAAGTAAATAAATTAAAGCAAATTTCGTGCTAATACTCTGCTTTGTTTCGGCAATATGTGAACATATGGCGTTCTCTTTTGAAATAAACACTGACTCGTATCATATCCCGAGGTTCTCTTTCCTGTTTCTAGTTTAGCAGTTTAAATGGTTATCATTTGATATGTTATCATGATATTTCACGAAACATTAAGGAAGTCCTTTAGTTGTTCTTTTATTTCTTTCTGCAAGCTCTCCATTTAGTATTCAGGCTATCATTGTGTCTGTGGGATATCTAGTGTCATGTTTCGTGCCTAAAGAAGGTGACAGAACCAGTAAGAAGCTCCAGAATGGTTTGGCAGTTTTGGCTTGGAAGGTTGAACTGGATAAGGAAATCATACGGATATAATATCTTGAAAAGTTTGTATGAGCAGAATTTACTAACAGTGCTATTCAGAAATCAAGAAATTTACTAACAATCTTGCTGATTGTAACTAATTAGGATTATCTTTGGCATTTCAAACAATCTAGTCCTTATTCCTGGATACAGGTTGTAGAACATGGATAAATAGTGAAGCAATAGATAAAGAATGGGAGACCAACATTTAAACACAGCAAACAACTTAATTGACAGCCTTAGACCTCAGTCTCGGTATAGTTTTTTAGGGGTGGCGATAACACTCTCTAACCTGGGAAATGAAATCACGGTAACACTTGTCCAAAGCGAGTGCTAGTCTAATGGGCTAACAAAAATGTAGATGTCTCTCTTTTGTCACATCTGAAAATGATAAGTCACAGGATATCAAGCACTGGGCAGAGATTGAAAGATATGTAGTAGTACTAAGTAACAAACAAGTTGACCAAAATAGCAACGTGGCTGAAATCATGACACTTATGCCATACGTCAAGAAGTACATACAGATCGATTTGGTGCCTTTTCTTCAGCCAAGATATTTATTATGTTTTAGTTGATATTCAAGCTTATTAAGGTAAGCTCATGTATTTCTCAATTTTTTTCCCAATTCTTTTGAGTACATTGATTATTCATGTTTATTAACCAAAATTTCCCAATTTTTTAGAACTAGTAGTCTCTATCGTGGAGCAAAATCAATACATGAATATCGAAAGAAGCACCCACAGAAACAGAAATGGGAGTTGTCCTAAAGATTGAAAATATTATTTTCAATCCAAGAACATCTAAGCATCATGAGAATTACATAATGACAGTATATTACACACGAACTACTCTGTAATTCGAACAATGAAGCAACATGAAGAGGTTGGTCCTTTATTTCAGGGGCTTTATCTGATCGTCCAATGAAGGAAATTCCTTGAAAGTTTCTACAGCTCATGAAAAACTCAGAAGGAGAGTAGAAAAATATACATGTACTCAGTTTGTAAGGGTGCACCTGAGGGATTACATAGACTTAAATCTGCTTCATATTTTGGCTAACTTATATAAAGGGAGCATTACATGGTCGGTTATACTTTCTAGAGATTCTGTTTCCTGTTTCTCGTATAGCAGCTTATTATGATATCTCACTTGTCCTTCCATTGTTATTATGATTTTTCTGACCAGTTCTCGTTTAAGATAGCGGAGTTTTTAATGCGTGTGGATAGCTAGGAACATATTTCGTCTAAAAAAGGGGGTACAGACCCGGTTTCACTTAATCACCTCTTTCTCGTCACACAAACTTATATAACACTGCTATTCAGAAAACAATCATTCGGCTATGAGTTTACCCTCAAGCAAATTAATACGAAAACAGCTAGCTATAAATGGTGTAGTCAGGACACAAGTTGTACCTACTACTAAATGTTATACTCACCAAGTACTCTGAGAATAGCTAGCTAGCGCGAATACGTTAGGCCTCACCCTTTCCAGTTGGTCTGGTCCTGTAAGAGATTAAATATAGAAATCAATATTAACCAAACCAGAGTATAAACAAATCAATTTAAACGACATTTTCCACATACAAGAACACCAAAGCACCAAGAGAAACCACACAATATGAGATTATATGACTCATTTACTGTTACATTAAACATGGCGTTTTCGATCCATCACCTCCCCTCGGTCACACACTTAAGTACTTATCAAACAATGCAGTTCAGAAATCAAGATTTTATTATTACTCAATGGGTTATGAGCTGTTAGGAGCGAGTATCCAGTTAAGGTCTCCCTTTGCGATTCACAGCCATAAGTATTTGTTGAAAAGAGACATCCGCTAGTATCATTTCCCGAGGTTCTCTTTCCTGTTTCTAATTTAGCAGTTTAAATCGATGTTATTTAATATGTTGTCATGATGTTTAACAATACATTAAGGAACTTCTCTAGTTGTTATTTATTTCTTTCTGAAAATTCTGCATTTAGTATCCAGGCTATCAGTGTGTCTAGGATATCTAGCATCATGTTTCGTGCCTAAAGAAGGTTGCAGACCCCGTTTGAAGCTCCGGAGTGGTTTGGTAGTTTTGGCTTGGAAGGCTGAATTCGATAAAGAAGTCTCGTGGACATAACTTGGGAAATTGTGAGAGCAGAATTTACTACTAACAAGGCTATTCAGAAATCAAAATCCTACTGGTTGTAAGTAATTAGGAGTATCGTGAGCATTTCAAACAATCTAGTTGTTATTGGAACTTACTTTCTTCACATGCCTTAGAACTTAGCCATGGTATGGTTTTGGCATGGCTAGAACACTCTCTGACCTGGGAATGAAATTACGGCAACAGAATGTAGATATCTCTGAGGGCTAAAACACTCTCCAATATGGCGAGAACATTTCTCAAAAGTGTGTGCTAGTCTGATGGGCTAAAATATGTAGATGTCTATGTGGGTAGGAATAAAAGTTTGTCACAACTGAAAATTTTATGTCACTGCAAATCAAGCACTGGGCAGAAATTGAAAGACAGGTAATAGAACTCAATAAGTAACAAACAAGTAGGCCAAAACAGCAACATGGCTGAGATGAAGATAATAGATTATTTGGTGCATCTTATTGTTTGGAGTAGATTGATACTTAAGTTTATTAGGTAAGCTCGTGCATTACTCAATTTGTTTCCACTGCACAACCATGAAAATATGTTTATGGAAAATAAGGAAAGAGTGAGTGATTTAACTAACATCGAAAGAAGCACTAACAGACACACAAAAGTGAGTTGTCCTAAAGATCGGAAAGAAAATTTTCAAATACAAGAACGTCTAAGCATCATGAGAATGACTAAACGACAAATTTGATTATATGTAAAAACTTTTTTCATTTTTTGGTAATGCCCTCGAGCAAGGGCAATAATCTGTAATTCGAACGATGAACCAACGTGAAGAACTTGCTTTTAATTTCAGGGGCTTAATTTTGAGCATATAATGAAGTAAATTCAATAAGAAATTCTACATTTCAAGAGCAGTAAAACTCATAAAGAGAATACAAAAATATGCATGTACTTGTAAGGGTACACCTGAAGATGGATTACATAAACTGAAATCTACTTCGAACTTCGCTTACTCATGTCAAGAGAGCATTACATGGTCGGTATCATTTCGAGGGACTATGTTTCTCGTTTAGCAGCGTACATCAGTGTCCTTCCATATGTTACTAAATATGATTGTTCTGACAAGCTCTCATTTGATGAGTCGGGATTTTCAATACGTGTGTGGAACCACAGGTTTCTGTAATTACTAGGATCATATTTCGTGTCAATAAGCGGGTAGGAGACCCCTTTTTGAAGCTCTTAAATGGTTCTGGTCACAAAAAAGTTATCTAACAAGCTATTCCTAAAACAAGCATTTTCTTACTCCTACGAGTTATGAGCTTTTAAGATATCCGGTTATATAAGATTTTCCTTTTATTTATTATGATTTCTTAACTATTGAAACAGAAGTTTCCAATATATCATATTTCTGTCGAACCACAGGTTGGCTAAGAATTTACCCTCAAGCAAATTAATACGAAAACAGCATGAACACTAATCGTAACTCCCACTAGTATGTTATATGCTCACCAAGTACTCTGAGAATTAATCACTGAGTTAGCTATAGAGAATACGTTGCACCTTACTTTCCCTTTCCAGTTTGTCTGATCCGGAGGCCCTTGTCCTGCAAAATAGTGGAAACAAAAATCATCATTAACCAAATGCTAGTGTATAAACAATCAAATTAAACGACATTTTTCAAATACAAGAACACCGAAGCACCAAGAGAAATACAAAATTACAGTACACTACTGAATATGACGCTTTCGATTAATCACCTCCTCTCGGTCACACACTTGAGTACTTATTTAACAATGCAATTCAGAAATCAAGAATTTTTTATCATCCTAAGGGTTATGAGCTGTTAGGAGGGAGTATCCAGTTATATTAATCCTTTCAGATTCACAGCCATGAGTACTTTTTGAAAAGAGACATCCTCCAGTCCTTAAGAAGCTTGAGATGATAAACGTAGACATAAATAGGTGAAGAACTTGCAAGTGCTGTGGTGTTATCTCTGCGTACTCGTGTTGTCATATATACATCACTTTCAGATTTGTCTTCTTCTTCACATACTTCCATTGTAAGAAAGAGAACAATGGTTGAATTTCCACATTTTGGTAAGGTATAAGAAACAGGTGCAGTTTATGCTACCCCCGTTTGAATATGTTATACCTATGGTCTCATATAGTACGTTAGCAAAAGTTGGATAGAGTCTAGTTGATCTCTAATAATCTCTAATGAATTAATAGTAAGGGTTAGCATCCGTAACGACGAATAGCAAGTGGAAGCATATTTAGCCTGTTCTTTCAGATATACAAAGGCACTGTAAGCAGGTGAAGGACATTTGCAATGCGACCAGAGGCATGTTTTGGATTGACAAATTGCTTTCAGATTTTAACATTTAGTTGATGTGTTCTCTGTGGCACAAATTAGATGGATTCACTTCAAACTACTATATCTGTCATCTCAAAAGAGCTAGTCAGAGCGAGACTCTAACGAAGATTCTAGTATCCTCGGCCTACGATCTTCTAAAGGAGAAAACTCACCCACAACAAGTTCTGATCGAGGGTGGAAAGCAATATGGCTCTTTGAACGGCATCGTCCATGCAATTTGTTAGTTTGTGGTAACTCGTAACCGTGAATAGGCCTAGCTTTTGTTATGGATCCTCTAGCCTAAAACACCGGTTGATCCATGTGTGAGGCAAAAGGGAGAGGGACCAATTTGTGCCATAGCCGAGGCATGTATGGTTTTGGCACAATATGTAGCAGATTTAACGCTTGCGACTAATGAAGGAAAAGGTAATATTCTAAAGAAGGCTTGAAGAACACTATCTACCCTGTAAATTCACGGCAACAATACGTATTCTAAGAAAACCATTGCTAGTGGAATTGACTAAACCACCCCTTAAACAGCCAAAAATGACTTGTATTGCTAAAACACTTGAAGAACACCACATAGATTTTGTGTTGCTTATTCAAATCAAGCTAAAGTAGTAGAGTGATATTGATGTACATAGTAATAAACCTAACATTTTAGCACTTGTATGGAGAAGAAAGAGTGAAACCAAAAGCTTTAGTAGATATGTTGTGTTCATGAAATCAGGGGTCACTACTTCAAATAAAATAACCCAAGTTCTTCACACACAGAGGAGTAGTTTCTACTAGCCACAAACACAAGGGCATCAAATGAATTAAGCACCAAGGGAGAGAAAGAAAAATGAGTGAACTCTACTCACCAATCAAGTTCTGAGCAGCAGTTTGAGGGATTTGCTCTTCAGATCAGGAACCTATACGGCTATACTAGTGGCTTGTTCTTCTCAACTCCCTAAAGATTAAGAAACAAGTCATTCAGAAAATGCCAGACTAAGAACAGAGCAAATGAAACCTCAAAACCCTTGAGGAATAGAAATGGGAAGAAACTAGCCTGAGATATACAAAGGGAGAGCAGAGAGAAAGAGAGGTTCAGAGTGATGATTCATACACAGGAGCAAACACAAAGGCATCAGATTAAGCACTAAGAAAAAGAGATATGGCTCTAAATGACTCACCAATGACTCTGTCACTGAGTGATGGTTCCAGAGGATTCCTCTTCAGATCTAGAATCTGAAAAGTTGGCTTCTTCTCAAGTGAAAATTCAAACTCTTGAGGGAGAGAAGGGTATGAAACTAATCTCAGATCTACATAGTGAGAGCATAGAGAGAGATTCATAAAGATGATTCAAAGTCTTCTCTGTCTGTTTCTCTTCTGTTTTGAATTAATTGCCTTCCCAGTGTTCTCTGCCGATTACCAGTGTTCTTTACCGGTTAGAGTCTATTGAGAAGGACGTGCACAAGGCTCTGAGCTTCGCGCTTAATTCCCAGATGGGTAATACAACTCAAAAAGTCTTCCTTCCCTTTTTGAGCCCATATATTCCATGTAAATTGTACATCTGACCTAAAGGTTTGACAATAATCACATAAGAACCCCTCGCAACTTAAACCACACCCATATCTTTGATTTTGGTCGCTAAAATAAAGTCAACAGCACTTAATATCTTTCATATCAAACTATCGTCATTCTCCTGTTTGACCAATGGGTTTCTAGCCATTTTGCCCGGTCCGTTTGCATCCATTGAACATTACCATAAGGCGGGGTGGGGATGTTACCACACTCCGAACAGGACGATAACTAAGATTGATGATTGGTACTAGAAAATGAAAAGGAAAGGGCATGTACTATATATGTGAAATGAAGATTCCAAGAGTTCGGTTTTGTTGTGCTCAATCGAATACTCAGAGAGAGTGGTGGTAGTAGTAGAGGATTCGTTCGTGTAGGATGAATCCCACATCGAAATTCTGATACGCTGGGCAGATACCATACCTCATGAAAAGGATGACTCCTTGACCAGAAAAATCTAAAACTTCATCTTTTTAAACGTTGAGTGGGTTTTGGAGTGCCATTTTTGTAGGACGAAACAGAAAAATCTAAAAAAAATGGCAACTTCAATTTCTAAAAGTTAAGTGGGGACTACAGCCCCACATAGAGCTGTGTAGATATGCGCTTTTCCTTGACAGTGCATTGACATGCCACATCTAATTACAGGTACATTGGACAAGTGCCCTGCACGAAAAAGTGCACTATCGTGCCACTAATTTGGTGGTGAAATTCCGGTACACACTACCTAGACCAATTGTCCCAGTGGCCTGACGAAATCGCAGAACCCTGCCTGGGATTTTACGGGATTCAGTTTAACAAATTTCAGCCCGTCATGGTCTTTGAACTTGAGCTTGAAATGTGAACCCAACCAACACATTACTGAGCTTTGGTTATGTAATTTCATACCAAACCCGGCACAGCACGGCACGCCACAGCGAGATCTCGCTTAATGTAGTGTTTAATTTGATGATAAATGTTTGCAAAATAATATTAAATACATTGTAATTGTTATTTTAAATTTTGTTTTTAGATAAATAAAATACATATTTTCTGCTGGGTTGGGTTTTCTTTTTAATAATGTTATGGGCTTGGACTTGATTTTTGGCCCCATCTATGGATTTGGTTAGATTGAGCTAACTTCACCTTTTAAAATTTCTGGCCCGGTTCAGCCCAACCCACAGCCAGCTCATCTTAAATAACTCTAACCCTTAAACTGTACCAGTGATTTGGCGGTTGTCTGGTGGTATTACACATTACTAGACCTAGCCACCTAGCTAGTTTATTCAAGTCTAAAAATAACTGTTTCTCAAAAAAAAAAAAAAAAAAAAAAAAAAAGTCAAAAAATAACTTCCCCTAAAAAAAAAAGGCTAAAAATAACTGAGAGCGACATCTTTCATTTATGCTCCTACCAAACTACCTAGAACTTGTACATGTCTTCAGTAACTCAAACCCATTTTGCGCTTGCAATCCACCACCAACAGCTAGCTCAAATGAAATCGTGGACATCTTTAATATGTAAAAATTAGGCAAATTATAGCTCAAAACATGTTTTGGCATCTTTAATCCTTATGCAGTTGCTTCAAAAACTAGTAGTGTTAGGCGAATCATGAGGTAAATATTAAAGTCAAATTAAAAAAATGATTTTTTCTCTCAATTCACTAGAAGAAATGTGAGCCTAAAAATGGGGATTATGCTCCAAAAAAGGGAAACAGCAGTTGAAGAAGATGGCATGAGGAAATTCTCGTCAATCTCGGCGGGGTATTTGCATGTTTTGCATTTTGCATGATAAATACCAGCTCTTTTGGATTATAATTTTTACCAAAGTTTTCTATATTTTGCATAAAATTACTATTTGCATGTTCTATTGAAGATGCTGTCACACTAAGAGCATCTCCAAGAGATGGCCTATAAGTTGTCTTTGGCACAAATATAGGCCAGTTTTGCTCAAAAACCAGCTCCAACAGCTGGTGAAAAATCTGGCCTAAATTTGAGCCAGGCCTATAATTGGACCAGTTCTGGTCTAAACTAAGGACAATTTGAAGCTGGTGTAAAAAATAAAAAACTCTGATTTATTACTCTGCTCCTCCTATGATCCTCCTCCTAATCCTCCACTGCTCCTCCAACGTTTGTATTCACCGTTGCAACGGTAAATTTATAAATACTTGTCAACAATCAAAATGAAAAACACAAAAAAATTACAAAAATTACCTTAAACTCGCTTCAATAGTATAATTAAATCAATATTAATTTAATAAAGTTTGATAATTATTAAATAAAGTAACATAATTATTTAATAATGAAAACTATAAAATAATAAAATAATACTGGTGGCCTATATTTAGGCCAGCTGCTGGAGCAGAAACTCATAAAGTGCAGGTGTAAAATTTAGGGCAGGTACAAATATATTCCAAAGACAATTTGACTGTTGGAGATGCTCTAATATATATTTTTTTTTTTTTTTGTAAATGTGAATAAAACATGCAGTGTTAATAATTCAGACCCTTGTGTTTTAGCATAAGTGAATGAAACACCGCAATTAATTAGGATTTGCTTTCTTTACTTAATTTAGGTGACTTTTTTTGTTCCTTTTTAAAGAAGAAGAAAAAGTTGCTTGCTTTGGTATTGTTAAATTTTCTAAAAGGTTGAAGGATTTTTTTTAGAAAAATTGAAAGTGTATAATGCAAGTAAAATACATGATCAAAAATACTCTAGAGGGGGGGGGGGGGTAGGGTTGCATAGAGTATGCAATCTTTTGTTAAAATGGAATTTTAAAACTTAATACAGAGGTTTGATAGATTTTCAAAGATTTTGGACAAATACTCATGTAGTTTGAGAATGTTTGAAGCTTCAAAGATTTGAAGTAAGAACTTCTCCAAAACTTTGGAGAAATTCTGTGTTGATCAGTTATGTAAAGGCAACGAAATGCAGCAATGTAAAGCAAATGAACATAGTGATTTTCACGAAGTTAAGCCACCAATGGGACTACTCTCCGCCTGAGGATACTTTTTTTTTGCGGTAAAAGGAGAACTTCAATAGATAGCAAATATGATAAGTACACAACGAGAAATAGGAGTACTAAAACTACTAGCCACAACCACTAAGCATCAAGACCTTAAGCTAGCTGAGGGAGCCTAGCCATGAACAATTCAGAAGCAAAACTACACCAAACTGAAAATATTCAAAACCAACACTAACACATGAAAGATAGAAACTGAGAGAGAAACTGAGAGATATCCACATGAGACAAGAGCTTTTAAACGTCAATGAAGGGAATGACTGCAGACATGAGCTCACTATCTGGAATGGGAGGAAATTCTTCGCCAGAGACAGCACCTGAGGCACTAACACTTGAAGCTTCAATGGAGTGGATCACATCTGCAGCACCAGAACTTCCTTCACCTCCTCCTCCTTTGCCCTTAGCAGACACATCAGCAGAGACGGCATTCTTGACGTTGAAAGCTTCATGCACAGGGGGCAACACAGCTAGAGGGACTGCTTGAGACACTGCCACCAAGGCCTGGGGGTAGACATGCACTTGTCCTGGCAGCCATTCTGGCCTTCCCTTTTTGACCTCTACCTCCACCCAACCTTCATTAGCTAATAAAACTTACAAAGTAAATCTCAAGGAAGATCAACATAAAGTAAGAAAGTTTGCAAGAGCCTCTGTCTGTAGAAATAAAGAACAAGGAGTTGACACTTGTTTATCAAATAACAGCTTATTTCTGGTAATCCAAAGGA
Organism: Linanthus parryae; assembly: GCA_023055425.1. Taxonomy (NCBI): domain Eukaryota; kingdom Viridiplantae; phylum Streptophyta; class Magnoliopsida; order Ericales; family Polemoniaceae; genus Linanthus; species Linanthus parryae. Next base: position 119,352,251 of record JALGPY010000001.1, read on the forward strand.
TCCAGAAAATAGCTGGGATCCAATGCCAGTTATTCTGATTTTGGAGTTTCTTCTTCTTATTTATCCATCTCAAAATCCATTTACTAATATCTGAGTTAGAGTGAGTTGGTTTCTGATGAGGTTGAAGGGGGGCTCTACCCCAAAGCTCCTGAGCCTTAGGACAATGAATGAAAATATGATCAGCAGTTTCAATATGGCTAGGACAGTGAGGACAGTAGGGGTTTGAAATAGAAATTCTAGAGTTAATATTGGATAGACAAGGCAGAGAGTTAGTGCAAATTCTCCAGAAGAGGTGAGTGATATTAGATGGGAGGCCTGAAGACCAAAGTCTCTTCCAGTTGTATCTAAAAATTATGGGATTAAAGTGGATGGTGGTAGCAGTTGATAATGGAGAGGAGTTATTATAGTTAAGTAGGGAATAAGCAGATTTAACAGAAAAATTTCCATTGGAGGAGGCTCCCCAGTAGGGGGTATCTGTGCTTTCATGCATATCAATAGGAGTGCTAAGAATTCTATCTCTCAACCATGTTGGAAATAGCTCAGTTATTAGCTCAACCTTCCACACCTTTTGCTGCTGGTTTATCAGATGGCCAACCTTATGGTGAGTGCTATGGTGATGTGTGTGAAGTAAGCATTCCTTAATAGAAGCACCAGGAACTTCTTTAATCCATCCATCATCACCCAGATCAATGGCCTGGCCTGTAGCAATTTTCCATTGCAGCCCCAATTTCAAAGTACTTCTGCCTTTACAAATGTTTTTCCAAGCAGTAGAAGAGGTAGAAGCAGGATTGAGGCTCAAAAAAGATTTTCTTTTGCAGTATTTTGTAGAAAAATAGTTTGTGAAAAGGGAGTTTTGGTCCTTGAGAATTCTCCAACTGCTTTTAGCCAAAAGAGCAGAATTAAAACACTGCAAGTTTTTAAAACCCAAACCTCCATTCTTGGGTTTATTGCAAAGAAAATCCCAAGAGAGCCAATGAATACGCCTTTTATTGCAATCCCCAGACCAGTAAAATTGGGAGAAGACAGATTTAATAGTATTACAGTCTTTCTTTGGGAAGAGGCAAATAGACATGGGATAAACAAGATAACTATTAAGCACGGATTTAATTAGAGTGGCTCTTCCTAAGGGGTTAAGAAGAAGGCCTTGCCAGGAAGCACATTTATTTCTGACTTTTTCGATGGTATTCTTGATAATAGTTTTGCTTGAGCCTTTAGAATCTAAAGAGATGCCTAGATACTTTCCTATGCAGTCACTTGGAGCCAATCCTAGGCAGTTGAGGAAGAGATTTTTATCTGCAGTGGAGCAATTGGGACTGAAGACTAGAGAGGATTTGTCAAGATTGATAGATTGACCAGACTGAGTGGCATAGAGATCAAGAATCAGCTTGATGTTAGTACTGGTTTGGGGGGAAATTTTGAAGAAGAGAAGTGTGTCATCAGCAAACTGTAAGTGAGAGATAGTCAGATGATTTGAGTAGGGAATGCCATGAAGGAGCCCATCTTCTTCAGCAGCAGTAAGAGAACTTGAGAGGACTTCTGCACAGAGTGCAAAAAGGAAGGGGGAGAGTGGATCCCCTTGTCTCAGCCCTCTATTAGGCTTGAAGAACTTGGACTGCGTTCTATTGAGTATAATGGAATAGGAAACAGTGGTGATGCATTGCATAATGAGATTAATAAAATGGGAAGGGAAGTGCATCTGAACCATTACCTGCTCAAGGAAGTCCCATCTAATGCGATCAAAAGCTTTCGAGATATCTAATTTTAAAGCACCTAATTTGGGTTGGGAGCTGTTTTTAGCTTTATGTATGGAATGGACCAGATCCTGTCCTATGAAGATGTTGTCTTGGATTAACCTCTGGGGGATGAAACCATTCTGATTAACAGAAATGAGAGAGGGAAGGACATGCTTAAGTCTATTAGCCAAAACTTTGGCTATTATTCTGTAAAAGACATTGCACAAATTGATAGGCCTATAGTCACCAACTTTTAAGGGGTTGTGACACTTGGGTATGAGAATGATATGAGTTTTATTTATTTCCTTGAGTAAGTGGCCTGAGTTGAGGAAGGAAAGCACAGCTGAAATGATAGTGGTGGAGCAAAGGCTCCAATTTTTTTGAAAGAAAGCTGGCTGAAAACCATCAGGGCCAGGGGCCTTTAGGGGAGCCATCTCAAAGACTGCTTGGGTGACTTCAGATGCAGTGAAAGATTTTGAAAGGAAAGTTTGTTGGTCAGGAGTTAAAAACTTTGTAACATTGAAAAGAAGAGAGAAAGAAAACAAATTGTCATTTTGGTTTGAGAGATCAGTTAGGCTAGGAGAGGGCTCAGCATAAATTGATTGATAATGATCAAGGAACAAATTCATAATGTCATTTTGATCAGAAACAAAAGAGCCATCAGGGAGTTGAAGATTCCATATTCCATTAATAGTTTTATTAATTTTGGTGCAAGCATGGAAATATTTTGTATTCTTATTTCCCTCTTTTAGCCATTTGCATCTAGCTCTATGAGCCCAATAGATTTCTTCTTGATTAAGCAGATCTTGAAGGTGATAATGAAGCTGAATAAAGGAGGAGATGGCTTGAGGGTCAGGAAGGAGAGATTGCTGGGTAGCAATTTGATTTTTAACATATTTTATCTGGTTCTGCAGGGAGGGTCTGGCAGAGGCCCAAGATCGAAAAGCTTTAAGAGTGATAGCTAGAAGCTTGGCCACTCTAAAGCAAGGTGATCCTGGAATGGGGAGGCTCCAAATGTACTTTAGGAGCTCCTTAGAATCAGTTGAGTTTAACCACCAAATCTCAAAACGCCTGGGTGGGAAAGCAACGGTGGAGGGTTGGGATAGTCTCAGAACCATGGGAGAATGATCAGAAGATCCTATCCCAAGGTTCTGAATAGTAAGGTCAGGAAAAGAGCTAATAAGATGCACATTGCACCAAGCTCTATCAAGCCTTTCAAACGTAGGAGAACTGCTAGACCTATTGTTTGTCCAGGTGAACCAAGGGCCAATGTTTTTAACCTCAAAAAGAGCCCATTTGTTTAAGAAGTTTAGAAGAGTATCAGAGCCTCTAATATTAGAAGCACAAGGCCCCATTTTATCATGAGAGAATAGGACCTGATTGAAGTCTCCTAATAACACCAAGGGAGCATTAACAGGGAGAATAGAATAAAAAAGGGTCCAAACATGCAGTCTTTGATCAAAATTCGGATTACCATAAACTAAACCTAAGAACCAAAAGGGGATGGCTGGATTAGGACATGCTATTTCAAGGAGAATGAGATTCTCCGAAGACCATTTAAGAGAGGCACAGAGAAGAGAAGAATGCCATGCACACCAAAGACCACCACTAGATCCTAAAGGATCAACAAAACATTGCTTGTCAAAACCAAGTTTTCGAAATTTTCTTTGAATGAAACAATTTTTTTGCTTGGTTTCAGAGAGAAAGAGGAGGGCAGGTTTAAACTTACGGGACAGGGAAAAAACTTCTCGAATTGCAGAGTCCTGTCCCAAACCTCTGCAATTCCAACTGATGAGATTCATGGCTCTCTTGGGGGTTGTTTTGGGACAACCACCCTAAACCCAGAACAGAGTTTTTTGTTGGGGTGCAGATGAGAAGGACCATTGTCTCCCAGAGATCTAGATCGTTTCTTAAACTTAAAGTTGAAAAAATGTTTGGAGAATGGATTGAAATTAAAAGACTGCAATAAATCATAAAAACTTTTAGTGATACCTTTTTGAGCCTCCAAACTGGTAGTGGTTTTCTGCTTCTTGCCTTTCCCCTTGCTATCCACCATCGAGGCCACTGGAACTTCCCTCTTCTTCGCCACCTTTTTCAACGCCGGGATTTGTAAGGCTCCTCTTGGCTTGTTGACAAGCTTGTCCTTTCCTTTGGCCACATTTTTCCCCAACCCTTTCTTACCCTCCTTTTTCTGCATGATCTCTTTCTCCTTTTTGGTGTCACCTCTTCTCCCCTGGTCTTCTTTGGAATCGAGGGGCTAACTTCCTTGAGCATTTTATCTATATCAACCACTTCTCTCTTTCTTTGTTCCAAATCAGTGTCTGCCTCCGAAGTGTTTGTGGGGGTAAAATCAGGGGCTCTGATTGAGAAACCAGAGCGGGAAGAGAGCATTTTATAGGTGGTGGGTAATTGCCTCATTTGGGAGTTATGAGTTTGGAGGAAATGAGGATTGGGACAAGAGAGAGATAAAGTTTTGGGTGGCAGTTGCTGAAAAGGGGTCCTTGTTGATTGGTCGGAGGGTTTTATAGTGGAAATAGGGGGGAGGCTTTTCAGATCATGAATTAAAGAGTCACCCGTTTCAAAAAGGGGATGCATGGCTCTATTGAATGAATTGAAGACCATTTCTGAACTTGCACCCTCATTCATTTGAGACGGTTGAGATGCCTTAGACTGGGGGCATGAACCACCATTGATTGCGGACGGTTGGGATGGGTGAGAGAGAGTATCAGCCATAACTGCTTCGGAGACATGTGCATGAATTGGCATGGAAGAGGAAGGGATGTGCTGCGGAAGAAGAAACGCCTGAGACTGTTGGATTAATTGGTGAATGTTAGGGAAATAGCTTTGTATAAAAGCAGAGGTGGCGTTCATTAGAGAGGTTTGATTGGAGGGTGCAGTTTCTGGGTTGGAGGGTGGGGTAAAGAAAGCAGCAGAGTCATTTGAAGAGGGTGAGTGTTCAACAGATGGTTGTTGTGGTGGCAGGGGGGGCCTTGGTTTGGGTCATGGGAGATGGAGAGTTCCTGGAAGGTGTAAACAGGGCTAACACTTGTATCAAATTTCATGGTGCGGTGAGGGCCGTGCTTGGAGTGATACTTCAGGAGGTGAGTGAACATTTTCCTGTGAGGGTTAACGTGGAAGGGGTAGGCAGAGAGATGGTGAGATTGCAAGTATCTGGCTTCCAGGCTCTCCAATACAGCCACCAGGTTAGTATTACAGTGCCTATTGTCATGCCCGACACAACCACATCTATAGCAAATTTTGAAAATTCTTTCATAGCTGAAAAAGACCCATTTGAATTCACTTTCCCCAGGAACATTAAGATAAACACCAGGTGTAAGAGCCTGATCCAGAGCCACTCTGGATTTGATTCTTAGCCCTTGCATGCTTCTTACTCTGTTGAAAGACCAATCAACAACCACTAAATCCCCAACTAAGTTCCCCATTTTTTCTGCAGTTTCAAATTCAAAACCTTCTAACGAGATATTAGGAACTTGAAACCAGACATCAGCTTTGGTGAAATCAATTTCAGATAGGGCTTGGTTGTTGAGTCTTTCCTTGAAAACTAGTGAAAGACCATGAATAGAGACTAAAGATTCATTTAGAAAAAGCTCTTTATCTTTTGGATTTTGAAAGTGGAAAATATAAAAGTCACCCTTCTTTTCAATCCAGACCGAGCCATAAGTTTTCCATGCTTTACTAATGGCTTTTTGCATGACTGCAGGTGATAGAGAGTTTTTCCCCACGAATTTGGCGATCAACGTGTTTTTCAGCACTTCTCTGAATGTGAATGCTCTTGAGGGATCCAATGAAAGCACAGAGCCCCTTTCATCAAGCCTTTCCTCCATGGAATCGTTTGAGGGGGGGCTATTGGTGTCGTATTGGTAAGGTTTGGACATAGTGAAGGTGAGAAAGGTTACAGAGGGAAGAACAAAGAAGATGAGATTGGATATGTAGCCACTACAAGAGAGAACTTAGGTGTGAATTAGAGACAACTATTCCTGCAAAAGATATAATCAAATCAGTAAGAGCATAAACAAATAGAGGTGAGAACAAAAAGAATATTGGGCCAATGCATGTTGAGGGAGAGGAATGATGACTGCAAAATTCTGCAGACGGGAGAAGCGTAGCGTGAGCAAAACTCCTCCTAGAGATCTTGGAGATCTTGATCACCTGCAGAGAGATAGCGTTAGTAGGCTGTAGACTATGATGAAGAGAGATTAGAGTTTGTGAGAGGAGATTAGAGATAAGATAGATAGGGTGCTAGAGTAAGTTAAAATCAATAAACAAAGAGGGGATGGTGGATGACTGCAGCCTCTATTGGTTGCAGCGCCGTCAAGGGAGGTGGAGAACTTCAAAGGACGGAGAGAGGGCGGATGAGGGGTGGTGAATGGGAGCTTGAAACCAAGTGAGAACAATGGCTCATGGAGCAGAGGGGAGGGGCTCTAGAGAGAGCAATTCTCTATTTGTTTGCTAAGGACTCCCGCCTGAGGATACTATCCCTCATGATTTCAATAACTTCTTACTAATCACAGACCTAGCCCTAGATCTCAAGCCTAAGTTAATTTCCTTACACCTATACAACTTGTGGTTCCAAACCAATCTAGTTTCAACTACAATCTAATGAAACAATAGAACCTCTCCTTGTTCACTTGAACAACTCCAACTTCTAACACTCAATGAGGTATATGAACTCTAATAAATACACAAATTAAGCAGAAGTATGAAGAACACAAAAAACATAGTAAACAATGAAGCTTGAAGTGTTCTTCAGAAATCTGGAATGATTGAGATGAATGATCTTCTTCAATGTTGAGCTCTCAAATCTGTTTGAATGGTTGAGGAGTTTTTAGTTGATCTCATGCGTATGTTCTCTCTTCTTTTTCAAGTATAATCTTAATCAATCACTCTCTTGCTGCTTGAAATTCAAATCCGGTGTTAAATAATCTGGCAGCAACACTTTGAGATAATTTAGGAACCAACTCCTGCAAATACTCAACAACCTAAAATCTATCGTTACAGCTCAATTCAAACGGCTCTCTTGACTTGATCATCCAAATTTGATGAAAGTCTAGCCCTGCAAAACTTGAACACAAGTTAAGACACAACCGACATTAAATAGCACAAATATAATAACCTGTTTGACAGAGCATTTGAAACCAATAAACATAGCTAATCTCTTCGTGTAAATATTATAAATATATATATATATCCAAATAATAATCAATATTAAGAATATAAATTAGAACAAGTCAATAAGCAATCATAAAACCTGATATGTCATCATGCAATAAAGATTTGTTAGCCAATTTACCACATGCATGAATCCAGGACAACTTTCAAAGCTTTGGAGCTTTTGCTACCTTCAAAACAGTGATCCTTAAGATATATCAATCGGTACACACTTTTTCTAGCAATATAAACTCAATATATAAGTTCAAGAATATTTATTAGAGACAATATAAAGTCAATAATCAAGACTTCATCCAATGTAAGTTCTGCAACACAGAAATCTGTCAGCTAGTATAGCAAGAATATAAACACAGTGAACTTCAAAACTTTGGAGCTTTGAACATGTCTCTCAAACCAATCCGGTCTTTCATCATCTTCAAAGTATAACTCCACCTGAGTTTATACACCACATTAATTAAGAAGGATTGAATTATCAAAAAGGTTGCTTACTTATGTTCTATCTTAGCTCCTAAAAAGTAAAAAAAACGTTTAGTTAGAAAGAACTAACTTTTTTTAGAGAAATTATTTTGCTGTCAAACGAGTTTGAACCTGTGACGCAGTCGGAAAACGCAAAAGAGGCGATCTTCGTCAATCTCCGGAAAGATAAAGAATTCTCAACATGAGAAATTCAGAATTTTATTAATTATAAGTGAAAGATGATTTGCCCGAAGGTTTACAATGCTTAAATAGCCTAAAAATAATAAAATCACGAAATTTTCTAAAAATCGAAATAATTTTAAAACTATCAAATTCAGAAAATATGAGAGATTACGAGAAATCTCCAATTTTCGGAATTTGATTCGGAGTTTCCTACTAAAAGTTATTGGCTAAATAAATACTGTCAAAAATAGTAAAAAAACGCTGATTTCATGCCCTAAACGAATGAATCCGACCAATCTGAGGTGGTGCTCGTGACTGAAACGTCGTTCGCACTCAGAATTATGTATGGTTCGACCATATATCGAATTCCTTCAATTCTGCCTCTGATTTTGCGTACTGCTGAGAACAGTTTTCTTGAATTTGACGACATTTTCCATAATTCGTGTCCTACTCAGTCACCCTTTCTTTGAAAGAACTCGTCCACGCGTTCACTTTAGAAGCTTGGTACCTTCCACTCCAATTAAAAAGATAATTTGAACACTTTACACACCCAATCTTCAACTTGTCAACATAATTGTAGTTATTCAAGAATATTTGATTTTCCATCCATTTCAACTTGTTAACGAGATTTACCAATAAAGGAGATGGAAACCTAAAATTATCAACTCCAAAAAAGTCAATATTACCGCTTGAAAGAACTGTAATTGTGGAATGAAGCTTGTCATTTTCTGAAGTTTCGTCGTCCTCCTTGATGTTTTGAACCTTCACATCTTGCACTTCTTGTGTCTTCATCATATCTTCAATCTTTTATCTTCTTCAAATTTGGCTTCATCCATGGTTTTCTTCTTTTCCTCTTCACAATCTGATTTAACATTATCATTTCTTCAACGAATACCAATTTTGCAAGATTCCCACACAAATATAAATGCATTGTGAACTTCATCATAAACACCCTTGACACTATATTGCCATGGTTGCCCAATCAACAAGTGACACTCTTCCATATCACAGACATCACATAAAATTTCAGATTTAAACTTGTTATCAATCGAAAACGAAAGTTGGCAAGTCTTTGTGATTTCGGATATTCGTCCTGATCCATTAACTCCTTCACAACTGTATGGTGACGGGTGATCCTCCGTATGCAAATTAAAATACTCAACAATTTTGGTGCTAACAAAATTAGTATGAGCATCATAAATATCCAAGTTGTATACCTTATATTTGATCGTACAGAGGCTTTGAAATCGATCAGTAAGACGCCTCCTCCCAAGAACTGACACGATACGCTCAACATGACTTCCATGGTTATCCACGTGCTTGGTACATGTTGCAGACGGGTTCCCTACAAGATCTTGGGTTCCTAACCCGCGACGAACGTCAACGGAGATCTTTTCTCCACCTTGCCCAGTTGCCATGAGTGAGGCCAACCAGGCTCTGATACCACTTGACGCAGACTAGAAGCAAAAGAAATTCAAACCACGTTCTTAGATAGGTAAAAGAGATCTCAAAAGATGAGAAACTCGAAATTATAATTCAGAAGGGAAAAACTATCTTTGCCCGTAGGCTACATGCTGCTTAAATAGCAGAAAACCCTAATTACTGTCAAAAATAGTAAAAAATAAAAATATCACAAAATCCTGCCACGAACTAAAGACGAGATTATAAGACAGTCCCAATTTGCGGAATCACAAAAGGAGTTGTCAATCTCGAGTTATTACGCGATAAACTATTACCAAAAATAGTAAAGAAAACAGAAAAACTGCCATTTGACACCCTAAACGATCTCGGATCGCCGAAAACTGACGTTGGCAAGCGCCAGACGCTTGGTTGTTTCTATCTAGCGATTCTGTATCAAATAAGGGTGTACCCATCCTGAATGGATAACGTCAGTTCTGCGTCAACCTGGGACCTCATGCAGGGGCTTCAAACGCTCTACCACTTGAGCTACCACCCTAGCTAAATTTTTTTCGTCATTTAAAAAAATAAAAAAGTTACTTAAATTATGTTAGAAAAAGGTAAACAATCACCTAAAATTAGGCAAATGAAGGAGGGCCTTAGTATTATAATCACTCAAGCCCTCAAACCCTTTTCAGCGTGCAACCGGAAGTGAGACATACCATTAACACTTCTGAGTTTGCAAAAGCTAATGGTAATGTTAGCAATAAGGTCCCATCACATTACGAAACATAATGTTGAGTAACCATTGAGATTTATTGTATTATTGGATTTGTCATCAATTTCATCTGTTACTCAGCAATTTCCAGTGATGATCTCTTCAACTTCAACTGCTAAGCTTGTTACTTCGAGAGTTTCGCTGTGTTTGGAAGCTACATACGGTTTTCCCTTCTCATAATAATGTCTTCTTCACCTTGATCTACACATCTACATGAGGTACATTGCTTTACCGCAGGAACAAGTTGTCCCATCTCATAAGAATGGCTTCCTGCATTCGGTTTATAAATTGCAGAAATCTCTATATAGTCTAAGGTCCTTTCTCTGCCTAAGTTTAGGTGATTTTTTTTTTGTTGCATTTTTTAAAGTCATTTTTTTGTAATTTATAGTCACGTTCTCACGAACTCGTGTTCATTACTACTATCATGAGAACGTGACGTGACATCCTCACAACCACATATATTTTTATATTAATGAAAGATATAAATATTTATTTGAGCTCTAAATCTTAAGGAATATGTGCACTTGAGTTTTCCTTCATTAATGACAAGAAATTCGTGGATGTGAGGATGTCATATCACGTTCTCATGATAAGATCAATGAATACGATTTCGTGAGAACATGTCTCATTAATTTATTCAATTTAGTCAGAACTTATTTCAGGTAATGTTTTTACCTCTAAAAAAAGTTAGTTATTCTTGAGGAAAGTTAGCCTTTCCTGAAGAATGCGCGCAAATTTTAAACTCTGATCCCCGACACACGACAAACGATCTCTTTGGTTTTGACAACCACTGAAACGAAGATTAACTCACTTCTGGCCGCGACCAATGAGCCTTTTCAAAAACGAAATCTCGATGATTGCTTTCCGATGTATATGATTTTGACATCTTCAACCTTGGAAGAGCGAACGATTTTATCCGCACGCACGATTACGGAGGCCTCAATGTCGTAGGAGGTGTGGTCTATAGAAGTGGGGCAGAATGTCTGAAAGTTTGGGAGAGCCTACCTTATTAAAGGAAGAAACCTAAGGTGCTGAGGTAATTGGTAAAGTTATTAGTCTTATTGCTAATATGTTAGCTTGGAGAGTGTGATGCTATTATCCTCCTGAGCAAGTAGGTTGAAGATGTTGTATAAAAGTGTCAAAAATAATATTTTTATATTTAAATTTAAATTGTGACTTTTTTAAAAGAGTTGTCTTGTTTCAAAAAGTTGTAACTTTTAAAACAATTGTGTTTTTTCATATTGTCTTTTCCTAAAAGGTGCTTCAAGCACCCCTTTGGTTCCTATAAATACAAGTATGTCTTTTGTGTCAAATGAAGTTTTCAGATTTGTGTCTCTCTTCTTCAATCACTTGTCCCGTGTCTGGGTTGGGTTCTAATTTAGTAGAAGACAAGAAGTGCAATCTTGCTTCTTCTCCACCGTGGTAGGCATTGTATCGGTAGGTAGAATTTCCGTGTATCCCATTTTGCACCGTATAGTGGGGGAAATTACTATCCTAAAGATAGGTCCTAGACCGCCTTAGCCTACATCATCAATATCCTCATCTATTACAAAATCGATAAGTTCTTCTATCTCTTGTTCTCGTTCTTCTCTATTTTATTTATGAGTTTTCCGATTCATCTTCTTGTACTAACTTATTTCTGAAATTCTTTGATTTTAATGGATTTTCCACAACAATTTTAGGATATTAATGTTCTCTCGGTGATTGTGTACAATTTCGGAAAATGAGTGGTTGATGATGGAGTTAGCAAACATGGATAGAACTCTCATGCTGTAGGGAGGACAGTTTATTTGATAAGAACTTTCAAACACTGGACAATGACGTGCCAAAAGGGGACTATGGCGAGAGGAAGAGCAACAGAGCATAATGTTCTAGAAGCCAATACAAATATCACAGAGAGACATAAATGAGAATCAAGAAAGAGTACTTGGTAAAGTTTATAAAAAAATGGAGTAGGAGATTGATCAACGTTTCAGAAGGAATCATCGGTCGGCAAGTGACAGTTTGGGAGTAGCAAGAGAAATGGATAGATGCACAATCTCAAATTGTATTCAACATAGGTTTGGCCAAATACCTGGTAATATCAATTTCCTTTGTCTTATTTTGCTTTCCTTTTCTAGGAATGGCAGGTATGTTCTTTATTCTTTGCCAAAAAGAAGTTATGTTGGTTACTTTTGTTTCCAGAAAGTGAATCGTCACCAAGGTTTGGGGGCACTAATCATACAAACTTGCTATGGCTATAAATGTTGATTGTTTAATCTGCTTAACATCTTCATTTATACTCAAAAATCTTATTCTAATTCGAGATTGATTTGACTTCCATGAAAGTTATATCTAACCTTCTACAATAATTGCATTTTATTTATTATTATTTGTGTTTCCAATCTGGAAAACTACTAGAGAGTCCATTTCATAATCCTTCCGATCAATGCGAGTGTGCCGTGCAGACACGAAGAATTCCTTTGAATATATCAAAAACATTTGATCGTAGGCAGAGGAAGTTGCCTTTTGGAACAAAGCCGGCAAGCAGTGAGAAATTATTTGGACGTAGAATAGAGGAACAAGTGAACGATCAGATAAGTATATCTTTTATCAATGCAGTCAAATGTCGAGATATGCTGCATCACTTAGTTCTACGTACAGTGATTTTATACTTGTGTGATATAAAATTATGTTAACTTCAAGACGTTATGTTGCACAAAAAAGCGTTTGTTTCGCTGCTTTGTTTTCTTCATATTATGTCAGTCACCAATTACCAAGTTTTATAAACGAATGGTTTCTTTCTGGACTTGTTACTTGGCAGATTCGTCATTAGCAGAGAAAAAAATTGGCCTTCGCAGGGCACCCTTGCCCAAATGGCGCAAGTGAGTGGTACCCATCATGAAAAATGTGCAGGAATTTGACGGGAGGAGATAGAGTAGCGGTTACACGTTCTTTATACATAAAGAAAAATGCAATAAGCGAAGTGTCATTTTCCTATACTAATGTGATGTTGGTTGTTATTGTGTTATTGCATTGCGACGCTAACTTTAGTTGTTGAGTTGACAGATATAAGATTAATTTTTTGAGTTAAGATCAACCACGAGATATATTGAGCGCAGTGTGGAAAATGAGATATGCCCATAAAACTGGTTGGGTCATTAACGACATATGCAGTAACAGGTAATGTGTGGCGCAATTAATTTTGCAAATGCGCGAGAAATCCCCAGAAAATGAGATGTGTTGTTCGCGACAAATTGTCATGACAATTGAGAATATTAGTGGTTTACCAACCAAGCATTATTCGGTTGAAGAATATCAAGTCACGGGAGGTATGAGACTATTACCGACTTATAGAGGTGTCTAAATTGAAACCTACATCATCATGATGATGTCGGTCATTACCGAAAATCACATGCATGGAGGTTCAAGGGCAATTCAATTAAAAGACTACCGGCGGAATGTTAGTGTGAGACTACATTCCCAGTGCATTGTATTATTTAAGGAATAGTGGGGGTACAAACTTCTTACTAAGAAATGAATGTTATTCCTTCAGAGTCCCGTATCTGACTAATGCACTGTTTATCCACAACAATACAAGTAGGTTGGACGCAACGTCCTTAACAGAACTCATAGCCTTTATGGTGGAGCGATTTAGCGGTTGTGGACGCTCTCGACGAGTCTGTCTTTGCAAGTAAGAAAGTGAGAGGCCGCTTTCTAGGGGTTACTCGGTAAGACCCTGAGAGTACTTGCTAACACCGGTTCAGCGCAAGGCCCATATCAAAGCGCTGCCTATTGAAGAATTAGAATCGGTACCTACGTGAATAGTTTCTTACTATCCTCACAGATATAAGTCTCTATTCAAACCACGGTTCACGGCCCAGTCCACCGTTGGCGATACGTGGTACTATACCCAACTTTATTTACTTTCGTGTTGATTTATTTTCGAGTCTAATATTTTTGAGAACTTTTAGTGGGGGATTGTTGTATAAAAGTGTCAAAAATAATATTTTTATATTTAAATTTAAATTGTGACTTTTTAAAAGAGTTGTCTTGTTTCAAAAATTTGTAACTTTTAAAACAATTGTGTTTTTTCATATTGTCTTTTCCTAAAAGGTGCTTCAAGCACCCCTTTGGTTCCTATAAATACAAGTATGTCTTTTGTGTCAAATGAAGTTTTCAGATTTGTGTCTCTCTTCTTCAATCACTTGTCCCGTGTCTGGGTTGGGTTCTAATTTAGTAGAAGACAAGAAGTGCAATCTTGCTTCTTCTCCACCGTGGTAGGCATTGTATCGGTAGGTAGAATTTCCGTGTATCCCATTTTGCACCGTATAGTGGGGGAAATTACTATCCTAAAGATAGATCCTAGACCGCCTTAGCCTACATCATCAATCTCCTCATCTATTACAAAATCGACAAGTTCTTCTATCTCTTGTTCTCGTTCTTCTCTATTTTATTTATGAGTTTTCCGATTCATCTTCTTGTACTAACTTATTTCTAAAATTCTTTGATTTTAGTGGATTTTCCACAACAGAAGAAAAAGCGGCAGTAGACTAGGATAGATTAGTGCCTTTGTTTCATTAGTTTGATGAAAATTATTTGCTTCTTTATTGTTTCTATACTCCATATAACAAGTGTTCATTGAAGTTTTTGATAGCTTTAGTTCTCCTCTATGTGAATGATCTGTCCTTTCTATATAAGTTGCAATTTTGATACTTTACGTTTTGTTACGAATCTCTTGTGTTCTTATCTATATTATTTGTTGGAAGTTGGATGTTAAATCCATAGAGAAATGGTGGTGTTCTTGGTAGCTTGAAGAAGCTTGAAACCAAGAGGGCTATTTGTCTCACATTGTTGCTCAAAGTGGTGGTAGGTGGGTATATTTGGTTTCACACACAAGGGTAGTGTACAACTACTAAGGTGTGTGGAGAGCCATGGGTGTTATTGTGTGCCTCGCGCACACACACACGCGCGCGCCGCCCCGCCTCGTCTCGCCTCGACCCGACCCGGGTCGGACCGGGTCGGGTCGAAGGGCGATTTGGGCGAAATGTCTCGGCGTCTCGCGTACGCGAGCCGACCTGGCGAGAGGTTATGCTACAGCTAATATTTATTACTCACCAGATTTTAATGGGTGATTAATTCAAATTCACTGTTTTGACCGTTTTGTTGTGGGATTAATGACCATTAAAACGGATTGATTGTCAATCAATTGGATTGATCAGTTTTACCAAAAACTGATGGATGAATCTCATTGATATAGTCAACCGTTTTATTGACTGTGGGACGTTTTTCTCTGGTTCATCTCTTATCACAGAATTCTCTGCTTTCTCTGGCGAACTGAGGTGCGAGTCAAAGTGATCTTCATCGCTGCTGTAACGAAGAGGATCAGAGCTGTTTGATCTTGGAAGGATCATCGCCGGATCCCAATACATCGTAAGTGGGGGCGATTATTTCTTCAAGAGCAGTCAGGCCTTCTTCGCAAGACCTGACGACTCAGCTGCGTTCGTGTATTACCTGTTCCATTGTGAACAGAGGTATGAACTGTTCCTTCTTTTCTTTCGTACAGTATCTAATTTCATTGTTATTTGCCTTCATGATTTGCTTTCTCTATCTTCTTGGTCATGTTCTGTTAATCAAATTTTCCCTACTAAAATCATTATTTTTAGTGTGTTTCACCAACATTATTAATATATGGTTGAAGCGGACATGTTCCTAGTATTTTGTACTAGTTGATTAAATCATCCTTGATCGAGTCATACTGTGCGTATACAGTATACTCCATTGCGTCTATTCACCATACCACACGTCAGGTCCAAATCGGTTCCTCCACACAACCTAGCCCGATTGTTTGGCTGAGGAATGGGCATGAAAGTCTGTTACCATTCGTTTCCATAATACTTGTCGCAACACATGCATTGTTGCATCATCGCTCGAGAGATAGTTGAGCAAGTTCAGCTACCACAATTGTACTTATCACACAACAACAAATAGCACAAGCTATGTATGTGTATGATTTTTCAAGAACGTCTCTTTTTGGATTTCCCCTCCTCCTCCGTAGAAGTAATTTTTTATTCAATTATCAATTTTAGATTTAAGAGATCGCTTGACAGCTAGCCCTACAGTTCGATGGTAGCCTCAAGGATTTCTCTTATGTCAGTTCTTATCTAGAGTAGTTCGGCGAATCATATTTGCGATTTGCTGATGATTTCAGATCTATTGTACACGCAACATGTCACACTATTTTTTGTTTTGAGAAATAACATGTCACACTATTAGGTATACTATTTGGTAGTATTCTGTTCCACATTCTCAACATTAACCAGAATGACAGTTAAACCGAAATGAAAGTTACTCATTTTTGATTGTCTGACTGTTAACTTTAGTTGGAAACGACTTTTTCACCACACTCTTATATTACCAAAATAAAAGCTATCATGCTCTTAGAACAGAAAAATAACAAAATACTGAACAATTGTACTCAGAAAGGTAAACTGATGATGTGGTATCTTCATAAAAACACTCACTAAACATTTACTGCACCAATATTCTTCTTCACTCCTTTAAGCTTCTTTTACATTAGCTAGGTTGCATTAATTTCTTCTCTTTCATTCTTCTTTCCTCTCTTTCTTTCTTTTCGTGTACTCCCCCTTTGTTGTTTCCACCATTTGATTCAACTGATCAGAAAATCATCAAGAGAAGGATCATTCTTCTTGAAAGCTTTAGCGAGACTATTGTAGCGCCGTTCCAAAGACGTTTTCAAATCCTCCTTCACTTCTACCTGCTCCTCCAAGAACGTTTGACCATCTCTGTACTGACCAACCTCAAGGAACCCGTTAATGTATGCTTGACACGAGGTCAATATCCTCCGCGATCGCTCGTGGAAGTGTCCCCTGATCAAATCCTCAAAGTTTCTCAATGGGCTCTTCAGTAGGCGCGACATTGTCTTGCAGGACAACACGAATACTGTCTCGTTATATTCCTGTGGTTGCTCTTTGTAATCTGCAACTTCATCAGGCTCATTGAAAAAGGGCATTTCGTTTAGCACAAGCCCCTCAAGGGAAACCAAGAGTTGTAAAAGAGTGGATTGTTCCGGAACCCACATCTCGTTCCCTTCCCCATCCCATGTGTTTAGGAGGCTCAAACAGACATATCCGTTCTCATAAAGGTTTGGGTTGAGCCCGTAACCAAAAGACCAATATGTGACAGTGGGTGGACTGTTTGGATAGTCCGACGGGAAAAGGATGTCGAAGAAGAAGAGACCGTCATGGTATGGTGTCCCTGTTGGGCCCACAATTGCAGCTCTCATGAGCTCCATTCTTGTCTCGTAGACGCGCACGTAGATGGATTCGGGGAGATGTTCTTGTAGGATTTTCCACTCTTTCATGATTGCTTTGTACAATGTACTCCCCGATGCCACCTCTTTTTTACACTCCACGTATTTGTGATCAGAGGCATCTTTTACTACGTCAAATTGCGGGAATTCCTTCTTTACGCCATTTTTATCTTCAACGCCTGAAAATAAGCCGAAAGTGACTTTAATGTTAATTTGAGAATATTGACTTGTGTTGCATATGAACTACTGTTTCAGATTTACCAAATTGACATCATCATCTTCATCAACAAATCACAAGAGAAACAACTAGGGTTTTGCTTATACAAAAATACACACACAGTTAATACCCCCATACCCTTCTGGAATTGGTTGTCGTGTTTGTTTGCCACACATCAGGAGATTATTTGACTAACAAAAGCATTGGGTGAAGATGGACAAGTTCACGAAAGCATTGCAAGTTCTTGTATTGTTAATTTGAGTTTGACTAGTCAAATCATCCCCTTGAAATGCTTGGGGGAGAAAGCAATATAAGAAGCTACAAATACGACTAGAAACTTGAAACTTATTCACAAATATGACAGAAGACAAATATTTTTAAAATTGAGAGTATCAAGATTTAATTTTCCCTGAACATTCAGTACGACAGATCAGAGAGATACCCGAAGAAGAAGAAGAAGAAGCCATTGGGTTTGATTGCCGTCAAGATTGCCAGAATCAACAGAGAACTATGAATCAACAGTTGTTGTATTTCTTTATGTGGGATCTGTGAGTCCAATCGCTGCACTTGTAACCTAATATTAGTAGAACACGGAACCGTGCAAAGCAAGTAATAAACGTATATAACGTAATGGGTGGTTCGGCTTTGTATTCGGTAGTCAGACTTAAACCCTAATTTGAGATTTCAAAAATCGATTAGACTGCTCCAGGCCCGTCCAAACCCACTTGACTGAACCCGAAGTCCATCACATCCTACAACTTCATGGCCCGCGGGTCAGTA
Source organism: Linanthus parryae (assembly GCA_023055425.1). Lineage (NCBI taxonomy): Eukaryota > Viridiplantae > Streptophyta > Magnoliopsida > Ericales > Polemoniaceae > Linanthus > Linanthus parryae. Next base: position 119,370,298 of record JALGPY010000001.1, read on the forward strand.
CCATGTAAAGAAAAAGAAAAAGAAAAAGAAAAAGAAAAAAAACTCTACATCAGGTCGTGGATTCGAACACGGTTGACCACAAACACATAAATCTCAAACAAAAAGACATCCAAAAACAATTAAATCATTTCTCTGTTTTTCCGAGGAAAAACAATCAAATCACCTGGTTAACACAAACATCTTATTATCGATAACTGTAACATTTACCATCGTCAATAACACAACGATTTTTTCTTGAGCAAGTCAATAACACAACGGTAATTGTTTTTAGCAAGTACTACTACTTTTTTCGTAGCAAGTAGCTAATTAATTTAAATAGTAGAAATCAGTTCATAATAAATCTTAAATATGAGTATCATTTTTCTCTCAAAAAAAAAATAAAAATAAAAAATAAATATGAGTATCATTTTGCCTACTTTTGTAGTTTTCAACAAAATTCTGTGATTCTAACTCTATTAAGCCTTGCTTTTCTAAAAAAAATAAAAATAAAAACCTCTATTCAGCCTTAGACGGTGGGGGACTTAGGTGCCAATGCGGTAAATTCCCAAAAATCACTGGCGTGGCAAGATAGGGCAATTTATTTATAGTTTTATATTATTTGTGACTAGATGAAACCCCCGCATGAGGCCCTAGGTTCTTGTTTCGATTTTTGAAGTTTCTGGATAGAACATGGCCATCACTCGATCTGGCTTCCAAATGATGGCCATGTTCTCGGTAACCTCACTATCCGCTTTCATCCCGCTGAAAATCCAATCTCCTTTGAAGTTGCTGCTGTTAGATTTGAAAGACGAACATGATCTATCACATACAGATCTACAACATGAATTATAGCGGAATATTCATGTGTTTACCTTGTCTTCCTTAGCTCCTATGCACATCGGATGATCGTAGGATGCTTGCTTTCACGTGCCCACCTTTCTCCCACAGTCTAGCTCGAATCACTAGGACGAAAACTCTAATCCACACCAAGTTCCACCAGTGGAGGCTAGTTAGAGAGAGAGTCTAGGGTTTACTGTATTATGATCAGCACGTGATCCAGTAGCAGTATTATTATTATGACTCTCATAATAATGTGTAGGAGACTGTCTCCTTATATAGACAGACTTATACCCAATTGCAACATTACCCCCTGGGGTTTATGTCCTTGCTACTAACCCCATAAGGTTTGAGCTTGTCTCTCCTAACCCATAAGATTAGGATAATTGCATTGTGCACCCCACATGGGCGCACCAAATGCTAACATCTCCCACTCGCACAGTGGGGCTGCAAAAATATAATAGGTCTAGTCTCCCTCAATCTCCAACTATTATCATCTGCCAAAGTGTTTATGTGGCCTTGGTGTGTGACTGTGAGAGAACCTGCATTTCGGGAGTTCCATACTCTGAACTCATACGAGGCGAGCTAGCAGCAGGCGCACTCAACCTCAATAAATAATGCAATACATATATATATATATATATATATATATATATATATATATATATATATATATATATATATATATCGTATCCCCCATATTCTGTCAATTGTCATCTCGTAGACCATGAGTACCTACCTTGTCCTTAAGGTCGTGCATCAATGAGTCTACATCTCCTTTATTATATTCATATCCTGCATGATCCCATAAGATCTTGTAGGTGGGCCCAATGAAAATGATAAAGAGCGATGCAATGAGAATCTTCCTTTCCATCTATTGTCGATTTGATTCGGAGTCAGCTGCTTTCCTAGCAATGTCCTGTAAGGCCGAATCATTCATAGCCGTGAGGTGTCACACTAAAGTAGCACTACCTAACCGTCTCTCCCCGACATGGATAAAAGTACTAAGGGTATACAGTGTTAATCACTCTTATATGATCGACGAGGCTCACACGGCGAGGAATCTCAGGGACTAGTTCTACTCGCCACCTCATGTCACTCATCAGCACGCGTCATCTCATAAGATGTGCGCCATAGTGTTTGGACTCTAATTAGAGCACATGTCCTATCCCATAGGGACCACTATACAAATGTAAGTCCAACAGCCCATATGACTATTAACCCGAGTACTGAATATTGCACATATGCAAGTCGAAATCAGTTCTCTCATCTGGCTTTCTCTACGCAGATTATACATGGTTCGGGGTAGTAACCATGTTCGAATGGCCATAAACCAATCTCACCTTGGAACTTATTCCAATGCGACAAATGAATCCGTCTGACAGGGTCTTGCACTATTGATAGATGTCCATCTCTTGTCATAGGCCATGCGCTTCATATGACCTATCGTACCATAGGCTTCTAGCACTTATCGGGATTCTGTCTCATCTTCTACTCACCTGGACTATCCAAGATATCGTAAAGGCGGTTGCTCGTGGGAGGGAGACAACCTAGTGTCTACGCGACATGTTCTATGCTAGTACAGGATATGTAAGCGTATCATACACGTATCGAAACAACATGTAGCATGAATAAACAAATCCAATTAAAATCCAATTATCAATGTCTCATATGCTCATCAATCATATTGCCAGTGATCGCTACCGAGTCCCAATTTGCTAAAGCAATCCATAAAGGCGATTCTTATGTGGTTTAGGAATGGGAGGTGCCTACCTTTTGGCCCGTAGTCGATCTACTCCAAGACTACTCTTCAGGTAGTTATTTAACCTTTTGTGAAACAGTACCCTTTTCTATATGTTTGGCCTTATCAAAAGTACTGTAGCCGTACACTAGCACCACAGGTTGGTTGACAGCCCATAAGCTTATCAGAAACCTTCTTATCCAAACATGTTTATGCCCGGTGGTAGAACAGGCAATCGTGCTTCGCTTCCATGATCGATGGAGCGGTCTAAGGCGATTGTGCAACACTTATGCTGCAGTTCCATGCGATGTGTATGTCATCTAGCATGGACTATAGCCTGATTCGGATCCACGTGTATCTAGGTCCCCCACCCTAGTCAGCATGCATAGCTGTCTAGTCAAAGCATCATCTCCGATAGTCATAGCACGTGATCCTTCGTACAGAGTATCCTTTTGGTTGCAATCTAGTGTCTTAAGTTAGATTTCCTGAAATCCACTCTACCGATTGCATAAGGTTTGTGGGGTCTCAGTATATACCATAGTATATAGCAGACTCACACTGTATTGGGCACTTTGGTCATTTGGTCAACCTAGTATGGTGTCTTCTAGGGCACATATCCAGGCTCATAAAGTCCTGCAGCAAGCTATAGGAGTATCACATGGCCTCGGGTCCATAACATGGAATCGTTCAGAGTATCTTCTTGTTGTCCGCCTTATGCGTCAATAGAAGAAGTCCCTTTGAACGAACGAGAATGCATCTCGCCCTACTAATATCCTTCGTTACAAATCGAAAGGATAACCACCCTATGGTGGATGTGAAATAGCCCTTAGACTCTCCTGGAAAATAGTGTGTCATCGATAATAAGTGACGTGATCATCTACTCTCTACTACTGAGAGTGATATGCAGCGGTCTTTCATCCATTGATAAAATACTGCTGACTTTTAGAGGACTAGTTAAGACCATACATGGACTTAATCAGTTTGCACCTATTTTGCATTTGATCATACATCTCGAAACCCTGTGGTCGAGTCATACAGATCACCTCTCTGATTTCTCCATTGAGAAATTCAGTTGTCACGTTTATCGAGAATGGAGCTTTATTTCCATCATCACAACTATTACCGATATCTCTGCAAGTCGTATGCCTTACTATGCTTCCATCTGTGTCACTCTGAATGACCTTGGAAATCCATTCGTTTCCAATAGTCTAATATCCAGTCGGAAAAGTCAACCTATTCTTAAACTTGGTTGGTCTTTTACAGACTCTAACTTTTCTTGTAAAGATCACTTTTCATTCTTCATAATTAGGGAACGATAAGGCATTGTATTCTATCCTATCGTTTATGCAAGGTGATCCTTAAGACCATCCCTTCGATCTCAAGTAGTCGATGGGATATGCTCCTACGAGCAATTCCTTTGCATTGGAGGATCACAATTTGCTCTCACCCCTATGGATGGGCACCTCGCATAGAAAGTCACTCCCACTGTCCGAAGGATCCTTGAGGGGCTAATTCCTCATAATGGACTAAGGAACAGGGTATTTTCTAGCGGTTCCTCCATGCTCGCCGAGATCATCACCTCTACGAACATTCCCTTAACTATGGGCATCTCCTAAGAGAAAACATATATCTTGTGAATCCATTTGCGTTACACTATTATTGGCTGTTGCGTTTTGAATACGCAATTACCGAGAATACTCCGAATAGTATGGGAAGATATGTTACTCCATGAAGATACATTTCTTCCATCTAGGGTCTAAAATCCTTCTTGTCAGGTGATGAAATATCCTGGGGCAATATCCTAGGTTCATCGTCATCATCTTGCGTGGTGACTATCATGTCTTCCCCTTCGATGTCAAATCTTCGACGGGGTACGCTCCAATGAGCGCTCCTACGCAAAGAGGGTTCTTCTTCAGCATTATCATCATATATGATAGGTTGCTCACTAGGTAAGGCACTCCCATTGTTCTCAAGATCCATATGAATAAATTCCTCTTGAGTAGTGGTGAATTGAGTGTCATCTAGTGGTTCCTCTTCCTCGTGGAGAATGCCATCTCCACGAGCTTCTCCCTGACTAGGAAAATTTAGTTAGCTCATAAGCTGCCAATCCCTATGGCCTAAGGTGACCTCATATAGGTTGCCTTTTGGTCCTCATCTCGTAGGGCGTAGTGGCTACAGACTTGGTGGGTATTTGGTTGAGTACTCCGACAGACGTTTAATAAAGCCTCTCCTCAAGATATGGAACATGTAATTTGAATGTGCTATTATAGATCAAACCATCTTCAGGCAGTATCCTACTCCTCATATCCGCTACAGCATCCTGCTGCGGAGTGCGGGAATGCACAGCTGCCTTCCTACTCCTTTCCATCACATATCACTTGCTAAGATAGGTACTCGCAGTCTCATTCTGCATAAGGAGATATCCTTTTGTCCAGACGATTTTCTACCTTTTGTAGATACCTTTCTGAAGCACCCTTGTGCTTTAGACTTATGTGGCCCAAGCACACATAGTTGAGATGCGTACAATAACCTACGAATGTGATGGAGCAGTAAGCACCATGTATTTAGCTATTAACATTTAATGGAACACAAATACAACATAATGAATTGTTTGTAAAGATTCAATAATCCTTACTGCTTTACTGGATAGTTTGCCTTTCGCCTTTCATGTAAGGCAAGAATCACACACAGGTAAGGGTACCTTGGGCATATTCCAAGCAGGCCTACCTTATCTAGCCTGAACATCCTTTCCTGATGTAGTGTGTCTCAATCTAGCGCGCCACATATCATAATCTTAAGGCACAACCCTAGAGGTGATATCCAAAGATCCTGAGGCGTTATTCATGCTAGAAATCAAGAGTTCATAACCATAACATGACCAGTTCCAAAGAAAAACTGTGACCAAAACAAATTTTTGGTGGCTACTCCCTCAAAGATAATCCCATGGATCCTTAGACGAGAAGTTAGTGTCAGGTCTGGCCTTCTAGTCTTAGGAAAACATCCTTTTCCTCCTTTGCGTTTGCCTGTCTTGGGCTATTGGTCATGTACCAATGTTGCGCCCTCATTCCCTTATCCTTGCCCCCACCTGTTCCTCACTGGGGTAGGGACTAAATCTGCATATTCATACTTCATTCACAGCCTTTAGCAATCATATATTGCTTAGACTTCAGAAGTATGTTGAACTAGTATTCTTAGCAAGCACTTGGTTGCTTAGATCCTAGAACGGAGTGATGTTTGGTCTTATCCAAGCATCTTGACACTCTCAAAGTGTGTCATACAACGTTTCCATGGCACTTTCATGAAACGTGGCAGAGATAGCAACAAATTGCTAATCGGATAACTTAAACATCTCATCATAAACGACATGAATCACAGATGCTATAGTTGAGTACTAATCTCATATACTATAGTCGAGTGCCAATTTTTTTATGTTTTGAGTTTGATAGTTTAAGGCGGGATTTATGAGTCATTACTCACACCATTTAATGAGGAAAATGGCTAATGTGGATCCAAGATTCTTCTTTGGCTCATTCCTACAATCTTTGAATCTCAAAGTGGTCTAGAACTTGCTGATGAGGTCATTTCCCCACCTTGTCATAGCATGCTCTATGACATTTATCTTGACTGCCTCCCACTATTGGTTAGCCTAAAGATAATGTTCATGTGCTGCTGTGACAACTATTCATCACAGGTTCGACCATACTTGTAGGTGGTTTGACAAACTATGTCCAACGATTTGGTTACATAGTACGATGACTCGTCATATCGTTTATTGTCACTATTTTAGCCTTTACAGTTTTGATTTAGACACGATTGATCTTGAGACATTGCATAGGAAATTAATACTAGCATTTACTTAGCTCCGAAATAACATGATACATGATTAAAATTTTATAGTTCATCATAAGGACTCCACCAAAACCTAGTAGCAATTCTAGGAATAAAATATCGTCACTTATGATTCCCTATTAGTTTCAATCATGTATAATGTGAGCTCTTTTATTTTAGTTCCTTAGCATGCGAGGTTATACAGTTATATCCAATCACACGCAGTTATAACATAAAACAAGCACAAGCATAAATAAATATGCAATGGATGTTGCCCCTAAGGTGCACTCCCACTATTGAGAGTACTTCTTGAGCAAGTCTTAAACTTCACGCCTCATGGATCTCGCCTATCTCGAGTACTCCTCTTGAAGCTCCTTGGTTCGTCTATTTTCTCCATGCACCTTGCGCCATAGCTTTTGGTTTGGCCACCTCTCTTGAAGCTTCTAGTCTTCATTCTTCACTAACTATCTTATTTCTAATAAGAAGTAACCTCTAATAGGCGATTTAGATGAGAAGAGAAGACAATAGAGTATGTAGAGAGGCACGACGGGTAAGTCGTATTTTAATTGATTACATATTCGAAACCAAAACCAAATATAAAACCATCTAAGCCACATCCATGCATCAAACACATCCATTCAACCCACAACAGCATGTATAATAATAAAATAAACATACTGAAATTTTTTGGAAATTTCCAAAATTAAACAATAATTACTAGAATTTATTAAGCAATAAATCAATCAACTAATAAGATCGAAAAATGCTCCCAACTACCTAGGATCTCACCTCCTATCTTATAAGGCAGGGAAAAATGTCCTAAGTCTCCAGGAAAAATTTGGGCTCAAAACAGTTTGTTTAAGGACGTCTGGCTGCCTCAGGAAGTGTGCTAAACACTAAGTTTTTCCAAAAAATATGAAAAATATCCCCGAAAATAGGAAATTTAATTCTGAGCATGTAGGAAATAAATTGGCGAAAAATGGTGGCCGAAGGAGGGCGCACGCGCCGACGTCGGCCGAGTGCCACGTCAGCATGCCACGTGGCATGCCACGTCAGCCCTATGCTGACGTCAACTGCCGCGTCACTCTCCACGCAAGACGCCACGTCCACGTCAGCAGCCACGTGGTGACGTGGCACCGCCACGTCATCACGCCATGTCAGCCCTAGCCACGTCAACAGCCGCCGCAACCCTTTTGGCGCGTGCGGCGCGTGGTGGCGCTTGGCCGCGTGTGGGGGTGGCGTCGGTGGCGCGTGAAGCCGACGCGCCGCCTTCCCGGCCTCCGTTTCCGGCGATCCTTATACCGCTGGACTCGTCTTTTCACCCTGATTCCGATTATGTGTTCAAAACTCATTTTAACACCTTTTGAAAAAATCTTTTTACAGCTCAAATCTAACAGTTCAGATTTATACTGTTCCGAATCTTAAAATATTCATAACTAATTCTCTGTTCGTCCAGATATACAAAATTTATATTTGTGGAATCCTCGTGAAAAACCCTATCTAACCATATAGGTTTCACTAACAGATTATGAATTTTCAGAAACTCGATTTTCTACACTGATTCGGGTACGCATAACGAGGCACGAAAAACATGCCTAAGGCTTTGATACCAATGAAGGACGAACATGATCTATCACATACATATCTACAACATGAATTATAGAGGAAGGTTCATGTGTTTACCTTGTCTTCCTTAGCTCCTATGCACATCGGCTGATCGTAGGATGCGTGCTTTCACGTGCCCACCTTGCTCCCACAGTCTGGCTAGAATCACTAGGACGAAAGCTCTAATCCACACCAAGTTCCACCAATGGAGGCTAGTTAGAGAGACAGTCTAGGGTTTACTGTATTATGATCAGCACATGATCTCTACAGTAGTAGTATTATTATTATGACTCTCATAATAATGTGTAGGAGGCTGTCTCCTTATATAGACAGACTTATACCCAATTGCAACATTACCCCCTAGAGTTTATGTCCTTGCTACTAACCCCATAAGGTTTGAGCTTGTCTCTCCTAACCCCATAAGATTAGGATAATTGCATTGTGCACCCCACATGGGCGCACCAAATGCTTACAAGATTTGCTATGCTTGAAGCCTTCTGGGGATTACTGAAACTAGAGTCATTAGCCAGAGAGCTGGGGATACTTGTGCTTCTCTCGGGTTTGACAAATGCCTTGTTTCAGACCCTATTGGCTTTGCTAGAGGTTTATGGATGTTATGGGATACCACTAATGTTAAGTGTGATGTCATTGTTGTTTCCGAGCAGGAGATCCATGCCTCAATTCAGGTGCTTTCTCTACCTCTTCCTCAACTTTTTCTTAACACTCTTAATTATGCTAGTCCCCGTAATAATCTTAGACATACTCTTTGGAAAAAAATGTGTCATGTTACGTCCTCTCATGCTTTGCCTTGACTTGTGTTTGGAAAATTTCACGAGGTGCTCTCAAGTAGGGATAAATGGGGTGGTATAGGTCTCTCTAACAAAATAACATAATATTCCATGATATGTTGGCTGAGTGTGACTTACTTGATTTGGGGTTCTCTGATCTTAGATTTACTTGGACTAATGGTAGGCGCCTTCGTTACCTTATTCGGGAGAGGCTGGATATGTTATTTGCTAATCAATCTTGGCTGTCAATGTAACCCATGTGCCTAGAACCCACTGGTCACTTTCATATCCTCCTGTGTGCTAAGCTTCCTTCTGCCAGTGAAAGGAAGCCGTTTAAATTTGAAACTATATATGATTCCCTAAACCCTATGTTTGGGATGTGATTAACGAGGCTTGGACCCCCACTAGAAACTACCAGTTGTCCATTTCGTTCACCAAAACCAATTTGATAAGATGGAACAAAGAGTGTTTTAGGCACATTTTCCATAAGAAGGAATTGGTAAAGTGGTCAAAGGAAATGATGGTCATGATCTGGGTAAGCTCAAGATCTTTTTTAATAACTCTAAAAGTCCAAACTCCCTTGAAGCTACTGCAATTATATTTTAAATGCTTGAAGCCTCCGAAAGAGGATATATATGCACACACACACACACACGCAGGGCTGGCCCGTCTGCTAGACAGATTAGGTGTTCGCCCAGGGTCCCCAATTTCCAGGGGCCTCGTAGTATTTTTCTAGGAGTAGGGATGATGTTGTAAATTCATAATACAATGAAAATAAAAAAATTGTAAATAACATTTCGAAGAAAACTAAAAGATTTAGAAGATAAAATTGCGCAAGAATGGCGACTGATTTCTGGTCAACCATACCACAAGAACGACTAAGTAATTTGGGTCTCGTCTATCGAAAAAGATTTGTTTGAACAGCTGTAGTATGACGATTTGATCAGTAATTTTGCATCTACGAATGAAAAAAGAGGTAGATTTTTTATAAATGTTGTAACTTTTTTATTAGTGGGTAAGGTATTATGTCCCCCCCATATTTTTTACGAGTTAAAAAACCGAGTTATTAGTAAACGCGGGTTGTATGCCGCCCTACCGTTGAGTATTTTTTTAATTCACAATTATGTTTATGGTAAAAGGAGCCTCACTTTCAACCATCGCCTAGCACCCATGAAAGTCTAGGGCCGGCCATGCACACACGCGCGTCTCTCTCTCTCTCTGTCTCTCTCTCTATCTTATATATATATATATCTGTGTGTGTGTGTGTGTAAGTTCACAGGTTTCATAGGCTTGAATACATAGCTATTTCAGGGGCTACAAACAATGTTCAAAGTCTTGAAACTGTCTGACCTGTATGCATATTCTAAGGGGGAGTTTTTCTAAGTTCTTCTGATCTTATTCTAACTCTCTCACCCCTATATGTGATCTGTTGTTACTTGATGATGAAAAACAAAAGCTTATAATTCTCATAGACCTCATTTTTTTAACCTGTTTGACTTAGTTTTGCAGGGAAATTTTATTTCCTAGTTTGCAGGATTGGTTTCCTAATCAGGATCTTGCAGGAAAGGAAACATGGAGAGAATGTGTTTATGTGATTAATCAGATACTCTTGACAGCTTCTCAATCTGTTTAAAGATAAGACCATAACAATATCTCTAAATATTATGATCAACTATCCGTTGGAGAAGGCTGTTAAAAGAGTCAAAGTTGTTGCCTACAAAACATGAAGTTTGTTGCTGAAAATCAGGGAAGTTTTGCAGAGCATCAGAGCTGTATAAGTAGAGATTATTTTGAAGCATCAAGAACAACACTCAATGGGAAAGAAGAGAGACACATTTCAGGATTGACAAGCATCAAAGAAGCACATCATTCTCACAATCCATCTCACAGAAGATCACTGCATTCTTCACTGCAGTTTTACACTTCCAGTGTTCTTGTTACTTGTACTCAATTTGTATATCATTCTTATACTACTTCTAGCTCTCATTCTCAAGCACTGTTCAAGGTTAACAATAGAGAATTCTTAGTTAATAAGTTAGCTAGAGCAGGTACTAGATAGGTTAGAGAAAACCACTTGCTGTAACAGAGTAAGGCTTATCTATGTGCTTTAGATCTAGGGCTTAGATTTTGATTAATAAGAATTGTGTTGAAAATCCTGCAGGGAGAAGATCCCTGAGGTAGAGACGTAGGTCCAAGTGGACTGAACTCTATAAATCCAGTGTCTTTTGCATTTAAATTTTCATTCTCATACTTAGTTTTTACATCATTCAAACTAGTCTGTTTTCAAGGGTTTGAAACTCTTTTCATGGCCTTGAAAAAGAATTGTCTGTTTTCACTTTAAAAGTGTCTCTCTTCAAAAGCTTGAAACTGTTTTCAAGGCCTTGAACTTCATTGCTCTTCACAGAAATTCTTATCTTTGCTAGTTTTACAAAAATTTGGCATACTCTATTCAACCCCCCCCCCTTCTAGAGTATTTGTGCTGCATTTCTAGCTGCTTAATCCCCTTTCAATTGGTATCAGAGCTTGTATCGCTGTATAGATTTAACCATATGGTGATCATGAGTACTGCAGATGATGGTAGTTTCTCACAGGGAAGAGCTGTTAACAAAACTCCTCTATTTTGTGGAGATAATTTTGCTCACTGGAAAGCCCTGATGAAAATATTCATCATTGATCAAGACATAGAGCTATGGACCATTATTTTGAATGGAACTCACACTTTCTACACAGAGAAAGATGGGATTAAAACTCCCAAATCTGAAGACCCTCTTTCTTCATCTGAATTAGAACAATTCTCTAAGAATTACAAAGCTATTAACATCTTGTATTGTTCTTTGAGTACAAATGAATTCAACATGATTTTAGGCTATAAGACTGCCAAGGAGATATGGGATAAGCTTGTGGTGACATTTGAAGGAACCAGTCAAGTCAAGCAAACCAAGATCAACATCTATCTCAGACAATATGAGCTATTCAAGATGAATGCAGATGAATCAATCAGAGACATGTTCAAAAGGTTCACACACATAGTCAATAACCTTGATTCACTTGGAAAGCATATTTCCAATGAAGAAAATGTGAGGAAGATTCTGAGAAGTCTACCAAAGGCAAAATGGGAACCAATGAAATACCCTGTTTTGTGACTATGGGTATTTTGTGATATTATTATATGTGTTGGAAGTCAAATTTAAATGTTGGGAGTTAATTATAAATGTTTGCTTGCGTTTGGGGTCTTTGTGACTTTTATCTTAAGTTTTTTTAGTGCCTTTTAATTAAATTGGGGGGAGGTGGTTTTCTTTTTTCCTAAACTTGTGGTGCGAAAGTGTCTTTTCTAACAGATAGATATCATATTTTGACCCAAAAAATCTCAACTAACGTGAGATTCTTCTCATTAATCGGATGAGAAGAAAATCTTCGTTAAAATTCTTTCAAAATTCATCATCATCATCATCATCATCATCTCAATCCCTCTCTATCTCTCACGATGTCTCTCTCCCTCTCCCTCTTCTTCTCTTCTTTGATTCCATCAAAGTGTTGGGTCGTTTCTGACCCGGTTGATTCCGACAGATTTATCGTCGTCATCTCCGCTAGCAAGCTTCATCTCCGTAACTTAATCACTCGAATATCTCACATCTCACGTAAGTAACAATTTACTCATTAATTTCAGATTTTTTTTACTCACTTTGATTCCCATTTTCACCACGTAGAACATCTCTAATCACGATATCCGTTGTTCAAGTGATTATTCATAAACCCTAGTTTATGTAAGGGGTTAAATCAAGCCGAAACAATAAGATTAACTAGTGTTTACCACTTGTTTGATGTGAGTATTCATGTTGCATTAGATTTTGTTTGAATACGGGATTAGCTAGATGCTTTGGAGAATAGTTGTATGAAAATTGATAATTACCCGTATGTGTGTTTTGGGTGAAATTGGAAACTTGAAACTAGTGTAACTTTTGACCTAGGAATCGAAATTCGGATTCGTTTGAGGCTAAACTTATTATTCAGAGTGTTTTGAATCTAATGAGACTGTTTTTGAGCCATAATATGTTTGGGAAGTTGTAGTAATAAAGCTGGTGAGGTTATGTTAGGTTATGTACACATTAGGTTATAGGATTTTGGGGCAAGATTTTGGGTTTGATTTTGAAGTATGAATTTAGTGGGATGTTGGGTTGGTTTTAGAACCCTAAACCGTTGGGTTTCATGTGCATGTAATATAGCTTAGTATTTTTATTACTAAAAATTGTAATTTAATTAGAGTATTGTTAACTTGTAGGCGACGAATTCACCGACGACGCGTACGTTGAGTACTACGATTGAGTCGCTGCAATCGCTTGCAAACGAGGTGAGTAAACATACCAGGCCTAGTGTGCCTAACTCCCTTCGTGTCAAATGATTTCTTCCTACATGTCTCAAAATGAATTTACGTGATATGTGCTTATGTGTCATTTAAACATCTGATTTTACTCGTAAATGCTTTTTGTGAAAATAACACAATAAGTTAACAATTCATGATAACGTAAAGTGGAAGAGTTGTGCGGGATTGTCTTATGGTTACTATTGGGCTTGGTTGGGTTATACCCGGCCAATTAATTGTATTTAATCCGGTTGCAAGGCCCCGGATCGCTCCTTGTACCCTTCTGACCGCAAGAAGTCTGTAAGGGGGTGTCGACACTTAAGGTCCTGGATGCTTGCGAAGTGATTGGTTCTTCCCCGTATCAACTAATTGTAATTGTGAACTTTTGGATTTGATGATTATTAATGGAAAAAGAATGAGTATGAGATTTTGAGATTTCCCAACTTGGATATTGAACTCTAATTTGCGAAGTGTAATCTCTCATGTCTTCTTACAACTGTCAATCTTTATTTTCCGCTGTGTTTAAAGAGAAAATACTCCATGAAAAGTTGGTTACCTTTTTACAAATTGCCTCTTAATCATTTTACATGCTTGGGTGTTTGCTTACCAGTATTTATTGCTGATTTTGTACTGTGGTGTTTCCTTTTCTTTTCCTGCACCACAGGTCTATATGATGAGAATTTAGCTTAGCGGAGGACGCGGATCATCACCTAGAGATTAGTAATTTCATTTCTTTAAAAGTAGAACTCATTTGTTAGATAATAACACACTAGTTTGTTAAGCGCCCATGTTTGAGGCAGTTTTTGAGTTGTAATAAAGTTTTATTGTTTAACTTTTAATTTAGTTTGCTTGGGATCCACTTTTAAATTTTCTTGTATCCGGGTTTATTCTCGGGTACGGAGTGACACCCCCCAGGCCTCCGGCTTGGTCATTTTGGGGGTGTTACAAGTGGTATCAGAGCGGGCAATCCAAAAGGAAACTAAAACCTGTAGGGAAACTTAAAATGGACGTAGGAAGAAGAAATTAAAATCGGTGACGCCGTTGGGATTTGGGTAACCTTGAATAGGTCTATTATGTGTGTAAGCTTTAGAGAATAGGCTTAGGAAGCAAGTATTTCCACCCACCCTCTCATAGCTAAGAGCTTTGGCCTACCCGATTAGCTAAGTATTGGGTTTGAGGCTTCTCATTGGAGTTTAGGTTAGGTGTTTACCGTTTGGGTGATCAAAAATTGGGGAGATTGTATTCTCTAGAGTATAAGTGCGTTTTAGGTGTCTTACCCTTAAAAATTTTGGGGCCTTGTGATAACTCCATATTTGGAGTTATATTCTTATATCTTTCCTTACCGTTTTGCGTGTATTCCGATGCGCTTTGATGAATTTTGGATCATTTCTTGCTAAATTTGAGCATGTTGAGTCTTTGCACGTTAATGATGAGTCCGGGCACTTTTTGCATTAATTTTGACTATATTTTATCACGTTTGATCTTCTGGTATGTTTCTCGTGTTGTGGTTTTCAGGAACCGGGAGCTTGGGACGTGACATTGGAGCAAAAGTGAACTTCGGAAAAGTTGGAGGCTCAAAGGGATGCTCGGGAAGTGAAGACGAAAGGAAAAAGAGCAAGAAGATGAAGTTTGATTGGTGGAAGACCAGAAGTAATCGTACGTTTACCTCAAGGTAATCGTACGATTACCTTCACTCAGAAGTAATCGTGCGTTTACTATTGGGTAATCGTACGAGTACCTTCAGTGCAAGTAATCGTACGATTACATCAAGGTAATCGTACGATTACCTCTGCGGCCAGGATCGGATTTTTGGGCTATTTTCGCTATTTCGGCATATTTTTGAGAGTTTTGAGCCACGGAAGACTTAGGAAACATTGGGGAACGTGTTTGGCATCAGAACACACATTAGGAGACGTGCTTGGAGAGCTTGGAGCTAGGTTGAAGAGCTTGGATCATCCGTTTGGCTTCTAATCTTCGTTTCTTCTCTAGTTTTTCATATTGGATCATGATACTTTGTATTTTGAACATGATTATGAGTAGCTAAACCCTTATTTTGGGATATCTCGTAGGAGACTAGGGTTTGATCACTACACTTGTGATTTATGGATTTGCTTGCATGCTTTTGAGCTTAATTGATGATTTCTTCTCTACTTATGTGTATTTTACGCATTTGATTTATCTTTTCTATTGGTAGACGTATTAATAGGATTGTGCTAGGTTATGAACGATAGAGGAATCTACGTTTGTTGCCCGGAAAATTGAAATACACACTAGCCGAATCTAGGGTTGAGGAATCTTGCTAGTTAGCTAAGAACAAGAGTAGAATTATCATCGTAATGCGTGTTTGAACTTGAGTAAGCTAGAGGAATCAGTTACGATAGTTTAGGCATAGTTATTGGTTGAGACATCTTCAATATAAAATTGGTCGTTTAACTAGAATAAGAACTCATCGTGTTAGTAGAACATAAATCCAACGTAGTGTGACATACCTAGTTATCCGTAGAGATATCCTGAATTTGATCAATCTTGATAAACATCAAAATCAACTCGTGCTTATTAATCTTGAAATAATTCTTTGAATTATTTGAGACAATTGTTATTTTTAATTATTAGTAGAAATAGAACAAAACAACTGCGCTTTGCCCACATAAAGAATAAATTTAGTAGTTAATTTACACGAAGTCCCTTGGGTTCGACAAACCGGACTTTTCCGATTATTACTACACCGACAACTGTGCACTTGCATTTGGAGCGTGTCAAGTTTTTGGCGCCGTTGCCGGGGACTTCTAATAAATTAGCTATTATTTTTCTCTTTAGGGATTTACTTTTCAGTTTATATTTGTTACTCACCTGTTTTGTGTGTGTGATCCGTGTTTCAGGTCTGATTCATTTGGTGCATGTCACGTTCTAGAGACGAGCCTTTGCATCCAACACTTGAAGACCCGGAATCCTTATTGCGAGCACAGAATAGAGACAAGAGGAAAGCAAATTCAGTTCAGATGGACGAGCAAACTAGAGCTGAGTTTGAGAGGTTCCGCAAAGGCCTTGAAGATGCGGAAGCAGCTAGAGCTGCTGCTGTGGAAGATGCAGCAAATCGAGCAAGGGAAACTGAGCAGCTTAGGGCTCAAATGGCTGAGATGCAGGCCATGATTGATCGCATGAATCCCCCAAATCCACAACAACTCCCTGGTGCAGAAATAGTTGATAGAAACAATGGAGGAGTTAATGGTGGAAACAACGGTGGCAATGGGAACAATGGGGGTAATAATCGGAACAATAACGGCCGGAATGAGGTGGAGCAGGTCAACAATGCTGAGGAGGATGAACGTCCTTTGGTGGACTACTTCAGGACTACACCGGAGGGATATCAGCCCACCATTGTCAGGCCGCAGATTAATGCCGCGCATTTCGAGATTCGCCAACCGTTGATCAATATGGTTAGGGATGAGTGCTTATTCACTGGAGCCCCGAGCGATGACCCGCATCAGCACTTGCTCAATTTCGAGCAAATTACTTCTACCATGTATGACCAGAGAGTTCCAATCGAGACGATAAAGCTCATGCTTTTCCCCTTCTCTTTATCGGGAAAGGCAAAGACATGGCTTATGGAACTTCCAGCAGGCATCATAGTTACACGGGCAGATTGTAGCAGAGAGTTTCTCAGGAAGTATCTTCCACCATCCAAGGTTGCTCAACGGATGGCTGACATAACCAAATTTAAACAGCAGGAAGATGATTCTCTGGGTGACACGTGGAGAAAGTTCAACCAACTCCTTCGCAGATGTCCTACTCACGGAGAGCCATGGTATAAAATTCTTCACTACTTTTACAATGCTTTGGACAGGGAGACTGCTAGTGAACTAGACATGATGGCTCAAGGAAATTTTATGGGGATGGGACTACACAGATGTCGTGATTTGCTAGATAATGTAGCAAAACGTGAATCCACGAGGTCTGAAACTCGTAGAAGCGCGAAATCAGATGGGGCATTGGTTAGTCAGATAGAGTCTATGGTGGAACAGAAATTTGAACATCAGATGGCAGTGATGACGTCGGCTTTCAGTCATTTGAATCCATCGGCACAGGTGAAGTCAGTGGGAGAGATGGTAGCAGATGCAAATCAGGGATATGGGGATGGCATTGAAGACGTGAATTACATGGGTCAACAAAGACAGCAGCAATGGCCAAACACCTATCATCCCAACAATCGCAATCACCCCAACTTCAGCTATGCCAATCCGAATTGCGGCTTATATGCGCCAGGTCATAGGCCAAATGTTCCGTACCAAGCTCAGAGACAGGCTCCACAACAACAGGCTCCAGCCCCATCCTCAGAAGAACAAGATACAAATGCGATGTTGAGGAAACTGTTAGCTAGCAACGACAAGATTGAGAGTAAAATTGTCGCAATGGAAGCCTCGTTAAAGAATCATGAAACACAAATTGGCCAAATAGCTAATCAGAATCCTCGACTTCCACCAGGTATACTTCCGTCCAACACTATTACTCCAACTGAGCAATTGAAGGCTATTACTACTCGTAGTGGGACCACTACCCAGGATCCCCCATATCCTACCCATGCGCGAGCTGAGGCGACTAAGGCCACTGAAAAAGCCTTGGATGAAGAGATTCCCGTGCCTACCGTGATTCCCCAATCAAAGGACACGGTGAGGAAGTCGGATGAGAAACAGAAGCCAAGGGAGGAATACAGTGTGCGAGTGCCATACCCGCAGAGATTGAAGAGTCAAGAGGATGCCAAGCATTTCAAGAAGTTTGTGGATATCTTCAAGAAACTGCACATTAATATACCTTTTGCGGAAGCCATTTCACAAATGCCTAAATATGCCAAATTTCTCAAGGACCTCCTTTCTAATAGGAGGCGCATGGATGACTTTGAAACCGTGACTCTGAATGAGGAGTGTAGCGCGGTCGTGCAAAAGGCGCTACCAAAGAAGATGAAAGATCCGGGCGGTTTCATCATTCCTATTACATTGGGAGATGCGTTTCATGGGAGGGCATTGTGTGATCTTGGTGCAAGTATTAATTTGATGCCCACATCGGTTTTTGAGCAACTTGGTGTGGGAGATCCTAAGCCTACTAGGATGTGCTTGCAGATGGCTGATCGCACTATAAAACGCCCCAGGGGTGTTTTAGAGGATGTATTAGTGAGAGTTGAAGGACTCATCTTCCCAGCGGATTTTGTGATCTTAGACATGGAGGCTGACGATGATGTTCCTCTTATTTTGGGCCGCCCATTCCTGGCTACTGGGAGGACTATCATTGATGTGGCCAATGGAGAGGTGACTATGCAGATCAACGATGAGAAGGTGGCCTTCAATGTATTTGAGGCTATGAAGTTTCCCGCATACGCGGTGAGCGAGCAGTGCTTTGGGGTGGAGGCATACACGCCAGACGAAGAGGACGATATTTTGTTGGAGCAACTATATGAGGAGCTTGCTCTACTTGATTCCAGCGAGAAAGAGCAAGCCTTAGATGTGCATTGGCGCCAACCATTACCCCTCTTTAATGAGGGAAGCAGGAAGATTCTTACTCCTTCTCTTATTACTGCTCCTGTTTTAGAATTAAAGCCTTTACCTGTTCATTTGAAATATTTGTACTTGGGATCTAATGAGACTTTACCTGTGATTGTGTCTGCATGTTTGGACAGGGAACAGGAGGAGCAGCTTCTCAAGGTACTACAGGAGAGAAAGGCAGCTATGGGATGGACCATAGCAGATATCAAGGGGATCAGCCCCACAGTTTGCCAGCACAAGATTCGGCTCATGGAAGATAAGAAGCCGGTAGTTCAGTTTCAGCGCCGCCTCAATCCTCACATGCAGGAGGTGGTGAAGAAAGAGGTGCTTAAATGGTTGGAGGCGGGCATCATTTATCCCATTTCCGACAGCACATGGACTAGCCCGGTGCAGTGTGTCCCTAAGAAGGGAGGTATAACTGTGGTGGAAGGGGAAAAAGGTGATCAGATTGCTACTCGTACTGTTACTGGGTGGAGAGTTTGCATGGATTACCGCAAGCTCAATGATGCCACTTTGAAGGATCATTTTCCCCTCCCATTCGTTGATCAGATGCTTGATAGGCTGGCACGCCATTCTCATTATTGCTTTTTGGATGGGTACTCCGGGTACAACCAAATAGCAATTGAGCCAGCTGACCAGGAGAAGACGACATTCACTTGTCCTTATGGGACTTTCGCTTTTAGACGCATGCCTTTTGGGTTATGCAACGCACCTGCTACGTTTCAGAGGTGTATGATGTCGATCTTCTATGATATGATGGAGCAGAACTTTGAAGTGTTCATGGATGACTTCTCGCTCTATGGTGATGGATTCGAAGACTGCCTGCAACAGTTGGCCCGGGTTCTGGATAGATGTATTGACACCAACCTAGTGCTCAACTGGGAGAAGTGTCACTTCATGGTTACTGAGGGTATTGTTTTGGGCCACAAGATCTCCAGCAAAGGATTAGAGGTGGATAGAGCCAAGATTGAGGTTATTGAGAAGCTTCCTTACCCTACCTCTGTCAAAGGGGTAAGGAGTTTCTTGGGACATGCAGGGTTCTATCGGCGCTTCATTAAAGACTTCTCGAAGATCACGAAGCCTTTGTGTGGATTGCTTGAGAAGGATGCAGTTTTTGATTTTAATGCGGAGTGCAAGTCAGCTTTTTATTTGCTCAAGGAAAAGCTGATTAGCGCGCCTATCATCACCACACCAGACTGGACCCTACCATTTGAGCTCATGTGTAATGCTAGTGACTATGCGGTGGGAGCAGTTCTGGGCCAGCGGAAAGATAAGGTAGCTCACGTCATTTATTATGCCAGTCGTACTCTTAATGATGCACAGGTTAATTATGCTACCACGGAGAAAGATATGTTGGCAATCATATTTGCGTTGGACAAGTTTCGTCCATATCTTGTGGGTTCTCAGGTGACGATTTTCACGGACCATTCAGCCCTCAAGTATCTTCTCACCAAGAAGGACACCAAGCCAAGATTGATCCGGTGGGTTTTATTGATGCAAGTGTTCGATGTGGTAATCAAGGATAAAAAGGGAGTAGAGAATGTGGTTGCGGACCATTTGTCAAGACTGGAGAACGATAAGCAGGAAGATTTGCCTATTCGAGAGGATTTTCCAGATGAGCAGCTTATGGTTGTGGTTGCAGCTGTGCCTTGGTTTGCTGACTTGGCGAATTTCAAGGCACTAAACATTGTACCCAAGGACATGAGTTACCACCAGAGGAAGAAATTCTTTGCGGACGCGCGACAATACTTCTGGGATGATCCTTATCTGTTCAAGCTGGGAGCAGATAATGTATTGCGGAGGTGTGTTGCGGAACCGGACACGTTAGAGATCCTTAGACACTGCCACGAGTTGAATTGCGGGGGACATTTCGGCAAATCACGCACAGTTGCTAAGGTACTTCAGAGTGGTTTCTTTTGGCCAACTTTGCATAAAGACGCCCATCTATTTGTGCAGCAGTGTGATCGGTGCCAAAGAACAGGTAATATCTCTAACCGAAATGAAATGCCTCAAAATTTCGTGTTAGAAGTAGAACCGTTTGATGTGTGGGGAATTGATTTTATGGGGCCATTCCCATCGTCTCTTGGTAATCTGTATCTTCTGTTGGCGGTTGATTATGTCACCAAATGGGTGGAGGCTCTGGCGTGTCCAAAGAATGATAGTGCTACAGTCGAGAGATTCTTACGCAAGAATATATTCACAAGGTTTGGAACGCCTAGAGCCATTACTAGCGATGAGGGATCACACTTTGTGAACAAGGTTTTTGCCAATACCTTGAGCAAGTATGGGGTAAAGACACACAAGATCTCATTGGCCTATCATCCACAATCCAATGGTCAAGCTGAAGTGTCTAACCGAGAGATAAAGGGGATTCTAGAGAAAACTGTCAATCCAGGACGCAAAGACTGGGCTCTACACTTGGATGACAGTTTATGGGCATACCGGACTGCATACAAGACTCCCTTGGGCATGTCTCCCTACCAGCTCGTTTTCGGGAAATCGTGCCATCTGCCGGTGGAACTGGAGCACAAAGCGTTTTGGGCGCTAAAGAAATTAAATTTGGATGCTAAGCTCTCTGGTGAGCAAAGGAAGCAGGCATTGCTTGAGTTAGAAGAACACAGGTTGATGGCATATCAGAGTGCCAAGATCTACAAAGAGAGGACCAAGCAATGGCATGACAAGGATATCATTCCACGAGATTTCAGAGTGGGCCAGAAGGTATTGATATTCAACGCCCGACTGAAATTGTTTCCGGGCAAGCTGAAGTCAAGGTGGAGTGGTCCATTTACAATTACAGAGGTTTACCCATGGGGATCGCTCGAGGTAGAAGCTGAGAATGGGAACAGGTTCAAGGTAAATGGACAGCGAGCAAAACCGTACGTGGACGGGAATTTCATTGGGGTTATCGAGAGCCTCAAACCAATTCCCGATATATGAGCTCATCTGAGGTAACTTGGTCGGGCCGTCGACCTTAAATTACAAAGCGCTTGTTGGGAGGCAACCCAACCTATTTATTGCATAGTGTAGATTTCAATACTGTCTTGTTATTTTATTTTGTTCTAATTATTTTAGAGGTGCGAGAGAGTGGATTTAATATTTCCAATGAGTATGTGCAGGAATTCTAGGTGGAAGGCCTATTCCGGGTCCCCCTTCTTGATACGCGAGTGAAGAATTGCACGAAAAACGAGAAAGAGCAGGCCAAAACGCGTATCGGGACCCGGAATGAAGAAATAGATGATTGACGCCATTCCTACACTTACTCAACACACGCACCTGGGGGAGATCAAGTTCCTGGACTCCCCTTCTTGATATACGCAAAGAAGACGTAAAGAAATTGAGAAAGCTGGCACAATGGCACGGATTACGAGGTATATTTTTGAAGACAGGACTGTGAGCTGATTTGAACAGTGCCATAGTGTGGCGGTGGTCGAGAGCTTTCTGTGGATAGGTGGATCGCGTATATCGGAGTCCGGACGAAGAAGTTATGCCAAAAAGGATGTTGCGAAGAGGAAAAAGGAGCCGAAAAGCATCCGGAATTGCCAAACGGGTCTTTGGAATGATCAAATTGAAGGATAAAAGGTTCCCCGGACATTGGGAACCTTTGGTTACGTAAATGGAGTCTCGAGGTCGAGGAGATCTATGACAAAGCAAAGAAACGAGCAACAAAGACGAAAAAGGATGCTAAAAGGCGTCCAAAAGCATCCGGAAATGCAAAACGAGCCTTTGGAAGCGCGAAATTGAAGAATGAAAGGTTCCCCCGACTTTGGGAATTTTTCTACACGAGAAGAGATCCCGCACTCCCCATCTTGATGAAGGTGATTGCAAAATTTTGAAGAAAGCGACGAATTTGGCACATTTTGGGTATTTTTCGCGTAATTAGGCGATAATTGAGGAAAGTCGGGGAAAACGATCCGGAAACGGGACGTGATTTATGTGAGCAAGACTTACGTCGAAAAAGGGATCCAAAGGTGCAAAAATCACACTCATCGGAGGTCGGGATCAAAACACGAGGTAAAGGTTATATTTGGCTAATAAAAAATTTTTTTCCCCTGCACAAAAGTAATCGTACGATTACCTTGAGGTAATCGTACGTTTACTTTTGCCTTAGAAAAATTTTGGAATGTGGTGGAAGCAGATTGTTTAGCTAGGTCGCACGACCTAGCCACTAGGTCGCACGACCTAGCCACTAGGTCGTACGAGGTAGTAATCGCACGATTACTTAAAAGTAACCGCACGATTACTTTCAAGTAATCGTACGATTACTAAAGTAATCGCACGATTACTTCTGAAGGGTCAGACACACTGGTTGAAAAAAAAAATATATATTTCTATCTTTTTCCAAACCCTTCGTCGGCCTACTCCTTCGTCCCTCTGCAACTTCCACCACCTCCACCATCACTCCATCATCACCACAGCCGTCCGTCCTCTCCAGCCAACACCACAACCGCCGCCAGATCTCTCTCTCTCCACCGCAGCATCATCCCCTCACACCCGCCGTTCGTCCTCAACCCCACCTCCACTAAACACACCGCAGCATCATCTCTCTCTCTCTCTCCACCACGTCCCCGACCAACAAGCAACAACAGCCCGGCCATCACCACTGGTCAAGAGTGAGCTTCAGTTCGGGGTGTTTAGTGGTGAATTGAAGAAGGAGGCCAAGTTAGGGTTCTTGAGGAAGAATCTGAAATTGGGCGAGATTGAGGTCGAATTCGAAGAAATTGCATTCGGGGTTTTGACGGGGACACCGCAAGGAGCAAAAGGCACACATTGATTGAAAAATTCGGAAGAAAAATTTCGGCGACCCGAAAACAGCCCGGGTTGTCGAAATTCTGCAAATTCGTGCCCGTAAGACTTGCTCCGGGCACGTAGGTACGTCCTAATCTCTCTCGCAATTTCAATACTCGAGTCTAGGCACGATTGTGTAAAAGCCCGGTTTAATTTTCGTTGCGCTTAGTAGCGTGCTTGGGGGCGATTGCTTAGAGTCCTAGGATTGCGTGCTTACGTGCTTAACTGCTTCATATCTGTACACATCTTGTCACTGTGCACTTGCTTTTGTCACGTTAATTGCTTTATCTTGTTATACTTGCTTTGGTCAAAATGAGCAAACGTGCTAGAATGAGTCGTGATAAGGACCCCGACTACACATTACCCGGGGCGAGTGTGGTGGCAGAACCTGAGAGTGGGTCTGAGTCTGATGGGGGTGACACGGGTGGCCAATTGGTCATCCCGTTATCCCCTGACCTTAGGGTTTTTCATACACCCGTTCCATCCCAATTGCCCCCATTTAGAAAGGATCGTGGTCATAAGCCGGATGACGAAAAGCTGGAAATTGATAGTGGCGGGGTCTTTTGCGATTATAGGTTTATTTCGGCGAATGCCCAGGGTTTTTACCGATCGAACCCTAGGATTAATAGAGGTGTCCAGGCCGAGAAAATCTTCCCACTTGAGGGAGTGCCTGAGGACCTACAAAAGGTCGCGAAGACTGAGAACTTTGCGGGGTGGATGGAGTTAGTGAAAAAGAAAGCCAGTTCTGCACTGACTCGTGAGATTTATGCGAATGCGAGACACACCGATGAGGGTGAGACGTCTAGGCTCAATGACCCTCGTGTGATTTATTGTCGTCGGAACTGGCTAGTTTTGTCTTCTGAGCGCATCGCCACAGCACTTAAGTGGCCCCCGTTGACAGAGCCGTGTCAATTTAAGATTTATCTGCAGAAAGACCAGCAGACGCTCATTAATGAGGTGTCGGCTTTTTGTTTTGCGGGAGTGCCAGGAGCCGACTGGGATAGGTCTAAAACTAATATCAGACATTGGAAGATCCCAGTCGGATACTTGCTGCCTAAGCCAAGGTGGCTCATTGAGCTGTTAGAGTCATGGGTGTTGGGAGTTTCGGCTCCCAATTACGTTGATTTTGAGGTGTGTCTCATGGCTCTGTGTCTATCGAGGGGGCATCGGATAGACATTCCTAGGCGGATCTTCCTGTATTTGCACGAGAGGTATGAATCGAAAAACAAGAAGTCTGCGGGCCATAGTTTCTTACTCATGCAACTAGCTCAGGATTGCAGGGCCAGCGTGCCTGAGGAAGAGCTAGACCTCAAACCCAAGGCTCCGAGAATGTTTGACAAAATCCCGGACCCGTTGAAGGATGTAGTGGTGATGGAGGCAGGAGCTAGTTCTAGACCTCGTAAAGGAAGGGCTAAGAAAAGAGCCCCTTCCTCGCGTGCAGCTCCCACGCCTCCAGCTCCTACTCCTCCAGCTCCTACTCCTCCCGTTCCACCTCAGCCTGTACCTCCACCTGTCATTGACCCTGGCCAGCCGAGTGTGAGCTTAGCGGACTTGATGGCCGAGTTGAGATTGACCAGGACTATGACCCTCACATCCCAGGGTCGGTCCCGTGACTATGTTGCTGACATGAGTGCTAGGCAGTTTGAGCATCATCGCAGTAGCATGCGTAACTTAGGACAGGGACTACGTCAGGTGAGTCTGCATCAGCACCGTCAGGACCAGTGGTTAGAGGCATTGGCCACTCATGTGGGATTCCCGAGAGATCAGTGGCCTAGTGGCCAAGAGACCTACCCTGGTGCCTACGAGTACCATTCGGATGCCTATTCCGGAGACCAGGACCAGGACGACGAGGATTCGTCCGAGTAGACTTACCACCCCCTGCATTTGAATGCTGAATCTTTTCGCTTGACCTATGCATTCGTTGAGGACAACGACGCGTTCAAGTGTGGGGGGGTTTCTCAGCCTTTATTAGCCAAGTCCGTGTCTGCATTCACCAATTACATATAGGTTGTTTGTGTCGTATTGTGAGTCTGTTTTTGTAGTCCGTGTCGTGTTTATATATATTGTGTGTGTCGTATTGTGAGTATTTTATGTTTAGTGCACGTTTTATTTAATTGAGTCCACCTACCCAAATTGAGTCAGTTTCGAGTCTTCTTTCGAGTCGGCCCATGCATGTAGAGTAGGAAATAATATCTAAAAAAAAAAAAAAAAATTGAAAATTGAGAAAGGGCAATCAAAAGAAGCTTGAATTTGGAAAATCGAGGAGTGTGAGAACTTTAGGCATAGGGTATGACGTGTGACCGAGAATGACAATGTGAGTTCCCCTTAGTATGTATAGAGAGACTTTCTTTACGGGAATACCTGCCTATTTTTAATACACTTAAATGATTTTCAAATCTAAAGTGTGTGCCTTGTTTTCTTACAAGAGTTGAGCTAGGTGTGAGCTAAACAAGCCGAACATTCATGTGTACGTCTTAGGTAGTCGCCAACCCGCCTCGTAGTGGCACACGAAACAGCTGTGCGAGGTGTGTATTAGAGCACTCACTGCTTATAGAACTTACCTTGTAGGACCACTAGTAAACCCTGTTTCGAACCTTGGATTCTTTGATAACCTCTGGACTTAGGGTGACGATTCTTGGCATTCATCATTGATTTGTTAGAATCACCGCTTTAGTGCGTCACGAGGGTGTTGGTAGTTGAGGGGGTTCGATGAGGGAGTACTTCATGATATACTTGTGTGAGACTTACGTATCGCTTGTACTTCATTTCTGATTATCGAGGGGAATGCGAGGGTGAGTGAGAGTAGGCTTGCGCACTTCGGTGTGGCGGTGTTCCATGACATTACACCATGGACACAGTTGTGGAGAGCCGTGAGTGCGTGGCATCTAATACGCACAAATTGGGTTGGGTGATTTAATTGGTGGATCGTGCTAGGGATCGTTTCTTTTCATCATCTTGGTGTAGGAGGATCGGTTGGATTAAGCACGAGACTTACATTGTTTTGATTACTTGAGAGGGGACATGGGTATATTCTAGTGTGGGGATGTCGACTTTTGACTACGGACATTGAGATTGAGCTTTTGACGACTCCATCCCCATACATGTACTTAGATTTGTTTGCGGCTTTGTTTGGTGGCACCGTGTATTTCATTGAGTTAGGGGGAGATGGATTTTACTTGTGATATATATTCATTGGATTGTTTACTTCCTTCCCTTAACGTTTTTGTTCGGCTTGACACTTGGAAGACCACTCGAGATATACGTTGTAGAAGTTGTGTTTTTGGATATTGAGAGATTTGAAAAAAAAAAAGAAAAAAAAAAGAAAAAAAAAACAGAAAAAAAAGAAAAAAAGGAGAGAAAAAAAGGAGAGATGAAATAAAGGAATAAAGTTGGAGCTTAATGAAGACCGAGTGGTGGAAGCAACTATTTCATTGACGGCGATGTTCATTTTATGCATGTTTCACGACGGTGGCCACGGAAATCGTATTGTGCCGGGGTTTGAGGGGATCGAGGGCCGGAGATGGTGAGTTTCGGGTTGCGGTTCCTATCATCGTGGTGAGGGTGTGTGAGATGTGGGTTTTAACGTGAGAATGTGACGCTTAGGACTTGCTACTACATGATTATCCTTTTGTCCCTAAGCCTCTACATTTTAACCCGTTAGCGGAATAGGAGCTCGGACCTTGAATGTGGCTTAGCCTAGCGTAGCCTCTTATTTATCGGCACACGCGAAGAGGTAGGTTATTCTTACACGTAGTAAAGCTAGGCTTTCTATACCAACTAAGGGAAATTCTTGTCGTCAATTTTAGTTGCAATTCATACCTCGTTCCTAGATTCTTCATCACTCCATGAGAACCGTTTTAAGCTAATTGAGATTGCCCGATCTCGCCTAAAAAGATATTTTGTGTATATATGTGTTTAGTAGGATCGAGTCATATAATTGCATTGCATCATATTTTTGCATCGTTGTGTCTTGTATTGAGTCGTCGTGTGTATTGAGTCGGCTAATTGAGGTTAGTATGCAATTGGTAAGTTGAAAAGTATGCAATGGTCTTGGTTGGAATGGTTGACTCGAGAGGTGAGATGAGAGGAGGAAGGTTCGGATGATTTTTGATAATTTGTGATTTGAATTGTTGCTCGGGACGCGCAACGGGTAAGTGTGGGGATAGTTGATAACTTCATATTTGGAGTTATATTCTTATATGTTTCCTTACCGTTTTGCGTGTATTCCGATGCGTTTTGATGAATTTTGGATCATTTCTTGCTAAATTTGAGCATGTTGAGTCTTTGCAAGTTAATGATGAGTCCGGGCACTTTTTGCATTAATTTTGACTATATTTTATCACGTTTGATCTTCCGGTATGTTTCTCGTGTTGTGGTTTTCAGGAACCGGGAGCTTGGGACGTGACATTGGAGCAAAAGTGAACTTCGGAAAAGTTGGAGGCTCAAAGGGATGCTCGGGAAGTGAAGACGAAAGGAAAAAGAGCAAGAAGATGAAGTTTGATTGGTGGAAGACCAGAAGTAATCGTACGTTTACCTCAAGGTAATCGTTCGATTACCTTCACTCAGAAGTAATCGTGCGTTTACTATTGGGTAATCGTACGATTACCTTCAGTGCAAGTAATCGTACGATTACATCAAGGTAATCGTACGATTACCTCTGCGGCCAGGATTGGATTTTTGGGCTATTTTCGCTATTTTGGCATAGTTTTGAGAGTTTTGAGCCACGGAAGACTTAGGAAACATTGGGGAACGTGTTTGGCATCAGAAAACACATTAGGAGACGTGCTTGGAGAGCTTGGAGCTAGGTTGAAGAGCTTGGATCATCCGTTTGGCTTCTAATCTTCGTTTCTTCTCTATGTTTTCATATTGGATCATGATACTTTGTATTTTGAACATGATTATGAGTAGCTAAACCCTTATTTTGGGATATCTCGTAGGAGACTAGGGTTTGATCACTACACTTGTGATTTATGGATTTGCTTGCATGCTTTTGAGCTTAATTGATGATTTCTTCTCTAGTTATGTGTATTTTATGCATTTGATTTATCTTTTCTATTGGTAGACGTATTAATAGGATTGTGCTAGGTTATGAACGATAGAGGAATCTACGTTTGTTGCCCGGAAAATTGAAATACACACTAGCCGAATCTAGGGTTGAGGAATCTTGCTAGTTAGCTAAGAACAAGAGTAGAATTATCATCGTAATGCGTGTTTGAACTTGAGTAAGCTAGAGGAATCAGTTACGATAGTTTAGGCATAGTTATTGGTTGAGACATCTTCAATATAAAATTTCTCGTTTAACTAGAATAAGAACTCATCGTGTTAGTAGAACATAAATCCAACGTAGTGTGACATACCTAGTTATCCGTAGAGATATCCTGAATTTGATCAATCTTGATAAACATCAAAATCAACTCGTGCTTATTAATCTTGAAATAATTCTTTGAATTATTTGATACAATTTTTATTTTTAATTATTAGTAGAAATAGAACAAAACAACTGCGCTTTGCCCACATAAAGAATAAATTTAGTAGTTAATTTACACGAAGTCCCTTGGGTTCGACAAACCGGACTTTTCCGATTATTACTACACCGACAACTGTGCACTTGCAGTTGGAGCGTGTCACCTTGGGAGCATGATACTTATTTTTAGATGATAGTCGTCTCAATTACAATTTGTGATTTATACTTTGTAGAATAAGAGGCTTATGAAGACTATCTTTACCATGATGAATCATGATGAATGGAAGGTTCTTGCTAATTTTATGTGCAAATTGCTAATGGGATGTCCATTGTGAGTGACAAAGTTATGTTGTGGTCGAGGAAGAACCTAGTAAAGACATGGAGTCGGAGGCAAGTGAGAATGATGACGAGGAGTACGCGTATTAGACTTATTTGGTTTTCTTAGACTTTTGATTCATTTTGAGTTTTACTTTTGAATAAGGCCATGATGCCAAACAATACTTTGAGGATTCTTGAAGTGATTTTTGCATAGCCACTTTTGGGCTAGAGTTAAATTCTTAGCGAGTTGCTTTAAGGATGAGGAATAATGGTCACGTTTGAGGGCCCAATTTGGGAGTTTAATAAATTATGTTTTGTTGATTTTGAGTATGAGTTGATGAATTATGATCGTCTCGTGTTTTGCTATCATTGATTAAGTGCATAGAAGGCGTTCATGGAGTTAGAATATGAGAACATTGATTTTGGTGTTGTTTGAATCTGCGCAGCAGTGAGTTTTTGTTGTAACAAACGTATTTAATTTTGGAGTTATTTTTCCCTGATTTTTTCCCAGAAAGTAGACATACCCGGGTATCTTCCATAAAAATTTCAGCCTTATATGAGTTCTGGATAGTTAGAAACGAATTTTCAAAGTTGGTTTCTCACTAGCAGAATTGCAAAGTGATCAACTGTAGCATTTTGCTGTTTACCTATCTTCGAGATCTTGTTTCGTTCTCAAATTTTTACGGTAGTTAGTAGACATATATGGCTAAATCTGGGTGAAAGCCTAGATCAATTTGAGGAGTTTAAAGTGTGATTAAGGCTCGGCAAAGTTGAAGTTTACATTCTGCTGGGTGGTGACAGCAGCTGTACTGTTCTTTGGATAACTTGAGTTTTACCTATTATTTTGGGTTGATTCTTCTTGATTATGAAACTAGACTCATAGATGATTATTCACACCAAAATTCATAATTTTTTCTTGTCCGATTGATCATATTTTTTTTCAATTTTTGAAGAAGCATGGAAAATGAGACGTGATCAGCCTATGTGCAAGTCATGTGTAAATGATTGTTTGATGATCCATGTGTGACATTACTTGCTTAAATGATCATTACATGCCATGTATCCATGCTTACTTGTACTTCTTGATAGTATGAATGGTACAATAGGTTATAGTGTGGGACAATAGACCACATCCATACAACACTAGAAGGGACCTTCTTTTTAAACAAGTGAAGGTTGAAGCTTCTAACCTCGTTGAAAACCGGCAAACGAGGGGCCACATGATTTCACGTACGAGGTAGTTAAGCAAACACCATTGGAGCAAAGGTTTTACGAGCGAACAAAGATGAGAAAGGACCTCAGAGCGAGGAATTTTAGAAGACTTGCTTGTTGTGTTGGTTACGAGTTTTGCAAGAATGTTTGGGTAAAGAAGAGCAAGGTGTACTTATATTATGTTCAAGACGAAGGTAATTGATAAATGCTTGGGGCGTGAATTCAATTTTGTGGTTTTAGATACCTCTTAAATAGTTTGTCAAAGTTTAGACATTTGGGTATTTAAATAGTGTCACTATACTGAATTGTCATGGAGATAACTGGGGAGTTTTAACGTGGTGTGAAATACCGAAATCTTGACATATTAGTCGGAGAGGTATAAATCGATAGTATACCTGAAGGGTTAAATTTCCGCTCACTCGCGGCAGTTTACCACTAATGTCTCATTCAGAGTCTTGTTTTCAGGGCTATAGTTTTGAGGATTTTACCATTTAGGGCTGATTTGGATATGAACTTCAGAGTTTCATTGTTGCAACACCTGTTTTGGGATCTTAATACATTGCTTAAAGGTTCGATCTTCGATATTGTGCTGCCTCTTATAAATGTCGTGGAGCTTTAGGAATTTTGGAGCAAACTCATAGTTGGCGTCTGCTAAGTGTGTAATTGTTTTGAAGTCAGCCTTAAATTATCT
Source organism: Linanthus parryae (assembly GCA_023055425.1). Taxonomy (NCBI): domain Eukaryota; kingdom Viridiplantae; phylum Streptophyta; class Magnoliopsida; order Ericales; family Polemoniaceae; genus Linanthus; species Linanthus parryae. The sequence continues at coordinate 119,401,440 of JALGPY010000001.1, forward strand.
TTATGGCATAATAATCTTGATGTTTTTTGTCTAATAAGAGTACTCTTCAGATCTTGTAGATATGGCCGTCAATCTAGTGAATCCAACCCCGGAGGATTTTCAGCTGAGCCACCCGACAAGGACGCCTTTCTTGGAGGGGATGACAATTTGGAAATTTGTCGGAGAAGTTTTGGAGAGGTGTGAGCATTGGGCTTACACTTGTGTTGGAGGATGGGTATTCAGCCACGTCCTAGTTCAGAGTCATTGCATTGTGGAGTCTTTACCTAATGAGCAACCTTGGATTTCGATCAAGAGACAGTATAATGATTTGGTTGATGAGGGAGGATGGTATCTTCCTAATCAAAAGTATTTACATCAAGGTCAATGGATTATAACGCCGCACTTCATGAAGTGTACATTGTTGTTAGCTCACAAGCTTGGGTAGAACCTATGGAGGACCCAGGAGAAGTGATAGACTAGAGAGTTAGCGTGGACGATAGTTTGGTTTCCCGCCCACCCTCGCCTAGAAGACGTTTTGGAGAATCGTGTCTCTTGGTTTATTCGAATATTAGAATTTATTTTAGAACCTACTTTTGAAGTTAAAATTTTGGGATATTAGTGGAATAGTCTATCGAATATTATTGGAGCTTTTCTTTTTGGTTAAAGTACTGTTACCTAGTCTTGATGGATCACATTGCTTTACTAGTGCTTGTGTCTCTTCTTATCTTGTCTCGTCTATATTTTGTGGTAGTTATATTTGGATTGTTTCTCTTCTTTCTCGTCTGTGGTTGACCGTATAAGAGTAAAGGAAAAAGGGGGGCACACACATTTGAAACTGAATTTTGAGAATCAGCGGCTAAGTTTTGTTTGTTATATCTCATGCTATTTGATTTGCTAAATACGGTATTTTGGGTCATTAGAATGTTAATGTTTACTTTAGAGGTACATGTTCTGAGCCTTGTTATCATTTGAGGAACCGGATGTTTTCTCCTTAATGGTTTGTCCTTGGTATTATGATAGTTGTTGGGTTGTATCACCTTTATTGTATAAGGCGTAATTTAGTTCAATTATTCGTTCATTCACAATCTGACTAAGAGTATGGATGGTCGGCCTTGGGAGATCTTAAGAACTTATTCCTCGTGACAAACAACTTACGATGTGGTGACTGATATCATTTGAGTTATTGATTGAGATTTTGGGACGCTTTCTCTTACATTAGTTCTAGAAATCAAACAAATGTTTGTTGTAGCCTAACTTACTATGGTATAGTCTCATGTTTGGGGTAGTTAGCATATATTGTCGTTTGACATGTATGATTGGAGCATTGTCACTAAACCACTGTTTGGACAATGAGATGGTTATTTACCTCTAAAGTACTTTTCGAGTTTTATACTTATATGGGATTGCTTTGAGTTATATAAATCGTTGGTGTACCTGAGTAGTTGAGTCTTCTTAATTGCAGTGATCTTCACAGATTTTGTGTTTGGATCTTTGTTAATAGAGTTATGATTTTCAGGATTTATCACTAAAGGTTCATTTGGATATTAGTTTGCGAGTCTCGTTGTTGTAGAACCTATTTGAAAAAGGGGACCATCGGGCAACATCAAATATTATGGGCTATGGTTAAGTGCCTGACAGTAGGAGGAACCATGTCACTTTGGGGTCCTGTACACTATCTCTTCGACTCTTTGTCTTGTTAGATGAGACGTTTTGTACCATTGGGAGAACGAGATATTTCCTTGTATAGGAATCGACCTTAGAGTTATATAATTCGTTCGGACACATTTTCATTGTGGAGGGATCGTAATATAGAATCTTTTATTGGTTTATGCTCACGTTCACTAAGAGTACTTACTTTCAAACTTGGGAGATTTTATGACCTTACTCTCTCTGGAAAGCATATTATGATACAATATCAATTGTTATTTGGGTAGATGTCTGAAGCAATGGGGGTACTTTCTTTGGCACTGATCAGGTTGTGGGCGTGATCTCGCTAGTTATGGTACAATCTAAATCTTGATGTAATTGAGGCACTTTATCGTTGGATGTGTATGATTAGAGTCCTATCACCAAAATCTTTGTTTGGGTCATGGGATGGTTGTTCACGGATGAGCTAATCTGAGAGGGTGCTTGTACTCGTTAGAAAGGGGGATTATAATGAAGGTTTTCTGTATGTCGCCGAAGACCGTGAATCGATGGCTAGCACCAACAACTAAAAGACACATCGGCATGTGAACTTCTTCTTGTCTTTAACGTTGTTGACTTATACTTGGAACACTTGAATGAATAAAGTTGTAAAATAACGTTGGCTCTGAGTCAGATTATTGTGGTTACGCGTTTTGGACTAACGGTATACCCTTATGTGGAGAACACTAATATCTATGTGAGACCTACTATTGGAATAAATGCCTCCAAGCAAAATTATTCTTTGAAAGCTGGTTGTGAATGGTCAATAATGACCCAAGTTGCTAATCTGGATTGTATGATATATGTGACATTATTGCATCGTCGTAGTGCTGCATGATAAGATATAAAATAATCAATAGGTGATAGTGAAGGAATCCCGACTAATTAGCCACACCACAATTGTTGTACCAAGAAAAATTGACAAGAGAGAACAACAGAACTTGTTGGACTACCATGAGCACCATTTTCACTCACGAAATCGTCAATGGTTGAAGGAGTTGTGTTGGAACAATCATCTATGATCCCTAACCCATAGCTACGCCAGCTGATCAGGTGATCACGTACGACTTTGTCTTGAAGAGAGAAGTGAAGATTTTGGACAATACCTTGTTCCATGACCTAAAGTTATATACATTAATCTCATAGGATAACACCAAACAACCATTAAACACTAGTGAAAGATCATGACATGTTCCATGTGTTACAACTCAAGAAGAGTGTTCCATATCCATCTCATGTATTCGACCCCGAATCAGTAGAATTGGACCCTTCGTTTTATAATGAGGAGAATCATGTTAAGATTCTAGACTCAAACACAAGGGACACCCACAACAAGTATGTCAAGCTTGTGAAGGTCTTATGGACAAATCACCTCACAAAAGAGGCAACCTGGGAAGCTGAGGATGTGATGAGGAAGAAGTATCCTCACCTTTTTGACGAGGTATTTTGAGTTCCGATGACGTCACTCCTCTAAGGGGGAGAGGATGTAATCCTTCGGTTTTTAGTACAGTACTCCTTATAGTATGTTGCATATCATTCGTGACCTTAGGTTTGCATTTAGTAGTTGTACCCTTGAGTGGAGATTCGTACTTTAGTGGTTTTGAGGATTTGGGTTAAGCTTCGAGGACGAAGCTCTCTTTAAGGGGGGAATGATGAAATACCCCGTTTTGTGACTATGGGTATTTTGTGATATTATTATATGTGTTGGGAGTCAAATTTAAATGTTGGGAGTTAATTATAAATGTTTTCTTGCGTTTGGGGTCTTTGTGACTTTTATCTTAAGTTTTTTTTAGTGCCTTTTAATTAAATTGGGGAGAGGTGGTTTTCTTTTTGCCTAAACTTGTGGTGCGAAAGTGTCTTTTCTAACAGATTGATATCATATTTTGACCCAAAATATCTCAACTAACGTGAGATTCTTCTCATTAATCGGATGAGAAGAAAATCTTTGTTCAAATTCTTTCAAAATTCATCATCATCATCATCATCTCAATCCCTCTCTATCTCTCACGATGTCTCTCTCCCTCTCCCTCTTCTTCTCTTCTTTGGTTCCATCAAAGTGTTGGGTCGTTTCTGACCCGATTGATTCTGACAGATTTATCGTCGTCATCTCCGCTAGCAAGCTTCATCTCCGTCACTTAATCACTCGAATCTCTCACATCTCACGTAAGTAACAATTTACTCATTAATTTCAGATTTTTTTACTCACTTTGATTCCCGTTTTCACCACGTAGAACATCTCTAATCACTATATCCGTTGTTCAAGTGATTATTCATAAACCCTAGTTTATGTAAGGGGTTAAATCAAGCCGAAACAATATGATTAACTAGTGGTTACCACTTGTTTGATGTGAGTATTCATGTTTCATTAGATTTTGTTTGAATACGGGATTAGCTAGATGCTTTGGAGAATAGTTGTATGAAAATTGATAATTCCCGTATGTGTGTTTTGGGTGAAATTGGAAACTTGAAACTAGTGTAACTTTTGACCTAGGAATCGAAATTCGGATTCGTTTGAGGCTAAACTTAATATTCAGAGTGTTTTGAATCTAATGAGACTGTTTTTGAGCCATAATATGTTTGGGAAGTTGGAGTAATAAAGTTGGTGAGGTTATGTTAGGTTATGTACACATTAGGTTATAGGATTTTGGGGCAAGATTTTGGGTTTGATTTTGAAGTATGAATTTAGTGGGATGTTGGGTTGGTTTTAGAACCCTAAACCGTTGGGTTTCATGTGCATGTAATATAGCTTAGTATTTTTATTACTAAAAATTGTAATTTAATTAGAGTATTGTTAACTTGTAGGCGACGAATTCACCGACGACGCGTACGTTGAGTACTACGATTGAGTCGCTGCAACCGCTTGCAAACGAGGTGAGTAAACATGCCAGGCCTAGTGTGCCTAACTCCCTTCGTGTCAAATGATTTCTTCCTACATGTCTCAAAATGAATTTACGTGATATGTGCTTATGTGTCATTTAAACATCTGATTTTACTCGTAAATGCTTTTTGTGAAAATAACACAATAAGTTAACAATTCATGATAACGTAAAGTGGAAGAGTTGTGCGGGATTGTCCTATGGTTACTATTGGGCTTGGTTGGGTTATACCCGGCCAATTAATTGTGTTTAATCCGGTTGCAAGGCCCCGGATCGCTCCTTGTCCCTTCTGACCGCAAGAAGTCTATAAGGGGGTGTCGACACTTAAGGTCCTGGATGCTTGCGAAGTGATTGGTTCTTCCCCGTATCAACTAATTGTAATTGTGAACTTTTGGATTTGATGATTATTAATGGAAAAAGAATGAGTATGAGATTTTGAGATTTCCCAAATTGGATATTGAACTCGAATTTGCGAAGTGTAATCTCTCATGTCTTCTTACAACTGTCAATCTTTATTTTCCGCTGTGTTTAAAGAGAAAATACTCCATGAAAAGTTGGTTACCTTTTTACAAATTGCCTCTTAATCATTTTACATGCTTGGGTGTTTGCTTACCAGTATTTATTGCTGATTTTGTACTGTGGTGTTTCCTTTTCTTTTCCTGCACCACAGGTCTATATGATGAGAATTTAGCTTAGCGGAGGACGCGGATCATCACCTAGAGATTAGTAATTTCATTTCTTTAAAAGTAGAACTCATTTTGTTAGATAATAACACACTAGTTTGTTAAGCGCCCATGTTTGAGGCAACTTTTGAGTTGGAATAAAGTTTTATTGTTTAACTTATTAATTTAGTTTGCTTGGGATCCACTTTTAAATGTCCTTGTATCCGGGTTTTGTCTCGGGTATGGAGTGACACCCCCCGGGCCTCCGGCTTGGTCATTTTGGGGGTGTTACAACCATAGACTACTGAAATTGAGGAAGCTCAAGATCTCTCATCACTACAACTTGTTGACCTACAAGGGAAGCTTCTAAGACATGAAATATCCATGAATGAAGCTGATAGAGAGCTACCAGAAGGTGTTAAGAATTTAGTACTCAAGGCCAAAGAGAATGAGAAGATTCAAAGCCTTGAAACTGAGGATGATGAGAAAGATCCATTTGATTTGATTCCAAAGCCTTGACCAAAATCATCAAGATAAAGAATTTTTTTGGAAACAAAGACTTCAAAAGAGAAAGAAATAGATCATCCAGTATCAAGGACTACAAAGGTAAGTCTTCTTCACAAAATAGTAAATCAAAAGTCATGAACTGCTTTGAGTGTGGTGATGCAGGACACTTGATAAGAGACTGTCCACACAAGAAAAGCAAAAACTTTCAGAAGAAAGACCATGATAGGAGAAAGAAAGCTAAGATAGCTTCATGAAGTGATTCAGATACCTCAAGTGACTCTGAATCTGAAGAAGAACATGCCAAACTATGCTTCATGGCCAAGCATGATGAAAGTTCTGAAAAGAACATTGAGGTAATGGTAAACTGTTTGATTTCAAAACCAAAAGAATTTCTGTCTAATTTTCTTAGAAAAATGATTTTAAATGAAGAGGACTATCTGAAAGAGATTAGAGTTTTGAAAGAAAAAGTTCATGAGAAAGGAGAAGAGATTTTACAACTTGTTTGTCTGAATCAGAATCTTCAAAGCACTCAGAAGAAACTGACACTGATTTCAAGGCCTTGAAAACCAGTTTCAAATCCTTGAAAACACAAGTCAAGGAAGTAGTCACTGAGAACTCTCAACTGAGTGATAGCCTTGTTAATCGGAGACATCAAGTTAATGAATTGGATAAACAAAAGAATACTCTTACTGAGAAACTTCAAGAATCAGAATTAGTCAAAGCCAAGCTTGCAGGCTCAAAACACAATTTAAATTTGATTCTTGGAGAAAGTTCAAAGTCTGTTCACAAAACTGGTATTGGATACAATCCATATTTTCCAAGAAAGGAGAATACCACATTTGTGAAAGCTGGAAACAAAACTTCTCCTAAGTGTCATATTTGCATTAAAATTGGTCATGTTAAGATGACTTGTCCTTTCAGAAGAAGAGACCCTCACATAATGAGGAACACATTTCCATTTCAACTCAAAGGACAAGTCAGACAGATGTGGGTTCCTAAAGGGGTCAGACCACCCAACATGATTGATCCTGTGTATGATTCCAACTTCCACACTTGGTCTATTAACTGGGTAAGGCAGTGATTGGTGTTTGCAGGTTGTCACCAATGTCAAAGAACAGAAATGGATTATGGACAGTGGTTGCTCAAGACACATGAGTGGAAAGAGATCTCTATTCTCAGAATTGAAAGAGCAACCAGAAGGTTCAATTACACTTGGTGACAAAGGCAAATGCAAAATTCTTGGTATTGGTAAAGTTGGTACAGATTCTGAAAATTCAATTTCTAATGTATATCTAGTTGATGGCTTGAAATTTAACTTGCTTAGTGTATCTCAGCTTTGTGACAATGGCAATAAGGTTATCTTTGATTAAGAGAAGTGTGTGGTGAAAAATAAGAAATCAGGCAATTGCATTCTCACAGCCTCTAGATTAAACAATGTTTATACTTTTCAGACTAACAAAGTTGCAGGTAAAAGCTTGAAGTGTCTCAAGGCCTTGAAAGAGGATTCAAAGCTTTGGCACAGAAAGCTTGGTCACATTATCTTGCGTACCTTGAACAAGTTGATCTCTAAAGATCTGGTTAGAGGATTACCATCTATCAAGTTCAAATATAATGAAGTATCACTACAACAGATCCTGCTTTCAGCGACCAGTTTCCTTCCGGACACCAGGGTTGTGATCTTTAAAAGCAGTACAATCAGTCTTTTTTATCAGTTAGTCATCTGCCTTGTCGTCTTTTATATTTTTAAAGACCAGCTGTGTTTCTGTCGCGGGGAAACGACTAGTCATCCGAAATAAAAAAATTATCAACGACATGCAATTTTGTCGGGAATGGATCTAAACACAAATTTGACCAAACTTTTGGGCGGAAATTATAATTACATGAAACAATTGAGGTAAAAACACAATTTTTCAAAATTTTAACTCCACCTATTATCATTAAGGGCGGCCATTGAAAATTTCAGCAAACATTTTGGAGGGAAAAACTAACAATTCACAAAAATTTTAGAGCCAAAACCCAATTCATCATTTCACCAAAACATAAACCTTTGAAATTTTTCCAAATTATCTCATTTTGATCTAACTATTGGAGGGGAAACTAACAATTCACGAAAATTTAGAGCCAAAACCCAATTCATCAATTCACCAAAACATAAACACTTGAAATTTTTCCAACTTCTCGATCGATCAGTTCCTCATTTTGATCTCTAGCTAGCTTGCTCTGTTCTTCTTCTTCACACCCCGCGGGCAAATCGATCGATTTCACAAGTCCCTATCTATTCTCGATCTGTAGCTCTTCATCTGTTCTTCATAGATCGATACTCCCACCTTAGCCGCATAACCACGAGACTATTATTCTTTGAGGTGAGGGACGAGGCACTTAGACCTGGAACCCTGACTGGTCCGGTTGTCATCGATCGAAATTTCGGAGAACTTTGTTGAAGAATCGAAGTTTCCCCAATACTCAAGTAAGAATTCACTAATTCGATTTACAATCAATAAATTATGTTATCTGTATACTGGGGGTACCGTTTTTCTGCGATGGCTTAGTGGTATCGTATTTGAGGCTTTCATTGTTCTTGATTCTAATACCTTGTTCTGGAGTTTTTTATTTTTCTGTGTGGGTTTTAATTCCTTGTCCGTCTTGAAGATGACAATTTCATTTAAATGTTGAATTACTGATGTTGAGTATGCTGGTGTCGATAATTTTCAATTGTTTGGTATATGCATGAAGTTGTCTGATACTTTTGGATATAAGAATGTTATGTCTGTGATGGATGAACTCAGTTTAGTTGATAGTATATGTCTCGAAATTCATATTTTTGAAATTAAATTTTTAAAGTCACCGTTTGCATTTGCTGCGTGCATTCCATTTTGCCAGTGAAGCAACTTTTTGCGTCTCATTTATGTGGACAGCTTTGGTACTTTTCGCATTACGTGGTACATGCAGTCCACCAGTTAATATATATATAATATATATATATATATAGCTATTTGTGTCCTGTGTCGGTGAATTACTGACTATTTGTGAGAATTTCAGAGGCCGTGATGATTTGGATCAATCTATAGAATTCACCCATTGAAGCTGAAGAGTTTAATATGCATAGCAAGACAAAATCCTTTTGCATCCTGTGATCATCTCTTATTAAGTTTTGATGAGTACCGAACTCAGCTGGCCTCTTCATGCTCACTGAAGAGTCTGTGGTGATATGGATTTATTGAATTCACTCTTTGAAGTTGATAGAGTGTCATATGGGCAAGGCAAAATCCATTTGCAGCCTGTGATCATCTCTTATTTGCTTTTCATGAGTACTGATCTGAGCCTCTTCATGCTCACTGAATAGTCTGTGATGATATATATGGTTCTATCGAATTCACTTGTTGAAGCTCGTAGAGTGTAATATGAATGGCATGGCAAAAACCTTCTGCAACTTATTTTCTTTTCATGAGTACTGATCTGACCTCCTTTCATGTCCCTATTTTTGGGCCTGAATTACTGTATATCTTATGGCATCCTCTTACGTATAGAGCCATATCTTGGAGCATCCTCATAGGACCTGATTCTTACTGTATAACCTATATATGCTGCCTATGTGAGACTACTTATTCTGGCTTTAAATTTGGTAGTTCCGACTGTGTTGTATCTGAGATCGATGTTAAGCAGGCGAGTTTATATTAGTGATCATAACAGGCCCTGATGATAAGGATCCATTGATCACTTGAGAGATATTGAAATACGCATGGCAATATCCTTTTGCAGCCTGTGATAATCTCTTATTATGTATTTAGTCACATGTCTGAGTCTATGATCACTATTATTGAAACAGTTTGGCTATTGTAAGAGAATTGTAATAATTTGCTATTGACTGAAACAATTTTGATTGAAACAGTTTAGCTATTGTAAGAGAATTGTAATAATTTGCTATTGACTGAAACAATTTTGTACTTCAGAGCCAGACTGTAGTAGTTTGTTCTTGATTATCTGTTATTGGCTGTCTGTGTGTGCTGTCTCGTAGAAATGAATCGGAAAAAGACTTGCTATGCCGTATTTGTTGGCCGACAAAGAGGCGTATATAAGTCATGGCAAGAGTGTCAGCAACAAACAACGGGATACAAGGGCGCTTGCTTTCACAAGTATACAGATTATGAAGAGGCTACGAATGCCTTGTTGGCAGATCAGGAACGCCGTCGTGCTGAAATAATTGCAGCTCCATCCAATTGTTTCGCATAACGTGTTGCGTCTACACCAAAGAATGACTGGCTACTTTTCGGCGCTGTTGGATTTTTGTTGGGCGTCTTTGTCTCATGTGTCGGATTTATAATAGCGTCCTAGTTATGTTCATGAAATCAATGTATTTTTAATGTAGTTTCGATCTTTATTATTATGAATATGTTGCAATGTCTTTTGTAACATCATTGCAACATATCTAATCCAATACTTGGTTTCAAATATTTTATTACTATTGTTGTAACATTTTGTGACCTCTGATTTACTAATGGCAACTGTATTGCTTGTTGATAATTTGCCTAAAGCCAGTATATTGTAAATTAGTAATAGGCAATGAAAGTCTACAAATTATTATATTAAAAAGTAACTTGTACAATTAATCGTCAACTCATAAGTCAATATGCAGTCAACGTTAAACTTTGCTGAAAAAAATATATCGGTTAGGTCAGATTAAGTGCACGGTCAACAATCGAAGGAAAACTCTACGGCTTGCGGTTAAGGCAAAAGTCTAATAGGCAGTCAACGATCAACTTCGCAGTTTCCACTTAGAGAAACTAATAAGTTAAGTCAAACAAGGTCAACGATGAACTAAATACTCTAATGTACAGTCAACAGTCAAATCCAAAGTCAATTATGTAGTCAAGTGTCAACTTTGCGGGTACCACTTGGTGACACTATTAGGTTCGGTCAAAGGAAGACAATAGTGAACTAAATAGTCAACTGTACGGTCAACGGTCAACTCAAAAGTCAACTGCGTTGTCAATTGTCAACTTTTCGGTTACCACTTGGTGACGCTATTACGTTCGGTCAAAGGAAGACAACAGTGAACTAAATAGTCAGCTGTACGGTTAACGGTTAACTCAAAAGTCAACTACGTTGTCAATTGTCAACTTTCCGGTTACCACTTGTTGACACTATTAGGTTCGGTCAAAGGAAGACAACAGTGAACTAAATAGTCAACTGTATAGTCAACGGTCAACTCAAAAGTCAACTACGTTGTCAATTGTCAACTTTCCGGTTACCACTTGGTGACACTATTAGGTTCGGTCAAACGAAGACAACAACGAACCAAATAGTCAAATTTACGGTCAACGGTTAACTAAAAAGTCAATTAAGTGGTCAACTGTCAATTTTTCGGTTAGGACTTCGTGACACTATTAGGTTCGGTCAAATTAGGAAGACAGCAGTGAACTAAATAGTTAACATTACGGTGAACGGTCTACTAAAAAGTCAATTACGTGGTCAACTGTCAACTTTGCGGTTAGAACTTCGTGACACTATTATGTTCAATCAAAGGAAGACAGCAGTGAACTAAATAGTCAACTTTACGGTTAACGGTCAACTCAAAAGTCAACTACGTTGTGAACTGTCAACTTTCCGGTTACCAATTGGAGACACTATTAGGTTCAGTCACAGGAAGACAACAGTGAACTAAATAGTCAAGTGTACGGTCAACGGTCAACTCAAAAGTCAACTGTCAACTTCACATATTATCGACTCATACTGCAGATATTTCCTTTCTTGTGGAGTTACAGAAGCTGGTTCGACAAAAGTTCCTACAAGCTCGCAGAACGTCCAGGACATAAAGAATCATTCTGTTGGTGGTGCTGCTGCTGCGCAGAAGGTGAAGATAGAGGTGATATGTTATGTTCTGTTAGCGTGAACGCTTATTTATATGTAACGAACAGTGTTTATTTTCACTTTATGTTAGTATTTTTGTAACTTTTTGATAGCTATAAGTTCCTTAAGTATATCTCACAACGTGGTTAATGCAGGAAATTTCCCAAGGCAATCCGAAGAAGGGGTTGGACAAGCTCGACGGCACTGGCAGCCATCGTGGTTAGTATGAACCTTTGCCTGTGTTTGATGCATCCTTACTATATATGCTGTGCTTATAATCTTGCAAGTCTGTTTTGTAATTCTTAGTCCCTGCAGGATCGCATGTGGTGAGGAGCAGCGCTTCCAATATTTCTGAAGGCGTACAAACGCGGACGGCTGTGTCGGAAAGAGAGACCAGTTTGGGCAGTGATGGCCTAAATGGAAGTGCTGACGCTGGTGCTGGAGGGGTTACATCGCAGGTATAACTGTGAAACTAGTGATATTTCTGTCTTATTAGAATTGCATTGCTTTGTCACATCTAATTGTTGGTGACTAGAATAAGGCGTACAATGTACCACCCGGTTATTTGATGGAACAGGCTAAAGCAAAAAACCTTGAAAGATCGAATGCTACGAGGAAGTTGGATGTCGACCAAGAGGGTAAGTTGTAACAGTAGGCTAATACATTTAATTAGCATTTCAATATGGTGTTGAAGGGAAACTAAATCACTTTGGGAATGAGGTTCTATCTAATAGTACTATCGTCTATTTTGGCAGCTATGAATCTGGCAAAGAAGCCGAAGAGTGCCGGTTCCGGCATGGATCCGGGAACCACCGCAAGTATTAAGGTGATCAGGTCTATAATAATTTTTTTAATATTCATAGTAATCTTGAAATGTGACGTTTTTTGTGCAAACGTTGTAGGTCATACCACTTGTGGAACAGCAAGCTAAATCCCCGCACGGGAAAGGAAACAGTACTGTTGGCAGTGGTCATACATAAGCCGTGAATAGGGCTACGTCTACTGCAGCACGAACGCTGCAGTTTCTAGCCAACATTCAGGTAATGTAGATGATGTTTGAACCAAGTTACTTCCACTGTTTTGTTCATTATTACTAATATTTTTGAAATGTACCATTTTTCGTGCAAATGCTGTAGGTTTTACCAACAACCAATCAACATCGTAAATCCTTGCGTGATAATGTTGCAGCTGTCCATGGGGTTCCTGGACAAGCTGACAAGAGGTCTCCATCTACTGCAGCTCTGGCAGAGCTGTTTCCCTCAAACACATAGGTAGTGTAGATCATGTTTGAACCAATTTACACTGTCCCTGTTTTCTTTCATATTACTGTTAGGCTTGAAATGTAACATTTACGTGCAAACTTTATAGGTTTTACCACCTGTGATGGTGAAGCCCAAAATAGGTCTACGCCTAAGGCTGTAGTGGCGGAGGAGATTCTATCTGACAGTGAGGTATATGTGTGATACGACGAACCAGTCATGGATTATATTATGGTTTTCAATATTTCTTTTAAATGCGACCGATGGTTTTTCTCACTTGTTTTATGACATGTTTCCTTTTGAATCCTAGTTGATAAGAAGATCTGTTGAAAGGCTTTCTCAACCAGATAATAACATTATATCCATTTCCACTTATATTGTACTTGTATTTGGTTTGGTGGTTTTTCGTTGTTGCTGCTTTTACCTAGCTAGTGATTCATGTTCTCATTCGCAGTTGCTGTGGGATCAAGAGGATTGAAAAGGAAGCAGAGAAAAGACTCGTACAGTTTGGTCGACGAGGTGGGTATTCGTGAATGATTACTGAATTTGAAGATTATTGATTGCCGTACATGATCAGCTCGGTAGGTCTATGTCTTACTGCATGCCGATGAGGAATCACATGAAATTGAGGGACGGCCGCCGCCATTGACTAGGGGCCGCAAGACTGTTGACATGACAATGGGAGAGCTGAACGCCGGTGAAATGGCTGCTGATGACAGTACTTACACAGTTGACATGTTCCTTTTTTTATTGCTTCAGATCAGAGGTTTGAATTTTTTCTTGCAGAACATGACATCCCATGCTACAACACCGAGGAGATCGCAGCAAATTCAACAAGTTGTGTACCCCAGGTCCCCCTTTACGCCGGTGGCTCAATCGCCCCTACACAGAATGACCAAGGGGCCCCACCTACATCAAGTACGTATCTCATTCTCTTAACCCACCTAATATATACCCTTTATGATCCTAATATAACTAATTAGTAATTAATTATATTGTGCTAGGTCCGCCTTCAAGCAGAAGAGGAAGAGGCGTGACCCGTGTCCTTTTAACGGGAAGAAATTGGGCGAGGGAGAGAAGTTATCTGTGAACACCCCTCTTGGCAAGAAGAAGCCAGTTGGCAAAAACGCGAAGGAGGTCACTGCAGAGGTGGGTATAGCAGTGCGGAAGAATGCACCACTAGACAAGTCTAGCTGGAAAGATATGGACGAGGTTGACCTGAAACCCATATATGATCATCTTCAAATAAGTGACGTAAAATACGTGTGAACATATATTTCCTGCAATTAATTTATGTGAATGTGTACTTATGACCACATATTTTGTCGTATGCAGGGTCTGTTTGACCTCGACTTCAACAGAAAAACTACTCTGCAGGCCATCAATTATATGGCGAAGGAAGCTTATAGTGAGTACTGCTATAATCTGCACATACACTTCAAGAACTTCCACACCACTTCTGAAGCAATTTAAAACCCAGAACCAAGTGTCTCCCATGAGCAGTGGAATAAAGTGCGCACTTTTTCAGACAGATGGGTGGAAGGTAAAATATTGATTGCTTTTTCATTGCAGCAAACTAATTTAGGTTCTCTTTTGACTTCATGTCCACTATTACGTCATTGCAATGTAGGAGTGCCAGGTCTAAGTTGAACTGATCAAAATCTTTCTACCGCAGGTTCAAAGTCCATTGTCCAGCGCTTATATGAGATGGTAAGTTCCATGTCATCCGCTCTTTCACATCAATTTATAAGTTTCACAGCTAGAACTTATTTCCGTATGAAATATTTATTTGGAATATTATCTTGTGCAGGAGAACCCTTCCCTCATCGACAACTACAAAACAACACACACCAGGAAGAACTCAGGGACATGGATAAGTGCGGATGCGGAGGAGAAGCACGTTAGTTTCGTAATTCCTTCGCCATGTTTTATTTTACATGTTATGGTGTTAATATTTTATTCTTTGTTTAAACTACAGAGAAGGATGGTGGAGATGCGGGATAATAATACGGAGAGGTTTCTGACCGAAGATAAGATAGTAGACTTGGTTATTGGGGGCAGGAGTGAATTTGTAGCGGGATATGGTGCTGGTCAGCTCCCGAGGACTGCATTCACGTTTCAAGAAGGCATAGAGGCTAATGAGTCCAGGGTTGCGGAAGCACAAATGATGGCTGAAGCTGCTGAGAGCAGAGAAAGGTGCCGAGGAGGCCAGTAGAAGAGCGGAGGAGGCTGAGAAAAAGGCAAAGGAAGCCGACAAAAATGCTGAAGAGTCTGTCAGAAGGGCAAATGAATATGACCTTATGACCGGAATGGAAGAACGGCATAAGAACACGGAGTCCTTGATGGCCAACCAGCTGATGATCGAGAAGGCGTCGAGCGGGCATCATTCATCATCATCTTCAGAGTAATTTTAAGGTAATTAAAATGTCAGTTTTCATTTCAGTATGTGAATAAATGACATGTTGAGTATGCTGTGTAGATAAATTAAATTTTAGTTGTTTTCGTATATGCATGAAGTTTGTGGCACTTTTAATTTGGATATAGTTGAAATAGATGTCTCCTAGTACGTCCTGGATATATGAAACTAATTAAGTTAGTTGATAATGTGACCTCCAAATTCATTTTTTACGATACTCAGTTTTAAAGTATACCATGGCTCTTGGCTTATTGCGTTTCGTTTTACCGGGTGAAATAACTCTTCGCGTCTCGTTTACTTGGACAACTTTGTTACTTACCGCTGTGTTGTTCTTGTCGATTACGCGTGGACTATGAAACTCCACCAGTTGACTGATCGATTTCTATTTCCGTGGTTGCAACAGTTGTGAGTAATTGTGAGAATATAAGTAGTTATGTCTTCAGGACAAAATTAAACAAAAAGTTCAGGAAAATAACATAAAATAAAACAACATAAAGAACAGAAAATAGAAGTACGCCTAGTGCTGGAGATTGGGGTTTGATGGCTTCGCTTTGTCGTCCTTTAGTTACTCATCTGTTGGGGGTCTCAAGATTTGTCCCGGAAGCCCCCCTCTCCTGTGTATCTCTTCTTCATCTTCCCGCGGTATCTCGTATCTTCTTGCATATCTCATCAGCGGGCCTTCCTCAAGCCTATATATCTTCTTCTTAAACAACCCGACAGCATGCTCGTTGTCACTCCTTGAATCATCATCTGAGATGATTATTAGAACATCCACATAGGACCCTGGCAGTCCTATGAAAGGACTGGTGACCTCCTCCTCTTCACGTAGGCATTTGCGAATGGATTCCATGGTAAGAAGATTCTGGGGAGGGGATTTGCTGTGTTTGAGAATGAAACGGATGTTACAAATTAAATAGGGAGGGCAGTCCATTAACCCATCATTAATTTTGGGAATTCGAACAGTTTCAATTCAATGTTTCTGGGTCCATATATGCATGATTATTACTGGTTGGTGGTTGTTATGATGTTCATTTAGAAGGAATGCATTAAGTTCATTCATGATGAGGTAGTGGCGGTTATGTGAACAGTTTCAGTTGTTGGGATTCGTTGAACATTAATTTAAATAATAGGTGAACACATACGTGTTTTACAACGTCAGATGTTTGTGAATTCTCCGCTTCGATACTTTTTCTACTTTTGGGCCTGCGAGTTTTTGTATGTCATGCATACAAACAGCAGCATTTTAGTTTCGTTCCCCTCTTCGTGTTCAATTTTCATGAACTGCTATTTTTTTGTTTTCATGAACTGTTATTTATTTTCTTATGCTACGTTTGAAATCGCAACAATAACGTCAGTTACAGCTCCGCTAGTAGCAGCAGCAGCAGCACATCCATATGCTCATCGCGTCTTCAATGCGCCAACAAATGAACACTTCTCCGCCATCCTTCTGAGGTACAAGGGTTAAAGAAATCTGAACAATATTTTGTATTTCGAGGAATTGTTGTGGACATGCATTGTAATTAATATTTGGAGGAAGTTTGTGTGTGGATGTGTATATGGACGGGTTTTGTGGCTTGTTTCGAACAATTGAATTCTTGCAACTGTACGTTGGTGTAAGTTTGGTTGGATTAAGCTTCGATTGAAAAGTAGTATTTTGCAATTATTGGTGTTGTATGTGTGTATGCATGGGTGATCAAATATGATCACCTGGCTACTGGTTTTTTTGTTATATTTTATGAGCAGATTCAAGAAATTTGTGAGATAGGCGACTACGTCTGTAGTCATCTATGAGGAACACCAAAATAAAAAGACGACCAGGAAGTCTGTCGACAAATACATATTACAACGAGAATCGTCGTGAAAATGATATAAAAAAGACACAATCGAATAAAAGTTAACAATGACGATTAAAGTCGTCTGCATTATACCTACGACAAGAATAATTAGTCGATAAGTTCGTCGGCATTAGTTTTTTTAAAACGAGTAAATAGTCGACATGTGGTTGGGAAAAGATTAACTACTATATAATTGGGTCTAAATATTCGTTCGGCAAAAGTTTCGACCACGTAATATTATGGTTGGTAAGTCGTCGGCAAAACATCAACGACGAAGAAATATAGTCGGAAGAAGTGGTCGGTAAAAAACTTTTACCGACTAATTAGATTTGTTGTCAACCTGTCGAACTAACGACGGAGCTATTCCGACGCACTTTGGACGAACTTTTCTCGTCGTCTTTTTATTGTAACGACAAATTTTCGGGATATAACGACGAGTTTACTCGTCGTAATAAACCGAATGTTTTGTAGTGTATGCAAAGCTTGTGATCAGGGTAAGCAGACCAAAAGCTCATTCAAGCCAAAGAAATTTGTAAGTACTACTAAACCTATTGAGTTACTTCATATGGATCTCTGTGGTCCTATGAGGAAAACAACTCCAAAAGGTAAGAGGTATACGCTAGTTATTGTAGATGAGTATTCTAGATTTGCTTGGGTTATGTTTCTTAAAGAAAAATCTGAAGCCCTCTCTGAATTTTCAAAGCTATGCAGAGAACTTTAAACCTTGAAAAACCTACCTATTGCTTCAATCAGAAGTGATCATTGTAGAGAGTTTGATCAATTAGAATGTGATTTTTTATGTGTTAAGCATGGTATCTCTCACAATTTCTCTGCTTCTAGAACTCCTCAACAGAATGGAATTGTTGAAAGAAAGAACATGACTCTTGAAGATATGTCAAGAACAATGCTTTTAGAAAACAAGCTGCAAAAACACTATTGGACAGAAGCTGTGAATACAGCAAATTACATTTTGAACAGGTGTTTGATCAGACCTATCTTGAAGAAGACCCCCTATGAAATTTTCAAAGGGAGAAAGCCAAACATTTCATACTTCAAACCCTGTGGCTGCACATGTTTTGTCCACAACAATGGAAAGGACAACTTGGGTAAGTTTGATGCAAGAAGTGATGAAGGTATCTTTCTTGGTTACTCTCTGATTAGCAAAGCATATAGAGTTTATAATAAAAGAACCAAGCTTGTTGAAGAATGTACTCATGTTATCTTTGATGAAAGCTATGATGGTTATTTGAGTGAAAGTTTTGCAGACTTGAATTTGAACAAGCATGAATAAGAAGAAGAAGCTGAAAACTCACCTGGTTTCAAGAAAGGTTCAGAAGGAAACAGAAAAAAAGATCGCAGTTGACCAGCTTGACAAGGATGATCAGAAAGATATGAGTGTTCAGGCTAATACTTCAAGACCAGAGAAGCAATATGGAGAACCTGAACCCTAGTCTCCAAGAAAGAGATTCAAATATATTTCATCTCATCCAGCTGACAACATCATCTCTGATCCAACCACTAGTACACAAACAAGATCACAGTTGATAATCTTTGTGCTTTTAATGCTTTTATTTCTCTTGTAGAACCCAAAATTGTGAAGGAAGCATTACAAGAAGCAGACTGGATTATAGCTATGAAAAGTTAACTCAATGAGTTTGAAAGAAATAAGGTGTGGAACCTAGTTCCCCCACCAACAAACCAGTCTGTCATTGGTACCAGATGGGTGTTCAAAAACAAACTGGATGAAAATGGCAAAGTGATCAGACACAAAGCAAGGTTAGTTGCAGAAGGTTACAATCAAGAAGAATGTATTGATTATGAGGAAAATTTTGCTCATGTGGCAATGTTAGAAGCAATTAGAATTTTACTTGCTTTTGCATCGTACAAGAACATGAAACTATATCAAATGGATATGAAGTGTGCATTTTTGAATGGTTACTTGCAAGAGGAATTTTATGTTGCACAAACTCCTGGTTTTGAAAGTGATAAGTTTCCTGATCATGTTTACAAACTTGAAAAATATCTTTATGGTTTGAAACAAGCTCCAAGATCTTGGTATGAAAGATTGTCAAAGTTTTTGCATGAAAATGATTTTAAAAAAGGATTGGTAGACAAGACCCTTTTCATAAAGGCTCATGAGAAAGATTTGCTTGTAGTTCAGATTTATGTTGATGATATTCTATCTGGAGCTACTAATGACCTATTATGCAAAGAATTCTCAAGTCTTATGAGCGGGGAATTTGAAATGAGCATGATGGGAGAGTTGAAATTCTTCCTTGGACTTAAAATACATCAGTTGAAGAAGGGCATCTTCCTACATCAAATCAAATACACTAGGGACTTTTTTATCAAATACAGTATGTGTCAATCCAAAGAAATCAAGACCCCTATGAGTTCTACACTGTCCTTAGATAAGGATGAATCTGGTAAGAGTGTAAATGTGAACGAGTATAGAGGTATGATTGGATCATTACTATACCTTACTTCTAGTAGACCAAATATCATGTTCAATGTATGTATGTGTGCAGGATTTCAGGCCGATCCAAAGGAATCACACTTGAGTGATGTGAAGAGAATATTCAGTTATCTCAATGGTACCAAAGACTTAGGGCTTTGGTATCCAAGACATTATAATTTTTCTTTGCATGGATTTTCAGATGCTGACTTTGCATGTTACAAAGTTGATAAGAAAAACACTTCAAGAACTTGCCAATTTATTGGATCCTCCTTGATCAGTTGGCACTCCAAGAAAAAAAATCAGTTGCTTTATCAACAGCTGAAGCTGAATATATAGCTGCTGGAGCCTGTTGCTCACAATTCTTAGATCTTGGATTTGATTTCAGAAGCATACCTATCAAATGTGACAACACTAGTGCAATATCAATTACAAAGAATCCAGTTCAGCATTCAAGAACCAAGCATACTGATGTCAAACACCATTTCATCAGAGATCATGCTGAGAAAGGTGATATTGTTCTTGAATTTGTTTCTACTAACATGCAACTTGCAGATATCTTCACTAAACCACTGCCAGATGAAAGATTTTCAGCTCTAAGGCTGGAATTGGGCATGCTAAATAAAGATGCATTGGTTTAGGGGGAGCATCAGGTAAGGAAGGTAAGTTATTATGTGTTTCGAATGTTTGAACTGATTTTCAAAGCCTTGAAAATCTTTTCAAAGCTTTAATTTTGTTTGTTTCAGTATAACAATGTTTCAGGACCTTGAAATTATTTTCAAAGCCTTAAAAATAAGTCTGATAGCTGGTTAGTCAATAATTCTTGGATCATTCAGTATTGCGTGCTATCTTTGTAGATATTTGCTCAATATTGCCACTACCAAAATCTTTGTAGATATTTGCTCAATATTGCCAAGTACAGTATTCATATATTTATTTCCAACGGCTTCAAAGATTTGAATCTTCTCTAATCATCACAAATCTTTTGAGATCAGAAAGAGATTGCAGCTTCCTTTTTAAAACTCAAACTCGTTCAGTATTTATCTTCTTATATTCTCCTTCACTCCGTATCATTCCCGCCTCTCTCTATTCTTCTCCCAAACCCTAATGAGCACTAGAAGAGCATCTGCCAGAATCAAGATGGTCGGCGTTTCAAAGCCTAGTACAGAGAAGAAGAGAAAGATAGTTGAGGATGAAGTTCAAACAATCAGTGGGGATTCAAGTTCTAGGACTCCCAGTCGAGAAGCTGTTGCAGAACTTCCTCCACCAAAGAAGAAAACTAAGAAGGATGTGACACCATCTCAGACAAGAAGAAGAAGAAGAAGAAAGAGAAGACTGTTGAAGAAAAGCAACCAGAAACACAGATCTCAAGCCCCAAGAATTTGAAGAAAAAGAAGAAGGCCTCTCAAGCTGAAAATGGAAAAGAAAAGGTGACAGTGGAAGAAACAGAAGACAATGTGGAAAGAGCCTTGCAGATCTACTCAAAGAACTCTGCTCCTGATGAATATTGGTTCATCTCAAACACTTCCAATGGTTTTGCCTCTAGGCCTATTGCTTTATGTAGCTTGATCAGTCTTCCTATGTTGCTTGAAATGAATCTGAATTGCATTACTATGTTACATAAAAGTTCTCTGTGGTTCATGCTAAACCCTCCTGAGCTAGCCTATCCAAGACTTACCAGATTATTCTATCTCAACATGATGAAACTTAAGAACTCTCCACACTTAGTAATCAAGACTAGAGTTGCTGGTGTTAATATGGAACTAGGTCATTCTGAGTTTGCATCTGTCCTAGGTTGTCCTAAGAGGTATGAAACACGGAACCATCCTCCCAAAAGTGAAGTTTTGAAGTTGGCGAAAGTATATTTCTTTCTACTCAACATCCCTACCTCATCCAAACAGTTAACACACTCTGTGTTAAATGTTGAAGCCAAAGTTTTATTCACTATCTTGATGAGATGTATATTTCCAAGGGAACATTACAAGGAGTCGATCACTGAGAGAGTGCTATACATTATGTATCTGATTATGCATGGGTATGACATTGACCTTCAGAAGCTTTTAATGGAACACATGCTGTTTAGCCAAAAAGATTAGAGAAAGCATCATTTGCCTTATGCAAATTTGCTTATTCTTTTCTTCCAACACCTTGACATTCTAACTGCTGGTAAAGAGCCTATCACTTCTGGATTTGGTTTGATTAATGAGAAATCATTTGAGAAGATAAGAGACAGCTGTATTAGGCGAGAGAAGTGGTACAGTGCTTCTCGAGCACAACATAAGTTAGGGTTAGGATGAATTGGGCTAGACACAAATTTGGGCTTCACTCTTGATCCATATAGCTTTGGGCTTCAGTGTTGTTTCTTCAACTTTGATATTTGTCCCAATCTTTATATATATATTTTACATCCTCCCGTAAACTCATGGTGGTTTGGGACACACCATGAGTTTATTGGCAGCTGTGAAAAGGAGCTGGAAGCAGGGCTTTTGTGAAGATATCTGCAGTTTGATCTGCAGAAGAAACAAAGTTAACTGTAAGTTCATTGTTGAGAACTTTTTCACGCACATTATGATGATCAACCTCAATATGCTTGGTACGTGCGTGAAAAAAGGGGATTAGAAGAAAGATATAGAGCAGAGAGATTGTCAGTCCAAATAAAAAGAGCAGAAGTAATTGGAATTTTGAGATCCAGAAATAATTTTTTAAACCAAGAGATGTCAGCTGCTGCAGTGGCTAAAGCCCTGTATTCAGCTTCAGTAGAGGACCGGGCCACTGTGGTCTGTTTCTTAGAGGCCCAGTGAACAGGATTGGGTCCCAAGAACACAACCAACCCAGTAGTACTACGGTGACTGGAGATATCTCCAGCCCAATCAGCATCAGTAAACACATGTATAGGTAAGTGAACAGGTTGGAAAAGAACACCATTTGATTTTGTGCCTTGCAGATACCTTAAAATACGTTTGGCACCACTGAGAGATTCTCAGTAGGAGCATGCATAAATTGACACAATTGATTCACATAAAAGGCAATGTCAGGCCTACTGAATATCAAGTACTGTAATGCTCCAAAAATTTGGCGAGAAACAGTTGGATTTTGGAGAGGAGGACTATCAAGAAGATGATACTTGGTGTCAGCAGCTAAAGGAGTGCTGCTGGGTTTGCATTTTGCCATATTGGAACGATGTAAAATGTCACAAATATATTTATGTTGATGTATAAAGATGCCAGCATAAGTTCTAGCAATTTGTAAACCCAGAAAGTAAGTCAGGGGACCCAAGTTGGTCATCTCAAAATTTTGATGCAATTTTTGAACAAGAGAACTGATAAAGGAGGTGTCAATACCAGTAAAGATATCATCAACATAAAGTAATAAAACAATAATTTTACCTTGAAAATGTCGTATAAAAAGAGGGGAATCAACATAAGAAGATTTAAAACCCAGAGATAGAAGATATGATGTAAATCTTTCAAACCAAGTACGAGGAGCATGTTTTATGCCATATAAGCTCTTTTTAAGTAAGCAGACATGATGAGGGTAATGAGGGTTAACAAACCCTTTTGGTTGGTGCATGAAAAATGTTTCACGTTGAACACCATGGAGTAAGGCATTTTTAACATCAAGCTGCTGAAGAGACCAGTTAAAAGTTGCTGCTAATGCAAGAATACAACGTACAGTAGCATGTTTTGCTACTGTACTAAAGGTTTCATTGTAGTCTAGGCCAGGGGTTTGATGGAATCCCTTGGCAACGAGTCGTGATTTATAACGAGAAATGGACCCATTAGGGTTGTATTTTGTCCTAAAGACCCATTTGTTGCCAATGACATTGGCATTGGGTGGACAAGGGACTAACACCCATGTATCTTGTTGCTGAAGACTGGTGTATTCATCAGTCATGGCTTGAAGCCAAAGAGGATGAATCACAGCTTCTTTGAAAGATACATGATAAGTCAAAGTAGAAGTGGGTGTGGTGTGAAAACCAGAGTGAGAGGTGAGAACAGAACCTGTGAAGGGCAACTTTCTTTTTGTAATGCCTGATTTGCTCCTTGTTCTCATTGGATGAGTATTGTGAGGAGAAGAGTTTGGCATCATTGAACTGGTGGCTGCCTCACTCTGACTGGGAATAGATGGTTCTCCATGGTGGGTAGTATCAGAGAATGTAGTATCAAGAGAAGGAGAACCAAGAGCTACACCAGTAGGCTGCAGCACACCATTGTTTTCTCAGCAGAATTATAAGTGTATGGGGAAGACACTGTTTCTGGGGGGAGCGACATAGTGGGGGGGGGACAGTAGTGGGGGGAGGGACAGTAGTACCTGAAGAAGAATAATCAAAATTGTTAGTGTTAGATGAAGGAGGAACAGAAGTAGAATTTTTAGCGAAAGGAAACATGAATTCATTAAAGATAACATCTCTACTTATGAAAAATTTATTGAAACTATTATCAAAGCACAAATATCCTTTCAGGCAATCAGCATACCCTAAGAATGTGCATCTCTTATTTCTAGGAGAAAGTTTTGATTTTGTGTAAGGAGTTAAGCAAGGATAACTAGCATATCCAAATATTTTGAGCATGCTATAATCAGGTTTCTTATGGAAAAGTAACTCATATGGAGATTTATGGTTAGTGTTGGCACTAGGCATTCTGTTTATTAAATAAGTAGCAGTTGAGACAGCATGATACCAGAAATAGTTTGACAAAGAAGCATTATGAAGTAATGTAATTGCAGTTTCAACAATATGTCGATGCTTTCTTTCAGAAACACCATTTTGTTGAGGAGTATGAGGGCATGACTTCTGGTGAATAATACCATGTTCACTAAGATAAGTTTGAAAAATATAGGAGGTGTATTAACCCCCACCATCTGATCTAAATACAAAAGTAGAACACTTCAATAAGTTTTCAATGAAATTTTCAAATTTAGGAAAGGTGACAGCAGCTTCTTATTTGTTATGCAAAGGAAATAACCAAGTAAATTTAGAAAAACCATCAATAAAAATAACATGGTATCTAAATCCATGATATGATTTAGTTGGAGTAGGACCCCAAACATCAGAGTGTATCGATTGCAAAGATTCTTTAATAACAGTAGAAGAAGATTCATAAGGTAACCTAGTAAATTTGCCAGCTAAACAAGATTCACAAATAGAAGAAGAAACAGAGTTTGAACAAGTAACACATTTTGACACAATATCATTCGCAGGGTGTCCTAGACGAGCATGCCAGATTGGACACTTGACTTGTTAACCCAAGAAGGCTTGAGGAGTAGACTTGACAAAGATAGACTGAGACTGAATAGGGTAGAGACCATTTTTACTCAAACCCTTGAACAAAATTTTGCCCGTTGCCAGATCCTGAATATAGAATGTTTTGGCATCAAAAACAAATCTCACATGATGTTCATCACATAATTCATGTACATAAAGCAAATTGGTAGACAAAACAGGAACATGTAATGTATTTGAAAGATTAAATGAGCAATTAGAAGTTGAGAGATGAGCAGTACCAGAGTTTTGAATTGGTAGAGTAGAGCCGTTACCAATAGTCACTTGTTCATATCCTTGATAAGGGTCAGAAAGAGAGAGATTTTTGAATTCACTAGTCATATGAGAAGAAGCTCCTGTATCTGTTAGCCAATATGTGGGAGAGAGACCTTGAGATTGAGATGTGGCTGTTAGAGCAGCAAGCTGATCAGGAGGAGTTTTGCCTTGATAAGAAAAATCCATTCTCCGCCAGCAGTCAAGAGCTGAGTGATAGTCATTTCCACAGATTTGACAAGTGACAATCACTTTTCCTTTCTTGTTGTAATTAGTAACTTGATTGGAATAAGTTAAACCTGTAGGGTTTTGATTCATGGATCGCACAACGGAAGCATAATCAAACATAAAACCATGCAAAACCCTCCAAGGATCAAAAGTCAAGAAACACAACGATGGTAAGGGTTAGAATCATAAACACACCTTTGGGTTCTCCTTGATGAATTCAAACGTGAATTGTGTCACGTTCTCTATAGTTGATCCACGCCTAGAGTTGATCCTAGATCTCCCAACTCCTTTGGTGCTAGCCCGGAAGAGGAAGAGGAAGAAGAAATCACGCAAAACGAGACCCAAAGGAGGGTCTCGGCCTCCTTTGGCCGACGGGGACGGGGCGGCGGCAAGGGGGCGTCGGGCCTCCTTGTTGCTTGCTCTCTCTCCTTTGTTCTCTCCCACTCTTGTTATGTTCACTTAATGAGCATAAGTTATTATTTTGGGAGGAAGGAAGGAAGGTCCTTTATATAGTCCAACAACTCCTTGTTAACTACCTAAAGGACTTATTCTAGTCCTACTAGAATCCAATTTAGTCCCTTCCTTGCAAATTAGTCCCTACTAAGTTTGCAAGGGTTTGCAAAGTGATCCTTCTAATTAATTAATCCAATTAATTAATTCCCAAATCTAGTTCAACTCTATATAGCGTGTGACCCCATATGTTCTATCTAGTTGGTAGCAACTATTTGCTAATATGGAGCGGTCTCTAGCAAAACATCCATTCTAGCCAACTAATAGAATAGTCATCTTGACAACCTTTGTACAAGTAATTTTCTCATCCCTTTTTCCCTATATTCGGATTGGACACGAGACATACAAGTCACACTCGTATATCCAATCCATAATTTCTCGATCCATGGGAATAGCCTTATTCGTGCAAATAACATCAATATCCCATATTGATTTATTTGAGTCTGGCCAGACATTCTATAAGCACCATCCCTCGAGTGGCCTAGGATATTTACTCCCGTTATGTGGGAGGGACAAATCCTATCTACGTCCACTACGATCTCTAAGCTTGCTTCTTATTGTATCCAGTACACGCCTTTATAACTACCCAGTTACGGTGTAGCGTTTAACGCTACCAAGATCACAATAATCCACAACTAGAATATCTAGTGACTTCAAGTCTAAGGATGACAATACCATTGCACCGCGAGAAGCGCTTGTGACTCAACACAACATGTATGTAGCCTTCTCGGAGATGGGTTAATCCAGTGCAACATTCCCTAATGCACACCTATGTGTTGGATCATGATATCTCCATATCAATCCAACCCCATACTAGTCTATAGATGATTGTCCCATTAATCATTATACTTGACTAGGGATATTTAAGATAAATAACACAATTGTAAATCTAAGGACTTCATTATAGTAAATATCAAATAAATAATAAATGAATTTCTAGCCACAAATATTTCATACTAAACTAGATTGCCTCTAGGGCATCTATTCCAACAGTCTCCCACTTGCACTAGAGCCAATCTGGCGCATCTCGTATTCCCATACTCCTAGTGTTCCCTTCATACTTCCACTGCGTGAGAGGCTTCGTAAGCGGGTCTGACAGATTATCATCTGTAGGAATCTTGCATATCCGAACGTCTCCTCTATCGATAATATCTCGAATCAGATGAAACTTCCTGAGCACGTGCTTGGACTTCTGGTGCGATCTGGGTTCCTTTGATTGCGCGATCGCCCCTGTGTTGTCACAGAACAACTCCACTGGATCCGCAATGCTAGGGACCACACCAAGTTCAGAAACAAACTTTCTGATCCAAACAGTCTCCTTTGCTGCGCCATTTGCAGCAATGTTCTCAGCCTCTGTTGTAGAATCAGCTACCGTGTCTTGCTTGGAACTCTTCCAGCTCACCGCTGCTCCATTCAGGCAAAACACATATCCCGATTGTGATCTAAAGTCATCTCTGTCGGTTTTGAAGCTTGCATCAGTGTAACCCCTTACACGCAACTCTTCCTCACCGCCAAATATCAAGAAGGCATCCTTAGTTCTTCTCAAGTACTTTAGGATGTTCTTGACTGCAATCCAGTGACTCTCACCCGGATTGGATTGGTATCTGCTTGTCATACTCAAGGCATATGACACATCTGGTCTAGTACATAACATGGCGTACATGATAGATCCTATGGCCGAGGCATAGGGGATTCTACTCATGCGTTCCTTCTCAATCTCATTGGAAGGACAACCACTCTTTGAAAGAGTGATTCCATGTGACATGGGAAGGAATCCCTTCTTAGAATCTTGCATGTTGAACCGTTTCAACACCTTGTCAATATATGTACTTTGACTTAGGCCTAGCAACCTCTTAGATCTATCTCTATAGATCTTTATACCAAGTATATAGGCTGCTTCCCCTAAGTCCTTCATTGAGAAACACTTTCCTAGCCAATCTTTCACAGATTGCAGCATGGGAATGTCGTTTCCAATGAGTAGTATGTCATCCACATACAAGACCAGAAAAGCTACAGAGCTCCCACTAACCTTCTTGTAGACACAAGACTCATCTTCGTTTATGATGAAGCCAAACTCTTTGACCACTTCATCAAAACGTCGATTCCAACTCCTAGAAGCTTGCTTCAATCCATAAATGGATCGTTGCAGCTTACAGAATTTGTTGGCTTGCTTTGGATCTTCAAAACCCTCCGGCTGTATCATATACACGTCCTCGAGGAGATTCCCATAAAGGAATGCTGTTTTGACATCCATCTGCCAAATCTCATAGTCATGGTATGCTGCAATCGCAAGTAGGATTCGGATGGATTTGGTCATAGCGACTGGTGAAAAGGTTTCATCATAGTCAATACCATGAATCTTTCTAAATCCTTTAGCCACCAATCGGCCCTTATAGGTAATCACATTACCATCCATGTTGATATTCTTCTTGAAGACCCACTTGCACCCTATGGGCCGCGCCCCATCGGGTGGTTCCACCAAAGTCCATACTTTGTTGGTATACATGGATTCCATCTCGGATCTCATGGCTTCCAGCCACTTCTGAGAGTCTGGGCCATTCATGGCCTCCTCATAGGTAGTAGGCTCATCATCTATGAGCATCGTGTCACCGGAATCGGTTACGAGAAGTCCATACCTCTTGGGTTCCTGGCGCAATCTACTAGATCTACGAAGCTCTTGTGTTACCTGAACAGGTTGCTCCACAACTGCTTGTGGTTCCTGTTCATGTTCCATAATCGGTTCAGTGATTTGTGGTTCTTGAACCTCTTCAAGTTCTACATTCCTCCCACTTGCTTCTTTAGAGACAAATTCTCTTTCTAGAAACACGCCGGTCCGAGCAACAAACACTTTGTTTTCGGTTGGATTGTAGAAGTAGTATCCCTTAGTTTCCTTAGGGTACCCCACAAATTTACACTTATCCGATTTAGGCCCTAGCTTGTCTGACTGTAAACGTTTCACATAGACATCGCAGCCCCAAATCCTCATGAACGACAGTGTGGGACGCCTCCCACTCCACATCTCATATGGTGTCTTCATGACTGATTTAGATGGAACACGGTTAATGGTGAAAGCTGCACTTAATAGAGTGTAGCCCCAAAATGATAATGGAAGATCGGTTTGACACATCATAGATCGAACCATATCCAATAGGGTTCGATTCCTCCTCTCGGATACGCCATTCCATTGTGGCGTTCCGGGTGGAGTGAGTTGGGACACGATCCCACACTCTCTAAGATAGTCGTCAAACTCTTGGCTCAAGTATTCTCCTCCACGATCCGATCGTAGAGCCTTGATACTTTTGCCAAGTTGCTTCTCTACTTCATTCTTGAATTCTTTGAACACTTCAAAGGATTCGGATTTCGCCCTCATAAGGTACACAAATCCATATCTACTGTAATCATCAGTAAATGTAATGAAGTAGACATAACCACCCCTGGCAGGCGTGGCAAATGGTCCGCACACATCGGTATGTATGAGTGCCAATTGCTCACTAGTCCTCTCACCTTTCTTATTGAAAGGGGACTTTGTCATTTTTCCCAATAAACAAGCCTCACATGTCTCATATGATTCAAAATCAAATGAGTCTAGTAATCCATCCTTATGGAGTCTAGATACACGTTTCTCATTTATGTGGCCTAAACGACAGTGCCATAAATAAGCATGATTTAAATCATTTATTTAATCCGCTTGGTATTAATGTTCTAGACAGGATTGCTTAGATCAAGGACATAAATTCCATTAAATAATTGCGCACTAAAATAGTGAATATTATTTAAATAAAAGGAACAACAATTGTTCTTTATTGAAATAATAAAACCATCCTTGTCCAAACAAGAAATAGAAATAATGTTTCTGCTCATAGCAGGCACAAAATAGCAATTATTTAATTCTAAAACTAATCCTGAAGGCAGAGATAGCTCGCACACGCCTATGGCCAACGCAGCAACCTTTGCTCCATTCCCAACGCGCAGATCTACCTCTCCTTTAGCCAATCTTCTACTTCTCCTTAGATCCTGCATATTTCGACAAATATGAGATCCACATCCAGTATCTAATACCCATGATGTAGAGACAGTTAAATTGACATCTACAACAAAAATACCTGGTGGTGGTGGAATCACTATTCCAAGCCTCTTGTCCTCCAGATATTTTGGGCAGTTCCTCCTCCAGTGTCCAGGCTGACTGCAGTAGTGACACTCACCTTTAGTCACGGCCTTGGCAATGCCACCAACAGGCTTAAGGGCAGGTTCCTTGGACTTGGCAACTGACTTGCCTTTGCCCTTGGAGGAAGAGGCAAACCTTTTGCCCTTTCCTTTCTGTACCATCATAATGGCCTTGCCCTTACCCTTGTTGATGCTCTGTTCAGCCGTCCTCAACATGTTGAGCAAATCTGGCAGTGGTTTAACGATCTCGTTCATGTTATAGTTCATAATGAACTGTCCATAACTATCGGGCAACGATTGCAACACGAGATTGGTTGCCAACTCTTGGCCGACCGGGAACCCCAGTCGGGCGAGATTCTCCAAGTACCCGATCATTCGGAGTACATGGGGTCCCACCGAGTTCCCTCTCTACCCTCGCCTGCTCTTGGAAGAGCTGCTTTAGATGTTCGATCATATCGACAGCATTCATGTTTTTGTGTTGCTTCTGAAGCTCAGAAGTCATGGTGCAAAGCATTAGGCAGGCCACATCATTAGCGTCATCAACACGCTTTTGATACGCCTTTAAGGCAGCAGGTGTTTGGTTCTCTGGACCTTCTGGAACATGCTCCTCTATTGCGTACAGTTTCTTCTCTTGCTTGAGAACAATTCTCAAGTTTCTGTACCAATCAAGAAAGTTGGTTCCAGAGAGCTTGTCCTTCTCAAGGACAGATCGTAGGGAATGTTGTGAACTCGATGAGTTGTTTGCCATTTGGAATTCTACAAAAGGAAAATACGCAAGTTTTAGTATTTGTGAATTTTTGACTATATTCAATAATGGCTAGTTTATCAAATATAGCTCCCACTATTTTTCTACGGATTAATAACCCTCAAGATATTAATGCGGAAAATATCCTTATATTTTCTAGTGGGCCAAGATCCATCTTTCATCTCCTTATGAGCTTGCTTTGGCAAGTCACCCATAATTTGACTACTTTAGGTAGGAACAATTCCAATTGCATCCCATATGCAACTCTTGGTTCAATTGGGCAAATAACTCCTTATTTATCCATCCATATGGATAATCCCAATTGATTGCCTCTAGGTTTCTTAATCAAATTAATAGCCTAGTTGTGTTCAACCTCTTATCTAAACAATTGCACATTGTTACGTGCCATCGCATTCCATCATTATGAACCAAGTCGCCATGCTTTGGCACGCACGAACTTGATAAATAATGATGATAATGAGTGTTTAAATAACGAGAAGGCAAGAACACAATATTTGAATTTTGAGGGATTTTTAAATTCAATTTTAATTGTATTGTTGATCAATATCAACTAATCTATCTATTTGAGTTTGGTCACAACTCCAAATAATAGATCCGGGTTGTCTAATTATCTTATTATCCTAATTGCATGCATCATCCATACACCAACCACACAATAATAAGACAATAAAGTAAACAACCACAAAACAGAAATTAAACGTGATGTGGATATGGCCTTTTCTAGACTAAGATAATTCCAAGCCAATGGAATTATCTATGAACCCTAAAGCAAACACATCTCCATGCGTCTGGATCTTTTGGTTCATCCTTCATAGTCTTGTGGAATGCTCCATGCTCCATGCTCCATCTTTTGTGGCTTCTTTGGCTTTGGGCTTCTTTTCTTCAATCTTGGCTAACAATCTACTTTATCTAGCACTAGCTAATATCTATACTAAATAAAATAAATCTCACAAGTTGAGAAAAAAATGGCACGCATGCCTTAAAACTCTAATTAATTATTACAATTAATTGATCAGCTCGCAGGCCGTAAAACCAAACCACAAAATTAAACATCCACATCAAACCATATCCTAAGGCCATATCCAATCACCATGCGATTTGCACATAAACAGTTAAAATCCAATTTTAACGCGCTTGGTCAATTTTAATTGATTTTAGGATTTCTAGGGTTAAAACGGTCCATGGGCCCAACAATCAAATTGCCCGGGCCCATTAAAGTGAACCACAAGGCCCTAGGGCAGCCCGTCCCAAAACCCACAAGCCTAGGCCCGCGGGTTAGGGCCGCCCGGCCCCTAGGGCGGCCAAGCTTGGGCGGCAAGCTAGGGGGGCGGTCCCTAGGGGGGGCCGAACCTCCTTGAGGGAGTTGTTTCCAAAACAACTCCCTTTCTTGGTGCCCAAGTTTGGTTGTTTCCTTGTTTTGGGAGAACTCCTTCTTCCCCAAGGATGCCCAAACCCTAGATCTAAGATCCTAAAATTTCTCAAACTCACCAATTCATGCATCCAATGCAAAAATTGGATCTTGTTATGATTAATTGTTGACAAATTGCATCCCATGCTTGATTTGTCTTGTTTTACGCGATAAACAATCAAATTAAGGTGTAAAACAACTAAAAGTAACACATAAACCACGTTTATGCTCTACGACCTGTGGCTCTGATACCACTGTAGGGTTTCGATTCATGGATCGCACAACGGAAGCATAATCAAACATAAAACCATGCAAAACCCTCCAAGGATCACAAGTCAAGAAACATAACGATGGTAAGGGTTAGAAATCATAAACACACCTTTGGGTTCTCCTTGATGACTTCAAACGCGAATTGTGTCACGTTCTCTATAGTTGATCCACGCCTAGAGTTGATCCTAGATCTCTCAACTCCTTTGGTGCTAGCCCGGAAGAGGAAGAGGAAGAAGAAATCACGCAAAACGAGACCCAAAGGAGGGTCTCGGCCTCCTTTGGCCGACGGGGACGGGGCGGCGGCAAGGGGGCGTCGGGCCTCCTTTTTGCTTGCTCTCTCTCCTTTGTTCTCTCCCACTCTTGTTATGTTCACTTAATGAGCATAAGTTATTATTGTGGGAGGAAGGACGGAAGGTCCTTTATATATTCCAACAACTCCTTGTTAACTACCTAATGGACTTATTCTAGTCCTACTAGAATTCAATTTAGTCCCTTCCTTGCAAATTAGTCCCTACTAAGTTTGCAAGGGTTTGCAACGTGATCCTTCTAATTAATTAATCCAATTAATTAATTCCCAAATCTAGTTCAACTCTATATAGCGTGTGACCCCATAGGTTCTATCTAGTTGGTAGCAACTATTTGCTAATATGGAGCGGTCTCTAGCAAAACATCCATTCTAGCCAACTAATAGAATAGTCATCTTGACAACCTTTGTACAAGTAATTGTCTCATCCCTTTGTCCCTATATCCGGATTGGACACGAGACATACAAGTCACACTCGTATATCCAATCCATAGTTTCTCGATCCATGGGAATAGCTTTATTCGTGCAAATAACATCAATATCCCATATTGAT
Organism: Linanthus parryae; assembly: GCA_023055425.1. NCBI lineage: Eukaryota > Viridiplantae > Streptophyta > Magnoliopsida > Ericales > Polemoniaceae > Linanthus > Linanthus parryae. Next base: position 119,434,698 of record JALGPY010000001.1, read on the forward strand.
TTATTTGAGTCTGGCCAGACATTCTATAAGCACTATCCCTCGAGTGGCCTAGGATATTTACTCCCGTTATGTGGGAGGGACAAATTCTATCTACGTCCACTACGATCTCTAAGCTTTCTTCTTATTGTATCCAGTACACGCCTTTATAACTACCCAGTTACGGTGTAGCGTTTAACGCTACCAAGATCACAATAATCCACAACTAGAATATCTAGTGACTTCAAGTCTAAGGATGACAATACCATTGCACCGCGAGAAGCGCTTGTGACTCAACATAACATGTATGTAGCCTTCTCGGAGATGGGTCAATCCAGTGCAACATTCCCTAATGCACACCTATGTGTTGGATCATGATATCTCCATATCAATCCAACCCCATACTAGTCTATAGATGATTGTCCCATTAATCATTATACTTGACTAGGGATATTTAAGATAAAAAAACACAATTGTAAATCTAAGGAATTCATTATATTAAATATCCAATAAATAATAAATGAATTTCTAGCCACAAATAATTCATACTAAACTAGATTGCCTCTAGGGCATCTATTCCAACAAAACCACCATTATAAGAGGAATTGCTTTGACCACCACCCCAATTGGAGTTTTGTCCATAACCATAACCTCGAGCACCAGATCGGACCTGTTGTGGTCAAAACGACCACCTCTCGAACCAGAACGGCCAGAAAAGGAAGTTGAACCACCACGTTAAAAAGAACCAGATCGACCACCACGACCACGAGAAGAAAAATTGTTTTGAGAATAAAAAGCAGTTGAAAACCAAAAAATTGTTTTGCATGTATAAATCAATAGTCGGATTTATTTTTCAAAGTTTGGAGATCGGATTTTAAATGTAATATATTATATCTAGATAGCGAGGCATACCGAGATTCAAGAGTGAGCCAAACAGATCTGGAATCGTTTTCACCAATAACCAGAGAGAGAGCTTCATAGGATAAGGTAGTGTTAATCAGTGTAAGGATCTCTTGATCTTGAATATGCCAAGAGGTGTATTGTGGATCAACCGTCGCTGTAACGGTTCCATCGGTGGCAATGAGGAACTGCGGCGGAGCTTGAACCAAACCATCAAGAAACCCAAATAACGCATGAGTTTTGAGTATGGAGGTGAGTTGATGTCTCTAGATGACATAGTTGGTGCCGTCAAGTTTTTGCGGCATGAGGTTGTGAATATTAGAGAGAAGAGCGAGAGGGTTGGGTGATGAAGACATGACTGTGGTTGAGAGCATAACCGGGGTGGCTCTGATACCAAGAAAGCAGAAATGCAGAAAGAGTAATCAAAATGTAAAGATACAGAAATGGATCTGAAACGATTGATTTGCATTCATTGAATTGTTGTATTGAAACCCTAAAGGATAAGGACTAAATACAAAGACTCTTGACCGTTCATGAACGGTCACAAGGAAGCTAAGAGACAGCTGTATTAGGCGAGAGAAGTGATACAATGATTCTGGAGCACAACATAAGTTAGGGTTAGGATGAATTGGGCTAGACAAAAATTTGGGCTTCACTCTTGATCCATATAGCTTTGGGTTTCAGTCTTGTTTCTTCAACTTTGATATTTGGCCCAATCTTTATATATATTTGACAGCGATTGACCTCTGCTTGGGATGCGGTTAACTAGAATTGGGCCCCCACTAGCAATTACCATTTGGCCATTTTCTCCACCAAAACCAATTTTATAAGATGGAACAAAGAATGTTTTGCGAACAGTTTCCATAAGAAAAAAAAGGTTGCGTGCTAGGCTAGCTAGCATTCAGAAGGCTTTGGATGTGGAGCATCTTAGGTAATCTTTATGACAAAATTCTTGCTGAGTACAATGCTATCCTTGTCCAAGTGGGGGAGTTTTGAAGACTCAGATATGATGAGTTAGAGTTCGGAGGGTGATACAACTACCAGCTTCTTCCATGAAGCAACCTTGTGCAGAAGGAGTAGAAACAAAATCAGTTCTATCAAAGATGAGCAGGGGATCTTTCCCATCTCACTAGTGCTAATAACCTTTTCCTTGGTCTTAAATAACCCAAACAAACACAATCCTTTCTAATGAGCTTGATCAGGTTCCCTAACCTTAAAAGGTGGTTTGGACCTTCAAACCTAAAAAAGATCTTAGCTGTGATGGATTCAACCAAATATTCTACTAGAAATGTTGGGATGTCTCCAACTTTTACATTCCTGGGGTGATCAAGGCTTTCTTCCTATAATTGTTCATTTCTCCTAGTTTAAATCACACGCTACTGTGCCTTATCCAAAAGGTTCCTATGCCTGAAACAGTTTGTCAGTGCAGGCTTATTGCCATGTGTAACACTTTGTACAAGTTTCATAGTAAGACCAGTTCTCTCAGGACCATAGATACGGGTATGAACCCGTATCAGACACGGCGTTGGAACCGGATGCGTCGTGGTTAATTAATTTAGTCGTTTATTTTAATTTTTTAGAGATTGGGGATTACTTTATTTGTTTGGGGGGTTTTATAGTTATTAGTTAATTTTTTAAGGGGTCTTGGGGTAATTAGCAGTTAGTTGAATTAGTATTTATATTCCTGTCAGCTCATTCTTTTAATTATCAATGAATGAAGAAGAATTAAGTTAATTTAGTAGAAACCCTAGTTTTGGAGATTTCAGCGTCTCGAATTGCTGAGCCAGAGATCGTAGCTTCTCAAACTACTACAATATCGATAGGTGAATCCTATCAACTGGTTCTTTCATGAATGACGAATTCGGGTGAACTTTATGAAAATTTCGAAGCACAACTACTAGCCACACTCAAGGACATCCAGACCCACGTGGGTAATATGGAGATGGACGTCACAGAATTGAAGGCGCGAACCACAACACCGTCTGCATCACCGTTGCTAGTCAATACACAGCCGGAGCCGCAGCCGGCGCAGCAGCAGAAGCCGCCACAGCCGCACCAGCCCCCGCAGGAACAACCGTCACAGTGCAGCTGGTCCTTTCATAGCAGTGGCCGACGACCCATCAGCAAACCCTAGCTAGGGTTTTCCAGCCGTCGGCCCTCCAGCAGAAGCCGGCTGTTCTACCGCCGCCGCTGGCGCCGCAACAAAAGCAGCCGAAACCTCTGCCATCACACAGCCAGCAGCAGCTGCAGCAGCTGCAGCAGCATAGGTCCAGGACGCCGCCGTCGCCTCGAACCATGGACCAACAGGCAACGCAGTCCCAGGGCCCGTCGCAGATCAAGACAGGATCGCTTCCCCAGACCGGTCAACAACCAGGGCTTCTCCAAGCCTGATTCCGATCGCCATTGGTTGCTGGTCCGACCGGATTTGGTCCACCAGCGCCTGATCCGACCCAGCCAGAACCGCTAGCGCCCCTGTACCAGCTACATCAGCAGCAGAAGGCTCTTCCACCAGCCTCAGGTTTTGCCTGCAATTTCCGCCGCCGTGCTCCTGCTATTTTCGCAATTATAGTGACGGAGGAGCAGAGTGAGTATACTGTTATTGAATTTATTGTCTATGCGAATTTATTATGCAAGGCAGTGTTATGGTGTGACATGGTCAACATTAGTGCCCTTGTTGCTGCAAAGGAGTGTGCCAACCCCTATGAGTATTGTTACAGTAGTCCTGTAGCAACTCGTAAAAGCACTTTCCCGTACGATCCTGGAAAAAAAACAGATATTTCACCTTGAGGTCAAGGTGAATGTCAACGGGAGGGAGGTTGATACCGGTACAAACCCGTATCAGACACAGCGTGGGAATCAGATGCGTCGTGGTTAATTAATTTAGTCGTCTATTTTAATTATTTACAGATTGTGGAGTACTTTATTTGTTTGGGGGTTTTATAGTTATTAGTTAATTGTTTAAGGGGTCTTGGGGTAATTAGCAGTTAGTTGAATTAGTATTTATATTCCTCTCAGCTCAGTCTTTTAATTATCAATGAATGAAGAAGAATTTAGTTAATTTAGTAGAAACCCTAGTTTTGGAGATTTCAGCGTCTCGAATTGCTAAGCCAGAGATCGTAGCTTCTCAATCTGCTACAATATCGATAGGTGAATCCTATCAACCATATTTTTCTTTTTCCATCCAGATTTATTCCTGGAAGAAGGGGCACCGATAATATCACTATTTTTCAGGACACTGTGCACATCTTCAAAACTAATTAAGAAATGCATGGTGGGGGATTTCATCTTGAAGTTGGACCTTTCCCAAGCTTATGAAAATTTTGAGTAGAGCTTTGTGAGAGCTACCATCCAATACTTCAATTTTCCAACCATTGTGATCAATGTTTTTATGTCTTGTATCATCCTCATATATGGCTATCATGGTTAATGGCTTGCCATCAAATGCATTTTTCTCTTCTAAAGGGCTTAGACTATGAGATCCCATCTCCCCCAATCTGTTTATCCCTTGTATGGAATGACTCTCTAACAAGATTTTGGATATCATAACCAACAAGGAATGGAAGCCCATGAAAACATCCAAAGAGGTCCTACACTTTCACATATGTTCTTTGATGATGATCATAATCATTAGAAAAGTTATCACTATCAATTATAGGTAAGAGCCTTAAGTTCAGCATGTTATCTGGCCAAAAGATTAACTTGAGGAATTCTAAGATTCTCTTCTCCAAAAACACCCCTCATGATATGGCTGCTTTTGTGCCAATCTTTGGTGTGCTGAAATAATTTAATCTTGTGGATTACTTGGGTTTTCCTATTAGTTCTAACTTCCATCCCATTGTTAACAAGATCAGAACCAAACTGGGAGGATCGAGAGCTAGTAAAATATCTATAGCTAGAAGCGCTATCCTAATCAAAACGATCCCTTGCCTCCTAACACTAAACTAAATCGAGGTGTGTGATCAAGCAGTATAAGCACATGGAAGGATATGATGAAAATGAGAGAACATCTCTCCGATATTTCTGAAATAGCTTCAATATTCAATAATCTGTCAAAAACAATCAGCAAGCCAATAGCTGAAAAAACTAATTATCCCAAATATAGAAAAAAATCTCAAAATCTTCCTAAATTATAAGTCTTAATCAAATAAACAATCAAGAAAAAGATACACCCAAATCGGGTTCAAATCGAAATCTTAATTAATAAATAAATTATTAGTGAAAATAGAAAAAACTCGTGATTTGGAGTCGTGAATAATCGATTTTATCCAAAATAGTGTGGTGCTCGTGAAAAGTTCACGAGTTCATAGAAAGTCTTTCTAGTCAGATTTCTGTATGCCCCGATCCCGTTCTTCAATATGCAACTGTGCCTCTTATTCTGTAATTTAAACTAGGCGTGACCCCGCGCCAAGGCGCGGGACGAGTGCATATATATGTTTCATGAAATGGAGTCACTTATATGAATGTGAAATATACAAGAGAAACTTGGTTTATAATTTCGAAAAATTTTTCATTCTTTATAAAAATTAATCCAATCAAATCATGTTTCTTTCTTTCTGATTTTTCTTATCAAATAGAAGTTGACCCGCGCGTACGCGCGGGGTTTTGTCTATCCTTAAAGATTTAATACATTGTAGTATCCATCTTTATTAAGTTCTCTCCTTTTTGTTATTTCAAAAAAAAAGTTCTCTCCTTTTTATTAGTATAACACATCTAAATATATGCCAAGCTAATCATGTAGGATATAATTTATATGATGCCCGATACATCCATCTTCTTTATGATAGAATCTGACTTCTTTATGATAGAACTTGACCTGCTGTGACTTTTCTTATATGTATCTCATTTATCCAGTAAAATTTCGCCATTTATTAGTGGCCCTCTTATTGCTAGATAGTTTAGAGCCAGTCATCTTCTTTGACTTCCTTCAAGCTGCCTAAGTCAACTCAATAGTAAATTTATATTGAGTGAAAAAATTATATTGTAAGCGCGGAGGTTTTTCAATCTATATTGTTCAAGAAATGTATCAATGAATAACAATGTGTTGAAAGTTAGCTACCAAATAAGGGATATTTAAGCAAAATGAATGATGATAAAAATTAAAAAATTAAAGTGAAAGAAATTAATTTCACTAAATGTTGTGATTTACAATTAAGAAGCCTAAGTGCATATAATGTAAGCCCAGAAGTTCTGCAATCTATGTCTAAATGAAGTCCTAGTACAATAATACAGATCAACTACTATTTTTAGTCAAAAGTTATTCTTTTCTCACTCCAACCTTAACGGGAATTTAAATGAGGTGAAGTTTCGTAGGTTAAACAACTTGATAGTATATATCACATTTTGTGTCATAGTCCCCGAATTCGGTGAAGACATTCAGTAGGATTTGCTTTGTTCACCAACATTACCAGAATGTACTAAGAAGCACTCACACTTAACACTTCAAATAATGATATCTTACTCTTCTTCAATTAGTTATATTCATTAGCTTTATTGCTGTGTATGTCCTGTGTATGTCCTCGTATTCTTTAATAAGATGTTTATTTTGCCTTCAGAGTGGAGACGCTAAAGCCACATATATAGTTATACAGAGAATTATAAAGTTTCCGGAGATATGTGGCTTACTAAAGTGTCTCCTTCAACATTATTAGGCTCATGATGTGTGAATTCTCTGCTTTTCTGAAAGTATTTCAAAAGAAAGAGACTCTCATAAGTTGTTCAATGTATAAAACCTCACAAATCAAAAGTCTGATTCATGTAGTTTGAATATCGTACCAGATTGTTGATATGTTTAATAGCTGCTTGAAGTTCCAATATTCAAAATCTCACATGTCGCACCATACAAGTAGTTTGAAATCGTACCAGATTGTTGATATGTTTAATAGCTGCTTGAAGTTCCAATATTCAAAATGTCACATGTCGCACCATAAAAAAATATGCAAACTCAAAATTATTGAAGAGTCCAAACATCTTTTAGAAGCAACCTAAATAGTTGTATGGTTTTCCTAATGCATTGTGTTATAGCGTTCGCATTTCTAAGCTTCACTTCTCACACATACACGCATCATGCATTATTATTTATTTATTTATTTTTGTCAAAACATCATGCATTATTTGACTATCGGAAACAAACTGATTGAATAATTATACCTAAAATTTGTAGCAATAGTGATTGAAGTCTTGAAACGTAAGTTTACTAAACATGTCAAGTAATCTAAGGTATGGATTGGCGTTAAATTTTGAATTCATTGTGGTATTATTATTTATGTCCAATGTATAACTTCCAAAAGAAATGATTCATCAAAGAAATATACAGAAGTGGTTGAGGAAACAACTAAAAAAGAATAAGAAAAGAAATAAACAAACCATAAAAAGAACGAAACTCAAATTTCAATTAGCAAGGTACGCACCCTGTAAATTTCCAAAAATGAAATTGAGAATTAGCAAACTATGCACCCCGTAACTGTATAAGACATAAATTTTGCAAATAGGACAAACAGAACTACACCATAGTTGGACACCAAAACAAACTTGCCAGATATGGTCCATGATGGTTGGAATCTTACGATGTCCAGATTTCTGTTTGCGAAACAAAGATAGCTCAGGTTAGCAAAATCTCAGTAGAAGAAGTAGATCAAACGAAAGTACACCTACCTAGGACATCAAACAAAACTAACCGGCTGAATTCATTGATGATTGGAAAGTCTAGATTCCAAATTTCTTGTGAAGAGAAGAAAAAATTCTTTTAGCAAAACTACTGTACCAACCACAATTCATTTATCTGATGGTACCTTTCTCCTTATTAAATGGTGATTAAATCTAGAGCCGTTACCAATGGTTTGTTTTCTCATTCCGTCAGATTAGCTCTTCAAAACATCATCATCATATATTTTTTTGAAGCCAGGAAAAAAATCCTTTTAGCAAAACTGTTGTACCAACCACAATTCATTTACTACTTTTGTCCTTATTAAATGGTGATTAAATCTACAGCCGTTACTAATGGTTTCATTTCCCATTCCGTAAGATTAGCTCTTCAAAACATTCACATATATTTGGTGCATTAATAACCAAAACTAAACGCCTGATTTCCATGTTTATATTGTAAGTTGCACCATTAATTAGTGGTGTCAAATGTGCCAAGTCATACATTAGCGGATAAATGAGCACGTGTATAATTCTCATTGGTTGAGTTGTCCAAGTGTGCATTTATGTGGCATTACCTCAATAAACAATGAATGAAAAATGGCAGATTGTGGTTTAACCTGAGCACTTTCTTGCTTTTATATATATATATAGATGATACATTTTTACTGAAGCTGGTGAAATCATTTCGTCCTTCAGTCACCGCCTCTTCGAAAGAACTCGTCTTGGAGTTCAATCTAGATACTTGAATGATTTGCTCTACCATAAGGGGATCACAATAAAAATATGGGAACTCATATAGAATCAAAAAATAAGAAGTATGTTTTTCATCCTCCACAATCAGTTCTTCCTCATAAACAGGTGGTTTTGGCCACTCCAAATCACATCGTATAAATTTGAAATGCGCGCATAAAAATTGAACAACCAAATATATGTTCAATTTCTAACGTACCCGAATAATCCGGCACATAAGTATTCAAAAGCGGCCCTCCATAATGTTCTTTCCGACCACCTGAATCACCGTTGTAGCGGATCTTGAATGCATGATGCGATTCACAATCAAATGCCATGCGATCCTTTAATTATCGTGCCGCTAAGCGCCGATTCAGATATGCAACTTCCCATCGCTAGGCGCTGGGTTAAGTTCACAACTTGCATCTATAAATCTGTAATCATCAAATTGTTTATGAGGTTGTGCTCACGACGGGGGGCTTCCTCAATCGCAGGGCCGTCTTTAGCTTTTCTGGGGCCCTAGGCGACTCACCCTTATAGATGAATATTAAACTAATTTGCATATAATAATGTTAAATTAGTTTGCATTTCGATCAAGTTATAAAATATATATGTATAATTTGATCTCAATATTTAGTTTCACATCTTAAATAATTCAAAGTATGAGTAGATGCGACTCATTTGTCAAAATAATTAATCATTTTTTTGTCGTAATTTACCTTTTCAGTGTCATCGTTCATCAAAATCTACCGCGTATGTTATGATATAGATTTCATTTTTACATTTGTTGTCTTTTTTTTTACATTTATTTCAATGTATTGATATATGCAATTGGTATATTGTGATCTATACTACAAAATCAAAATAAAGAGTACATGTACATAACTGTTAGTACTAGCTGAGAATAAAGAATTTATAACAAGTTCTAATACACTGAACCAATAATATGAAGTATTGATCCTTTTAGGAGCAAATAAACTAATGGTGTATTCATAATTATAGGAACAAAATCATTATTTTCAAAAAATAGCCCTATACATTTCTGAAATTATGAGGCCCTCCCCTAGTGGTGGCCCTAGGCAAGATAGGGCCTAAAGGGAAAGACGGACCTGCTCAATCGGAACCTGCCCACGCATATCTGTATGACGACAATCCATTGATGATGACGAAAATCTCTCAAGAAGCTTTGGGCTCTTATACCAACTGACGCCGAGGTAAGTCCTGGCGTGTGATCAAGCAACATAATCAAAGAGATGGTGGGAATGAGAACGAGAGTCTCAATTTTTTTTAAATAACTTCATTATTTAATAATCTATCAGAAAAAATCCACAAATCGAACTTAAATAGCTGAAAATCCTAATTAGTTTGAAAATAGCAAAAGTTTCCTATTCCTACTAAATTATAGTTCTAACTTAATAAATAATTAGCAAAAAAAGATCTATCCAAATCGAGTTCAAATCGAAATCTTTTTTTTGAGAACTCAACTATATTAAAGGCCAAAACAATCAGGGGGTAAGTACATCAAAGTCAATAGCCAGAATTGAAAGCATCCACTCCGGTTCCTCCTCCCAAAGTGATAACGTCCTCGTTTCTAGCGTAGTCTTTGCCACTTGGTCTGCCGCATGGTTGATGAGACGTGGCACCCACAGAGCTTTAACTTCCTCCATTTCTCGAGATAGGCTTTTCAATTCCTCTAGATTTTCAGCTGCGTTTGAGAAATCAAGCCATTCCTCTCCTCCAAATGCTCTGTCGATGTTTCTCGTCACCACCGTAGAATCGCCTTCAACAATGGCTCTGCTAATTCCTCTCGCCCTTTCCATCTCCAGTCCAAACTTTGCCGCCTTGGTTTCTGTTTCTTTCGCCGACTCACATCTCCCCAGATCTTTAGCTCTGGCAAGAATGAAACTTCCATTGTCGTCTCTGATGATGAATCTAGCTGTACCTGCTTTTGAGGAGGGGTGCCAAGATCCTTCGTAGTTAATCTTCACCCAGCCAGTTGGCGGTCTTCTCCATTTCTCCACACTCCCCCCGGGATTTCAGGTACTTCTCTTGGCTTAACTGTGTGTACTTCTTGTAGCTCTTTGAACCTTGCTATTATTTCTCTTGGTAGATCTCTGAGGTTTACATCGTTGCCTTGGTGGATGATTTTGTTTCGCTTTAACCAGATAGCCCAAAGAAATACACACCAATGTTTGGTGGTTTAGATCTTGGTCTGTGAATTGATTTCTGATCCAATCTTTGAGATATGTTGTGGTCATGTTGTGGGTGTCCTCTGTACCGAGTATCTTCTCCCAAACTTCATATACTTTCTTGCACTGTAGGAATAGGTGTCTTGTCGATTCTTCATGATTTTTGCAGAAAGGACATTGTCTTCTAACCTCAACTCCTCTTTTTCTCAAGTTCTTCGAAGTGGAAATACTGTCAAAGTTGACCCTCCACACAAAGTGTTTCACCTTGGAAGGGATTTTGAGCTTCCAGATTGCTGAAATTGGGTTGGGTTTCCGTTCCGATGGGCCCTCTGTCACTTCATGCTTCCTATCCATTGCCATAAGGTACCCCGATTTAACTCTGTAAATACCATCTTCTTCAAAATTCCACATCAAACGATCTTTTCTTTTCTTATGGGGGAGCTGAATACTTAGAACATCTGCTTTATCCCATGGTTTCAGGACTTGATCGATCTTCCCTTCATCCCATCCATTTCTTCCAGGTACTAGGAGGTCATTGACCTTCATATTCTCGGTGGCTGAAGTTTTGGTAATTACAGAGAAGGATGAACCCCTTGGAATCCATCTCTCATGTAGTTTAATCGAAGTACCATCTCCCAATTTCCAGCGGAGCCCTTCCTTCAACATGTCTCTTCCTTCCAGGATACTACTCCAGGCGAAAGACGTGTTGTATCCTAGTTTTTCATCCATGAAGCTCTCCTCTGCAAAATATTTGGCTTTAAGCACTCTTGAAAGGATCGATTCCAGGTTCGGGATGATTCTCCAGCTCTGTTTTGCAAGCATAGCTGTGTTGAAGACTTTGAAGTCCATAAAAGCTAAGCCACCGTCTCTCTTTTTTAATTGAATTTTGTTCTATCTGATCCACGCTATTCCCCTGTCTTGACCCGTTTGAATCCACCATAACTGTCTAATAATCTTTTCCATTTTGTCGCAGATCCCATCCGGCAATATGAAACATGACATCGCGTAAGTTGGAATGGCTTCAGCAATTGTGCGGATCAGGATCTCCTTTCCCCCCGGGGTGAGAGTTCTTTCCTTCCATCCCTTGAGCATGCTTGAAAGTTTCTCTAACAAATTGTTGAAGAAAATTGATTTGTTTCGCCCCATTGTTGTAGGTAACCCAAGGTACTTGTCATATTTCGCCACCTCAATCATGCCGCACATCTCAAGCACTTGTTTCTTTGCCTCTGCCGTGGTGTTTGAAGACAAGACAATTGCCGATTTCTCCGTGTTGATCTTTTGACCTGAAGCTGCACTAAAATTTTGAATTATCTGTAATAAAGTAGCTAGGTATTTTGTATTAGCCTGTACAAAGAACAAACTGTCATCAGCGAAAAACAGGTGGGAGACACCTGAACCACCTTGAGATGCAGTGACTGTTGCAAGTTCACCACGGTCAACTGCAGCAGTCACTGATCTTGATAAAACTTCACTGCATATGAGGAAGAGGTAAGGGGAGAGTGGGCACCCTTGCCTCAAGCCTCTTTCGGGCACAACATTACCCACAACAGCCCCATTTCGAACAAAAGCAAAGCTGACCGTGCTAATACAATTCGTGACCTGACCAATAAATTTAGGCTCAAAGCCTAGTTGAGCTAGGGTTTCACTGACAAATTGCCATTCCACCCTATCATACGCTTTGCTCATATCCACCTTCATAGCTAAAATACCTGTCTTCCCCTTCTTTCGTGTTCTTAGTGAGAGAATCCCCTCAAACGCCGTTAGAATATTATCCGAGATCAGGCGCCCAGGGACAAAGGCTCTCTGATTCTCGCTGATAATTTTTGGTAGGAGTCTCTTTAATCTGTTAGCAAGATCCTTTGAAACAATTTTGTAAATAATTGTGCAAAGGCTAATAGGTCGAAAATCACCTGGCTTTCGTGGCTTTTTCACCTTGGGAATCAAGGCGATTAGAGTCCGATTATGGTCCTCAAGACTCATTCCCTGATTAAGAACTTGTAGGCATGTAGCCGTAACTCCTTCACCAACAATCTTCCAATAGCATTGAAAAAACCCCGCACTAAACCCATCGATGCCTGGTGCCTTGTCTGGGGACATCAAGAATAAAGCTGCTCGGATTTCCTCCCCTGTGTAATCTGTTTCCATGGACTCCCTCTCCTCATAATTAATACTCAGTGCCACATCTGCTAGGGCAGTTTCTGTTTGCCTCGAACTTGGATTATCCGACTGAAAGATCTCCGAAAAATGATCCTCTAGGACCCTGGCTATCTCTTCCTCTTCCTGCACCCATCTGCCTTGTTTGTCTACAATCCCCAAAATTGAGTTTTTCGCTCTCCTGATCGTAGCTTTTTGGTGAAAAAACCGCGTGTTTCTGTCACCATTCTTCAGCCACTCAACTCTCGATCTTTGCCAACACATCACCTCTTCTGAGTGTAGTAGGCTATTGTATTGTTTCACCACCCTTTCATTCTCCACCTTTCTCTGGTCAGTAAGAGGGAGTCTCTCGAGTTTCTCTAACTCCCTCCTACATCTCTCTGTTTGCCTTTTCACCGAGCCAAACACATTCTGTCCCACGGCTTACATTCATCGCTTAAGGCTTGCAGCCGACAGTGTAGCCCTTCTCCAAAAGTCCTTTCCCAGTTTGCTCGAACAAATTCCTCGAAACCACCGTGGCCTTGCCACATCCGCTCATATTGGAACCTTTTTTCTCTGCTTTGTGTCTGCATCCCTCATCCCCACTGTAGTAATACGGGACTATGGTCCGAGTTAGGCCACACTAAGGTGGTTACCTGGAAACCCCTGTGAGTGTTCATCCACCTTGCTGTTGCTACGGCTCTGTCTAGCCGTTCTCTGATGTTTCCTTCCACCCTATTGTTGTTCCAAGTAAATGAATCTCCGCAGAACCCCATATCATGGAGTTCGAGGTCGCTTAGGACTCCTTTGAAATCCGAAACTTGACTATAAGTCACATCCTTTCCTCTTACTTTCTCATCTCCGGACACTATAGCGTTGAAATCCCCTACGACCAACCAGGCACAATCTGGGCTTGCTTTCAATCGTCGGAGAAGTTCCCATGAGTGTCGTCTTTCCTCTCTCACTGGGTTACCATAGAACCCCGTAAAATTCCACCTTTTACCATTCTCCTCCTCAACGAAAGCATCAATATGGTGTATAGTGGAGTTCCGAATTGTTAACTTGACCGTGTTCTTCCATATCAACCCTAGTCCTCCTTTGGTGCCAATTGGGTCAACGAAAAAACCCTTTGCATACCCCACATGTTTGCAAACTTCCGTCATAGTTTTCCAGTCTATCTTGGTCTCCATCAGGAAAACCAAGTCGGTCCATTGGCGCTTCACAAGTTCGCGAAGCGATAGGACCGTGCAGGGGTTCCCAAGCCCCCGCACGTTCCAGCTGAGAAGACCCATTGTGCCTGGCGGGGCTTCTTTGCAGCCTCCGTCAATCTCGCATTTAGAGTTTTAGAGGTACTCACCACCTTCTTATTCGGCTGCTCACCCTTTCATTCCCCTACTTTCCCAGCCCTTATAGGTCCTAGGTATCTTCGCTCCATCTCAAGTTGCTTGTTCCTCTTCGCATTCTCTTGGATTTGTATCGAGGATGGGCTCATCTCTGGGGCCGATTTCCTCTTCGGTGAGGCTGGCCTTTGTGTTTGCATTCCACTGTTCTCCTCCAGTGGGAGTATGTCTTTTGTAATCTCGGTATCCGCAGTTTCCTCCCTCGCATCTTAACCTTCTACAGCCGCATTGGAGACCCCTGTTCTATCGGGGATGTCCATGCTTCTGTTATGATCGGAGGGTGCACTGGCTTGATGGTTCTGCGTGTTTCCCTCTGGTTCCACCGCGTTCTGATCCTCGTTCATCACGTCCTCCAAGTTTTGATTTAAATCGATCCCCCCTGCAGTCTCATTCGATGTCTCCCTGGCCACCTCCTTTTCCTTCCTTCCCGTCCTAGTTCTTGTGCTACTACTAAGGGCTGCACTCCCCTTCTTTGGAGGTTGGAAGAACATCCATTCACCATCCCCCGGCTCATCATCCGGAACAATTCCGCTACCCAGATGGTTGCATATACTGCTGTAATGGTCTAAGTAGCCACACCACTTGCATATTGATGGGATTCGCTCGTACTTGAAGTCAAGCCAGACTTTCTTTTTCTTGATGTTAACATAAACTCCCTGGGCAAAGCTTCAAAGATCGGCATGCGAACCCGGAACCTTACATAATTCTGCAACCCCTCACTGTCTATTCTCGGATCTGATTCGAGGATTTCTCCCACGTTGCTCACTGCCTTTCGGCCAGCGTCCTCGATGGTGAGATGAACGGGGAGATGGTGGACTTGTATCCATACATCCATTGTCTCGAACCTTGGTTTCTCAGTCTCATCACCCAACGCCCAGGGTTTGATCATCAACATCGCCCCTTCGAAAACCCAAAGCCCTCCGGATGATATGCGATCCATAAGACTCTTGTTAGGGAACTTGAGCAGGAAGGTGTTCCTACTAACATAGAAAAAGTTAATCTGATCACCCTTGGTCCAGATGCGCCGAAAGAACGCCTTCACTGATCTCTGGTTGAGCTCTTCGCTTGCTAGTAGCCTCGCAATCAAACACCATTCGAAACCTTGTTCTGCCTGGGTGCAAAAATCATCATCAAAGTCGATCTCAATCGTTTCCTTATCCGTCAGGCGGAATGGATCGAAGGCCGCCGCTCGTTGCTCCATCGTCTAGGGTTTCACTCGTCTCCGGAATACTCGGAGGCTCCGTTCAAATCGAAATCTTGATTAATAAAGAAACGATTATTGAAAAAATAAAAAAAATGGTGATGTGGAGCCCTAAACAGCACATGTTGGCCAAAATCACGTAGTGCTCGTAAAAAAATCACAGGTTCTTCTTTGAACGTTGTTTCTCATCAGGTTCATGTATGGCTCGATCCCATTCTTCAATTATTCAACTCTATCCGTAATTCTGCGTCAGGACCAAAACAATTTTCTGAAGCTAGCGTAATTCTTCCTGCATCACCTCTTACCAATCTACTATTTGCAAACCTGTAAGTTACTTTCTTCTTCTATGATAGAGACTTGACAGCATATGCAGAAACTTTATTTGGAAGGGCACCAAAAAAGGACACAGGCTCAACAACATTGCTTGGGGCAATGTGACAAACCAGATTCACATTGACTTTATTTTACAAACGGGGTGCAATTAGCTGTTTCGGAACTCACGGTTGGAATATGATAATTTCGACAAACTGGGGTATGATTAAGTAATTAAGCCTTATTTAATTGGGGTTCAGCTGCGACAGTATAGTAAAATTCAGGACTAAACTGATAGAATTCATTGTTGAATCCCTTGGAAACCTAATACTTGTACTATTTCATCCGCCGATTATTGAAATTGTGTTGTAGGTCGAATTGGAATCGAATTTAAAAGCAAATTCGTAACCCAGAGAGAACAAAACAGGTTGCATACACCCAATTTAGTTCGCTATAGTATTTCTCTTTGTTCTTGTCACAATATCGGTGACTCCCCAATGGCTTTTTCTTCAGGTATCTCCATCATCTCTTACTGCACAAACTATTCCGCATAATTCAGCCTTGATGAATATCCTAGTAGAAAAAATCAGACTTTTCATACTCTTTATCTGCTGATTTCTTGAGTCGGAGGCAATTGTTTACAAAGAAAGTTTAAATCCTCTTAAGTTCCCTTTTATGTTGATTTGTACTGGGCTGCATATTTTATCGATCTGAAAAGAATGTTATTGAATTCAGGCAATGGCGACACGAGAGAGTGCGATAATAGCAATAGCTTCCCACAATTCGACGTAGCAACAGATGTCTCCGACCACAACTTTGTGGACTCGCCACAATCAGTTGACTCAGGCAGTCCATTGTACAAGACCATCATGAAAGAGTGGAAAATCCTACAGAACAACCTCCCAGAAACAATCTACGTGAGAGTTTACGAAGCAAGAATGGAGCTCATGAGAGCTGTTATCATAGGCCCTCCAGGGACGCCATACCACGATGGCCTCTTCTTCTTTGACATACTATTCCCAGCAGACTACCCGAATAGCCCGCCGCGCTTTTACTACAAATCTTTTGGATACAGATTAAACCCTAATCTTTACGTAGACGGCAAAGTCTGCTTGAGTATCTTGAACACTTGGGAGGGAAGACATCCCAGCGAGAAGTGGATTCCAGGGAAGTCAACAATATTGCAAGTCTTGGTTTCTCTGCAGGGACTTGTGTTGAATGAAAAGCCCTATTACAACGAGCCTGAACTTCTTCTCGCCGGATGGTCTTGGAGGTCTTATAACGAACGAACATTTGTGCGGTCTTGCTACACAATGCTTTTGTTGATGAGGACGCCACCGAAAAATTTCGAAAATTTTATTAGAGCGCACTTTCGAGACCGCTCTCGCGATATTTTAACTTCTTGTCAAGTTTACATGAATGGATTTCTTATGGTTGGTCATTACCAAAATGGTCAATCGTTCTTGGAGGAGCAGGTTAAAGTGGCATGGGGATCGCAGCTAGAATGGTGTTACAAGAACCTTGGTGTGGCTTTCCAGAAATACGATCCTTCACTAGGAGGGTTTCTCGATGATCTGAATCAAATGGTCGAGACAAAAAAAAGTGAGTACGAGCGGAAGAAGGACGAGAAGAGAAGCAAATCTGTAGTTAGAAGAGTTTTGAGACTGATAATGAGGGTTGGGGGTTGTCTATGGTGCGTCCCCCATTAGGGTTAGTTTTTTTTTTTTTTTTTTTTTTTTTGGGTGGTCCATGCTAGTACAAGACAAAAAAGGTTAACATATTTTCTCGCTTTAGATAACATTGCTAATGTATGGGCAACAGAATGATAAAAAAGGCTACCCTAAAGTTAAAAATTACTATGAGTCGACGGAACTATATATCAACTAGAATGATCTTTAACAGTATGTTTAGATTACAAGAATTGGTGAGAAAATAAAAGAAGGGTGTTGATAATTACAGCACAACAATTACTAATTACAGGACATTAACTTTTCAATTGACTCTATTACCCTTAAAGATGAGACCTGGGTGGTTTTGCTCTTCGACCCACTTTCTTTCTCTCTCCTCCATTCCCTCTTTCCTCCATCCAATTCAAGTTCTCCTTTTGCTTTCTCCTGTCACCAGATCTGTGGGAGAAACCTTATTTTTTGGTGGGATCTAGCACTTCCTTTCTCTCTCACTTTCTAACTGAACTTCAATCTTCTCAGTTGATTGGGTATTGCATTATTTCTTTTTCTTCTTCTTCTCAGGTAGTACAAAGCATGAACAGATATCGCATTCAACTAGCCGTATGATGACTAGATCGAAAACCACCAACAACGCCATTGGTTACTTCCCCATCACACTCTAGAATTAGGCTTACCTCTCATGAACAAATCCTGTCAGCATACTTGAATCGCATAAACCAAAAAATTAATCCCTTGAACAAAAAATTTCAACCGAAAGTCAATTTTTCGTTGATGAAAACAAGATTCTTGTAAGTAAACTAACCCAAACTTAAAATTGTTTCCCGAATATTTTGACAATTCCACGATGACACGAGTTTATAGTTTGCAGTTGCATCCAACAGTGGCCACGGCAGATCTCGATGGTTGGTTATTTTTTTCAGTTCACTGATCTGTGAAACTTGAAATTTTGTTTATGATTACTTGGTTCTTAGATTAGATGTGGTTCAAAGAATGAATGATATAGCATAGAATGATAAGGTGAGAGAGAAATAATGGTCTAAAGAGATAAAGAAGTCATAGGAGACAGAGAGCAAGAAGGTGAATGGCTGTTAAATTCATTTAAATGCTTTGAAAATATTGCGGGCCTCGCGGCAGCGGGATTTCATTGAAGAAGTGGAAGAGCAAAATTCTCTTGTAGAGAAGCGGTCATATTCCCAAAATAATGTGAAGGGCAAAAAAGTCATGCAAGGAAAAGTTGTACTGTAACTAATAACTGTTGTGCTGTAATTATCAGCACCCTAAAAGAATTGGTGATAAAATGGTTTCTCATTCGTGTTTGGATAAATTTTTAGGATAGAATCCGTGAAAATTCGTGAGAAAGCATGAGAAAAGAAATCTCACATAATCCAAATTTTCTATGTTACCAAAAGTGATGAGATTTGGTGAGAAAAGAAATAAGAAGATGGCCAATATTTTGGCAGTGACCGAATTATCCATCAAAAAATAGAACAATACCTTATCTTTTTTTTTTTTGAGGGAAAATTCAATTTCATTCATAACTACCAAACATCCATTACATCTGTTGCCAAAGCAGTTTCTATCAAATCTGGACACCTACCAATCCACTATTCTGAAAAATTCCTGCCCTTTGTCTTAGCAGCTAACATATGTGCTGTAGAATTTGCAGCTCTCGGAATCCAGTTTAGTCTAACATCTTCAAAGCTTTGCAATCTGCCTTTAATATCTTCAAGGATGTCTGCTGTAATGGACAAGTCGTCTGCTTTGGAGCCTTGCATTAACTTCTTCAGGTCCTCGATTAAAATCTTTGCGTCCCCTTCTATCTCCAATCTTTCTATTCCCATGTTTGCCGCCATTGAAACGCCTATTTGTAGCGCCTTTGCTTCCGTTTCTCGTGCAAATGTTGTTGGCATCAACACTGCTGCTCTAGCTCCGAGACACTCACCCGATTCATTTCTTAGAATAATCCCAACCCCTGCTGTACAAACTGCTGGAGAAAAACTCCCGTCAAAATTCAGTTTGATGAAACCAGGGGGAGGTTTGCTCCAACCTGTTACTGGTACCGATCGGATTGATGACAGCTTGAGTTCACTTTCAATGCTCCCCAGTTCTTGAAGTCTTCTATTAATGTCCTCACACAACTTTCCAGCCCCCTTTGCCTCACCTCTGAACAGCTTTGAGTTCCTGTTCTTCCAAACCTCCCAAAAAACCAAAGCGTAGATTGCCCTATCCTGATTAGTAGCCTTTTGAAATAAATTTGCGAACCAGTACTGAAACCCCAGCTTGATCTTCAAAAGTTCCATGTCCAGCCCCATATTACTCCATAATTTCCTCATTTTAGAACATTGGGAGAACAAATGACTCTCTGTTTCTCCATAATTACCACATAAAGCACAACAGTTGACAACTTTCATACCTCTTCTCAATAAATTCATGGCAGTGGGTAACGATTGATGAAAAGTTCGCCATAGAAAATGACAAATCTTTTTTGGAACTTTAATCTTCCACAGTACATTGAAGAAGCTCGTCCATTGTGCGTCTGAAGATCTCGAATCGTGATGACCACTTAACATTATTGCTAAGCTATAACCTGACCTTACCGTGTAATTACCTTTCTCCTCAAAGTGCCAAATAATTCTATCCGGTCTAGGGATGGCGGGAATAGTAATATTAGCAATTGCATGAACATCTACTTCCCACAAAAAGCTTTTTAAATACTCAGTGTTCCAAGAACGATCCGGGTTAATAAAAGTTCCCACCCGAGGTCCAAAATCAATATTGGATGTTATTACCTTAAAATTTGTGTGACTTGGAATCCACGGATCCGCGATACAAGCTGAGTTTCCGTCTCCTATGCTCCACCTAGCTCCGTGCTTCAACAATTTCCGACCAAACAGGATACTTCTCCACACAAAAGAAGGTGCATTGCCCAGCTCTGCTGTCCAAAAGGGAGAGTTCGCGAAATATTTCGCTTTCAGTACTCTACTAAGTAAGGAGTTAGGATTTTGCAAAATCCTCCATCCTTGCTTGGCTAACAAAGCTTGGTTAAACTCCTTCATCTTCTTGAAACCAAGTCCTCCAGTGCCTCTCGAATCTTGAATTTTGTCCCACGCGCGCCAGCTAATCCCTCTGTCTTTATCCTTCTTGGACCACCAGAATTGTCTTATCAAAGCTTCCATCTTCTCACAAATTCCGTCTGGTAGCATAAAACAACTCATAGCATACGTTGGAATAGCTTGTGCCACTGCTTTGATTAGGACCTCCTTGCCTGCAATTGACAAAGTTTTTTCTTTCCATCCTTTGAGCTTTTTACATAAGTTATTAACAAGTGAATTAAAGGTGATAGCTTTGCTTCTCCCCATGGTAGTAGGGAGACCCAAATATCTATCATATTTCTCCACTTCTTGAATTCCAATCAGCTCCAGTAGTACGCTCCTCGTATCTGTTGGGACTCCCGCTGAGAAAATCATAGCTGATTTCTCCAAATTGACCTCTTGACCCGTTGCTTTTCCATAGTCTTCTATTACTTTCAATAGATACTGGATGTTTTCTAGGGAAGCACCTGTAAAAAACAATGAATCGTCAGCAAAAAAGAGGTGGGAGACCACTGGTCCTCCCCTTGACGCCGACACACCTTCCAACCGACCCTCCCTAACTGCCTGAGACACAGCACGTGATAGAAATTCACTGCAAATTAAAAAGAGATAGGGTGAAAGCGGGCATCCCTGTCTGAGTCCTCTCTCTGGGATCACATTGTCAACAGCCGCACCATTACGAATGAAAGCGTAGGAGACCGTAGTAATACAATTGGTGATGATCGAAATGAATTGAGGTCCAAACCCCATCCGAAGTAAAGCCTCTCGGATAAATTTCTATTCCACTCTATCGTACGCCTTACTCATATCCATTTTCAAAGCCACGCACCCTTTTTTTTCCTTTTTTTCTTGTTTTGAGGGAATGTATGACTTCAAAAGCCGTAAGAATGTTATCTGTAATAAGCCTTCCGGGCACAAAAGCGCTCAAATTCTCCGTTATCAGCTCTGGAAGGAGTCTCTTTAGCCTGTTTGCTACTGTTTTTGCAACAATCTTGTAAATCACTGAACAAAGACTGATAGGACGATACTCACTGGGCTTTCGCGGCTGTTTCTTCTTGGGAATCAAAGCAATGAGAGTTGAATTGAACTCTGTCAAATCTTCACCTTCATTGAGGATCTTCAGCACTGTTTTTGTAACACTATCTCCAATCGTACTCCAAAACTTCTGATAGAAACCTGCATTAAATCCATCCGGACCCGGGGCCTTGTCTGGTGCCATCTGGAAGAGCGCGGCCTTAATTTCGTCAACCGAATAGGGCTGCTCTAATACTTCTCTGTCCTCATCAGAAATTCTAGAATTCATGCAACTCAAAACAGCATCTATATCATGAGATGTGGGCTTTGAAGATGTAAAAAGAGCTGAAAAATAGTGTTCGAGTACCTTTGTCACCTCCTCCGTGTCAGAAACCCATACTCCATTGCTGTCCTCAATACCCTGGAAATTATTTCTGGCTCTACGAATAGTCGCTTTTTGATGAAAGTATCTAGTATTCTTATCTCCATACTTCAGCCAATCAGACCTAGATCTTTGAGACCACATAATCTCATTCCTTCGTAGTAACTCATTCAGTTCTGATTTTAGATTCTCCCTTTCTCGAATTACTTCTCGGGTTTGGTGTCTCTGCTGAATTACCTCTAATCTCTGCCTGATTTGAGTTGTTCTTTTCTTCACACTGCCGAAAACATTCCTGTCCCAACCCGTGCATTGTTCAGCCGTGTATCTGAGAGCTTGACCCGTGGATAAACCTGCACTATTATTCCAACAATTTTTAATCAAGTTATCAAAATCAGCATGAGTAGTCCACATCTTCTCAAAAAGAAATCTTCGTTTCCCTGCAACCACCCTATGTGACCATTCCATGAAAATCGGGAGATGATCCGAATTTGGGTCTGTAAGATGGCGCACTCGTGCACCCTGAAATCTATCCATCCAAAGAGGGTTAGCCACAACTCTGTCTAGCCTTTCCCTTATATTATGCTCCTCCACCTGATTATTTGACCACGTAAAAGGGTTCCCAGAGAACCCCAAATCTAGAAGATCTAAATCATTAAGAACAGAACGAAACTGAGATAGTTGACTGTAACTTACACCCAAACCTCCTTCCTTCTCCCCAAAGGTTGTTACCGCGTTGAAATCACCAGCAACACACCACGGACAAACGGGTCGCGGTGAAATACGTCTTAGCAAATCCCAAGAGTGATGTCTGTCCTCACTGTTTGGATCTCCATAAAATCCTGTAAACCTCCATGTAAAATCATTAGTAACTTCTGTTATTGTTACATCAATGTAGCGGTGATTATACCTGTTGTGTTGGATATCGAGATTGTCCTTCCACAACAAGGCGAGGCCACCACTTTTGCCTCTACTTTCTACCGTGAAGCAATTTGCATACCCCAATTTACAACGAATTTTCTCCATCTCACTCTTACTTGACTTTGTCTCGATGAGAAAAATCAAGCCGGGATTATGTCGTCTCACTAAATCGTGAAGCGATAGGAACGTGCTCGGGTTCCCGAGGCCCCGCACGTTCCAACTGAGAAGACTCATTGCGCTTGGCGGGAGTGCTCAGCACTCGCCGCCATTTTTGCGTTAGGGATCTTTACGACACCCAAGTCCTCAAAACTACCAAAACCACCCTTACTACCGCCTCCAATTTTTCCACTGTCTCCCAGACCCCTTCCTCTGCCCAGTCCTTTCCCTCGACCATTACCACGGCCATTTGTTCTGCGCATAGTCCCCAGTATTGCTTTCGGGTTTGGACTTAGCGAAGTGTCGCTAATCCTTCGCTTCGAGACATTTGGGGCATCCATTGCTTGTTTACCCCGATTCAGAGCTGTATTTCTTTCCTCCCCATCCGACATTAATGGATTGTTGAAGACAGACATTGAGTCTGCTTCGTCGTCTCCTTCAACATCCATATCTCCTTCCTCCCCTTCACTCTCCTCACCCCCTTTCTCACTGTCTTTTGATTCCGGAGCAGCTTCATTCAAGTTCCCAGCGAGTTTAGTGGTTTCCCCCTGACTTTTATTACCCAGAGTTTGAGTGCCTTTCTCCTCTTCTCCCCTGTCTGTCTTCTCACTTTGATTTTCTTTACGACCAGTTGGTCCTTGGGTGTCTCCGTTGCCTTCAAAGTCTCTCTTCCTTCGCGGCGGTGGCCTAAAAGTGAGCCAAGCTCTGTACCCCGATTCGTGATTTTTCTTATACTCTTCGTCTACCTCCTTGCAAGTTTCAGAATGGTGGGCGATACACCCACACCATTCGCACACGGATGGTATCTTCTCATACCGATAATCAAACCAAATCTTCTCTTTTAAGACCCTGTAATAGCCCCCGCGTAAAAGTGGATTCTGCTTGTTCAGCTTCACCCTTGCACGTACATACTCCCCTCCTTCGCTGGTTCGAACCGTAGTATCAACTTCAGAGATCACACCAACCCTCCTTGCCGCTTTTCGGATATCATCCTCAGTACGGAGATGAACTGGAAGAGTTTTTTTTTGGAGCCAAACGTCCAGTTCATCAAAGATCTCTTTATCAAGGTTAACCTTGCCATCCCATCGTTTTAACAAGAGTAGGTTACCGTCGAATGTCCACGGACCTCCCGCCAGCACTCCTTCCAGTGCTTCTTCCGAACTAAACTCAATAACAAGTATGTTGTCATTCACCTCATTGATTTTGATATCCTTTCCTCCCTTCCAGATCTTCTTAAACAGTTCCTTCATTGCCCATACATTGAAAGTTACTGGGAAAAGAAACGATCCTGCCAGACATGGACCAAGTTTTGAGAGAGCTTGCCTTACGTGATCATCATCGAATTCCTCTACCGCTTCCTCTTCTGGTCGGAGAAGTGGCGCTGATCGCCGTGTTTCATACTCCATGGTCGCCGGAGCCCCGTTCCTGAAACCCTAGCCGTCGAAACTTTCTATCGCCAAACTTCGCCTCCGAGCTTTTTGGAGCTGAAAGACCTAGTGAAAAGATTTAACAATACTTTATCTTAACTTTAGTAAAAGAGATTATGGTAAAAAAAATAATAATAATAATAATTTATTTTCCTTTCCGTTAATATGCTAAACCAAAGATGTGAGACAGGAAATGTTATCTTTCTTATCATTTCTCAATGAAGTAATCCAAACAACCATGTGAGAAAACTTAATCGTTTCTCATAATTTCTTTTCTCGTATAAATTAAAATTTCTTTTCTCGTATAAATTAAGTTTTCTTATCATTTCTTTTCTCGCTTGATTCCCAAACATAGTGAAAGGCATGATTAGCGACTAATACCATATTAAATCCACAATAACATTAAACTCATACGGTGGTGGCTGAGAATCGTCTCCCGTATCGCCTTTCTTGTCAGAAAATCTCAAATAAAATAACTCTAAACACACCTAGATCAATCATACTGGCCTTTCATGAACTGATTAGTTGATTGAGACCACAAGAATTCATCTTTAACATCACATTCGAATGGTATTCGTTGAGAATAATCTTCCGGATCGTCTACTTGTTCGACGGAGTCCATCAGAGGATTGGAGCATGTTGTCCTGTTGTGTCCCAGCTCCTTGCGATTGCCACATTGCCTTCTCTTGTCTTTCAAGGGTCCTTTATGGCGTTTTGTGTCCGGGGGGTCCAAATTTTTCACATGGGAATATGGATTTTCTTCCTTCTCAATATCTTCTTGTGTACCTTGAAAAGATTAAAAAAAAATTCTATGCATTTTCCGAATCCCATCGGCGATATGCTCTTTGAAGAACTTAATTGTCTCGGATGAAGTACAACCCAAATTGGCATACAGTTCAACATGGGTCCATATGGAATCCCGGCGAAATGATTGCACATCTGGGTCATCATAGTTCTTCCAAACATGCTCCTTCATTGATGGCTCAGTTCAGTAGAATTCTTTGTCAGTTTTCGTCGATCTTTTGGCAATTAAAGAGGTTGGATTCTATGTACACCCTTTGTGATTCCGAACAAACAACATGTGTTTGAAAATCATTGATGATGTTTCCCAACGAAAATACGTGCACCGGAGACGCCTATTATTCTGAAGACATTGAACAATTTGCTGAAGCAGGCAAAGATAGGGTGGTTAGAAACTAAAAAAGAACTTTGAATACAAATGAATACAACGATAGACAGATTGTAAACTCATGATAAAATAAAAATAGTACAATAGTTGATAGACTGTGACCTTAATGGTTAAGTTTCACTCTTTAATACTTAAGATAAAAGTAATAACAAAAAGGAAACATGCTAAGATTATTTAGCAATAAAAATGCAGTACATGTGTACATTGTATATAAATATGTAAATGAAAACAGATACATATACCATGGATTTCTTGAGTTGACCTCTCATCACGTTGAACAAGTCCAATTTATCTTCTGGAACAATTTTGACGTGCAACAGTCTATAATCTTCACCCTTTCGAGCTTGTATCCTAAACATATTGAAGACATTTTCACTGAAGACCTCTTCTGCACGGGATTCGATGTATTTGGACCCCGTTGTTAACACAAGGTCTGATTGGTTATAGCTATAGTGTGCCTTACCCTCGTTGTTGCGTAACTTGTCTACGTCGGTCGTGAATCCAATGCAAACATCGATCACTTTGTCCGAGAAGGACATATAATCTTTGAAGAAACTATTAATTCTCTCACATCTTGAGGTTGTTGATTGCAAGGAGAAAAAATGGTACTTCAAGTATGTCTCCGCCCACAAGTACCGGTTCATATATGTGACTTGGATCCAATTCCGATCAGCGATGTTCCATTTTTTAACCATTGCATGCCAATCATCATGCCAAAAGTTATCTGGTTTCCTACTACTCATTAAGTTCACATACCTGGTATGATCTATGCATTTGGAAATACCAAAATAGAGTTTCTCGTTATATCATATACATAGTTCTCTATAAGAGTGATGTTAAAACATTCATCTTCATCCATGACTTAAAAATCGTATTCTTCTTCCTCATAATCAAGAGGCAAAGATACCAAACATTTGCCATGAACTCCACTCTCATAAATTTCACTCCCTCTCATCTGAAATTGGTTTGTTTCTCTCTCTGGTTCTCTCATTGACTTCCTTCTCACCCTGATATTCAAATAAGAAGACCCCAACAACCAAAAAAGTAGTATTCCAGTATTTGGGAAATATATTTCATAAAGACAAGAAGAATGTTTTATGAAATTACCTTAAAAACTACCGAATCTCTGAAAAGTTTATCTCCTCAGTAATGTATGGATGTAATATAATAATATTTTCAACTACCAAGACCTTGGTGTCAATGACTAGAACCTCTAAATGTTACGCGCGATGTCTTAGTATTTAAGATAACATCATTAAGGTGTTAGACAGAACAATTTCGTTAAGCTTATTTTGTGTGTAGCAGAGATTTAAGACCATTAAATGCATAAAATAAATGAACCACCTCAACCATGTCATTAAGTTCTAGCCACATTGGCAGGAAAATCTGAAGGTCCATCAAAGTTGAGTTGACTCTCCTAACTTCCAAGCCATATGAGGTGTTCATATGAAAGTGTTTCATCCTATATAAAAGTGTGAGTTACCTTATAATTCAAATCACTTATATAAAATAAATTAAAATAAGATAATAGATTTTTAAATAAAATTTCCTAACAAGAAAAGTACATTAACCAATAAGGTACACGTTGCAAAGCTAACAAATAATCAACTTCAGGCAGAGAAAACACTTGAACAATATAGACTTACATGTTAGAAACCAGGAAGGTAAAATTTTCAAAGCTAACAAGGTATGTTAGAAAAGTTAGGCATGTTAATTTTGTGGACTATATCTTTAAGTCTCACAATGTATGTTGAGTAAGTTAGGCATTACATTGCTATCGTCTGTAAGACACATGATGACTCCCAGAGGTTATTCAGTCGATGAATAAACAAAATAATATTGTATTTTTAAAGGTTATATGTTTAAGATTTTAATGTGAATCTTTAATGTAATAGAGAGCATGACTATGCTTTTAGAAGAAAAACTAATAAATAGTAAAATCCATACACAAATTAAAATCAAATGAAATAATTATACAAATTATACAAATTGAGTTTTATTGATGTCCATGCATGTCATGTGTGCCACCATTCAAGACATATTAACACTATATGACTTCCTAAGACCAATTTGGAGACTTAGGACACATGGTGATTTTTCACAATGATAAGTCTCACAATGTCGATAGTCAGTTACAACCTATTGCCGTTGTTCACGTGTCATAGTTGGTTGTGACCTAGAATCTATCTGGATCATTTAAATGACATAAGTATAACATTAAAACATATATGGCATGCGTGGGGCACATTTCATGATTGAACACGTACAACTATCGAGTTTTCATTTATTTTGGGCATTTTTATGTAACTTAGAGGAAGATTACTTGATTTATTTTAAAAATAACTCCCACACTTGAAAGTGTTATGTTATTCAGGACACATGGTGACTCCCTGGATGCAGTTGGAAAGAAACGAGAAGGATACCGATACATCCCCTTTTGCGTATCAAACGATAGAGTAGAAGGCGCACTCAACAATCATGGTTTACCTCGCGGACGATATGGTCACTGAATTCGCATATCAGTAGACGACTGCTTTGTGGTTGAAGTTGGAGAGTCTCTACATGAAAAAATCACTCACCAACAAGTTGATGTTGAATCAGCGTGTTTTTAGTCAGCAAATTTATGAATATACTGATTTGAGAGATAATCTAGATCAGTTAAATACTATTTTGCTTAAGTTGCGTAATAGTAATGAATCGGTGAGTGATGAGGATGCTTCTGTAGGGTTTTGATCATGGATACGCAGCGGAATAAACAATAATGTATTCATTCAATACCCTCCAAGTATCACAGGAAGAGAATTCTTAACGATAGTAAAGGAATCAAATAAGTACCTTGTGGTTCTCCTTTGATGACTTTAAACGCGAAAATTATCATGTGTCTACGGTTGATCCATGCCTAGGATTGAGATCTAGATCCTCCAATCTCCTTTTTATATCTAGGAAGAATGGAAGAGGAAGAAGAAATAACGTAACGGAGCACCAAAATAGGAGCTCGTGTCCTCTTGTGGCCGATGGGTTGGGCGGACTAAAAGGGGGTGTTCGGCCTCCTTGTTGTCTTGATCTCTCCTTGCTTCTCTCCTACTCAACTTATGTTATGAGCATTAGTTATTAGGGAAGGAAGTTAGGAGCATCCTTTATATAGTCCAACAACTCCTTGTTACTACATAAAGGCCCTCTCCTAATCTTACTCAAGTTCGGATTAGTCCAACTTGCATATTAGTCCTACTAAGTTAGCAAGTTGTTGCATTTTGATCCTTCTAATTAAGTAAACATATTAATTAATTCCAAAGTCTAGTTCAATCCATATGGCGTGTGACCCCATAAGTTTCTACTTAGTTGGTAGTAACTATTTATTAATATGGAGCGGTCTCTAGCAAGGCATCCATACTACCCAACTAATAGAAATAGTCATCTGACAAACCTTGTGCAAGTATTATCTCATCCCTTTGTCTCAATATTCGGATTGTACACGAGACATACAAGTCACACTCGTATATCCAATTCATAGTTCCTCGATCCTGGGAATAGCCTTATGCGTGTAAATAACATCAATATCCCATATTAATTTATTTGAGTCTGACCAGACATTCTATAAGCACTATCCCTCGAGTGGCCTAGGATAATTTCTCCCGATATGTGGGAGGAACAAATTATATCTACATCACTACGATATCTAAGCTTGCTTTCTATTGTATTTGATACACGCCTTGATGACTACCCAGTCACAGTGTAACGTTTGACGCTAACAACACTCCACACTAGATGATGTAGTGAATTCAAGTCTAAGGATGACAATACCATTGTCAGCTCGAGAAGCACTTGTAACTTTACATAACGTGTATGCAGCCTTCTCGGAGATGGGTCAATCCGGTATGCCATTACACCTAATGCATAACCATGTGTTGGATCGTGATATCTCCATATCAATCCAACCCCATACTAGTCTATGGATGATTGTCATGTTAATCAGTATAATGGACTAGGGATATTTAAGATAAACAACACAATTGTAAATCTAAGGACTTCAATATATTAAATATCTCAATAAATAATACAATGAATATTCTAGCCAATTTATTGTTCATACTAAACTAGATTGTCTCTAGTCAACAACTTCCTTAATTGACTCTATTGTTGTCCTTGCCTCAATCGTATATTGTTTTAAATTCTATTGTTGATTTTATACTATAATCCTAGAAGAGGTGCGATCATGTCTTCACACCAGAGAGATGCGTCATAAGGCCGCATATGGAGTATCAGACAGTCATGCTTCCGGACTGATGGCCAAGGGAAGCAAGGTAAGTAGGGAAAGGACTTTAAGCTACTGAAGTATGTATGAGCATACTGGTAAGGAGAAGGGACATTTGTGGAGAGAGAGTCTAAAGAAGAACTCATGATCTGCCGATTTTACTATGGATCGAGGGTTTTCATATGATGAATTAGTTCTTTGAACCCTTGGGGACATTCTATACTACTTACAAGGAGCGAGTATGGGCTTCTTACGAGGAGCGAGTCTAGGATCCTAGTGTGGATCAATCTGGTCCTTTGACGAGCAGCACGTGGCACACAACTGTGTCGTGCATTTGTCGTGATTTGCACGCAGCGGGCTTGAAGATGGTCGTGAATATGGAAAGCATGTGGCTCTGCATAGTGTTGCAGGACATGTGGCACATTGGGTGCAATCTTGTTGCAGGAACTCGGTGGGAGTTGGAGCAACATCAGGTGCGTTATTGCAGGAACTCGTGGAAGTTGGAGAAATCTTGGCACATATGGTTCTGGCGTATTTGTTGTAGTGATACATGGGAGTTAGAGCAATGTTTTTGCGCATCTGGTTTTGTTTACAACGGTGAACATCGGGTTTGGTTCTGCATACTCTTATAGAGCATCTGGTTCAGGAAGATCATCCTTTGTGGAAGGATCATATGACTTTGTTTTTTAGGAGAGAAGTTTCAAATACTGGTTCGAGTTGTTGAGAGGATTCAAGGTAAGGTGGAGATGTGCGTTAAATCAAAGAAACCAAGACTCGACGAGAATTCTGGTTGCTAGGACAGTTTAAAAGGTGGAGATTTGTTGGATAACTCGAATGTCTAGCAATTTTGGAGAAGCAACAAGGCGATTTTCAAGTCAAGAATCAAGGAGAAACGAAGATTCCGTAGTTTCGGGTGCTCCCGGGCTTGCACCAGCAGAATCAACCTCGCACGAGCTGGTCTAGGGGTGGGGCGTTTCAGGATGCCTCCTTATTGGTTTATGGAAGGTTTTGGGTTACTGAGGCTGCAAGCAATGTTCTCCTAGGTCTATATGAGTGTATAGAACGTGGCTATACGTGTGTGTGCACCGGGTGTGGTGTATTCTTGTGGTTTCTCTCAATATACATAGTGTGCGTTTTGCCAAGGAGATAGCTAGCATTTGCGGCTAGTGAACAATGTTAAATTTGTGTCTTGTTCTTGATTATGTTTATTCGTTCTTGCATGATTCCCGTTATAACAAGTGCTAATGGATTTGGTAAAATAATAATCTTCTACTAGCTCAACAAAAAAACAAAAAATTGTGAACAAGGCACATTGCATATTGCATAGTGCTAATTCGTTCCAGGTGAAACATATGTCTCATGAAAACTCATATTCATAGTTTCACTTTTTCGTCTACATTTTAAACATGTGTAGGTTGCCTTTAAACATTTTGGTCACTGTGTCATTGTTGTTCTGCTGTCGTTGATAGCTACCTCTAGAAACCGCAATATAGCAGTCTACACTTGAATTGAACACTTTCTGTTTTAACATGAACTAGGCGTTACCCCGCTCTAAAGCGCGGGATTTGTATTTTTAAGCTATACAAATTGTTTATTAGTACCTGTAAGAAGATATTCCTTCAATGAGTTTGTCAACACGAATTGTAGTCTGTGTGATGATTGCTTTTTTATTTGATTTCAATCTACAATTACAAATATCATATTTTCTGTGCCCAATTCTATGTTGTTTCATTGACATAACATCACCTTGTATTGGTAGGCAATAGGATAAAAAATCAGTTGTCTATACCTAACCTTATAAATTATAGTGAAACTTCTTCATACTCTTCTAACAAAGAGAAAATTTATAACTATGAGCTAATCTTTACTAAGTTGGCATTGGATGAGATGTAGCACATCTCAAACCGTTTGTAACGTTCATTATAAAAGTCTTTGTACGAACTACGACATATGAATGTAAATATCTATTGCCTCTTATGCAAACACATCTGTCTACTAACTCTTCTCAAATGAAGGATATCGAAGTGACATCGATTCATCACATACACTTCCAACTAAACCACCAAAATGATTTGAAATTTGTAATCTTCCTAAGATCATATTATTTAATTGAATGCATAATTATTTAGCTTTATAAGATAAAATATCACGCTGACATTGGAAAATTCAATAACTCGTCATGAGTTATGAGTCGGAAATTATATTTAGAACTTTTAAGTTGCTCAGATTGGTTTGTTGTTGGTTCTACATGCAGCGAAAAAGAAAAAGATAATGGATTAATATCTACAGAAAGCACAATAAGAAAAAACCACAATTACTCTAGACAAAAAATACAAAAGACGAAGCAAGGTTTATAAAACAAAACATTGAACACTTCACGCAGAACCGTATCCACTTGGAAATTAGACATTTACATCTCTCTTGAGAACTAATATAAGGCACCCCTCAGAAATTTTAAAAGTACAGTGGGAGAGACTTTGCATAGACATACCTCGAGGACAATAAATATGCGTTGTCTAAATTTTTAAAAATTCCGTTTTTGTAGGTGTTGATTTCTTACTTTCACGTATACGTAAATGTACACTTCTTCCGTTTGCATGTCCTTTTCTGGAGAAATATTTATTTTCTCCTAGAGCACCACGTGAGAATGCAACATGGTGCTCTACACCATTCATAGTGCTATTTTCTTGTGCTTTACCGATGATTTAGTTTTTAACTATTTATGATGTAGGCATATTAGAATTATCCTAAATATTAAGAAGACCAAAACAATTGTCAATGACAGTGAAGGTTTGTTTTACAATTGTGTAAGTCATAAATATAAAGCTCCCAAATGATAATAATATAAAAAATTTAAGAGAATTAGTGTTAATTAATTTGAATAATTTGAAAAGTAACTCTGAAAAAAAAAATTAATTATGAATACATTCCCTCTCATGTGAAGGAAAAATACACGACTTACTGTCGATTTCAATAGTATTGCAATTCAATTGTATGACGACAAATATGACACATGATTCTTTCCCCGGTCATATGGGTCATGGTTAGTTGTTTTTTGGCGGGAAAAATGAGACGAATCGGTCATAAACTGATCGTCACATATTACAATGTAATACATTTAAAATATTTTTGCAATTGTAATACATGTGAAACTTAGACTTATTTTAGCAAGAATAAAAAATTGCAAGCAGTGAAATAAATGACAAATCACCGGTCATATATATATATATATTATAATTTAATTAATTTTATGTAATATGTATGCAATACAAATGCTTGTTTATGGAAAAATTGAAAAAA
Source organism: Linanthus parryae (assembly GCA_023055425.1). Classification (NCBI taxonomy): domain Eukaryota; kingdom Viridiplantae; phylum Streptophyta; class Magnoliopsida; order Ericales; family Polemoniaceae; genus Linanthus; species Linanthus parryae. The sequence goes on from JALGPY010000001.1 coordinate 119,467,598, forward strand.
GTTAAAATATAATCTTTATTTTTAAGATTTTTTAATAGACTGCCACTCAATTCTCCAATTAAACAGATGTATCATAATAAATTGTGCTTTTCGTGAGAATATAATTTTTGCTTTAAATACATGGAGGTTGCATTGTAGCTTATTTTTCTAATAAAATATTCTCTTCCCAAATGTGAATTTAATGTATTAATAAAAAATAAGTTTTAATAATAATTACACTTTAAATGGGCAATTGAAAGTGCCACGATGGCAGCTTATGTGTATTAGTAAAGTGTCATTTGACGAATAATTGTTGGCTAAGTGCCAAGTAGGCATGAAAAATGTCAATTTAAGAAGAAATATTTAATGACAAATGGAAAATTGCCATCGAACTTGAGCACTTCTCTGCTTTTATATATATATATATATATATATATATATATATATATATATATATATATAGAGAGAGAGAGAGAGAGAGAGAGAGAGAGAGAGAGAGAGATGTGAAGTGTTAGGTAAAATTGCAGGCCTATATACTTCATAATGAAGTGATACTACATGTATAGCTCGAAATATTAAACTCAACAGAAGCGTTAGGTGAACCTATAAGTAGGTAGTTTGTTTTTATGAAAAAGTTCACAATCAAAGGAGGCTGCTTTCAAATAGTATTAAGTGGAAAATTAGTTCGAATTGTTAGAATGTAATTACATTTTTATTTGACAGTTGGTGTATTCTGGTAGTAGTTTGGTCCCTTTGATATCTTTTGTAATCTTTGTTAATCTTTTGAACGATGGTTCGTACTTGATGGGTTGTATGGTGGTTTGTTTGGTCTTGCATGGTTTTGCTTTGAGGGTTAGAGCTACGTTCTAGTTGTAGCCTTGGTGTCTTTGGGTTGTGGTGTTAAGTTAGGTGTCTATTTGGCAAACTTTCAAGTGTATTTTCGCTATGTTTTAATGAAGTTCTCTTTGTTCCGCAAAAAAAAAAAAAAAAAAAATCCAGCCCTAAGTCATGGCGCAGGCTGGGTAGTTAATTGAAATGGTAACGGATGTTTCTATGGATGGGAAAACTGATACGGGTTACGTATCATTATTATTATTATTCATTTATTAGTTATTTAATAATTAATATTTAATTATGTTATTTGGTTATCTAATAATTCGGGCTTGGCTTGTTAAGTTAGGGTTAGGTTAGTTTGTTTATCTATTTAAAGAGATGTAATCTCCATTATTAGTCAATCAATAAAGAAGTCTTTCTCTCAATTCTAGTCTCTCTATAGCTCTTTTCGTACATCTCTCTCAATTTCTCACCTCGTCTATTAATTTCTTCCTATTTCTTCCTATTCGATACTATCACGTATCAATTTGGTGCTTAAATTGAGAGAGATGGACGAAATGAGGGAAAGAGAGACTAGGATTGAGAGAAAGACTTCTTTATTGATTGACTAATACTGGAGATCACATCTCTTTAAATAGATAAACAAACTAACCCAACCCTGACCTAACGGGTCAAGCCCAGATTGTTAGATGACCAAATAACATAATTAAATATTGATTATTAAATAACTAATAAATAAATAATAATAATGATACGGTGACCCGTATAAAAAACTATTATGATAACTTATCCATCATTATTAGTCATGTTGTTGCTGATTGGATTATGCTTTGGGGATAATATTAATCGTCCAAATTTGTGTTTGGAGATTCTTTAATTGATCCCTGTAACAACAACTACATCAATCATACTCTTGCTAAAGCAAACTACTACTGTAACACCCCTCGATTCCCAAGCTTTCCGTTCCGGACCGGAGAGCCCTAGAGGGTGCTACTCAAAATGAAGCGGCGGGAATCAAGAACAATTCATCCCATAATTATATATTACATAATGATAAATTATCTTCAACGTGATGCACAATATTATAAATGGTGAAATTTTACTAAGAGTTCGACATAATAAAAGTGCTACCAAATACTAGATAAGTTTGCGATTCCCTTATTCCCAGCTTCCAGCTCCTAGACCTGCGGGGGAATGAAATAAAGACTGCAGTTTTCGAAAGTCAGCAAGAAATGCTTAGTGAGATACACCTTAGCATGTAAAAACAGGAATGTTAAGAGAGGTAGCAGGGTCATGTATTTAAAAACAGTTCAGGAGTAACGGAGAATGAGTATAACATCATAAACTCAAAAACAAGTAACAGCATCGTAAAATAATGATAGTTTCCCGTGAAAAAAATTCTGTTTACCATGATACGTCATAAGCATCCAATCATATCTCTCACAAATCACATGTTCATCCACGCACGGCTTACGAATAAAGTTTTCCAAACGGAGTAATCGAATTATCAATTATTGCACAGTACCCGGGTAGACCAGTGACCACAATCAGACATTCTAGACCTTAAGTGTTGCAACACCCTCCTGAGAGCGTCAATCAAAGGAGTGGTATCTAGAAGCAGTACTCCAGCCAACGGAAAAGGAGTCGGGGTGCATGTAGTGCCATATCTTTAGGGACCGGATCCCAGGGAATCATCACCCAAATAAAAGTAACATAACTGGTTCCGGTACTTGCGAATTATTTTACTTTACTCCGGAGATCGAACCCGAATATCTCTTTAGGGACTAAGCCCAGGGAATCATCACCCAATAACATCACATTTTCGTACAATATTATGTTATCATTGATTTTCGACCAAGTGTGACAAGTATTTCAAGATCATATAATATTGTGAAGATTTAAAACAAGTAAACACATTTATCAAGTAGGGGATGAAATACGACAACTATTTTCCAATTAGGCAAGTAGTAGACAGGGAAGAAGCTGGCACGCAAGCCTAAGCATGTAAAACTCACCGCACGTCGAAACAACAATTATCCGAACAACGTAGCCCACGTCTATGAAACCGTCGCCTACAATTTATCAATCGTCTAGTCACGAAGCCGGTAATTCTAAACAAATAAATTCACAAATACTATTTGAGTTCTTGGCTAGGACGAAAAGCCAAATCCAACCCTCACGATCCCCATAGTAATAATTTGAAGATGGCATACATAGTTAATTAAATACTGACTTAACTTATATATTAATAAAATATTACTATCCATTAATAATTTAAAATAAATGACGTTACTAAATAATTAAACAATAATTTAAAATATTGATAAAATATTATTTTTCAACTATTTAATAACAAGTACTACTAATGAAATTCATAAAACTGCTTCAAAGTGATATATATATATATATATATATATATATATATATATATTTTATGAAATTATTTCTTAAATTCTATAACAATAATTAATTTTAGCAAGTTCACATGTTTGTAAAAAAATTATAGTTATTTGAAAACATTATTTGTTTAAATAGAATTAAAGTTACATTCATAATGAAAACATTATCGTTATTAATAATCATATAAATACAAAAAAATCTTATTAGTTATAACTTTAATTATAACTAATTTCTGGTTTATAAAAATTTAAGTTATTACTTTTATTACAAACATATATATACATATTTATATATATATATATATGTATGAAAAAGTCAAATTTTGTTAACTTATTATTTATCCTCCAATCAAAAAAACTATAACAGTTAGTTATAACAAATTTCTAATTTCTAGAAATTTAACCTTTTATTTTTCTTTAAAAATATATTTATTTCATTAATTTATATAGAATACTTAATTATTTAACAACAAAAGCAATATACATTGTATATAACTAAAATGTTAATATATATATAAGTTTCAAGTTTAACACTTTATACCCCACAAGTTTCAAAAAAGACACTTTAACCCCAAACATGAAAACACTCAAATTCTTCGATCGAATCATGGATTTAAGCCCTAAAACATGATTTTTATTACAAATAACGAATTAGAGGAAGATTTAGAGTATACCCACGCCGAAAATTTTGAGAAACGGCCGAGAAATGGGTTGGGTCGAGTCACACGTCGAGGTTGCCGGTGATGGAGCTCGATGGCGGTGCTCCAGTGGTCCTTGGCTGCGGCTAGGACCTCCTGGTGGTGGGTCGGACCTTCTGGAGGTTGAAGAGACGAAGGAAGCTGCTGGGTCACTCCGGTTTTGATGGGCCAAAACTCGCCGGAAAAAAATGGAGGTACGGCGGTGGTTGCGGCAGCGGTTGTTGTTTCTGCTGCTACGGTAGCTGTTGTGGCTGCCTCTCTTTCTTCTTATGGTCGCAGTAGAGGGAGAGAGATAAAGAGAACGAGACAGAGGTGGACGAGTGAGAAAACGGAGGTGGTGAATTCGGGCGGTGGTTCCCCGACGGGAACAGTGGCGGCGCTGGTGGCTGGTTGTTGCTTCCAGCTACTGCTGGTGCTTTCTGGCTCTGTTTTTCAGCGAGAATGAGAGGGAGAGAGGGAAGAGGGGCAGTGATAGACTGAGGTGGTGGTATCGAGAGCGATGGTGCCGGTTGGGTGGGTCTTCGGCGAAACAGAGGAGAGAGAAAGACGTGGGGTGGTGTTGGTGAAGGACCTGGCAGAAAGGGGGAGAGAGTGGTGAGGGGCGGTGGTGGATGTGATGGTTGTGGTGGTGGCGATCTGGTGGCTGTGTTGTCGGGGAGGAGATGAGAACGGGGAGATATAAGGGAGGGGAAGGAGATGATGCGTGGAGAGGAGGTGAAAGTGTTGGAGGTTGGGAAAATGTTGGGGAACGGGAGAGAGTGACAGAGAGTTGAGAGTTGTGATTTTTTTTTTGTATTAATATTTAATTCACTTTTTATCTATTTACCCACTAGGTTTTAGAGTTTATTCAAACTACAACTAAACCCCCCAAACTAACTAGTTTGTACTTTTATAAAACTACAAATACTTCCCCGTTGAATATTTATACCTCAGGAAAGGTGACGATTATCCCTATAATGAGAACGGGGTATTACAACTACCCTCATGGGATTGATTTTGGAAGGACAACAGAGAGATACACTAAATTTTCTCCCAAAAAAAAAATACTCGTGATCAGTTAATTTTCTTCTCATATTTGGGATTTAACTTCAGGACTAGAACTGGGATTGAAAGAATTTATTCCTCAATACTTGGATCCTTCAACCCCCGGACCTATTGTCCTCCAGGTGTCAATTATGCCTCCGCAGCAGCTAGAATTTTAAAGGACTCAGGAAGTAATTTTGTGATTTTTCTCGATTATCTGATTAGATGAATTTTGACTAATCAAAAAGTTTGAGAGTAATATTTTTATATTGTAATCCTCAAGAAAAATTATCTAAAGCATAAGAAATGTTTTGTACTTTGTTTCATTCAAAAGTATTTTTACAATAAATATGTTATGATCCGGGCAGAGCTTAGATAACGATGATAATATACGAAACAAGAACACAAGAACACACCCGATATAACGTGGTTCACTAGTGATGAGCTAGCTATATCCACAACCCGATAACCCTTGTTTATTAGAGAGAAACGATACGAATACAACCCACGATACGAATACAACCCGAACCTGAATCGATGCTTCTCTCCAATAATAAACCCCAAATGTTTCACAGCTGTATGCGAAACCCTCACGCCACAAGTTGATCCAACTTCGCCAAGTTCCTACAACGAGCGCCCCCAGCGATGCTCCAACTCCCGTCTAGTTCCTGCAATAGAAACCTCTGTTTGTTGTTCCAACTTCCACTGAGTTCCTACAACAAGTTCATTTGTTGTTTCGACTCCCACCGAGTCCCTACACAAAACCCCTAACACGTTGCTCCGGTTCCCACCGAATTCCTGCAACGTTTTGCGAGATTGCTCCAATTCCCACCAAATTCCTACAAAATCGCCCCCTTGCGTGCCTCATACCCGCCATGTCCCTCGTCACAGACTCCCCCATGCCAAATCCGCCTCCTCATCAAGAGTACGGTTTCCTCCACCCCACAACGGGGCTTAGAGAATTAGACCAACCTCCGAAGTACCCTCCACCTGTAGCCATACCTGCAGATCCTAAGTTCATCCTTCGTCCACCTGTGTATCTTTTCTCTACCGTTTCAACATACATCACTTAGCTTCCCTTATCCGCCATCATCGCGTCGGAGCCTTGACTGTCTGAATCCCCATATGCAGCCCTATGCCGCATCCCCTCTTTCTGAGACTCAAACTCAGCGGTGGTGGTTGTAGAAGCCCCCTCTTTATATTCTGCCAATGGCAACCACAAGCCTTGCTGCTTCAACAAAGCACGTACCTTGATATGCCAAAAGCTGAAGTCGTTTCTCCCTGTGAACTTGTCGATCTTGGTCATCCCTCCGGTCATCTTCTCTGCAGCTCCTTTTCCAGATCTGTAACCCCCAAACGCGTGCTCCACATTGATCGTGAAACCGTAGCTATGAATTTTACACGTTGTGAAACCCTAGCCCTATAGCTCCACCTTGATCTTGGAACACCGCAACCTAAGCTCTGATACCAGTTTGTTATGGTTCGGGCAGAGCTTAGAGAACGATGATAATAGAGGAAACAAGAACACAAGAACAAACCCGATATAACGTGGTTCACTAGCGATGAGCTAGCTACCTCCACAATCCGAAAACACTTGTTTATTAGAGAGAAACGATACGAATACAACCCAAAATGTTTAGACACAACCTAGGTCCCTCATATAGATATATAGGACCGACTCAGTGCCCAATACATTCCAAGACGACTATAGAACAAATAAAGAAACAACCCAAAAACTGCCAAAGTTTGCCGCCCCAGTTTGTTTCCTTTGACTTTTGCGGCCTTTGACTTCAAGTCATATTCAACAAAATGTAGCTGTGTTCAAGCAGTCTCATGTCACTTACTATTATACTCCATACCTCAAACTAAGATTATTAAAGACTTATTCTATTTACAAGTGCATGGTTCAAGGATCCACTTTTACACACAACTTGTTTATTTTGGGAAAACAAAGCAATAAATAATCAAACTGATAGGTGTTACCATGGCAAAAAAGCTTGTGGAGGACGCACTCTTCTCAGTGACAATTGGTACTAATGATATCGTCCAAAATTACTTACTAAATCACTTAACACCAATGCAGAAGTTGTCCGTGAAAGCTTTTGTGAGCTTACTAATATCAACATAGGCTTTAAATTAAGGTATCATTATTGTTTAATTAACTCAAATCACGACAGCACTCACTCCGTCTCATGTCAATTGTCTTAATTATTTGTCATTTATCCGAGACTCTACACCATGGGAGCGAGGAAAATTGTTCTCACCAACCGACTATTGGTTCATTCGCTATCAACAAGAAATACATCCATCATCCGGATGAGAATGTGCTTCGTTTCCAAATTATATTGCACAATTGTTCAACGATAAGATGCATGACCTCGTGGTAGAGCTTAATCTGAATCTCTCAGAATCAAGATTTGTCTATGCCAATAGCTACTACATTTTCAACGAAATCCTTCAAAATTACCAGTCATACGGTATTTTAATACACCATGTTTCATTTTCCCATATACGTGCTATTCGCTTCAAGATTCATTTATCATGATGTTTTTATGTATTGCAAGGTTTGAGAATACGAATACGACACGTTGTTTCATCACTAGACGCTTTGGACGCTTGATACCATGCCTTCCTATTAGAAAAGTATGTGCGGACAGATCAAAGTATGTGATTTGGGACACCTATTATCCAACTAATGCTGCCAATGTCACTATATCAAAGCGTTTAGTAGATGGGGGTCCTCAGGATATTTCTCCCATCAATATCTGCCAACTTGTTAATCTAGTCATGAAATGAAACTCAGATAAAAAAAAATCGATTCACAGGTTTGAATTTTCTCGTTGTTCTGTTACGAAATTATCGATACACACAACATGATAGAAAACAGAGAGAAAAAAACAAATGTATGAATGTCCTCATTTAGCAAACAGTGTATATCATAACTCATTTTGTAGGAGTATTGTATATATAGAATGTCCAACCCCATGGAGGGGGAGGGGGGGATGGGGAAAACCGTATAAAAATACAGTTCAAGTTCAACCCCATGAGGGGATGGGGATGGGGAGGGGGTGTTATGGAGAGAATTTTGCCTTGGATGTTGAATAGTTAGGGAATCTCCAACCCCATGGGGGAGGGGGAAAATTGTATAAAAATATGGTTCAAATCGAACCCCATGAGGGGAGGGGGTGATGGGAGAAATTTTACCTTGGGTGTGGCATTGTCCATGGGGAAATCACCCTAACCATCACACACCTAGGGAGAAAATGACATGGTTTGGAGATGCTCTTATAGAGTTATATATAGATTTACATATATGGGTATAGTGTAACTTCCCCAACCAGGGTCCTTGCAAAGGCGGTTCACCAATTTTTCCGCCGCAAGCAATGAGAAATCAGATACTAAGTAATTGGTCAGTTGCGCCAGAATCTTTCTAGTTGAATTAGGGAAGCCACTTTGACCCACCAAATTAGCTAACCATATGATATGAAAATTTGGTAATTTTTTCATTATATCGTAGTGTTAGGAAAGTTATACCTTATTATGAAATGATTAACACATTTCAAATATATCCTTGGCTAAATTAGTCGGTCAAAGTGAACTTAGGAATAGTTTTCTCAGAAGATTCTAGCGAAATGGACTTAGTAGGTTTGGATTAGGGATACTGGGAGGAAGATCCGAACGTGTACTTGCAATAGACAAGAACACAAAATACAATAAACAGAAAGTAGGAATAAGTATGCAAGAATAAGAGTAAGGCTTGTCAATGGTCTGAGAGAGACATTGCGTGTTTAGATAGTAATAGAACCAAACTTAGAACAAAAGACATCATTTATATATATATATATATATATATATATATATATATATATATATATATATATATATATATATATATATATATATATATATATATGGGTTTTAGGATAACAATTATAAGGAGTTATATAACCGCATGCGACGGTAATATAACTTCCCCGCACGTGTACGATCGACCGCATTTATAGGTGTGTGATTAGCGAGTCTCTCAAATAACTAACAAGGATCACACGTGAGTGTAACCGTTACTCACGTGCGAAGGATCTTTACTCTAGCCTCCAAGACACTTAGACCCTTTAACTCCCTTCCAGATTAGATGCGAGGGTGATCCTGTCTCACAGCCCCGATATGAATAAGTATAAGAATAAGTATAGAGTGACAGTTGAGTAGGATGAAGCTTCATCATTGACTGACACGTGGACGACGGTCGATGCACACAGAATACACTATCTACAGTATGAAACAACAATCTTCAACTTTTTGAAGAACGCCATGCAATCCTTCAATTATCGATACACACTAAAATATCAAATGTCATGCGATCCTTTAATTCCCATGCCAATAAGTCAATTGAGATATGAAACTTCCCGTTGCTAATCATGCACCGCCATGCGATGGGTTAAATTTGCAACTTGCCTCTACAAATCCTCGATTATCAAACTATTTTTGACATGGAGCTCACGATGGGGGGCTTACTCAGTCAAAACCTTGTCATGCACATCTATACGACCACAATCCTTTGACAATGACGTAAACCTCCCATAAAGCTGTGGTCTCTGATACCAATTGACGTTGAGCTGAATCGAGGCGTGTGATCAAGAAGCATAAGCAAAGGGAAGAAGGGAATGAAATCGAGAGAGCATCTATCCAATGTTTTTGAAGTAACTTCTATATTCAATAATCAGTCAACAAAAGTCATTATGTCAGACTTAAATAGCTGGAAATCCTAGTTATTCTAAAATTGCAAAAATCTCAAAATCCTCCAAAATTATAATTCTGAATTAAATAAATAATCAGCAAAAAAAAACAACCAAATCGGGTTCAAATAGAAATCCTAATTAATAAAGAAACTACTGAAAATAGAAAACATGGTGATTTGGAGCCCTAAACAGCAGCGTTTGGCCAAAATAGTGAGGTGATCGTCACAAAGTCACGAGTTCTTCTTACGACGTTATTTTTGGCCAAATTCAAGTATGGCTTGATCCCGTTCTTCAATCCTTTAACTCTGCCCCTGATTCTGTGTCTGGATCGAAACCATTTTTATTGAAGGTGGCGGAATTCTTCCTCCATCACCTCCTTACCAATCTACTATATCCAAACCTTTAAGTTACATGCTTCTACAATGAAAGAGTTTTACAACATATGTAGAAACCTTCTTTGGAAGGGCACCAAAGAAGAATATAAGCTCAACAACATTGCTTGAGGCAATGTGAGGATCCAGTTTCACATTGAAGTTTACAAACGGGGTGCAATTAGTTGTTTTAGAACTCGCGGTTGAAATGTGATAATTTCGACAAACTGGGGTATGATTAAGTAACTGAGCACAAGTAAATTGGGGTTCGACTGCCACAGTATTGTAAAAATCTGGAGTAAATTGGTAGAATTCATCTTTAGGAACCTTAGGAAACCTAATACTTGTACTATTTCATCTGTGGAATATTGAAATTGTGTTGTAGGTCGAATTGGAATCGAATTCAGAATCAAATTCGAAACCCAGAGATAACAAAAGTGTTGGATTGTCTCTCCATACACCTAATTTGTAAGCATTATATGATCTTTAGTTCGTTAGAGCTCTTCGTTCTTGTCACAATATGGGTGACTCCCCAATGGCTTCTTCTTCAGGTATCTCCATCATATCTTACTGCACGAACTATTCCGCATAATTCAGTCAAGATGAATATCCTAGTAGAAAAAATCAGAATTTTCATACTCTTTATCTGCTGATTGCACTTTTTGTAACAGAACCCCTATTTCAGAGCTCTGATACCAGTTTGTTATGACAAACCACCTCACGATAATGAACGAATAAAGAAGAACACGAGTATTTACGTGGTTCGCTAGCAAAATATTTGCTAACTACCTCCACGGCGGAAAAGCACTCTTTATTCACTTAAGAGGAACAAGACTACAAGAATGTTTTTTCATACCTAATAGTGTGACTACTAGGTTCTATATATAGTGCTAGGAAATTCCTAAAGTTTCCAAATCCGATTTGGAAACAACTTGTTTCCTAAATAATCCTTCACCGCCTTTGACTACCAGTGTTTCCTAATCAACGTTGGAAACAATAAGTTTAGCCGCCTTTGACCAATTCAAGGCACCACGCAAAAATTCTCCACCTTGACTTGAATTGTCTCGTCAACAGCAGTTGCTCCTCTTCTCATAAATAAAGCTACGTCTTCTCCGCACCAAATGTCTCGTCACAGAGACTCACTGGACCCTCACCGTGTCCGACATGCCCCTAAGGGCCTCACTGGCTCAAGATGTTGACCAATTCCAGACAATGCTGGAACTTGCTCTCCGGAACCGGCTTAGTGAACATATTTGCAGGGTTGTCAGCAGTCCCCACCTTCAACACCTTGGTCTGGCTTTCACTTCTCAGAAAATTATACCTGACGTCAATATGCTTGGTTCTTTCATGATGAACCTGGTCCTTAGTCAAGAAAATTGCACTCAAGCTATCACAGTAGACTATCGCCTGATCTTGATGTAGCCCTGGATCATTGACCATTCCCTTAAGCCAAATTGCCTCCTTCGCTGCTTCCGTTAGAGTGATGTACTCCGCCTCCGTGGTGGACAAACTCACCGTCGGCTGTAGCGTCGCCTTCCAACTCACAACAGATGCTCCCAGAGCAAATACATAGCCTGTCATTGATCTTCTACTATTAATATCACCTACATAGTTCGCATCCGAGAAACCATCTACCAAGATGTTTTCACTAGCTCCATAACATAGGCCAATGTCTGACGTACCCTTAAGGTACCTGAATATGCGTTTCACCGCCTGCCAATGGTCCTTACCCGGATGAGCCATAAAACGACTAACCACAATAACAACGAATTCTATGTCTGGTCGTGTACAGACCATAGCATACATGATACTTCAAACTGTGCTAGCATATGGAACCTTGGACATGCAATCCTTCTCCTCCTCGGTCTGAACGGTGTACATTCCTAACTTGCTTTTAGTTGCCATAGGAGTATCTATAGCTTTGGCTGATAGCATCCTGAATCTTGCCAAGACCTTCTTGATGTATCCCTGCAGTGACAAGAAAAGCTTCTTCTTCATCCTGTCTCTATAGATCTCAACTCCTAATATCTTCCGAGCAGCTCCCAGATCCTTCATCTCGAATTCCGCGCTAAGGGACCTCTTCAGTTCTCTAATCTCCTCGATATTTTGAGTTTCAATCAGAATATCATCCACATATAGAACTAGGTAAATACGTGATCCACCATGCAACTCTTTGTGATACACGCAGGAATCATACTCGCACTTGTGGTAACCAATCTTCAACATGAAGCTGTCAAACCCCTTGTACCATTTCCTCGGCGACTGCTTAAGTCCGTAGAGAGATCTTTTCAGCTTGCACACGTGGTTCTCTCTTCCGGGAACTTGGAACCCTTCCGGTTGGCTCATGTATATCTCCTCTTCCAACTCTCCATGTAAAAAAGCTGGTTTGGCATCCAGTTGCTCAAGCTCTAGGTCGTGGTGTGCCACCATTGCTAGTAGAAACCGGATAGAAGTATGTCTGACCACCGGTGAGAATATCTCGTTGTAGTCAACTCCCTCTTTCTGACTGAACCCTCTTGCAACTAGCCTTGCCTTAAAATTGATGCCTTCTCCAGATGCAGTTCCTTCCTTTCTTCTGAAAACCCACTTGCAACTAACTATCTTCCTTCCCGCAGGCAATTTAACTGAAGGGTTTTGATCATGGATACACAGCGAAAAATATAATTTATCCATTCAATACCCTACAAGGATCACAGAAAGAGAAGCATAACGATGGTAAAGGAAGAATCATGTTACACACCTTAGGGTTTCTCCTGTGATTACTTCTAACACGAATTGTGTCACGTCTCTATGATTGATCCACGCCTAGAGTTGAGATCCATATCTTCCTTCTCCTTTGTGCTATCTAGGAACGGAGGAAGAGGAAGAAGAAATCACGCAACACGAGGCCACAAGGGGGTGGCAGAATCCTTTGTTGGCCGACGGGGTAGGGGCGGCGGCAAGGGGTCGGGAGGCCCTCTTGCTTGCTTGCTCTCTCTCCTTTTGTTCTCTCCCACTCAAGTTATGAACAATAGGCTCATAAGTGTGGGAAGGAAGGAAGGAGCATGCTTTATATAGTCCAAAAAATCCTTGTCAACAACCTAAAGGACCTATTCTAGTCCTACTATAATTCAATTTAGTCCCTTCCTTGCAAATTAGTCCTACTAAGTTTGCAAGGTGTTGCAAAGTGATCCTTCAAATTAATTAATCATATTAATTAATTCCCAAATCTATTTCAACTCTATGTAGCGTGTGACCCCATAGGTTCTATCCAGTTGGTAGCAACAATTCGCTAATATGGAGCGGTTTCTAGCAAAACATCCAATCTAGCCAACAAATAGAATAGTCATCATGACAAACCTTGTACAAGTAATTGTCACATCCCTTTGTCTCTATATCCGTATTAGACACGAGACATACAAGTCACACTCGTATATCCAACCCATAGTTTCCCGATCCTGTGAATAGCCTTATTCGTGCAAATAACATCAATATTCTGTATTGATTTATTTGAGTCTGGCCAGACATTCTATAAGCACTATCCCTCGAGTGGCCTAGGATATTTTCTCCCGTTATGTGGGAGGGACAAATTCTATCTACGTCCACTACGATTTCTAAGCTTGCTTCTTATTGTATCCGTTACACGCCTTTATAGCTACCCAGTTACGGTGTAGCGTTTGACGCTACCAAAATCACAATAATCCACAACTAGAATATCTAGTGACTTCAATTCTAAGGGTGACAATACCATTGCACCGCGAGAAGCGCTTGTGACTTAACATATTGTGTATGTAGCCTTCTCGGAGATGGGTCAATCCAGTATGCCATTACCCCTAATGCATACCCATGTATTGGATCATGATATCTCCATATCAATCCAACCCCATACTAGTCTATAGATGATTGTCCTATTAATCATTATAATCGACTAGGGATATTTAATAATATAACACTTATATTCTAAGGAATTCATCCATGTTAACATATCTCCATATCGATAACATAATGAATCGTAAATCCACACATTTGTCACAATAAATTGATTGCCTCTAGGGCACAATTCCAACAGTCTCCCACTTGCACTAGAGTCAATCTCCTGCATCAGATTCCTATTGATCTAGCGCGGCCCTCCACTCTTACACTGAATAGGAGCGAGACATATGCTGATATATTCACATATCCTCCATCAACAATTTGATTGAGATGTATACTTTGTTGGTATACATGGATTCCTTATCGTATCTCATGGATCCAAGCCATTTCTGAGAGTATGGCCCACACGTGGCCATCTCATAGTTTGTAGGTTCATCTGGATGAGCAATATATCACGAGTTATGAGAAATCCTTATTTCTCTAGTCCCTCGATACATCCTACTTAACCTACGAGGTTCTTGTGTTGTCTGAGTAGGTTGCTCCACAACACCTTGTGATCCTGCTCATGTTCCATCAAAAGGATCAATGTTCTGTTGTGGTTCTTGAACTTCTTCAATCTCTACTGTCCTCCCACTGTTTCTTTTAGAGACATTTTCTACCTAGAAACACTGTGGTTCGAGCAACAAACAGTTTGTTCTCGACTAGGTTGTAGAAATAATATACTTTTCAGGATATCCCACAAAACATTTATCTGACTTGGGTCCAAGTTTATTTGTGAACTCTTTTACATAAACATCATAACCCCAAATCTTTATGAATGACATACTAGGACACTTCCTAGTCCATATCTCATATGGTGTTTTTCATAATCCATTTTTGATGGAAAAAGTTTAAGGGCGGAATTTGCTGTAATTAGAACATAGCGCCAAAAGTAAACTGGAAGTTTTGTCTGACACATCATGGACCGAACCGTGTCCACAAGTTCCGAACTCTCCTCTTAGACATGCCAAACCCATGTGGCGTGCCAGGTGGAGCGAGTTTTGGATCATATCCAACACTCCCATAGATTCTTGTCAAACTCTTGGCTCAAGTACTCTCCTCTACGATCCAATCGTATAGCCCTAATACTTTTGTCAAGCTGGTTCTCTACTTCATTCCTTAATTCTTTGAAAAATTTAAAGAATTCTGATTTGTTTCTTCATAAGATACAAAAATCCATATTTCTCTGATCCCATTAGTAAATATGATGAAGTACTGAAAACCATCTTTAGCATTTGTGCTTAGCGTCCTTCATACATCAATATGTATGATTCCCAAAAGAACATATCTTTTCCTAATAAGTCTTACATGTCTTATATGATTCAATAATCAAATGAGTTCCTGAAATCCATCCTCTTGGAGTTCTAGATATGTATCTCTTATTTATGAGGCCTAAACGATAATGCTAAAGATAAGTGAAGTTCATATCATTATATGCAAACTTCTAGGTATTAATGTTATAGATGAATTTATCATGATCAAGGATATAGAATCCACTTAGACAAAATTGCATTACAATAATGCGTATCAGAATAAATGGAACAACATTTGTCCTTTATTATGATAAGGAGTTTTCTTGTCCAAACAAGAAACTATGATAACGTTCCTACTCATAGCAGGGAAATAATCACAATTGTCTAGTTCATGAATAATTTCATAAAGGTGGAAATAATTTCCTACGGCAAATTTAGCAACCCCTTGCTTCATTGCCCCACGTGTATGTTTATTTCTTCCTTATCCAATTGTTTTCATCTCTTGAGATCCTCCACATTTCTATAAATGTTAGATCCTCATCTAGTATCATATACTCATGATGATGAGATAGACACATTTATTTCTATAACAAAAATACCCAAATCGGAATTCATAATTCCTTTAATACTTACTTCCAGGTACTTTGGGTAGTCTCTCTTCCTCTACACCGCCTATGGGACTTCAAGGAAACTTAGTTTTAGCAACAAGCTTGCTTTATACCCATGGAGTCGGCGCAAACCATTTTCCCTTACCCATGCTGTTAACCATTAACAGTTTTGCCTATGCCCTTTATTTAGTGTTTTGTTTAGTGATTTTCAATCATATTGAGTAAATCTCCTTTGAACAAAACTATAATTGCATTCAATGCAATTCTTGGTCCACTTGGGTAAATAAATTTTATTCTCTATCTATCTCATAGATAACACCCAAAATTTAAGCTTTCAATCTTATTGAAATAACTTAGTTGTGTTTTACCTCTTGTATTGGCAGTCACACACTACTAACCAGTGTCGTCCCGTCATATCTTGATGAATCAAGTCGCCCTGCTTTGGCACGCACGAGCTTGATTAATCTTGATCATGACGAGTTCTAGGCAAGAGAATGCAACGTGGAGCAACACCTAAAACCTTTCATGTCTAGCTCGCTCTTTGAAAGAGCTTCTTTCAATGTATGATTCGTACGCCTCCATGTTCTCATCTTGCTTCCAAAGCTCAGAGTTCATGGCAGCTAGCATGAGGCAAGTCACATTCAAAGACCATTCTTTGATGTTCTCTCCATTAGGTTTTAGTGTGTTTTGGTGGTTAGTCGAAGAGAATTTTTATGTTCTACGATTTACAGCAATATTCTTTTATTTGAGAATAATTCTCGATTTTTATACCAGTCTAGAAAATAGATAAAGTCGCGTTTTGTTTGCTTAATGCCATGGGCATCCAACACAATAGGATTATGCAAAGTATTGTGACGTATAACCATATTCAACAAGGATTTAAATTGTTAAATATAGCTCCCACTATTTTTCTAAGGATTAATAACCCTCCATATTAATGCGGAAAATATCATTATATTTTCTAGTGGGCCAAGATCCATATTTCACTTCTTTTGAGCTTGCTTTGGCAAGTCACCCAAAATTAGTTATTTAGGTAGGAACAATTCCAATTGCATCTTTATGCAACTCTTGGTTCAATTGGGCAAATAACTCCTTATTTACCTATCCCATGGATAAGCCCAATTGTTTGTCTCTAGGCTTTTAATCTTATTAAAATTACCTAGTTGCGTCCAACCTCTTATCTACACAGTTTCACATTACTTGCTTGTGCCATCGCAACACAATCGTGATAAATCAAGTCGCCCTGATTTGGCACGCACGAACTTGATAATCATGATCATGAAGAGTGTCTAGATAACGAGAAGGCAAAAACGCAATATTTAAATTGAGTGATTTTTATTTCAATTTTAAATTGTTTTGTTGATCCATATCAACTGATCGGCGTATTTGAGTTTGGGCACAACTCCAAATAAAACATCCGGGTTGTCTAATTATCTTATTATCCTAATTGCATGCATAATCCATACACCAATCACAAAATAATAAGACAGAAAAATAAACAACCACAAAATAAAATAAAACGTGATGTGGATATGGCCTTTTACTAGACTAAGATAATTCCAAGCCAATGGAATTATCTATGAAACCTAAAAGCAAACACATTTCCATGCGTCTTTATCTTTTGGTCCATCCTTCATAGTCATGTGGAATGCTCCATGCTCCATCTTTTGTGGCTCCCTTTGGCTTTGGGCTTCTTTTCTTCAATCTTGGATAACAATCTATTCTATCTAGCACTAGCTAACAACTGTACTAAATAAAATAAATCTCACAAGTTGAGAAAAAAATGGCTCGTAAGCCT
This sequence comes from Linanthus parryae, assembly GCA_023055425.1. Taxonomy (NCBI): domain Eukaryota; kingdom Viridiplantae; phylum Streptophyta; class Magnoliopsida; order Ericales; family Polemoniaceae; genus Linanthus; species Linanthus parryae. The sequence continues at coordinate 119,485,188 of JALGPY010000001.1, forward strand.
TAAAACCCTAACTACTTATTACAACAAATTGATCAGCTCGCAGGCTGTAAACCAAACCACAAAATTAAACAATCACACCAAACCACATCCTAAGGCCATATCCAACCACCATGCGATTTGCACATAAACAGTTAAAATCCAATTTAACGCTTTGGTCAATTTTATTTGTTTTTAGGAATTTTCTAGGGTTAAAACGGTTCAAAGGGCCCAAACAACTAATTGCCCGAACCCTAAAGAGGACCGCCTAGGCCTTGGGCCGGCCGGCCCCTAGTCCACACGGCTAGGCCGTGTGTTAGGGCAGCCTCGGCCCCTAGGCCGCGCCTTATTTGTGCGGAAAGCAAGGAGGGGCAGTCCCCTAAGGGGGGCCGAACCTCTTAGGGAGTTTTTTCCAAAACAACTCCCTTGCTTGTTACCCAAGTTTGGTTGTTTCCTTGTTTGAAAAGAACTCCTTTCAATAGGATGTCCAAACCCTAGATCTAAGATCCTAAAATTTCTCAAACTCACTAATTCCTACATCCCATGTAAAATTAGTTCTTGTTTGATTGACAAATTGCATCATATGCTTGATTTGTCTTGTTTTACGCGATAAACAATAAATTTAAAGTGTAAAACTATCAAAACGTAACACATAAACCACGTCTATGTTCTACGACCGGTGGCTCTGATATCACAGCTGATCATGGATACGCAGCGAAAAATATAATTTATCCATTCAATACCCTCCAAGGATCACAGGAAGAGAAGCATAACGATGGTAAAGGAAGAATCATGTTACACACCTTAAGGTTTCTCCTGTGATGACTTGTAACGCGAATTGTGTCACGTCTCTACGGTTAATCCACGCCTAGAGTTGAGATCTTGATCTTCCTTATCCTTTGTGCTAGCTAGGAACGTAGGAAGAGGAAGAAGAAATCACGCAACACAAGGCAACAAGGAGGTGGCGGCCTCCTTTGTTGGCCGACGGGGTAGGGGCGGCGGCAAGGGGTCGGGCAGCCCTCTTGCTTGCTTGCTCTCTCTCCTTTTGTTCTCTCCCACTCAAGTTATGAACAATAGGCTCATAAGTGTGGGAAGGAAGGAGCATCCTTTATATAGTCCAAAAAATCCTTGTCAACTACCTAAAGGACCTATTCTAGTCCTACTAGAATTAAATTTAGTCCCTTCATTGCAAATTAGTCCTACTAAGTTTGCAAGGTGTTGCAAAGTGATCCTTATAATTAATTAATCATATTAATTAATTCTTGAATCTAGTTCAACTCAATATAGCGTGTGACCCCATAGGTTCTATCTAGTTTGTAGCAACAACGTGCTAATATGGAGCGGTTTCTAGCAAAACATCCATTCTAGCCAACAAATAGAATAGTCATCATGACAAACCTTGTACTGTCACATCTTTTTGTCTCCATATCCGGATTAGACACGAGACATTTAATTCACACTCGTATATCCAATCCATAGTTTCTCGATCCGGGGAATAGCCTTATTCGTGCAAATAACATCAATATCCTTATTCGTGCAAATAACATCAATATCCTATATTGATTTATTTGAGTCTGGCCAGACATTCTATAAGCACTATCCCTCGAGTGGTCTAGGATATTTTCTCCCTTTATGTGGCAGGGACAAATTCTATCTACGTCTACTACGATTTCTAAGCTTGCTTCTTATTGTATCCGGTACACGCCTTTATAGCTACCCAGTTAAGGTGTAGCGTTTGACGCTACCAAAATCACAATAATCCACAATTAGAATATATAGTGACTTCAATTCTAAGGATGACAATACCATTACACCGCGAGAAGCGCTTGTGACTTAACATAACGTGTATGTAGCCTTCTCGAAGATGGGTCAATCCAGTATGCCATTACCCCTAATGCATACCCATGTGTTGGATCATGATATCTCCATATCAATCCAACCCCATACTAGTCTATTGATGATTGCTCTATTAATCATTATAATTGACTAGGGATATTTAAGAATATAACACTTATATTCTAAGGACTTCATCCATGTTAACATACCTCCATATCGATAACATAATGAATCGTAAATCCACATATTTGTCACAATAAATTGATTGCCTCTAGGGCACAATTCCAACATTAACAAGCTCCCAAGTCGATTTCTTGCTAAGAGACTCCATATCCTCCCCCATTGCGGCAATCCATTGTGCTGACTCAGAACTAGATAAAGCGGCCTCATAAGATGATGGATCGTCCTCTACCTCTTCCGCTACCTGTAATGCATATCCCACCATACCATCATCTCCGTATCTCGCCGGAGGCTTGATGAATATTATTTGTCTTCCCACCGCAATACTCTGATGATCTGGTTCCTCTGGTAGAGACGCATCTTCACTATCAGAATCTTCTGCTTCTTCCTCTTCGGCTTCCGGTGGTGGTGTAGGGATTTTGGAATCCTTAGGATCAGTAGGATCCGAATTTCCTTCCACCTTAATCTATGCATCCTCAAGCTCCACCTCCACGGAGTTCTTCAACATATGAGTCTCATGAAAGACTACACTTCTGCTAAATATAATCTTGTTGTATGCCCATACCTTATATCCCTTCACACCTGTTCCGAATCCCATGAATACTTCGTTCTTAGCTCTTGGTTCTAGTTTGCCATCATCAACGTGATAATAGGCAACACAACCAAAAACTCTCAAATCCGAGTAATCCACTTCTCTACCGGACCAGACTTCCAAAGGAATCTTGCATCCTATACTTGTGTGCGGGCTCTGATTTATGAGATAGCATGCCATGGAAACTGCCTCTCCCTAGAAACCTCTAGAAATACCTGCATTCGAAAGCATGCACCTTGCTTTCGCCAAAAGTGTCTGATTCATTCTCTCGGCTACACCGTTCTGCTGCGGTGTGTGCCGAACGGTGCGATGGCGTGCTATTACCTGATCCTTGCGGAATCCATAAAACTCTAATGAACAAAACACTAAGCCGTTTTCCGTGCACAGCCTCTTCACCTTATTTCCCACCTGATTCTCTACAAGCGTCTTCCATTCCTTGAATCTTGCGAAGGCTTCACTCGTGTGCTTCGTCACGAATATCCAAGTCATCCTGGAGTAATCGTCTATGATGCTCAGAATATACCTATACCCGCCAATCGCCTCGACTCGAGATGGACCCTAGCAATCCGAATGGATATAATCAAGAGTACCTTTCGTTCTATGAACCGCCTTAGGGAACCTGTGATTGTCGAAACTTGCAACATGTACAAAGTACCATTCTTGAATCCTCTGAGAATCACCTTAGAACCCTTGCAGACTTGTAAATCTCCACCTTCACCTTTGAAACTGTATCCCTTGCTGCCGAGTAGACTCAAGGAGATCGGATTCTTCTTAATAAGTGATACATTTCTGACTTGCTCTAAAGTACATAACTTCCCTTCATTCGTCTTCAATCTAACTGAGCCGCTCCCAATCACCTTACAGACGGCTCCGTTTTCCATGTAGACAGACCCTCCATCTGTTTGGTTGTATATCGAGAATAGCTCCCTGTTATAGAAAATATGATCGGAAGCTCCGGAATCAAGGACCCACGCATCCTGAGAGTGCGTGAAAACATCCTCCATTAGAACGTAATCATCCTCGAACGAGTTACCTTGTTCTTCTACGGCTGCGGATCTGTTCGGGCAAAATCTCTTCCAATGCCCCTTTTCCTTGCACCAAGCACATACATCGTAGGGCAACTTAGAACCAGAAAATTGCTTTTTCTTGTTCTTCTTACGCTTCTTGGTTACCCCCGTCGCCATTAGTCCGGAAGCATGGTCCTCTATACCTGTACCTGCACCCTTATGACGCAACTCTCTAGCATGGAGTGCCAATCTGACCTCCTCTAGAGATAAATCATCCTTGTTCACAATGAATGACTGCACGAAGTTCTCATACAATGGAGGTAACGAGATCAGCAAAAATAGTGCGGCATCCTCATCACCCACCTTCTCGCCAATATTACGCAAGTCAAGGAGAATTGTGTTCAATTGATCAAGATGGTCTTTGAGAGCCGTACCTTCGAGCATCCGCAAAGTGAAGAGCCTTTGCTTTAGCATCAACTTGCTAGTGAGACTCTTCGTCATGTAGAGACTCTCCAACTTGAGCTAGAGCTTCGCTCCTTCCTTCTGATCTGCGACCTCGATGATCACGTCATCCGATAACCACAACATAATTTTTGAATGTGCCTTCTCCTCCATTGACTTGAAATCCGCTGATGCAACATTCATGCCTTCCTTGTCCGCGGTCAAAGGTTCCCATAAGCCTTGCGATTTGAGCAAAGCGTCCATCTTTATCTTACACAGACTGAAGTTGTTCCCTCCTGTGAACCTGTCGATCTTCAACATCGATCCGGACATCGTTGTTGGTGGATCTTGAACCCTAGTTGCGTGCTCCACCTAGATCGCAATACCCTAGATTTGATTTCACCAAGTTGTGAAACCCTAGCTTTGCTCCGCCTTGATCTTGATCTTGAAACACCGTCAACCTTGGCTTTGATACCAGTTTGTTGTAACAGAACCTCTGTTTCAGAGCTATGATACCAGTTTGTTATGACAAACCACCTCACAAACAATGAACAAATAAAGAATAACACGAGTATTTTACGTGGTTCGCTAGCAAAATATTTGCTAACTACCTCCACGGCGGAAGAGCACTCTTTATTCACTTAAGAGGAACAAGACTACAAGAATTTTTTTGCATACCTAATAGTGTGACTACTAGGTTCTATATATAGTGCTAGGAAATTCCTAAAATTTCCAAATCCGATTTGGAAACATCTTGTTTCCTAACTAATCCTCCACCGCCTTTGACTTCCAGTGTTTCCTAATCAAAGTTGGAAACAATGAGTTTAGCCGCCTTTGACCAATTCAAGGCGCCACTCAACAACACTCATATCGCTTCATGGTTCTTGAGTCGGAGGCAATTGGTTTCTAAAAAAGTTTAAATCCTCTTCAGTGCCTTTTTATGTTGAATTTGTACAGTGCTGTAAATTTTATTGATCTGAAAATAATTTTATTGAATTCAGGCAATGGCAGCACGAGGGAGCGCGATAATCGCAATAGCTTCCCACAATTCGATGTAGCAACAGATGTCTCTGACCATAAACATGTCGCCTCACGACAATCAGTTGCCTCAGGGAGTCCATTGTACAAAAGCATCATGAAAGAGTGGAAAATCCTCCAAAAAAACCTCCCAGAAACAATCTACGCGAGAGTTTACGAAACAAGAATGGAGCTCATGAGAGCTGTTATCATAGGTCTTCCAGGGACGCCATACCAGGACGGTCTCTTCGTCTTCGACATATTATTCCCAGCAGACTACCTGAATAGCCCTCCGCGCTTTTACTACAAATCTTTTGGATACATTTTAAACCCTAATCTTTGCCAAAACGGCAAAGTCTGCTTGAGTATCTTGAACACTTGGATGTGAAGAAATCGCAGCGAGAAGTGGATTCCAGGGAAGTCAGCGGCATTGCAAGTCTTGGTTTCTCTGCAGGGACTTGTCTTGAATGAAAATCCCTATTACAACGAACCTCTTGATTTTCACTTCGGAGGGTTTTGGAGGTCTTATAACAAGTATTCGTGTTGTCTTGCCACACGATAGTTCACTTGATGAGGACGCCACAGAGAAATTTCAAAATTTTTATTGTGGCGCACTTTCGAGACCGTTCTCGCGATATTTTAACTTCTTGTCAAGTTTACATGAACGGATTTCTTATGGTTGGCCAGTACCAAAATGGTCAATTGTTCTTGGAGGAGCCTGGTTAAAGTGGCATGGAATGTGCAATTGCAGCTAGAATCGTGTTACAAGAAACTTGTTGTGGCTTTCCAGAAATACGATCCTTCACTTGGAGGATTTCTCGAGGATCTGAATCAAATGGTCGAGACAAATAAAGGTGAGTACAATCGGAGAAAAGACGACAAGAGAGGCAAATATGTAGTTAGAAGAGTTTTTCGAGTGATAAAGAAGGTTGTGACACGGAACAAATCAAGAAAAGGCAACGCAAGGAATGCAGGGCAGGGTTAGGAGTTTTATCCTCTTGGTGGGTTTTGCCTTTAATTCTAGTGTCGAGTCTCATTTTCCTGTGCAGAGATTGCTCGAGACAGAAACATGGTTGGAGAAACTATAGCTAACCTTCATTTTGGTTTTAAACCTATGTCCTATCTTCAACTTCTTAACATAGGTTTTGTTAGTTCGAGATAGACTTAATTTTGAATACCTTAGGCCCCCATGATAGCTCGGCAAAGCTTTTAATTTCCTCATTTTATTAGGTTTAAGTTATGTACCCACTACTACTCATTTTTAATTCAAATTTGTAAGTTCAGCTAGTTTCAAAGGCTTGATTCAAGGTCTTGAAACTGTTTCAAAGGTTTAAAAATCTACAGTATAAACTTAGGGGGAGCTTTTGTTCCTGATCTAATTTCCAGTCCCCTATGCTTGATTATATGTTCTTTGATGATGAAATACAAATCATTTTGTTGCTCTTAACTATTATTAATCCATCTGTTTGAACAAGTTTTTGCAGGTAAAAGCTAATACCTATTTTAAAGGGTCACTTGCCTAAACTATGTTCTTGCAGAAAAGGAAAGTGGATTGTTTGATTGATTATGTGCTTATGCGAACATGTCTTGAGCTTCTGTGCACAAGAGATTCCGGCGGGGAGACCTCCGTGTACACCGTATGTAGAGGATAAGAGATAGCACAAGAAGAGTTGGGTTGTGTGTAGGGAGAGATTAAGGCAGTAGTAATGTCTGAGAGAGAGACAGAGGTTTGGCAGAGCTTCCGCGTATGGCTAATGTGTTCCCCTTTGTATGGAAAGGTTAACGTCCTATATATAACGGAGAATGTGACCGTTGCAGTGTGGTTAATGCACCCATCAATGGCGGCTTAATTAGCTTAACCGCAACGGCACGTTCGTCCGCCTATATAGGGACCGTTACAGCACGTTATGCGCGAATACCGGAACCGTTACGAGGTTGACCGGGTTTGACCGGATTGACCGGGTTTATGGAGCTCGTGCCATAAATCTCTCAAAAGCAGTTACTAAAGGTCGCGTGCGGGCTTGGCTCGCACGCGACAGGACTTACTCTAGCCTCCAAACCACTAAGTCCCTACAAGTCCCGTGCAGTGGTATGCGAGGGCCCTGTCTCGCAGCCCCCACATGGATCAGCGCAGCCGGTGATCCAATGTGTGTGGAGCACAATATGGTGTGCTAGATGGTTGCCACGTGGCCAAGATCTGCCAGCTCAGAAAGCACTATCTACATTAGCCCCCTTTCTGCGCGTGAAGACTCATAGCTGTATAGACTTCCATGCGCGAAAACCAACATACGCGTTGCCGCCACGCACCACTTCAAACATGAGTGAATTCAGCCCCCGTGCGTGCCATTATGACCTAAAACCCCTAGAGTCGTGCCGTCTGGCCTTTAGGGTTTTAGGCGTGACGTCAGCTTGTCCTGTGATTGCGCGATTCGACGGTGACGGTTGCGATTCGACTACTGAAAGGACGCAACCCTTCATTGTTTTTGGATAAATGCTCTGCATTCTCCATTGTTGTAAAGCATCACTTCTTTTCTCTTAAAGTGAATGGTACCCGGAAGTCTTCGAGAGCAGATTCAGATAATCAATCACCAATTCAGAACGGCAATTCGTCTTCTTCAACTGTGTGTATCCAAGCAGGCTTCACAGAAACAAGGTTGGCCTTGTTTAATTTCGATTTAACATACTAGCATATGCTTCGAACTGCGTTGGATCTGCAAACCCATTATCGGCTGAAAAACTTGTAAAGGGACTCACAACCTTTGAATTCAATTTTGATTTAATCCCCCAATGACAAGGACCTTGAATGTAGGGCTTTTGGGATTTCTGATAAATCAAACAATTCCAATCCCTGATTTCTGAAATTGATACCAGAAACTGTTCATCTTTCTTCCCATAGATCTTGAATCTCGAAATTCAAACTGAAGTGTGGTATATTTCTCCCCCTTTTTTTCTTGCTCTTCCGCAGGAATGGCTAAGACAAAAGGAACTAAACCCACCAAGGAGGAAGAAGAGATACCTGATCTTCCGCAAGCTTTGTGGCGAAAAGCCCCCTATCTGGGTGGCAAAGACTTCTACCACGCGAGGGTTAAGGCAAAGAAACTGCCTGCTTCTGTCCCCAACGAGGGATTGCTAACGTTGACTCCTCTAGTGAACTCAGCCTTGCTCGAGTTGATTGGCTGCGAGGATGTGGTTCGATTGGGAATCGAAAATGGGTACTTCCCATATGCTGCGATTTCCACCCAAGCTTTTGTCCAGAAATTGGACTACATGGATGAGTGGATTGACCATGTGTTGACCGATCATGCTGCGACTCTCAATGAGGCCGGTGTATATTTCGCTGTTCGTGCTATGAAGGGTGCTGCCGTGAAGCTGGACCAGTCCATGCTTCTAAACCTTCTTTCCCGCTACTCGCCTGCGACTCACACTTTTCACTTTGCTGAGTTCGAGGCTGCTCCCACGCTCGAGGATGTGCATATGCTCTATGATCTATCTCCCATGGGTGAGGTGGACCCTTTGAGTCCCTTGAGGACGGATGCGGAGATCGCTTTGTACACGCAGATGGAGGAGTGCCTGTCAGAGGTAAAGAAAATCTCTACCCGGTGGACCACTACCAAAGCCCTTCCAAACTGGCAGTTGGTTGATACGTCTGCGAAGAATACTTGGAACAAATGGGTGCAGTACTTCTTTCGTGACTACGCAAACAGCAGCATCACCAAGAAGCTTCTGATTCAAGACCCGGAGGCCAAGAATTACGTGGAGGGTAAGGGCTATCACTTGACCCTTTGTGCTTTCCTCTGTGCCTGGCTGTCGAGATACTTAATTGATGGTCACCCGCATGATGGAGTCTTCTATCATGTTTTGCCGCTTGCTGTGAAGCTGGACCTTGGCCAGAGATTCGCACTCGGACCCTTGGTCTTGGGCACATTGTACTATAGATTGGATCAGCTGGTTGTGGCCATGAAAGAGTCGCGCGGCCTCCTCGACATACTGACCTTCGTCAACATTGCCTTCTTGACGATGTGGGTCTTTGAGCGGTGGCCTTCTTATGCTCCAACTGCTTCCAAGCCCAACAAGTGGTGTCCCCCAGGCGAGGTGGAGGAGCGCAATAGCGGCAGAGCTGCGAGGTGGTTCGGAGCGAACAATACCAAGTGCGTTTGGAGCCTGATATGCGAAAACCAGAAAGAGTTCGTTGCCAGGCCCTATGCCGTGCGTATCGAGAACGTGCGATGGTTTCCAAAGCTGTACCCTTCTAAGGGTATTGTCTTCTCAGAAGAGCTCCTCTTCGAAGAGGGATCGCATTTCCATGAGCGCTATTGCGAATTCTTTTGCTGGTGCCTGCGAGGTTCCCTTCCTGCTCTCGCTGAGCATATTCGTGAGCTCGCGCCAAGGTATGAGAGGATTACTGTGGATGTTGACCCCACTCGAGTTTCTCCCCAGTTTGGCTTTGATGCAGTGGCACCCTCAATCTGGCCACAGTCCATTATCAGAGGCTGTTATAAGCGCTTGCTAACAAAGGAGTGCAAGACAGTGTTTATGAACAACCTTCCTTTTGAGCAGCCTGCAGGTAACCGCGAGGGTGGTTGTTCCAAGAACTGGCTCGCATACTGGATCGCCCAGCACGTCAGGTTTGAGACGCAGTCGGCTCCTCAGCCAAGCAGAGCTCCCTTAATCAAAATAAACTCCTTTCCGTTTCGTCCCAATTGCAGTCTGAGCGAGTCTGAATATGGTTGCTACTCATTGCTGGATCATGAGAACCATTTGTGCCCTGACGTCATTCTGAATGACAAGATCGCCGCAGTTAAGAAGGGCGACTCGCATGTCGTCAGATATAGCGAGACATTTGCTAAGGTAAACAACTTTTTTCCGCATGCGTTAAGCTTCTTGATTTCCACATGTTGATGTCTTTATTCTACACTGTTTGCTGTAGTGTCATGTGCGGAGATTCGCATCTGGTGATCGTTCCAAGTCGCTGGTTAACACCATTGTTGCCACCAGAAGACAAAGACAGTCGTTCCTGCTAGCATCGAGGATGGACCCCGAAGTCGAGACCAGGATTCCCGCAGTCATGAACGCTTTTGCTGACTCGCTGATAGATAACGCTCCGGCCTCGTCTCCACCCAGAGATAATCCGTCTCTTCCAGCGACTGCAGCGCCGAGAGCGAAGAGGCCTAGGCAAAAGGGAATTACAATATCTTCCCCTAGGAGTGCTCCAACTTCCCCTCCAGCGAAGTCCCTTTCTGCCAAGGACAAAGGCAAAGGTCGCATGCCCAGTAAAGCGCGGAAGGAGCTCGCAGTTGAGACCTTCGTTCCATTCAACCAGGAGGAAGAAGAGGAGGGGCAAGAGCCCAGAGAAGGTGATGAAGAAGAAAGAACAATCGTGATACATGAGGAAGAATCAGGAGGTACCTCCATCGCGTTTCCCTTCTCATTATCGTAATTCTTTTGCAACTTGATCTTGACCAATTGTTTCTTCGCAGATGATGATGATGAGACCATCGGTGGCCTTTTGGCCAAGAGACAGAAGAGGGCTGCTCATTCTGGCATTTCGGACGAACCCATAAGCGAGGACGTTCTCGCCGAGTCCCGGAAGACAGCCGCGGAAGCTGCTGAAAGGAGGAGGCAACGAGAAGAGGAGGAGCTCGAGCGTGTGAGGCCGCGGAGCCTCGAAGAGCAACATGTTGACGACTTAGTGCGTCCAGCCAAGGAGGAAGATGCGCTTCCCGAAGAGGTGGCTCCTCAAGCAGAAGAGGAGGATGTGGCTCCAGCAGAGGATGCAGCAGCCTTGGAGCAAGTCCAAGCAGATTTTGAAGAAATCGCAGGTGGCAATAAAGGTGAGATCTTTAATCTCGCATTAACTTATCGAGATGTTATTGTGGGTGCGTTAAAGCATGGTGTGTCAAAGGCCGACATTCGCCGTTGGCTAGTAGGCAAGTGCGGTGAACCCTCAGGTAATCACTTAATCGATATGCATGAACTAAGATTAGCAACTCGAAGCATAATAATGACTAGCTTCTTCGCGCCCCAGGTCATGCTCCTTTTAAAGACATGCTTAATGAGGACACACTAATAGGGCATGGTTCCACGTCTTTAGTGTATGACGAAGAAACTGCAATCCCACCTTCGCGTGGAGGTGCTTGCTCTTAGCTTTAGCAAAAGATAGTAAAATAACGTATGACACAATTTACCTCACATCATCGCATTTTGTATCGCAGCTACTGCTGATGAACCCGTGTCGGAGCAAAGAATTCAAACTTCTGCATCCTATGTCCCAGTGCCGATTTCTCATACCGAGAAGCCCGTCGCAGCTTCTGAATACGCAGGAGAGCCTTTTGAGGACATCATCGAACTTTCTGATGATGCCGAAGCTGACGCTGTGCTAATGGAGGAAGATGCCCATGCTGGCGCTGAGGAAGTAAGAACAAGTACTGTCGATGGTACCGCATCTGAAAGTGTCCCTCGCCAAGCAACTTCGGCTGCCACTATGCCTCCAGCGATGACTGAGTCTGTGACGCCACTTCCTGCGTGGAGCTTTTGGGGCTCGCAGGTCGGGGCTGCAATCGCAACTGGTGCGGCTTATATTCTTCCGTCTAACTATGAGGAGTTAGAGCTCGCAGCTGACAGGAGAGCTATGGAGCGTGGACAGTCTTCGACCACTCCAGCAATGCGCATTCCTTCTCTTCGTGAGATCCTTGAAGGAACTGGTAAGTCGTGGTTTGCTGTTTGCATCTCGCACGATTCATTTGCGAGTTTGATATCGTAACTTAGCTTTGACATTGCTTTAGGTTTGAAGCAAGCCGATGTGGACTGGCTAGTTCGGATGCGCCTCACCTATCCTCAATCATTTGTGAGATCTCTGGAGATAGGGCCCTTTGACAGAAGGCTGTTTCTGACCGAAGCCATTTGGATTTTTGAGCAGCTGTCTGCGGCTACGCCTGCGACCATTTCTGCTCAGAGTGCCGAATTGCTTTTTGGCATGTGCCAAAATCTTCTGACTAAAGTTCAAGGCAGGCTGGGTTTCATTTTTCTTATGAAAAGAGTTACTTTGATTCGCGCAGCCGTAACTTTGAAACTCGGCCACCAAAACCTCGCAGCTGAGAAGCAGAAGGTGGAGCAGCAAAAGCAAAAGGTTGAAGAGGCTCTGAAGCTCTATCATGAGATGAATGCCAAGTGCGAGCAATTGAAGCGAGAAGTGGAGCAGGTAGAGGATCTGAGCCGTCAGTTTACCCTTAATGACTCCTTGATCAAGAATTTACTTTGACTTTTGAATTTGAAAAATAGCAAACAAATAGCAGAACATTAATGTAATGTTACTAGAAACATAAATGTAATGTTGCTAGGGTTTCTCCCCCCTTTTTTTAACAAAAAAAAATCGACATTCCCGTTTTGCCCTTTCCAGGATTTGATGGAATATCTCTGTGCATATCTAATTATGACATCAGCAATTGATATTCTTCTTGATTTTCGCGCTAATTTCTCGTAAGATAAGCACGCTTTCCTTGGGAAGTCCATCCGAATCATGACCATCCGTCATTTATTAGGATACGCAACTGAATCGCCGTAGCCTTTAGTAGGGTAATTGATCGTTACCGCTTTTCAAGGCGCAAGTGATTGACCTTACCCTCTTTTCGAATTCTGCTGACTCATCTTGGAAACTGAAGAGTCTCCACAAGGTCTATATAAACCCTGTCTTTGCCATTTGGGTTCTTCATCCCAAAAAATGTGCTTTGCCGTGAGTCCTTACGACTGCTGGCTTCAACGCTTGTTTTTCGTTGATTCATGGCAACTCCAAGTCATGAGACCTGAGTTTGCGCTTTGTGCCATAGAAATAGTTTCCAAGATCCGTTTTATGAGGCTTACTAATCTTTGTAACCTTCATAAAGAAAATGGAGATGATATCTCATGTGAATTCGAAGAATTTTCTTCGTCTATTATGTTTGCAGGTCATGTTTCCGGCCGCCTCCCGGTGAGGTGCAGCGCCGTAGTGACCTTGCTGCCGACTCGTAATGAACGGCGGAATTCTCCTCCAGCATCCCTGGAAGAGAATTTACTGCCCCCACGTTCGTGAGCTCAGGGTGGCGAACCGTTGCGTTCATCCCCGTCTACAAGGAGCCCTTTCCCTTTGGAGCTTCTTCTTGCCTGTTGAACGCCAGAACCGGTGGTTCCTCAAGCACATCTCATGGGATGTTGATCTGACAAGGGCTTTGTCAAATACTGGGATCTTGAACGTATGGCTTCTTGTGGCTCTCGTAGCACGTTCCTTTTATAGCAAGATCCTACTTGCAACAGATCTTCATGTTGCAGATCTGTGCATTGCATAGCTGGTGTTAGGACCATTAGGTTCATCCTTTTTCGTTCGGGATTCCCGCGATGTGTAACTTCAAGCTTGTAAGTTACTTTTCGAATACATTGTAAGCCATGTTGGTTGCGTAGTTAGATTTGAGCTTTTTCGTTTGTAAGCTGCTATCTAGACTGATAAATTGTAAGTCTTTTCGACTCATAATGATAAATGGCTTTTGTATTATCTGCTGTCTCGTTGCAACAAAATACAATCTTCGCATGCGTACCGGCAGATTTCGCCTTGTGTAATGCTATATACATACTTCGCATTTGCTATCTGCCGTATAAATTCGCAGATGTTTTATTAGATCGTTCGAGATCGTGTTTTCGCAGTTGTGCCATCTTGGCAGATGGGCTTGTGTTTTGGATTCAAGTGCAAGTGCTATCTTATCGGATAGGCTTCTGTAGACCACTAAGGACGAATTTTAAATCGCATTCGTATAACGCTGCTATCACATTAGATAGGCTTGAAGGACCATTTAAGATCACGTTCGCATATGTTGCTATCACAATAGATAGGCTTAAAAGATTACTTAATACTGTTTTCACATGAACTGCTATCGCGGTAGATAGGCTTAGAAGATCAATTAAGATCATTTTTCGCATGAGCTGCTATCGTAGCAAATAGGCTTAGATGATCAATTAAGATCGCATTGACATAGGCTGCTATCGTGACAGATAGACTTAGAAGATTGATTAAGATCGCATTTGCATAGGTTGCTATCGTAACAGATAGGCTTAGAAGATCGATTTAGATCGCATTTGCATAGGTTGCTATCGTGACAGATAGGCTTAGAAGATCGATTAAGATCACATTTGCATAGGCTGCTATCGTGACAGATAGGCTTAGAAGATCAATTAAGATCGCATTTGCATAGGCTGCTATCGTGACAGATAGGCTTAGAAGATCAATTAAGATCGCATTTGCATAGGCTGCTATCGTGACAGATAGGCCTAGAAGATCAATTAAGATCGCATTTCGCATAGGCTGCAATCGTGACAGATAGGCTTAGAAGATCAATTAAGATCGCATTTGCATAGGTTGCTATCGTAACAGATAGGCTTAAAAGATCAATTAAGATCGCATTTCGCATAGGCTGCTATCGTGACAGATAGGCTTAGAAGATCAATTAAGATCGCATTTGCATAGATTGTTATTGTGGCGGATAGCCCATTGTTAACAGTAATAACAAACTAAATAAAGCAACATTAATAGCTAGAAATATGAAATTCTCATTTGGGAGAATCCTTTTATTATGATGCTCTCATATGGGAGAGATAAGCTTACAATTCTCTCATTTGGGAGAGAAGATTGTGTGAATCATAGCCATACAATACATGAGGCAACGTTATAATAAAACGCATAAAATGAGAGAAGTCAAGGATAGTACTTCTTAATCCAGCGCATGTTGACTGAGCTTGGGGTTGAGGTCGTTCCGTGCAACTTCCGTATGCTGCAGTAACCACTGTCGAAGACTTCTGTGACTTCGAAGGGTCCTTCCCAATTAGCTGCGAACTTTGGGTGAGCCGCTTCTCGCATGCAATGATCAGATGCGCGCAGGACCAAATCTCCAACTGCGAAATCTCTTCGCTGGACCGTCTTATTGTAAGCGCGAGCGATCCTTTCTTGATACCGCTTGTTAGTCCTTTTAGCTTGCTCTCGCTTTTCCTCTCGCAAGACTAAGTCATGATCGCGTTGATTGTCGTACAATGCATGGAAGGCCAATCTCGCCGAATTGACTCTCACCTCCGCAGGTACCACGGCCTCAGCTCCATAGCATAGGAGGAACGGTGAGACCCCCGTGGGTGTCCTTGGAGAAGTCCGGTAAGCCCACAGGGCTATGTTTAGAGAATCAGCCCACCTCTTGTGGTCATCTGCGACCATCTTGCTCAAAATCCTCAACAGCGTTTTGTTGGTCGCTTCGGCTTGCCCGTTCCCCTTCGGGTAGTAGGGGGTGGAACATATTTGCCTAATATTGTACTCTGCTAGCTTTGTAGCCACCTGGCGATTAACAAAAGGAGTACCATTATCCGAAAGGATGGTGTTGGGAATTCCGAACCTGCATATAATGTTTTCTTGGATGAAATTGACCACAGCTAGCGCATTTGCCGTCTTTAGTGGTATCGCCTCCACCCATTTGGTGAACAGCTCAGTTGCGGTGAGAATAAAATGATTCCCGTGCGAAGTCGGTCGGATGGGACCAATGAAATCCAACGCCCATGTGTGAAATGGCCACGGCGTTCCTAATGCATGTAGATCTACAGCAGGAGCGTGCACTAGGTTTCCTTTGAATTGACACTCCTGGCAGCGTCGTACTTTGGTACGGCAATCGGCCTCCATCGTGGGCCAGAAATATCCGATTGAGAGGAGCTGCCTGCATAATTTCGCACCTCCTTGGTGTTCTACCTGATGGCAAAGGTCCATGACTTCTTGTGCTTCCCTGTCGTCTAGACATCGCAGCAAGTTGCCTTCATGACCTCTTCGCCAAAGTAAGTTCTCTTGCACCACATATCGAGACGCTTTCCTTTTCAGCTTCTCCGCTTCTTTTCTCGATTCAGGTACGATGCCCTGGGTGAGAAAATCGAAGAGTGGTTTCCTCCAATCCGCATCATCGTCGGTTAGAGCGATGAGTAAGGAATCTTTAATCAGTGCACAACTTTCGCACTTCCCTTGTATCAGGGCAGCAGCTGTTGACATATCCGGCCAATGAATGCCATATCTCTGAGCCTTTCGATAGATTGACACCTCGCTTTCTCCGCAAGCATGTTGGTGAATCTTCTCCAGCAGCAATTGTCCCTCTTGCTCGGAGACACATCGCATGAGTATTCCGCCAGGGCCTTTGTAGTAAAGGGTGTTGTCATGTATGCAATACCCCCTTGTGAGTGCCCAGCTTTCGCTGCTTGTGCCTTCTGCAATAGCTCGCAAAATTGTTTTTCTCCAGTCCGTATCATCCATGTGTTCATCGTCGCACGCGTCTTCTGTCAACGCCGACGATGTTTGCACCTCAATGGAGATCCTTGCGGGACATTTGTCTGTACTAACCTTGGATCCCAAGGTGGCCAAAGCATCTGCATGTCTGTTGTCTGCTCGGGGCTTGTGCTCGTACCTCACATCGCAGCATTGCTGCACTAGCTTTTGTACCAGAGTGCGGTAGGACAGAAGGTTAATCTCCTTCAAACCGTACTCGCCCGAGGCTTGCTTGACTATCAACTTGGAGTCTCCCATGACCGTCAAATTGCTTACTTCCAAAGCTTTTGCTACACGCAGCCCCGCTATGAGGGCTTCATATTCTGCCTCATTGTTGGTGACTGCGAAGTCAAGCTTTGCGGACATCTGTATGACCTCCCCATCTGGCTTGGTCAAGACTATCCCAATGCCTCCGCATTTCCTTGTTGACGACCCATCGAAATGGAGCGTCCAATAGGGTACATCGATCGCATAGATCTCAGGTCCCTTGAGTTCTTCTTCGATCACGGGCTCATGACTGTTGTCGGGGAATTGTGCTAACAAATCCGCTACCGCCTGTGACTTGATCGCTCGCGGTCTCGCGCATGTGATATCGTATTGAGAAATGGTCATGTACCATTTCGCCAATCTTCCTCCAGGAGTAGTGTGAGTTAACAGATATCGTATGGGATCACTTTTCGTAACCACCACCACTTTGTGCGACGCAAAGTAGTGTTTCAACTTCTCTATTATGAAGAATAAAGCAAGGCAGTGACGCTCGATGTCTGTGTACCTTGATTCTGCGGGCTGCACAATGCGAGAGATGTAGTAGATGGGCCTTTCCTGACCCTCGTACTCCTGAGCCAAAAGTGCTCCTATGGATTTCCTGGTTGACGTCAGATACAGTAAAAGCGGTGATCCCAACTGAGGTGCGATCATTATTTTTGAAGATGTCAGCAGTTCTTTCAGCTTCCCGAACGCAGCTTCGTGCTCCGGGTTCCAGTTGTATGCGGCATCTTTTTTGAGAATATTACTGAAGCAGAAAGTAATCTCGGCAATCGCAGGGATGAATCTTCGCAGATATGATAATTTCCCCAAAAATGTTTTCAAGGCACTCTGGTCGTGCGGCGGGGTCATGCTGACGATGGCTGAAACCTTCGCAGGGTCAGGCTCTATTCCTTGGCGATGTACCACGCATCCCAAGAATTTTCCCGATGTTACCCCGAATGCGCATTTCATAGGGTTCATCTTCAGCTGGAAGCGTCTGCATCTGTTGAACACCTTCCGCAAATCTGCCAGGTGATCTGCCTCTTGCTTGGATTTAACCACGAGGTCATCCACATAAAACTCCACTTCCTTGTGCATCATGTCGTGGAATAGGGCCATCATGGCTCGCTGGTAGGTGGCACCTGCGTTTTTGAGACCAAAGGGCATCACCGTGTAGTTGAACACTCCCACTGGGGTGATGAAGGCAGTCTTTCGTGCATCTTCGGGGTCCATCTTGATTTGGTTGTACTCGCTGAAGCCGTCCATGAAACTGAACATGCGATGACCCGCTGTCGAATCGATTAGCAAATCGATGTTTGGGAGCGGAAAATCGTCCTTGGGGCAGAAACGATTGAGATCTC
Source organism: Linanthus parryae (assembly GCA_023055425.1). Lineage (NCBI taxonomy): Eukaryota > Viridiplantae > Streptophyta > Magnoliopsida > Ericales > Polemoniaceae > Linanthus > Linanthus parryae. Next base: position 119,503,149 of record JALGPY010000001.1, read on the forward strand.
GGAAGTCCACGCAGATGCGAAGCTGTCCGTTCTTCTTTACTACTGGCACAATGTTGGCCAGCCATGCCGGATGATGATTTGGTTCTATGAACTTGGCATCCAGGAGTTTTACAATCTCCTGTTTGATCTTCACATTAAGCTCCGGCCTGAAGCTTCTTGTGTTCTGCTTTATCGGTTTAGAACCCGGGATGATGTCTAAACGATGCATAGTGATGCTTGTGTCCAGTCCGGGCATCTCATCATACTCCCACGCGAACACGTCTTTGTACTCAGTTAGGAGCTGTAGCAGTCCTTTCTCCTCTTCGCTTGTGAGGTCCGCGCTTAGAAAGACTGGCCTTTTCTTTTCCTCGTTCGGGCGGAGAAACACTTCCTTTAGCTCTTGCTTCTGTGGTCTGGGTCTGTCTTCCATGCATTCGGGTGCTTCTTTGAGCTTCTCATCTGGAGTGCTCTGCATTGGCCTTTCCGTGAGCGCAGTCTGCTCGATTTGGTTGATTTGCCCAGGGATATCCCCATGCCCGTGTGAGGACATCCCCGCGCACCTTCATATGCGATATCACTTCTTTCCATTGGCGTAGAAGCTCTCTATCTCTTTGCCATTGGGGTCATGCTTTGCTATTCTCTTCAGAGTGTACACGTTCTTTCGCTGGTAAGCGATTCGCGGCGCCTCTTCGCGTGTGGGCGACTTCTCCTTGGCATCCTCCCTCGTGACCATCACCCCCGCAGGTGACTGATCCTTGATTTCTTCCCAAAGAGGTAAAGGAGTAGGGTTGAACGGCCCCGGTGTTTGCTCGTCCGCCATCTCGGTGAACCACACCGCTTCGCTGAGATGTGCTTCATCCATGTTGAACAGATTTGTTGAAGCCGGTATCTCAACTATTCTGTCGTTCCAAATGGCTTTCATGACTTGGTGAGCTGTTGAAGGGACCGCGTCGAAGCGATGAATCCAGGCTCGTCCTATGATCATGTGATATGTAGTGTTCGCATCTATGACATAGAACTTCGCTGAGCACTTGATTTTGCCGATCTGCACGCCCAGGCGGATCCATCCGATCGTCATTCTAGAATCGCTTCCAAATCCCATCAGCGGAGATGGACGCCTGACAATCTTATGCTCGGGGATCCCTGCTAGCTTCAGTGTGTGGAGCGAAACGACGTTGACCGCTGCTCCTCCATCGACGAATGCTCGTTTGAATTCGACGCCATTGATGAAGGCCGTCACATACAGAGGCCTCTGGTGGCTCGCATCTGTCTTTTTGTCGCTGGCAGAAAAGGTCATAATCTTTTCTGTAGAGCGAGACGCCCTGATGACTTTCCCGTCGGAGACTACAAGATCCTCCTCGTAGTCCTCTGCTATCCTCAAGATTGCTTTCGTCATTTCTGTTCGGCACTTCTCGGAGAAGTTCATCTCGTCGAAGAATCTGCTAAAGCCGTGCGACCCCTTCATTCGATCGGCACGTTCATCCTCTGTGTCTACACTGTAGTCCTCGTCATCATGGACTTCGGCAATGATGGGTAGACCATCCTCTGCGACTTCTTCTAAGTCCACAATCGAGATCATGGCGACTTCTTTGCCTTTTGAGTCTTGCTCCGCATGGGCAGGAAGTGGATTGTTGCGCACATCCTTCCTGTGATCGCTGACGATCAGCTCGCCGTTCTTCATCTTCTGGTTGAATGCAATCCTGAGCTTCTTACATTCCGCTGTGGGGTGCATGACCTTTCCGTGGTACTCGCACCACTTCGGGTCCCTCATCATCTCCTTGGAGGGTATCTTCTCGAGCGGCGGTAGGACACCGTCCTTGCGCCACTGCCTGCAGAGGTCGCTTGCCTCCTCTACCGAGCATGGCAGAGGTGGTACGTCGAAGTTCATAACCTTCGCTTGCTTCTGGGGTGAAACTGTATTGACCTCAGCTTCGCGTCCCCTCTTGTAACTGAATCTCCTGATCTTGTAGGTGGTGCCGCTCGAAGATCGCTCCGGAGCGTTCTTCTTTTTCTGCCTCTCGACTATAGGCTCGATGTTCTTCGTGCATTCGATTAGCTTTGAAAACGTAGGTGTTTGCAAATTGATGAGCATACCTTTGTATTCGTCTCACATGCACTGCAGGCATATCTCTACAAGCCGACTTTCGAGCATTGGATCTTTGCATTCCAATGACTTCGCCCTGAACTTCTTGATGAAAGTTATCCCATCCTCCTCGCGCTTCTGATACATCCGCGAGAGGTGGATCATCGTCACCTTTTCTTCCATCTGGAAGAACTTGGTATAGAACTTCTAGACCATGTCGTCCCAGGTCTTCACGGATCCAGCCTCCAACGTTCGGTACCACTTATACGCTACGTTTCCCAAGGATTTTGGGAACTCTCGGATCAGTAGTTTGGAATCAGCTCCGTATGGCCCCATGACATCAATGAAACGCATGACATGCTCATGAGCGTTCCCATTGACATCCTCGAACTTGTCCCATTTAGGATCCTTATACCCCACCGGGTTAGGCATGAGATAGATCTCCCGCGGGATGGGTGGATCGTTGTCTAGCTTTGTAATGATGGTATCCGCGAATGATTGATGAGCCAGAATAGTCTCCATGCGCTTCTGCAGAGACGTCATACATTCTGGAATGCTTCCCTCGGTAATAGGAGGAGGGGTTGCCGCAGACGGAGGCGACACGTATGCCGCCGGAGGATTGGGGACATATTGGCCATTCGCATTGCCCCAGATCGCCGTTGGCGGAGGCAAGGGATACTGCGAAGCCGGATTAGAAGCCAAAGCCGGAGACTGAGTATGAGCAGTGAGAGGCAACATCTGAGCTGTTGACCCCTGAATTGAAGGCAGCTGCGTAGTCGCCGGTTGTGTTTGCAGATTAGGGTTGGGAGGCGTGGTCCACACTCCCAATCCTAAAGCGGTAGGGGCTCCTCCTCCTTGAGAGACGGCAGTGGCTGGTGAAGGGTTTGGTGCAAGGGTGCCCAGAACGGCCAGGATCCGTTCTAGCTGCGCAGATTGAGCTTTGAGAGCTTTCGCCTGGCCTTGGACGGTGGCGTCCAAGGATTCTAGCGTCGGTGCCTCACTGGGGGTCGCAGGAGTACGGCGGGTCTCCTCTCCTGAGGCAGCTTCGGTGGAAGGCGATCTGTTGCTAACATCATCCTCCTGAGACATGGTTGCTTTTGTTGGTAAGTTCACGTCGGGTTCACCAAAATGTGCACAAGAGATTCCGGCGGGGAGACCTCCGTGTACACCGTATGTAGAGGATAAGAGATAGCACAGGAAGAGTTGGGTTGTGTGTAGGGAGAGAGTAAGGCAGTAGTAATGTCTGAGAGAGAGACAGAGGTTTGGCAGAGCTTCCGCGTATGGCTAATGTGTTCCCCTTTGTATGGAAAGGTTAACGTCCTATATATAACGGAGAATGTGACCGTTGCAGTGTGGTTAATGCGCCCATCAATGGCGGCTTAATTAGCTTAACCGCAACGGCACGTTCGTCCGCCTATATAGGGACCGTTACAACACGTTATGCGCGAATACCGGAACCGTTACGAGGTTGACCGGGTTTGACCGGATTGACCGGGTTTATGGAGCTCGTGCCATAAATCTCTCAAAAGCAGTTACTAAAGGTCGCGTGCGGGCTTGGCTCGCACGCGACAGGACTTACTCTAGCCTCCAAACCACTAAGTCCCCACAAGTCCCGTGCAGTGGTATGCGAGGGCCCTGTCTCGCAGCCCCCACATGGATCAGCGCGGCCGGTGATCCAGTGTGTGTGGAGCACAATATGGTGTGCTAGATGGTTGCCACGTGGCCAAGATCTGCCAGCTCAGAAAGCACTATCTACACCTTCCTAACATATTCATCTACAAGAGCAAGTCAATCTCGTTGAATATATTGAGCAACTAGTCGTTGGGAAGAGCTGTTAGAAAATTCAAAGATCTGCAACTATTATTTTAGGAAAGTTTGTTATGAGAAGATCTTGAAGATCTGCTATTCAAACAAGCTGCATAAGAGGGAATGACTGAAGTTTTTCATGAGCGACACGAACATAGAGACACAAAAAATTCTCAGAAATTACAAGCAACTCAGAAGGAGATTCATTTCACTTAATCCACTCCACAGAATATCACTGCACATTCAAACTGCTTCACCAGTTCTCAGTGTTCTTCTTTCTGATCTATATTTGTATATCATTCAGATAATACTTGTTACATTTTGTTCACGTGATTTACAAGTGAAAAATAGAGAATTCATGTTGAATCAGTTAACTAGAGCAGGTACTACATAGGTTAGTGAGAACCACAAGCTGTAACAGAGTAAGGAAGCTCTTTGTGCTTGAGATCTAGGGCTTACCTTTTGATTCATAAGAATTGAGTTGAAAATCTTGCAGGGATCAATTCCCTGAGGTGGAGACATAGGTCCAAGTGTACTGAACTCTATATATCTCCGTGTCTCTTGCATTTATGTTGCTGCTCATACTTAGCCAAATCCACAACACAAAACAGGTTTCAGTTCAAGGGTTTGAAAGGCATTTCAAGGCCTTGATAACTCTCAGCTTTTTCTTTGTCATCTGTTTTCTTTCAAAGGAGTTGAAACTCATTTCAAGGCCTTGAAATACTTACAGCTTTGCAGAAATTTCTTTGAAACTACTCTTTTAGCATAAGTTGTAAAAAATTGCCATACTCTATTCAACCCCTCCCCCTTTCTAGAGTATTGATCATGTTTTACTACCTACATTACTGTCTTTCAATTGGTATCAGATCTTGTATCACTGCATAGATTTAACCATCTGGTGACTATGAGTACTGTAGGTGATGGTGGTTTCTCTAAGGGAAGAGCTGCTAAGAGACCTCCTCTATTCTGTGGTGACAACTGGAAATGTCTGATGAAAATGTTCATCATTGATCAAGATATGGAGTTGTGTACTATGATTCAGAATGGTCCTTACACATTCTGCACGGAGAAAGATGGGATTAAAACTCCCAAGACAGAAGATTCACTTCTGCTTCTGATTTAGAACAATATTCCAAAAATTACAAATCCATGAAACTCTTATGTTGTGCTTTTAGTGCAAATGAATTCAACAGTATTTCAGGCTGCAAGACTGCTAAAGAAATATGGGACAAATTGGTGGAAACCTTTTAAGTAAGCAGTCAAGTCAAGCAGACAAAAATCAACATTTTTCTTAGATAGTATGAACAGTTTAAAATGATGAAGATGAGTCCATCAAGGACATGTTCAAGAGGTTCACTGACATTGTTAACAACCTGAACTCTTTGTAAAAATCTTTTCCAATGAAGAGAAAGTCAGGAAGATCTTGAGAATCCTTCCCAAAGCCAAATGGGAACCAAAGACTACTGCTATTGAAGAAGCTCAAGATCTGTCATCACTTCAACTTGATGACTTGGAGGAAAAGCTGCTCACACATGAAATTTCCATGAATTAAGTTGATGGAGAACTGGCAGATAATGTCAAGAATCTAGCTCTCAAGGCTAAGGAGAACATATCATCTCAAAGCCTTGAAAATGAAGAAGATGGTGATGAAGATCACATTGCTCTAATTTCCAAAGCCTTGACTACAATTCTCAAGATGAAGAAAACTTTGGAAACAAATACTTCATCAGAGATAAACACGAATCCTCCAGAAGTAAAGAATACAAAGGTAAATCTTCTTCTCATGGTAATAAGTCTAAAGTAATTAACTGCTTTGAGTATGGTGATGCAGGACATTTGATTAGAGACTGTCCACACAAGAAAAGCAAACACTTTCAGAAGAAAGACCATGATAGGAGAAAAGGGCTATGGTAGCATCTTGGAGTGACTCAGATTCCTCAAGTGATTATGAATCTGAATAAGAACAAGCAAACCTCTACCTTATGGCCAAGCATGATGAAAATTTTGAAAATAACGCTGAGGTAATGGTGAACTGTTTGATTTCAAAACCTACAGATGTACTCTCTGACTATCTTAGAACATTGCTTTTAAATGAAGAGGACTATCTGAAAGAAATCGGGACTTCAAAATAAAAGGTTAATGAGCAAGCAAAATAAAACTTGCAACTTGTTTGTCAAAATCAGAATCTTGAAATTTCTCAGAAGAATTTTGACAGAGATTTCAAGGCCTTGGACACTAGTTTCAAAGACTTGAAAACTCAAGTCAAGGAAGTAGTCGAGAACTCTATTTTGAGTGACAATATTGTTGCTCTAAGACATCGCTTTGATTAATTGGAGGAACAACGGACTACACTAGCTGAGAAATTTCAAGAAGCTAAGAAAGTTATTACCAAACTTGCTGGCTCAGAATACAATCTAAACCTGATTCGTGGAGGAAGTTTAAAGTGTGTTCAAAAAACTGGTATTGGTTACAATCCAAATTTTCCCAAAAATAACAATACCAGATTTGTGAAGGATGGAAACAAAACTTCTCCTAAATGCCATTACTCCAACAGAAGTGGTCATGTTAAAATGACTTTTCCTTTTAGAAGAAGGGACCCTCACATAATGAGGAACAATTTTCCAGTTCAACTTAAAGGACAAGTTACAAAAATTTGGATTCCTAAAGGGGTTAGACCACCTAACATGGTTGACCCTGAATATGAATCTAAATTCCACACTTGGTCTAACAGCTGGGTAAGGCACTGAATGGGGTTTGCAGGCTGTCACCAAGAAAAAGGAACAAAAATGGCTTATGGATAGTCATTGCTCCAGAAATATGAGTGGCATTCTCAGAACTGAAAGAAAAATCTGAAGGATTAATCACACTTGGTGAAAAAGGAAAATGCAACATACTAGGTATTGGTAAAGTTGGCACATACTCTGAAAATTCTATTTCTGATGTTTTTTTAGTTGATGGCTTGAAGTTCAACCTGCTTAGTATATCTCAGTTATGTGACACTGGTAACAACGTTATCTTTGAAAAGATTAATGTGTGGGGCAAAATGAGAAATCTGGAGTTTGCATCCTCACTGCCTAAATGCCAAACAATGTTTATACTTTGCACACCAACAAAGTTGCAGGAGAAAGTCTAAAGTGTCTCGAGGCCTTGAAAGACGATTCAAAGATTTGGCACAGAAAGATTGGACACATTAGCTTGCACACTTTTAACAATCCAGTTTCTAAACACCTAGTAAGAGGTCTACCCCCTATCAAGTTCAAGGATGAAGAAGTATGCAATGCATGTGCTCAAGGTAAACAGACAAGAAGCCCATTTGAGCCAAAGAAATTTTTTAGTACTACTAGACCCATTGAATTATTGCATATAGATCTCTGTGGTCCAATGAGAACGCCAACTCCAAAGGGTAAGAAGTACATGTTAGTTATTGTTGATGATTTCTCCATATTTACTTGGGTAATGTTTCTTAGTGAAAAATCTGAAGCTCTTTCTGAATTTTCAAAGCTTTGTAAAGAACTTCAAACTCTGAAAAACCTGTATATTGCTTCTATTAGAAGTGATCATGCTAGAGAATTTGATCAACTTGAATTTGATTTATTTTGTACTAAGCATGGCATCTCCCACAACTTCTCTGCTCCTAGAACTCCTCAACAGAATGGTGTTGTTGAAATAAAGAACGGGACTCTTGAAGACATGTCAAGGACAATGCTTCTAGAGAACAAGTTGCCAATATCTTTTTGGGCAGAAGTTGTGAACACTGCAACTATATACTTAAGAAGTGCTTGATTAGGCCTATTCTGAAGAAGACTCCCTATGAGCTTTTCAAATGAAGAAAGCCAAACATCTCTTACTTCAAACCTTTTGGTTGCACTTGTTATGTTCACAAAAATGGTAAGGACAATCTTGGTAAGTTCGATGCCAGAAGTGATGAAGGTATCTTTCTTGGTTATTCACTGACTAGCAAAGCTTATCGGATTTTTAACAAGAGAACCAAGCTTGTTGAAGAAAGATTCCATGCCATTTTTGATGAAAGCTAAGATGGTTCTTTGAGTGAAAGTTTTGCAGACTTGAATTTAAACAAGCATGAGTCAGAAGACGAAGCAGAGTCTTCAAATGGTTCCAAGAATAGCTTGCAAGAAAACAAGAAGAATTTTCAAGACCTTGAAAATGAGACTCAAAGCCATGAAAATGAACATCAGAGGAATCAGAGTGAACAAGCCTCTACTTCAAGTTCTCAAAGACCTAAGAAGCTTCCGGGAGAACCTGAACCATGGACACCAAGAAAGATATTCAAATATCTTTCATCTCATCTAGTTAACAATATTATATATGATCCATCCACTGGTACACAGACAAGATCGCAATTGAAGAACCTATGTGCTTTCAATAATTTTGTCTCTCTTATTGGAGCCTAAGAATGTGAAAGAACACTACAAGAAGAAGACTGTATCATTGTAATGCAAAGTGAGCTCAATAAATTTGAGAGGAACAAGGTATGAAATCTGGTTCTTCCACCTCAAGATCAGTCTGTCATTGGTACCAGATGGGTATTCAGAAACAAGTTAGATGAGAATGGTAAGGTCATCAGAAACAAAGCAAGAATCATAGCTCAAGGCTACAACCAGGAGGAAGGTATTGATTACGAGGAGACTTTTTGCTCCTGTTGCAAGGTTAAAAGCAATTAGAATGTTACTTGCATTTGCATATCGCAAAAATATGAAACTCTTTCAAATGGATGTGAAATGTGCATTTTTGAATGGATATTTGTAAGAATAAGTCCATGTTGCTCAACACCATGGTTTTTTAAATGATGAGTTTTCAAACTATGTTTATAAACTTGACAAAACTCTTTATGGTTTGAAACAAGCTCCAAGGGCTTGGTATGAAAGACTGTCAAAGTTTCTACTTGAAAATTATTTCAAAAGAGGATTGGTAGATAAAACCCTTTTCATAAAGACTCATGAGAAAGATATTTTAGTATTTCAAATATACGTTGATGATATTATATTTGGAGCTACTAATGATTCTCTTTGCAAGGATTTCTCAAGTCTTCTGAGCAGGGAATTTGAAATGCGTTTGATGGGAGAGCTCAACTTCTTTCTTGGACTTCATGTAAATAAAATTAAGAAATGAATCTCTATGCATCATAAGAAGTATACCAAGGACTTGTTAAACAAGTACAATATATCTCAGTTCAAGGTAGCAAAAACCCCTATGAGCTCTACATTGTCTTTAGACAAAGATCAAACTGGTAAGAGTGTAAATGTGAAAGAGTATAAAGGTATGATTGGATCATTGTTATATCTCACTGCTAGTAGACCGGATATCATGTTTAGTGTTTGTATGTGTGATAGATTTCAATATGATCCTAAAGAATCACACTTGGTTGCTGTCAAAAGATATTCTAGTAGTTCAAGTATATGTTGATGATATTCTATTTGGAGCTACTAATGACTCTCTTCGCAAAGATTTCTCAAGTCTTACGAGCAGGGAGTTTGAAATGAGTTTGAAGTGAAAGCTGAACTTCTTTCCTGGACTTCATATACATCAAATGAAGAAAGGAATCTTTCTGCATCAGAACAAGTACACCAAGGACTTGCTAAATAAGTACAATATGTCTCAGTCCAAGGTAGCAAAATATTCTATGAGCTCATCACTGTCATTAGACAAAAGATCAAAATGGTAAGAGTGTGAATGTGAAGGGATACAGAGGTATGATTGGATCATTATTGTATCTCACTGGCAAGTAGACCAGATATCATGTTTAGTGTTTGTATGTGTGCTAGATTTTAAGATGATCCTAAAGAATCACATGGGTGCTGTTAAAAGGATATATAGATATCTCAATGGTACCAAAGACTTAGGGTTTTGGTATCCTAAACAATCTAACTTCTCTTTGAATGGATATTCAGATGCTAACTTTGCAGGTTACAAAGTGGATAGAAAAATTGCATTAGGGTGTTGCCAATTTCTTGTAACATCACTGATCGTCTGGCATTAAAAGAAACAAAATTATGTAGCCCTATAAACAGCAGAAGTTGAATACATAGCAGTTGGTGCTTGTTGCTCACAAGTACTATGGATTGTTCAACAAATGAGAGATTCAGAGATATACCTACAAAATGTGACAACACTAGTGCAATATCTATCACAAAGAATCCAGTTCAGCACTAACGGACCAAACACATAGATGTTAGACATCACTCCATCATAGAACATGCTGAAAAACGTAATGTTGTTCTTGAATTTGTTTCTACTAACATTCAATTAGCGGATATCTTCACTAAACAATTGTCAGATGATAGATTATCAGCCCTGAGACTAGAACTGGGTATGCTGAATAAAGATGCATTGGTTTAGGGGGAGTATCAGGTAAGTTACAGGTCCGTGTTAAATGGTTCAAAGGTTGGAACTAATTTTCAAAGACTTGAAAATCTTTTCAAAGCTTTGATTGTATTTGCTTCAGCTATATAGCTTTCCAAGGCCTTGAAATCCTTTTCAAATCCTTGAAAATAAATATGTATGATGTTTAGTCAATAATTTGGATCCTTCAATGTTGGGTGTTATCTCTGTAGATAATTGCTCAATATTGTTTTTACTTTTAAAATTATTTGCCTTTCAAAATTAGCGTTATTTTGTTTCCTTTCCCACGTCACACACACAATTTTTAATTTAACTGATCTTAAAATATTTGTAAATATTATGTTTCCTTTTCAAACTCTAACTCTTTAGTAGTTATCTCCTCTCCTCTCTCTCATGTATCATTACTGCCTCTCTCTTCTATAACCTCAAACTCTAATGAGCACCAGAAGAACGTCTGATAGAATCAAGATGGTTGGAGGATCAAAGAAAGTTATTGACAATAAGAGGAAGACTGTAGAAGAAGAGGTTCAAACACTCGGTGATGATTCAAGTTCCAGAACCCCAAGTGAGGAAAAGGCTCCTTCTCCTCCAAAGAAGAAGATCAAGAAGGATCATACCCCATCTTCTAGCAAGAAGAAGAAGACTGATAAGGCTGCTCCAGAAAAGCAACCAGAAGAACAGGTTGCTAGCCCTAAGAAGGTAGATAAGAAGAAGCCAACAAAAGCAGACAAAGTAAAAGGGAAAGCCATTGAGGAAGAACCAGAGAAAGGCACTGGAAAAGAGCTGCAGATCTACCCAGAGAAGCAACAGTCCCCTGGTAAGAAATCTGGCCTTAGCAGCAAGTGGTTTGTTTCTATTGTTGCTAGAGGAAAATGGTTAGATGGATTGGCTTCTAGATAAGTAGACTATTGTAGCATGGTTAGTGTTAACATGTTGATAACCATGAATCTGGAGAGTATTAAGAGGCTTAAGAAAAGATCTCTGTGGGAAGTCTTAAACCCTCCAGAAGTTGAATACCCTAGGCTCACCAGGCTTTTCTATCTAAACATGAAGCAAATCAAGACTGTAAGTTTGGTGCTTCAATCCAAAGTGGCTGGTGTTAACATGGAGTTAGATCACTCAGAATTTGCCACTATCTTAGGCTGTCCTAAGAGGTACAACACACGCAACTATCCCAATAAGAGTGAAGCCTTGAAACTGGATAGAGAAGAATTCTTTCTACCAAATGTATCTACCTCCTCCAAACAGTTGACACACTATGTGCTAACTGTTGAAGCCAAAGTATTGTTTACCATTCTGATGAGGTATGTACTGCCTAAGGAGAACTCCAAATAATTAATTACTGACAGGGTGTTGTACTTGACATATTTGACCATGCATGGTTATGAGATTGATCTTCCTAAAATTGTGATGGAACACATGCTTTACTCCCAGACCAAAGAAAGAATGCACCCCTTTCCCTATGCCAACCTACTTTCTGTCTTCTTTCAACACCTTGAGATCCTAAATGACAGAGAAGAGACTGTTACTACTAGTTTTGGTATTCTTGATGAGAAAGCATTTGAGAGAATTGGGATTATGAAAACCAGTGAAGATAACTTGAAGCTGTACTATGAACTGTCTAATGAGGAGTTGCACCCAAGGCCTTGACCCCTCCTTCAAACCTAACCTCTCAATCTCAAGACCTTTCTATGGTATTCCAAAGACTTGATGTTCTGGAGAAGGATATGGAAGAATTGAAGGAATATCAGGATGAGTTTGGAACTAATTTCAAGCAAGTCAGGTATATGGTTGAACGCATCTTCAAAAGCAACAATGTGCTTCATGTGGAGGAAGAAGTCTCTCAGAATCCAAGAAAGTTGGTTCAACTAGGGGTTTGTTCAGTGACCATACAACCCAGGATGAGGCTGCAAAGGTGGTGGACGAAGGAAAAAAAGTAGTTCAAGAACAAGGTGATGAAGACCAGGAACACGATGATACTGCTGATAAAGCTGCTCAAGAGGAAGAACAGAAAGATGATGAGGATGATGAAGTAGATAGTGGAGAAGAAGATGCAGAGACAAAGGGAGATGGAGACCCAACCCCCTAATTCTTGCATCTTCTTTCTATCTTTTTCAAGGCCTTGAACTTCTTTTCAAAGTCTTAAAAAAATATAATTTTTAAATCTTTTTGCTTTAAAACTTTTCCAAACACTAATCCAATATTTTCTCATTCTTTTTTGATGAAAGTAAAAAAGGGGGAGAAATCCTAAGGTTTATTTGTTATTTTTGGTTAATTTTTAGATGGATCTAGTTTAGATCATTATGATTTGTTTTTCTAAAGTTTGTTGCACAATAAGTTGGATTATTAGGATATTTTGTGTTACAGTGTATATATCATGATTACACTGCTATGTTCTAATGAATAGTTTTTGCAGAGAATCAGTTCTTAAAAAGATTGAGGTTTTATCTTTCATCAAGGGGAGATTGTAAGCTCACCTAGTTTCAAAGGCTTGTTTGTTTCAAGGCCTTGAAACTATTTTCAAAGCTTTGAAAGTCTACAATATGAACTTAGGGGGAGCTTTTGTTCCTTATCGGATTCCCAGTACTCTATGCTTGATTATATGTTCTTTGATGATTAAAGACCAATCATTTTATTGCACTTAACTATTATTAATCCATCTGTTCGAACAAGTTTTTGCAGGGAAAAGATAATACCTATTTTGCAGGGTCACTTGTCTAAACTATGTTCTTGCAGAAAAGGAAACTGGATTGTTTAATTGATTGTGTGCTTGTGCAAACATGTCTTGACCTTCCTAACATATTCAGCTACAATATCAAGTTAATTCCTTGAATATATTGAGCAACTAGCCATTGGGAAGAGTTGTTAGACAAGTTAAAGATCTGCAGCTATTTTTTATGGAAGTTTGTTATGAGAAGATCTTTAAGATCTGCTATTCAAACAAGCTGCATAAGAGGGAATGACTGAATTTTTTTCATGAGAGACACAAACACAGAGACAAAAAACATTCTCAGGATGGACAAGAAAAACATAAGGAGATCATTTCACTCAATCAACTCCACAGAACATCACGGCACATTCAAACTGCTTCATCAGTTCTCAGTGTTCGTCTTTCTGATCTATATTTGTATATCATTCAGATAATACTTGTTAAATTTTCCTCTCGTGAATTTTTCAAGTGAACAATAGAGAATTCTTGTTGAATCAGTTAGCTATAGCAGGTACTAGATAGGTTAGTGAGAACCTATGTACTTCATTATTTAATACAAGGCACATTGCCTAGAGCAGGTACTAGATAGGTTAGTGACAACCTATGTACTATCTTCCAAAATTATTGTGATGGGTTGTTTTTCATCGTCTAAAAATAACTAATACTTCATTATTTACTCAGATGACATAACTGGGTCGATCTCTCGTCCTTTGCTAGTGATGCTAATGGAATTTGGTAAAATAATATTGTTCTACTAGCACACCAAAAATTTATTTTTGTGAACAAGGCACATTGCCTATTGCTAATCCTTTCCCGGTGAAACAGATGTCTCCAGAAAGACTCAGATTCATAGTTTCACTTTGCCATGTACATTTCGAACATGTATGGGTTTGTCTTTAAATATTTTGGGCGTTGTGTCGTCGATCTGCTATCGTTGGGAGCTACCTCTAAAAATCACAGTACAACAGTCGAAAACTTGCATTGAACACTTTCCGTTAAACATAAATGTAAAGTGTTAGGTAACATTGCATGCCTATATACTTCAAAAATTATGAAGTGATTCTACATGTTTAGCCGGATGTATTTAACTCAGCGGAAGCGTTAAACCTATAAGTAGGTAGTTTGTTTTTCTGATAAAGGTCCCAATCAAAAGAAGCTACTTTCAAATATCAATGGAAAATTACTTCTAATTGTTATAATGTAATTATTTTTTGCTGCTGATAATTGTACTAGTGTGGACTTAATCAAGCTCTTGCACCTCCTGTTACCATCGAATATATGTATATATATTATATCGTGGTGCAGGTTGGTTAGTTAATGAAACGGTCGTGGATGTTTCTATGGATGGGAAAACTATTAGGATAACTTATCCATCAATATTGGTCCTGTTGTTGCTGATTCAATTGTGCATTGGGGATAACACTAGTCCTGCCAGATTTGTGTTTGGAGATTCTTTAAGTGATCCCGATAACAAAAATTAGATCAATCATACTCTTGCTAAAGCAAACTACCCTCAGGGGATTGATTTTGGAAGGCCAGCGGGGAGATTCTGCAATGGGAGAACTACAGCTGACATTACAGGCAAGCATACTCTTATCCAAAAAATAGACTCGTGATCAGTTAATTTTCTTCTCATCTTTTGCAATTAATTTAAGGACTAGAACTGGGATTGAACGAATTAATTCCTCCATACTTGGATCCTTCAACCACCGGGCCTATTGTGCTGCAAGGTGTCAATTATGCCTCCGCAGCTGCTGGAATTTTAAAGGACTCTGGAAGTAATTTTGTGAGTTTTCTCGATTATCTGATTAGTTGAATTTCGAGTGATCAAGAAATTTGAGAGCAATATTGTTATATTGTGATCCTCAACCAAATGATTTAAGCATAAAAAAATTTTTGTACTATGTTTGCTTCAAAAGGATTCGCTAGATATAGCAGTGTTGTATCAGTCTCATGTCACTGACTATTATACTTAATGCCTCAAACTATTATTTACATTCGTAATCAAATACTTATTCTATTTGCATAAGAGTTCGTTTCACACGTACTTTAATTTACAAGTGCATGGTGCAAGGATCTGACTTTGACACACAACTTGGTTATTTTTGTAAATCAAAGCAAGACATAATCAAACTGATAGGTTCTACAACGGCAACCAAGCTTGTGGCGGGAGCAATCTTCTCGGTGACAATTGTTTCTAATGATATCGTCCACAATTACTTAACCACTCAACGCGAGTGCAGAAGTTGTCCGTGAAAGCTTTTGTGAGCTTTCTAATATCAACATTTAGGCTTCAAATTAAGGTATCATTATTGTCTAATTAACTCAAATCATGACAGTACTCAGTCCGTCTCATGTCAAGTGTCTTAAGTATTTGCCATTTATCAGAGACTCTACACCATGGGAGCGAGGAAAATTTTTCTCACGAATATGTCTACTATTGGTTGCATTCCCTATCAACGAGAAATACATCCATCATCCGGAGTGGAATGTGCTTCACTTCCATATTATACTGCACAATTGTTCAACGAGAAGTTCCAGGACCTCGTGGCAGAGTTTAATGTGAATCTCTCAGGATTGAGATTTGTCTATGCCGATAGCTACTACATTTTCAATGATATCCTTACCAATTATATGGTATTTGCATACGTGTTTCAATTAGTTTATGCATATTTATGCATATATGTATTATCCGCCTTAAGATTCATTTATCATGATGTTTTTATGTATTGCAGGGTTTGAGAATTTGAATACTGCATGTCGTTCCATTGTTGGACGCTTTGGGGGCTTAATATCATGCCTTCCTATAAGCAGAGTATGCCCGGACAGGTCAAAGTACGTGTTTTGGGACACCTATCATCCAACCGATGCTGCCAATGTCATTATATCAAAGCGTTTGTAGATGGGGGTCCTCGGATATTTCCCCCATCAATATCCGCCAAATTGTTAATCTAGTCTTGAAATGAAACTCAGACAAAGAATAAATAGTTCACAGGTTTGAGTTTTCTTGTTGTTCTCTTCTGAAATGATCGGTACACGCTACGATATCAACATCGCAGAAAACAAAGAGAAAAAGAACAAGTGAATGAATGTCTTCTTTTAGCAAGCATTGTGGATATCATAACTCATTTCGTATGAGTATTGTATATATTAGTTTTACATACCAGGGTACAAATTGTGAAGCTTCCCCAACCAGGGTCCTTGACAAGTCGGTTTACCAACTAGTTTTTTGCTGCCGCAAGCAATGAGAAATCAGATAATAAATACTTGGTCTGTTTTGCCAGAATCTTTCTATTTGACTTTAGGGAAGCCACTTTGACCGACCAAATTAGCTAAGAATATGATATGAAAATTTGTTATTTTTTTCTTTGTATTGTAAAAATTCTACAATATTATTAAATGATCCACACATTTTTGTATTATGTCGTTAGATAAATTAGTCGGTCAAAATGAAATGATGAATAATTCACTCGTAGATTCTGGCCAAATGGAGGTAGTAAGAAAGAGCATCGTTCAACTTTTGATTTCCATAAAAGATAGTATTGTTTGCTGAATGATACGATTCCTATTGAATGAACCTGTGAATCGAAATGGCCGAACAAAATCCAGTGTTTCAACAACTATTGGTGATGATGTTTCAGCTGCCATGGAGGCTTATAGAGAATGTTTAACTGTCACCTGGAGCTGTAAGTTTGACCAGCAATCAGTTTCTTCTTAGGTGGATGTCTTCTTAGGGCTTCTCGGGGGAATGTGAACAATAAATTTTCTGTCTTTAAATTGGGATTAGCATTGGAACAGGAAAAATGCAGAGGCAACGAAGACCAACAAGGTTAATGATGGGAAAATAAAAGGCTCGGGATTGGATTGATGGTTGCTAATGTTAGAGTAGTGCCTTGAATCCAAGAAATTGTCAATAGCAACAAAAGGCACAATTGCCCAACACTATGCTGGTCGTACGACTAGAAGTCTAGTTGTGTGACACAACACCTAGCCGCACGACCACAAGGCATGATCGTACCACCATATGCTAGACGGTTGCGACTTGATTGTTTCCTTATATAAATACGATCTATTAGTCTCTAATAGGTATATGATCTGTGTTATTGGTTTCTCTTCATGAATAAAGGGTTCTTACATTGTCGTGGACATAGCTAATAAATTTTGTTAACAAACCACGAAAAATTCTCGGGATCTTCATTCGTTTATTCGTTCGTGAGGTAAATTCATTACAACAAACTGGTATGAGGTATCAAAGAATTGGTTGTTGAATTCCACCAAGAACGATATTAGGGGCGATGTTGACGACCGACGGACGTATAGTAAGGAACAACTTTAGTTTGTGGAGGATCAAGATTCGCACTTTGTTAAAGAAGCAAGGCATCTGGATTCCATTGGTCACAGATAAACAAGGCATGGATGTATCATCGTGGAAGTACAAGTTTTTGGAGGAGAAGGCGCATTAAACTAACATGTTGTGCCTATAGGATGATGTAATCACCAAGATCGCGGATCAAGAAACTGTAGTAGCTTTATGGCTCAAGTTGGGGAGTCTCTATATGACGAAGTCACTCACCAGCAAGTTGATGTTAAAGCACCGCCTCTTAAGTCTCCGGATAACAAAAGGTGTCCTTATTAAGAATCACCTAGATCAATTGAACAAAATTTTGTTAGATGTGTTTAATATTGAAGAAAATGTGAATGATGAAGATGGATCCCTTATCTTGTTAGTTTCATTTCCTCTATCATATGAGAACTTCGTATTGTCTTTTATTACGGATAAAGACAACATATTCCTATAAGATGTGAGATTCGCTCTTTAAATTAGGGAATTGCACCATAAGGTCGCAAGTGCAGGTACAGATGATCAAGCTTTCAATTTAATGGAAACCATAGGCATTAAGTGTAAAAAAGTAAGAATAAATTATCATGCTCTAAGTTACCTCAGGGTGTCTGTGCTTTGTGCACGGAAAAGGGAAACAGAAAGAGGGATTGTGCCAAAAGAAAGCAGCGGGAACAGAAAGGATCTACGACATTAGCAGAATGTGGGAAATCTTCTGAAGATGATTATATTATTCTAGTAGATAAACTCACGCATCAACCGAGCGTGGTTTCTTGAATATGGGTCTTCCTATCATATTTGTTTTTAAACAAGGAGCTATTTCTGACATACAACAATGAAAATAGTGGAAATGCTCATATGAAAAACGAAGTTATCTGTAATGTGATTGGAAGAAGTTCAGTTAGTTTCAAGACACATGAGGGAAGATTTACACATTGAAGGACGCCATACATGTGCCACTTATTATTATTTCTCTAATTCTACTCGACAACAAGGGTTGAAGTTCCAAGGGTGAAGGTAGAGATCTACACGTTTACAAGGGTTCCATGTGATCCGCAAGTGGTTCAAGAATGGAGCTTTATATGCGCTACAAGGTTCAACGGTTATAGATTCTGTAGGAGATGCTTTGGCCGAGATGCAGGAATCTGATCAAAACAAGCTATGGCATATGAGACTCGGTTATATGAGTGAAAGTGTGTTACAAAAACTCTCAAAGAATGGTATTCTCTCTGGATACAATTCCAAGAGCCTTGAGTTTTGTGAGCATTGTGTGTTTGAGAATCTACAGTGTAGCAAGTTCCCAAAAGGAACTCATAGAACCAAGGGCAATTTTGAGTATATCATTTTGTATTGCTGGGGTACCTCTCGAGTTGAGTCAAGGGATGACAAAGCCAGAGTGTTTCTGCCACCATCACCACCACCACCACCACTCGCTTTTGGTCTCGACGCAGAAATGGCATTGGGTTCTCCGGTGAGGGGCCATACTTCTTCAAAGATGGCTTGTTCATATGGGTCTTCCGATGGAGACGAGGAGATGGCGATGGGTTCTCCGGTGAGGCGTCGAGCTTCGCCGAAGAAAGGGGATTTTGCCGCCAGGTTTTAGATATGTCCGTCCTCTTGTTCTTCTTTTTTTCTCTCTTTCTCACTCTTCCTTTTTTGATCTTTTCTATATTCAGATCTTAGATTTGAAATTTTTGGTGGAAGCAGTGGGTATGGATACTGGCAGTGGCGGTGGCAAGGCCGTTTTCTATGGCGGTGTTCTTTCCTCTTGTTCTTATTCTACTTCTTCTCTTCTTCTTTTCCTTCTTCTGTAATGTCAAGATTTGTATATTTTTCCAAGAAATTTTATTAATTTGGTCCAATTTTACAGATCTTTGCAGATATGTAAATAAAAAGTTGGTCCAATTTACAGGTTTTAAATGTAATTGAAACTAAGTTGTTATTACTGTAAATTATTGCTGTTGGAAACAAGAAGACAGAGAGAGACATAAAGGGGGAGAGAAAGAGTGAGAGAGAGTGACGGAGAGAGATACGAGAAAGAGAGAGTACTGAGAGTGAGTGTAGTTAGAGGGATTGGGAGGGGTACAATGGTCATTTGCACAGGTTTCTGAAAAAAATGTACAGAAGTCGACTAGAAAGTTCCTACTTGTTGTGATGCCTTGAATCAACCATCAAATTGACAAGACAACAGGCCAACAAGAAAAAGGAGAGGAAAAGAGAAAAAATGTAGCAAGTTAGGAAGTGCAAGAAATCGCATGAGAAGCCTGGAGCTCGCAAGAACAGGGAGTTACTCGCACGAGCAGAAGCTTGCTTACCATAGAAAGTCCGTGGCTAGGGCGGTTGTTTTGGCTTGGGGTGCATGAATAGGGTTTTCTAATTGCCAATATATTCTTGTATTCGTTTTTCAGTCTAGTGTGGTGTATTTTGCTGTAATACGAGTTTCTCGCATCAGTAATAAACATCATTTTTCTATCTCGTGGAGGTAGCTAACAAATTTGTTACAAAACCACATTAAATTCATGCTCCATCTTTGTCCGTTTGTTTTATCGTTCTTGTCTTGTCATTACATACTGGTTTCAAAGCTATATAAGTTTTCGTGCATCCACCAAGCACGATGTTTTGTTCAATGATCAAAATCGAACAGTTTAGAGGGAGGAATTGTTTCAGTCTATGGCAAATTAAGATGCATGCTTTGTTGAATCAACAAGGTATTAGGTTGCTATTGGCATCCGATAAGAGGAGTGTAGATACATCCACCGATGCATATGAGACGATGGAGGAGAAGGCACATGCAACAATTATGTTGTGCCTCGCGGACGACGCGATCATTGAAGTCACAAATCATGAGACGGCAGCTCCATTTTTGTTGAAGTTGGAGAACCTCTACATGACGCTAACCAATAAGTTGATGTTGAACCAGCGTTTGTTCAGTCTGCGCATGTATTAAGGTATGCATATTAGAGATCACCTACATATGTTAAATACTTTGCTTGAGTTTCATAATAGTGATGAACTGGATGATGAGGATGCTTCCTTAGTTTTGTTGGTACATGTCCTCCATCATTTGAGGAATTGTACATTCTTCCATCGCTGGGAAAGAGACTGTTACCCTAGAATAGGTTAAGTCAGCTCTTCACACTGGAGAGATGCGGCATAAGGCATCATACGCAGGTACAGAAAATAAGCCTTATATGTTGATGGACAAGGGAATCAACGGTGAGGAAGGAAAGAGATTTTCATACTCTAAGTTACTCAGGAACATCTCTGCCTACTATAAGTAGAAAGGGCATTGGAAGAGAGAGTGTCCCAACAAGAATCTTGGATCTGCTGCATCAGTTCAAGGTGGAGGGACTTCAGTTGTTGGCCTAGTGATCTTATCCGTTCGGGGCTATCTCGGTTCCTTTCAAGGGGAATCTAGGTTCTGGCGCGCATTTGACTCTGGCGCGCACCTTGCGCATCTGGCAATTTGGCATGTTTGGCATGACCCCTAGTTCTGGCACTAGTCATTGTGCATCTAGTCTAGCATGACTTCTGGCACTTGTCATGGTGCATCCGGTTCTGGCACCGTTGTACTGCATATGAGGGTGAATTCGTATCTGTTTCGGGGATTGCACTCGATTCAGGTTCTGGGAGGCTCATTAGTTTCTGGTTCGAGGAGGCGCATTAGTTTATGTTTCTTCGAGGAACATCTATTTGGAGTTGTGGTTGCCGGGAGGAATCAATTCAAGGTGGAGATTTATTGGGATGCCTTGAATCAACAATCAAATTGACAAGACACCAAGTCAGCAAGCAAAGGAGAGGAAAAGAGAAAAGTTGTAGCAAGTCGTGAAGTTCAAGAACTCGCACGAGTAGCCCGGAGCTCACACAAGCAAATCTGGAGCGGCGGCGACTGTTTTGGCTTGAGCTGCAAGTTTAGGATTTTCTAATTGCCTATATATTGCTGAATTCGTATTTTAGTTTTATGTGGTGTATTTAGGTGTAATCTAGGTTTCTGCCAACATAAATAAAAATTTGTTTTTTGTCATGTAGAGGTAGCTAACAATTTCGTCAGTGAACCACGTTAAATCCTTGATCGGTTATTGATCCATTTGTTTTTTCGTTCTTGTCTCGTTATAACATTGCTGAAACATAGGTCTTAGATAATATGATTTTCGTGTTAGCCCGGTGATTTGAATTTTTTTGGATTGTTTCTAATGTGTTTAACATTTTTTTCCCTTACATCTGGCTTGAACTTGTAGAATATGATGGGCATGGGCTTCAGTTAGTGGGTTTGGACGGTCTGGCCCGGTCTATTCGAATTTTGAAATCTGAAATTAACTAGGGTTTACGTGGACTCCTAATTACAAATCCGAACAACCCTCCTCCTAAATATAAATCCGAACAACCCATTGCGATTACTTGCTTCGCACGGTTTCATGTTCTACTAATTAGGTTACAAGGGCAGCGATTGGACACAGCGAACCCATAAAGAGATATAATATTAATTGATTTTTAGTTCTCTGTTGTTTCCAGCAATCTTGACGGCATTCCAACCCAATATATGGCTTCTTCTTCTTCTTCAGGTATCTCTCTCTTTCAGTGTGGTTTTATACCAGTTCGGTACCGAATGTTCATGAAAACTTCATCTTAATTCTGTCAACAATGCGTTCAAAAACTGTTCAATATATTTGCCTTCTCTCATATTTGAGAATCAATTTCCCGTTTCTGGTATATCGGGCTTGATTCGATGATTTGACTGGCTCAACAATACAAGAACTTGTCAATTCCTTAACATGTAATCGAGCTACATGCAATAAAAATTTGGAAAATCACCTCCTCATGCATGCTTGGAATAACAAAACATGACGAACAACCCCAGAAGGAGGGTGTATTAAGTGTGTGTGTGTGTTTTTATAAGCAAAACCGTGTTGTTCTGTTCGTAATTTGTTGGTGAAGATGATGTCAATTTGTGAATTGTGAAACAGTAGTTGATTTGCAACATAATTCAGTACTATAAAATTAACAATAAAGCAACTTCTGGATTTTCAGGCGCAGAAGATAAAAACTGCGAAAAGAAGAAATTCCCGCAATTTGATGTAGTTAAAGATGCCTCTGATCACAAATACGTCGCAAAAAACCGAGACGTGGCCTCGGGGAGTCCATTGTACAAAGCAATCATGAATGAGTGGAAAATCCTACAGGAAAATCTCCCCGAATCAATCTATGTCCGTGTCTACGAGACAAGAATAGAGCTCATGAGAGCTGCGATTGTGGGCCCTACCGGGACACCATACCACGACGGCCTCTTCTTCTTCGACATCCTTTTCCCTTCGGACTATCCAAACAGACCACCCACTGTCACGTATTGGTCTTTTGGTTATAGGCTCAACCCAAACCTTTACGAAGACGGATATGTATGTTTGAGTCTCATAAACACATGGAGCGGGCATGGAAACGAGAGGTGGGTCCCGAAAAAATCCACTCTTCTACAACTCTTGGTTTCCCTGGAGGGGCTTGTGCTAAACGAAAAGCCCTTTTTCAATGAGCCGGATGAAGTTGCAAGTTACGACGAGGAACCACAGGAATATAACGAGGCAACGTTCTTGTTGTCCTGCAAGACAATGTCATGCCTGCTGAGGAGCCCATTAAGAAACTTTGAGGATTTCATCAGGGGACACTTCCGTGACCGTTCGCACAGTATATTGACCTCGTGTCAAGCTTACATTAACGGGTTTCTGGAGGTTGGTCAGTACAGAGATGGTCATACATTCTTGGAGAAGAAAGTAAAAGTGAGGGAGAGTTTGAGGACGTCGTTGGAATCACGCTATCATAGTCTGGTTAAAGCTTTTAAGAAGAATGATCCTTCTCTTGAGGAGTTTCTGGATGAGCTGAATCGAACTGTGGAAACAACAAAGAAAGAGTACAAGCAAAGAAAGAAAGAGAGGAAAGAGGAAAGGAAGAGAAGAAGGGAAGAGAGGGAAGAAGAAAGAAAGATGAGAAGGGAAGAGAGGGAAGAAGAAAGAAAGATGAGAAAGGAAGAGAGGAAAGAAGAAAGGAAGAGAAGAAAGCGGTTAAAGCGGTGAAGAAGATTAATCGTACAGTATTGGCATGTTTGCTTTTCTAGTATTAGTGGTATTAACTAGTATTAGACTAATTATAGTACTGTGATTATTAATACTTTGTTTGGTTTGTTCTGAATTAAATTTAATACCGGTACTAAATAGTGAAAAACAAGGGTTTAATACCCCACGAGAGTTTAACAATATTGGACTATTCAGTATAGTTGGAATTGAACATTAATTACACCAACAACTATTCATAATACTTGTACAGTACATAACCAAACACAGTATTAAATATAATACAGCTAATCCAGTTCAATCCAATCCGACCTAGTCCAGTCTAGTACAGTCCAGCTCGGCTAGTCCGGAAAACCAAACGTGACCTATATGTTATAGAGTTTAGATACCGTTTCAGCCATTTATCTTTCTAATAATAGGACATTTTTTTTATATTTAATTAATTTTCTTGTCTTTAGGTAAAATAAATTCTTCATTAATGTAATCTTATTGGTTCAGGAAGGCCTATTACATCGTTTGCAAGAAATCGGACAACCCAATTGGCTCCAAGACTGGCCCAATATGCATGTTTGGGAGAAGAAGCTCAAACGCAACAAATTGGTGAGCAACATTGTTTTCCGCACTCTTGATGTTCACAAATAAAACCACCTACATAGAAGGATCGAATAACGCTTGGGGAGCTCTGCCCTCTCTCCTCCCTCTTCTCCTTAATGTCTCTCCTTCTTCTCTTCCTAAACATCTCTGTTCTTCTCATCCTCTACTTCCTCTGGTTCCTTAAGCCCCTTCATCAGTCCTCTCCTAGTCACTAAGATTGACATTTGAAGACCACAATTTCATCGCCGTAAAGTGATTCGACTGCGGCGCTTCAGCCTTCTCCGGTCACTGAAGCTATTGTGGCTGCTCCCTTCTCTTTGTTTGTCTGATTGCCGCCGTTCATCTTGTATTCTCTTCCCCTCTTCGCCCAAGCCTTTCTTTGATTGACGCAGTTCTCCATGTTTTCTCTTCCCCTCAAAAGAGGAGTTTAAGATCTTTTATTGCTCTCCCAATAGTAAACCCTAGTTTTGCACCCACCCCCCCCCCCTTTCTAAGTACCTAAACTAAACATCCAACTAGCCTACTCTCTTGCGCTCAAGATGCCCTCTTCTTCGCTGCTTTTCACCAGCCGACCCAGGACAGCTTTCGCTAAGCCCCTGTCTTCCTATGGTCTTCCCCCTCTGCTCCCAACTCCACTTCGCCGACTTTCATCTTGCCTGGCTGAAAACATCCGTTACGTCGACCCTCCTTTCAGGTTATTCTCTCGTCAGCCTGGGGATCAGAGGCACTCACGAGTCTTGCTTCATATTGTAGGTTCGTTGGTGATTCGGACAGGGTATCCTACTGTTCACTCTGTTATTTTTGGAGGTTGTTCCTCAACAATATTCAAATCTGTCATGATGGTTCGTCGTTGGAACTGGCAAGACAAGGGACAGTCTTGCGCAGTTCTTTCTGCCTCTTTCTTGTTTCCTTTTTTTTCAGTTTTGTTCTTTCCTCTTTTCCTGCATTGAAATAAGGTTGACACCCAGTTGGGACTTTTCTAGCAGTATTTCTTCCGCCTCTCACCATGTTCTTGGCAGTAAGGTTGTCTCAAGGGTTGGATTTTTTCCACTTCCTTTTGTTTTGGGTTGTCCCTCCAATGACTGGACATTTCAGTTTTAGCGATAGAACTTCCACCTCTAACGAAGCATTGACACGCTTCTATGCCTCACAGTATTTTGGGTTCTACTGGCTTCTACAAATCAAGATAATGAACACACCCGACTTGTGTGAACGTCTTCAAACCCATCCCCAGATAATTTTTTATCTGATTTTCCTCTCTTCCTCATCTTTCCCAGCATTTTACCATTTTGTTTTGGGATTACCAAACTTCTTGGATTGGTTCTGTCGCGTTAGTTCCCCTCCTGCAAGTCGGTGCTCACTGGTTGGTCATGTGTTTTTTAGTTATGTTCATGTCATTTGCCCTGTATTTTCTGAGTTTTTGGTGCAAATCAGTAACATCGAAACTCAATGATATTCGCAGCTAGGGTGGTAGCTCAAATGGTAGAGCGTTGAAAGCCCCTGCATGAGGTCCTGGGTCCAAACTCGATTGACGAAAAAATCAATGATGTTCGCCTTTTGATTGATTGTATAATATGCTCTTTCTCAAAAAAAATCTCATAAAGTTGTCTAGAAAGCCGCCACATGTCCTCCAAGATAAGAGGGGCTTCTGACACATCATTCTCACATTCTACTTCCAATCTAGAGAGTTTTTTATTATTAACTGTGTATCCATTTCAAGAATAACCCCTCAATGCCCACAATTAAAAACAATCGAATTCCGGCGAGCATTGCCGCCGCCTGCGCTCGAAGAGCATATTTTGCCGCTGTGATGGGTTAAGTTGCTCCAACCAGATACTTACCTTCACTGTCGCATATAACCACTCTGATCGCGACTGCTTTAGTTCCAAGACCCATGCCCCATCGACGTTGATTTTAATCCAACCGGCTACCGGAGGCCACTACTTCTCCATTCTTGGAATGGCCTGACCACCGAGACCACTCTTTCGACTCAGCCACTAGTAGAATTTCAGATAAGAACTCTCCAGCTTTCTTTTTAATACCATATACTCTATTTTGGAACAACTTTTGGTTCCTGGGATTCTTGAATAATCAAGTCCTAAGGCAAAACCTTTGCAATCTTCCAACTTTAAGCTCTCGATCGAATTAGGAAGCCAATTTTTAAATCGCCTACTCTTGTTTGTAGGAGGCTGTGTTTAAAGCTGGTTGACCAGATCTTCTCAATCACGGAGCACCGCATAAAAAGATGGTGTAGCTTGCGTTACCAGCTTGAGGATTTGGTGTGGAGTACCCAACTAGATTGAAGCATGTCTTAGATTGCCACGGCGTGGGGTTCTACACAAGAGATTGCAAAAACTAAGTAGGTAAAAGATAGTGTGGTGAGTAGCTGATCTGCGTGATAGCTAGTTATCCATATTGTATCAGAGGTTTCGTACAATATAATTGTCTAGCACTATTTGGTGCTAGCAGGCAGGGTTTTTATGTCCTTCTAAGGCGGAGAACACGGTGAACGGTTCCCCACGGTAAAATCTTGTGTGCCGTTTCGTTTTCGTTTTCATATAACTGTTTAGATTAGATTTACTTTATATTTACCTTTATGCAGTCCTTGTTAATAGAATAGTTAAGATCTTATAGCTTTGACTACTATTCATTCTTTTATACTATTGAACAATGACCGTTCCAATTGGCTCTAAGCTTTTAGTCTTCTGTTGTAGCGTGCTTGGTCGCAATTGAGGGTATATATTAGCAGACACACTCATAATCGTGAGTAATATTGTCTACGACTATGCTCTCCCTCCCCTTTTAGGTCGAACTATAAAGTTCTTCAAAGAGCTTTTGGGGCTGCACTGGCAATTGTACGACCATTATGCATTACAAAGTTCTAGAACTCACGGCTCCTGTCTCGACGTCTAAATATAGATTGGCGTCGTGACATTAGCTTCTTGTCTGCTTTATTCTTTATTTACTTGCCGCTCTGTTTCACTCCATCCTTGCCTCCTATCATCTCCGTAGCTCTGCATGGTTGTTAGCCTGAAATAATCACATGAACATGCCTCGCCTGCATTTAGCTGAAATGAGCAGACAAAAAATAGTTAAAACTAGGGTAAAAGACATTGACCACCCCTGAGTTTAGGCTTAATACCACCTCGCTACCGTGTGTTTTGGAAAAAAGACACTTTGCACCATTCAACGGAATATTTCGTGGACACTTAGCACCCTTCTGTTATGTTCCTTTAGAAAAATGGTTGACTGAATTTTTTCGGACCATATGGCCCCTGCATAATTTTTTTGACCTTTTCATTTTTCCTCTTTTATCACCAAGAACATCTAGAACATCAATCAAAAATATCAACAACACGGAGAGCATCTTCTACTCTGAACACAAAACATCAAGAACATTTACGTAATACATTTTACATAACACAATTAAAACTCAAAATTAAAAAGACTTTCACTGAAACAATCTCCATCGCCGTGAACATTTTTTTTTCAAACAAATTGCAGCTTTGATAAGAAGAGAAAAGAGGCCAAAACAGCAACAAGTACAAGGCAAATACAAGCTTGACAAATCAAGATTTCTAAACAACAAACTTTTCACAATCATGAGCAATTTGATTATGAGATCTGTTAACAAAAGGAAAAAGACAGAAAGAGAAACTAGAAAATCAGCATACTGGAGTGCTCAAACGGCATTATTCCTTGCACTTGATCACACAATACATAATAAAATCTTCAACTTGCAGAAGATTGCGTAACCACAAAAAATGCACAAAAAATTCTTAGTCAATAGAGGTACGCACAAAAGAAGACCTCCGGCAGCAGATATCTCGTCGCCGATTGCTAAAATTGACTGGATAAAACAAACTCAGGTAATCAGTTTCAAAGGTTGAAACTTTTTCCATCTTCCATCAACCCCAAATCAAAACCCAACCAGTCTTGGAAGAGGCTCATTTGGCGGCGACGGATAACGGATTGGGTATACACATGTTCGCCACCGGTGGCTCCTGCCGAGGAAGGCACATAGGCAGATCTTTCTCCTCCGACGGCCTCCTCTGCCTGCCTACGCTCGATCCCGCTGATGGTTCCTCCTCTTTATCCTCCAACATCGAGTAATTTACCAACATCGCCGGTGAATTCTCCAACCCACGTCCCTAATCGCAGCTGTACACACAAATTTTATACTAATGGAAACAAGAGCGATAAATTCGGAGTATCAAATATTTATTGATGAAGTTGAATGTAGCAGATTACAATCTTTGTAACGAATTTCTAAACAGAAACTTAATCCTCTTATTCTTCTCCTTGAATGTCGAACGAGGGCTTCGGAGCTTGATCTCGGATCGAACGAGTAGGCGTTCTTCGATTTCGGCGAAGAACGCGCTGAAGGTCTTGAAGAACGCAAAGAACTTGCTTGAAGATATTCGAATGTATTGAAGAACCGGACGACAATCTTGAGGTTGGTTGTATGGACTCTTCAGGGCTTTAGCATCTTGATCTTCAGAGCTCTCTACTTCTTGCAAGATCGAATTGTGTGTGCTTTATGCCTAGGGATAGCTCCTTTATATAGGCATGGGCCGACTTGTTGGCCAAGGTAGAAAATAAATATTATTTATTTATTTATTTACTTATCTATCTATTTATTTTCTGTATTAATTTGACAAGCGGCGCAACATGATTGGTCGGGCTTGCTAGTCTTGATAACTGCATCACTTTGACAAGTGGCACTATTTGATTGGCCTTGCTGAAACGTAGCCGTGTCATGCAGTGACGTGGCGTTGCCATAAGCAGTCCTTAATTGTAAATAAGATTTGGTCTCATTTACAATTTAGTCATCCATTAATTAATGCTTAGAGACATTAATTTGACGGCAAGTGCAATTCGATCCCTTCGTTCAATTATGCAATGATAGACACATGGCACTATTTGATTGGCCCTAAGTTTTGCGTGTCTACAAATTCCCTCTCGAGACTTGTTTGCCGGATCTTAAGCTTGTTGGCGGATGAGTCTTGATAAAAGTTTGACTGGTCATCATAATCGTCTCCGAGCATTATTCCTAGAAACAATATTCGTGTTGATTCAAATTCACAACCCATCATTTATTTTTTCTTTCTAAGCTGCCAAGAATTGGCACGCCTGGCAAAACAAAACTTATGCTATCATAAGTTGTGTAAATGCATACTAGATATACCCTTTGCAATCACTTCCCTGGATACCGTCAAAGAGTCAGATCCTCTATTGTTTAGGACTTTTTTTTAGCTTTTCTTACAATTCCTTTTTTGGCTAGGTTAGTTTATTGGCTTCTTGCATGAGTATTTCTTGAAGTGTTTGGACTTCTCTAGCCGCGCCCTACCCTTTACAAAAAAGGGCATTGCCTCCTTGCTTTGAAACATCAACGCGGAGATAGTGACATCCACAGTAACCCCGAGTAGTCATGAAGTCTCTTATCAATGCTAGCGCAGTCTTGTTTTTGCGACTGATGTGCTGGTTGATGCACGCTTCCATTGTCACCTTGGTCTGCTGCAGTATCACGTCACCCTCGCCGTGCCCGGGACGAGGTTCTGATCACGACATGAAGGCGTCATTCAGCTGCTGAGCACTAATCACGTTGCTCTCTGCTGTCGCAACTATTTCAAAGACCAAACTTAGCTGATACGCATATCAGTACACCGGGTGAGGATGATGCTACTGATGATGATGGTGATTCTACTGAGTTGCCCAGTGATAGGCCAAGACGTAACGTGGTTCCACCATCGTACCTGAAGGATTACGTACAGCCGAGGTTGAAGCGTTAATTGTTATGTTTTATATTTTTCAGACGTTGTTTAATTTTGTGCGAACATTGTTTTGGGTTTGGTCAGATACGATAAATTGAGTCGAGTCGTAGCAGTTAGCTATACCCGGGATTTTCTATACAGTTCTTTTGCTCGGGTTAGGTGTTAAGTCGAACCGTCAGGGTCTAGGTATAAAAGGGGTGTTAATTTTTCTTGTTGAATTAATGAGAAAAATTCCTAAACCCTAAAACTTTTGTCTCTCTCTTTCTCTTCCCTCTCTCCCGTTGGTTCCAGTGGCCAGGACGTTACCCCCTCGGTAACAACTTGGTGCTTTCATTCCCGTTCGCCGGACGCTACCGCGGCGGACATCGAGCTCATCCACGGTTCTTAACGCCATGGTTGAAACCACTTCAACATCGCAGGCGACGGCGCCGCCGTTGTCCCAATCAGCCATTGTCACAGCCTTCAACAACCTCCAGATGGACATGCATCAGCGCGATAAGATTCGCGATGAGGAATCCGCCAAGTTCAAGGCCGAGCAAGAGGAACGAGCCGCCAGGTTCGAAGCCGCACAAGAGGAACGGGATCGTAAACGTGAAACTGAAATTGCCGAGATCCGCGATTCCCTCCGGCAGCTCATGAATCAGACTCCAGTCATGCCGCCACTGGCACCGTTACCTCCTCCGGCTCGCACGACAGCCGTTGCTACCACCACCAGTTCCCCAACCCAAATCACCCAACTCACGACATGGCAGCCGCCACCTTCCCTTTTCACCTCCGGCGGAACAGGCGACTCCAACCCTAAAATGCGGGTTGATTCGCCGCGATTTAATGGCGAGGATCCGGTGGGTTGGATTTTTCGAATCCTGAAGTTTTTTGATTACTACAAGACAGCGGACACGGAACGACTTCAAGTGGTAGCCATGCTTATTGACAATCCGGCATCGGAATGGTTCCGCTACTATCAGTCCAACAATCCGGCTGGCAATTGGATGGACTTTTTACGAGCAGTTAAACAACGGTTCGACCCGGGTCACTACGAAGATTATTTGGGCATGCTTTCAAAGCTTCACCAACAAACAACAGTAATGGCATATCAATCTGACTTCGAGAAGCTCCTCAACAAAGTATCAGGTGTGGACGAATTTGTGCTAGTGTCTCTTTTTAAAGCAGGACTCAAACAACCCGTCAAGCGTGCACTCAACCTTCGCAACCCGTCCACTTTACCTGAGGCATTTGCTTTGGCGCGAGAATTATCTGCGGGACAAGAAGAGTTGATTCAATCTTATGTTCCAAAGAGATCTTGGAACACCCTTCCTAGTCGTCCCGTGGCCACGGCCACTGTCCCAAACACCACCACCTCGGCAGCCCCTTCTTCGGGTTCGGCCCGCCCTCCTCTTAAGCCTTTGACGCCGGCCGAGCGTGATGAACGCCAACGCCTAGGTCTCTGTTTTAATTGTGACGACAAGTATGTCCGAGGACACAAGTGCAAGCCTAAGTTTCTCTTGTTATGCACGGATGACGACGACATCGCCACGGACACACCTCCTCCTGACGACGATGATTCGGGAATGATTCTAGACAATCTCTCGCACTTACATTCGTTCTCAGGTAACCCGCAACCCCGCTCTCTTAAACTGTCAGGTCTTATTGCGGGTGTGCAATTGCAGGTTCTCATCGACAGCGGCAGCACCCACAATTTCATCCATCCCGCCATGGCAGAGCACCTATCGCTATTACTACACCCAGTTTCCCCATTCCGAGTCTATGTTGGTAACGGCGAGTCCCTTCGTTGTGCATATTTCTGCCCCAAAACGCCATTCACGATTCAGGGTACGGAGTTCGAGGTCAACTTGTATGTCCTTGCGGTACATGGCATTGATGCTGTTTTAGGAGTACAGTGGTTGCAAACACTGGGAGAGGTTTCACATGACTACAGTAAACTTACTATGAAATTCATGTGGGAGGGCAAACCATTGGTGTTGACAGGTACGGAGCAGGGGCCGAAGCCCATCTCTTTTCACGCGTTCACCACACTAGAGTTTCAACGACCGGACATGGAGCTATTCGAGCTCGTTCCATGCTCAGTTGATACCGAGCCTCTATCAGACCACGACCTTGAGCCGTTTCCGCCAGACATACCTTCTGAGGTCCTTACGGTTCTCCAGCAGCATCGTTCAGTGTTTACAGTTCCGAGCGGGTTGCCTCCATCACGACAGTGGGATCATCGCATTCACCTTCAACCTGGCAGTAAACCGGTGAACGTACGTCCTTATCGGTACCCGTATTTCCAGAAATCCGAGATCGAACGTCAGGTGCGGGACATGCTTGAGCAGGGCATTATTCAGGCTAGCAGCAGTGCCTTCTCTTTGCCGGTTCTCTTGGTGCGTAAGAAAGATGGGACTTACAGGTTTTGCGTTGACTATCGTGCATTGAATGCTTCTACTGTGCCCGACCACTTCCCCATTCCTACTACTGATGAGTTGTTCGACGAACTTGGAGCTGCACGTTATTTCACGAAGCTCGATTTGCGATCTGGCAATCATCAGATTCGGATGCACTCCGACGACGTCCCAAAGACGGCGTTCCGGACTCATGACAGACATTTTGAGTTCTTAGTCATGCCCTTTGGCCTGACGAACGCCCCGTCCACTTTTCAGGCAGCCATGAATCAGGTATTTCGACCATATCTTCGCTCATTTGTTATTGTTTTCTTTGATGACATATTGGTCTACAGCACGACTCTCGCGTTGCATGCACAGCACATCCATCAGGTTCTCACGCTCTTAGCGGACCATCATTTCTATGTAAAGTTGTCCAAGTGCTCGTTTAGTCAGACTAGTGTTGATTACCTGGGTCATATTATTTCTGACGGTGAGGTACGCGCGGATTCGGAGAAGATTCATGCTATGGTGGCATCGCCAACGCCTACAACTGTCAAACAGCTGCGCGGTTTCCTCGGGTTGACAGGTTATTACCGCTGTTTTATTCGTGATTATGCCTCCATTGCGGTTCCATTGACTGAACTTCTCCGAAAACATGCCTTTGCTTGGTGTGATTCGGCCCAGCACAGTTTTGAGGCGCTTAAAGCCGCCATGTCGTATGCGCCTGTTTTGCGGTTACCTGACTTCGATGACACATTTTTTATTGAGACAGATGCGTCTGACTCAGGTATCGGGGCTGTTTTGATTCAGCAGGGCCACCCTCTCACTTTTTTAAGTAAGAAGCTAGGACCGCGTTTGCGTGCGGCATCTACCTACCATAAGGAACTATATGCTGTGGTGGAGTCGGTTCAGAAGTGGCGGCAATATTTGTTGGGTCGCGAGTTTGTTATCCGCAGTGATCAGCGTAGCCTGAAGGAGCTTTTGTCTCAGGTCATACAGACGCCGGACCAGCAGTTTTATATTCGAAAACTTATGGGTTTTCAGTTTCGCCTCGAGTATAAGCCGGGGTCGACCAATTCTGCAGCCGATGCGCTGTCTCCACGGGAGGCCGATGATACTACGGAAGCCGCTTCTTTGCTAGTTTCAGCCATCCAGCCGCAACCCCTACTTTTGGCTACGATACGTCGCGAGACATCCAAGTTAGAGGATTTACAGACACTGGTTGCCGCGGTACAGTCCGGTACTCCTCCAGCTCATTTTTCTGTGATTGATGGCATCTTATATTATAAAACTCGTATTTGTGTGGGTCGTACTTCCCCTGTTCGTGAGCTGTTATTACAGGAATTCCACAGTTCTCCAACAGCAGGTCATCCTGGCATTGACCGTAGGTACCGCCGTCTTGCGGCAACTTTCTACTGGCCTAATATGCGCGATGATGTGCACCGTTTTGTCTCCGCTTGCTTAGTGTGTCAGACGACTAAGTATTCCACACAGAAGCCGAATGGGTTATTGCAGCCACTGCCAGTTCCCGACCGGGTTTAGGCCGCTGCTTCCTTGGATTTCATCACGGGCTTGCCTTCGTCCCAGGGCTACACCGCAGTGCTCGTTTTTGTTGATCGTCTGACCAAGTATGTTCACTTTGGGCCATTACAGACGGATTTTGATGCCGAACGGGTTGCCAAAGTGTTTGTTGATGTGGTCGTTAAACACCACGGGTTCCAAGAACAGTTGGTTTCAGATCGTGATCCGGTGTTCATGAGTACGTTTTGGCGCGAGCTGTTGAAACTAAGTGGCACTAAGCTGAAGTTTGGTACCGCTTATCACCCGCAGACGGATGGACAGACTGAGGTGATGAATCGCGGGCTGGAGCAGTACTTGTGCGCGTTCGTGTCGGAACGTCCTGGTCGGTGGGTCCAGTTTTTACGTTGGGCGGAGCTCGCCATGAATTGCAGCCACCACGCCGGTATCAACATGTCGCCGTTCCGAGCTTTATACGGCCGTGAGCCTCCTTCTCTCTTCCCCACCGTGGTCACTCCGGGTAAGTCCCCTACCGTGGAAGAAATACTGGTGGAACGGGTTGATTTGTTGCGTGATTTGAAGCGTCATCTCCATAAGATGAGGCAGCGCATGACTGACCAGGCGAACAAGCACCGGCGGGAGGTATCGTTTGAAGTTGGGGACTTGGTTTTGTTACGCCTTCGCCCATATCGTCAGCAGTCTCTTGCCCGTCCATTGGCCGCAAAATTAGCTCGGCGTTACTATGGTCCCTTCGCGGTACTCGAGCGCATTGGCCCGGTGGCATATCATTTGGATCTTCCATCAGATTGTCGCTGCATAATGTTTTTCATGTCTCCTTACTGCGTCCATTTGTTTCCACCAGTTCCGGGTCACCACTCGGCACTCTACCAGCGCAATTCTTCAAGGGTCGTCCAGTTTCGGTCCCTACAGCAGCTACTAAATCTTGGGTGGTGATTATTTCAGTATTGGCGCAGGAACAGTGGTTGGTGTCGTGGTCAGATGGGTCGTCACCAACGTGGGAGCCGGCGCGGGAAATTCAGGAAGCTTTTCCAGATTTACAGCTTGAGGACAAGCTGCTTTTCGACACCGGGGGAGTTGATACGCATATCAGTACACCGGGTGAGGATGATGCTACTGATGATGATGGTGATTCTACTGAGTTGCCCATTGATAGGCCAAGACGTAACGTGGTTCCACCATCGTACCTGAAGGATTACGTACAGCCGAGGTTGAAGCATTAATTGTTATGTTTTATATTTTTCAGACGCTGTTTAATTTTGTGCGAACATTGTTTTGGCTTTGGTCAGATACGATAAATTGAGTCGAGTCGTAGCAGTTAGCTATACCCGGGATTTTCTATACAGTTCTTTTGCTCGAGTTAGGTGTTAAGTCGAACCGTCAGGGTCTAGGTATAAAAGGGGTGTTAATTTTTCTTGTTGAATTAATGAGAAAAAATCCTAAACCCTAAAACTTTTGTCTCTCTCTTTCTCTTCCCTCTCTCCTGTTGGTTCCAGTGGCCAGGACGTTACCCCCTCGGTAACATTAGCTGTGATCCGCAGCAGCATCAAGGTACGTTCTAACGCCGCTTGACCCAATTTGATGTACTATCTTCTTCCCTTTTTAGCCTTCGCATGAAGCTTATGCTTCATTACTCTTCTCGGTAAATCTACACTCTTCAGTGAGGCCTGGTTTTCAAACTGACCGAGTTCGTTCCTTATTTTGCTCCAAGTTCTGAAACAAAATGCCGATTCTTGCAAACCATAAGCTTGCGAGCAACAATGTTATGCTGGTAGAGAAGTGAGGCCCCTTTGTTCTTTACTACGCTATTCTTACTTGCCACGGCTTTTGTGGGATAGTGCCGCTGTTTTCTGAATTTCGATCGGTTCATGGTCTAGATGAAGAAGTCACAGAGATGTATAGCCGCAACAATAAGCTTGCCTCTTGCCATGCAAGATTTAATTAAGGATGAATCGGTTGATATTGTTCGCTTGCTACAATCACGGGCTCGGAGACTGTTGTTGCTTTCTGTCAGTTTTATTTTTCCCTTTTTATGTTCAGTTCAAACATGTGAGGATGTCCCTGATTATTTTCAAGGCATGAAACTTCAACAGCATTGATGTACTGCGAGGGTTATTTTAGTGGCACCAAAGCGTACTGGGAGGAATCTCTCTTAAGTATGGCTATGCTTTTTGCTTCTTTCACCGTCAACTGCACCTGTGATCCCGAATCGTCACAGACCGTAGCTTTGCTTTTCTTTTTTCCTTTTTTATTGTAGGAAAGAAAATTATTTATTCTCTTCTCATACGTATTTTCTTTGTTTGCAGGAACTATTGATCTATTCTTTCTCTGCACAGAGTTGAACGACTCGGTCCGGCACTTGCATCTTCGCAAGGGTTTGCGTAGTGGTTAACGACTCGGTCCGACACTTGTATCTTAGCAAGGGTGTTCATAGTGGTTAACGACTCGGTCCGGCACGTGTATCTTCACAAGAGTATTTGCAGTGTTCAATGACTCGGTCCGGCACTTGTTCTCTACGAGAATGGGTGTTAATACCGGGAAAAAACCGACTCCACACTTGCGTTATCCTGTGCTAGAATCGTGTTATTACCGGAATAAACTAACTCCACACTGTGTCTAACTCGCGCTAGAGGGGTGTTAACACCGGAATAAACCGACTCCACACTTGCTCAACTTGCGCTAGAGCCGTGTTAATACCGCAATAAACCGACTCCACACTGTGTCTTCACCATGGTGGATTTTGAAGATTTTTTTCCTTATTTCAGAGGGTCTCAAGCAGTGTTCAAAGACTCTGTCCGGCACTTGCATCTTTGCGAGGGCGTTCACAGTGTTCAACGACTCGTTTCGGCATCGTTATCTTCACAAGGGTTTTCGCAGTGTTTAATGACTCGGTCTGGCACGTGTTCTCTACGAGCATCGTGTTAATACCCGAATAAACCGACTCCACACTAGTGATAAACTTGTGTTTGAACCGTGTTAATACCGGAATAAACCGACTCAACCCTTTGTCGACTCGCGCTAGAGCTGTGTTAACACCGGGACAAACTGACTCTACACTGCTTCTTCATGAAGACTGTTCAATCAAGGAATCCTCCATAAAGATTGATGACTAAAGCAAGGAATGTGCCATGAAGTGTGCTCACTCAAGCAATTATATTGGAGGACCGCAAGCTGGCAATATGTCATAAAGACTTTATTAAATCCAACATTTATGCTTTCATGGGAGAAGGGGATGTTTTTGGAGGTTATGACTGAACTTGAGGGGGTGCTCAAGTTGCCTACGTACCCTTTTGAGGATCAAGTCAAACGTATTTCAATTTGGATGCGTCACGGTTTTAACTCTTGTGTGCAAGGAGTCTAAGCAGTTTATACTCATACTCGAGGAGTAGCGAAGCGGTTTATGCTCATTCCTTAGGAGATGTGAAGCAGTTTATGCTCGTACTAAAGGAGCGGTGGTGCAATTTAAACTCGTGCTAGAGCTGTTAAGCAGTTATACTCGTGCTAAAGGAGTTGCTAAGCGGTTTATGCTGGTGCCTTAGGAGCTGTGAAGCAATTTATGCTCATACTAAAGGAGCGGTGGTGCAATTTATGCTCGTGCTAGAGGTGTGAAGCAGTTTATACTCGTGCTACATGAGATGTGAAGCAGTTTATGCTCTTGCCTTAGGAGCGGTAGACAATCTTCTCATGGGAAGATCGAGAAAGTGTATGCTCTTTTACAGGAGCGTTCTTATATCAATTTGTTAAATTTGGAGGATTGAAATCTATGCACTTCACATCACTCCGCCCCATCTTCAATTTGTCGTGAACATTTCGTGGCCACTGAACTAAAGAAAGAATCAGTGTCTTCACACTTGAGTTCTTTCTTTTATGTGCTTGGGCCGCTTTAACTTCACTTGGAGAAGCCTTCTTCAGCTTCATTCCTTGGAGAACTTCGTCATCTTTAGTTTGTTCCTGCTTCGAGGAGATAGCTGACATGTTTGGAGAGAGCTCAGTTTGCTAGGATTTCTTCCTTTTCCATACCTTGTTCACTTTAAGTACCTTCGATTCATTCCATGAAGATTTAAAACGAGCATGATGCAGTATTGACTTACTTTGGAGGGGGGCACACTTCTTCTTTCGAGTAACAAGCATCCTTCCTTCGTCTTTGCAGCAGTTTAACTTCTTCTTTGTGCAATGGTTGCCGCCAGTTTGAGAAGAAATTTGTGGATGACTTTGTTTTCTTCTTTCCTTCTTGGCGTTAAAAGGTGGTGCCCCTAGAAACATTTTGTAAGAGGTCTTTGCTACTTGCGGCTTGAAGGGTTCAACTGAGATGGATGTCACATTTGTTGTTGCTGGTTCGACTTCTTCTTCCAACAAGACCTTCCCTTCCTTGACAAGTTGCATGATTTTATCCTTGAGTACGAAGCACTTTGTTGTAGGATTCTAAGGATGTGATGGTACTTGCAGTACCTAGGATCGTTAACCTTGTCAGCTTCTTCTGGTCATTTTGACTCCAAAGGTTCAAGGATCTTTTGTTCCGCCAATTGTTCGAGCATTACAGGAATTTCATCGTCATCAAACGGGTACACTTCTGCTTGCAATTCTTTGAGTATAGGATTTAATTGCGGCTTTTCTACATTTGAATTGACTTGGTATATATTACTCTTCTTTGCTTTACTTGAGAGCTTCACCGGCTTGGTGGTGACAACCATGGACTCTTGATTGTCAGTTTTAAGTGTAAGCTTCCCGCCTTTATGAGAGTCTTGTTTACTTCCTCCCTTCCAAGCTTCAAAAGGAGGTGGTCCCTGGATTCCGCTTGACGTAATGCTAAGCTCCATGTCATGAGCACGAGTAGCAAGTTCCTCGAAGTAAGTTGGCCTTATCCCTTGAAGTATGTATTGCAGACCCCAATTCATGCCTTGGATGCACATCTCAATAGCCGAACCTTCGGAGAGTCTATCCTTGCAATTAAGGATGAGGTTCCTCCAACGATTTATGAAGTCAATTTCTTTCTCGTCTTTATTTGGTCGAGTGTTAGTCAACTCGACCATGCCAACGGTTCGTCGTGTGCTGTAGAACCTATTGAGGAATTCTCTCTCCATTTGTTCCCAGCTGTCAATCGACCTTGGCTCGACTTGACGATACCACTCGAAAGCATCATCTTTTAGATTCCTAAAAACTTCTTGACGAGAAGATCATCATCAGTTCCAGCACTATTGCACGTCTCAATAAAGTGAGCTACATGCTGCCTAGGGTTCCCTTTGCCTGTGAACTGTTGGAACTTTGGAGGGTTGTAATCAACATGCATGCTTAGCTTCTCGATTCGCTCAGTATAAGGCTTAACATAAGACTTCGAGGATGTCAATGATGACCCATTCCGTCCATTCATTAAATCCAGGATGAAATCCTGTAGCTGGTCGAGAGGAATGGAACCATCTGCTAACAACTGCACACTTGGTCTTGGCGTTTTCCTAGTGTTAGTCTCTTTGACTTCCTCTTGACGCCTAGGAGCTTGTTCGAAGACTTGACTTGCTTCCTCGCGACTCTCCAGTTTGTTCATTAGACTTGCGAGTTGCCCATCGCGATCACTCACAATCTTTCTCAGTTCTTCAAACCCTTTAGTAAGTTCAGTTACTTGCTCTTCGAGGGCAACTATGTTGGTTGTCATGACAGGCATGCCACTCTCATCATATGGAAGATCTTTATTACTGGATGACGCTTCATCAGAGTCGCTTTCTCTTTCTTCGCTTTCTTCAATAATGGGATTTTTTTTAGTAGAAGATTCTTGAGACTTTGTTTGTCTTGACTTCACCTTCTCTATAGCATCATCTATGAGAGCACCGACGTCAATCTTCTGTGAGGAAGCACTGTCTTTTCCCCCTGTTGATTCAGATGGATCATTAGGCTTTGACTGTTGGGAGCCAAAGAGAGGAGAGACCCTTGGGAATGTTGTTGAAAGGATCACATCACTTGATGTTTTAGACCTGCTACGAGTGACGGGACAAATGTCTTTGAGGCCTGACTCAGCCACATTGGTAGAAGGTTTTGTTGGAATAGATGCCCTAGAGGCAATCTAGTTTAGTATGAATTTGTAATTGGCTAGAAATTCATTTATTATTTATTGTATATTTAATATAATGAAGTCCTTAGATTTACAATCGTGTTGTTTATCTTAAATATCCCTAGTCAAGTATAATGATTAAATGGGACAATCATCTATAGACTAGTATGGGGTTGGATTGGTATGGAGATATCACGATCCAACACATAGGTGTGCATTACGGAATGTTGCACTGGATTGACCCATTACCGAGAAGGCTACATACACGTTATGTTGAGTCACAAGTGCTTCTCGGGTACAATGGTATTGTCATCCTTAGACTTGAAGTCACTAGATATTCTAGTTGTGGATCATTGTGATCTTGGTAGCGTTAAACGCTACACCGTAACTGGGTAGTTATAAAGGCGTGTACTGGATACAATGAGAAGCAAGCTTAGAGATCGTAGTGGACGTAGAGAGGATTTGCCCCTCCCACATAACGGGAGCAAATATCCAAGGCCACTCGAGGATAGTGCTTATAGAATGTCTGGCCAGACTCAAATAAATCAATATATGGGATATTGATGTTATTTGCACGAATAAGGCTATTCCATGGATCGAGAAACTAGGGATTGGATATACGAGTGTGACTTGTATGTCTCGTGTCCAATCCGGATATGGAGGCAAAGGGATGAGACAATTACTTGTACAAGGTTGTCTAGATGACTATTCTATTAGTTGGCTAGAATGGATGTTTTGCTAGAAACCGCTCCATATTAGCAAAGAGTTGCTACCAACTAGATAGAACGTATGGGGTCACACGCTATATAGAGTTGTACTAGATTGTGGAATTAATTAATTGGATTAATTAATTAGAAGGATCACTTTGCAAACCCTTGCAAACTTAGTAGGGACTAATTTTCAAAGGAAGGGACTAAATTGAATTCTAGTAGGACTAAAATAAGTCCTTTAGGTAGTTAACAAGGAGTTGTTGGACTATATAAAGGACCCTCCTCCTTCCTTCCCTACACACTTTATGCTCTAGAGAGAACATAACAAGAGTAGGAGAGAACAAAGGAGAGAGAGAGCAAGCAAAGAGGGACGCCGCCCCCCTATTGCCGCCGCCCCTTGTCCCCGACGCCACAAAGGGCCGAACCCCCTTTTGGTGTCTCGTTTTGCGTGATTCCTTCACCCTCCTTTCAATCCGGGCTAGCACCAAGGAGATTGGAGATCTAGGAACAACTCTAGGCGTGGATCAACTATAGAGAACGTGACACTATTCGCTTTTGAAGTCATCAAGGAGAACCCAAAGGTGTGTTTATGATTTCTTACCTTCACTATCGTTATGCATCTAGACTTGTGATCCTTGGAGGGTTTTGCATGGTTGTTTGTTTGATTATGCTTTCGTTTGCGCGATCCATGAATCAAAACCCTACAGTGGTATCAGAGCCACAGGTCATAGAGCATAAACGTAGTTTATGTGTTACATTCTTGTTGTTTTACACCTTAATTTGTTGTTTATCGCGTAAAACAAGGCAAATCAAGCATTGGATGCAATTTGTCAAAGAATTAATCATAACAAGACCCAATTATTGCATTGGATGCATGAATTGGTGAGTTTGAGAAATTTTAGGATCTTATATCTAGGGTTTGGGCATCCTTGGGGAAGAAGGAGTTCTCCCACAACAAGGAAACAACCAAACTTGGGCTCCAAGCAAGGAGGTTGTTTTGGAAACAACCTCCACAAGGAAGGTTCGGCCCCTAGGGGACCGCCCCCTTGCTTGCCGCCCAAGCTTGGCGCCCTATGGGGCCGGGCGGCCCTAACCCGCGGGCCTAGCTTGCGGGTTTTGGGCCGGGCCGGCCCTAGGGCTTTATGGTTCACTTATTTGGGCCCGGGCAATTGGATTGTTGGGCCCATGGACCGTTTTAACCCTAGAAATCCTAAAATCAATTAAAATTGACCAAGCGCGTTAAAATTGGATTTTAACTGTTTATGTGCAAATCGCATGGTGATTGGATATGGCCTTAGGATGTGGTTTGATGTGGATGTTTAATTTTGTGGTTTGGTTTTACGGCCTGCGATCCGATCAATTAATTGTAATAATTAATTAGGGTTTTATGGCCTGCGTGCCATTTTTTTTCTCAACTTGTGAGATTTATTTTATTTAGTATAGATGTTAGCTAGTGCTAGATAAAGTAGATTGTTAGCCAAGATTGGAGAAAAAAAAAAAAAAAAAAAAAAAAAAAAAAAAAAAACCCAAAGCCAAAGGAGCCACAAAAGATGGAGCATGGAGCATGGAGCACTCCACATGACTATGAAGGATGGACCAAAAGATCAAGACGCATGGAGATGTGTTTGTTTAGGGTTCATAGATAATTCCATTGGCTTGGAATTATCTTAGTCTAGAAAAGGCCATATCCACATCACGTTTAATTTCTGTTTTGTGGTTGTTTATTTATTGTCTTATTATTTGTGTGGTTGGTGTATGGATGATGCATGCAATTAGGATAATAAGATAATTAGACAACCCGGATCTATTATTTGGAGTTGTGCCCAAACTCAAATAGATAGATTAGTTGATATTGATCAACAAAATAATTAAAATTGAAAAATCCCTCAAATTTTAAATATTGTGTTCTTGCCTTCTCGTTATTTAAACACTCATTATCATCATTATTTATCGAGTTCGTGCGTGCCAAAGCATGGCGACTTGGTTCATAATGATGGAATGCGATGGCACGTAACAATGTGCAATTGTTTAGATAAGAGGTTGAGCACAACTAGGCTATTAATTTGATTAAGAAACCTAGAGGCAATCAATTGGGATTATCCATATGGATGGATAAATAAGGAGTTATTTGCCCGGTTGAACCAAGAGTTGCATATGGGATGCAATTAGAATTGTTCCTACCTAAGAAGTAATCGAATTATGGGTGACTTGCCAAAGCAAGCTCATAAGGAGATGAAAAAGATGGATCTTGGCCCACTAGAAAATATAAGGATATTTTCCGCATTAATATCTTGAGGGTTATTAATCCGTAGTAAAATAGTGGGAGCTATATTTAATAAACTAGCCATTATTAAATATAGTCGAAAATTCACAAATACTAAAACTTGCGTATTTCCTTTTTGTAGAATTCCAAATGGCAAACAACTCATCGAGTTCACAACATTCCCTACGATCTGTCCTTGAGAAGGACAAGCTCTCAGGAACCAACTTTCTCGATTGGTACAGAAACTTGAGAATTGTTCTCAAGCAAGAAAAGAAGCTGTACGCAATAGAGGAGCAAGTTCCAGAAGGTCCAGAGAATCAGACACCTGCTGCCTTAAAGGCGTATCAAAAGCGTGTTGATGACGCTAATGATGCGGCCTGCCTAATGCTTTGCACCATGACCTCTGAGCTTCAGAAGCAACATGAGAACATGAATGCTGTCGATATGATCGAACATCTAAAGCAGCTCTTCCAAGAGCAGGCGAGGGTAGAGAGGTATGAGGTCTCAAAGGCACTGTTCAAATGTCATCTGGCAGAAGGGAACCCGGTGGGACCCCATGTACTCTGAATGATCGGGTACTTGGAGAATCTCGCCCGGCTGGGGTTCCCGGTCGGCCAAGAGTTGGCAACCGATCTCGTGTTGCAATCGTTGCCCGAGAGTTATGGACAGTTCATTATGAACTATAACATGAACGAGATCGTTAAACCACTGCCAGATTTGCTCAACATGTTGAGGACGGCTGAACAGAGCATCAACAAGGGTAAGGGCAAGGCCATTATGATGGTGCATAAAGGAAAGGGTAAAAAGTTTGCCTCTTCCTCCAAGGGCAAAGGCAAGTCAGTTGCTAAGTCCAAGGAACAAGCCCTTAAGCCTGTTGGTGCCATTGCCAAGGTCGTGACTAAGGGTGAATGTCACTACTGTAGTCAACCTGGACACTGGAGGAGGAACTGCCCAAAATATCTGGAGGACAAGAGGCTTGGAATAGTGATTCCACCACCACCAGGTATTTTTGTTGTAGATGTCAATTTAACTGTCTCTACATCATGGGTATTAGATACTGGATGTGGATCTCATATTTGTCGAAATATGCAGGATCTAAAGAGAAGTAAAAGATTGGCTAAAGGGGAGGTAGATCTGCGCGTTGGGAATGGAGCAAAGGTTGCTGCGTTGGCCATAGGCGTGTGCGAGCTATCTCTGCCTTCAGGATTAGTTTTAGAATTAAATAATTGCTATTTTGTGCCTGCTATGAGCAGAAACATTATTTCTATTTCTTGTTTGGACAAGGAAGGTTTTATTATTTCAATAAAGAACAATTGTTGTTCCTTTTATTTGAATAATATTCACTATTTTAGTGCGCAATTATTTAATGGACTTTATGTCCTTGATCTAAGTAATCCTGTCTACAACATTAATACCAAGCGGATTAAAATAAATGATTTAAATCCTGCTTATTTATGGCACTGTCGTTTAGGCCACATAAATGAGAAACGTGTATCTAGACTCCATAAGAATGGATTGCTAGACTCATTTGATTTTGAATCATATGAGACATGTGAGGCTTGTTTATTGGGAAAAATGACAAAGTCCCCTTTCAATAAGAAAGGTGAGAGGACTAGTGAGCAATTGGCGCTCATACATACCGATGTGTGTGGTCCATTTGCCACGCCTGCCAGGGGTGGTTATGTCTACTTCATTACGTTTACTGATGATTACAGTAGATATGGATTTGTGTACCTCATGAGGTCAAAATCCGAATCCTTTGAAGTGTTCAAAGAATTCAAGAATGAAGTAGAGAAGCAACTTGGCAAAAGTATCAAGGCTCTACGATCGGATCGTGGAGGAGAATAC
Organism: Linanthus parryae; assembly: GCA_023055425.1. Taxonomy (NCBI): domain Eukaryota; kingdom Viridiplantae; phylum Streptophyta; class Magnoliopsida; order Ericales; family Polemoniaceae; genus Linanthus; species Linanthus parryae. The sequence goes on from JALGPY010000001.1 coordinate 119,547,631, forward strand.
TTGAGCCAAGAGTTTGACGACTATCTTAGAGAGTGTGGGATCGTGTCCCAACTCACTCCACCCGGAACGCCACAATGGAATGGCGTGTCCGAGAGGAGGAATCGAACCCTATTGGATATGGTTCGGTCTATGATGTGTCAAACCGATCTTCCATTATCGTTTTGGGGCCACGCTCTATTAAGTGCAGCTTTCACCATTAACCGTGTTCCATCTAAATCAGTCATGAAGACACCATATGAGATGTGGAGTGGGAGGCGTCCCACACTGTCGTTCATGAGGATTTGGGGCTGCGATGTCTATGTAAAACGTTTACAATCAGACAAGCTAGGGCCTAAATCGGATAAGTGTAAATTTGTGGGGTACCCTAAGGAAACTAAGGGATACTATTTCTACAATCCAACCGAGAACAAAGTGTTTGTTGCTCGGACCGGCGTGTTTCTAGAAAGAGAGTTTGTCTCTAAAGAAGCAAGTGGGAGGAATGTAGAACTTGAAGAAGTTCAAGAACCACAAATCACTGAACCGATTATGGAACATGAACAGGAATCACAAGCAGTTGTGGATCCACCTGTTCAAGTAACACAAGAGCTTCGTAGATCTAGTAGAGTGCGCCAGGAACCCGAGAGGTACGGACTTCTCGTAACTGATTCCGGTGACACGATGCTCATAGATGATGAGCCTACTACCTATGAGGAGGCCATGAATGGCCCTGACTCGCAGAAGTGGCTTGAGGCCATGAGATCCGAGATGGAATCCATGTATACCAACAAAGTATGGACTTTGGTGGAACCACCTGATGGGGCGCAGCCCATAGGGTGCAAGTGGGTCTTCAAGAAGAAGATCGACATGGATGGTAATGTGATTACCTATAAGGGCCGATTGGTGGCTAAAGGATTCAGACAGATTCATGGTATTGACTATGATGAAACCTTTTCACCAGTCGCAATGACCAAATCCATCCGAATCCTACTTGCGATTGCAGCATACTACGACTATGAGATTTGGCAGATGGATGTCAAAACAGCATTCCTTTATGGGAATCTCCTCGAGGACGTGTATATGATACAGCCGGAGGGTTTTGAGGATCCAAAGCAAGCCAACAAAGTCTGTAAGCTGCAACGATCCATTTATGGATTGAAGCAAGCTTCTAGGAGTTGGAATCGACGTTTTGATGAAGTGGTCAAAGAGTTTGGCTTCATCAGAAACGAAGATGAGTCTTGTGTCTACAAGAAGGTTAGTGGGAGCTCTGTAGCTTTTCTGGTCTTGTATGTGGATGACATACTACTCATTGGAAACGACATTCCCATGCTGCAATCTGTGAAAGATTGGCTAGGAAAGTGTTTCTCAATGAAAGACTTAGGGGAAGCAGCCTATATACTCGGTATAAAGATCTATAGAGATAGATCTAAAAGGTTGCTAGGCCTAAGTCAAAGTACATATATTGACAAGGTGTTGAAACGGTTCAACATGCAAGATTCCAAGAAGGGATTCTTGCCCATGTCACATGGAATCACTCTTTCGAAGAGTGGTTGTCCTTCCAATGAGATTGAGAAGGAACGCATGAGCAGGATTCCCTATGCCTCGGCCATAGGATCCATCATGTACGCCATGTTATGTACTAGACCAGATGTGTCATATGCCTTGAGTATGACAAGCAGATACCAATCCAATCCAGGTGAGAGTCACTGGATTGCTGTCAAGAACATCCTAAAGTACTTGAGAAGAACTAAGGATGCTTTCTTGATGTTTGGCGGTGAGGAAGAGTTGCGTGTAAGGGGTTACACTGATGCAAGCTTCCAAACCGATAGAGATGACTTTAGATCACAGTCGGGATATGTGTTTTGCCTGAATGGAGCAGCGGTGAGCTGGAAGAGTTCCAAGCAAGAGACGGTAGCTGATTCTACAACAGAGGCTGAGTACATTGCTGCAAATGGCGCAGCAAAGGAGGCTGTTTGGATCAGAAAGTTTGTTTCTGAACTTGGTGTGGTCCCTAGTATTGCGGATCCAGTGGAGTTGTTCTGTGACAACACTGGGGCGATCGCGCAATCAAAGGAACCAAGATCGCACCAGAAGTCCAAGCACGTACTCAGGAAGTTCCATCTGATTCGAGATATTATCGATAGAGGAGACGTTCGGATATGCAAGATTCCTACAGATGATAATCTGTCAGACCCGCTTACGAAGCCTCTCACGCAGTGGAAGCATGAAGGGCACACTAGGAGTATGGGCATACGAGATGCGCCAGATTGGCTCTAGTGCAAGTGGGAGACTGTTGGAATAGATGCCCTAGAGGCAATCTAGTTTAGTATGAATTTGTAATTGGCTAGAAATTCATTTATTATTTATTGGATATTTAATATAATGAAGTCCTTAGATTTACAATCGTGTTGTTTATCTTAAATATCCCTAGTCAAGTATAATGATTAAATGGGACAATCATCTATAGACTAGTATGGGGTTGGATTGGTATGGAGATATCACGATCCAACACATAGGTGTGCATTACGGAATGTTGCACTGGATTGACCCATTACCGAGAAGGCTACATACACGTTATGTTGAGTCACAAGTGCTTCTCGGGTACAATGGTATTGTCATCCTTAGACTTGAAGTCACTAGATATTCTAGTTGTGGATCATTGTGATCTTGGTAGCGTTAAACGCTACACCGTAACTGGGTAGTTATAAAGGCGTGTACTGGATACAATGAGAAGCAAGCTTAGAGATCGTAGTGGACGTAGAGAGGATTTGCCCCTCCCACATAACGGGAGCAAATATCCAAGGCCACTCGAGGATAGTGCTTATAGAATGTCTGGCCAGACTCAAATAAATCAATATATGGGATATTGATGTTATTTGCACGAATAAGGCTATTCCATGGATCGAGAAACTAGGGATTGGATATACGAGTGTGACTTGTATGTCTCGTGTCCAATCCGGATATGGAGGCAAAGGGATGAGACAATTACTTGTACAAGGTTGTCTAGATGACTATTCTATTAGTTGGCTAGAATGGATGTTTTGCTAGAAACCGCTCCATATTAGCAAAGAGTTGCTACCAACTAGATAGAACCTATGGGGTCACACGCTATATAGAGTTGTACTAGATTGTGGAATTAATTAATTGGATTAATTAATTAGAAGGATCACTTTGCAAACCCTTGCAAACTTAGTAGGGACTAATTTTCAAAGGAAGGGACTAAATTGAATTCTAGTAGGACTAGAATAAGTCCTTTAGGTAGTTAACAAGGAGTTGCTGGACTATATAAAGAACCCTCCTCCTTCCTTCCCTACACACTTTATGCTCTAGAGAGAACATAACAAGAGTAGGAGAGAACAAAGGAGAGAGAGAGCAAGCAAAGAGGGACGCCGCCCCCCTATTGCCGCCGCCCCTTGTCCCCGACGCCACAAAGGGCCGAACCCCCTTTTGGTGTCTCGTTTTGCGTGATTCCTTCACCCTCCTTTCAATCCGGGCTAGCACCAAGGAGATTGGAGATCTAGGAACAACTCTAGGCGTGGATCAACTATAGAGAACGTGACACTATTCGCGTTTGAAGTCATCAAGGAGAACCCAAAGGTGTGTTTATGATTTCTTACCTTCACTATCGTTATGCATCTAGACTTGTGATCCTTGGAGGGTTTTGCATGGTTGTTTGTTTGATTATGCTTCCGTTTGCGCGATCCATGAATCAAAACCCTACAGGTTTATGTCCTCCAATCTTTAGTGGTGGATCTTACGAATCTTTCTTTGGAGCCATCACTATACTTGGAGGATGAATGGATTTGAGGAGAAGAGATCAGCGGTAGAGAAGTCCCACTGGGCGTGCCCAAATTTGTACACACAAATTTTATGCTAATGAAAACAAGAGCGATAAATTCGGAGTATCAAATATTTATTGATGAAGTTGAATGTAGCGGATTATAATCTCTGTAACAAATTTCTAAACATAATCTAAATCCTCTGGTTATTCTCCTTGAATGTTGAACGAGGTCTCGCAGCTTGATCTCGGATCGAACGAGTAGGCGTTCTTTGGTTTCGGCAAAGAACGCGTTAAAAGTCATGAAGAACGCGAACTTGCTTGAAGATCTCCGAATGTCTTGAAGAACCAGGCGACGATCTTGAGGTTGGATGTATGAACTCTTCAGAGCTTTAGCAGCTTGATCTTCAGAGCTCTCTACTTCTTGCAAGATCGAATTATGTGTGCTTTATGCCTAGGGATGGCTCCTTTATATAGGCATGGGCCGATTTGTTGGCCAAGGTAGAAAATAAATATTATTTATTTATTTATTTATTTATTTATTTATTTATTTATTTATTTATTTATTTATTTATATTCTGCATCAATTTGACAAGCGGCGCAACATGATTGGTCTGCTTGCTAGTCTTGATAATTGCATCACTTTTACAAGTGGCACTATTTGATTGGCCTTACTTGCTGAAGCGTAGTCGTGTCATGCAGTGACGTGGCGTTTCCATAAACAGTCCTTAATTGTAAATAAAATTTGGTCTCATTTACAATTTAGTCCTCCATTAATTAATGCTTAGAGACATTAATTTGACGGCGAGTGCAATTCGATCCCTCCGTTCAATTATGCAATGATAGACACATGACACTAATTGATTGGCCCTAAGTTTTGCGTGTCTACAGCAGCTATTCAAGCTCGAATTGAAGAACCCACGCCACCACCTCTTCGATCTCGCTCTCACCCACCTCTATCTCTCCATCTCTCTGTCTCCACGAGAAGGGCCAGGACAACTGCGACCAGGGTGTCTGCTCGAGCAGGAAGAGAAGAGGGAGGGGGGAGACAAAGATGTCGTCGGATCGGAGATTGGCTTCGTCGGGTCGGAGGTCGGGCGGAGGGAGAATAGAGGGAGATGTGTTTCACAGTAAAAGGCGAGGCAGCTGAGAGTTGTGTTTTACAGTAAGGGGGGGATAGAGAGAGATGGGGAATAGAGAAAGGAGGATTAGGTTAGGAATGAAGGAGAGAGGGGTTAGGGTAATATATAGGGGGTAATTTTAGAACATTTTAGAGGTAAAACTTGTCTTTTTCTCAGTACTGGTAGTCAATTGTCAGCCTCCATCCAAAAAGGTGCAGACTGTCTTTTTCCAAAATACAGGGTAACTGGGTGGTATTACGTCTAAACTCAGGGGTGGGCAGTGTCTTTTACCCTTAAAACTAAGACAAACAATGAAATTTTACATGAAAGTGCCAGAATGTCGTCAACATTGGCACGGTCAACAGATAACCCTACAATACTTAAACAAATACACAATTGCTCTAGGAAAAACGTTAATTGCTTTGTGTTAGCGGGACGATATTAATTGTTTTCTTTTCGGATATTTGTTTTATCATGTTTGACAGTTTCGTTTCGTTTACTGATCCCTGGGCTATGAAGTTGTAGGGTGCGATGGGCTTGGGCTTCCGTCAGTGGGTTGGGACGATTTTACCAAAAGTGTGGCCTGGAATATAGATTTTTGAAATCTGAAACCACGTACCCATTACGTCGTTAACTTAATTTTACCTAGGTTTTCACGGTTTGGTGTCCTACGGTTTGGTGTCCTAGTAATATTAGATTACTAGAAACCTCTGAATTGACAATTGTATCAGCGATTGGACTCATAGCTCCTGCATACATAAATATGTACAACAGTTATTGATTCTTAACTCTTTCTATGTTGATGATTCTGGCAATCTTGACGAAAACAACCACAACCCATGGCTTCTTTTTCTTCAGGTATATCTCTCTTTCAGTATCTTTTTAGACCACTTCCGTACTAACTGGCAATATTCATTTTTCTGTCAATGTGCATCGGTGACAATGTGATGGAACAAATTGGGAATTGTAGCTTAACTGCTTTCAATTGAATCGCTTGTGTAATCTACTGTGTAAAAATGTTAAATCTTTGCGTTTCGTAAGATTTGAGAATCATTTTCAAGTCTTTGGTTGTTGTATTTTTGCCTTTTTGTCAGACTACTCGGATTGGATTAGGCTAGAAGCTAGCTTGATTGGATTGCAGGGTTTCGGTTGTGTGCAGTGCTAACTAGTCATTTGATTGCAAGTGTACTGTGTTTAGTTTTTTGTTTTTGTACAGTATTAAGAACTGTTGCGAAATCACGATAACCCCTTGTGCAGAAGGTTTACGAAAATAGGGTACTCAACACTGATGTTTCACTATTCGATATGGGCATTAAAGATAGTCCAGTTCCAACCAAACTAATATATATATATATATATATATATATATATATATATATATATATATATATATATATATATATATATATATATATATATATATATATATATGACGGTGCGGCTATTCAGATTCTAAAATATCTTTTATGTTACAAATTGCTCTAGAATATGTTAATATCTGAATTATTTTTTTTCTCATGCATGTTTGTTACATTTTACATATTACTGGCTACTGCAAATACGGGACTAGCACTTTTTTTTTCAGCTATGCTCTACTTTAAATTTGTGCATTGCATTCAAATAATGATTACTTTTAATTCTAAGAGTTCATTTTGAGCTTCTTATTTTGTTTCTAGTTAATAAACCGAAAAAATGCCATCAGGACAAATGTCCCAATATTTGTTGTGTTGTTCCTGTACTTGATATCGTTGAGCCAATTTGTGAATTGTGAATTGTGAATTGTGAATCAGTGGTGGATATGCAAACACAATTTGGTAGTATTTTGCAGCCCTAATGTTGTTTCTGAAATTAACAATAACAGTAACTTATGAATTTTTCAGGCAAGAAATTCCCACAATTTGATGTAGTAAGTGATTGCTCTGATCACAAATACACAGCTTCAAGACAAAAGGTGGCCTCAGGGAGCCCATTGTACAAAGCAATCACGAAAGAGTGGAAAATCCTACAAGAACACCTCCCCAAATCAATCTACGTGCGTGTGTACGAGACGAGAATGGAGCTCATGAGAGCTGTGATCATAGGTCCTCCAGGGACACCATACCACGACGGTCTCTTCTTCTTCGACATCCTATTCCCTTCTGACTATCCAAATCACCCCCCTTCTGTTACGTACGTGTCTTTTGGTTACAGACTCAACCCAAACCTTTATGGGAACGGATATGTCTGTTTGAGTCTCATAAACACATGGAAGGGAACAGGGAACGAGAGGTGGGTTCCCGAAAAATCCACTGTGCTACAACTCTTGGTTTCAATCGAGGGACTCGTGCTGAACGAAATGCCCTATTTCAATGAGCCTGGTATGAGGGCATCAAACAAGGAGGCAAAGGAATATAACGATAAAGCATTTGTATTGTCCTTGAAGACAATGCAACACTTGGTGGACAAACCATTAACAAACTTTGAGGTTTTCATTAAGCGACACTTCCGTGAACGCTCGCGAACTATATTAACGTCATGTCAAGCTTACATGAACGGGTTCCTAGTGGTTGGTCAGTACAGAGATGGTCAGACGTTCTTGGAGAAGCCGGTGGAAGTGGAGAATAATTTAAGGGAATCGTTGGAACGGAGCTACAATAGTCTCGCTAAATCATTCACGAATAATGATTCTTCTCTTGAGGATTTTCTCAGGCAATTGAATCAAATGGTTGAAATAACAAAAAGAGCGTACAATCAAAGAAAGAAAGAGAAGAAAGAAAAGAGAAGAACGGTGCGTTCAAACTTAGCTTTCGCAATCAGTTTGGGGGTAACTTTAGGTGTAACTTTAGTTATAGCTTTTGGTATAGGCTCATCAACTAGATACCGTGGCGATGAAGATTAGAAGTACAGTAAATGTTTAGTATTAAGAGCATCTCCGGCAGTAGAAAGTGAAAAACTCTAAATTTGACATGTTTTTAATTTTTCATAACATGAATTTGTAGTTTTTTGTTTCAACCGTAAAATTTATGTTTTACAATTGATAGTTAAGAAAAGATAAAATATGCAATTGTGGCATCAGCATGCATTTGAGGAGAGAGATCGACACAAAAAGTTGCCCCCTTATTTTCTAATTGGCTAGACATAGAAGGGTGGATGCATGTTTGATAAAAATGTGTGGTCATGTGCATGACCTATTGGAGCTTGAAATTTTACGAAATTCTGCACTTTTTTTGCTAACATGTCATTCTGCATGTTAGAGATGCTATAAGAGACAGTATTAAGCAATTTAACTTTTCCGAGGACATCTTAGTTTTTCGTCATTTGAGGTTCTAACATATAAGATTCAACTTTATCTTTCTTTCTTTTTTCTGATAGAAAGGATGTAAATGTCTTCAAAAGAAACGGAACCATATTACAAGGAAGATTCGTCTCTAAGAAGAGCCTTGCTAACTGTTAGAAAGTAATGGACCCGTTTTGTTCTTGTTAGAATAAAACAGTAACTGAGAAGAAAGAGAAGACGAAGGAGGGAGAACTTATAGATATACAGACGGCTTAGAGACGCAATAATCTGGCGAAGAGCAGTCTCGTGCATCCACGATCTCCTTAAGGCAATATTCGCTGGGTACCTTAGGTGCTTTGGTTCTTACTGTAGCGAACTGCCTCCCAGGATGAAAGCTCTTCCGATGTTGCAGACGAAATGTACCGGGCTGCAACACCCAACGAACAAGACTAGCAGATAGAGAACTTGGCAGAGAGATTGATAGCAGAGAATGAATGAGTTCGGAATAAGTTTTTTGAGGGAGGAAACTTCCTTTTAAAGAAACTGAACGGGTTGGTTCAGGAGACATAACCGTTCGGACGGTTGCAACTGTTGGGTTTGACAGTTGATTAACGACATTTTAATTAATTAACGACACTTTAATTACTGAAAACAAAATTGTGTCTGTTAATTCTTCTGGGCTAGAAAAAGTTAGTTTCTGGCCCAAAAAGAATTAGTCCGCAGTAAAGCCCAAATACCCAAACCCAAGCCCACGCACACGCCACGACCCGGCCCGTGCCCGAACCCGAGATCGAGCCGAGCCGGTCGGACGGCGGCGGCGGCGCGCGCGTGCTGGCCCGTGCCCGAACCCGAGACCGAGCCGAGCCGGCCGGACGGCGGCGGCGGCGCGCGCGTGTGGTGGTTCGAACCGTGTCTAGGTCCTCCCTCCTGCACAAAATGTGCTTCGCCCTAAGGGCGTGCCCTTATAGGTCAATGTTGAAGTACATAAACACTTCAAACTCTCTCTTCCTCAAGATGTGGGTTCATTTATTTTGGGAACATAAACCCAAACTCAAAACCCCAACTTCTATGGCTTATTGTTCATTCATTTCTTAATGGTTTTCGGCGAGTGAGTAACCAAAACGATCACCAAGTTACCCTCTATGTGTTGGTGTAAGTGGTGTTGTTAACTCTCGAATGAGCCGGATGAAAACCGGGCTCAAAGTCAGGCAAAAACCGACTTGTCGAAGACCATTTTCCAACAATCCCACATATGAATGATCAATCAGTGTTGAAGCCGAAAGATCAAGTGGGTATTTTCAATTCCCTTTGTTGGTAATTGATTTCCTAAAGAAAAGTAGCCTTGGGCCTTGAACTTTTCCATTAGGGAGATACTATAGGGTATACTGGCTTAGTCAGTGTGCGAAGCGCTTTGAACTGCCTTGACGCGGTGTATACATAGTCGATAGTAACCACACAATTAATACTTGAGCATATTCTGTTATCATGGTTGTGCTCATTTTGGCCTTGAGACACTATTGCCTGGTTTCATGAGTAGTATTAGAGGATTATGCCTTATCATCCTCCTAGAACTGGCCCCAGTTCCTACTCACATAGGTGAGATACATTTAAGGGTATCTATCCATACTCATCTTAACATGTGATCTCTTTAAAAGCATTGCTTACCCTATTCCTATCACTCGTCGCCCTAGGAATAGGATTGAAACGTAGTTTCTTTCGTAAGTGATCTTAATATTTGCACAAATAGTTAGGTTGTCCCTTTTGAACCTAGTTATTGGGATCTCCAATCTCCTAGGTTGGGTTTTCCGCTATCGTGCAACTCTTTACGAGATTGGAATTAGCCCCATTCCCCTTGACGAACTTGCAACTAATTCTCTCGATAGACCTTTGGTCAGCAGATCCGCTAAGTTTTCTTTTGACTTCACATAATCGATCGATATTATCCCTTGTGAGAGAAGTTGCCTAATGGTATTATGCCTTCGACGCATATGTCTAGACTTACCATTATATATACTACTTTGCGCCTTGCCTATTGCAGATTGACTATAGCAATGAATGCAAATAAATGGCACAGGATTTGGCCATATTGGAATGTCCTTGAGGAAATGGCGAAGCCATTCAGCTTCTTCCCCTGCCTTGTCTAACGCTATGAATTCCGATTCTATAGTAGACCTTGCAATGCACGTCTGCTTTGAGGACTTCCAACATATTCCCGCTCCTCCGAGGGTAAATACATACCCACTCGTTGATTTGGAATCTTTTGTATCAGATATCCAATTAGCATCGCAATATCCTTCCAATACTGCAGGATAGTTGGAATATTGTAATCCTAGATCTTTAGTGTATCGTAGATACCTTAACACTCGAATTATAGCTGTCCAGTGATCCTTTTAAGGGTTACAGGTGAACCGACTAACTTTTCCAACCGCCTGTGCGATGTCTGGCTGAGTACAGTTCATAATGTACATAAGGCTTCCGATTATTTGAGCATACTCTAATTGCTTGATAGTCGTGCCACGATTCTTGGCGAGATGCATGCTCACATCGACTGGTGTCTTTACTGGCTTGCTGTTAATTTTGTCAAACTTTTCGAGAACTTTCTCAATATAGTGAGATTGAGTTAGCGCATAGCCATTTTGAGTTCTAGAAATTTTTATTCCTAGAATAACATCGGCCTCCCCTAAATCCTTCATATCGATGGTTGTGGACAACAACTTTTTGGTGGCACGAATTATTGTCTCGTTACTTCCGAGAATTAACATATCGTCTACATAGAGACATATTATTACACATCCATTGTTGACGGTTTTAGAATATACACATTTGTCACATTCATTTGTTCTAAAACCATTGGTTGTCATAACCCTGTCGAACTTTTCATGCCATTGTTTGGGAGCCTGTTTTAATCCGTAGAGGGATTTCTTTAATCGACAATATTTTCCTTCATTTCCTGGGACTCGGAACCCTTCAGGTTGTTCCATGTAGATTTCTTCGTCTAATTCTCCGTTAAGGAATGCAGTCTTGACATCCATTTGATGGATTTCAAGATCAAAGATTGCTGCAATAGCAATTAACATACGGATGGAAGTTATCCTTGTTACAGGAGAATAGGTATCGAAGAAATATATTCCTTCCTTTTGCTTATAACCCTTGGCGACTAGCCTCGCCTTATATTTGTCGATGGATCCGTCGGGTTGTAATTTCCGCTAGAAAACCCACTTGTAACCTAGAGGTTTGCAACCTTGAGGTAGGTCAACTAATTCCCACGTATTATTGTGCAATATTGATTCTATCTCGCTTTTAACGGCCTCTTTCCAGTAAGGAGCGTCCACACTTGCCATTGCTTCCTTATTGGAAGTAGGATCATTTTCAAGCATGTAAGTAAGGAAATCAGGTCCGAAAGATTTTTCGGTCCTTTGTCTCTTACTCCTCCTTGGCTCTTCATCTGGGTCGTCTCCAAATGTACGTATGTCCGTTTTTCCCTTTCAGATATTTTTTCTTTGTAAGGAAAAATATCTTCAAAGAAAGATGCGATTGATGATTCGATAATCGTATTTTTGTGAATATCTGGTATTTCCGATTTATGAACCAGAAATCGATATGGACTACTATTCAAAGCATATCCAATGAAGACGCAATCGACTGTTTTGGGACCGAGTTTCACTTTATTAGGAAGTGGTGTAGCCACTTTAGCGAGACATCCCCAAACTCGTAGATGTTTGTAAGAGGGCGTTCGTCCTTTCCATAATTCATATGGAGTTTTATCAGCCTTTTTCTTAGGTATTCTATTGAGAATATAATTGGCAGTAAGTAACGCTTCCCCCCACAAATTCTGGGGCAATCCAGTACTTAGAAGTAATACGTTCAGCATTTCTTTTAAGGTTCTATTTTTCCTTTCGGCTACACCGTTTTGTTTCGGTGTGTAGGGAGCCGAATATTGGTGCATTATTCCACTTTGCGCACAAATTTCTGCGAAGGGAGAATCATACTCTCCTCCTCGGTCACTACGTAGAACTTTAATCCTTTTGCTAATTTGGTTTTCTACCTTTGGTTTGTATTGCTTAAAAGCGTCCAAAGCCTCATCTCGACTATTTAATAGGTAAACATAGCAGTATTTTGTACAATCGTCGATAAATGTAATAAAATACTTCTTTCCACCTCTTGTTGGTGCAAACTTTAAGTCACATATGTCGGTGTGAATTAATTCAAGAGGACTAGTCGTCTTTAAACCAATAGGTTTAAAGGATTGTCTTGTTAATTTTGCCTCAACACAAATTTCACACTTGTGATTAAATTTAATTTCACTTTTTGGAAGATGGTCCAAAGTCATTAGTTTCCGAATTGATTCATAATTAACATGACCAAGTCTTCCATGCCACAAACATGAAGAAATAGAAGAAGTAGAAGAAGTAGACGACTCAAGCACGTAGTTAATAGTTGCATTCTTATTCATAGCCGAGACAATCATTACATTGAATTTGAACATCCCATCCTTCAAGTAACCCCTACCCACATACTCTCCTCTCTTGGTTATTACACATTTGTCGGATTCAAAAACTAGTTTGAATCCTTTCTTGCTAAGGACAAAACCAGAGACTAAGTTCTTCCTAATGTCTGGAACATGGAGAACATTATTGAGTACTAATTTCTTTCTGGAGGTCATCTTGAGGATTACCGCTCATTTTCCTTTCCCCATGTAGATTTGTTCCTCGGTATCAACAGTCTCATAGGAAGCAAACATGCTTTCATCCGAACATATGTGGCGGGTGGCGCCGGTGTCAACCCACCATTCTCGAGGATTTCCTTCGGCAAGGTTCACTTCTGAAATCACGGCTGCGAAGTTGCCTCCTTCATCATCGTTCTTGGCTTCGGCCATGTGAACTTCGGTCTTCTTGCCTTTGGAGGTCTTTCACTTCTTTCGGCAATCCTTGATCATATGGCCCGTCTTGCCACAATTGTGACACTTGCCCGTAAACCTCTTCTTCTTTTCGGTAGAAGCGCCGTGTTTCCGTTTGAGATTGTTGGATTCCGAACCTCCCTCCACCATATTTTCTCTAGGTTGGTGGCTAGTCGAGGGTCATTCGTCGGAAATCTGATTGCCTTCTTCAATCCTGAGACGGACAATCAAGTCTTCCATGCTCATCCCCTTTCTTTTATGCTTTAGGTATTTTTGTAGTTCTTCCATGCCGGCGGCAACTTGTGGATCATGAATCCAACGAGAAACTCTTCGGGAAGGATCATACTCTCGGATTGGACGTCATGAATTAGGCATTGGAACTCTTGAACCTGCAACATGATACTTTTGTTATCTACCATCCTGAACTCTAGAAAATTTTCCACTACGAACTTTTTGGCTCCCGCATCTTCTGTTTTGGATTTTTTCTCGAGGGATTTCCAAAGTTCTTTAGCGGTCTTTACAACGGAGTACACATTATACAACTGATTTTCTAGGCTATTTAATACATAATTTCTCGCTAAAAAATCAGAATGATGCCAAGCATCGGCCGCTAAGACTGCTTCTTTTGTTGGATTTTCAGAGAGTTTAGGTGCGTCCTCCGTCAGGTACTTTGCAAGACTTAGGGTGGTAAGATATAAATACATTTTCTGCTGCCACCGTTTGAAGTCTTTTCCAGAGAACTTTTCAGGTTTTTCAACCGGATGAGCATTGACCGGTATAGTCGGCACTGCCGCATTCGTGGACGTCGTGCTAGTCTCGGTTCGTCCGTCTTCCATTGCTAAACAACAAAAACAGTTTGTTTAGATACAATATAGAAGCGGACTGCCTGCCAACAGATTATAAAATAAACCTGTCCATAATAAATCTGAACCTGATGTTAAAAATAATTTGTCTGAAAATGAATTTCAGTTACTGTTTTAAGAACAAAGTCCGACTATTGCATTAAGATTGTTAGAAAGTAACGGACCCGTTTTGTTCTTGTTAGAATAAAACAGTAATTGAAGAAGAAAGAGAAGACGAAGGAGGGAGAACTTACAGATATACAGACGGCTTAGAGACGCAATAATCTGGCGAAGAGCAGTCTCGTGCATCCACGATCTCCTTAAGGCAATATTCGCTGGGTACCTTAGGTGCTTTGGTTCTTACTGTAGCGAACTGCCTCCCAGGATGAAAGCTCTTCCGATGTTGCAGACGAAATGCACCGGGCTACAACACCCAACGAACAAGACTAGCAGATAGAGAACTTGGTAGAGAGATTGATAGCGGAGAATGAATGAGTTCGGAATAAGTTTTGTGAGGGAGGAAACTTCCTTTTAAAGAAACTGAACAGGTTGGTTGAGGAGACACAACCGTTAGGACGGTTGCAACTGTTGGGTTTGACAGTTAATTAATCGTTCGGTTAATTAACGACATTTTAATTAATTAACGATACTTTAATTACTGAAAACAAAATTGTGTATGTTAATTCTTCTGGGCTAGAAAAAGTTAGTTTCTGGCCCAAAAAGAATTAGACCACAGTAAAGCCCAAATACCCAAACCCAAGCCCAAGCACACGCCACGACCCGGCCCGTGCCCGAACCCGAGACTGAGCCGAGCCGGCCGGACGGCGGCGGCGGCGCGCGCGTGTGGTGGTTCGAACCGTGTCTAGGTCCTCCCTCCTGCACAAAATGTTCTTCGCCCTAAGGGCGTGCCCTTATAGGTCAATGTTGAAGTATACAAACACTTCAAACTCTCTCTTCCTCAAGATGTGGGTTCATTTATTTTGGGAACATAAACCCAAACTCAAAACCCCAACTTCTATGGCTTATTGTTCATTCATTTCTTAATGGTTTTCGACGAGTGAGTAACCAAAACGATCACCAAGTTACCCTCTATGTGTTGGTGTAATTGGTGTTGTTAACTCTCGAATGAGCCGGATGAAAACCCGGCTCAAAGTCGGGCAAAAACCGACTTGTCGAAGACCATTTTCCAACACTAACCTCACTACCTTGAAAAGGGAAAACAACTACACTTACCTAGGAAGATTGTCTAGCCCAACTAGCAAGTTCATGAGCTACACTGTTAACCTCTCTACTACAATATTTGACTTGCCAATTCTTGCTTTTTAGGATCACTCTCAGCCCTTTGAATTCTGGTGCTCCATTGCCAACTTAGTCTTTCCCAGATTTGCACAAACATTCCCACAACTTATGAGGCAGTCACTAGGGTGACTCTGCCAAGTTTAAACTAGAGCAAAGCTTCACTCCTTCAATGGCTGGGAGTTCTGCATCATCCACCTCAAGACCTTCTCCACGAGAAAAACTCATATCCAATAAATTACCCTGATCAGGGGCGGATCCAGAAAATTGGTCGAGTGGGGGCTAGAAAAAATTTCAAGTTTAATGACGGATCTTTCGATAAAATTTAAGTAATTAAGGGTTAAACTGATGATTTTAATAGATTGCTAAGGTGAATATGTAACACGAGTGGGGCGGAATGTAGGCTATATATTGTAAATATCAAAACTTGAGTGGGGACTAGTGTAATTAAATAAACAAAATATAGAATGAAAGTCCCAAATTTTAAAAATTGAGTGGGGGCTACCACTGGTCTCTATATAGGTCCGCCGATGATCCTGATGATCCCTAATGACAACTCCTGTACCAAACTTAGAGTTTTTAAGACTGGCATCACAATTTACCAAACTTAGAGTTTTTAAGACTGGCATCACAATTTACCTACAATTTGCCAGGGGCAGGAGGAATCCAGTGCTTGTCATTTTGGGGAGTAATGGCTCTATCCACTTCACTTACATTGGTGGCACTAGTAATATCCCTGTAGCAGTTTTGGATTTTAATCAAAGAAGAGATGATACAAGTGATAGGAGATGCACAGTTTGGATTCACCCAATTGTTATTTCTTTCAATCCAAATTGTGATGATAATGGCTGCAGTCATAAAGTTGGTGTGGTACCCATTTCTGACTCCCTTACCAGCCTCCTTCAAAAGATACACTAACCATTCATGGACGGAAGCAAACCCCAT
Organism: Linanthus parryae; assembly: GCA_023055425.1. Classification (NCBI taxonomy): domain Eukaryota; kingdom Viridiplantae; phylum Streptophyta; class Magnoliopsida; order Ericales; family Polemoniaceae; genus Linanthus; species Linanthus parryae. Next base: position 119,563,742 of record JALGPY010000001.1, read on the forward strand.
CTGCTCTGTTCTGAAGCTCAAAAGGTGGAACCATAGAGCTCTAGCAAACTGACATGTAAAGAAGATGTGCATTTCTTCATCCTCCCCAACTTCAATTACTACACACCTAACATATTAACTTTAAAAAATAGGTACGAAAAAGTAATGAATATTATAAACAATTTATGATCATTGAATTGGTGCACAATTATATATGTGCAAAAGGAATGCAATACATGAATACTTCATCAATTGGAACAAACAAGAATCACGGTCGTAAAACTCTCTCCACAGAAGAAACCCTAAAAACATCCACCCCTCAGGCGGCGGCGGCTCCCCCTTCCTCCATGGAGCTGTCGCCCGCCTCCCACCTCAGTTAGCCCTCTTCAGCCCCCTCCAACCACGCCGCCACCTACTTCTCAGTTTTCACCGCTCCCCACCGGCTCTAGTCGCGGCAATCTACAGCCCGTGCCGGCTTCCGCTTCAGATCCGTGCAGCACCGGCCCTCCCGCCGGTATCGAAGTCGGGAGCGCCCCTCTTCGACGTCCCAGTGGGACTCCGGTAATGGCCTCCAACTACCCTGGCCCCCTCTTGCGCCGCCGTCGCCGCTGCCATGGCCGCCAGATCCGCTGCCCCCCTCCTCCATGGTCGCCGCTGCTGCTCTTGGTCTCTGCCGCCGCCTCCCTCCCCACCAGCCACCCCCCTGTCTCGGATTCAACCCTCGATCTGGTAAGCTCCCGATCCCTCCCCTCCCCCTCCCCCCGTCCTAGATCTGGTCCTCAGTGGCTGTCCCCCCCCCTCCCCCGGTTGTGGGGCTGCTCCCTCCCCCTCCCCCTTGACTAGGCTGGGCCCTGGCCTGGTTAAGCCTCACGGAGCAGTCCCCTCACCGCCCACCGACACCACTGTAACTGCATCTTTTACGGCTCTCCGGGAGTCGATTAGGATGCCCCCCTATTTCTCGGGTCACCGACACTTGAGCCGGCTGGTGGCCCTTCAACGACGTTGGACAGCCTGGCGGCTTCGTGGTGTAGCTCCTCTACAGCAGCCACCCATTGGTTTAGGTCACGGAGTTCTGGTGTTGGGCCGTGTTTTCGTTGGGCTTCTCTTGTGGTGTTTTGAGGTGATTAGAGGCTCTTGGGCCTTACCGGGCCGGATCTTTCGCTTTGGGTAGTTTATTGGGGCCTTCGAGCTCTTTCCCAATAGGTGTAATTTGTTTTCTGAGTAGTGGCTAGTTTATGGTAGGAGATTGGGTTTTTTTTTTTTTCTTTCCGTCTAGGGGTATGCCCCTTTGTGTTTTGTAATCGTTTTATTTGAATGAATCCTTTCGTTGCCGGTGAAAAAAAAAATATATGTGCAAAAGGAGAAAATATAATTTACATGCTCAATATATAAAATTAAAATTATATAAATTTATTATGTTGTATTATGCAAAAAGTGAACGTCACTGTCTTGCAGGAGTTTAAAATTGTCCAATGACATCTTAGTATGTAATGCAAAAGAGAAAATCATGTCATTGGTGCATAATTAGATATGTGCAAAAGAGAAAATCTACTTTACATGTTCAATATATAAAAATTAAAATTAACTAATTTTGTCATGAAGTGACATGATAAGATTGTACTGACATTGCATGTGTGATGATAAGTTCAATTCTTTTCAACACATATCATAAATTCTTTATTTGTTTTGTTTATATGAACACTTTAACAGGATAAGATCTCAAGGCTTACGGACATACAAGATTTTTTACCATCCGAGGCATGAAATTTTGTACCTACACAAATAGGCGTAGGAGCAGCTTTATAATGAAGATGTGTTGAGATGTACAAGAAAATCAAAGATATACTTAGCATGATGAAAGAAGATTCCATTCGTAGTGCGTTAAATTTCTAAAAAAAAAAAGAAAAAAAAAAGATGTCCGAGATTAGTCATTAAAAATTCAGAATTTAGTTGGTGTACAAGTTGCGTGGTAAAGTGGCTATCGCCACCAGTTAATATAATGTGTAAAATAGTACATTTGTCACTCCTACGTCGAGTAAACAAACATGAGTCCACATGAGATGCAAAAACTACATGAGAAAGTAAATAAGTGTTGACTCGCTCGAACTAAGCTCGAGGAACTTATTTGAGTCCATAAATGAACTTATGCACCTGATAAGCATAATTGTGGAATTTTCGGTTTTTTAAATTTTGTGGTTGTGCCATAAAAAAGGTCACTTTGAGCACTCCATGTAAGAAGGCGTTTTTAACGTCCAACTATTGGGCCCCAACTATTGTAATGGCCAATTCAAGTTGGCTGCAAGAGAAAGAATGGTTTGAATATTGTTGAGTGTTTGACTACGGGACTAAAGTTTCATCATAGTAAACATTGGTGAAAATCTTTGGCAACAAGGTGTGCTTTATAAAGTGAGATAATGCAGTTGGGATTGTACAAGTCATTACCTAGTTTGTCAATGTGGACGGTATAAGACAATAAGGACCAAGTTACATGTAGTTGAGTTTGAGGGAACTAAGAAATAGAAAATTTAAAAGTACTACATAATTTATGGGGTAATAATGAAAATACAAAATTTTCGGAGGGGCCATGGCAGCCCCCCTCTGTCCGCTGTTGTGCAACCCCCCTCCCTCAAATATACTATATTTTGGGCTCTCAAAGTTTTAGAAATTCACATTGATAATTTATAATAAATACTTGATCCCTACTTGATAAGAATTATGCGCCCATCATTTTATAAAGTTAAAAACGAAGAATAAGTTCACTAAAAAAACGAAGAATAAGTTGGTTGTCCTTAATCGTACGAACCGAGTAATGAATATCAGAAGAGTCTCGTGACTGGTGGTGACCTGTCTATGAGGCTTCAAATTGTCTCTTGGACAAGGGAGCACTGGTGACATGGTACAACAAGACACTGTCAGGGGACCACTGGTTACCTGGTACAACAGGACACTCTCATCATAAAACCTAGAGGACTGTCAGTGAAGCGCCTCGCATCGTGCCAGTGTGATTAATTAATCCCAGAAGAGTCTTGGTGAAGTTTTCTGTCATTCAAGCTACTCTGGAAGTCTGAAGGTAACATCAAATGGACTAGTCTTGCTACTATAATGTTAGAACCAGAAGTATACTCTAACGCTAATTTTCTGATAAGGTTTCTGTAAATACTAAACATAATTACCTACACATGGGCGTTCTATTTCTTCATCGAGTACCACACATGTTCAGCGTCGCAATCTTCTTCACCGTCTTCATCGCCCTACCCATCACCGTCTTATCTCTCATCTCCTTCTTCTTCCGCTTATACTCTCCCTTCGTCGTCTCCACCAACTCGTTCAGCGTCTCGAGAAATCCCTCCACAGAAGGGTCATCTTTCTTGAAAGCATCAGCAAGCCCATTGTAGCACAATTCAAGCGCCTTTTTAAAGCTCGCCTTCACCTTCACCGGTGTCTCCAAGAACGTATGACCCTCTCTGTACGGACCAACCACAAGAAACCCATTCATGTAAGCTTGACACGCCGACAACACATTGCGCGAACATCCACTGAAGTGATCTCTAATGAAACCCTCAAAGTTCCTTAACGGATTCCTCATAATGCACATCATTGTCTTGCAGGACAACACGAATGCCCCGTCGTTGTAGTCCCTTGGCTCATTCTCGTACTTCGGTTTAATTCCTGGCTCGTTAAAATAAGGCATTTCGTTCAACACGAGTCCCTCGATTGAAACCAAGAGTTGTAAGATTGTGGAGATCCCCGGGACCCACTTCTCGTTCCCTTTCCCGTTCCATGTGTTTAGGAGACTTAAACAAACGAGCCCGTTTGCGTATAGATTGGGGTTTAGTCTAAAGCCGAATGACCAGTACTTAACGGAGGGTGGCACCGTTGGATATTCTGGCGGGAAGAGGATGTCGAAGAAGAAGAGGCCGTCGTGGTATGGCGTCCCCGGCGGGCCCACGATCACCGCTCTCATTAGCTCCATTCTTGCCTCGTAGACGCGGACGTAGATTGATTCGGGGAGATTTTCTTGGAGGATTTTCCATTCTTTGAGGATTGCTTTGTATGATCCACTGCCTGTGGCGATTCGTTGCGTGGTAGATGCGTATTTGTGTTCAGAGTCGTCTGTTACTACATCGAATCGTGGGAATTTGTTGGGAGTAGCTTCAAGGTTGTTTTTCATTGTCTCGTTTTTCTCTGCTTGGCCTGACAAAATCCACACAAAATCAGGATATTTTTTAGTTTGAATCCGCACAAATCGGAATGCCCACTTTAGATTTTAACAACTTTCAGAATAATATGTGGGTTTCAAAATTCCACATTGTGTTCTGTAAACAAATTAATGGAAAAAAAAAATAAGCAAGATTCAAAAACAGGGTTTCTAATTTTCGGAGCAATTATTGAAAAAAAAAAAAAAAAAAATCGGAGCAATTGACCTAAAAGAAAACCACAAATACGAAAAGGGGAGGTTTCAACTTTGGAGAAGTAGATTGGACTAGACTTGGAATTGAAAAGATTCACAATGTCGAGCTCTCGCTAGCGCATCGAGGTAAAACTTCGTAAGAACAAGATCCAAATATTTTCTGAGTAGAAAGACGCTGGAATTGGATTTATACCTGAAGTCGAAGAAGAAGAAGCCATTGGGGTGTCGTTAATGCATGCGTGTATGCGAGAGAGAGCCCCGAGTCCAATCGCTGCTCTGATTGTGGGGTTTTCTTGAAACCCTAATCTTAGCAGGAGACAGAACAGAGCGAAGAAAGTAGTCGTAGAGTGAAATTTCACTCTGTTTTGGACTTGTTTCGCGATCGATCTAAAACCCTACTAGCATTTTCAAGCTGGAATTACCCCCTAAATTTAATTATATTTCTTCCGACAAACCCCCAATTTACTGCTCGTGTTCTATGGAGGTACTATCCGCGTGAGACAGAGGCTGTTCTGTTTTTCTTTTAGAAGATTAGAAGGTGGATCTTTTACTACTGGGCCTGATTGGCCCAAAAGTCAATTTACAAAGAGAGGTGAAGCCCATTGTAGTTTGCTACCCAGCCATTTGCCATTTCGCTATTCTCTCAAACTAAGCTCCGGGGCATAGCTTTTGCTCGTTTATGCGGTGATTGTTTTTGGAGTGTGTGATTGTGAATCATGTTCTTAGTAAAAATTAAGAATATTTAATTTGGCCATGGACTCTTTCAAAGCCAGTATCATCTTCTTTAAATCTTTATTTCAGGTCCTTGAGTTTAATTTTGCTACATTGTCATTTTAACGATTCAATAACTTTCGACAAGGGCAACATCTGATTTGAACTTCATGAGATGAATCATGCTACATTGTCGCTCCTACCATCTCTGGGACAGCAACATGGTGTGGGTTAATATTAGAAACCCGTGTTGCCGGACGTCTCAGCTCACAATTGTATAGAGCGGGGGAACAAAGCTGCTTCCAGAGGCGGTGGTGTGGAGGAGCAAGGGGGCCACTTCCCCTCTCCTAAATATTTCAGAAGTACAGTATAACCATTATTTTTGTTAGAAAAATAATTGTGCCACAACAAAAAATATAAAAATGCCCTCGCATTGTTGACACTTGTGCCCCGCAACATTCAGCTTTGTCCCTTTATGACATGTTTGGTTTTCTAGTATTAGTGGTATTAATTAATATTGGACTACTTATAGTACTGTGCTTATTAATACTTTGTTTGGTTTGTTCTGATTAAATTTAATACCGGTATTAAATAGTAAAAAAATATGGGTTTGATACCCTATTTTAATCCCCTCCCTCAAGAGAGTATTAGTAGCATTGGACTATTAATAATACTTGTTATTGAACTTAATTACACCAACAACTATTCACCATACTTTGTGCATGTTTGGTTCAGGATTAAAATCTCATTTGAGATTAAAATCTGCCAAAAATTTTAATCTCGTTTGTTTCGCGGATTTTTTGAGTCAGATTTTAATTTAAGTTGGCTAATAATCTGCAGATTATATAATCTCCGATTTTGGAGATTTTTTGGATATAACGTTTGAAATACCATACTATATCATCTCGTTAATGCATGAATTGTTAATTTATGCAAACATGTAACATCTTAGACCTATCATAAGTTCAAATAAAGACATTTATCGTAAATTTGATAGTAAAAGCTACAGGTGTTGCCAAACGCAATTAAATTTTAATTAAAGATTTTCAGTGCATGCCAAACAGTTTTCAGATTATAATTTCAGCCAGCTTATTCACCCCAGATTATTTTCATCAGATTATTGAGATTTTAAGCTGGAACCAAACAGGCCCTTTGTACCATACATAACCAAACACAGTATTAAATATAATATAGCTAATTCAGTCCAATCCTATCCGACCTAGTCTAGTCCAGTCTAATCCAATCCGGCTAGTCCGGAAAACCAAACGTGACCTTAGAGAAAATAAAAAATTACCCTGCAACTTGTCAAAAATTGCATAAATTGTCAATCTAGGAACCACTATAATCTACACTAGAGTTGACTTTGATATAATTATTTAAACTGAAATTTGACTAATTTGTGTATAATGTTATTGTGGATGCTCTTAGGATATTATGGCATATAGAAACAATATTCCAGAACAATGCTTATTTTGATTTACACTGTTTCACACAAATATGCTATTCATAAAAAAAGAATTGAATTTATTCCCCAGAATCACTTCAAAATGTTCTTCAACCCCCCGAAATATGTCTTCACAATACCCTTCTTTTGTTGTTTCAAGTTAAAGCAAGACGGCATTTTGCCCCTTTTCTTTTTCTCCTCCTCATTTTTGGTTTCCTTGGCTTCTACCGTCTCCGTTTCCAACACCAATGCTCCCCTGAATTCGGAATAAATCTTGTTCATGGTCGCCCAAAAAGGCGATGAAACTTCCATTTTAGCGGACGCTGATTGCTCATCGTAGTTATAGCTCCCGCCAGCGACAGCTAAACCGTCTCTATAACCCTCAATGGCAGCCAAAACATCACCACCAGAGCGACGAAAGTGTTCAATCACAAACCCTTCAAAGTTCTTGGGAGGTTCACGCAACACATACAACATCGTCTTACACGACAAAGCGAAAACTTCCCTATTATAAGCCATGGACCTATCAACCCAAAACTTGGTCTTCTTATGCCTGCCTTCAGCATTCACAGGCTCATTGAAATAGGGGCTATCGTTAAGCACAAGTCCTTGTATTGAAACCAAAACTTGGAGGATGGTGGACGAGTTACTGTCCCACCTCTCATTGCTTTCGCCAATCCAAGTGTTGATGAGGCTTAAGCCGAGATATCCGCTTGGGTAGAGGTTCGGGTTGAGCCTGAGGCCGTGTGAGTGGTAATAGATTTTTGGAGGGTGGTTGGGGTAATCTGTTGGGAAGCATAAGTCGAAGAAGAAGAGGCCGTCGTGATAGGGTGTTCCTGGAGCACCGACGATCACGGCTCTAAGGAGGTCGATTCGGTCCTCGTAGGCACGGACGTAGATCGATTCGGGGAGGCCCTTTTCAAGGATTTTCCACTCTTGCATGATCTTCCTGTGAACATCATTGCTCTTTTCAGCAGTGAATTGGTCTTTGATCTTCTTGGAGTTGTTTGAGTGCAGGTAATGGTGATCTGAAGTGTCTGTAACAATCTCAAATCTTTTAAATTTAGCACCTGCAAAAGAGATACTTTTCGTGAAATCAGAAAGCGAAGCCTGTGCAACTTTTACATTCTCCATCGATTCTTAAGCGAAGCCTGTGCAACTTTTACATTTTCGATCGATTCTTAATTTCCGTGCATATAACGTCGTGTGTGATTGCTAGTAGTAATGTTGTAGTACGAAGAAAAAGGTGAAAACTTGGAGTAAATTTTACGGAGAGCAAGAAATTGATTACCTGATGATTCCATTGATCTTTTTGATTAGCAATGAACAATGATGAATTATTAGTAGTCAGATTTCAAGCTTCAAAGTCTCTATTCCTCAATCATTATCTTCTTCCTCCTTATTTTGAGGCACTTTTACAGTTAAGTTTTAACGGTATATTGACTTTCAAATAAGTGAGGGGAGATATTTATGTAGCTAGTTTGAACATTGTATTTCTTTTTTATTTTCTTTTTTGAAACATTATAATTCTTTTTCTAAAGAAAAATAAAATCTTTCTCCTCATTTATTTGAGTTAGTGTTTCTTGGGTTATCGGGTGACTTCATCAGTTCATCAATTTTCTTTTTTGAAACATTATAATTCTTTTTCTAAAGAAAAATAAAATCTTTCTCCTCATTTATTTGAGTTAGTGTTTCTTGGGTTATCGGGTGACTTCATCAGTTCATCAACAAATAAAAATGAGAAGTACTACTTCGGTTTCCTCTCTATCTTCCCAGTGCACTATTCACCGGGTCACTTTTGACGGTGATTTGATCAGCCAAACAATACAAGAGTTTTGTAATTTTTCATAAGAGATTACTAGAGTCTTGCATTGTTTAGTTAATCAAATCACCGGGTCAAAGTGACCCGAAAAGTCAAATTAGGAAGATATAGAAGGAGCAAAAGCAGTATATGTCAATAAAGTTTTTATTTAATTATATTTATTATTATGTCATTGGGTATTCAAGATATATAAACAACAATTCAGCTTAAACACGAGTAATTATCGTTTCCCCTTTGAGGCATCACAGTCATAGTGACTATCTATTATTTCAAGAAATACAGAGAAGATCAATCAAATATGTGAACTGATTTTTGGATTTGGATTGGAACTCGAGTTCAAGACTAAATTAACAAGTTGGCGGATATTGATGGGAAAGACATCGCGAGGACCTCCATCTACTAATCGCTTTGCTACAATGGCATTGACGGCATCGGTTGGGTGGAAAGTGTCCCAAAATACGTACTTTGACCTGTCTGGACACACTTTACTTTGACGATTGCACGGTATCAAGCCCCCAAACCGCCCAAAGAAGGAGCAGCACGAAGAATTCATATTCTCAAAACCTGCACCCGCAAAAAAACACATCACCATAGAGAACTCTGTATTCATCACTTGAAGCGAATAATTAGTAAAAACATGATGTCTCGTACCATATGATTGATATTCTTCCATGATGTCGTTAATAATATGGTAAACATCGGCATAGACAAATCTTGATCCCGGGAGAATCACGTTTAGCTCCTCCACGAAGTCCTTCAACTGCTCATTGAACATTTGTGCGATATAATTTGGGAAAGAAGCGCATTCCTCTCCAGATAATGGATGTAGTTCTCGTTGATACGGGATACAACCAACCATCGATACATTTGTCACAACAATTCTCCTGGCTCCCATGTCATAGAGCCTCTGATAACCACCAACTTGTTAATAATAGAACTTCTCGCATATAACTCAGTATATGTTCGCTGACAGTGTGATATGTGCACTGTCAACTTCCCTAATGCATATATCTGGGGTTATATGTCAAATGTTCAAGGATGTACGACGTTCTAAAATATATTCTAAAAAGCCAGACATGACATATAAATGAGATGAGACAGAAATAACGACGTGCAATTTGACAAAGTCACCTTAATTTGAAGCTTAAATGTGGAAATTAATAGGCTTATGAAAGCTTTTGGGGACAACTTTTGCTCCGGCTTTGACTTGCCGATTGGGAGCAAGTAATTGCTGAGGATATCGTTAGACCCGAACTCCAACGAGAAGATTGCTTGTTCAACAAGCTTCATGGCCTTGGTAGCACCTATCATTTCGATTATGTTTTGCTTCGTTTGCGCAAAGTAATCCAGTTGCGTACCAAAATCGATCCTCCCACCCTACAAATCGTCAATCAAAGACTCAAAGTAAACATAGTGCGAACTCCTACACAAATTAGCTAATCTTTCGTTACATGTTGAGTTTGAGACCAGAAGAAAGGCTGAAAAGTAATACTAGCAATCATTTTCGTTTAGGCAAAGATTGTGCAGATAATCAAGAAACTAAACTCACAAAGACACTTCCTGAGTCCCTTAAAATTCCACCGCCACCAGATGCATAATTGACGCCTCGCAGCACCACAGGTCCGATGGTTGTCGGATCCAAGTACGGTGGAGTAAAATCTTCCAGTCCCAGTTCTTGACCTGCCAATAAGTTGGAATTTTTATTTATCAACTACCAAAAAACAGGCAATTACTGTACCATGATAAAATCTAGTTTTTGAGAAAAGAGTGAGTAGTTGCCTATAATGTCAACAACAGTCCTCCCATTGGTGAATCTCCCAGTTGGCTTCCCAAAATCAATCCCATAAGGTTTGAAGTTTCCTTTGGCAAGAGTTTTGATGTAGTTGTTGTTTCCTGCATCAACTAAAGAATCTCCAAACACAAAACTAGCAGGAAGACTAGTGTTGTTATCTCCAATGGCAATGCATCTCCCAAACACCACTAATAGGATAATCAATGATGGATATGCAATCCCTATCCCACCTATTGCAACACCCAATGCCATTTGAATCACAAGCTTAAACTTAATCAGTAAAACCAAACCATCAGCCTCTTATATATTGATGGGATAGACAGATTAATGGTGGTAACATAGAATATGCAAGCTGGGTTAGTTAGAAGTCCACATCAGTAAAATTCTTTGCCGCAAAATTAATTGGACTCTACTTAATTCTAAGTGCACTTTAACAGCTACTTCTGAAGAAAATGACATTGAATCCTATATGAGAAAACAAGATGGATGTAGTTCTCGGTTAAATGGGATGTAGTTCTATTAGTCACCTATATATTATTACCAACTACCAAGGAGCTTCCTTTCATTAGGAACCTTTTCATTTATCATGCAAGCAAACTAGATGTTTATAGACTTAGCACATTTAACAGTTCTGTTTTTAATGCATCAAGCTATACAAGTTGTTTTGGTATGTGAGAAAACAAGTACTACTTCCGTCCCGCCAGGTTCTTCCTGTTGGGTTTTGACGTAGGTAACGCAGCGGAATAACAAAAATTTAATCCTACTCAAAGCCCACCAAGGATCACAGGAAGAGACATCATAACATGATTAAGGTCATAGAAGATGTGTACCTTATGATTTGTGAGATCACACGAAGAATGATGTCCTCGTCTCTACGGTTGATCCACGTCTAGAGGTGAGATCTAGATTCTTCCTTCTCCACAAGTGCTAGCTTGAACCCGGAGGAAGAGGGATGAAGATCAAAGCAACAAATCACCAAGGCACAAGGGAGGGGGCGGCCTCTCCTTGCCGTCGGGTAGAGGGGCGGACGGGAGGGCTAGGGTTTCGGCCCTAGCTCTTTTTGTCTTGCTCTCTCTTTTGCTCTCTCCCACTCTTTATGTGTTATGTCTAATAATAACTCATCTTGTGGGAAGGAAGCTAGAGCCTCCTTTATATACTCCAACAACTCCTTGTTGTTTCCATAAAAGAGTTTCCTAATTCTAGATGAACTAGAATTATTCCCTTCCTTGCAAATTAGTCCTACTAAGTTTGCAAGGTGTTGCACAATGATCCTTCTATTAATTAATCCATATTAATTAATCCCAAATCTAGCTCTACTCTATTTGACGTGTGACCCCATAGGTTTCTATATAGTTGGTAGTAACTATTACTAATATGGAGCGGTGTCTAGCAACACATCCATGCCACCCAACCAATAGAAATAGTCAGTGATCCCGACAAACCTTTGTGCCCAATATGTCATATTGCATTATCCCTTTGTCTCCATATCCGGATTGGACACGAGACATAAATAGTCACACTCGTATATCCAATCCATAGTTCCTCGATCCTGGGAATATGCTTATGCTTGCAGATAACATTAATATCTCCATATTAATTTATCTGAGTCTGGCCAGACATTCAATAAGCCTCATCCCTCGAGTGGCCGTGGATATTTACCCCCATTATGTGGGAGGGACAAATCCTATCTACATCACTACGATCTCTAAGCTTGCTTCCTATCACGCCCGATAGCCACCTTTATGATTACCCAGTTACGGTGTAACGTTTGATAACATCAAAGCGCAATATTTCACAACTAGAGTATCTAGTGACTTCAAGTCCAAGGATTGCAATAATATTAGCACTACGAAAAGCGATTGTGACTTCACATAATCTAATGTATCCTTTTCGTCGTGGGTCAATCCAGTATGCCATTACTCCTAATGCATACCCATGTGTTAGACTTGATATCTCCATATCAATCTACCCACATACTAGTCTGTATTTGATTGTCCTATTAATCAATATAATGGAGTAGGGACATTTAAGATAAATAACACAATTTATCTAAAGACTTCATTATATTAAATATCGCCATAAATAATAAATGAATATTCTAGCCAAAACATTGTTCATACTAAATCTACGATTGCCTCTAGGGCATCTATTCCAACAGTCTCCCACTTGCACTAGAGCCAATCTGGCGCATCTCGTATGCCTATAGATCTGGCGTGCCCTTCATGCTTTCGCTGCGCAAGAGGTTTCGTGAGCGGATCTGACACGTTTTCATCTGTCGGAATCTTGCATATCTTCACATCTCCTCGATCGATCATATCACGAATAAGATGGAATCTCCTAAGTACATGCTTTGACTTTTGGTGCGATCTTGGTTCCTTTCCCTGTGCGATTGCCCCAGAGTTGTCACAGTACAACTCTACGGGATCCACTATGCTAGGGACCACACCGAGCTCAGTGATAAACTTCTTTATCCATACTGCCTCTTTTGCTGCTTCCGCAGCAGCAATGTACTCAGCTTCTGTTGTAGAATCAGCAACTGTGCCTTGCTTGGAACTCTTCCAGCTCACAGCTCCTCCATTCAGGCAAAACACGTATCGAGACTGCGATCTGTAATCATCCTTGTCGGTTTAGAAGCTTGCGTCAGTGTAACCCTTTACACTTAGCTCTTCCATTCCTCCAAATATCAAGAATACATCCTTAGTTCTTCTCAAGTACTTTAGGATGTTCTTGACAGCAATCCAGTGACTCTCACCCGGATTGGACTGATATCTGCTCACCATACTTAACGCGTATGATACGTCTGGTCTAGTACATAGCATGGCGTACATGATGGATCCTATGGCCGAAGCATAGGGTATCCTGCTCATGCGGTCCTTCTCCATCTCGCTGGAGGGACAGTCATTCTTGGAAAGAGTGACTCCATGTGACATGGGCAAGAATCCCTTCTTGGAATCTTGCATGTTGAACCTCTTCAACACCTTGTCAATATATGTTCTCTGACTTATGCCAAGCAACCTTTTAGATCTATCTCTATAGATCTTTATACCAAGTATATAGGCTGCGTCTCCTAAGTCTTTCATCGCAAAGCACTTTCCTAGCCAATCTTTAACGGATTGCAGAGTAGGAATATCATTGCCAATTATTAGTATGTCATCCACATACAAGACCAGAAATACTACAGAGCTCCCACTTGTTGGATTGAATACTAAAAGCCATGCTTTTTGTATTGGATTATATGAATTTGATATTTATGAGAATGGTTTTGGGCAATGTTTTTGCATTATATTATTATTGTGCATAGTTGTCTATTGTTCTGCATAGTAGAAGATCTGGTGTGTAGAGTATAGCTTACACACAGAAGATCGTATCTTCGGTTCTTGTGGAATGAAAGTTGTGAGTTCACAATCTAGATGGAATTAGACAAACCATCGAAACGATTGTAGCACATTGTTTTAGTAGGTCTGTCTTGGCTACAGGAAACAGTATGGTTCATACTATAGTTTCAACTCAATGTGCTAGTATACTTTGTGTATATTGAGCAGGACCAAGTTGAGATCATTTTCTTTGTACTGACATAATAAGACAAGCTATGTCTCATGGTTATTATGATTACTTATGCTCTTAATCCTTAGATAGTCAATGTGCACATGTATTTAGTAGTTATTTCTTTGACAAGTCAAGTGAGTGAGATTCCTATGGAATCAATAACCTCGATGAGTTGGTGATACTATTGAGTCCATGGTGTAAATTGATATATCGAAGGAATCCATGTCCCGGTTATGGGATTGATGATATCCCCTTGATGAAGCTTATAAGTTTTGATTATGTCAAACCCTGCAGGTAGATTACTTGGTAATCTGGACATATCAAATAAGTTAAGTGGTAAGGATCAAGGAAATGGGAAGAGGTCGATTAAATGAATTAGTCAGTAATTAATTTAATCGACGGATATCTGTAATCTTAACATGGGGAGATAATAAGTATTTAATAACAGGAGCTCGAAATATTAGTTTTGAGAATATGGACAGGAGTGCAATAACAGTTATTTAGTGGTACTAACTGTTATTAACTTTATTTGGACTAGGTTCGGGTGGAACCAGAAGTCCTAATAAAGTTAGGAGCCTGATTCGTATTTTCTCCTCCAGGTCCCTCCCGTAGCCTATATAAGTGTCCTTAGTCTTCAGAATTCGGATGCTTAAGATACACACCGAAATCTAGGGTTTCGAGAGTGAGAGCAATTCGTCTGGAGGCCAAGAAGGATTCTGGAAGCAGCAAGCCCAAACTTGCATCCAGAAGGAACTTCAGGAATACGGGAGAAGATCCGGAGTGTTCAGACCTACATCAGATAGCTTGGACGCAGGTATGAACCCTAATTCCGCCTAGTAGGGTTTATAGCGTTCATGTTGAAACAAGTTTTAATCGGTATAGCAGACATGCAATCGAACTGGTCCAGGGATTCGCCTCCCTTCAATTGGTATCAGAGCCCCGTTCGACTCTGCATATCTGCTATACATCCATGTTGTCCAATAATCGAACCGGCTATGCATGTTAGAGTAGGAAGATTGCGATGTCTAACTCTGTTTTGCAGATTGAATCGTGTCCTGCTATTATGGTCATACTGTTTGATGTATGTGGTTTGATTTGGTTTTGATTCCCACGCTGTTTTTCGTGGATGAAAAATATTTGTAACCTTCTGTAATAGTAAACCCTAGGTTCTCTTATTCCAGTACTAGATGAACGTGTGAGCTCCTTGGTGGCATTGAAAATCTGTAGCAGTCTCTGGTACTCTGTTACAGACTGATTTGCGGAATCCATGGAGACTAGGGTTACTGTAATATTAGTGGAGACAGAAGGACGAAATATTGCAGATCGTCAAGTTTTCCACAGTGACGGCATGGCGATTTTCGGAAAATTTTTTTCGGCGACCTTACCGGGAAGGTCGATCCCCGTGTCGCTGGGTCAGATGGGTCTTGCTGACCCGACTAAAGAAGCTCCGACCATAATAGCAGGGTTGTGTGTGGTTGAATGCTTAATACATGTTTGATTGTATCTATGTGTATGATTATTCTGAATGCTTGCATTTTAATCATGGACAACATGGATAAATAATTTAATTTGTATTAAATTGTTCAAACAACTAAGTGGGAGAGGGAGTCTAGTGCAGCTAGATCTCGCGGTCTCCATCATTGATTTATAAGTGATGTAGTTGGTTGTGTGTGTTAGCCTTGGAGTTAACCTTCGTATCGAACATAACCACTACAGTATCACTGGTATAAATTTCTATGAGGATACTTCTAACAATTACTATTTATGTGTCATCTCTCTATCTGAGAGGCATGTAATGGGGTAAGGGGTTTAGAAGTAAAATGATGGTATACACTTAGATGTAAGTTATAGTATCCTCCCCATCGAAGTCACTGCTATGGCTTGCAGGACCAAAGGTACCATGTCTAACTATAGAATGAATGGTAGACGTCCACCCATCGTGGCATACTATTTTTATGTGTGTTAGACTATTGGTGGTTTACATTTCCCTTATATGTTTTATTTACATGATTCTCAGGTTCAAAAATGTTGAACTCATTCAACCCACTATCTATTCTCTTGAATCAAAACAAACTCAATGGATCAAACTATATTGATTGGAAGAGGAATTTGAATATTGTGCTAACTGCTGAGGATTACAAATTTGTGCTTCTTGAGGAATGTCCTGCAGAACCTCTAGAAGGGGCTTCTGAGGAAGAAGCCAAGCCTTATAAGAGGTGGCAGAAAGCCGATCAGATGGCTAAATGCTACATATTAGGCTCCATGTCTAATGTGTTGCAGCATCAGCATGAGAACATGGGCTCTGCCCTTGAGATCATGGAGAACCTCAAAGAGATGTTTGGGGATCAGGATCGTGCTGCCAGACAGGTTGCTATGAAAAACCTCATGAACACAAAAATGGTTGAAGGGTCCTCTGTAAGGGATCATGTTCTGAAGATGATAAGTCTTCTAGGTGAACTAGAGATCCTTGGAGCTGTAATCGATGAGGAAACTCAGGTCGATATAGTGCTCATGACGCTGTCTGATTCATTTAACAGTTTTCGGCTAAATTATAATATGAACAAAAAGACTTATTCTTTAGCCGAATTGTTAAAGGAGCTTCAAGCAGCTGAGGGACTCCTTCAGAAACCGGTTAATGTAATGGTGGCTGAAAAGTCTTCTGCTTCTAACCCTAGGGCTAAGAAGAAGAAGAAAGTTGCACAAGCAGTAGTTCCGAAGGTTGCTCCGGCACCTCAAGGAATAGCTCGTGGGCCACAGCCAGCACTTGCTCCTCAGGGGACATTGGGAAAGCCGAAAGGCAAGTGTTTCCTCTGTAACCAGAGAGGGCATTGGAAGAAGCAATGTCCAAAGTTCCTGACTCGTCCAATCCAGAACAACTCAGGTATATCTCTTTCACTAATAGTTGAATCATGTTTAGCGGTTCGATCTACTAGAACCTGGTGTGTAGATTCGGGAGCCACTGACCATGTCTGCAATTCATTGCAGGGGTTCCAGGAAACCAGACAGCTTAGTGATGGCGAGATTTATCTACACTTGGGCAACACGAATAAAGTAGCTGCAGTTGCAATAGGAATTTGTTTCTTACATTTTGGGAATGATAGGATTTTAGTTTTGAAAGATTGCCTTTATGTACCTTCCATTAGAAGGAATTTGATTTCAGTTTCTAAGTTGGTTAAGAATGAATATTCAGTTTATTTTAATGACTCTGTGGTTATTAAGAAAAATAAACGTTTTATTTGTTCTGGTACATTGGTGGATGGTCTTTACATTATAAATCCTGAGACTCCCATAGCGCAGCTATATGAACTGAATAACTCGGATAGCTTACCTAAAAATAGAAAGGAACCTAGCGAGATAAACCAAACATATCTTTGGCATTTACGACTTGTTCATATCAATATAAACAGAATACAAAGGCTGGTTCAGAATGGACCATTAGGTTCATTAAAAGTGGAGGCACTACCAGCATGTGAGTCATGTTTAGAAGGTAAGATGACCAAGAGGCCATTTTTGGCAAAGGGTAATAGGGCCAACGAACTGTTGGAGCTTATCCATTGAGATGTTTGTGGACCAATGAATGTCCAAGCGAGGGGAGGTTTTGAGTATTTCATTACTTTTATTGATGATTACTCAAGATATGGATATATTTATTTGATGCGGCATAAGTCTGAGGCCTTTGACAAATTTAAAATTTTTAAGGCAGAATCAGAGAAGCGTCTAGGAAAATATCAAGTCATTTCGATCTGATCGAGGTGGCGAGTACCTCTTGGGACAATTCAGGGATTACTTGGAGGAACAAGGGATTCAATCCCAGTTGTCTGCTCCAGGTACGCCACAACAGAATGGTGTGGCAGAGCGAAGGAATAGGACTCTTTTAGAAATGGTGAGATCCATGATGAGTTATTCAGATTTACCAATTTCTTTTTGGGGGCATGCTTTAGAGACAGCTGCATATATTCTGAACTTGGTTCCGTCTAAGTCAGTACCAACTACACCCACAGAACTTTGGACTGAGCGCAAGCCTAGTCTACGGCATGTTCGGATTTGGGGTAGTCCAGCACATGTGCTGAAGGGGAACGCAATTAAGTTGGAATCAAGGACAGAAGTATGTGTCTTTGTAGGATACCCGAAAGGAACAAAGGGTGGTTTATTTTATAGTCCGAAAGATCAGAAAGTCATTGTTAGCACCAATGCGAGATTCTTAGAGGAAGACTATATTATGGATCACAAGCCTAAAAGTAAAATTGTTCTGGAAGAAATGCGAGGAAATCAAGTTGTCCAAGGTCTTGATATACCAACTGTACAAGAAGAAATACCACAAGAAAATGATATCGACATTCAACTACCTTTGGGTGGTTGGAGAAATGTAGATACTCGTGATACACAACAAAATAGTGTTGACATCCCACCGCAAGAGGGCAGTGGGGGAAATGACAATACTAGTGATCCACAAGATAGTAGTGACATTCCGCCGCAACCGAGCAGTGGGGAAAATGTTACTACTAGTGAACCACAAGTACAGCCTCGTCGTAGTGGGAGGGTTTCTCGTAAACCAGACAGATACATGTACTTGGGAGAGTCTTTTGACAAGGTCCTGATGAACATGATACTGATCCCAGTAACTATAATGAAGTTGTTGGAAGTACGGATGCAGAAAAGTGGAAAAAGGCTATGATTTCTGAGATGGAGTCTATGTACTCCAATCAGGTCTGGGATCTTGTAGATCCAACAGATGGGGTAAAACCCATCGGTTGTAAGTGGATTTACAAGAAAAAGAGAGGGGTAGACGGGAAGGTTGAAACCTTCAAAGCAAGGCTTGTTGCGAAAGGTTTTACTCAGAAAGAAGGGATCGACTATGAGGAAACTTTTTCGCCAGTAGCCATGATTAAGTCTATCAGGATTCTCTTGTCCATTGCGGCTCATTTCGATTACGAAATTTGGCAAATGGATGTCAAGACAGCTTTCCTTAATGGAAGTCTTGATGAGTGCATTTATATGATGCAACCAGAAGGATTCGTAGCTAAGGGCCAGGAGCACAAGTTGTGCAAGCTTAAGAGGTCTATTTATGGACTTAAGCAGGCATCTAGATCATGGAACATCCGTTTTGATCAGGCAATCAAATCTTTTGGTTTTGATCAATGTCCGGATGAGCCGTGTGTGTACAAGAAGTGTAAAGAAAACGTTGTGGTATTCTTGATACTTTACGTTGATGATATATTGATCATTGGAAACAATGTGGGTGTATTATCTAGTGTGCGGGTATGGTTATCAAGTCAATTTGATATGAAAGACTTGGGAGAAGCAGCATACGTTCTAGGGATCAAGCTTATGCGAGATCGGAAAAATAGGATGTTGGGCTTGTCACAAGCCAATTATATTGATACTGTTCTTGCAAGGTTTAGCATGCAGGATTCCAAGAAAGGGTTGATCCCTTTCAGACATGGAATCAGTCTATCTAAGGATCAGTGTCCTAAAACACCTGATGAGATAGAAAGTATGAAAGCAGTTCCTTATGCTTCTGCAGTAGGAAGCCTCATGTGTGCGATGTTATGTACTAGACCAGATATTTGCTTTGCTGTTGGCATGGTTAGTAGATATCAGTCTAACCCTGGCAGAGAACATTGGACTGCGGTAAAACATATATTGAAGTACCTGAAAAGGACTCGAGACTATATGTTGGTTTACCATGAAAATAGTCTTGTACCCATCGGGTACACAGACTCAGATTTTCAGTCAGATAGGGATTCCAGGAAGTCTACCGCTGGATATGTTTTCACATTAGGAGGTGGAGCCATTAGTTGGAGGAGCATCAAGCAATCTTGTATTGCTGATTCCACCATGGAAGCTGAATATGTGGCTGCTTCTGAAGCTGCTAAGGAAGCTGTTTGGCTCATAAACTTTCTAATGGATCTTGGAGTGGTACCGAGTGCACAACCGGCTATGACGCTTTATTGCGATAATAGCGGCGCGGTTGCAAACTCAAGGGAACCAAGAGCTCACAAGAAAGGAAAACACATAGAGCGTAAGTATCATTTGATTAGAGAAATCGTGCACAGAGGTGATGTGGCAGTGATGAAGATTGCATCAGCGGATAACCTGGCAGACCCATTTACGAAGTGTTTGACAGCTAAGGCTTTTGATGGTCACGTAGAGGGAATGGGTTTGAGGTGTGTTGCTGCATGGCTTTGAGTCTTAGTGGGAGATTGTTGGATTGAATACTAAAAGCCATGCTTTTTGTATTGGATTATATGAATTTGATATTTATGAGAATGGTTTTGGGCAATGTTTTTGCATTATATTATTATTGTGCATAGTTGTCTATTGTTCTGCATAGTAGAAGATCTGGTGTGTAGAGTATAGCTTACACACAGAAGATCGTATCTTCGGTTCTTGTGGAATGAAAGTTGTGAGTTCACAATCTAGATGGAATTAGACAAACCATCGAAACGATTGTAGCACATTGTTTTAGTAGGTCTGTCTTGGCTACAGGAAACAGTATGGTTCATATTATAGTTTCAACTCAATGTGCTAGTATACTTTGTGTATATTGAACAGGACCAAGTTGAGATCATTGTCTTTGTACTGACATAATAAGACAAGCTATGTCTCATGGTTATTATGATTACTTATGCTCTTAATCCTTAGATAGTCAATGTGCACATGTATTTAGTAGTTATTGCTTTGACAAGTCAAGTGAGTGAGATTCCTATGGAATCAATAACCTCGATGAGTTGGGTGATACTATTGAGTCCATGGTGTAAATTTATATATCGAAGGAATCCATGTCCCGGTTATGGGATTGATGATATCCCCTTGATGAAGCTTATAAGTTTTGATTATGTCAAACCCTGCAGGTAGATTATTTGGTAATCTGGACATATCAAATAAGTTAAGTGGTAAGGATCAAGGAAATGGGAAGAGGTCGATTAAATGAATTAGTCAGTAATTAATTTAATCGACGGATATCTGTAATCTTAACATGGGGAGATAATAAGTATTTAATAACAGGAGCTCGAAATATTAGTTTTGAGAATATGGACAGGAGTGCAATAACAGTTATTTAGTGGTACTAACTGTTATTAACTTTATTTGGACTAGGTTCGGGTGGAACCAGAAGTCCTAATAAAGTTAGGAGCCTGATTCGTATTTTCTCCTCCAGGTCCCTCCCGTAGCCTATATAAGTGTCCTTAGTCTTCAGAATTCGGATGCTTAAGATACACACCGAAATCTAGGGTTTCGAGAGTGAGAGCAATTCGTCTGGAGGCCAAGAAGGATTCTGGAAGCAGCAAGCCCACACTTGCATCCAGAAGGAACTTCAGGAATACGGGAGAAGATCCGGAGTGTTCAGACCTACATCAGATAGCTTGGACGCAGGTATGAACCCTAATTCCGCCTAGTAGGGTTTATAGCGTTCATGTTGAAACAAGTTTTAATCGGTATAGCAGACATGCAATCGAACTGGTCCAGGGATTCGCCTCCCTTCACCACTAACCTTCTTGTAAACACAAGGCTCATCTTCGTTCTTGATGAAGCCAAACTCTTTGATCGCGTCATCAAAACGTCGATTCCAGCTCCTAGAAGCTTGCTTTAATCCATAAATGGACCTTTGCAGCTTACAGACTTTATCATTCTCTGGATCCTCAAAACCCTCTGGTTGTGTCATGTACACATCCTCAAGGAGGTTTCCATAAAGGAACGCTGTTTTGACATCCATTTGCCAAATCTCATAGTCGTAGTATGCTGCAATAGCAAGTAAGATTCGAATGGATTTAGTCATGGCGACTGGTGAAAAGGTCTCATCATAGTCAATTCCATGAATTTGTCTATAACCTTTGGCCACCAATCGGCCCTTATAGGCAACTACCTTGCCATCCATGTCGGTCTTCTTCTTGAAGACCCACTTGCACCCTATGGGTCGAGCCCCTTCGGGTGGTTCCACCAAAGTCCATACTTTGTTGGTGTACATGGAATCCATTTCGGATCTCATGGCTTCTAGCCACTTCTTAGAGTCTGGGCCACTCATGGCTTCTCCATAGTTTGCAGGCTCATCATCCATGAGAGGTACGTCATCGGGCTCAGTCACGAGAAGTCCATACCTCTCTGGCTCATGACGCACTCTTCCTGATCTACGGAGTTCCTGTGTTACCTGAACAGGCTCTTCCACAACTTCTTGTGGTTCCTGTTCATGTTCCATTATTGGTTCAGTGGTTTGTGGTTCATGAATTTCTTCAAGTTCTACAACCCTCCCACTTGCTTCTTCAGAGACTAGTTCTCTTTCTAGAAACACGCCAGTCCGAGCAACAAACACTTTGTTCTCGGTAGGGTTATAGAAATAATATCCTTTAGTCTCCTTAGGATATCCCACAAACTTACACTTATCCGCTTTAGGCCCGAGCTTGTCTGTTTGTAAACGCTTTACATAGACGTCGCAGCCCCAAATCTTCATAAACGACACTACGGGACGCCTCCCAGTCCATATCTCATATGGCGTCTTCATGACCGATTTGGATGGAACACGGTTAATGGTAAAAACTGTCGTCATTAGAGCATGTCCCCAAAAGGATATCGGAAGATCTGCTTGAGACATCATAGATCGCACCATATCTAATAGAGTGCGATTCCTCCTCTCAGATACACCATTCCATTGTGGTGTTCCGGGTGGAGTGAGCTGGGATACTATCCCACACTCTCTAAGATACTCATCAAACTCTTGGCTTAAGTATTCTCCTCCACGATCCGATCGTAGAGCTTTAATACTCTTGCCAAGTTGCTTCTCTACTTCACTCTTGAATTCTTTGAACAATTCAAAGGATTCGGATTTGGCCTTCATAAGGTATACAAATCCATATCTACTGAAATCATCAGTAAATGTGATGAAGTAGGTATAACCACCTCTGGCAGGCGTGGGGAATGGTCCGCATACATCAGTATGTATGAGTGCCAATAACTCACTAGTCCGCTCGCCTTTCTTATTGAAAGGGGACTTTGTCATTTTTCCTAATAAACAAGATTCACATGTCTCATATGATTCCAAATCAAATGAGTCTAGAAGTCCATCCTTATGGAGTCTAGATATGCGTTTCTCATTTATATGGCCTAAACGACAGTGCCATAGATATGTAGGATTTAAATCATTAGTTTTAATCATTTTAGTATTTATGTTATAGATTGGATTATTTAGATCAAGGATATACAATCCATTAGACAAATGCGCACTACAATAGTGCATACTATCAAAATAAATGGAGCAACACTTGTCCTTTATTGAAATAGAAAAAGCTTTCTCGTCCAAACAAGAAACAGAAATAATGTTTCTGCTCATAGCAGGCACATAAAAGCAATTGTCTAATTCTAAAATAAGTCCAGAAGGCAAAGATAGCTCATAAACGCCTACAGCTAATGCAGCAACCTTTGCTCCATTCCCGACGCGCAAGTCTATCTCCCCTTTTCGCAATCTTCTACTTCTTTTCAAATCCTGCACATTACGACAAATGTGAGAACCACATCCGGTATACAATACCCAGGATGATGAAATAGAAAGATTGACGTCTATAACATAAATACCTGGTGGTGGTGGAATCACTATTCCAAGCTTCTTATCCTCCAGATATTTAGGGCAATTCCTCCTCCAGTGACCCGGCTGGCTGCAGTAGTGACATTCACCTTTAGCCACGCCTCCACTAGGCTTTAGGGCATCCTTGGATTTCGCAACTTTCTTGAGTTTTCCTTTTGAAGTAGATGCAACTGACTTGCTCTTCTTCTTGTGCACCATCATTATGGCTTTGCCCTTGCCTTTATTGATGCTTTGCTCAGCTGTCTTTAGCATGTTCAATAGGTCTGGCAAAGACTTGTTGATCTCATTCATATTATAGTTCATAATGAACTGATTATAACTGTCAGGCAACGATTGCAAGACGAGATCTGTCGCCAAGTCCTGGCCGAGTGGGAACCCCAGTCTCTCAAGGTTCTCTATGTACCCGATCATTCGGAGTACATGAGGGCCTACTGGATTCCCCTCTGCAAGACTACTTTTGAACAATGCTTTAGACACTTCATAGCGCTCATGCCTTGCCTGTTCCTGAAACAATTGTTTCAAGTGTCTGATCATATCATAGGCTTCCATGTTCTCGTGTTGCTTCTGAAGCTCACCAGTCATGGTACAAAGCATGAGACAAGTCACGTCATTAGAATCATCAATATGTTTCTGACGTGCCCTTACTTCCGCTAATAGAGACTCATCTTGTGGTGGGTCTGGAATTGGAGTGTCCAAGACGTACAGCTTCTTTTCTTGCTTGAGGACAATCCTCAAGTTTCTGTACCAGTCAAGGAAATTTGTTCCAGACAGTTTATCCTTCTCAAGGACAGATCGTAGGGATGAACTCGATGCGTTGTTGTTTGCCATTTGGAATTCTACAAAACGAGAAATATGCAATTTAGTATTTTGAACAATTTAACTATATTTAACAATGGCTAGATCATTAAATATAGCTCCCACTATTTTTCTCGGATTAATAGCTCTCACTATTAAAGCGGAAAATATCTTTATACTTTCTAGTGGGTCCAAGATCCCTTTTTCACTTCTTCTTGAGCTTGCTTTGGCAAGTCACCCAAGAATTGGTTATTTAGGTAGGAACCATTCCAATTGCATCCCATGCAACTCTTGGTCCAATTAGGTGAATAAATTTCTTTTATTCTTTATCCAATTGGATAACTCCTAAATGTCATGCCTCTAAGCTCATCAATCCAATTGACTCTTGCCTAGTTGCGTCCAACCTCTTGCTTTCAACATACACGCATTACTAGGTTGCGTCGTCCGCAACACATCATGAAAAATTAAAATCGCCTTGCTTTGGCAAGCCCGAATTTAATAGGCCTTGATCATGAAGGGTGTTTTGGCAAGAGAAGGCAAAACGCAATATTTAATTGAGGGATTTCTTTTAATTTGTTTGGTTGATCTTTATCAACATGGTCTACTTATTTGGATTGGGCTATCCACAATAAAAGACCAACCTTGTTTATTATTATCTTGTTATCGTTTTGCTTGTAGCGCCATACACACAAAATAAATAACAAGGCATGAATAATAAACATCCACAAAAATAAAAAAACGTGGCATGGATATGGCCTCTAGACTAATGATATTATCAAGACAATGATAATATCTAATTGCCCTAAAGTGTCGAGCTCATCTCCATGTGCTCCACCATAGCTGCGCGCCTAGGGATGTCTTTTGGCTCCTTTGGTTCTCCGGTCTTCTTCTCCATGTTCTTGGCTATCATCTAAATATTTCTAATTCTAGCCTAACATCTAGAATAAATAAATAATAAAAGTCTCACTTGTCGAGGAGAAAAAGAACGACTCGCGGGCCGTAAAACTTAATTAATTATTACATTAATTTGATCAGCTAGCAGGCTGTAAACCAAACCACAAAACAATCAACATCCACAATCCTAGGCCATATCCATCCACCATGCAATAAAGCACATAAAACAGTTAAAACCAATTTTTAACGCGCTTGTTTAATTTTAATGAAATTGGGTAACTAGTGCTTCACAACGGTCCAAAGGGTCCAAGCCAACAAGTGGCCCGAACCCTAGGACCGCCGCACGCCTAAGGGGGCCGCGGCCTTGCTTGGCGCGCATGGGAGGGGCGGGCGGCTAGGGTTTCGGCCCTAGTTCCTCCTTCCTTGTTGCCCAAGCAAGGTTGTTTCCATATGGAATTATTTCCATAATTTTGTTTCCATAATTGAAAACCCCTTTTCAATTATGTGCCCATGAACCCTAATTTTTCAAGAACCCAATTATTCACATCCTATGCGATTAAACTCACCAATTCTAACATCCAATGTTAATTTGAGTCTTGTTTGATTGAATCAAATTCAATATTGCATCTACTATGCCAATTTTTCAGTTTTCGCGTAATAAACAATAATACGGTGTATGAACTGAAATCGTAAACACATAATATCATGTTATGCTCTACAACCTGTGGCTCTGATACCATTGTTGGGTTTTGACGTAGGTAACGCAGCGGAATAACAAAAATTTAATCCTACTCAAAGCCCACCAAGGATCACAGGAAGAGACATCATAACATGATTAAGGTCATAGAAGATGTGTACCTTATGATTTGTGAGATCACACGAAGAATGATGTCCTCGTCTCTACGGTTGATCCACGTCTAGAGGTGAGATCTAGATTCTTCCTTCTCCACAAGTGCTAGCTTGAACCCGGAGGAAGAGGGATGAAGATCAAAGCAACAAATCACCAAGGCACAAGGGAGGGGGCGGCCTCTCCTTGCCGTCGGGTAGAGGGGCGGACGGGAGGGCTAGGGTTTCGTCCCTAGCTCTTTTGTCTTGCTCTCTCTTTTGCTCTCTCCCACTCTTTATGTGTTATGTCTAATAATAACTCATCTTGTGGGAAGGAAGCTAGAGCCTCCTTTATATACTCCAACAACTCCTTGTTGTTTCCATAAAAGAGTTTCCTAATTCTAGATGAACTAGAATTATTCCCTTCCTTGCAAATTAGTCCTACTAAGTTTGCAAGGTGTTGCACAATGATCCTTCTATTAATTAATCCATATTAATTAATCCCAAATCTAGCTCTACTCTATTTGACGTGTGACCCCATAGGTTTCTATATAGTTGGTAGTAACTATTACTAACATGGAGCGGTGTCTAGCAACACATCCATGCCACCCAACCAATAGAAATAGTCAGTGATCCCGACAAACCTTTGTGCCCAATATGTCATATTGCATTATCCCTTTGTCTCCATATCCGGATTGGACACGAGACATAAATACTCACACTCGTATATCCAATCCATAGTTCCTCGATCCTGGGAATATGCTTATGCTTGCAGATAACATTAATATCTCCATATTAATTTATCTGAGTCTGGCCAGACATTCAATAAGCCTCATCCCTCGAGTGGCCGTGAATATTTACCCCCATTATGTGGGAGGGACAAATCCTATCTACATCACTACGATCTCTAAGCTTGCTTCCTATCACGCCCGATAGCCACCTTTATGATTACCCAGTTACGGTGTAACGTTTGATAACATCAAAGCGCAATATTTCACAACTAGAGTATCTAGTGACTTCAAGTCCAAGGATTGCAATAATATTAGCACTACGAAAAGCGATTGTGACTTCACATAATCTAATGTATCCTTTTCGTCGCGGGTCAATCCAGTATGCCATTACTCCTAATGCATACCCATGTGTTAGACTTGATATCTCCATATCAATCTACCCACATACTAGTCTATATTTGATTGTCCTATTAATCAATATAATGGAGTAGGGACATTTAAGATAAATAACACAATTTATCTAAGGACTTCATTATATTAAATATCGCCATAAATAATAAATGAATATTCTAGCCAAAACATTGTTCATACTAAATCTACGATTGCCTCTAGGGCATCTATTCCAACACTTCCTAGTTTGAATTTTTTACCTGTAACCATCACTTTGACCCAGTGATTTGAATAGCAAAACGATACAATTTTTTGATAATTTTTTCATGGTGTTGTCGAGTAAAATTTTTACTCTACAAGACCATGCAAAGATCG
Source organism: Linanthus parryae (assembly GCA_023055425.1). Classification (NCBI taxonomy): domain Eukaryota; kingdom Viridiplantae; phylum Streptophyta; class Magnoliopsida; order Ericales; family Polemoniaceae; genus Linanthus; species Linanthus parryae. The sequence goes on from JALGPY010000001.1 coordinate 119,591,031, forward strand.
TCAAATTCTTTCATCGTTTTTCTAACCAAATCACCGATCAAAAAGTGACCCGAAGAGTAGTGATAAAAAACAAAATAGAAAGAACATGGCAAGACAGAGGGAGTAACACTTTCCACGGAGGATCGAACTCGCGACCTCATAAACTGTCTTTCACTGTGCTAAATGGCTTGTACAATTGAATATTCTTTATTACATAAAAGTTTCCCGGCGTTCTTAACCAAAATGTGTTTCTTATATCTATACTTAATATATAAAGGGAATAAGGATTTTGGCGAAGCCTTTTTCACTAGACATTGAATGATCTTCTCAGCAAAAAGAAAAGAAGTTATTGTTGGAGTAAAATTGGAAATCACAAGAAACACATCACTTGATAACTACTTTCGTATAATTTTTAACCCACTAACCCATTAGCTTTCACCCACTATCTTTTAACATTTATCATTTTTTAGTGTGATTTTTTTATCTTTTAATTTTTTTTTTTTTTTGCACACAAAGTGTGTGTGCGCCATGTATTCTAGTTTTCAAAAAGCCCAGTATCCCTCAAAGTTTTGTTTTCTCCTAAAAATACCATAAATTTAAACTTTGACTATTCACATCGTGATTTTTTTTAGAGGAAGATCAACTTCTATTAATGTAAATTTGTGGGATTAGGAGAACCCATTACATCATTCTGAAGAAGTTGCTGGGCCCATGTAGGGTGACTACCTAACCAAAAAAATTTGTTTGGTATCGACAGATCAAACTTCGCAAATCCGTGCGCTACTGAGTTTGACGATCTATGGCTAAAACGAATGAAATTACATCAAAACGTTCAGCTAAACTACGAATATGCTGTTGTAGATAGTGCTTTCTGGACAGGCAGATCTTAGCCACGTGGCGACCATCCAGCACACCATAGTGTGCTCCACACACACTGGATCACCAGCCGCGCTGATCCACGTGGGGGCTGCGAGACAGGGCCCTCGCATACCACCGCACGGGACTTGTAGGGACTTAGTGGTTTGGAGGCTAGAATAAGTCTTGTCGCGTGCGAGCGACAACCAAGCTCGCGCGCGACCCCTAGTAACTGCTTTTGAGAGATTTATGGCACGAGCTCCATAAACCCGGTCAACCCGGTCAACCTCGTAACGGTTCCGGTATACGCGGGTAATAACGGTCCCTATATACGCGGACGAACGTGCCGTTGTGGTTAAGCTAATTAAGCCGCCATTGATGGGCGCATTAACCACACCACAACGGTCACATTATCCGTTATATATATAGGACGTTAACCCTTCCATACAAGGGAAGAACGACCCGAGATACGCGAAAGCCCTGCCGAAATCATGTCTCTCTCTCCTACAGTACTATTGCCTTAATCTCTCCCTACACACAACCCAACACCTCCTGTGTTATTTCTATCCCTTGCTCTTGGTGTACATTGAATTCTCTCTGCAGGATTCTCTCGTACACAGCTGTAAAATATCGCCAACTTTAGAGATATCAACTCTTGCGTCCCTTGTGTTGTTGATTGCATTGATTACTCTTAAAGCTTCCACCTCCGCAACAATCACTACAACAAATACTGCCTCCGTTGACAGCAAAATTTGTCGGTAGATAGCCTAAATTTGTCGGCAGATATTCTACCGACAGAAATTGGTTTGTCGATCCGTAGTCACAATAGCTCCGTCGTTAGAGTGATAGCCGACAAACGTTCTGTTTGTCGGCAGAAAGAGTAAGCAGCGACATAAATTTCTGTCGGTAGTTTCTATCTAGCGACTAACACTGTTTGTCGCATTTCAAACTCCCGACATGCGGGTCGCCATGTTATTGTAGATGGGTGACGACCAGAATTGTCACTAGAAAAGAAGTTTCTCGCTATTTCCACCTTCACAGCGACATGCTTGCTTGTCGCCTTTATTATGAATTTATAAAAAAAAAAATCATAGATGACATGAACTAATTAAAAAAGTGCATATGCATCCACAATCCAAACACAACTTATAAATGCTTAACTGTACTGAAAGTCATACGTAATCAACTTGCCATAAGTTGGCATTTTACATCAAAAGTAAAATGGACTACATAACAAGTGTTTTCCATCAACAACTGAAAGTTCCTGTCCAAGTTCTAGTCTATAACAAAACAGTGTTCGGCTGCCAAAACAGCCGTAATCCACCGGACGTTGTGTCCAGTTCAAAAACTCTAAAGAGTCTTACATATATGAATGTTATAGTTAACAAAAAGAGAAGTATATAGACGCCATGTTATCACATCCAGTGGCTCTTTCCACGCCCTTAACCATACCACCAATAGGCCCAAAAAGCTAGCCTACTCGATTCACAAAATCCTGCAAACAATGATATACAAAAGTAGACATGCTGAAACTGTATAATTAGAACAACAAAAATAACCGTGAAATAGTTTATCGATACACATGAAAAACGCTTGAAAGGCTCTGATACATACCGTAGGCAAGTGATAATTCAAATTTTGAGCACCTATCAAATTTTAGCCACGAGGTTAGAAAGAGCAAACCATGAAATAAAATTTCAGAACCTAACCAAATCAACCCAGAAGCTCGACGATAGAATTTAACTTAGTCATGGACAGGCCAACGTCCCAAAAGGAATATAGAAACTAACATAAGATTTTTGAAGAGATTTAACAAAACTTATTATGGAGATTTTTGCATGGCGATGGGGTTGGGTATTCCTAAATGGGGCATTCCTGAATGCAATTTTACTTCAATGAAAACCTCTCTTAGCAAAGCTTCTTGGTGTTTCATTACAGAGGCTAGATTTAACAGTTCATAGATCCACAATCACATACATCTACTATAGCCAGTCATCTGCAAACAAAGCCTCATCAAATTCTGCAGATCAGTCAGTTTAAACAATTTTGCAACAGATTTGCAGATCCAGGTAAGGTAACATTAAGACCGTCATGCAATTAAGTCAATGATAAATCCAAAAAAATAAGGCAGCTTATATCGGACGCAATCCATTACAAAGTCAAACTCCAAAATGTAAAAATCATGATTTACAGTATCATTCAAACCACGCGAACACTGAATAGGTCTAAACGAACGATCTAAGAACAAGAACGAGTCTACGCACAAACATCAAACAATTTCACTAGATCAGGAAATGCGATCAGATTGGCCAAAAACAACAGCAATAAAACCAGATTAGATACACGAACAACAGATCGAATGAAATAACCGTAAGGATAGAGAGAAATCGGAGAGAATCTAACCATCTCCGTCCTTTTCGAATAGGATGAAGGCCTCCTTGAACTCGGAGATTTGGTCGTCGGTGAGCTGATCGGCCATATTCTTAGGTTATTCTCCGGCGAGACGAGAGAGATCAAGGAGAAGATTGCAGAGATGGAGAGAGAGAGAAGGAGAGATTGAAAATGAGAGAGATGGAGAGCTCTATAAATGGCGTTGTTCCTGCTGAAACGGATCGAGAGGAGTGGTGGGGATTTATAAATAAATGCATTACAGAGACAATAAAGAAAGGGGCTGCTCTCCTCTCACGGCCGTCACACGTCCCTTACGCGGATCCAGATCACTCCTAGAATTCGACGATTGCTTTCTCTTCAGCGATTGCTTTCTCTTCAGCGGCCGACCTAGAATTCGACGGAGCTAATTGTTATGGAAGATTTGAGACTGGTTCAAATCGTGAGAGAGGGTTTCTGAGAGAGTGGTTTCTGAGAGAGGGTTGTAAAGAGATTCGTGGAGAGAGAATTTTAATGTGTGTCTTACTACTATGACTCACAAACTTTTTATTCATTCTTTAATTTTGTTTCCCCCCTCCCACAAATTGTTAGGAGGGAATATTTTCACTTTACCTCTAAAAGTCCTTTAATTTTTAGCGTTGACACCTATGTAAGTCACCAAATATAAAGTTCGTCACCTTATTTATTTGTTCGAGATGGAAACCAAGCGCATAACTTATGCTTGACTAATTTTTCATTAAAAAATATAAACAATCACAATGTTGACAAATAATAGCACATATATCGACAAACATAAATATTGTCGATAAATCATATAACTGCCGACACAGAATTGCTTGTCGATAAGAAAATGGTCGGCACAGGTCAGAATTGTTGTAGTGAATTTTGCGATAGTTTCACTCCAAAGCCAACAGAAGACCTTCCCGTAATGCAAGCGATTTTGCTTCAAATATTGTGGAAGCAGTCGGAAACGGTGAAGCAACGGCGGCTAGTACTTGACCCGAATGGTCTCGTATAACCGCACCTCCTGATGCTTTTCCTTCGCCTGCTAGAAACGCTCCATCCGAGTTAATCTTCACAATATCTCTGTCCGGAGGGTGCCAACACGAGGCCGGAGTGACATCCGCAGAGCCTCTGCCGTGCGCGACAGTAAGCACCCGTGGTTGCTGTTCAACGGCAGCAATGGTAGATATGTAAAGCTCTTCCTATGATATGACTTCTCCATGGAATAGACGGCCATTTCTAGTACTCCAAATACGCCAAAAGATCGTACAAAATGTCACCCGATTCAGTGATAGGGCTAAGATCGAACATGGAATCAAAAACTAAAATCTCCAACAAAAGAGTTGCTAAACACCTCTCCGAAGCGCTTTCATAAGCTTTTCGCGACTTAGCATTCCATGAACAAATGGGTAGCAGTTTCCGGATGCTTATGGCACAACGGACACTCCACTGCAATATCTTTCTTAAATTTTGCAACATTTATCCTAGTAGCGAGTGAATCTTGTGCCGCCCTCCAAACTGTATATATAATTTCGGGCTGAACTTTAGTTTTCCACAAAGCTTTGAGCCACGGCTTAGATGACTTAGAGGACGAAACTGAAGTTTGAGCTAAACGTTTCAGATTGCGAATCAAAGAGTACCCAGTGGCCACCGAGTAAATACCATTCTCTGTATAGTGCCACCTTATCGAATCTCCCGTGGGGGGATGGGGAATATGTACCTTGGTGATCTCGTTAATTGTCACGAGACCAACCGCCTCTAGAGCCGGGGGATCCAAATTCTTATCCTCAAGGATGAATCTGCGACATGTCTGTGCTCAGCAGCCTCCGGCTGAGTAATAGTTTGGAGGCTCGGCTCTCTCTTGAGCCAAGGGTCGCGCGTGATCATAATGCTCCTCCCATCACCTAACTTCCATCTCATGCCACTTCTAATAACTTCGAATGCCGAAAAGATCGACCTCCAAGCATAATACCATGCAAAGATCATCAAATTCTTTCAACCAAACCACCGGGTCAAAGTGACTCGGAGAGTAGTGATAAAAAACAAAGTAAGAAGAACATGGCAGGACAAAGGGAGTAACACTTTCCAAGGAGGATCAAACCCGCGACCTCATGAACAGTCTTTAAATGTGCTAAATGGCTATCACAAATAAAGATTCTTTTTTTTTTTGATGACGTGTGAACCTGTTGGAATAGATGCCCTAGAGGCAATCTAGTTTAGTATGAATTTGTAATTGGCTAGAAATTCATTTATTATTTATTGGATATTTAATATAATGAAGTCCTTAGATTTACAATCGTGTTGTTTATCTTAAATATCCCTAGTCAAGTATAATGATTAAATGGGACAATCATCTATAGACTAGTATGGGGTTGGATTGACATGGAGATATCATGATCCAACACATAGGTGTGCATTACGGAATGTTGCACTGGATTGACCCATTACCGAGAAGGCTACATACACGTTATGTTGAGTCACAAGTGCTTCTCGGGTACAATGGTATTGTCATCCTTAGACTTGAGGTCACTAGATATTCTAGTTGTGGATCATTGTGATCTTGGTAGCGTTAAACGCTACACCGTAACTGGGTAGTTATAAAGGCGTGTACTGGATACAATGAGAAGCAAGCTTAGAGATCGTAGTGGACGTAGAGAGGATTTGCCCCTCCCACATAACGGGAGCAAATATCCTAGGCCACTCGAAGGATAGTGCTTATAGAATGTCTGGCCAGACTCAAATAAATCAATATATGGGATATTGATGTTATTTGCACGAATAAGGCTATTCCATGGATCGAGAAACTAGGGATTGGATATACGAGTGTGACTTGTATGTCTCGTGTCCAATCCGGATATGGAGGCAAAGGGATGAGATAATTACTTGTACAAGGTTGTCTAGATGACTATTCTATTAGTTGGCTAGAATGGATGTTTTGCTAGAAACCGCTCCATATTAGCAAAGAGTTGCTACCAACTAGATAGAACCTATGGGGTCACACGCTATATAGAGTTGTACTAGATTGTGGAATTAATTAATTGGATTAATTAATTAGAAGGATCACTTTGCAAACCCTTGCAAACTTAGTAGGGACTAATTTGCAAGGAAGGGACTAAATTGAACTCTAGTAGGACTAGAATAAGTCCTTTAGGTAGTTGACAAGGAGTTGTTGGACTATATAAAGGACCCTCCTCCTTCCTTCCCTACACACTTATGCTCTAAAGAGAACATAACAAGAGTAGGAGAGAACAAAGGAGAGAGAGAGAGCAAGCAAAGAGGGACGCCGCCCCCCTTGCCGCCGCCCCTTGTCCCCGACGCCACAAAGGGGCCGAACCCCCTTTTTGTGCTTCGTTTTGCGTGATTCCTTCACCCTCCTTTCAATCCGGGCTAGCACCAAGGAGATTGGAGATCTAGGATCAACTCTAGGCGTGGATCAACTATAGAGAACGTGACACTATTCGCGTTTGAAGTCATCAAGGAGAACCCAAAGGTGTGTTTATGATTTCTTACCTTCACTATCGTTATGCATCTAGACTTGTGATCCTTGGAGGGTTTTGCATGGTTGTTTGTTTGATTATGCTTCCGTTTGCGCGATCCATGAATCAAAACCCTACAGTGGTATCAGAGCCACAGGTCATAGAGCATAAACGTAGTTTATGTGTTACATTCTTGTTGTTTTACACCTTAATTTGTTGTTTATCGCGTAAAACAAGACAAATCAAGCATTGGATGCAATTTGTCAAAGAATTAATCATAACAAGACCCAATTATTGCATTGGATGCATGAATTGGTGAGTTTGAGAAATTTTAGGATCTTAGATCTAGGGTTTGGGCATCCTTGGGGAAGAAGGAGTTCTCCCACAACAAGGAAACAACCAAACTTGGGCTCCAAGCAAGGAGGTTGTTTTGGAAACAACCCCACAAGGAGGTTCGGCCCCCTAGGAGACCGCCCCCCTTGCTTGCCGCCCAAGCTTGGCGCCCTAAGGGGCCGGGCGGCCCTAACCCGCGGGCCTAGCTTGCGGGTTTTGGGCCGGGCCGGCCCTAGGGCTTTATGGATCACTCTATTGGGCCCGGGCAATTTGATTGTTGGGCCCATGGACCGTTTTAACCCTAGAAATCCTAAAATCAATTAAAATTGACCAAGCGCGTTAAAATTGGATTTTAACTGTTTATGTGCAAATCGCATGGTGATTGGATATGGCCTTAGGATGTGGTTTGATGTGGATGTTTAATTTTGTGCTTTGGTTTTACGGCCTGCGAGCTGATCAATTAATTGTAATAATTAATTAGGGTTTTATGGCCTGCGTGCCATTTTTTTTCTCAACTTGTGAGATTTATTTTATTTAGTATAGATATTAGCTAGTGCTAGATAAAGTAGATTGTTAGCCAAGATTGGAGAAAAGAAGCCCAAAGCCAAAGAAGCCACAAAAGATGGAGCATGGAGCATGGAGCACACCACATGACTATGAAGGATGGACCAAAAGATCAAGACGCATGGAGATGTGTTTGTTTAGGGTTCATAGATAATTCCATTGGCTTGGAATTATCTTAGTCTAGAAAAGGCCATATCCACATCACGTTTAATTTCTGTTTTGTGGTTGTTTATTTATTGTCTTATTATTTGTGTGGTTGGTGTATGGATGATGCATGCAATTAGGATAATAAGATAATTAGACAACCCGGATCTATTATTTGGAGTTGTGCCCAAACTCAAATAGATAGATTAGTTGATATTGATCAACTAAAATAATTAAAATTGAATTGAAAATCCCTCAAATTTTAAATATTGTGTTCTTGCCTTCTCGTTATTTAAACACTCATTATCATCATTATTCATCAAGATCGTGCGTGCCAAAGCATGGCGACTTGGTTCATAATGATGGAATGCGATGGCACGTAACAATGTGCAATTGTTTAGATAAGAGGTTGAACACAACTAGGCTATTAATTTGATTAAGAAACCTTGAGGCAATCAATTGGGATTATCCATATGGATGGATAAATAAGGAGTTATTTGCCCGATTGAACCAAGAGTTGCATATGGGATGCAATTGGAATTGTTCCTACCTAAGAAGTAATTGAATTATGGGTGACTTGCCAAAGCAAGCTCATAAGGAGATGAAAAAGATGGATCTTGGCCCACTAGAAAATATAAGGATATTTTCCGCATTAATATCTTGAGGGTTATTAATCCGTAGTAAAATAGTGGGAGCTATATTTAATAAACTAGCCATTATTAAATATAGTCAAAAATTCACAAATACTAAAACTTGCGTATTTTCCTTTTTGTAGAATTCCAAATGGCAAACAACTCATCGAGTTCACAACATTCCCTACGATCTGTCCTTGAGAAGGACAAGCTCTCAGGAACCAACTTTCTCGATTGGTACAGAAACTTGAGAATTGTTCTCAAGCAAGAGAAGAAGCTGTACGCAATAGAGGAGCATGTTCCTGAAGGTCCAGAGAATCAGACACCTGCTGCCTTAAAGGCGTATCAAAAGCGTGTTGATGACGCTAATGATGCGGCCTGCCTAATGCTTTGCACCATGACCTCTGAGCTTCAGAAGCAACATGAGAACATGAATGCTGTCGATATGATCGAACATCTAAAGCAGCTCTTCCAAGAGCAGGCGAGGGTAGAGAGGTATGAGGTCTCAAAGGCACTGTTCAAATGTCATCTAGCAGAAGGGAACCCGGTGGGACCCCATGTACTCCGAAAAATCGGGTACTTGGAGAATCTCGCCCGGCTTGGGTTCCCGGTCGGCCAAGAGTTGGCAACCGATCTCGTGTTGCAATCGTTGCCCGAGAGTTATGGACAGTTCATTATGAACTATAACATGAACGAGATCGTTAAACCACTGCCAGATTTGCTCAACATGTTGAGGACGGCTGAACAGAGCATCAACAAGGGTAAGGACAAGGCCATTATGATGGTGCATAAAGGAAAGGGCAAAAAGTTTGCATCTTCCTCCAAGGGCAAAGGCAAGTCAGTTGCTAAGTCCAAGGAACAAGCCCTTAAGCCTGTTGGTGCCATTGCCAAGGTCGTGACTAAGGGTGAATGTCACTACTGTAGTCAACCTGGACACTGGGGTAGGAACTGCCCAAAATATCTGGAGGACAAGAGGCTTGGAATAGTGATTCCACCACCACCAGGTATTTTTGTTGTAGATGTCAATTTAACTGTCTCTACATCATGGGTATTAGATACTGGATGTGGATCTCATATTTGTCGAAATATGCAGGATCTAAAGAGAAGTAAAAGATTGGCTAAAGGGGAGGTAGATCTACGCGTTGGGAATGGAGCAAAGGTTGCTGCGTTGGCCATAGGCGTTTGCGAGCTATCTCTGCCTTCAGGATTAGTTTTAGAATTAAATAATTGCTATTTTGTGCCTGCTATGAGCAGAAACATTATTTCTATTTCTTGTTTGGACAAGGAAGGTTTTATTATTTCAATAAAGAACAATTGTTGTTCCTTTTATTTGAATAATATTCACTATTTTAGTGCGCAATTATTTAATGGACTTTATGTCCTTGATCTAAGTAATCCTGTCTACAACATTAATACCAAGCGGATTAAAATAAATGATTTAAATCCTGCTTATTTATGGCATTGTCGTTTAGGCCACATAAATGAGAAACGTGTATCTAGACTCCATAAGGATGGATTGCTAGACTCATTTGATTTTGAATCATATGAGACATGTGAGGCTTGTTTATTGGGAAAAATGACAAAGTCCCCTTTCAATAAGAAAGGTGAGAGGACTAGTGAGCAATTGGCGCTCATACATACCGATGTGTGTGGGCCATTTGCCACGCCTGCCAGGGGTGGTTATGTCTACTTCATTACGTTTACTGATGATTACAGTAGATATGGATTTGTATACCTTATGAGGGCAAAATCCGAATCCTTTGAAGTGTTCAAAGAATTCAAGAATGAAGTAGAGAAGCAACTTGGCAAAAGTATCAAGGCCCCTACGATCGGATCGTGGAGGAGAATACTTGAGCCAAGAGTTTGACGACTATCTTAGAGAGTGTGGGATCGTGTCCCAACTCACTCCACCCGGAACGCCACAATGGAATGGCGTGTCCAAGAGGAGGAATCGAACCCTATTGGATATGGTTCGGTCTATGATGTGTCAAACCGATCTTCCATTATCATTTTGGGGCTACGCTCTATTAAGTGCAGCTTTTACCATTAACCGTGTTCCATCTAAATCAGTCATGAAGACACCATATGAGATGTGGAGTGGGAGGCGTCCCACACTGTCGTTCATGAGGATTTGGGGCTGCGATGTCTATGTAAAACGTTTACAATCAGACAAGCTAGGGCCTAAATCGGATAAGTGTAAATTTGTGGGGTACCCTAAGGAAACTAAGGGATACTACTTCTACAATCCAACCGAGAACAAAGTGTTTGTTGCTCGGACCGGCGTGTTTCTAGAAAGAGAGTTTGTCTCTAAAGAAGCAAGTGGGAGGAATGTAGAACTTGAAGAAGTTCAAGAAACACAAATCACTGAACCGATTATGGAACATGAACAGGAATCACAAGCAGTTGTGGATCCACCTGTTCAGGTAACACAAGAGCTTCGTAGATCTAGTAGAGTGCGCCAGGAACCCGAGAGGTACGGACTTCTCGTAACTGATTCCGGTGACACGATGCTCATAGATGATGAGCCTACTACCTATGAGGAGGCCATGAATGGCCCAGACTCGCAGAAGTGGCTTGACGCCATGAGATCCGAGATGGAATCCATGTATACCAACAAAGTATGGACTTTGGTGGAACCACCTGATGGGGCGCGGCCCATAGGGTGCAAGTGGGTCTTCAAGAAGAAGATCGACATGGATGGTAATGTGATTACCTATAAGGGCCGATTGGTGGCTAAAGGATTCAGACAGATTCATGGTATTGACTATGATGAAACCTTTTCACCAGTCGCTATGACCAAATCCATCCGAATCCTACTTGCGATTGCAGCATACTACGACTATGAGATTTGGCAGATGGATGTCAAAACAGCATTCCTTTATGGGAATCTCCTCGAGGACGTGTATATGATACAGCCGGAGGGTTTTGAGGATCCAAAGCAAGCCAACAAAGTCTGTAAGCTGCAACGATCCATTTATGGATTGAAGCAAGCTTCTAGGAGTTGGAATCGACGTTTTGATGAAGTGGTCAAAGAGTTTGGCTTCATCAGAAACGAAGATGAGTCTTGTGTCTACAAGAAGGTTAGTGGGAGCTCTGTAGCTTTTCTGGTCTTGTATGTGGATGACATACTACTCATTGGAAACGACGTTCCCATGCTGCAATCTGTGAAAGATTGGCTAGGAAAGTGTTTCTCAATGAAGGACTTAGGGGAAGCAGCCTATATACTCGGTATAAAGATCTATAGAGATAGATCTAAGAGGTTGCTAGGCCTAAGTCAAAGTACATATATTGACAAGGTGTTGAAACGGTTCAACATGCAAGACTCCAAGAAGGGATTCTTGCCCATGTCACATGGAATCACTCTTTCGAAGAGTGGATGTCCTTCCAATGAGATTGAGAAGGAACGCATGAGTAGGATTCCCTATGCCTCGGCCATAGGATCCATCATGTACGCCATGTTATGTACTAGACCAGATGTGTCATATGCCTTGAGTATGACAAGCAGATACCAATCCAATCCAGGTGAGAGTCACTGGATTGCTGTCAAGAATATCCTAAAGTACTTGAGAAGAACTAAGGATGCTTTCTTGATGTTTGGCGGTGAGGAAGAGTTGCGTGTAAGGGGTTACACTGATGCAAGCTTCCAAACCGATAGAGATGACTTTAGATCACAGTCGGGATATGTGTTTTGCCTGAATGGAGCAGCGGTGAGCTGGAAGAGTTCCAAGCAAGAGACGGTAGCTGATTCTACAACAGAGGCTGAGTACATTGCTGCAAATGGCGCAGCAAAGGAGGCTGTTTGGATCAGAAAGTTTGTTTCTGAACTTGGTGTGGTCCCTAGCATTGCGGATCCAGTGGAGTTGTTCTGTGACAACACTGGGGCGATCGCGCAATCAAAGGAACCAAGATCGCACCAGAAGTCCAAGCACGTGCTCAGGAAGTTTCATCTGATTCGAGATATTATCGATAGAGGAGACGTTCGGATATGCAAGATTCCTACAGATGATAATCTGTCAGACCCGCTTACAAAGCCTCTCACGCAGTGGAAGCATGAAGGGCACACTAGGAGTATGGGCATACGAGATGCGCCAGATTGGCTCTAGTGCAAGTGGGAGACTGTTGGAATAGATTCCCTAGAGGCAATCTAGTTTAGTATGAATTTGTAATTGGCTAGAAATTCATTTATTATTTATTGGATATTTAATATAATGAAGTCCTTAGATTTACAATCGTGTTGTTTATCTTAAATATCCCTAGTCAAGTATAATGATTAAATGGGACAATCATCTATAGACTAGTATGGGGTTGGATTGATATGGAGATATCATGATCCAACACATAGGTGTGCATTACGGAATGTTGCACTGGATTGACCCATTACCGAGAAGGCTACATACACGTTATGTTGAGTCACAAGTGCTTCTCGGGTACAATGGTATTGTCATCCTTAGACTTGAGGTCACTAGATATTCTAGTTGTGGATCATTGTGATCTTGGTAGCGTTAAACGCTACACCGTAACTGGGTAGTTATAAAGGCGTGTACTGGATACAATGAGAAGCAAGCTTAGAGATCGTAGTGGACGTAGAGAGGATTTGCCCCTCCCACATAACGGGAGCAAATATCCTAGGCCACTCGAAGGATAGTGCTTATAGAATGTCTGGCCAGACTCAAATAAATCAATATATGGGATATTGATGTTATTTGCACGCATAAGGCTATTCCATGGATCGAGAAACTAGGGATTGGATATACGAGTGTGACTTGTATGTCTCGTGTCCAATCCGGATATGGAGGCAAAGGGATGAGACAATTACTTGTACAAGGTTGTCTAGATGACTATTCTATTAGTTGGCTAGAATGGATGTTTTGCTAGAAACCGCTCCATATTAGCAAAGAGTTGCTACCAACTAGATAGAACCTATGGGGTCACACGCTATATAGAGTTGTACTAGATTGTGGAATTAATTAATTGGATTAATTAATTAGAAGGATCACTTTGCAAACCCTTGCAAACTTAGTAGGGACTAATTTGCAAGGAAGGGACTAAATTGAACTCTAGTAGGACTAGAATAAGTCCTTTAGGTAGTTGACAAGGAGTTGTTGGACTATATAAAGGACCCTCCTCCTTCCTTCCCTACACACTTATGCTCTAGAGAGAACATAACAAGAGTAGGAGAGAACAAAGGAGAGAGAGAGAGCAAGCAAAGAGGGACGCCGCCCCCCTTGCCGCCGCCCCTTGTCCCCGACGCCACAAAGGGGCCGAACCCCCTTTTTGTGCTTCGTTTTGCGTGATTCCTTCACCCTCCTTTCAATCCGGGCTAGCACCAAGGAGATTGGAGATCTAGGATCAACTCTAGGCGTGGATCAACTATAGAGAACGTGACACTATTCGCGTTTGAAGTCATCAAGGAGAACCCAAAGGTGTGTTTATGATTTCTTACCTTCACTATCGTTATGCATCTAGACTTGTGATCCTTGTAGGGTTTTGCATGGTTGTTTGTTTGATTATGCTTCCGTTTGCGCGATCCATGAATCAAAACCCTACAGAACCCGCATCCACTACCCTTCGGGTACGCACTGGGTAAACCCCGCTCTAGTGCAATAGCCTACAAACCACACTAGAGAGGCAAACCAGCCTGAGAAAACCCGGGCTGACACGCTCGCAGTTGAGAAGGCCAATAGACTGCCCTTGAGTTGCCCCAAGGTTTGAACTCAATACCTCAAGGCAAATGCCAAAAGTCTTAAGAATGCTCACCCGACCAACTCAACTACCCCGAAGGGTTATGATTCTTTATTACATGATAGGTTGTCGATGTTCTTAACCAAAATGTGTTTCTTATATTTCTAGAAAGCCTATTATCCCTCAAAGTTATGTTTTCTTCCAAAAATACCTTAAATTTAAACTTTGACTATTCACATCGTGATTTTTTTGAAAGAGCATCTTCAAAATTATAAAATGAATTATGTTTTTTAAATGAGTAAATTCCATTTCTCAACGCCCACAAAGGGGTAGTTTACATTTACTACTACCCGTGTGTTTTGGTAATTAGGCAGTCTCTACTTTCAATGTTTGCTAATTGACATGAAAGACCCTTAATTTGTGTCAAAATATTTACAAATTACACATTTCTGTTAACATCCGTAAAGTAGATGTGAGGTGGCAGTGGGTTACATCCTTTGGTGCTTATTTCATGTCCATATTGCCCTTAAAACAGTTGAAATGTCCCTTTTAACCTATTAGTTTTTATTTAACCTATTAGTCACCTATATATTACCAACTACCAAGTGTGTATTCGAACTACTTTTTGATGACATTTTTACCCTCATTAGATACCCATAAACACACCCTCTCTAACCCACAATCCACTCCATTTTCACCGAGTTGGCTTCCAACTATATTTCCCCACCCTCTTCTCTCATTTATTTCACACTTTAATTATTATAGTAGTTTATTAGTTTATGAAAGGGGGGTATACAGATGCATATGCAGCACAGATACTCTAGAAGGGGGGGGTGAATAGAGTATGTCAACTTTTTGCAGAACTTGAGGAGGAAAAGAGTTTTAGTTCAAGTGCAAAGGAGTTCAAGGCCTTGAACACAAATTCAAGCCTTTGGAATAAATTACAGTTTGCAATAAAACAGACAAGTCCTTTTCAAGGCCTTGAAAAGAGTTTCAAACCCTTGATAAATAGACAAGTTTGAATGCTGTAAAAATTGTGAATGTGAATGAACTGTAAATGCAAGAGACAAAGGATTTTTAGAGTTCAGTCCACTTGGACCTACGTCTCTACCTCAGGGATCTTTTCCCTGCAGGATTTTCAACTCAATTCTTATTAATCAAAAGCTAAGCCCTAGATCTCAAGCACAGAGAATTGCCTTACTCTGTTACAGCTTATGGTTCTCCCTAACCTATCTATTACCTGCTCTAGCTAACTGACTAACTAAGAATTCTATATTGTTCACTTTGAAAAATCCTTGAGAATGAAGTATATAAGTATTACAGAAATGATCTACCAATAAAGCACAATACAGAAGAACACTAGAGTGTAGAACTGCAGTAAAGAATGCAGTGAATTTCTGTCAGTTGGATTGTGAGACTGATGAACTTATTTGATGCTTGTCAATCCGGAATTTTGTCTCTCTTTTTTCCCGTTGAGTGTTGTATCTTGTTGCTTCAAAATGAGCTCCATTTATACTGTTTGAAGCTCTGCAAATCTTCCCAGATTTTCAGCAACAACTTCCTATTTTGTAGGCAACAAACTTTGACTCTCTTAACAGCTCTCTCCAACGGATAGTTGATCACAATCTTCAGAGGTATTGTTGTGATCTTGTATTTAAACACTATGAGAAGCTTTCATAAGTCTATGATTGATCACAGGATCATCTCCACTAAGTGACTTCCTTCCTGCAAAAGTCAGATATGGAAACAAATCCTGCATATATAGGAAATAAAATTTCCCTGCAAAACTGAGTCAAAATTATGGATTAAAACATGTTAGATATATCAAACCAGTTTGTAACCAAAGGGTCTGAAGTATGAGATGTTTGGGTTTCTCCCTTTGAAGAGTTCATAGGTGGTTTTCTTCAAGATAGGTCTGATCAAGCACCTGTTCATAATATAATTTGCTGTATTCACAGCTTCTGCCCAGTAATGTTTTGGCAACTTATTTTCTAGAAGCATTTTCCTTGACATGTCTTCAAGAGTCATGTTCTTTCTTTCAACAACTCCATTCTGTTGAGGAGTTCTAGGAGCAGAGAAATTGTGAGAGATACCATGCTTAGCACAGAACAAATCAAATTCTAATTGATCAAACTCTCTACTATGATCACTTCTAATTGAAGCAATGGGTAGGTTTTTCATGTTTTGAAGTTCTTTGCAAAGCTTTGAAAATTCAGAGAGGGCTTCAGATTTTTCTTTCAGAAAAATAACCCAAGTATATCTAGAATAATCATCTACAATAACTAGCATATACCTCTTACATTTTGGAGTTGGTGTCTTCATAGGACCACACAAATCCATGTGAATTAGTTTAATGGGTCTTAAATTGCTTACAAACTTCTTTGGTTTGAATGAGCTTCTGGTCTGCTTACCTTGAGCACAAGATTTGAAAACTTCATATTCTTTTAACTTGATAGATGGTAATCCTCTTACCAGGTCTTTGGAGATCAATTTGTTCAAGGTATGCAAGATAATGTGACCAAGCTTTATGTGTCAAACCCTTGAGTCCTCTTTCAATTCCTTGAGACACTTTAAGCTCTTACCTGCAACTTTGTTAGTCTGAAAGGTATAAACATTTTTTGATCAAGAGGTTGTGAGAATGCAATTGCCTGATTTCTCATTTTGCACCACACACTTCTCTTTATCAAAGATAACCTTATTACCATTATCACAAAGATGAGATACACTAAGCAAGTTAAATTTCAAACAATCAACTAGATATACATCATAAATAGAATTTTCAGAATCTGTACCAAATTTACCAATACCAAGAATGTTGAATTTGTCTTTGTCACCAAGAGTAATTGAACCTTCAGATTGCTCTTTTAATTCTGAGAATAGAGATCTCTTTCCACTCATGTGTCTTCAGCAACCAATGTCCATAAACCACTTCTGTTCTTTGATGTTGGTGACAACCTGCAAACACCAATCACTGCCTTACCCAGCTGTTAGATCAAGTGTGGAATTTGGACTCATACTCAGATTCAACCATGTTAGGTGGTCTGATCCCTTTAGGAACCCAAATCTGTCTGACTTGTACTTTAAGTTGAAATGGAAATGTGTTCCTCATTATATGAGGGTCTGTTCTTCTGAAAGGATAAGTCATCTTCATATGACCAATTTTCTTACAGAAATGACACTTAGGAGAATTTTTGCTTCCTGCTTTCACAAATCTGGTATTGCTATTTCTTGGAAAACTTGGATTGTATCCAATAACAGTTTTATGAACAGACTTTGAACTTCTTCCAAGAATCAAGTTCAAAGCTTGACTTTGACTAATTCAGATTCTTGAATTTTCTCAGCAAGAGTAGTCTTTTGTTTATCTAATTTATCAACCTGATGTTTCAGATTAACAAGGCTGTTACTCAGTAAAGAGTTCTCAGTGACTACCTCCTTGACAGTGTTTTCAACGATTTGAAACTGGTTTTCAAGGCCTTGAAATCACTTTCAATTTCTTCTGAGAGATTTTAAGATTCTGATTTAGACAAACAAGTTGTAAATTCTCTTTTGCTTGCTAATGAACTTTTTCTTTCAAAAGTCCAATCTCTTTCAGATAATCTTCTTCATTTAAAATCATTGTTCTAAGATAATCTGAAAGAGCATCTTTTGGTTTTAAATCAGACATTTTAGCATTACATCAATGTTATTTTCAGAACTTTCATCATGCTTGGCCATGAATCATAGGTTGGCATTTTCTTCTTCAGATTCTGATTCACTTGAGCTATCTGAATCACTCCATGAAGCTATCATAGCTTTCTTTCTCCTGTCATGATCTTTATTCTGAAAGTTCTTGCTTTTCTTGTGTGGACAATCTCTTATCAAATGTCCTGCATCACCACACTCATAGCAGTTCATGACTTTGGATTTATTTTGTGAAGAAGACTTACCTTTGTAGTCCTTGCTACTGGATGATCTGTTTCTTTCTCTGTTGAATTCTTTGTTTCCAAAGTTTTTATTCATCTTGAGAATTCTGATCAAGGCTTAGGAAATCAATGCAAAAGGATCTTCATCATCATCATCTTCAGTTCTAAGGCTTTGGATTTTCTCATTCTCTTTGGCCTTGAGTGATAAGTTCTTGACACCTTCGGGTAACTCTTCATCAGCTTCATTCATGGATATTTCATGTGTCAGGAGCTTCCCTTATAGGTCATCAAGTTGTAATAATGAAAGATCTTGAGCGTCTTCAATGGCTGTTGTCTTTGGTTCCCATTTGGTCTTTGGAAGACTTCTCAGTATCTTCCTCACCTTTTCTTCATTGGAAATATGTTTTCCAAAGAATCAAGGTTGTTAAAAATGTTTGTGAACCTCTTGAACATCTCTCTGATTGACTCATATGCATTCATTTTGAACATCTCATATTGCCTGAGATAGATGTTGATCTTGGTTTGCTTGACTTGACTAGTTCCTTCAAATGTCACAACAATCTTATCCCAGATTTCTTTGGCAGTCTTGCAACCTGAAATTTTGTTGAATTCATTTGTACTCAAAGCACAATACAAGATGTTAATAGCTTTGTAATTCTTAGAAAATTGTTCTAATTCAGAATAAGAGAGTGTTCAGATTTGGGAGTTTTGATCCCATCTTTCTTTGTGAAGAAAGTGTGAGGTCCATTCTGAATAATGGTCCAAAGCTCTATGTCTTGATCAATGATGAACATCTTCATTAGGGCTTTCCAGTGAGCAAAGTTTTCTCCACAAAATAGAGGAGGTCTGTTAGAAGCTCTTCCCTGTGAGAAACCACCATCACCTGCAGTACTCATGATCACCAGATGGTTAAATCTTATACAGTGATACAAGCTTTGATACCGATTGAAAGGGGAGTATGCAGATGAATATGCAGCACAGATACTCTAGAAGGGGGGTTTAATAGAGTATGCCAACTTTTTGAAAAACTTGAGGAGGAAAAGAGTGTCAAAATATTTACAAATTACACCTTTCTGTTAGGCAGTCTCTACCTTCAACGCCAACAAAAGGGGTGGTTTACATTTACTACTACCCTTGTGTTTTGGTAATTAGGCAGTCTCTACCTTCAATGTTTGCTAATTGACATGAAAGGCCCTTCATTTGTGTCAAAATATTTACAAATTACACCTTTCTGTTAACATCCATTAAGTGGATGTGAGGTGGCAGTGGGTTACATCCTTTGGTTCTTATTTCATGTCCATATTGCCCTTAAAACAGTTGAAATTTCCCTTTTAACCTATTAGTTTTATTTAATCTATTAGTCACCTATATATTACCAACTACCAAGTGTGTATTCGAACTACTTTTTGATGACATTTTTACCCTCATTAGATACCCATAAACACACCCTCTCTAACCCTCAATCCACTCCATTTTCACCGAGTTGGCTTCCAACTATATTTCCCCACCCTCTTCTCTCATTTATTTCACACTTTCATTATTATAGTAGTTTATTAGTTTATGAAAGGGGGGTATGCAGATGCATATGCAGCACAGATACTCTAGAAGGGGTGGGGGGGGTTTAATAGAGTATGTCAACTTTTTGCAGAACTTGAGGAGGAAAAGAGTTTTAATTCAAGTGCAAAGGAGTTCAAGGCCTTGAACACAAATTCAAGCCTTTGGAATAAATTACAGTTTGCAATAAAACAGACAAGTCCTTTTCAAGGCCTTGAAAAGAGTTTCAAACCCTTGATCAATAGACAAGTTTGAATGCTGTAAAAATTGTGAATGTGAATGAACTGTAAATGCAAGAGAGAAAGGATTTATAGAGTTCAGTCCACTTGGACCTACGTCTCTACCTCAGGGATCTTTTCCCTGCAGGATTTTCAACTCAATTCTTCTTACTACCTATATAAAAGAAGTTATGGCCACATTGCGTGGCAGTGGTGGCCCAATCATGTGCTGCCAATTCGGACAAAGTGCCAGCGAAATGCCAGCGAAATAGTGACGTGTAGAAAAGGTCGGTTATGCCCTTGCTGATACGAAACAAGTACGCTGTGGTTGAAGGGCGGTATGGTCATTTGGGATCTTCTTTGCCTGGTTTGTGTGTCCTTCCCTCACGCGGCTTCGAAGAGAAGCCGTTCCACTGGTTTCTAGAGAGCTCTGATCTCTCTCTCTCCAGACACAAAGAAGAGAGAGAAGGCGGTGGCGGTTGCCACTGTTGTTGTCATCGACCCACAGATATGCCGCCACTGTTGTGGTAGCGGAGACTTATGGCCGTCGATTCGACCGAAGCCGGTCTCTCTCTCCTCTTCGCTTGGAAATTTTGCTCGTCGCTTCTGAGAGAAGCTCCTACTGGTGCATGTCCAGATCCGCTTCTCGTCGCCCTGGGGTGATGCCTATTGCGGTGGTAACTCGCCTGCGGGGATTGCGATTGTCACTGACCTCTGACGGCGGTGACTAGCGGTGGTGATGGTGAGTGAAAACTCCGACTGGTTGTGCGAAGGAGACTGTTGATTTGAAATCGGTGAAGGAAACATCCATGACTGGTTTTCACGGTGACCGTTTGGCCTTCTATTTGCTGGGTTTTTGGAAGGATTGGTCCGACATCAGCGACATGGGTGAGTGATCTGTTTGTCTACACGCTCAAATTTTTGCCTTTATTTTGTTCAATGTAGCTTTGTTTTTGTTCAAATTGAGTAGGTCTCTATCTAAGCTATGAATGCTACAGAAGAACTTTAGCAAAAAGCACAATTTAATAACCACGGAGGGTACTCTCCAAGATATGTTTTCACTGATTCACTGTTCTATTAATCTCTGCAGAATTTAATCCCTGTAATGTGGTTTTCGGAGATCACCTCGGACTTATACAGATGTCCCGATGAAATAGATACCAGAAAGGTAATTTCTTAGCCACTCTCTTCACTAATATTGTGCTTGAAGGCCTTGTTTGAGCTGTTTTGTGTGCATTCTGCAGCAGCGATAGTCGAGTTTCTTCAAGTGGGCTGCTTCAAATGGGGCCTTTAATTAGTGGGAATGCTGCTTTTATCTTGTGTAGCCTGGGAATGAGATGCAATTGTTCATTTTCCTGGTAAGACACAGTCAAGTGATTCAGTTATATTTTGATGTTAACTTTGTTAATTAAAGTTTCTTTTTATCAGCTTTCGCATAAAATGTTGTTAAATCGGTGCAATGTATTTCACCATGATTCACTTGGTTTTGTCCACAATGTTGTTTCCTGCTTCCCTCTTTCTTGAGAGGAGTCATAATTACGATAAGGCTGTGATGATAGCTTAAGGTTAGAACTGGAATCCCATATTGGCGTGGCAACCTGGAGGGAGCCTCATCTCTCCCTGTTGCAGCGCTCCACCTATGGTCTGCTATTTTTTCGATTCATGTTCTTTGATTTCATTTTTTATTTTGCCGATTTTGATCTACTAATCGAAACTGCATCTTCTTCAATTAGTTTATTCTGCTCTTTTTTATTTGGTTCTCTTTGATTGCAAACATGCGTTCTTTCAGTATAGGCCGCCCATCTTTCTGCTCTGATTTGCAGAAGCGATTTGTTGCCCAGGTTAGTCTATTCTACTCTTCTTTGATAACCTAAAGAAAATTTATTTATTTTGTGTTAAATCTCCTAACAAATAGCTCACTCTCACTGTTATGAAGTTTGACAGGTCAAAATTCAGGTTATGAATTTTTATAGTTTGGTTCCTAGCGGTACGACTGAATTTAATTTTTGAATTTTTGTTCATCTGCTGAACTTGATATATTAAGCTCTTCTAAAACGAAATGAAATTAGGGATTATAAAAAGGTGGAAAACCAAGTTGGTCACACTGTAGGTTTTCTTCAATTTCAACAGGATGCTTCTGTTTCCGTTATTTTTAAAGATTATACAATACGTTTGAGATACTAGGAAGTGCAACAACGATGTTTTCCTTCACCTTATGCATAGAGGACAAAATATTACCTCAGTTAGAAGTTGGGCTTCTTCGGAAGGTGATACACGTGGCTGCCTTGGTGCTGGCATCTCCAGATGGTATATCCAGAAGGGCGCCTCCCTACCCTTTTATCTCAGTATAAATTTTGGATTTGAAGTATGGCTCTATAGGCAGAAAAAGATTGAATGGTTAGGTTAATCCTCTTTGCACACTCTTAACTTGACTTTCATCTAGCCGAACGAGCTGAATGAGGGAGCTTATATGCATCGTGATTTTTATATCCCCAAATTCGGTATTAGATGTGGAAAATTCATTTCATTGTCGCTTTATTTTGGTTCAGTGCTTTGTCCTCCAGCAGCTATATAGCTTAATATGACGTTGCATATTCGCCAAACTTATTGAATACTGTGATTTTGAGTGATCTATATTTGAAAGTGATAACTCCCCCATGATTTGTTTTGATAAATTCACAAGATAGGCTTCTTGGACATGTTTCTTACTCATTCTTTTGTTTCTCCAGGGTTTGTTGATTTCCTTGGGAGTTAGCCAATAAGTTGTCGCTTCCAAGGAAGCTCTCTTTCCTTCTTGTGTTGCAGATCTAACAAATAATACTTGAAGGCTGAATCTAGCTACGCTTCTCTGCCGATTCCCGTAATGGTTGACACTATCCCTCACTCCAGTTAAAACAAACTACATATCTGGCTTAATCTCTTGTGTTTTAGTTTGTGAAGATGAAGGCATATCTGTTTAGCACAAGGTACAAATGAGCAATGGGTTATACTGTGAAGTATGGCAATCGGTACATAGCTACTCCAATTAGATATCATTATATGGATCGATTGAAGCGTCATTTAGATAGTGGTGTGACTCTTATAAAGTCTACAATCGAACATTACCATCTTCAATTCTTGATCAACGATATTACTGTTTTCAGAATAGAAATCATCCTGTCATCATTTTTCAGAACTTCTGGTCTTATTAATCCTGCTTTCAGTTTTCGATTGGAATCCGATTTCCTGATGAGAGATATGGCACATGCAAGGTTGATTGTAGAGAGATGAAGGCGGCCTAAATTGACTGTATTGGGCTTTTCTGAGAAGATCCTTCGGTTCCTCGTCTTCAAGTACATGGCCTTCCTCTCTTTTCCTTCTACTCTATTACTTAGTGTTCGCATGTTTTGATTTTTGAACTAATTTCTCTTTTTTCTGTGCAGTATTCGTATTTTTCATCAACTGTCTGATGATGTGTTCATAGCCCTACTTCCTTCCTTTATGGTGCTTCTACGTTACAAGCCTGATTTCCTGCCTGTTCTTCCCTGACCCTATTGATTTCTGATTATGTAAGTTTTTAATTCCAATGTTATTTCAATTGTTTTTCTTTGATGAAGCTCTGGTTTTTATGTTGATGATTTGAGAAGATCTCTTCATCATTGAGGCAACTGATTATTAGAAAGAGCATATTTTCATTGAAAATCTAAAATCCATTCACTGAATAGGGTTTCACCAGATTATCTCCTATTTGGTTTACAGGTATTGCCTTCAGGAACCAGTATATGTGCTGACTTATTACTATTGATTTGCTCAGTAATTGGGTTGGTACTATTGTGTTTGCTGCAAATCTTTAATTGCCGTAATACCGACTGCAGAATATGAAAGAAAAATAATATGCAAGAATTTATGAACTGATCTTTATGCACTGTAACATCGTTTTCCTATTTATGTGATGTAGATTTTTTATGCATAATCGTTTCTTGTATCTGTGTAACTATCTATGAGACTGAAATTCTAACCCTGGATCTTCAAGGGTCACGGGCAGATGGAGGTAGACTTTGTACGACCCTGTATGTCCAGACCCCAAATTTGCACAAGATGTAAAGTGAAATTTCCTAAAATCACGCATTCCTCACATATCAGCGCATTGGCATTTTTTAGTATTGATTAGAGGACTCCTGAATACTACCTAAGAAATAGATGCACTGCATTTTACACGACAATTGGACTTGGTTACATGCTTCGATTTAGAACAAGAATGGTAATTTGGAACTTGTGAATTTTGCTGAGAACTGAAACAAAAAAGAACCCAAGAATATATTTAGTTGTTGTGTACAATGTTGTTGGTTCTGATCTGCAGGTTGTTAGTAGATGATACAAAATTAATGTATGTTTTACTACTGTTTTATACATAACAGGTCATGGGGACCTAATATCTCGAGTTTAATTCCTAGAAGGTGAATCTTAGCTGCACGGGGATTCATTTTCTTTGAACATCTCGAGTATACAGCATAGTTTTGCTGAGCACTTTTATGACAGATATTACTCGTCGTATTATTTTTGCTTTGTTTGTAGGTGCTGGTTCTGAGTGGGTTTTGGTCATCTTAGTTTCACGGTGAAGGCTGTGAGGATAGCTTTCTGAAGCTTGCAATTTAGATTTTGATTTGATTTCTTATCTTGCCGGGGTAATTCGGAGGGATGACGATCTCTCATTTTTGCAGCCATGTCTGTGTCAGCGTAGTCTTCTTTCGTTAAAATATCCGAGCCTTTTTAATTGTTCCGCTTCTTGAGGATGGTCATATGGCTTGCGTGTATGGTCTGGCAACTCCGAGGTTTACTGTTTTGGTCACTGTATTTGTAGGTGCTGGTTCTGATTGGGTTATGTCCATCTTAATTTCTCGGTGAAGGCTGTGATGATTGCTTTCTGAAGCTTGCAATTTAGACTGTGATATGATTTCTTATCTTGGCGGGGCAATTCGGAGGGATGATGATCTCTCCGTTTCGTATCCATGTTTGTGTCAGCGCAGTCTTTTTGCGTTAAAAGATCTGAGCCTTTTTTAATCCTGCACTTTTAAGAGGTGAGAGGATTACATGCGAGTCTTTTGTTTGTTTGTTACGTTAAAATTGGGATGTTTGATGAAATGCAACAGGAACCAACCAGAATGGGTAATCGGTCTTTGATATATTAACTGGAAGTAGGTAGTTTCTTACTTGACATCACAATAATACAGTTTTAATGGAATCAATAAGTCATGATTATTATTACCTGAAATTAGAATTAATTTTCCTGCTCAAATTACTCCAGCTTGAATGTGAAGTTGCAGTTTTATTTTGATTTGCGATTTCTGTTGTAATTGGTCTACTTATGGGTAGGATTTGATTTCTGTTTATGATATGAAATATTGATTTCTGAAGGTCCAACATTCTTGAATCTCTGTTGACTCAAAGCCCTCTGCATTTAATCTTGTACTATTAAGAACAAAATGGACCGGGTTAGGACTGTGGCTTGGTCCAAATTCTCTGAAATACTTGGTTTGGACAAAGGTAAATCTTATATTATTCCTCCGCTGTTTTGGTTGTTTTTTCTTCGTGTGTAACCATGTACTTGCGATTGATTCATAAATCTTTTCCTCTGAAGGTTGTAGTAATTCGATGGTGTTTTCTCCCCCAAGGGAGGCGGTCTCTCCACGGCTAGAGAAAATGAAGGTTAGTCACATACTGCTAGGAACTTGACTTCCATATCTCAGCAGAGATTCAAGAATGTTTGGACCTGTACCTCATGGTTTAATCCACACAAAGGTGCTTTGGAGGGTGAGTGCTCATTTTCTGATCACCTTTCGAGTCTGAAAGAACTGAGGTTTTCCTCGATTACTTCTGTAATATTGGGAAATTGTTTTTTCGCATCATGCTCTCTTTATGGTTGATTCATTGTTCATTTCCGTTTTCTATTGTTAAACTAACAGGTTGAGCCCCTTTTGTATGGGAGAAAAGACTTTAACAAGATTGAGCCCCTGTTGTATGTCTCCCTTGTTCTGGTTTTCGAATTGAAGGCTTCAAGCCTCAATGAAAGTGAACCACCAAGGGTTCATTCCTGGAAATCGAACTATTCTCTGGTTAAATCCATACCTAGGTCTCTTCCCGTTTATACGAATGGTTCACTGAGATGTGTGTTTGACTATGCATGAATATGGCCTTGTATGATTTAAATCGATTTGTGCAACATGTACCACATCACCACAGGGAAAGAGTCTAGGGTTTGTAACCTCTTTGTATAGGATTCCGTAAAGAAGTGGATTCGATACTGATGTGGAAGGAAGGTGACGGTGTTGTAGCATAAAGTAATGCGATAATTACTCCTTTCTCTGAATAATAGAGATCAAGCTCCCTCCTGGTCCCAATCTTTCAATAAATGTTAGCTGTTCACTACAAACCTCAAACAGTACAATAGGAAATTTGCTCATGTTGTCTCTTTCATTGCCTCGACAGCGGCACCTTACGTGAGAAGCCAATCTTCTAGCCAGAGCTACCTATTGAGCATACATGTTTCCTCTGTCCAGCTCATACATGAGGAAATGCAGGACCAGTTCGCGAACAAGATGCCGCTGCTGTTTTGGAGATGGCCGAGAATGGAAGCATGCCAGTGGAGAACGTGAGGGTGGCTGAAGCCCGAGTGTCTGCACAACTAACCCCATCTCAACAATAGACCACTAGCAGTGTGGTCTTGGGTACAGATTAGAAGAGAAACCTTCTTGCAGTAAATCCATGTTAATCTAGACTGTTAGTTTGCACAATGGTTTGATAATTTCCTTTCTCTAACATTCGTAATATTGTGCTGAATGAAGATCTCAAGTGAACCTGCAAGAAAGTCCGTCTATAAGCAGGTCAATTTCATAGTTCATTAATGATTATCATTTTCTATTATAGCCAATTCAAGAATTAACTTATTTATTTAATTGCAGCTGACGACTAAGGGATATACTGTACCAGTAACTTGCGGTCACGGTGGGCGGGAAAACGCGTGAGCTACTGTCTCCATCTGTTCTACAACTATCCTCGTGCTGCATGCTTCCTACCAATATAGTTTTTGTATAATTGAAAGGTATTATTTGTTTGAACCTGTATGGTAGCTTCAGATCATCTATTATTTCGCTATCCTCTTGACCAACCTGGATACATAGTTTGTATCTTTAAACCTTCTCCAAGTGTTGATTCATAAAAGGGCAGCATTTGTGGCTGTGACACTACATAATTTTTCTTAAATTTGGCTCATATATTTCGCCTGAATCAAGGGTTGATTCACAATAGGGTAAAATCTCTGCTCACTTAGCATTCAGCTTCACTGCATAAAAAACTCTTCTACTTATTTACTATAAATCTCATATGTTGTTTGTGGTTGTCTCCAGGTGCAGTGACTGCAATCTGCAAATACTCTGAGCACCAGTAACCAAGTCTATCCATTGAAGCTGCAGCATGTATTATCACAGTCCCTTTTTATCATGGTCATGATAAAAATGGATCTACTTCGACTAACAGCCCCAACAGGGTGTTCAGGTAGTCACTCCCTTCTTATTCTTCTCGTCCTACAGGGATGCAAATATTTTCCTTAAACTCGTGTAGGCTAATCGTTTGTGTTTGTTTGGTCAATAGCCATGTTTGTTGTGTGGTGTGGTCATGTAGAACAGTAGAAGAAATGCGAAACCTGAAATTCTATCAACCGCATGGATCCAATATAGAGAAAGACCCACGGTTTGTAGCATAGCCTCTGTTCCTTGTGGGGGGAGTTGCGTATCAGCGAAGAGAAGGAGGGGGACACTGAAGATTCTTGCTCTGAAAATCCAATTTCAGTCAAAAGGTACTGAAATTCAATATTTTTTGAGAGAAGAAATGAGATGGTTGAGATGGCTGTATTTGTTGTTGGATTTTTGTTGTTCTTGGTGTTTCTGTGCCCGTGGCTTAAAATATGTGACCCTTTCACCTCTATAAACGCATTGTCCACATATGCACTGTTTGCTTGATATACACTGTTGACCTCATATTTATGAAGTAGAAGTGTCAGTACAACTGGCGTTCTGATTTTAGTTGTTAACAATGTCATCGTGGACTGAATAGTACTGAACTGAGTACAGGATCGTAATGCTATTTCTCGTTCCTCATAGCAAAGAATATTTGTAGTTCCTAATCTAATGCACATATAATCCTACTATTGTTTTTTCTTTTTTCTTTTTTTTTTTTCCGCAGTATCGATTATTTTAATGGTTCCTATCTTACAAACAGATTCATGTGAAGATATGGTAATTGAGGACTGCTACATCAGTGTGGGGGATGATGGCATTGCTATAAAAAGCGGTTGGGATCAGTATGGCGTTGCTTATGGGCGTCCTCCAAAAAATATTCTCATTAAGAGCCTCATTGTCCGTTCCATGGTCAGGTAACTGACTACATTCCAAAAAAAGACACTACTAATTTGGATGTAACATTGCCAAAATTTTAGGAGTTCACAAGAAAAAAATCACATGATTATAATAAACCACATATTACAATAATCCTATGAATCTTACTTGTAAGTTTCAGTCTTTTTCATGTTTGTAAACAACTTTTGGAAGTGAACTTTTTGTGCCCGTGGCTTAAATCTGGAAAATATTTGTGTTGTGCTTAATTGCTATGCACAGCTCATTTGAAATTCTACTATATTATAGAAAAGGAAATGGTTAGAAACGGTGTCTTTTGCTTCTAGAGAAATTAAATCACTTGTGCATTATAACAAGTTGCAATCACTCCTTTGAGTCAACTCTTTTTTATGATGTACGCTTAGGCATGTCAGATTGAATCTCTTTAGACATTCAACATACAACTTCATATCTTTTTGGACAATATTTGCAAGCAGTTTCTCTTGAAGGACCAAGGACGTCTCTCCAGAAAGACTACAGCCTCAAAGTAAAACTTTTTAAGAAGCACTAAACCATGCCTTACTGAGAAATATATAAATAATTTTGAAGTTAGTTGTATTCAGGTTCTTTGACTGAGGCTATGGATGTGTTGAATGTTTGTGTTTATAGCTAATGAATATTCACTTGCTGGTTTTCCCATGGTGAATTCAGATTTGGTGAACAATCATTGTACGCTGATGCCTTTGCTGCTGATATTGTCACTGTTTCAGGTACCTCGGTACCAGCTGCTGTATTCTTTGTCCCAGTCTTTGGATAATATGTGCAGGTATTTCCATTTCTGGTGATTGTTATTCTTATCTGAATTTATCAAAATTGAGAGTTCAATAGCTTAGCATTCCACAATGTAGGTAATGTAGATTTTAGGTTACTCTAACTCTCTTCATTTCATTTGCAGTGGAACTCCCACCATTGCTCCCTTCTTTCAGTGGTATACTGTGTGGGTGTATTGAGTGTTTGACAGGCTAACGGCGAATTCATTGCGTTTAGGTGGCATGATTCAGGCATTTATGATGTTAATACGAAGACTGGAGGGCCTGATGGTTCGATTGGTAATGAGAAGGAGCTACTTCATGGAGCCAGCAGTGGTCCTTGGGATACATTACTCTCATAAGGTACATAATGTATACCTTTATGATTTGGTACTTGTGCTAGATGAAAGACTTGATGTGCAAGACTTGATTTCATTCTCCCACTGGCTCCTTTATACTTGGTTGAAATCTTATGTGGTTTATTGATGTCGTCAGGTATTGTGACTAAGGCTATCAAGAGAACGACTGCATGTCCGTCTTGAAACAATAGCATAAAAGAACTCGGAATACCAACAACTTGTGTGCACTTTGAAGCTGCAGCACGAGTGGAACTCCTACACAATAGTCATGGGACTTTGTCTACACAGTGTACTGAACTTCAACGCCAATGCTCAACGCAGCCACCACCAATATATGGGACTTAATCTAATGTTAATCGTTTTTTTTGGTTCTAATGTATTCCTGGATAGTTACTGCAACATACCATGAGTTAACTTATCCCATCTGTCTCATCCTATGTGTATTTGCACCATTATTCTTCTTTGACACCTTGCTTCACTGGGTTGTAGCAGTTGTGTTGTTCTTGCTGCTTCTTGGATATGTTGGATATTTCGTCTCTTGCAAACAAATCAACCGCCCTCGCTGGAGTTTGCTAACCCTTTCTTCTTCTTCTTCTTCTTCTTATTATTATTATTATTATTATTATTATTATTATGCTCTTTCACCATTAATGTTAGGTTTCTGATTTTTACCGAGCTAATATTGATGATGCTCAGAGCCAAAAAAAAAAAAAAAAACAATTGGGTCCGGACCACAATGAGAATTGGTCTTTGCTTTGTAAGAACAAGAGACGATGACGATAGATCTTCTCCTGGGTTCAGGGATAGAGTACGGGGGTTTTTGACCCACATCTTCTCCTGGTGCGGGTCAGGACACACCCTCCTCCTTTAGTTGCAGCCATGGTGGAGTCAGAGGAGGTACCCCTTCTTCACCTGCACACCATAACAGATCGGAGTCTTAGTCTCTTATCTCTCTCTCTTTGAGAAAAATGGGGTTACTCTAACTTAACCTACGTAAAAGAGAAGCTTGGCCATCTTTATCGGGGTTAGTTCACTGCAGCCTGCTTTTTAGTATGTAGTTCTCTCGTGTGTCAGATTTTCCCAACATATTTTTGGTTCATGTTGGACTCCATCTGCGATTTCTGAATGTTGCTCCGATATTATTGTCAGGGGCTATGATGGTATATTCGTAGACCTTGCATTTCAGACTATGACTCGACCCTTATCTTGGTGGGGCAGTTGGGAGAGATTCTTATCTTTCTCATGTTGAGCCATGACATGGTGGGGTTAGTTAAGTCCGACTGCGCCTACTGATCTGAGCCTCTTTTCAAGGTTCCATATCATGTTGTGGGCTATATTGCAACGATTTTTCATGGTTTTAGTGGCTGTTAGGAAGTGAATTCGAGAAGGGGCATAATTTGTGTCATATGTTCGAGAATTTTTGGGGATTTCTGTCAAATAAAAAGGTGTCCAGACTTGGAATTGGTGATACATGGGAATGGATACGAACCACATATCAGATAAGCTAGGTCTCTTCAAATCTAATCAAGTGATTTGGCGAGCTGATGAAGTTTTCCGCCTCTGTAATCTCCAATTTTATTGTTCGATCCGTGGAATCATAAGTTCCTTCGCACATTTATTTACCATTTTGCGTTCACCGCAAAACCAGAAAAATCAATGTGAAATTTCCTCGATAATCTGCAGGGAGAGATTTGCAAAGCGATTATTTGCTTGGAGATTGGTGCTAATATATTCTTATTTCAACATCCTTGCACCGTCTCGATAATTTCCTCAACTATCAGGCAATTTATGTTCTGTTCGACCGGGGTTTACAGGTTAGAAGTAAAATTTTATCTGCAAATTGCGATTAAACTAAGTGGATTGTCTAAGGGGGTCAAGTGTTTCACTGAGTTCCATCATGGTCTGGGAGTCAAGTAAGTGCAGACTATTTCTGCATTATGTCGTTGAGTTTTGTTCTTAATCTTACTATGTTTTCCTCGGTTTTATTGGGATTTGACTTTTGACCAAATTGGTTGCTTTGGGCTTTAGAATATGTCTAGCTAGACGTTTTTCTCTATCTTTTCTTCTGCTTTAGGTATTTGTTTGGTGTTTTTGAGAGTAAAGAGATTGTGTAGTGATAGGGCTTTTTTCATCCTTGTAATGATATGAGTTGGTTTATGCCTTACATGGGTTTTTTTTTGTCAAATTAGACAGCAAATTTGTTCCTAATAGCTCGCCTTCACTAAGCTATCAGTGATGCCTAATTCAAAGTAACGCCTTTGCTTTCTATATGATAATAGTATACGTGGAATATTGTTCAGCTTGCTAAATATGTGAGTCTATTTTCCATCTGATTTATGTATTGTTTGATGTTTTGAATGAGGATTATGTATTATTATGATTTGGTATATAGTACTTGGACATGTTTTGGCATACTCAAAAGCCTTTTGATCTAAAAATGGCATTTTCACTTTGCTATCAGTTTTGAATAACACTTTACTGTTGGTGATGCCTTTGATTACTACTCCACGCTCTTAGGTGAATCTTCTGCTATTGTCTTCAATATATGGGTTCTCCTAGCTGTAATATATTTTCCTAACATGATTTTTGTGCTGCTTATACAGGTTGTGGAGGTCTCGGCTTCCAAAACTGGTTATGAAATCGTTAAGCAGCAGACTAACAATGAGGAGTCGAGGGCTGTTGAGGTGGCCGATGAGGGTGTCAAAGGCTAGCAGAAAGATTGTGGATTTAGAGAAGACGAGAGATCATAAGGCTGACGAAATAATCCCTCTCACCACTCTCCGTCAGATCTCCGTGTTGCGTATGCTTGCGCGCTTTCGCGGAACCTCATGTCATAGGTACATTCTCAGTTTGATCTATTTCGTGAAGTATTTCACTTTGTTCTTGGTGTTAGATCATGTTCTTTACTGTTTTTACTGAATCGAAAATTTTGCGAAACAGGCTTCCTCCTAGGTCCTTTGCTAAAAGTATCAATTAGATAGCATGCTTGGTAAGAGGATGTTGATAATTTATTCATGAGTTGTAATACATGTCAGTATATTTGGCTTGCCTCAATTTTTTGACGGCAAATTTATATTTTTTGAATCTGTGGAGCATTCATGGGCAATGTGCCATCATAATGTGATGTCACTGCATGATTGACATACAAGATTGTTCCGACATAGCACCACAATCCCTGTAGGCATGGTTGTCAGGATCGCGATCCGGATCATACGATCCTGAGGGCGAGTGGCGGCGATCCGGATCGGTTAGAAAATCGTTTTCTGATAGGATCGGGTAGAATCGCGCGTAGGATCCTAACCGATCCTACGATTCTACTTTGCTACGATCCTAACTTTTTTCTAAAAAAATATGTTTATTTTTTATTTTTCTTTAATTCTTTTTTTTACTTCTCATGGCTTCATCATGCCGCAAAAATGTTTATTTAAGTCTAATTTTGTATGCCTAATTTTGAAACTTCAAAGATTCAACATCATATGTAAGGGCATAGATTGATGTGAAAATTAGCAGGGAGATTGATGTATGAAATGACTCAAATGATATGTCTCTATGGTATACTAGGTCTTGAGCTTGTGTATTAAAACTTTTATGACATTTAGAACCTGAAAATAAGTCATTTAAGTAGTAACAATATCTATACAAGAATAAAATTACACTTTTAATAGGATCTTACGATCCGATCCTCGATCCTGCGATCATCGATCCTGTGGGCCACTCCACGATCCTACAATATGATGAAATAGCTACCAGTGGTCCAGTAAATTCTTAAAAGGATACCTCAGCCATGTGTTATTAAAGGTATCTATTTCGTGAAGTATTTCTCATTTTATTACATTCAAGGTTGATTTTTATTTCTTTATACATTTTGTGAGGGCACGCGGTGTAGAAATTTTTGTGTGACTGCGAGTAGCTAATAAGTTCCTGGGAATTTTCCCTCGTGATCAATTGGTTTAGGCTGTAACCGCGTGGATTCTAGCAAGGTATTAGAGTCAGGTTATTGGTTTCGTGGTGGCCATGTGACCAATGTGCTCACTGCCACCCTTTTATGTTGTTCACGCATCCGGCTCATATCGTGCCACACATGAGGGGCTTGTTGCGATTTCTACAACATCTCGGGATGGTTGGAGTCTTGTGTGTAGTTAATAAGGTCCTGGGCTACTCCCCTCATGGTCAATTGATTATGAGGTGAAACCTATGGACTTTAAAACTATGTCATGAAAGTAGAGGTCTTTATCTAATTGTGAAAGTCAGTATAGTGTTATCGGTAACAAACAGGGGGATTTTGTTTATGTGGGACAAACTTCCGGGAAAAACAGTAAATGTGCAGAGACAGCATTCAAAAATTTTCTTCGCCTTAGGAAAATATATGAGCTAATGTGTTACTGTTTCTGGATACCATTATGTGCAAGCAGGCTAATGTGTTACTGTTTCCGATTCTGTGGTGAGGCATTGATGAAGTTTAGACCATTTTCCTCTCTTGGAAGTGCCACTCTGCTTCCATTAGAAGACATCTTCGACGTAGCAGTATGAAGCACATATCGAGTAATTATTTCAGAGTATAACATACTGCAAGAGTGGAAGATATGAACTTTTTTGTACAGAACAGCAGTCTCATAAATACTCTTTCCCTACCTCCATAATATTTCGAAGGTCCATCATTCGCTTTGTTAGGAAAACACAAAATGCCACAAGTCAGCTCCTAAAGTTACAACCTGGTGAGAGTGTGGTATGTTAAAACAGAACATATTAACTATTGATTTGACTATTTGCAGGAAAAGTTATGTTAGTACTACAGAGTTTGATGGTTTTGGATGTTAGTCAGCTATGCATTGCATGTATATTGGATATATGATTTCTGATCAGACTTTCAAACTTGAAATTTGAAATCAAGCAAGGTCCATCGCTAGGAAATATTTATATAAATTTTGTTCTCTGTCAAATTTTCGAAGACTTTTTTGACTCTTAAACCCCTCTGTGGTTTAGCCAGGGTTGAAGATTGACTTAGCTGTAAACGTGTGCTCTCCCAATACACGTTCTCTGCTTCTGCATACACGTTCTATAACTGAATCCAAAGTAAAACATACAATCTACAGTCAGGTAGGAAAGAGTAGGGTAGTTATAAATGTATCGTAGATGCACGCAAGGAAGCCAAGTACTGAAACTGCCTCAGTTTGGGTGAGAAAATCACGTTCCGATCTATTACACAAGTGGTAACAACTGAAATCATGTCAAACAGTAATGTAATTAATTTGCCTATATAAGATATCCTCTCTTCTACTTGCTTTCTCTCCTAAACAGTATGTAAGAGATTATAATAATCTTCCAAGTTATAGTCGTATAGATAATTGATAACTACCCACACTTGTATTCACAGTCTTGGCTAGAGATCATAAAGTTATTCATAGATAATTGAAGAGATGTTGGATTCACATGTTAGAGGATGATGGTGATATTCAGGAGCAAGCCATTCTCTTTCCCCATAACAGACATGGAAAAGGCGTTACCTTTTGAAGTGGGTCAAGAGATACGTGTGATGTCATCAGTTTCACAAACTCAGCTTGGATGGTCGAATGAAACTCGAGCTACGTGTGGTAAAATTGCAAAGATTGACATGGATGGGACCCTTAATGTAAGCTTCTTCGTCTCTCAAGATATTTTGTTTTCCCTTGTAGTGGCTGGATTTGTTATGCATTTGTTATTCAGCATTTTAGCCGTAATTCCTTTTCTTATTCATTTTTTTTAATCTGGCAACCGTAACTATCTCATGATTGTAGTTGGGATTGCTTTATATTAAAATTCTGATCAGAGATGTGTTTCTTCTTTTTTGAGTGCTTTTTTGCATGTTCTATTTTATAGAATTTTTCCTCATGAAAAAGGTTTTTGCTTTGTTCCTTTTCAGGTGATAGTTGCTGGCAGAGCTAGCCTGTGGAAAGTCGCTCCAGGTGATGCGGAGAGTTCCTCAATTTGTGGTTGGAGACTGGGTTTGAGTGAAGCAGTTTCTTGGAAACTGACCAAATCATGAAGCGAACAAATCCGCAAACGATATCAAGTCCTGTTTATATGGGGCTTATGAGGCTTTCGGATTCCAGGTGTGCCGGAATTCTGTTTTCTCTGTTATGCTTTTATTTCTTCTCTATCAATGAGAAGTGGATTCAGCCGGTTGGCTCATGATGAATCAGCTCTTTTACAAGTGGAAACAACATGTGGATCTCTTTTATATGAATTACAGGAATTGCACTCTTCCCTTCAATTGATACCTTCTCAGTAGTTACTCCTTGAGGTTCGCTGCTAACTCACCTATACATACAGATGCTATAATTTTTCTATTTGGAGTGCTTGAGTAATGCAATACATGTCTTAAAACAGTTTTCTGGGATGAGGTGGGAGAATCTGGTGGGGAAAGAGATAAGATGCTGCTTCAGCTTCAACAGGAATGCCTAGAAGTTTACAGGAGAAAGGTAGATAATGCAAACCGGTGTAGAGCTCAGCTCGGACAATCCATTACATATTCTATTAAACGGCTTATTCTAGAAATAAAGCGAGGAAATATCCTGTCACGAAAACAAGTTTTGTATTTTTGTTTCTTGTAACTTTGCAAGTAGTTTCAATTGGTTCTTTTCAGTCCGCACAGAACTCCGGGAGCTTGAACGAAGAGCTCACAGCTATTCTTCCACAAATACAGGAGATGCGGAAGAGGACACTGTGAATTAATATGCAGATGCACTGCACTGTATACGCCTTTCATTCACAGTAACATTTCTTCAATTCATTGGCACTTACATTCATCCAGCCTTTCTAAATTAACCTGTCTCCGTGGATATCTTACTCCACTTTACAGCTATGCAAATCACGTCAAGGCCACACCGCGCGCAACGCGCGCGGGGTGGGACCTAGTATTAATCAAAAGCTAAGCCCTAGATCTCAAGCACAGAGAATCGCCTTACTCTGTTACAGCTTATGGTTCTCCCTAACCTATCTATTATATGCTCTAGCTAACTGACTAACTAAGAATTCTATATTGTTCACTTTGAAAAATCCTTGAGAATGAAGTATATAAGTATTACATAAATGATCTACCAATAAAGCACAATACAGAAGAACACTAGAGTGTAGAACTGCAGTAAAGAATGCAGTGAACTTCTGTCAGTTGGATTGTGAGACTGATGAACTTATTTGATGCTTGTCAATCCGGAATTTTGTCTCTCTTTTTTCCCGTTGAGTGTTGTATCTTGTTGCTTCAAAATGAGCTCCATTTATACTGTTTGAAGCTCTGCAAATCTTCCGAGATTTTCAGCAACAACTTCCTATTTTGTAGGCAACAAACTTTGACTCTCTTAACAGCTCTCTCCAACGGATAGTTGATCACAATCTTCAGAGATATTGTTGTGATCTTGTCTTTGTACACTCTGAAAAGCCGTCATAAGTCTCTGATTGATCACAGGATTATCTTCACTAAGTGATTTCCTTCCTGCAAAAGTCAGATATGGAAACAATTTTTGCATATATAGGAAATAAAATTTTCCTGCAAAACTGAGTCATAATGATGGATTAAAACATGTTAGATATATCAAACCAGTTTGTCTTTCATCATCAAATAATAACACATCAAGTACAGGGGTGAGAGGAATAGAATTAAATCAAAAGAGTTTAGAAAAACTCCCCCTTAGAACATGTATGCAGGTCAGACAGTGTCAAGACTTTGAATCCTTATTCAAGGCCTTGAAAATAGCTCTGCTATTTCAAGCCTGTATAACATGATTCAAGGCTTTGAAAACTGGTTCAAAGCCTTGAAATACCTAAAGTCCATGAAACTTGTGACTTTACAGTTTATTTGTCATATGGTTGTATATTATATTGAATTCAATATATGAGTTGATGTTCTAAAATTTTCTTCAACGTTTTCCAAACTTAAATACATATCAAATGTATTTTTTTCTCACTCAGTCATTTAACTTTATTCTCTTATATATATCTCAAAAAATATTTAAGAATCCCGAAAAAAATCTACTTTGTGTTTATCTACAACTTCGCGTTGATAGGAATAAATTGTTGGTAAATAAATAAATAAATTGATATACAAACATTAGGCAAAAATAAAATAAAATTAAATCAATTCAAAAAATAAAGGAATATTTATTTTGTGTTCAGGGATTTGATATTCATGCAATCATGCTTATAATTTTAATTAAATAAATCAAATTTTCTTAGCAAATCAGGGAGAAAATTTGTCATTAACACACAACCGCCACCCACCTCTTCCCTCACCTCTCTTTATCCCGCCTTTCTATCCGTTCTTTTTTTGTTCTATGTATTAGTTCCTCAACCTTTAGCTTCCCATTTCAACATTTTTTTAGAATGCCATTTAAACCCTTAACTTCTCGTTATATTTACTAATATTTGTAAATCCACGATTGTTGAGGCAAAAAGTTTGGGAAATTAAAAGTTAATATTTTAGATGAGCAAATATCCAGCAAGGTAAGAGGTGGCGAGGTTGGGGACTGGTGGTGGTTGTTAAGGCTGGAGTTTTTGGGTCGTCGATGGAGTTTGGTAGTTGGTTAGAGATGGGTAGGTTTGGCTCTATTGCTGTAATGGTGACTAAGTTTGCAAAGAAACCGGTTGTTTGGTTCCTCAAGTTACCGATTTTTCCTAAAACCAAGTGTGGTAAACAAACAAATTCATCGACCAATCAAAAATGGCGAGCAACGGAAAAAAGAAGATTTCCATTGTTTTACGACGTTCTACATCGCTTGATTGGGTTTGGTCAGTGGTTTAGGGTCAATCTAGTTTTGATTTTGTTTGGGTCAGAGAGAATAATTGAGAGAAAAAGAGAGGGTGAGATTGATGACAGCACGCAGAGAAAATGAAGAGGAGGAGTAACCAAGTCAAGGATAGGTTTGTATTTGCACACTGACAGCTAACAGCAACTTGGGTGATAAAAATTACACAAATAAAGAGGGTAAATATATACTTTTCCCTTTTCATCATGGACTGTCCAAAATAAAGGTGTGTATTGTCAATTGACAAACAGTAGGGGTGTTTAGCGCCTATTTACCAAAACAAATTGATAATAAGCGTTAATTATCCTAATATTGATGGATGTACGATGGGTTAAGTAGTAGTTTACATCTTTCCGTCCATGTCCGTCTCTTTCCGTTCAAAATAAGAGTGCCTCTTGTCAACCGATGAACACTAGGGATGCAGATTGCATAATTACCATCTTCCGAGGGTGCAAATGTACATTACCCCCATAAAAAGATGGGCCCGAAAAACGAAAATCATTCATATGGAATGGAAGCTCAAGAAAGCAATGAACTTATCCGGCAGCCAATCAAACATGTCATGATCCAATAAAAGGAAGTGTCTTTTCTTTTTCTTTTTTTTTTCTTTTCTTTTTTCTGAAAATCGTAAAGTGAAGTGTTGAGTAGCCAAATTCTGGAGATACATGTTGCCATGTTTGGAGAATTGTACGATCCTTTTCGAGATTCCGTCTTACATTAAGACGACCGTACTATCCGAGTTAGTGGAGAACGAAAGAATTACCATCGGAGACCTTTTTAAGGTCATTTGCATTCTTGAGGGACATAAGGCATTGGAAAATTATTTGTATGGCAATTACGAAACATTTCATTTCTGCCTTAATTTTCGAATAGAGTGTTATGTGAAAAAAGAATCCTCAACTTCGAAATAGTGCAGACTTCTCGTCTTTTTTTTTTCTTCCCATTTCTTAAAAGAAAAGAGTTAAACTTATCACTAATCTTGTTTTACATCTTGTTTTACCGGTACTGTAAGAACATCAAGGTTAAGTGAAATGTCATGTGGAACGCACATGCTTGTAACTAATTTGAGATAAAATACACTCTCCTCACAAGTTTGATGTAAATACACTTCCACCCCCTTTCAGTTTGGAAAATGACACTCTCACCTCTTTAGTGTGCAAATTTCGGGACACTTGTACTCTCTAATTGTGACACCGTTAGTCCGGGTGGAGGCCCGTCACGGAGAGTTATCTTTTGGACAGATTTGGCCTTTCTTGGACTATGAAACGACACAATAAGAGAGTGTCAATAACCTGATATGTGGAACACTAAAGGGGTGAAAGTGTCATTCCAAACCAAAACGGGTGAAAGTGTCTTTTTGACAATACTGAGGTGGTGAAAGTGTCTTTTATGCAAGAATTTATTATTTTTAAAAGAAAAATCTCTTATATTTATTGCAAAGAGCTAGCACATGCTTGCCTGTACAAAAAAATAACCAATATTGCAACTGGGGTGGTAGCTCAAGTGGTAGAGCGTTGGAAGCCCCTGCATGAAGTCCCGGATTTAAACCCGGTTGACGACAAAATAATTTCTCAAAAAACAATATATATATATATATATATATATATATATATATATATATATATATATATATTCATTATCACATAAGTACGGTGAGTACGGGTAATTTTGCTCAAAAACATGAGATTCCTTCCATATATATTCATAAGATAAACATGGTATAATTAATCAACAGGATCATCACATTACCACAGTGCTACTCTGTGGTAATGAATAGTTTCTCAACAACCCTCTTGGGCCTCCCATATTATATTTTCCTATAGTGACACTTTGATCCCCAGTGAGAGAACACGAGAGAAGGAAAGCTTCACGAGCGGAAGAACTCATCGCCGTCTTCATAAATACCCTGCACAAATTGGGCTGAACTTGAATCTGAAGCCAATTCTGACTGCACTGGAATAGTAGTTACTGTTGAAGACTAATGTAGTGAGGTCATTTGCTATGGAACTAATTTGTTTTTGGGTACTCGTCAAAGACTCCGGACAGGCTAATCTCAACAACATTTTTCTGGTGCCATGTTAGTTATCAGCTTTACCAGCCCTACGGCTCCTTAAACAGACTCTGCTATGCTGTAACGGTGTGTTATGCCTAGACTGTGGGCACCTACAAAGGACAACGCACCAATCTTGTAAAAGAAACACGAAAAAATGACTACACATTCCATATCTAAGAGTAATATCAGAATAGAAACACGAAAAACATGTAAGTTTTCTTTTCCGCTTGCTAACCAAGGAAAAGTAACTTACTGGATGGAATACTTTTTCTGCATAACCTTGAGCTTCTCCAGTATTTCTCGAAATGTTGGTCGTCTCTTAGGCTCCCTGATGTGTGAAATCAATTCTTAGTTGTATTCTTGGATAGTTGAAAATATGCAGATGGACTGTAATAAAACTACCACTAGTAATGCACACTGATTAAGAGATGACATGATGATTACTATTTATTATATTCAGTCTCCATATAGTGGTTCTTTAGGTATACTATTATCAGTCCAAACCATTAGTTTTTTTCCTTTGCCACTTCCGGAAACTTAGCTCCCCAACCACAGCCCACATGTATGCAAGTTGTTTAAAAAGATAACAGGTACGCATTTTGAAACTAACCCTTTATTCCAAATAATGTGCACGGCTTCTTCCTCCATGAATTAGTAGATATGAATAAAATAGAAGAATCCATAAAAATCAGCACTGCATAATTAGGATTGACTTACCTAACATTCTTAAGAGAGCAATTGAATTGGAAGTCATATTATGTAAGTGCCGAATGCAATTATAATTATCTCTTTATTTTCTTATAAGTTACCCACATTTTTTCATTGAATTACAAAATTGGCACATATTTATGCTACAGAATATTAGACATAAACACACAACTTAACAACGGAACCTATAATTTTTCTTCTTTTATGCTTTACTTAGATCATGTCTGGAAGTTAGTACAGAGATATAGATTGTTGTTAAATCCCAGCAAAGGATATAACTTTTCTGCCCACTTCTTCATATTGAATCTCCCTGCAAATATATAGACTGGGTACCGAGTTTTGGTTCTTATTGAGGGGACGCAACATAAGAAAATCCAAAGAAACATATGCCTCCGGCAGGATACTAAGACAATGTCATGTTGTGCTATGGGTACACATGAACTAAGTCTGGAAGAGAATAATAGGGAAGGGATAAACAAACCTCCAGCAGCTCTCAATCATGGAGGCCCATTCTGGATCCACATCTTCGGGAATCTCTAATCGTTGGTCCTTGAAGCCTACAACTCCAATCACCTACAGAGAGACATCAATAATAAGCAGAATAACATTTGATCTTGTAGTTTTATTTTGAACTGTATATTAAACCAGTTAAATGAATGAATCCACAACCTAAGATTTATTTCCGATGTATCGGAAAAAAAAAAGAACCTTGCCATAAGCCCATAACTTTAGTTAAGTATCAAACCTGCATGGGGTTGAGATTATCCCAAGGAATCTTCTCAGTGGCCAGCTCCCATAATATCACACCAAAGCTATATATATCAGACCTGCAAGATTTCCAGATCAAAATGGACGTTAATAAGACAAAGTTTGATCATGCCTGAATGATATTTGAATGAAGAAGTTAAGCTTTTAAAGTAGACATACTTCTCATCCGAGGGCTCATTGCGCAGAACCTCAGGAGCCATCCATTGAGGCTACAAACCAAGAAACCACGATGATCTTTAAACCAAAACACATAACTACATTAAACTAATAAATGCCAATAAATAAGTTGTCGTGAACACAGTTGGCATACCGTTCCTTGCCCATTTTTTGTCATGAGAAAAGTTTCATGTTTTAGACGTGACAAACCAAAGTCGCCAACCTATTGGATTGATAACAAGCAATTATTAAAATTACGAGAAAACATCTAAGAGTAAGAAGGTACAAAGGAAACAAACCACCAACACAAGAAAGTGAAAGTATCTACCTTCACAGTCCAGTTCTTGTCAACAAGAAGGTTTGATGACTTCAAATCACGATGAACAATTGGTGGGTTGTAATGATGAAGATAATTCATACCTCGTGCCTATACAAGGAAAAAGGATGTTACGTGAACACATAAAACCAACAATAAGAGAACCAACACCGGCCAAAGGATGGTGTTGATATGACTACAGGTACTTGTCATTAACGGATGCAGTCATAGCAATCTGCACAAAGCCACAAACAAATACTCACTATATCCAGTGCCATGAGAGTGCGTCGCCTCCAATCAAATTTTGTAACATTTCTTCTTATTAACTGAAACAAGCTCCCACTACAAAAACAAAATTAACAGCTATAAGTACATAACAGATAAAGTGTTCCGGAAGAGTCGAAAACAAGCAAATATCAAACACGTAGGAAAAATGGCACAGTGATCCAATACAAGAGTAATCCACGAGAATCGATTTGAACTGTTTGAAATGCACAATTTTCTTAAGACATAAGTAAGGAATGAACCGTGGAAGGAACTCTGTAACAATACAGAGATGCTCAAGTGAGGTTGCTGCACCCATAAAGAGTAGCACATTCGGATGTCTAAGTCTTTTCATGAGAGATACCTTCATAAACAAAAGTAAACTCAGCAAGCATATATTTCATCTTACTATAATGTTACAACTGATTTCACCATGTGAGAACAAAAACAGAACGAAAATACCGCCGAATTTCCACTTTCTGTGCTTTGTAAACATAATTTTATTCAGACACAATGATACAATTGAGCTGGTCGAACAGAAGCGAGGAGATTTTTCAATGACGATTCAATTCTGAATTTAGCACTAACATTTACGATTTAACCCGCCAAACGGGAATATGTTATTTTGTCAGCAAATATTCTGCTTTTGTTGAAAACAGTCATAAACACCTGTTGCAGATATGGTTGTTAGCTACAAGAAGGATTACCAATCCCCACTCTTCTAATGCCATGATAGAGTTACATATTATGAAAATATTGAACTACAGTGTTTCACATGTTACTCTAAATTTTACAACATCAAAGGCGATGATTTCTTCTTGAAAAAAAAATAAATTGATTTAATGAGTTCTAATGATTACATGTTTGAATATAAAAGAAGTTAGGAACATTGTTGAAGACAGATAAATATTAGTAGGGAACTGGGGATGATAGCAATGCCTACTGAACATCCATCCTTAGAATGCATATTACTAAAATGCATATTACTAAAATGGATTCGGTGGAAGTGATCCACATAGACCAAGATAGAATGCATATTACTAAAATGGATTAGGTGGCAAGTGATACACCTAAAACTAGGTAACTGGTATAGTTTTCACTTTTCATCAAGCATTAGTGAATTTTTTGCAAGTCAGCAAGCGATACATGGTCTCCAACCTGAAAACCCACAATTTAACTGTATTCTCTGGAGTCCTCAATAGCTCAAATACCTCTAAAGAGCTAGTGAAATACGTACCTCTTGTCTGAATGATAGTATGACTTCATCCGAGTAGTCTTGCTTAAAGAAAGCCTTAACAGCAACATCCTGCAAAAAAAAAAAAAAAAAAAAAAAAAAAAAAAAAAAAAAAAAAAAAAATCTAGGAACTTTAAGAATGAAATGGAAACATCTTCAGCACACAACAAAATACCCAAGCATGCAGGTCCAGATTGAAAAACAAAGGAAAAGACATTCTTTCAATCTAAGCTATATCTTGTAATATTATATCCTCCAGGGCCAATGGTCCAGCTTTAAGGTGATTGTATAGCATCAGGAGATAACATAGATGAGGTTAGCCCATAGATCCAATTGTAGGGCTTACAATTCATATCCAAGTGCAAGTTAGATGAATTAAGAGCTAGGTTTGTGTTAGATATCATGCGTGCGCGGATTGTCCCACATCGGGATGGTGGGCATTTCTGCCCAGGGTTAATATAGTATGATTTGGGGCCTAACTCGTAAGGTTGACCTTCCGGGTAAGTGGGTGTTCCAAATCATACTATTGTGCTCCTCTCTCGCTGTCCTTAATCTCCCAACAAGTGGTATCAGAGCCTGGTTCGTGCGTGTTACCGTGATGAACCGAATGGTGAGATGTGCGGTGTTCATATGGATGAGTCTCCATGAATTGGTGGACCAGGTGCAGACGGTCAAGTTCATGTGTTGCTCCAGCAGGTGGCCTGGCAGATGGTGGTCTGGTGCACTCTGACAAAGGTGATTCCAAGAAATTCGGCGAATGCTTCTGAGCGAGGGGGAGCATGTTGAAGGGCTCACACATGAAGGAAGATTGTTAGATATCATGTGTGTGCGGATTGTCCCACATCCGATGGTGGACAGAATGTCCAAGGTTAATATATAGTATGATTTGGGCCCTAACTCACAAGGTTGACCTTTTGGGTAAGTGGGTGTCCCAAATCATACTATGGTGCTCGTCTCTCGCTGTGCTTAATCTCCCAACAGTTTAAGGTTCCAGGGGGCAGTGGGGTACTAGCAGCAGAAAAAGTGAAAGACTTTCTTGCGATGTCAGTTCAAGTGAGGATTCGGTTTAGATCCAGATAGATATTACTCAGCTTTTGTTGTTTGATATAGGTAGTTTCTAGCGTATAGGTCCACCTTTAGAGTTTGGACCAATCTGCACAAAGGTCTAATTGATAACTTTCTTTAAAACCACTAACGAATCGCGTACAAACTATATAATTTAGGTTCTAGAACCAAAGATGTTCCTTTCTCGCACAAATTATATATGGGTAAAAGACAATTACCACCCCTGGAATTTGGATAAATGACAAAAACATCCCTAGTCTTTGGGGAATTAGAAAAACCACCCCTGTCATTTAACGGCGACTAACAGCAACTAACGGAGGGGGGAAAAGACAT
Source organism: Linanthus parryae (assembly GCA_023055425.1). Taxonomy (NCBI): domain Eukaryota; kingdom Viridiplantae; phylum Streptophyta; class Magnoliopsida; order Ericales; family Polemoniaceae; genus Linanthus; species Linanthus parryae. The sequence continues at coordinate 119,635,969 of JALGPY010000001.1, forward strand.
ATATACCCTTACCTTCAACATAAATTACATTGCTATAAAACTATTTCTTCTCCTGACAACTCATTTCTAACCCTAACAACCCTCTCTCTCTCTCTCTCTCTCTCTCTCTCTCTCTCTCTCTCTCTCTCTCTCTCCCTCTCTCTCTTCCATTCCCTTCTCCATCTCCTCACCGCCACCACAACCACAAATCAAGCTACCCAGCCGCCGTCCCTTTCTTCTCCGACTTGGATCTGGAAGTCGATTCAGAAGCTTCAGTGCTTCGATCTGGAAGCTTCGATTCAGAAGTCGCAGAACACGCCCTTCCTCTCTCTCCTCGCAGCTGACGAAACCCAAGAACCGCCACACCACTGGAATCGATGGTCGCAGAACACATCCCCTCTCCATCGCTCCTCCGCCCCGTCAGTCGGTGATCTCCACCGCTGTTTTTTCGTCAAATTGGGCGCCGACAGTTGGGAGGACGAAGACCCAGGACAGCTCCTCCCACCCCGCCGTCGACGACTGGTGGGATAGTTTCTGGCACAAGAACTCTTCTTCAACCTCAGGTCAAATTCGAATCATCCATTTTCCAATTCAAGTGCCAATTAGTTAAAAAGCTCCGAATCACAATTGGGTTTCTGGATTCGATTTCTAGGGTTTCCAATTCAAGTTCCGATTTGCTGAAATTCGTTGGCTTTGGTGTTGGTGAAATACTTATGGAGGCTAGCAGTGTTGTTGGTTCGATTGGGGGGGGGGGGGGGGGGGGGGGGGCTTCTAAGTTACAACAGGTTTTTCTCAGTTGGTGAAATAATTTTCAGATGTTCCAATTCTCCTTCTCTACAGATATGAAGTGATAGCCAAGATGCTGTAAGCAAAGAGCTCTAGATCTATTTCAAAGATAGGTCCTATCATTGATGATTGTATTCTTCTTGCTAGTTCTTTTTCATGTAGTTTTCTTTTATTCCTACAAGTTGTAATTCTTTGGCTCATGATCTTGCCAAGAATTTACTTCTGCTTCGTGAGAGACGTTTTTTTTCCCCTGAACATCTTTCTGTACTTGTGAGCTGAGATAGCTCTTTTTCTATGAATGAATTAAAGTTTTTTGTTAAAAAAAAAAAAAAAAAAAAAAAAAAAAAAAAAAAAAAAAAAAAAAAACCCCACTGAGAACTCCTCCTTCCTTATTTTTTGTGTGAAATCTTTATGAAAATGGTTAATTTTGATTGTGTGAGATTGGATTAGCACATTGGTTGTTGTTGTTGTTGTTGTTGTTGTTGTTGTTGTTGTTGTTGTTGTTGTTGTTGTTGTTGTGGTGGTGGTGGTGGTGGTGGTGGTGTTGTTGTTGTTGGTGGTGGTGGTGGTGGTGGTGGTGGTGGTAATAGTTCGGTAGTGGTGATGATGTTCATGGAGGTGTAATGCAGGTTTGAGGTGAAGCTTTTGGTGAGTTATAGTGAATTGGTGGTTTTGGTGGTGGTGGTGGAGGTGGTGTTCAAGAACACTAACAAAGGTGATCAAGAACACTTAGAACAAAATAAACACAAGAATACAAGTAGGGGCAAAATGGTCATAAAAAGACAAATTGCACCCCCATACTAACTTAGTGTAACAGAAGGGTGCTTTTCGTCTAACGTCCATCCACTGACAGGGGTGGTTTTAATCTCGACAGGGGTGGTTTTTGTAATTCCCCAAAGACTAGGGATGTTTTTGTCATTTACCCAAATTCCAGGGGTTGTTTTTGTCTTTACCCATTATATATATATATACATAAATATATATATATATATATATATGTATATGCATGTAGATATATATACACACATATATATTCAAAGCAAGATCAAGGGAAGAGCAGAAGAACTTACTGATCCCAACCACATAGCATGATACACAGTTCCACAAGCACCTGCGCAAACATATGGCGGAGAGGAAGAGCAAGTCAGCACAATTGCGACACGGCAGCCCCAACCAACAAATATAAGTGGCAGTAATGATTACAACTCAGGAAAATGAAAATATATTATATATTCTACATAAAATATATGAAATCAAGAAGATGGGTGAACATCAGTGCAGCATAGGTAAGTAAAATTTTATGTGGTTCACCCGCATGACTTCCTCAGGGTGCCACATGCGGATACCATAAAATTTTATGTGGTTCACACATACACATCTAATCAAGGGCAGATCCAGGAATTAGTTACGGTTGAGACTAAATTGGAAAAATTTAAAAAAAAAAAAAAAAAAAAAAAAAAAAAAAAAAAAAAAAACTAATAGGGTAAAAGACACTAACCACCCCTGAGTTTAGGGAAAATTCCACTCCGCTACCCTGGGTTTTGGATAAAGACACTCCGCACCCTTTTTTTGGATGGCGCTGACTGTTGACTAACGGACCAGGCCAAAAGACGATTATACCCTCATAATATCAATAAATGACCTACTATGTATCCCTTTTCTTCTCATTTTTCTCTCTCATTCTTCTTCCCTTCTCTTTTGTTTCTGTAACCCTAGCCTCCTCTCAACCAAATCCTATCTCTACCCATTACTGCTACACAAACACAGAGAGATGGAGATGAGTAGGGTCGGCTGTGTTTCTTTGTCTCGCTGGTCAGGTGGAGCTATCCCTCTCACACCCACGACGAAGATCGACAGACAGAGAGATGGAGATGAGTAGATCGATGGTGGAGATGGGGATAGAGCCGATCGATCTCCTCCCTCCCTCCGTCTCTCTCTCTCACTCTCTCTCTCTCTCGTCCGAAGATGGGGATCCGAGACCGGCGACGAAGGGAAGGGCCGTCCGGCCGGCTCCGTCGACGGCGTCGATGTCTCTGCCGTCGTCGGATTCGATTACCATCGGAAATCTGCTGGTTCTCCTCGACTTAGTCGATTGAGAAGTCGTTTTCTTGATGCCGACCCGGCGATTCGCCGCACCATCTCCGACATAGACAGAGCTCCAGGTCGATACTCTTTGCTCGCAGATTCGTGTATTCACCGGCGGAGGAAGGACGAGGAGGAGGGGGCAGGGGAGGACGGCCTCGCCATCTTCTTCCTCCTCCTCTTCTTCTTCCTTCTTCTTCCTCTATCCATCGCAGATTTCTCTTCTTCTTCTTCTTCTTCTTCAGGAGCCTTTCTTCTTTCTCTTCTTCTTCAATGGTGGGCAGATTTGAAGATCTTCAGCCTCTTGCTCATTTCTTAGAGGCTTGTTATCTCTGCAAGAAGCAAATCGGTGATAACAAGGACATCTTCATGTATAGGCATGTTCCCCCATTTCAGATCCCCTGTCTTTCCCCAATTTTAATTCAATGTTTTTTTGTGTTTTCATCAAATTTCTGGAGAAATTCAAACATTTTTCCCTAAATGTGTGACATCTGCTTAATGGGGTTTCGAATTTGGTTTAACAAAATGTAGTATTGAAGAAAAAGATCCAATTTTTATCTGTTCTTCTCTCTCAAATCGATCATGGGTTTCTCTAGTTTCATGAATTTGTAGATCCAGAACCCAAATGCAGTCACACTAGAAATTGGGTTTTCTGAGACAAACCCATATGATCTTTTCAATTTCTTTTGACTGTATATGTCAATTTTGATCTCAAATCTTGTGTGTGATTGTGCCCTGTTCTTCTGGGTCCAAAAGTAGTAATTTTTATGTGTTGTTCGTTTTTTTTGTTTGATTTTTTCTTCATTATTTAGCAACCAAACATGATATTTCTCTTGATACACTTTTTCTCAGGTGACAATTGGAAAAAATTCTCTTTTACATGACAATTTATTGGGTGTTCTTAATATTCACCGAGAACATGAATATCAAAAATGTTCATTCTTGTTGTAGTTTGATTTCGTCTAAGTTATATAAAATTTTGTGTGAAACAAATGTTTTGGAATTTCTGATTCTTGTTCTTGACCTTGTACAGAAATATTGTTCTTGTTATTTGTAATTGGCAACTTGTTGTATCTGAATTTTTTTGGGAATTTTATGCATTTGTTCTTGGTGTTTTTGATGTTCTTGGTGTTCTTGATGAACAAGGGTAATATGGTCCGAAAAATAAACAGGGGCAATATGGTCCGAAAAAATTCAATCAACTACTTTTCTAACGGAACCTAACAGAGGGTGTAAACTGTCTACGGAATATTCCGTTAAATGGGTGCGGAGTGTCTTTATCCAAAACCGAGGGGTGGTCTGTGGGTTTTTCCCTAAACCCAGGGGTGGTCAGTGTCTTTTACCCAAACTAATAAAATAAGGATAAAACTAAGGGTAAAAGACATTTTCCACCCTCCGATTATCAATTAAATACATTTTGCCCCCTGATTTATCGATAAATACTTTTTGCACCCCTGTCAGTGGATGGAGGGTGGACAGAGCCCTTCTGTTACAATCCATTAGTGGAGGGGTGCAAACTGACTTTTTCTTAGTGTTCTTGAGCACCACCTCCACTACCACCAAATCCCCACCACCACCAACAACAACAACAAAAAATTGCCGAAAAAGATAGTAGCAAGCAATCAAATTACGATATAAATACAGGAGGAAAACTTGGTTCAGAATTCAGATACGAGTACTCTGTTTCTTGAATTATAAGCCAAAAAGACATAACAGAGCTAGTGATACCGTTGGTAGATTACAATGAGAGAGCACCAACAGCAACGAGAACAAACATTGGTACTAGAACCAAAAAGCAAAACAACCAAGAACAACAAAAACCTCAACCCTCCTTAACCCACCACCTGTTCTTCAAGGTCTTCCCAGCCATCATCCATCCATACAATACACTATTCTTCATCCGTCCGTCGAAACACTTAAAAACATAAAATCGAACAAACTTGTACCTTCAAGACTCATCCTCAGTCTGAACCAAACAATCGACCCAGCTCTCAAGCAAATCGATTTGAATTGAGAAGGGGCAATTTTGTCCAGATCCGCACCACCCATATCTGCCTCAACCATCGCCTCGGTTCGTGGTGGTGAGTACCCGAACATCACCATTGACCTGGCAATCCGTCGGTGCGCCTACCACCACTGACCACAACATCACCAGATCAGCGCCTCACTGACCCCAAAAACACCGAGAGAGGTGAAAACGCGCAGATTCATTTCAAATCTGGGTTTGCAGAGTCTATGCGCCAAGACGAAGGAGAAGACGTTATGGTTTGAATGGGGAAACATCGGCACTGCCGATGCATTTTCCAGCTGCAGGGATGGAGGAGGAAGGATGAGAGAGAGAGAGGGCTTTTCATCGGAGAAAGTGGGTTCGTGGGGAGGGAGAGGGGTTCGATGGTGTGGAGATGAGAGAGAGAGAGAAAGAAAGGAGGCTGCTAGAGTTAGAAATGGGAGAAGGAGAAGAATTTTCATTTATAGTGTAATTTGCATTAATCTTGAGGGTAATTTTGTCTAATGCCCCTCCGTTAGTGTGGTGTTAGTTTTTTAACTCTGACAGGGGTGCAAAAAGTATTTATCGATAAATCAGGGGGCAAAATATATTTAATAGATAATTGGAGGGTGGAAAAAGTCTTTTGACCTATATGCGGATAACATAAAATTTTATGTGGTTCACAGTTCACACACACACCAAATCAAGGGCAGATCCAGGAATTAGTTGCGGTGGGGACCAAATTTGAAAAATTAAACTATGTGGGCATAAATTTTAAATTTTGTGGAGGGGGGGGGGGGGGGGGGGGGGGGGGGGCTATAGTACAATTTTGTGTGGCTTAACTGAAAAAAACTAATAAAATAAGGATAAGACTAAAAGTTTCAAACATAGTTGTCAAATATTCTGAGTGTGAATCAACTTTGCTGAATCGTGAATCACAAAGTTTCACTTACAATCCCTTTAAACATATATAATAACATATTTCATTAAACTATGTCATGTATGAACAGTATATATAATACTCCGGGGTTGAATTTAATTACAGATTATCACACAAAAAAACGAGGAAACCATTTTTTTGGAACTGTTACTAAGTCAGAAAGACTGTAGCTGATCAATTGATGATGAATCGTATGAATCAGTCTGAATCGCAGCTAAATCGTAAGATTGGGTCTCATGAATTGGGATTCAGACAAAATTTTAGTCCATTTAAGATTCACCCTCTGATTCGCATTGTTTCATGTGTTAATCAAATCAAATTGTAGGAGACAAATCGTGAATCTTATGCTTCTGACAACTATGGTTTCAAAAGTTGAATTACATCCGCCCCTGCATCTAAGTTACATCTGCCCCTGCATCTAATAGCCAGTTTGAGTGACTTTGTAATTACAAGTTAGTGGCATAAATAGCCTGTTAATTGATAAATGAGACGATACTCAAAATTTAACCAAGATTTGACGAACTCTCTGATTGAAGATTGAACTTTCCAATAGTGTGGTACACCAAACACCACACCATAAGCATACTTAACTTTGAACCTCTGAACAGAAACTATATACAAACAAAGGAAGCGGTTTGGAGATACTTCTAGAAAACAGGATAACATGTACGAGTAAAGATGATGACAGGGTGTCCATCAACCTGAGAATTAAATTAAATAACCATACCCAATTGAATAAATAATATACCTTGGCCAATTTGCTCCCCTAGAGCTAGATCCTCCCAGAATATTTCATGATCCGTTTCGTCAGTGTCAATATCTACTTTCTTACCAAGGCGACTACTGTTGGCACTGCCTGAGCTGTAAGCATTGATAGAGGGCAACCATGACCCTGACCGTGGAGCCTCATCATTAGCAGACCAATCGCTATCACTCGATAAACCAGATGATCTCTTTCCATGACCCAACTCATTATCATGATCACTGTAGGAGGAAGGTGAGGCAAAAGACACTGTCTTCACCTCCTCTACTTCATACTCACTTCCTTTCGACGACCATAATATTGCACTCTCATAAATCCGTGCCTCAGCCTTTGAAGCAATGATTTGGTGGAATCGAGATTTTCCTTCCGTGACATCACCATAATCCAGTGATGGTTTCCCAGGATCCTCCGCCAGTAAGACTTCTGAAAACACTCCAAAGGGAGACAGTGGTGAATGATCTCTATGCGTGCCGGCTCCACTTGAATGGAAATCCTCCATAATATCTGAAGAAGATGCATTTGAGAAACTATTACCAAGACACCTTCTACTTCGGCCTCCATCAATGAGCATGACGTGCTCTTCTTTCCTTAATTTAGATTTGATCTTGTTACCCAGCTTAGACGCCTGTTTGAAGGAAATATTGCCAGTCAAATATTGCCAGTCAAATAACAGGCACAATATAGCAAGAGCAAGTACACATTAAATTTCTGAATGTTGTACCAAAATTGATAATCTTGATGCTTTTGCTACTTGGAGAGGTTGCTGAGGATCAAGACCGAGTTCGGTTGTAGAAATGCTTCTAGAATCGGCGACGGTGGAATCTGTCCCAGAGTGCTTTTCAGCAGCCTGGATTGCAGTCTTTACACCTTCAAATGGACGGGTATCACATGATACACATATGATCCCGACGCGAGTTCCATTGTCATCATAGAAGGGACTGATGGTAGTAATTACTAGAAACCTCAAACCCCACTTATTCTTAACTGGAAATTTACCAGTCCATGTCTCCCCCATCCCCACGCGATTTACTATCACATCACCTGCATCACGGTCACGAACATCTAGGAGGAGGTCAAGTGCATGCCCACCTAGAGCTTCTGCTGCAGAATGGCCATAAAGGAGTTCTGCAGACTGATTCCTGAATATTCAATTTACATTCACCAAAATTAAGACAATGAGACTCCTATAATTAAAGACACAATAATATGAATTCAACCCACTGAAAATCCAAGAAAATGCATATTCACCAAGAAAATATAAAACTACAGTAATGACCACATCACAAGTTTCCTTTAGTCAAATTGTTTGTAGAAAATAAATTGGAAACATGCACTATCTCAAAATCTTCTCTCAAAAGCTATCCGCTCGAAACTCATGGACGCCGGCTGATAGGACAATCGGAAGGCAATCTTCGCTCAAAATCCATTGGAGTCGAGCACAGCTGCTAATCTAGTTATTCAAGGTATTCCTGCAGTCGATGGCATTAAAATTAACAAATCTTGGACAAAACCATGATGTTTTAAATGGCCAGAGTATTTTGGTCCATAACTTTGATGCTGTGGTTAAGAACGGATCCGTCGATGCTACAATGTTGCAAGGTTTCCTCAAAGAAGGCAAGCAGTTCAGAGCGATGGGGTCTTACTTCTATTTTTTGGAAACGAAAGCAGAGAAATAGAGAGTGGAATTGATGATAACAAAATGGGTTCTTTTGGTGCTGGTGTTGATGCTCAGGGGCGGATAGGGGGTATGTGGCTTTGTTGTACACATCATATCTTGGTTTCACGCTTTTGTGTACGGTCACTCAAGTTTAAAGCATGGGAAAGCATTGTCGGAGACTACGAAATTTAAACAGTGCAATGACCGCTAATTTGTCAAGGAGACTTCAACCAGGTTCTAATAAACATGGGGTAAAATGTTGCTTTCCGTTAGAGGGAGCAGACCGGGTTTTTTTTTTTTTTTTCTTGTTGCAACTTAATCTGCTCGATTGAAGCTGTGGGGTCAACTTATACTTGGACAAATAATCGAGTAGACAGTAGCTGTACTTGGAAAAAACTACAAGCTTTCTGTTAGTGGGGACTGGTTACAAGTTTTTGGTACTTTGTGTCTCTGATCATTGCCCGGGGTTAGTCAAGTTCTCTCAACTGGGAAGGAGGACCATGCGACCATTTAGATTTGGGGAATTCCGGCTGTCATATGCAGCATGTCGCAGTCGGGTTTAAGAATCATAGAAAGAACAATTGTATGGTTAGCAAAACTGAAGATTTTGAAAATACAATCTCAGGTTTGGAAGAAGAGAGAAATAGGTTATAAGAACTGAAGATAAAACAAGTTGGAGAAAAACTCAATGTTTTGCAGTCATCAAATTTTTTCTTCACCAAATGCCGCCAAACAAACGAAATAAGAATACTGCAAGAGGAAAAGGCACGGGATCAGCCGCTCAGAGAGCTAAACTAAGGGCTTTAAGCTTGGGGAATACAAATACTGCTTTCTTTCACAGAATTGTCAAGTTGAGTTCAGCGAGAAAAAAAATCCACGCTTAATTTGTAAGGGTGGTCATATTAGGACATAGATAGGACCATGGTTGAAGGTCCAGCAGACTATTTTGGGGACTTGTTTACTTACGAAGGGCCGGGTAAGGAAGAGGTAGATCACTGGGAAGGCTAGAATTTCATCTTGTCAAGATTTTAGTGCGAGTTTGGATATCCTTACGCAACCGTTTACTGCTGAAGAGGTGATGACCTGGATGGCTGGACCTGATGGAATCATGGTTATCAGTTTTATTGGCATATTATTGTATCATCCATTAGTCATACTCACTCTCTTGAATTCAGGTTACCTGTTCCGAGAAGTAAATTTCACATACCTTACCCTGATCCCTAAAAGGGACTATCCTCCTTATCCTGGTGATTTCAGACCTATAAGTCTAACCACTGTGTTGTATTTTATAATCTCGAAGACTCTGGCTAATAGTATTATAGAAGTGTTGGGAGATGTGGCATCTGTATACCAAAATGCATGTATACCTGGTAGTCTCATTTCAGATAATGTTTTGATTGCGAATGAATTGATTTATCATTTATAGAAACAGAAAAAGGGTAAAAAGATGTTAGCGGCTACGAAAATTGACATCCAGACAGTTTTTTTAATTTTTTTCCGAATTAGTTGATATTTCTGTTTGTTACTTAGTTGAATTAGCGGCTACGAAAATTAGCGGCTACAAAGATGTTAGCAGTAGGTTGAAACGGTTACGTTTTCTGTCATATTTAATGGTTTAACATCACCGACTTACAAGTGCTCCCAGGGTCTACAACAAGGAGATCCTCTATCTCCGTTTCTATTTATTCTTTACCTAGAGCCCTTGTCAGCATACTTGTTAGATTTTGACAGCTTTAAAAGCGACACAGATTAGCAGGTGCAATGCATCAATGTCCCACCTGTTTTTTTTGCAGGCGATTGCAAGTTGTTTTTTAGTCTATTTTGTTGGCTTCCCAGATATTAAGCCGGTGTTGGGGGCTCTTTCACTGCATCTTTTCTCATCGTTCAAGTACTGGGTTATCTCAGTCGTAAAATAGACGATTTTGTCTCTCGTTTTGATGGCAGAAAGGAGAAGGAGATGGTTCACTATGGATCAGCAAAGAGAGGTTGTATTCAGATAAAATGGAAGAAGCTTCAATTCTTAATCCATAATGTTATTGTGCCAAAATATCGCACACGGAAGGACTTATTACTTGATAAAAGAGAAGAAACGAGATCTTGGGCCAGGAAGAGTGTCTTACACGGTCCTGACATGCTAATTAAGGGTATAAAATGGAAGATGGGGAATGGGAAACTTATCTCTTTCTACACTGATAATTGATTCCACAAATGGAAGGAGTGATTGATTCAAATGGAAACACATGTTTCAAAGTAGCAAATTTTGTCATGGTACAGGCGAGACGCAACTTTAGGATACAGAAGAGCTCAACAGTAAGCTCAGACTTTTTGCAGAAAATCATTTATATCAGATAACCTGAGCTTCCAAAATGACTGTGTAGTATGGGTAGGTTGCAAGGATGGGCATGTATTGTCAAATCACGTTATACATTTTTAAATAATTGAAATTGTCAAGTTTAGTTTGAAACAAGTTGCTTGGAAATACTGATTATCTTAGAGGCTGTTTGGTGTTACTTTTACTGAAACCAGATTTTCGATTAATTATCCTGCAACCAATTTTAACCTTAAAATTTTAAAAATGTTCAATATTTATCTTCAAAATACTGATATATGACTACATTTTGAATATTGTACTTTCCCGCTGCAAGTTCACAGTAGAATTTATCAAACATCAAATCACTTTATTAGCCTTTATTACAGCTTCTACGTAAAATTTACCAAACAACATTTCATCCAAAACGCATAGCAACTTTCCCAGAGTAATTCTTGTACAGTAGTTTCTTACACCGCTACATTAGGGGAATGTTGTTGAAGCTACCAGTTCTGTAGAATATAAAAATATTCATTTGGAAATGTCTAAGTCGTGTCCTCTCTGTTATAACCATTCTTCAGAAAAGCATGCATGATTTGAATATGTTGTGCACCAGTTGCTACTATAATGTTAGAACAGCACGTATCCTCTAACGCTAATTTTCTGATATGGTTTCTGTAAATACTAAACATAATTACCTACCTACACATCGGCATTCTATTTCTTCATTGAGTACCACACATGCTCAGCGTCGCAACCTTCTTCACCGTCTTCATCGCCCCACCCATCACAGTCTTATCTCTCTTCTCTTTCTTCTTCCGCTTATACTCTCCCTTAGTCGTCTACTCGTCTCCACCAAATTGCGCAGCATCTCGCAAAATCCCTCCACAGAAGGGTCATCTTTCTTGAAAGCATCAGCAAGCCCATTGTATAATTTAGAACACTTATTCTTGCAAAGGAGGATATGGTTTTGCATCATGTTTTTGTTTCAGCTTAGAGGATAATTCTAGACCATTATTCAAAGAGGGGCTTGCATTTTGAGTATCTACATTTCTGCCTCAGAAAAGGTGAGAATCCCAACAAGTTGATGCTTATTGCTTTGTGATGGGGGATTTGGAAAGGTAGAAACGAAATCTTCAGAGACCAGACCTTTAATCCTGCTAGGGTTTTGACTTTTGAATATAGCTCAAGCTGAATTTTCGTGGTTTCAGAGAACATGGATGTGGGACAGGGGACTTCTTTAACTATAAGAGATTATGGATAGTCTCTTGTTGCAAGTTTTAATGTATGTATTACTCTCTCTGACGGGGCTGAATTTTCTTGGATTCAATATGGGTAGTTGCTTATTACTTGCTTAGAGAGAAATCCAACAGAGCTCGATTAGTTTCGAAGGCGTGAGCTTGAAGCTGTTCTACCAGTGGCTACAAAGAATGGCTTCAATGTGATTTACATCGAGACCGACGGTCCAAATGTTGTCTTGAGAGGCTGGAAAGTTAGAGAAAGGTGAGAGGGGATGTCACTCTTCTGTTGCAAGAGCTGGATAGGCGTTTTGGTCCATGCCAATTTCAGTAACCCACGGAAAGAAGCTGTAGAAGAGTTTGGCATAGCACATCACTCGGATCAACAGCCACTCCAAAACAGCAAAAAGATTGGCCAAAGATTTCCTAGATCAAATCGGTAATGGTGGGTAATATTGAGCTTATCTTAGGCTCCGCTTGGAAGCATGGATTTTGATAGGTAAAAGAAAATGCAAGGAAATTACATAATCAATAATCTTGGAATCATGTTATTTTTACAACAAAATAACATATGATGCCAACAATCATAGTTGTCAAAATCTTACGATTCATGATTCGTATCCGACGATTCGACTCAATTCACCCATGAAACGATGTGAATCCCTTAGTGAATCTTTAATGGACAATAAGTTATTTGAATCCTGACTCAAGAGTCCGAATTTTACGATTCAGTTGCGATTCAGACCGATTCTACAATTCACCTTCGATTCATCTGAAGGTCTAATGGAGTTGCAACATCAGTCTAAGAAATAATACTTCTTAGACTTATGTATGCTTAGCAACATGCATTTATTGTAAATTACTAGCGCATTTTTCTCAAGTCCAAGGCTAATTGTTCTCTAATTTTCAGTTTTCTTGGCATCTTGTAGCTCCTTGCTCCACATGTCTATCTATATCTAGATTATACTTTATCTTTTAGATGTGTGAAACTCCTAAAACTAGTTATGGATGCGAGTTTCCAATAATTTGAGCTTTCTTTTTGTAATAATATGAATATTTTGTTCAATAATGTTATAGCTTTATGACAGATTTTATTATTCTACATAAAAATATTGCAATTTGAATCTTTATGATTCACGATTCGATTTACGATTCAGTGAAGGTGAATTTCGATTCACAATGGTTGAGTTAGGTAACAATGATTTGAATTTGGATTTGGATTTGAAATCCCAAATTTCAAATGTTAAAATTTAAAATATCAGTGAATTCGGAATTTTCAGTTTGGATGCTTTTTTACTCTAGTTATGAATTTGGATTTGGGTGTTTCTTTGTTTTCTTGTTCGAAATTTGATTGTTTGTTCATTATCCCAATTTAAAGATTGAATCCAAATGTGGGTTTGGCCCAGTGGTCAGATGTTAACACTTAAGAGCCTGCTGGGTGTGTGTGAGATCAAGGTTCCGGGTTCGATTCTCACAACAGGCAGTCTTACACAGTTGTATAATAATATTTTGAGAAGACAAAACACCATCAGGCGGCTTTATTTGAGGAAACCGAAGGCTACTAGTTCGGCTTTAAAGTCATCACACGCGATGATTTTAAATGACAGGGTATTTGGAGGAATTTGAAATTATTAACAGTATGGAGGTATGCATTTGTCCCAAATCAAATTCAAGCCTCTTATAATCATCCAAACAGCGGATTTGATTCCAAATCTCACCAAATCCAAATCCAACCCCAAATTCATGGTTATTCAAACAAACCGGATCTGAATCCCGATTTTACAACTATGCCAACAATGTTAATCCTTTTACCGGTTCCAGCTGGTGGAAAGCTACAAACTTCATGTACAATCACTAAAATAAACCGGCTCTTTGATTCCTTTCCCTTTTCTTTTCCTATCAAAATCCGTAGCTCCAAGCATAGCCTTAAAGTATGTTAGAGGCTTAGGTGAACTTTGTAACTACCATATATGTGTTTCGAATGACTTTCTGATGATCTGTGTGCAATTATATACATATATAGAAGGAACACAGCAATTTCATAATTAACTAACTGAACTTATTAAAATCAAAATGTATGGCCTTCTTCTTGAGATGATATAAGAGCATCAAACCCAAGAGGATTAAAAAAAAATGAATGATTAACCCCAGAGGAATGAGAGAATGACTAACCAGTAGATGACCGTACCGTCAAACTCAAATAAATGAAGTGCCTGCCCCATTGATTCCAACACATTCAAGTAGTGTTTATCAGTAAAATTGAAACCTCCACCACCACCACCGCCGTGGTTGGTGGCAGTGGCAGCCAAATCCAGACAAACCGAACCGGGATGCCGGCTTGAGGAACCTCCGAATTGACCTCCTCCTCCTCCTCTCTGCCGCGGCGGTTTTAGATTCGATGTGTGGTCCTCGCCGTGGTTGTGACCAAACTGGAGCTGTTGAATCTTCTTGAAAAGTTCTTGGGGTGGCATTGTGTTCCTTGAAGAAGATTTTGCTTTTTTGAGAAGTGTCCATTGAAGATGTGAAGGTAAAGATCCCACAAAGAGTTGGGCAAATTAGAGAGGAGTAGTATTTTATTAGAGTTTTGAAAAGTTCTTTTTCAGCATACCCCCGTGGCCACGGCCTCTACCACGCATTCATCTCATATATGGGTACGATTTAACGTTTATTAAGACTAGGAGGATATAGCCGCGTCATTATTAAGACTCAGAATAGCCCCGAGGAAAGATGAAAAATTAATCCGTTCAAAAACAAAAGTACATATGAAAATTAATTCTATTGTTCGACAGTTATTTGTTTTTAATTAATTATCTAAAAATATGTATGATTATTACATAAAAAACATGTAAATAAAGTTTTTTTTCAAGATAGGATAACTTTAATAGGTAGATATAGTGGGGTTCTAAAAGTGATAAAAACATGAGTTTTAAAACCATCCTTAAAATTTTGTGAATTCTAACTATAAGTGAATGATCGATGAAATCTAAACGCTGAGACTGATTTACTCTAAAGGCTGAAAAGATATTTTAAAGTCAAACTATTCTGTTTTATGAATAGAAGGTAGACAGCATATTTTTGGGTTAAATGACACAAGTGAATCACGAAGTATGGCACTTTAGCAGCTTGGTACCCTATACTTTGGACAAATGCTCAAAAGCCAACTCATCAGTTAGCCCAAGTTTTTTTGCGGAAAGTTGAGAACATCAATTCATCATCAACAAAAGTACAAGAAGTAATAACCCTATATGACAATCTCAGACATAGATATGCATAACCCCTAAGATAACTATGCAAAAGCACACAACATTAGACTATTAATAATACAAAAACTAAATAGCTAGAGCCATCAAACATGCAGCAGCGATGGAGATGCATCTGTTGCTGTGTCATGGACACTTGAAGCCTCCAAGCTTCTCCATCCTGAAAGAAAACGCAAACAACAAACTATCCCAGTAACGATAATAATTAGAAAGGATCCATACGACTGGCGAGGCTGGCTTGGAAACAGCTTCAGGTGCACCACTTCCTGATCATGTCTGTAGGAGACCGGAAGTTGAATAAAAGCCTTAAATATTTAGGGGCACGAAAATAGCCAGGCGGAGATTCCCACAGATCGCAGCGCCGTTTCTTAATCTGAAAACATTGAACTGTCCCAGGGTTGTCAACATCCATAGCGTCCAGAACCGTGATTCCAGCTTTGCAAATATCAACACCTTCCTTAACCTGCACTTTGCTCATATCAACATCACTTTTTGCTTCAGAGATATCTGCTTGGTAGGAGGTTTGAGGCCCCTTTGGTGCCCGAACTGTAGCTGGAGCCATAGGGATGCAAGGTCGAGCAACATGTTTCTTGCTACGCTCCTTCTTTCCGAGGATAAGCCGACGGAAAGCTGAATAGGCCATCCGAATTGGTCCTTCCTGATCCCAATTGAGCTTCTGAGATCGTCGAACTTGAAATTCATACCACGAAGAATCAACCTGGATCACCTCATTTGTCCGTCGGTTCATGAAAGCGAGCTTTGACTGGTGGTTCGGAACAGAGTTGTTAATCAGCTCCTCACAAACAATTCTGCATGCAATTTTGATTTCTGATTTTGCCGGATGAGAGACCGAAGGCGAAGCATGTCCGATCTACTATACCTCCGAACCTTCTCGAAATTAGGACAACCCAAGTGATGAAAATAGCCGTTTTCTCTCAGTCGTTTGGATCTGGGATCCTCCAGAACCAGCGAAACATCAGAGGGAGGGTTGGACATCCTCTTTCTCTTATTTCCGCAGCGGAGTCTGGAGGGAGGAGAATCAACTACATAGTAGGCCATGGACAAATAGGAAGCAAAAGGGAAAAAAACGATAAAATAGAAACCTGATAAGAGCAAAGAATGAAAATAAAGTGGAAAGCAACTGAGCAATAAAGCCCAAAACAGAGAGAAACACCAGAGAAAGTGAGATACACAAGGGCGAGGCAAAACAAACAGAAAAACGAAAGAAACCCGAAAATGATAGAAAGTATCAAAGGATTATGACAGAAAGTAACAACAAACAAGGAGTATTGAAGGGGACTGAAGAGATCAACCGGCTAGAAAACCCAGACGCCTAGCAGGCAACCAAACATATCGGAAAAGATCAGACAGAGAGTCCAGTAGAATTGAAGCGGCAAATAACTGAACGAAGAGTGATAACAAAGAGGCGATGATTTTGCCTGGAGAAAAAACTAGAACAAGATGCAAACAGACAACACGATCCCCAAGAACAAGGACCGAACGGAAAATCAGATCTGAAGAATAAAAGGGACAGGCTTGACTTGATTGATGATGTTGAGAGTGAGATCGGAATATTTGATTCTCCGATCCAGAATGAGCACCACTTGAATTTGGTGGCTGAAAGCCTCGGCGGCGGAGAAGCCAAGAAAGTTCGAGAGGAGAGGAAATAGGGTTTTCTAGTGATTGGAGAGAGGTTTTTCTCTCTCTAAAGCCCACCCTTCCAGTTAGCCCAAGTTAGTGACGGAAAGTACCATTCCGTTGAACAGTTACTACCAAAATTAGACTTTCCAAATTAAAAGAAAACCATTTTTTATAATAAAATTAAAATAAAATCATTTAATTCAATACATATCACAAATCTCATATGGAATGTCCCTTTGGGGACATCCCGATAAAATTGGAACGATACACAGAAGATTAGCATGGCCCCTGCGCAAGGATGACACACACAAATCGAGAAATGGTCCAAATTTTTACCACTTGACGGGTTTGGAGAATGAATCAGGCCAGTGGGTGGATGATCAACGACAGATTATAGCAACTCTGGAGAGTTATTTTCAGAATATGTTCATTTTGACAAATCTGGAACGAACCCAGATGGACTCGGTACTAGGGGGTTTCAGATCTTCTTACGGCTGATGCAGAGGGTTATGCTGGATCGGTTTTATATTGGTGAGGAAGTCAGGGTCTCGGTCAATCAAATTGCCCCAGTCAAGGCTCCTGGTCCAGACGGTTTTCCTGCATTGTTCTACTAGCGCTTTTGGACTATATAGTTGGTCCAGAAATTGAGGATATTTACGTCTGGATGCTCAACGGAGACGATGATATCGCCAGGTTTAATCACACCCTTATTGTACTTATTCTGAAAGTCAAACATGTTTGTAAGGCAAGTAATTTACACCCAATTAGTCTTTGGTCCACGATTCACTAGACTGTAACGAAGACTCTTGCAAATCGTCTCAAAGGAGTGCTTATGAAATACCCCGTTATTTAGAAACGGGTATTTTAATATATTCGTAGGCATATCCTGGAGTGGAGACTCATACCTTGGTGGTTGTTAAGGAGTTGGTTTAGACTTCGAGGACGAAGCTTTCGTTAAGGGGGGAAGGATGAAATACCCCGTTATTTAGAAACGGGTATTTTAATATATTATTGGATGTTAAAATAAAATTATTATAAGTATTTGGTGTTAATACGATATTATTATAAGTTATGGGTACTAGTTTTTATTGTTTAAATGTTGATTTTTATTGTTATAAACAACTTGGGGTTTTTATGTATTTTTCTAGGGTAAAAGACATTTTCCACCCTTCAATTATGGACAAAGACATTTTACCCCCTAATTTATGGAAAAATACATTTTCCACCCTTGTTAACGGGTGAAGGGTGGACAGATACCACCCTTCTTTTACAACCCGTTAGTGGAGGGGTGCAAACTGACTTTTTATGACTATTTTACCCTTGCAAATTGTGGACAAATAACACCATTTTTTGTTTACAATTGAATTCAACTTGTTCTTGATGTTCTTGCTTTTTTTTGTTCTTGATGTTCTTGGTGTTCTTCTTCACCACCCCACATCTACCACCACTAAATCCCCACCACCACCACCAACACCACCACAACCACCAACACCACCACCACAACCACCACCACCACAACAACAACAACAAGAATACCACCACCATCATGGCCACCTTAATACCACCACCATGTTCATGATCAATTTCCCAAAAAAAAAAACACAATCAATTAACCTCCACCCCAATCTTCAATAAAAAAACCCATGTCCAATTAGTCCGTGGAGAATTGAAATCATAGAAGAATAATACTAATCAATTCCCACAAAAACTCACTAATTAAAATTAGTCCATTCTTCTAAAAAAATTAGTCCATGGTTACGCCAAAATTTGTCCAAAGAAAAAACTAGCAAAGAACATGATTAACTCAATGCAACCAAGCCACAACAAAGTCAAAAAATCCCATCGTCTTTACACCAACCCATAAAAAATCACATGGAACTGGAAGCTCACATATACTTCTTCCCCGTCGTCTTTCCAATTTCAACTTTGAATAAAAGAAGAAGGAAGAAGAATCCAGATGAACCCTGTAGGGTTTTGAACATGGAATCGCAGTGGAAGAAATAATTATTCTGTTCAAATCCCTCCAAGGATCACAAGTCAAGAACACATAACGACAGTAAGGGATTAATATGTGTTTATCTTTGGGTTCTCCTTTGATGACTTCAAACGCGAATAATGTCACATTCTCTACGGTTGATCCATGCTAGGATAGAGAATTGGACCTCCCAACCTTCTTGTGCTAGCTAGAACGGAGGAAGGAGACGAAGGAATCACGCAACGAAGCCACAAAGAGAGGCTCGGCCTCCTTTGTGTGGCCGACGGGTTGGGTCGGCGGGTAAGGGGCGTTCGGCCTCTTACTTGCTTGCTCTCAACTCTTTTCTCTCATCTCAATATGTATTATGAATAACATGTATTGAGAGGGAAGGAAGGAGTTCCTTTATATAGTCCAACTACTCCTAGTTGTTTCCATAAAGGGCCCAATACTAATCATATCCATATATGGACTAGTATTATTTGCTAATTAGTCCTACTAAGTTAGCAACTTGTTGCAATATGATCCTTTTAATTAATCTCTA
Source organism: Linanthus parryae (assembly GCA_023055425.1). Lineage (NCBI taxonomy): Eukaryota > Viridiplantae > Streptophyta > Magnoliopsida > Ericales > Polemoniaceae > Linanthus > Linanthus parryae. The sequence goes on from JALGPY010000001.1 coordinate 119,655,126, forward strand.
TTAATTAAGTCTCTTGTCCAATTATATCCATATGGTGTGTGACCCCATAGGTTTCTACTTAATTGGTAGTAACTATTTACAAACATGGAGCGGTGTCTAGCAACACATCCATGCTACCCAATTAATAGAAATAGTCATCTTGACAAAACCTTGTGATCTTATTATCGCATCCCTTTGTCTCATTATCCGAATTGGACACGAGACATACAAGTCACACTCGTATATCCAATCCATGTTCCTCGATCCTGGGAATAGCCCTATCCATGCATATGACATCAATATCCCCATATTTGATTCATATGAGTCTGGCCAGACATTCCATAGGCGCCATCCCTCGAGTGGCCTCGGATATTTGCTCCCGTTATGTGGGAGGGACAAATCCTATCTACATCACTCACCATCTCTAAGATTGTTTCATATTGTGCCCAACATGCGCTTTTATAACTACCCAGTTACGGAGTAGCGTTTGACGTTGTCAAAGCACAATATTCCACAACTAGAGGATCTAGTGACTTCAAGTCTAAGGATGATAATATCCTATCACCGCGAGAAGCGCTTGTGACTTTACATAACTTGTATGTAGCCTTATCGGATTTGGGTCAATCCAGTATGTCATTACTCCTAATACATACCATGTGTTGGATCGTGATATCTCCATATCAATCCAACCCCATACTAGTTTATAGATGATCGTCCTATTAATCATTATATTTGACTAGGGATATTTAAGATAAACAACACGATTTGTAAATCTAAGGAGTTCATTATATTAAATATCTCCATAAATAATACAATGATTATTCTTGCCAATTCATACTAAAATTAGATTGCCTCTAGGGCATCTTATTCCAACAGTCTCCCACTTGCACTAGAGCCAATCTGGTGCATCACGTATGCCAATCGCCGTAGTGTGCTCTTCATGCTTGCGCTGAACAAGCGGATTTGTGAATAGTGTTGGAATTGTGCCCTAGAGGCAATCAATTAATTGTGACAAATATATGGATTTACGATTCATTATGTTATCGATATGGAGATATGCTAACATGAATGAAGTCCTTAGAATATAAGGTGTTATGTTCTTAAATATCCCTAGTCAATTATAATGATTAATGGGACAATCATCTATAGACTAGTATGGGGTTGGATTGATATGGAGATATCACGATCCAACACATGGGTATGCATTAGGAGTAATGGCATACTGGATGACCCACGACGAAAAGGATACATTAGATTATGTGAAGTCACAATCGCTTTTCGTAGTGCTAATATTATTGCAATCCTTGGACTTGAAGTCATTAGATACTCTAGTTGTGAAATATTGCGCTTTGATGTTATCAAACGTTACACCGTAACTGGGTAATCATAAAGGTGGCTATCGGGCGTGATAGGAAGCAAGCTTAGATATCGTAGTGATGTAGATAGGATTTGTCCCTCCCACATAATGGGGGTAAATATCCACGGCCACTCGAGGGATGAGGCTTATTGAATGTCTGGCCAGACTCAGATAAATTAATATATAGATATTAATGTTATCTGCAAGCATAAGCATATTCCCAGGATCGAGGAACTATGGATTGGATATACGAGTGTGACTATTTATGTCTCGTGTCCAATCCGGATATGGAGACAAAGGGATAATGCAATATGACATATTGGGCACAAAGGTTTGTCGGGATCACTGACTATTTCTATTGGTTGGGTGGCATGGATGTGTTGCTAGACACCGCTCCATGTTAGTAATAGTTACTACCAACTATATAGAAACCTATGGGGTCACACGTCAAATAGAGTAGAGCTAGATTTGGGATTAATTAATATGGATTAATTAATAGAAGGATCATTGTGCAACACCTTGCAAACTTAGTAGGACTAATTTGCAAGGAAGGGAATAATTCTAGTTCATCTAGAATTAGGAAACTCTTTTATGGAAACAACAAGGAGTTGTTGGAGTATATAAAGGAGGCTCTAGCTTCCTTCCCACACATGAGTTATTATTAGTCATAACACAAAAGTGGGAGAGAGCAAAAGAGAGAGCAAGACAAAGAGCTAGGGCCGAAACCCTAGCCCCCGTCCGCCCCTCTACCCGACGGCAAAGACGAGGCCGCCCCCTCCCTTGTGCCTTGTTGCTTTGTTGCTTTGATCTTCATCCCTCTTCCTCCAAGGTTCAAGCTAGCACTTGATTGAAGGAAGAATCTAGATCTCACCTCTAGACGTGGATCAACCGTAGAGACGAGGACATCATTCTTCGTTTGATCTCACAAATCAAAAGGTACACATCTTCTATGTCCTTGATCATGTTATGATGTCTCTTCCTGTGATCCTTGGTGGGCTTTGAGTAGGATTAATTTTTGTTATTCCGCCGCGTTACCTATGTCAAAACCCAACAGTGGTATCAGAGCCAGGTCGTAGAGCATAACATGATATTATGTGTTTACGATTTCAGTTCATACACCGTATTATTGTTTATTACGCGAAAACTGAAAAATTAGCATAGTAGATGCAATATTGAATTTGATTCAAACAAACAAGAACCAATTTAACATTGGATGTTAGAATTGGTGAGTTTAATCACATAGGATGTGAATAATTGGGTTCTTGAAAAATTAGGGTTCATGGGCACATGCTTGGAAAAGGGGTTTTCCAAGTATGGAATTAATTAAACTTGGGCAACAAGGAAGAAGTTGTTTTGGAAACAACTAAACTTGGGAAACAAGTAAGAAGTTGTTTATGGAAACAACTAAACTTGGGAACCAAGGAAAGAATTATTTTGGAAACAATACCATAAGGGTGTTTTGGAAACAACCCAACAAGGAAGGAATTGTTTATGGAAACAATTCCATATATTGTTTATGGAAATAATTCCATGAATTGTTTATGGAAACAATTTCATGAGGAGGTGTGGCCCATGTAGGGACCGCCCCTTTCTCTCCTTGCCGCCCAAGTAACACACGGCACAAGAGGGGCCGGCACACCCTAGCACACGGCCTAGCCGTGTGGGCTAGGGGCCGGCTGGCCCGGGCCTAGTGTGGCGGTTCCTTGGTTGATTTCGGCCATTCTTTGGTAAATCCTTTGGACCGTTGTAAAACCCTAGTTACCCAATTTCATTAAAATTAAACAAGCGCGTTAAAATTTGGTTTTAACTGTATTATGTGCTTTATTGCATGGTGGATGGATATGGCCTAGGATTGTGGATGTTTATTGTTTTGTGGTTTGGTTTACAGCCTGCGAGCTGATCAAATTAATGTAATAATTAATTAGGTTTTACGGCCTGCGAGTCGTCTCTTTTCTCCTCGACATGTGAGGCTTTTTGTTATTTATTTATTCTAGATGTTAGGCTAGAATTAGAAATATTTAGTTGATAGCCAAGAACATGGAGAAGAAGACCGGAGAACCAAAGGAGCCAAAAGACATCTCTAGGCGCGCAGCTATGGTGGAGCACATGAAGATGAGCTCGGCACTTTAGGGAAATTAGATATTATCATTGGCTTGATAATATCATTAGTCTAGGGGCCATATCCATGCCACGTTATTTTCTTTTGTGGATGTTTATTATTTATGTCTTGTTATTTATTTTTTTGTGTATGGCGATACTAGCAAAACGTTAACAAGATAATAATAAACAAGGTTGGTCTTTTATTATGGATGGCCCAATCCAAATAAGTAGACCATGTTGATAAGATCAACCAAACAACTTAAAAGAAATCCCTCAAATAAATATTGCGTTTTGCCTTCTCTTGCCAAAAACACCCTTCATGATCATGGCCTATTAAAATTCGGGCTAGCCAAAGCAAGGCGATTTTAATTTTCCATGGTGTGTTGCGGACGACGCAAGCTAGTAATGCGTGTATGTTGAAAGCAAGAGGTTGGACGCAACTAGGCAAGAATCAATTGGATTGATGAAGCTTAGAGGCATGACAATTAGGAGTTATCCAATTGGATAAAGAATAAAAGGAATTTATTCACCTAATTGGACCAAGAGTTGCATGGGATGCAATTGGAATGGTTCCTACCTAAATAACCAATTCTTGGGTGACTTGCCAAAGCAAGCTCAAGAAGAAGTGAAAAAGGGATCTTGGACCCACTAGAAAATATATAAAATATTTTCTGCATTAATGGTGAGGGCTATTAATCCGAGAAAAATAGTGGGAGCTTTATTTAATAATTTAAATCCTTGTTGAATATAGTTATACGTCACAATGCTTTGCATAATCCTATAAGTGTTGAATACCCATCGCATTAAACAAACAAACGCGACTTTATGTCCATGAGATGGACAAGATGTCTGGAATCTATTTTCTAGATTGGTATAAAATCGAGAATTGTTCTCAAGTAAAGGAAATATGTTGTACATTGTAGAGCATAAATTTCTCTTCCCACCAACTACCAAAACGCACTAAAGCCTTATGGAAGGAACATCGAAGAATGGTTCTTTGGATGTAACTTGTCTCATGTCAAGCTCCCATGGACTCTGAGCTTTGGAAGCAAGATGAGAAATATGGAGGCATGTGATATGATCATACGAGCTTGTCATGAAAGGCTTGAGGTGTTGCTCCACTTTGCAATCTCTTGCTTAGCACTCGTCATGGTCAAGATGGAATAAGTTCGGGTTTGCCAAAGCAAGGCGACTTAGTTCATCGAGATATGACGCGACGACACAAGTTAGTAATGTGTGGCTGCTGAAGCAAGAGGTGAAGCGCAAACTAAACTAACTCAATAGGATTGAAAGCTTAGATATTGGGAGTTATCTATAAGATAGATAAAGAATATATAGTTATTCTCCCAAGTGGACCAAGAATTGCATTGGATGCAATTACAGTTTTGTTTTAAAGTTGATTTACTCAATATGATTGAAAAATCACTAAACAAAACACTCATAATGGGCATGGGCAAAAACTGTTAATAGTTAACAGCATGGGTAAGGGCAAATGGTTTGCGCCGAACCCATGAGTATAAAGCAAGCCTGTTGCTAAAACCAAGTTGCCTCGAAGTCCCATAGGTGGTGTAGAGGACGAGAGACTACCCAAAGTACATGGAAGTAAATAATAAAGGAATTATGAATTCCGACTTGGGTATTTTATTATAAAATTCAATGTGTCTATCTCATCATCAAGAGTATATGATACTAGATGAGGATCTCGCATTTATAGAAATGTGAAGGATCTCAAGAGACGAAGACAATTGGATAAGGAAGAAATAATCCTACACGTGGGGCTATGAAGCAAAGGGTTACTGAAAAGCCGTAGGGAATTATTTCTACCTTTCAGAAATTGTTCATGAATTAGACAAAAGGGATAATGTCCCTGCTATGAGTAGGACCATTATCATAGCTTCTTGTTTGGACAAGATAGCTCCTTATCATAATAAAAGGACAAATGTTGTTCCATTTATTATGGTATGCATTATTGTAATGCAATTTTGTCTAAGTGGATTCTATATCCATGATCATGATAATTTCATCTATAACATTAATACCTAGAGGTTTGCATATAATGATATGAACTTCACTTATCTTTAGCATTATCGTTTAGGCCCATAAATAAGAAATACATATCTAGAACTCCATTAGGATGGAATTCTGGGACTCATTTGATTATTGAATCATATGAGACATGTAAGACTTATTAGGCAAGGATATGATCTTTTGGGAATCATACATGTTGATGTGTGAAGGCCGCTAAGCACAAATACTAAAGATGGTTTTAGTACTTCATCATATTTACTGATAGGATCAGAGAAATATGAATTTGTGTATCTTATGAAGAAACAAATCAGAATCCCTTGAATTGTTCAAAGTATTCAGGAATGAAGTAGAGAACCAACTTGGCAAAAGTATTTAGACTCTATGATTGGATCATAGAAGAAAATACTTGAGCCAAGAGTTTGACAAGAATCTATGGGAGTATTGGATATGATTCAAAACTCGCTCCACCTAGCACGCCACATGGGTTTTGGCGTGTCTAAAAGGAGATTTCGAACCTTTTAGGACACGGTTCGGACCATAATGAATCAAACAGAACTTCCAGTTTACTTTTAGGGGCTATGTTCTAATTACAGCAAATTTCGCCCTTAATCTTGTTCCATCAAAAACGGATTATGAAAAACACCATATGAGATATGGACTGGGAAGTGTCCTAGTATGTCATTCATAAATATTTGGGGTTATGAGGTTTATGTGAAAGAGTTTACAAATAAACTTGGAGCCAATTCGGATAAATGTTTTGTGGGATATCCTGAAAAGGATATTATTTCTACAACCTAATCGAGAACAAACTGTTTGTTTCTCGAACCACAGTTTTTCTAGGAAGAGATTGTCTCTAAAAGAAACAGTGGGAGGACAGTAGAACTTGAAAAGTTCAAGAACCACAATAGAACATTAATCCGTTTGATGGAACATGAGCAGGATCACAAGGTGTTGTGGAGCAACCTACTCAGATAACACAAGAACCTCGTAGGACAGGTAGGATATGTCAAGGGACTAGAGAAATAAGGATTTCTCATAACCCGTGATATATTGCTCATCGAGATGAGCCTACAACCTATGAGAAGGCCACGTGTGGGCCATACTCTCAGAAATGGCTTGGAGCCATAGGATACGATATGGAATCCATGTATACCAACAAAGTATGGACTTTGGTGGAACCACCTGAATGGGTAGGACCCATAGGGTGCAAGTAGGTTATGAGGAAACCAACATGGATGGTAATATGATTACTTTTAAGGGACAACTGGTTTGAAAGGGTTTCATGAGAATTCATAGTATAGACTATGACGAAATCTTTCCCCAGTTGTGATGCTTAAATCCATTCGCATCTTGCTTGTAGCAATCTGTTTATAAATTGAATCAAGCTTCTAGGAGTTGGACTCTTCAAATTAATGATGCAATCAAAGAATTTTGGTTCCATCAAAATTGAAGATGATACTTGTGTCTACAAGAAGGTTAGTGGGAGCATAGTTAAATTTCTGGTCTTGTATGTAGAGACATATTAATCATTGGGAATAATGTCTCTACTCTGCAATCTATTAAAGATTGGCTAGAGAAATTGATTTCCAATAATTGACTTAGGCGAGACAATCTATAAAATCTATGGAGATAGATTAAAGTAATTGTTCAGCCTGAGTCATGGTACATATATTGACAAGGTATTGAAATGGTTCAACGTGAAAATAATATTGATTCTTACCCATGTCACATGGAACTAGTCTTTGGAAGGCTAATTGTCTTACCAATTAGATTGGGAATGGACCGTATGAATTAGATTCACGAGATACGCCATGAGATGTACTAGGCCAGACGTGTCATAAAGCATGACACAAAGATACCAATCAAATCCAAGTGAGGTGTCACTTGATAATTATCAAGATTATCCTTAAGTACTTGAGAAGGAGTAAAGGATGAACTCTTGATTAATGGAGGATAGGAAAGGTTTACTGTAAGGGGTTACAGTGATGAGAACTTCCATCTGACAAAGAAGATTTCATATTATAGTCAAGTTTTATGTTTTGTGCTTAGGGGAGTGACTGTGAGCTGGAAAGGTTCCAGGCAAGAATTAGTCACTGATTCTAACATAGAGGACTGAGTAAATTAATGCATAAGATGCATTTATTCAGAATATTCAATCTTAATCAAATTGTTGATAAAGGAGATGTGAATATTTGCAAGGTGCCAGCATATGTCTCGCCCCTACGCAGTGTAAGCGTGGAGGACCGCGCTAGATCAATAGGCATATGATGCAGGAGATTGACTCTAGTGCAAGTGGGAGACTGTTGGAATTGTGCCCTAGAGGCAATCAATTAATTGTGACAAATATATGGATTTACGATTCATTATGTTATCGATATGGAGATATGCTAACATGAATGAAGTCCTTAGAATATAAGGTGTTATGTTCTTAAATATCCCTAGTCAATTATAATGATTAATGGGACAATCATCTATAGACTAGTATGGGGTTGGATTGATATGGAGATATCACGATCCAACACATGGGTATGCATTAGGAGTAATGGCATACTGGATGACCCACGACGAAAAGGATACATTAGATTATGTGAAGTCACAATCGCTTTTCGTAGTGCTAATATTATTGCAATCCTTGGACTTGAAGTCATTAGATACTCTAGTTGTGAAATATTGCGCTTTGATGTTATCAAACGTTACACCGTAACTGGGTAATCATAAAGGTGGCTATCGGGCGTGATAGGAAGCAAGCTTAGATATCGTAGTGATGTAGATAGGATTTGTCCCTCCCACATAATGGGGGTAAATATCCACGGCCACTCGAGGGATGAAGCTTATTGAATGTCTGGCCAGACTCAGATAAATTAATATATAGATATTAATGTTATCTGCAAGCATAAGCATATTCCCAGGATCGAGGAACTATGGATTGGATATACGAGTGTGACTATTTATGTCTCGTGTCCAATCCGGATATGGAGACAAAGGGATAATGCAATATGACATATTGGGCACAAAGGTTTGTCGGGATCACTGACTATTTCTATTGGTTGGGTGGCATGGATGTGTTGCTAGACACCGCTCCATGTTAGTAATAGTTACTACCAACTATATAGAAACCTATGGGGTCACACGTCAAATAGAGTAGAGCTAGATTTGGGATTAATTAATATGGATTAATTAATAGAAGGATCATTGTGCAACACCTTGCAAACTTAGTAGGACTAATTTGCAAGGAAGGGAATAATTCTAGTTCATCTAGAATTAGGAAACTCTTTTATGGAAACAACAAGGAGTTGTTGGAGTATATAAAGGAGGCTCTAGCTTCCTTCCCACACATGAGTTATTATTAGTCATAACACAAAAGTGGGAGAGAGCAAAAGAGAGAGCAAGACAAAGAGCTAGGGCCGAAACCCTAGCCCCCGTCCGCCCCTCTACCCGACGGCAAAGAGGAGGCCGCCCCCTCCCTTGTGCCTTGTTGCTTTGTTGCTTTGATCTTCATCCCTCTTCCTCCAAGGTTCAAGCTAGCACTTGATTGAAGGAAGAATCTAGATCTCACCTCTAGACGTGGATCAACCGTAGAGACGAGGACATCATTCTTCGTGTGATCTCACAAATCAAAAGGTACACATCTTCTATGTCCTTGATCATGTTATGATGTCTCTTCCTGTGATCCTTGGTGGGCTTTGAGTAGGATTAATTTTTGTTATTCCGCCGCGTTACCTATGTCAAAACCCAACAAATAGATCTGCCAGATTATCATCTGTAGGAATCTTGCATATCTTCACATCTCCTCTATCGATAATCTCTCGAATAAGATGGAACTTCCGGAGTACGTGTTTGGATTTCTGGTGTGATCTAGGTTGCTTAGATTGAGCGATCGCGCCTGTGTTGTCACAATACAACATTATGGCATCCCCAATGTTAGGAACTTCACCAAGATCAAAAACAAACTTTCTAATCCAAACAGCTTCTTTTGCTGCACCACTTGCAACAATATACTCAGCCTCTGTTGTAGAATCAGCAACCGTCTCTTGCTTGGAACTCTTCCAGCTCACAGCTCCTCCATTTAGGCAATACACAAATCCCGACTGCGATCTGAAATCATCTATGTCGGTTTGGAAGCTTGCATCCGTGTAACCAGTTACACGTAGCTCTTCCTCACCTCCAAATATCAAGAACGCATCCTTAGTTCTTCTCAAGTACTTGAGGATGTTCTTGATTACTATCCAGTGACTCTCACCCGGTGTGCACAAGAGATTCCGGCGGGGAGGACTCTGTGTACACCGTAAGTAGAGGATCGGAAATGGCACAGGAAGAGTTGGGTTGTGTGTAGGGAGAGAGTAAGACAGTAGTAATGTCTGAGAGAGACAGGGGTTCGGCAGAGCTTCCGCGTATGGCTGGTGTGTCCTCCTTTGTATGGAAAGGTTAACGTCCTATATATAACGGAGAATGTGACCGTTGCAGTGTGGTTAATGCGCCCATCAATGGCGGCTTAATTAGCTTAACCACAACGGCACGTTCGTCCGCGTATATAGGGACCGTTACAGCACGTTATGCGCGAATACCGGAACCGTTGACCGGGTTTGACCGGGTTTGACCGGATTGACCGGGTTTATGGAGCTCGTGCCATAAATCTCTCAAAAGCAGTTATTAAAGGTCGCGCGCGGGCTTGGCTCGCACGCGACAGGACTTACTCTAGCCTCCAAACCACTAAGTCCCTACAAGTCCCGTGCAGTGGTATGCGAGGGCCCTGTCTCGCAGCCCCCACATGGATCAGCGCGGCTGGTGATCCAGTGTGTGTGGAGCACAATATGGTGTGCTAGATGGTTGCCACGTGGCCAAGATGTGTCAGCTCAGAAAGCACTATCTACATTAGCCCCCTTTCTGCGCGTGAAGACTCATAACCGGATAGACTTCCATGCGCGGAAACCAACGTACGCGTCGTCGCCACGCACCAATTCAAATATGAGTAAGTTCAGCCCCCGTGCGTGTCATTATGACCTAAAACCCTAGAGTTGTGCCGTCTGGCCTTTAGGGTTTTAGGCGTGACGTCAGCTTGTCCTGTGATTGCGCGATTCGACGGTGACGGTTGCGATTCGACTACTGAAAGGACGCAACCCTTTGTTGTTTTTGGATAAATACTCTGTACTCTCCATCGTTGCAAAGCATCACTTCTTTCTCTTAAAGTGAATGATACCCGGAAGTCTTCAAGAGCAGATTCAGATAATCAATCACCAGTTCAAAATTGCAAATCGTCTTCTTCAATTGTCTTCATCCAAGCAAGCTTTACAGAAACAACGTTGGCCTTGTTCAATTTTGATTTAATATGCTAGTATATGCTTTGAACTGCGTTGGATCTGCAAACCTGTGACATATTATCTGCTGAAAACTTGTGAAGAAGCTCACAATCTTTGAATCTAATTTCGATTTAATCTCCCAATGATAAAGACCTTGAATGTAGGGTTTTTGAAATCCCTGATAATGCAAACGATTCCAATCTTCTAATTTCTGAAATTGGTACCAGACTGTTCATCTTTCTTCCCATAGATCTTGAATCTCGAAATTCAAACTGAAGTGTGTATATTTCTCCCCCCTTTTTTCTTGCTTTTCCGCAGGAATGGCAAAGACAAAAGGAACTAGACCCACTAAGGAGGACGAAGAAATACCTGACTTGCCGCAAGCTCTATGGCGAAAAGCCCCCTATCTGGGTGGCAAAGACTTCTACCATGCTAGGGTTAAGGCAAAGAGACTGCCTACCCCTGTACCTGGCGAGGGATTGCAAACATTAACCCCTCCAGTTAACTCGGCCTTGCTCGAATTGATTGGCCCCGAAGACGTGGTTCGATTGGGAGTCGAAAATGGGCACTTCCCGTATACTGCGATTTCCACCCAAGCTTTTGTTCAGAAATTGGACTACATGGATGAGTGGATCGACCACGTATTGACTCATCACGCCATGACTCTAAATGATGCTGGCGTATACTTCGCATTTCGTGCTATGAAGGGTGCTGCCGTGAAGCTGGACCAGTCCATGCTTCTAAACCTTCTTTCCCGCTACTCGCCTGCGACTCACACCTTTCATTTTGCTGAGTTCGAGGCTGCCCCCACGCTCGAGGATGTGCACATGATGTATGATCTGTCTCCCATGGGTGAGGTGGGTCCTTTGAGTCCCTTGAGAACGGATGCGGAGATTGCTTTGTACACGCAGATGGAGGAGTGCTTGTCAGAAGTAAAGAAAATTTCCACTCGGTGGACCACTACAGAAGTCCTTCCTGACTGGCAATTGGTTGACACATCTGCGAAAAAAACTTGGAACAAGTGGGTGCAGTACTTTTTCCGTGACTATGCGAACAGCAACATCACCAAGAAGCTTCTAAGTCAAAATCCGAAGGCTAAGAACTATGTGAATGGCAAGGGTTATCACTTAACCCTATGCGCCTTCCTCTGCGCCTGGTTGTCGAGGTACTTAATCGATGGCTACCCGCACGATGGGGTCTTCTATCACGTTCTGCCCCTTGCTGTGAAATTGGCCCTTGGCCAAAAAGTCGCACTCGGACCCTTGGCCTTGGGCACACTGTACTACAGACTAGATCAGCTGGTCGTGGCAATGAAGGAATCGCGTGGCCGCCTCGACATACTGACTTACATTAACATTGCCTTCTTGACAATGTGGGTCTTCGAGCGATGACCTTCCTATGCCCCAGTTGCTTCTAAGCCCAACAAGTGGTGTCCCCCAGGTGCAGTGGAGGAACGTAATAGCGGCAGAGCTGCGAGGTGGTTCAGAACAAACTACCCCAAGTGCGTCTGGAGCCTGATATGCGACAATCGGCAAGAGTTCATAGCCAGTGGAGACCTTTGTTCCATTCGGCCAGGAGGAAGAAGAGGAGAGGCGGGAGCCAAGAGAAGGAGATGAAGAAGAAGAAGAAAGAGTTGAAGATGTCAGAGTCAGAGAGGAAGATGCGATACATGAGGAAGAATCAGGAGGTATCTCAATCGTACTTATCTTCTCATTATCTTAACTCTTTTGCAATCTGGTTTGAACAAATTGTTTCTTCGCAGATAATGATGATGAGACCATCAGTGGCCTTTTGGCCAAAAGGCAGAAGAGGGGTGCTCATTCTGGTGTTTCTGATGAAACCATAAGCGAGGACATTCTCGCCGAGTCCAGAAGGACAGCTGCGGAAGCCGCTGAAAGGAGGAGAAAGCGAGAAGAGGAGGAGCTCGAGCGCGTGAAGCAGAGGAGCCTAGAAGAACAGCACGTCGACGACCTAGTGCGTCCAACTGATGAGGAAGATGTGCTTCCAGAAGAGATGGCACCTCAAGTGGAAGAGGAGGATGCGGCTCCAGAAGAAGATGCGGCAGCCTTAGAGCAAGCCCAAGCAGATTTTGCAGAAATCGCAGGCGGCAATGAAGGTGAGGTTTTTAATCTCGCAGTAACTTATCGAGATGTTATTGTTGGTGCGTTAAAGCACGGTGTGTCAAAAGCTGACATTCGCCGTTGGCTAGTAGGCAAGTGCAGTGAACCCTCAGGTAATCATTTGGACAATATGTGTGAACTAGGCTTAGCAACTCAAACATAATCATGACTGGTTTCTTCGCGCCCCAGGTCACGCTCACCTTAAAGACATGCTTAATGAAGGCATATTAATAGGGCAAGGTTCCACGTCCTTAGCGTATGACGAGGATACTGCAATCCCACCCTCGCGTGGAGGTGCTTGCTCTTAGCTTATCAAAGATAGTAAAATAACATACGATACAAGTTACCTCACACCATCGCCTTTTATATCGCAGGCAATGCTGAAGAACCCGTGTTGGAGCAAAGGAGTCAACCTTCTGCGTCCTATGTCCCGGTGCCGAGTTCTCATACCGAGAAGCCCGTCGCAGCTGCTGAATATGCAGGAGAGCCACTTGAGGACGTCATCGAACTTTCCGATGATGCCGAGGCTGACAGTGTGTTAATGGAGGAAGATGCCCATGCCGGTGCTGAGGAAATAGGAACGAATGCTGCTGATGCTATCGCATCTAAAAGTATCCCTCGTCAAGATGCAACTTCTGCTGTCACCACACCTCCAGCAATGACTGAGTCGGCGGCGCCACTTCATGCGTGGAACTTTTGGGGTTCGCAGGTCGGGGCTGCAATCGCACCTGGTGCGGCTTATACTCTTCCCCCCAACTATGAGGAGTTAGAACTCGCAGCTGATAGGAGGGCAATGGAGCGAGGACAATCTTCAACTAACCCAGCAATGCGCATTCCTTCTCTGCGCGAGATCCTTGAAGGAACTGGTATGTCGTGATTTGCTGTTCGCATCTTGCATTCTTCATTTGCGAGTTTGATAGTATAACTTGGCTTTGACATTTCTTTAGGTTTGAAGCAAGCCGACGTGGACTGGCTAGTTCGGATGCGCTTCACCTACCCCCAATCATATGCGAGGTCTCTGGAGATAGGGCCCTTTGATAGGAGGCTATTTCTTACTGAAGCCATCTGGATTTTGGAGCAGCTGTCCGCGGCCACACCTGCGACCATTTCTCCTCAGAGTGCGGAATTGCTTTTTGGCATGTGCCAAAATCTTCTCGCCAAAGTTCAAGGCAAGCTGGGCTTTAAGTATCTTATCAAAAGAGTTATCATGATTCGCGCGGCCGTGACTTTGAAACGCGGCCATCAAAACCTCGCAGCTGAAAAGCAGAAGGTAGAGCAGCAAAGGCACAAGGTTGAGAGGCTATGAAGCTTTTTCATGAGGTGAATGCCAAATGCGAGCAATTGAAGCAAGAAGTGGAGCAAGTGGAAAATCTGAGCCGTCAGTTTACTCCCCATGACTCCTTGATCAAGGGTTTATTTTGATTTCTTTTGAAAAGTAGCAGATAAGTAGCTGAAACATTATTGTAATGTTGCTAGGGTTTCTCCCCCCCCCTTTTTTTTCAAAAAGAAGAATTGAAATGCCCGATTTGTCCTTTCCGGGATTTACTAGAATATCTCTGTGCATATCAAATTATGACGTCAGCAATTGATATTCTGCCTTGATTTTTGCGCTAATTGCTCACTAGATAAGCACGCTTCCCTTGGGAAGTCCATCCGAATCATGACCATCCGTCATTAATTAGGATACGCAACCGAATCGTCGTAGCCTTTAGTAGGGTAATTGATTGTTACCTCTTTTCAAGGCGTAAGTGATTGATCCTTACCCTGTAACACCCCCAAATGGCCCAAGCCGGAGACCCGGGGATGTCACTCCGTACCCGAGAGGAGCCCGGATACAAGGAGATTTTATAACATGGTTCGCAAGCACAAACATCCACCATAATAAATTAAATCCAATTAAAATAATGTGTTATCATAAACCTTCGTCCTAGCCACAAACCGGCAAAAACAACTAAAGCGTTTAAACTACTAAAGAGTTCAATTTCAAATAAAACAATACTACTAATAATGTTCCATGTGATGCGCGTCCCCTTCTATGCCCGATAACCTTCCTCTAGACCTGTGGTGCGGAATGAAAAAGAAACACCACAGTACAAAATCAGCATTGAAATACTGGTAAGCAAACATCCAAACATGTAAAACGATGATGGATAGTTATAAAACAAGACTCATTTGTAAGTAAGAGTTTTTCGCAAACACATCAGTAATAAAGTTGACTCTTGTATTAAAACATAAGAGTTCCAATTCCATAGCATATTTCCAAATCAAATTCCATAATATATTTCCAAACCAATTTCCATAATCATTAGGAAAAATCCAAATCCAGTGTTAACTTCATTCCGTTAACAAAACCAAACAAATCCATTATTACTTTGTTGTGACGGGGAAAACCAAATACCACAGCGTGCATGACCTTAAGTGTCGACACCCCCCAAAGACTACGCCGGTCAGAGGAGTGAGTACATGTTACTATCCGGGGACTTGCAACCGGATTAAAAAGAGACGGGACCGCAGCCAACCGCCCAAAAGAATAATAAAGTCCCGCACAACATCTTCCACTTTACGTTATAGTTCATTCATTATTATTGTGACGTTTTCATCAAAAACATTTAACAAGTAGAAATCACGTATTCCAAATCATGTATCATGTAAACACATTTTGAGACGTAACAAATCAAATATTCGTTTGACACGAAGGAGATAAGCACACTAGGCTTGGCACATTTACTTACCTCAAAGCAAATTCCAACAATAGCAATCAATCAACGTACTCTACGTACTCGTCGTCGACGAACTCGTTACCTACACATAACAATAGGCTAATCAAACCAATATTCTAGCAATATACTTGCTATACTAATTACATGCATATGATAGTCCATGGTTTAGGGTTCTAACACTTCCCCAACATCTCATTCAATTCATGCTCCAAAATAAGCTTTGGGCTTTGCTTCAAAATCCCCTAACCTAAAGCATACATAATCCATCATACTCCACCAAATCTATTACTCCAGTTTCCCAAACAGATCATGGTCTAGAAACAGTTCCATTGGGTTCAAAACGTTCGAAATAATAAGTTTAGCCTCAAACGAATCTTAATTTCGATTCCTGAATCAAAAGTTACACTAGTTTCAAGTTTCCAACTTCATTCAAAATATCCATACGGGAATTGTCAGTCTTCATGAAACTTTTCCCCCAAGCATCTAGTTCATCCTATAATCATACTAAACCTAATATAACATGATTCCCACATTCAAATCAGATTGTTATCCACCTAATATGATCATTCAAACTCCCCAAATCCTTCAATCAAACTCCCCTTTCAAACTAGGGTTTCTTCCCAACACCCAAGAACATGATAAACCCTAAAACTTGATAATCAATCCTACGAATCCATGAACAATGATCCTAACAATAACAAACTGAAATTTAAAGATTACATGCAACCTACATGAATCATGAACAAGTGATCACAAGATCAAGAGATCAACAAGAGAAAAGAGAAGAAGAAACAAAACAACCCAACCCGCCGCCCATGGAGGCGGACGGAGAGAGAGGCGGACGGGGTAGAGAAAGAAAGAGAGAAAGAAAAGAAAGAAGGAAAGAAAAAGAGAGAGAGAGAGATATTACCTTGCCGGAAAAGAGAGAGAGAGAGCGGCGGCGGTGGGGTGTGCCGTCGGTCACAAGGGAGAGAGAGAGTGAGAGAGGGACGGGTAGAGTAGGGAGAGACGTGAGGGAGAGTTAGAGAAAAATAGGAGAGTGAGGGTTTTTATGAGAGTTAGAATTAAAATTAACTTCATAAGTAGGAAACCCTCTTGGATTAGGAAACTTTTATTGTAGGAAGAAGTTTAGGTCAAAAGACACTTATTTCCCCTTAGTTTTGCCAAAAGACAAACACCTCCCCCAAACTCAAGTAAAAGACACTAAAACCTTTGATTAAAGTCACAAAGTTCCCCCCAAACTCTCAAAGCATTATAATTAACTCTCTATAATTACTTTAACTTCCCAATACTTATAATAATATCACAAAATACCCGTAGTCACAAAACGGGGTATTTCATCCTTCCCTCCTTAAAGAGAACTTCGTCCTCGAAGTTTAAACAAATACCTCCTTCCTAAAAGAGAAACTGTCCTTGAATTTTAAACTAAACTTTTAACCACAATAAGGTATACACCTCCCCTCAATAGTACGGGCTACTAAATGCAACCTAAGGTCATGAATGATATGCAATATATTATAAGTAGTACTGTATTAAAGGAAAACGAAGGATTACATCCTCTCCCCCTTAGAGGAGTGACGTCCTCGTAACTCAAGGTGCATCGTCAAACAAGTGAGGGTACTTCTTCCTCATATCATCTTCCGCTTCCCAAGTTGCCTCTTCAGTGAGGTGGTTAGTCCATAAGACTTTTACAATCTTGACACTCTTGTTACGGGTGTTCCTTGTCTTGGTGTCTAAAATCTTGACAGGCTGTTCTTCATAACTCAAAGACGGGTCCAGTTCTACTGGTTCGGGATCTAATACGTGAGATGCATCAGGCATATACTTCTTCAGCTGCGATACGTGAAATACGTTATGAACACGACCTAAATTCGACGGTAAATCCAATCGATAAGCCACTTCTCCAATCTTTTCTATAACATCATATGGTCCTATGAATTTCGGGCTCAACTTCCCTTTCTGATTGAACCTCATGACTCCCTTAGTTGGCGAAACTTTAAGAAATGCTTTTTCTCCAACTTGAAATTCCAACGGTCTTCTTTTCTGATCCGCGTAAGATTTCTGTCTATCCTGCGCTGCCTTCATTCGCTGCTGTATAAGTCTCACTTGATCTGTCATCTCTTCAATAAGTTGTGGACCAATTACTATCGTCTCACTTATGTCGTTCCAACACAACGGTGTTCTACACTTCCTTCCATACAAAGCTTCATGTGGTGCCATTCCAATACTGGCATGATAACTGTTGTTGTAGGAGAATTCTATCAAAGGTAATCTATCAACCCATGAACCTTGAAAATTCATAACACACGATCTTAGCATATCTCCCAACGTTTGGATTGTTCTTTCGGTTTGTCCATCTGTAGCCGGGTGAAATGCCGTGCTAAACTTCAACTGAGTTCCTAGTGCCTCCTGAAGTGCTTTCCAGAAGTGAGAAAGAAAATTGGGATCTCTGTCAGAAACTATAGAGCTTGGTACTCCATGATACCTTACAATGTTCTTCATATACGCATCAGCTCTTTGTTCCATATTCCACGTGTCCTTCATCGGAATAAACCTTGCTGTCTTGGTCAATCGGTCAACTACGACCCAAATCTGATTCAGTCCATTCTTTGATGTCGGTAACGCAGTCACGAAATCCATCGAAATAGAATCCCACTTCCAAACTGGGACATCTAATGGTTGTACTAAGCCTCCCATTCTTTTATGTTCAAACCTTACCTTTTGACAAGTTAGACATTTTGCCACAAATTCTGCCACTTCTTTCTTCATGTTAGGCCACCAAAACATCTTCTTCATGTCCTTATAGAGTTTGTCACCTCCTGGAAGTACTGAGTAGGGTGTGTTGTGCGCTTCTCGCATCAACTTCTCCTTAGTTTCCGTACACTTATGTGGTACACACCATCTTCCTTTGTAACGAATACTTCCATCTTCATGTATTTTGAAATCCTTTGCTTGGCCATCTGCAATCTTCTTCTTTATCCTTTCCAGCTTCACATCTCCTGGCTGGTTACTCCTTATCTCTTCTAAGACATCTGGCACAACTGTCATATTCCCAAGGATATTCTTTACTCCTCCTTGTTCCACTACTTCAATTCCAAGTTTTCGGAACTCTCGGCATAGCCGATCTGGTAAAACTAGCATAGTATCCAAAGTATGGCTCGACTTTCGGCTTAACGCATCAGCTACTACGTTTGCCTTCCCTTCATGGTATTGGATACGCAAATCATAATTCTTTATGACTTCTAACCAACGTCTTTGCCTGTTATTTAGCTCTTTCTGCGTGAAGATGTATTTGAGACTGCTATGATCCGTATACAATCTACACACAGATCCATACAAGTGATGTCTCCATATCTTCAATGCAAAAACTATAGCTGCAAGATCTAAGTCATGCGTAGCATAGCTCTCTTCATGAGTTTTCAGTTGTCTTGAAGCATAAGCAATAACCCTTCTTTCTTGCATAAGCACGCATCCTAAACCCTTCTTCGATGCATCACTGTAAACATCAAACTCGCCAGAATCATTGGGTAAAGCTAAGACAGGTGCGGTCGTTAACTTTTCCTTCAATGTCTGGAATGCTTCTTCACAATCTTCGCTCCACTTATACCTTACCGTTTTCTTGGTTAGTGTAGTAAGCGGTCTAGCGATCTTCGATAAATCTTTCACGAAACGCCTGTAATATCCTGCTAATCCGAGAAAACTTCTTACTTCAGACACATTCTTCGGAGTAGGCCAATCTTTAACTGCTGATATCTTTCCTGGATCCACGGATATTCCTTCCTTGGAAATTATGTGACCCAAAAATGGAACGTGTTTTAGCCAAAAATCACACTTCGAGAGTTTAGCATATAACTTCTCATGTCTCAAAGTTTCTAACACTTCTTTGAGGTGTTCTTCGTGTTCTTCCTCGCTCTTTGAATAAACAAGGATGTCATCAATAAAGACGACCACGAAACGATCTAGAAACGTTCTCATAACACGATTCATTAGATCCATAAATACTGCTGGAGCATTGGTCAGACCAAAAGGCATAACGGTAAACTCGTAGTGTCCATACCTCGTTCTAAAGGCTGTCTTCGGTATGTCCTTCTTGGCTACTCGAAGCTGGTGATACCCTGATCTCAAGTCTATCTTTGAGAAAACACTCGCCCCTTGTAATTGATCAAACAAGTCGTCAATTCGGGGTAAAGGGTATTTGTTCTTGATTGTTGCGCTGTTCAACTCCCTATAGTCAATGCACAACCTCAAGCTTCCATCTTTCTTCTTCACAAACAACACCGGTGCGCCCCAAGGGGAAACACTCGGCCTTATATAACCCTTTTGAAGTAACTCTTGCAACTGATCCTTTAGTTCTTTCAACTCTACTGGCGCCATTCTGTACGGTGCCTTCGAAATTGGAGCTGTTCCAGGTGCTAAATCCATAGTGAATTCGATCTCTCTTCTAGGTGGCATTCCTGGAATTTCGTCCGGGAACACATCGGGAAAATCTCTAACTATTGGTATTTCTTCTAGCACATTCTCCTTCTTAGATATGTCTTGAATATAACACAAATAAGCACTATTCCCTTTCTTCACTTGGTTGACTATGGTCAAGGCTGACACTAGTCGGATACATGGTTCTTTTGTGATACCACGGTAAGAAACTCTTTCTCCTTTTGGACCTTTAAGCCTTATCTTCTGATCGTGGCAGTCTATTACTGCTCGATATTTTCCCAACCAATCCATTCCCAATATAACATCTATCCCTCCAAGATCAAACTGTATCAGGTTCGCCGGTAGGGTACTAGCCGAAATCTTAACTTCTATTCCTTCAAAAATGGCGTCACATACCGTTACATGACCGGTTGGGGTAGCTACGGGGATGGATATTCTAGACGGCTTATTGAGACTCAATTTTTCCACAAACGATGATGATATAAACGAATACGAAGCGCCGGAATCAAATAGAGTAAAAGCTGGTTGATCATGAACAAGAAATGTACCAGTGACTACTCCGTTTGCTGCTTTCGCTTCAGTCCTGCTCATGACAGCGATCCTTGCAATATTCCCATTCTGTGCGGTAGTTCCTGCCGTACCAGTTCCATTGTTGTTGGCGTTAGCTAGAGTGTTGTTGTTCCTATTCCCGCTCTGAACTCCATTGTTCCTTCCATTGCCTTGATTGTTCACTTGTTGTCTACCATAATTGTTGCCTTCATTATTGTTGTTGTAGTTCCCATAGTTCCGGTTTCCGCCCTGATTGTTGTTGTTGAACTGTCGGTTTCCATGGTAATTGCCTCCTTGGTTCCCTAGTTGGTTTCCATTTGGTTTTACTCGACACTCAAACGAACGATGACCCTTCTTGCCACAATGGTAGCAAGTGACAAGGTTTCCTTGACAGTCCTTTCCTCGATGATTCTGCTGACACTTCTTGCAGTTATAACGGCGAACTTGTTCATCTCCGTTATTCTGTTTGTTACCACGATACTGTCCTTGGTTACTTCCTCCGTGATTAGGCTTAAACCTCTTGTCCTTACTACCTTGGTTAGTCCTACCCTGATTGTTTCCATAGCCCACGGCGTTCTCAACCTTGCGTTTCCCACGCTTCTCATCTTGTGCCTCTTGAATACGCCAAACGGCTGCAGCCCTATCATAAGCTTCCTGGAGAGTATCGTACGTCCTGCACATCAAGTCTTTCTGCAGATGAAGTTCGAGACCAGACATGAACTTCCTGACTTTAGTCGCTTCATCAGGCATCAGCTGACCTGCGAATCGGGATAATTCCATGAATTTCTTGAAGTACTCGGTCACGGAACCGTTCCCTTGTGTCAGATTCACGAAGTCAAAGTACTTTTGATCCTGGACATGGTCCGGATAAAAGCGAGTGCGAAGTGCGGTTTGAAGAGCTTCCCAATTGAAATTGGGTTGCGCCAAAAAGTTCTGACGCGTACTCCTCCACCATGTATTAGCTTCGTTCTTCAAGTAAAATGCCGCGCAAACCACCTTGCGGTCTTCGGGACACTCAACTAGCTCAAGGATCTTATCCATCTCATCGATCCAATTCTCGAGCTCAACAGGGTCCTCATTGCCTATGAAGTTACCTGGCTTCATATCCGCCACTTTCTTGGCCCAATTTGCGTTATTCTGCTCTCCCTGATTTGCGTTCTGCGCCATCTGAGCAAATTGCGCGAAGAACTGTTCCATGTTGTTGTTGTTGTTGTTGTTGTTTGGTGCGGCCATTGGTACTTGGCGATTTCTCCTGGTGTAGTATTGATGTGGTCTATCAGTCATAATCCCTACACTATAGCCTATTGTATTACTTATAAAGTACCAAAAGTACAAACAATCACGCATATACGGCATGTAGTGCACAATTCAACAAGTAATGTCACACATTGACCATCATTTAACTCAATTACTCATGTGTTTCCACATAGACTGATCACGTCTCAACTTTTCATCTACTTCCAAAATTGGAAAAAGGATCAATCGGTCAAGCAAAAATTGCGAATTTTGGTGTGCAACACCCCCTCTGAGTCTACTTTCATAATCAAGAAGAATCAATTCAAATCAATTGTAAAACTCAAGATATAAAGGAAACTCTACAGCTGCTGTCACAGCCCATCAGAACAGAAACATCGAATTTGAGAAGCCTTAAACTGACTTTAAAATTCTCAAAATGAGCTAGGCTTTCTCTCAGAGTTAGCCAAACGTGTCTAATAGTCGTCATAAAATTTTGCGGTCAAAACAAGATCTGGAAGATAGATAACAATCAAAAATGCTACAGCTAGTCACTTTGCAATTCTGCTACTGAACCGTCAACTTTGGAAATTCGTAACTAATTCTCCAGAACTCATATGGGATTGAAATTTTTATGGGAGATACCTGGGTATATCTACTTTCTGGGAAAAATTCAGGGAAAAATAACTCCAAAATAAAATTCGTCTGCTACAACAAAAACTCACTGCTGCGCAGATTCAACAGCACCGAAAATCAAAGCTTTCGCGTTCTAACTCCATGAACATTTTCTAAGCCCTTAATCAATGATAACAAGCATAACACAACCTTAATTCATCCAATCATACTCCAAAATTCAGAAAACTAAATTTATAAAACTCCCCAAATCGGGTCTTCAAAACATAAACATTCTTCATCCCAAAGCAAAACGCTAAAAATTTACTCTAGTCTAAAAGTGACTATTCAAGAATCGTTCTAAAACTTCAAATGTTGCTTGGCTATGGAGCCTTATTCAAACCAATAAATAAAACTTAAAGCATCTAGTCTAAGAAATCTAAAGAACTCTAACAAGCTTAATCGTCGTCCTCATCGCTTTCGTCCATCTCTTCCTCTTCATCGGAATCATACTCGTGCTCTTCATTTTCACTCGGGTCTTCTTCACTTTCTTCATATTCCATGGGATCTTCTTCAATCTCGGGGTATTCATCGACATCTTCCATTGGATCTTCTTCAACTTCCTCATCGTCACTAGAGTCTATAATAATCACCTCTTTTTCATCACTAGAGCTTATGTAGATCACGTCTTCTTCATCACTGGACTCTATCTCAATAACTGTATAACTTTGCCACTTAAGATAAGTCTCCATCAATAGCTTGCATATAAAATCTGCACTTACCGTCCATTCACCTTGGCAACGATAGTCCCTATCATTCAGACGATTCATCCTGCCCATGATGTTGCTATACTTTGTAATAATTTCCCCAAACATGGGTTTCATAGGTAATGCCTTCACCATACAGTAAGCCTGAAAAGCTGGATTTCTATACCGAGGAAAATCTAAGGCTTGGAATCTATCTTCACAATATTGAACCACACGGTCACGAAAATTTGGAAAATCTTCACCCTCAACCCAACGTGTCACAACAGGATGCTTCTCTACTGGCAACACACGCTTCCTTGCTGTATGCTTAGTTCTAGCCATCTACAAGAGGAAACAACTTAATAAATCTCTAATTTAAAGGCATAGATTGTAATCCAAATAACTACCCTTCGCAAACCAATAATTATTCCCAAGACTCCAAATCGATGGTTACAAGACTCTTGAAGAAATCTCCCAATGAAGTCTCTTAAAGTAGGTTTAACTTAGAATCCAAATGGAATACTCCAAAATTCGAATGGGTGGATGGGGCACTTGTTTGCTATCCTATTTTCTAAACACTTACACATAACAATCCTATCCATACTACCCAAATTCCCACGGCTTGTCAAAATTTAAATTATTTCTCCTATATTCATTTTAGTTGCCCTAACAAGTTTCAAATTTCTTTTTAGAATGCCGGCTCTGATACCACCTGTAACACCCCCAAATGGCCCAAGCCGGAGACCAGGGGATGTCACTCCGTACCCGAGAGGAGCCCGGATACAAGGAGATTTTATAACATGGTTCGCAAGCACAAACATCCACCATAATAAATTAAATCCAATTAAAATAATGTGTTATCATAAACCTTCGTCCTAGCCACAAACCGGCAAAAACAACTAAAGCGTTTAAACTACTAAAGAGTTCAATTTCAAATAAAACAATACTACTAATAATGTTCCATGTGATGCGCGTCCCCTTCTATGCCCGATAACCTTCCTCTAGACCTGTGGTGCGGAATGAAAAAGAAACACCACAGTACAAAATCAGCATTGAAATACTGGTAATCAAACATCCAAACATGTAAAACGATGATGGATAGTTATAAAACAAGACTCATTTGTAAGTAAGAGTTTTTCGCAAACACATCAGTAATAAAGTTGACTCTTGTATTAAAACATAAGAGTTCCAATTCCATAGCATATTTCCAAATCTAATTCCATAATATATTTCCAAACCAATTTCCATAATCATTAGGAAAAATCCAAATCCAGTGTTAACTTTATTCCGTTAACAAAACCAAACAAATCCATTATTACTTTGTTGTGACGGGGAAAACCAAATACCACAGCGTGCATGACCTTAAGTGTCGACACCCCCCAAAGACTACGCCGGTAAGAGGAGTGAGTACATGTTACTATCCGGGGACTTGCAACCGGATTAAAAAGAGACGGGACCGCAGCCAACCGTCCAAAAGAATAATAAAGTCCCGCACAACATCTTCCACTTTACGTTATAGTTCATTCATTATCATTGTGACGTTTTCATCAAAAACATTTAACAAGTAGAAATCACGTATTCCAAATCATGTATCATGTAAACACATTTTGAGACGTAACAAATCAAATATTCGTTTGACACGAAGGAGATAAGCACACTAGGCTTGGCACATTTACTTACCTCAAAGAAAATTCCAACAATAGCAATCAATCAACGTACTCTACGTACTCGTCGTCGACGAACTCGTTACCTACACATAACAATAGGCTAATCAAACCAATATTCTAGCAATATACTTGCTATACTAATTACATGCATATGATAGTCCATGGTTTAGGGTTCTAACACTTCCCCAACATCTCATTCAATTCATGCTCAAAAATAAGCTTTGGGCTTTGCTTCAAAATCCCCTAACCTAAAGCATACATAATCCATCATACTCCACCAAATCTATTACTCCAGTTTCCCAAACAGATCATGGTCTAGAAACAGTTCCATTGGATTCAAAACGTTCGAAATAATAAGTTTAGCCTCAAACGGATCTTAATTTCGATTCCTGAATCAAAAGTTACACTAGTTTCAAGTTTCCAACTTCATTCAAAATATCCATACGGGAATTGTCAATCTTCATGAAACTTTTCCCCCAAGCATCTAGTTCATCCTATAATCATACTAAACCTAATATAACATGATTCCCACATTCAAATCAGATTGTTATCCACCTAATATGATCATTCAAACTCCCCAAATAGTTCAATCAAACTCCCCTTTCAAACTAGGGTTTCTTCCCAACACCCAAGAACATGATAAACCCTAAAACTTGATAATTAATCCTACGAATCCATGAACAATGATCCTAACAATAACAAACTGAAATTTAAAGATTACATGCAACCTACATGAATCATGAACAAGTGATCACAAGATCAAGAGATCAACAAGAGAAAAGAGAAGAAGAAACAAAACAACCCAACCCGCTCAACCCGCCGCCCATGGAGGCGGACGGAGAGAGAGGCGGACGGGGTAGAGAAAGAAAGAGAGAAAGAAAAGAAAGAAGGAAAGAAAAATAGAGAGAGAGAGATATTACCTTGCCGGAAAAGAGAGAGAGAGAGCGGCGGCGGTGGGGTGTGCCGTCGGTCACAAGGGAGAGAGAGAGTGAGAGAGGGACGGGTAGAGTAGGGAGAGACGTGAGGGAGAGTTAGAGAAAAATAGGAGAGTGAGGGTTTTTATGAGAGTTAGAATTAAAATTAACTTCATAAGTAGGAAACCCTCTTGGATTAGGAAACTTTTATTGTAGGAAGAAGTTTAGGTCAAAAGACACTTATTTCCCCTTAGTTTTGCCAAAAGACAAACACCTCCCCCAAACTCAAGTAAAAGACACTAAAACCTTTGATTAAAGTCACAAAGTTCCCCCAAACTCTCAAAGCATTATAATTAACTCTCTATAATTACTTTAACTTCCCAATACTTATAATAATATCACAAAATACCCGTAGTCACAAAACGGGGTATTTCATACCCTCTTTTCAAATTCTGCTGACTCATCTTGGTAACTGAAGAGTCTCCGCAAGGTCTATATAAACCCTGCCTTTTGCTATTTGGGTTCTTCATCCCAAAATGTGGTTTGCCGTGAGTCCTTCCGACTGCTGGCTTCAACGCTTGTTTTTCGTTGATTCATGGCAGCTTCAAGTTATGAAACCTTAGTTTGTGCTTTGTGCTATAGAAATAGTTCCCAAGATCTGCTTCATGAGGCTTATTGATCTTCATAACTATCATAAAGAAGATGCATATAATACCTCATGTTTGCTCGAGGAATTTTCTTCGTCTATTATGCTTGCAGGTCATGTTTCCGGCCGCCTCCCGGCGAGGTGCAGCGCCGTATTGACCTTGCTACCGACTCGTAATGAACGGCGGGATTCTCCTCCAGCATGCCCGGAGGAGAATTTCTTGCCTCCTCGTTCTTGAACTCAAGGTGGCGAGCCAATGTGCTCGTCTTCGTGGACAAGGAGCCCATTGCCCGAGGAATAACTGCTCCCCTGTTTTGTACGGCTGCATATGCCGGAACAGGTGGTTCCTCTGGCACATATCTTGATCAGACAGAGGCCTTGTCAGATCCTGAGGTCTTGGACGCAGCGTCACCCAGGTCTTGCAGTTGTAGACGTAGCGAATGGCGGGCTGATCTTCTCGCATGAGCGCCCTACTTGCTACAGATCTTTGGTCGCAGATATGTGTATCGCATAGCTTGTGCTAGGACCGTTAGGTCCATCGTTTTTCAGCTAAGATTCCCCCGATGTGTAACTTCTTCTTGTAAGTTACTTTTTAGATGCATTGTAAGCCATGTTGGCTGCGTAGTCAGCTTGATTTAAGCTTTTTCGCTTGTAAGCTGTTATCTAGACAGATAAATCGTAAGTCTTTTTGACTCATAATGATAAATCGCTTTGTATGATCTGCTGTCTTGTTACGAAAAATTACGATTTCGCATGCGTATCGACAAATTTCGCCTTTTGTAGTGTTATATACACACTTTGCATTGTCGCTTATGATTTGCTATTTGCCGTATAAATCCACAGATATGTTTTCAGATCGTTCGAGATCGTGTTTGCGCAGCTTTTCTATCCTTGGCAGATAGGCTTGTGATTTGCTTTAGATTCAAGTGCAAGTGTTATCTCATCAGATAGGCCTTTGTAGATCACTTAAGATCATTTTCGTATGGGCTGCCATCATAGCAGATGGGCTTAGAAGATCAATTAAGATCGCTTTCGCATAGGCTGCTATCGTGGCAGATAGGCTTAGAAGATCAATTAAGATCATTTTCACATGAGCTGCTATCGTGGCAGATAGGCTTAGAAGATCAATAAAGATCGTTTTCGCATGAGCTGCTATTGTGGCAGATAGGCTTAGAAGATCAATTAAGATCGTTTTCGCATGAGCTGCTATCGTGGCAGATAGGCTTACAAGATCAATTAAGATCGTTTCCGCATGAGCTGCTATCGTGGCAGATAGGCTTAGAAGATCAATTAAGATCGTTTTCGCATGAGCTGCTATCGTGGCAGATAGGCTTAGAGATCTATTAAGATCGTTTTCGCATGAGCTGCTACCATGGCAGATAGGCTTAGAAGATCAATCAAGATCGTTTTCGCATGAGCTGCTATCGTGGCAGATAGGCTTAGAGATCAATTAAGATCGTTTTCGCATGAGCTGCTATCGTGGCAAATAGGCTTAGAGATCAATTAAGATCGTTTTCGCATGAGCTGCTATCGTGGCAGATAGGCTTAGAGATCAATTAAGATTGTTTTCGCATGAACTGCTATCGTGGCAGATAGGCTTAAGAGATCAGTTAAGATCGTATTTGCATAGGCTGCTATCGCGACAGATAGGCTTTCGTTAACAATAATAATTAACTAAATGAAGCGATAAAAAGAAAACAGCTAGAAGCATAAAGTTCTTCTCATTTGGGAGAATTCTTTTATTATAGAACTCTCATATGGGAGAGATGAGATTACAATTCTCTCATATGGGAGAGAAGATGTGCGAATCATAGCTATATAGAGCATAAGGCGACGTTGTAATAAAACACATATAATGAGAGAAGTTAAGGATAATACTTCTTAATCCAGCGCATGTTGACTGAGCTTGGAGTTGAGGTCGTTCCGTGTAACCTCCGTATGCTGCAGTAGCCACTGTCAAAGACTTCTGTGACTTCAAAGGGTCCTTCCCAATTAGCTGCGAATTTTGGGTGGGCCGCCTCTCGCATGCAATGGTCGGATGCGCGCAAGACCAAATCTCCAACTGCGAAATCTCTACGTTGGACTGTTTTATTGTACGCACGAGCAATCCTTTCTTGATATTGTTTGTTGGTCCTTTTAGCTTGCTCCCGCTTTTCTTCTAGCAGGACCAAGTCATGGTCGCGTTGATTGTCGTACAATGCGTGGAAAGCCAATCTTGCAGAGTTAACCTTTACCCCCGCAGGTACCACAGCCTCAGCTCCATAGCATAGAAGGAATGGTGAGACCCCTGTGGGTGTCCTTGGAGAAGTCCGGTAAGCCCACAGGGCTATGCTCAAAGAATCAGCCCACTTCTTGTGGTCATCTGCGACCATCTTGCTCAAAATTCTCAACAGCGTCTTGTTGGTCGCTTCTGCTTGCCCATTCCCCTTCGGGTAGTATGGGGTGGAGCATATCTGCCTGATGTTGTATTCTGCTAGCTTCGCAGCCACCTGGAGATTAACAAAAGGAGTTCCATTATCCGAAAGGATGGTATTGGGAATTCCGAACCTGCATATGATGCTTTCTTGGATGAAATGGACCACAGCTAGCGCATTTGCCGTCTTCAATGGTATCGCTTCTACCCACTTGGTGAACAACTCATTCGCGGTGAGAATGAAGTGATTCCCATGTGAGGTTGGTCGAATAGGACCAATAAAATCCAGAGCCCATGTGTGAAACGGCCATGGTGTTCCCAATGCATGTAGATCTACAGCAGGAGCGTGCACTAGATTACCTTTAAATTGACACTCCTGGCAGCGTCGTACTTTGGCGCGGCAATCAGCCTCCATCGTGGGCCAGAAGTATCCAATTGAGAGGAGTTGTCTGCATAATTTTGCACCCCCCTGATGTTCCACCTGATGAGAAAGGTCCATCACTTCTTGTGCTTCCCTGCTGTCTAGACATCGCAGCAAGTTACCTTCATGGCCCCTTCGCCAAAGCAGGTTTTCTTGTACCACATATCGGGATCCTTTCCTCCTCAGTTTCTCAGCTTCTTTTCTTGATTCGGGTACAGTACCCTGGGTGAGAAAATCAAAGAGTGGTTTCCTCCAATCCGCATCATCATCAGTCTGAGCAATGAGTAAAGAATCTTTGATCAGTGCGCAACTCTCGCACTTTCCTTGTATCAGTGCTGCGGCCGTTGACACGTCCGGCCAGTGAATGCCATATCTCTGAGCTTTCCGATAGATTGACACTTCGCTTTCCCCGCAAGCATGTTGATGAATCTTTTCTAACATCAGCTGTCCTTCTTGCTCGGAGACGCATCGCATAAGTATCCCACCAGGGCCCTTGTAATAGAGGGTGTTGTCATGTATGCAATACCCCTTTGTGGATGCCCAGTTCTCGCTGCTCGTGCCCTCTGCGATGGCCCGTAAGATTGACTTTCTCCAGTCCGCATCGTCTATGCATTCATCGTCGCACGCGTCTTCTGTTAACGCCGACGATGTTCGCGCTTCAATCGAGATTCTTGCAGGACATTTGTCCGTGCTAACCTTGGATCCCAAGGTAGCCAAAGCGTCTGCATGCCTGTTATCCGCTCGGGGCTTGTGCTCGTACCTAACGTCACAGAACTGTTGCACCAATTTTTGCACTAAGGTCCGGTAGGAGAGTAGATTTATCTCCTTCAAACCGTACTCGCCCGAGGCTTGCTTGACGATTAGCTTGGAGTCCCCCATGACCGTCAGATTGCTTACTTCCAAGGCCTTTGCCGCTCGAAGTCCCGCAATGAGAGCTTCATATTCTGCTTCGTTGTTGGTGACTGCGAAGTCAAGCTTTGCGGACATCTGTATGACCTCCCCATCTGGTTTGGTCAAGACTATT
The DNA here is from genome assembly GCA_023055425.1 of Linanthus parryae. NCBI lineage: Eukaryota > Viridiplantae > Streptophyta > Magnoliopsida > Ericales > Polemoniaceae > Linanthus > Linanthus parryae. The sequence goes on from JALGPY010000001.1 coordinate 119,685,386, forward strand.
CCAATACCTCCACATTTCCTTGTCGACGAGCCGTCAAAATGGAGCGTCCAATAGGGCAAATCAACTGCATAGATTTCAGGTCCCTCTAATTCTTCTTCAATCACAGGCTCATGACTGTTATCGGGGAACTGCGCCAGCAAATCTGCCACCGCCTGCGACTTGATTGCCCGCGGTCGCACGCATGTGATGTCATACTGGGAGATGGTCATATACCATTTTGCCAATCTTCCCCCAGGAGTGGTGTGAGTCAAAAGATATCGTATGGGGTCACTCTTTGTGACCACCACCACTTTGTACGAAGCAAAGTAGTGTCTCAGCTTCTCTATTACGAAGAATAGAGCAAGGCAATGACGCTCGATGTCCGTGTACCTTGATTCTGTGGGCTGCACAATGCGAGAGATGTAGTATATGGGCCTTTCCTGGCCCTCGTACTCCTGAGCCAAAAGAGCTCCTATAGACTTTCTTGTTGACTTCAGATGCAGCAAAAGCGGTGATCCTAACTGAGGCGCGATCATTATTTTTGAAGATGTCAGCAGCTCCTTTAGTTTCCCGAACGCAGCTTCGTGCTCCGGAGTCCAGCTGTATACGACATCTATCTTGAGAAGGTCACTGAAACAGCGGGTGATTTCGGCAATTGCTGGGATGAATCTTCGCAGATATGATAGCTTCCCCAAGAACGTTTTCAAGGCACTTTGGTTATGTGGCGGAGTCATGCCGGTGATGGCTGACACTTTCGCAGGGTCAGGCTCGATTCCTTGGCGAGCACTACACATCCCAAGAACTTCCCTGATGTCACTCCGAATGCGCACTTCATGGGGTTCATCTTAAGTTGAAAGCGTCTGCATCTATTGAACACTTTCCGCAAATCCGCCAGATGATCTGCCTCCTGTTTGGATTTAACCACCAGGTCATCCACATAAAATTCCACTTCCTTGTGCATCATGTCGTGGAACAGGGCCATCATGGCCCGCTGGTAAGTTGCACCTGCGTTTTTAAGACCAAAAGGCATCACCGTATAGTTGAATACTCCCACTGGGGTGATGAATGCAGTTTTCCATGCATCTTCAGGGTCCATCTTGATCTGATTGTACCCGCTGAAGCCGTCCATGAAACTGAACATGCGATGACCCGCTGTCGAATCAATAAGCAGATCAATGTTGGGGAGCGGAAATCGTCCTTGGGGCAGAAACGGTTGAGATCCCGGAAATCCACGCAGATGCGAAGCTGCCCATTCTTCTTTACCACGGGCACAATTTTGGCCAACCATGTGGGATGGTGATTCGGCTCTATGAACTTGGCGTCCAGGAGTTTGACAATCTCCTGCTTAATCTTCACATTGAGCTCCGGCCTAAAGCTTCTTGTGCTCTGCTTTACCGGCTTGGACCCCGGAATTACATCCAACCGATGCATGGTGATGCTTGTGTCCAGACCGGGCATCTCATCATACTCCCACGCGAACACGTCCTTGTACTCGGTCAGGAGCTGTAGCAGTCTTTCCTCCTCTTCGCTTGTGAGGTCCGCACTTAGAAAGACCGGCCTCTTCTTCTCGTCGTTTGGGCTTAGGATTACCTCCTTCAGCTCTTGCTTTTGCGGTTTGGGTTTGTCTTCCATGCATTTGGGTGCTTCTTTGAGCTTCTCTTCTGGGGTGCTCTGCATTGGTCTTTCTGTCTCCGCAACCTGCTCGATTTGGTTGATTTGCTCAGGGATATCCCCATGCCCGCGTGAGGACACCCCCGCGCACTTTCATATGCGATAGCATTTCTTCCCGTTGGCGTAGAAACTCTCTATCTCCTTGCCGTCAGGGTCATGCTTTGCTATTCTTTTCAGAGTGTACACGTTCTTTCGCTGGTAGGCAATCCGCGGCGCTTCTTCTCGCGTCGGCGGCTTTTCCTTGGCATCCTCCCTTGTCACCATCACTCCCGCAGGTGATTGATCCTTGATATCTTCCCATAGGGGTAAAGGAGTAGGGTTGAATGGTCCCGGTGTTTTCTCATCCGCCATCTCGGTGAACCACACTGCCTCGCTGAGATGTGCTTCATCCATGTTGAATGGATTCGTCGAAGCCGATATCTCGACTATTCTGTCATTCCAAATAGCTTTCATCACTTGGTGAGCTGTCGAAGGGACAGCATCAAAGCGATGAATCCAGGCTCGTCCTATGATCATGTGATACGTAGTGTTCGCATCTATGACATAGAACTTCGCTGAGCACTTGATTTTGCCGATCTGGACACCCAGGCGGATCCATCCTATCGTCATTCTGGAGTCGCTTCTGAATCCCATCAACGGGGATGGACGCTTGACAATCTTGTACTCTGGGATCCCTGCTAGTTTCAATGTATGGAGGGAAACAACGTTAACCGCTGCTCCTCCGTCGACGAACGCTATTTTGAAATCGACGCCATTGATGATGGCCGTCACATACAGAGGCCTCTGGTGGCTCGCATCTGTCTTCTTGTCGTTGGCGGAAAAGGTTATGATCTTTTCTGTAGAGCGAGATGCCCTAATGACTTTCCCATTGGAGACTACGAGATCCTCCTCGTAATCTTCTGCTATCCTTAAGATCGCTTTTGTCATCTCCGTCCGGCATTTTTCTGAGAAGTTCTTCTCGTCGAAGAACCTGCTGAAGCCGTGCGACCCCTTCATCCGATCGGCACGCTCGTCCTCCGTGTCTATGCTGTAGTCTTCATCATCATGGACTTCGGCAATAATGGGTAGACCATCCTCTGCGACCTCTTCCAGATCCACAATCGAGATCATAGCGACCTCTTTGCCTTTTAATTCTTGCTCCGCATGGGCAGGAAGTGGATTGTTGCGCACATCCTGCCTTTGGTCGCTAACGATCAGCTCGCCATTCTTCATCTTTTGGCTGAACACAATCCTGAGCTTCTTACAGTCCGCCGTGGGATGCATGACCTTGCCGTGGTATTCGCACCACTTCGGGTCCCTCACCATCTCCTTGGAGGGTGCCCTCTCGAGCGGCGGTAGGACACCGTCCTTGCGCCATTGCCTGCAGAGGTCGCTTGCTTCTTCCACCGAACATGGCAGAGGTGGTGCATCAAAGTTCACAATCTTCGCCTGCTTCTGGGGTGAAACTGTATTGACTTCAACTTCGCGTCCCCTCTTGTAACTGAATCTCCCGATTTTGAAAGTAGTACCGCCCGAGGATATCGCTCCGGAGCGCTTCTCTTTTTCTGCCTCTCCACTATTGGCTCGATGTTCTTCGTGCATTCGATTAGTTTTGAAAACGTAGGCGTTTGCAAGTTAATAAGCATACCTTTGTACTCATCTCGCATGCACTGCAGGCATATCTCCACGAGTCTGCTTTCGAGTATCACATCTTTGCATTCCAAGGACTTGGCCCTGAACTTCTTGATGAAAGTTATTCCGTCCTCCTCGCGCTTTGATACATTCGCGAGAGGTGGATCATTGTTACCTTTTCCTCCATCTGGAAAAACTTAGTGTAGAAATTTTGGACCATGTCGTCCCAAGTCTTCACGGACCCAGCTTCCAACGTCCTGTACCACTTGTACGCTACGTTTCCCAAGGATTTCGGGAACTCTCGCATCAGCAGTTTGGGATCGGCTCCATACGGCCCCATGACATCGATGAAACGCATGACATGTTCATGAGCGTTTCCATTGACATCTTCGAACTTGTCCCATTTAGGAGCCTTGTATCCAACATGGTTAGGCATGTGATAGATCTCTCGTGGGATAGGTGGATCGTTTTCTAGCTTCGGGATGATGGTATCCGCGAATGATTGGTGAGCCTGAATGGTGTCTATGCGCCTTTGCAGAGACGTCATACACTCTGGAGTGTTTCCCTCGGTAGCAGGAGGAGGGGTTGCTGCAAGCGGAGGCGACACATATGCCGCATGAGGACTATGGACATATTGTGCGTTCACATTGCCCCAGATTGCCGTTGGAGGAGGCAAGGGATACTGCGAGGCCGGGTTAGGTACCAAAGCCGGAGGCTGAGGAGTATGAGCGGTGAGGGGCAACATTTGAGCTGTTGACCCTTGAATTGAGGGTAGCTGCGTAGTCGCCGGTGGAGTTTGCAGATTAGGGTTGGGTGGTGTGGTTGACACTCCCAGTCCTTAAGTGGTAGAAGCTCCTCCTCCCTGAGAGACGGCAGTGACTGGTGCAGGGTTCGGATCAAGAGTCCCCAAAACAGCCATGATCCGTTCTAGCTGCGCAGATTGAGCTTTGAGAGCCTTCCCCTGACTTTGAATGGTGGCGTCCAAGGCCTCTAGCGTCGGAGCTTCACCGGTGGTTGTAGGAGTGCGGCGGATCTCCTCTCCCGAGACGGATTCGGTGGAAGGCGATCTGTTACTGACATCATCCTCCTGAGACATGGTTGCTTGTAATGGTAAGTTCACGTCGGGTTCACCAAAATGTGCACAAGAGATTCCGGCGGGGAGGACTCTGTGTACACCGTAAGTAGAGGATCGGAAATGGCACAGGAAGAGTTGGGTTGTGTGTAGGGAGAGAGTAAGACAGTAGTAATGTCTGAGAGAGAGACAGGGGTTCGGCAGAGCTTCCGCGTATGGCTGGTGTGTCCTCCTTTGTATGGAAAGGTTAACGTCCTATATATAACGGAGAATGTGACCGTTGCAGTGTGGTTAATGCGCCCATCAATGGCGGCTTAATTAGCTTAACCACAACGGCACGTTCGTCCGCGTATATAGGGACCGTTATATCACGTTATGCGCGAATACCGGAACCGTTATGGGGTTGACCGGGTTTGACCGGATTGACCGGGTTTATGGAGCTCATGCCATAAATCTCTCAAAGGCAGTTACTTAAGGTCGCTCGCGGGCTTGGCTCGCACGCGACAGGACTTACTCTAGCCTCCAAACCACTAAGTCCCTACAAGTCCCGTGCAGTGGTATGCGAGGGCCCTGTCTCGCAGCCCCCACATGGATCAGCGCGGCTGGTGATCCAGTGTGTGTGGAGCACAATATGGTGTGCTAGATGGTTGCCACGTGGCCAAGATCTGTCAGCTCAGAAAGCACTATCTACACCCGGATTAGACTGATATGTGCTCGCCATACTCAACGCGTGTGATACGTCTGGTCTAGTACAATCTTATTGGATGGACAATCACTCTTCGCAAGAGTAATTCCATGCGACATGGGCAACAATCCCTTCTTGGAATCTTGCATGTTGAACCGTTTCAACACCTTGTCTATATATGTACTTTGACATGGGCCTAGCAACCTTTTAGATCTATCCCTATAGATCTTTATACCGAGTATATAGGTTGCTTCCCCTAAGTCCTTCATTGAGAAAAACTTTCCTAGCCAACCCTTAACTGATTGCAGCATAGGAATATCGTTTCCAATGAGTAGTATGTCATCCACATACAAGACCAGGAACGCTACGGAGCTCCCACTAACCTTCTTTTAGACACAAGACTCATCTTCGTTCTTGATGAATTCAAACTCTTTGACAGCTTCATCAAAACGTCGATTCCAACTCCTAGAAGCTTGCTTCAATCCATAAATGGATCGTTGAAGCTTACAGACTTTATTTGCATGCTCTGGACATAAAAAACCTTCTGGTTGTGTCATGTACACATCCTCGAGAAGATTCCCATAAAGGAATGCTGTTTTGACATCCATCTGCCAAATCTCATAGTCATAGTAAGCCGCAATTGCAAGTAGGATTCGGATGGATTTGGTCATAGCAACTGGGGAAAAGGTTTCATCATAGTTTATACCATGAATCTGTCTGAATCCTTTAGCCACCAATCGGCCCTTATAGGTAAATACATTACCATCCATGTCGGTCTTCTTCTTGAAGACCCATTTGCACCCTATGGGGCGTACCCCTTGGGGTGGTTCCACCAAAGTCCATACTTGGTTTGTGTACATGGATTCCATCTCGGATCTCATGTCTTTCAGCCACTTTTGAGAGTCCGGCCCTTGCATGGCCTCTCCATAGATAGTAGGCTCATCTCCTATGAGCATAGTGTCACCAGTTTCCGTCACGAGAAGTCCATACCTCTCTGGCTCCTGGCGCACTCTACTCGACCTACGAAGCTCTTGTGTTACTTGAACATGTTGCTCCACAACTTTTTGTGGTTCCTGTTCATGTTCTATAACCGAATCAGTAATTTGTGGTTCTTGAACTTCTTCAAGTTCTACAGTCCTCCCACTTGCTTCTTTAGAGACAAATTCTCTTTCTAGAAACACGCCGGTCCGAGCAACAAACACTTTGTTATCGGTTAGATTGTAGAAGTAATAGCCCTTAGTTTCCTTAGGGTATCCCACAAACTTACATTTATCCGATTTCGGCTCGAGTTTATCTGGCTGTAAACGTTTTACATAAACATCGCAGCCCCATATCCTCATAAAAGATATTGTGGGACGGCTCCCACTCCACAACTCATGTGGTGTCTTTATGACTGATTTGGATGGAACACGGTTAATGGTGAAAGCTGCACACATTAAAGCATGTCCCCAAAGAGATAACGGAAGATCTGTTTGACACATCATAGATCTCACCATGTCTAACAAGGTTCGATTCCTCCTCTCGGAAACGCCATTCCATTGTGGCGTTCCGGGTGGAGTGAGTTTGGATAATATCCCACACTCTCTAAGATAATCATCAAACTCTTGGCTCAAGTACTCACCTCCGCGATCTGATCGTAGAGTTTTTATACTTTTGCCAAGTTGCTTCTCTACTTCATTCTTAAATTCCTTGAATTTCTCAAAAGATTCGGATTTAACCTTCATAAGGTATACAAATCCATATCTACTGAAATCATCAGTGAATGTAATGAAGTCGACATAACCACCTCTGGAAGGTGTAGCAAATGGCACACACACATCAGTATGTATGAGTGCTAATTGCTCACTAGTCCTTTCACCTTTCTTGCTGAAAGGGGACTTTGTCATCTTTCCTAATAAACAAGCCTCACATGTCTCATATGATTCAAAATCAAATGAGTCTAGAAATCAATCCTTATGGAGTCTAGATACACGTTTCTCATTTATATGACCTAGACGACAATGTCATAGATAAGCAGGATTTAAATCATTCATTTTAATCCTCTTAGTATTTATGTTATACATTGGATAGCTTAGATCAAGGATATATAATCCATTAAATAATTGCGCACTACAATAGTGAATACTATCAAAATAAATGGAACAACAATTGTTATTTATTGAAATAATAAAACCTTTCTTGTCCAAACAAGATACGGAAATAATGTTCTTACTCGTAGCAGGAACATAAAAGCAATTATCTAATTCTAATACTAATCCAGAAGGCAGAGACAGCCTATACACGCCTATAGCCAACGCAGCAACTCTTGCTCCATTCCCAACGCGCAAGTCCACCTCTCCTTTTGCTAATCTTCTACTTCTACTTAGATCCTGCATATTTCGACAAATATGAGATCCACATCCAGTATCCAATACCCAGGATGAAGAAGTAGTTAGATTAACATCTATAACAAAAATACCTGGTGGTTGTGGGATCACTATCCAAAGTCTTTTATCCTCCAGATACTTTGGGCAATTTCTCTTCCAGTGTCCAGGCTGATTGCAGTAGTGACAATCACCCTTGATCACGCCTTTGCCCACGCCACCAGCAGGTTTAAGAGCATTGTCCTTAGGTTTGGCAACTGCCTTGCCTTTACCCTTGGAAGTAGAGGCAAACCTTTTACCCTTTCCTTTCTGCACCATCATTATGGCCTTTCCCTTTCCCTTGTTGATGGATTGTTCAGCTGTCCTCAACATATTGAGTAGCTATGGCAGAGGCTTGGCGATCTCATTCATGTTATAGTTTATGATGAACCGTCCATAACTATGCAGCAACGATTGCAGAATGAGATATGTGGCCAACTCTTGACCAATCGGGGACCCTAGGCGATCGAGATTCTCAAGATACCCGATCATCCGCAACACATGTGGTCTTACTGGGTTCCCTTCCGCCAAGTGACTCTTGAACAATGCCCGAGAAACTTCATACCGTTCAACCCTTGCCTGCTCTTGAAAGAGCTGCTTCAAGTGGTCGATCATATCGACTGCATTCATGTTCTCATGTTGCTTCTGAAGCTCAGGAGACATGGTTCAAAGCATAGGGAAGGCCGCATCATTAGCATCGTCAACACGTCTTTGATACGCCTTTAGGGCTGCTGGGGTATTGTTCTCTGGACCTTCTGTAACTTCTTCTTCTAGTGTGTACAGTTTCTTTTCTTGTTTAAGAACAATTCTTAAATTTCTGTACCAGTCCAGAAAGTTGGTTCCAGAAAGCTTGTCCTTCTCAAGAACAGCCCTTAGGGAGTGTGATGAATTCGATGAATTGTTTGCCATTGGAATTCTACAAAAACGAGAAATATACAAGATTTTAGTATGATTTTACTATACTCAATAATGGCTAGATTATCAAATATAGCTCCCACTATTTTTCTCGGATTAATAACCCTCCATATTAATGCAAAAAATATCCTTATATTTTCTAGTGGGCCAAGATCCATATTTCGCCTCTTCCGAGCTTGCTTTGGCAAGTCACCCAGAATTGGTTATTCAGGTAGGAACCATTCCAATTACATCATATGTAACTCTTAGTTCAATTGGGCAAATAACCATTATTTATCCATCCCCATGAGTAATCCCAATTGTATGCCTCTAGATTCTTTTAATCTTATTAAATCTACCTAGTTGTGTCCAACCTCTTACTTAAACAATTGCACATTGTTACGTGTCGTCGCATCTAATCACGATAAACCATGTTGCCATGCTTTGGCACGCACAATCATGGAATATAGTGATCATGATGAGTGTTTAAATAACGAGAAGGCATAAACACAATATTTTGATTCATGAGGTATTTGCCTTTCAATTTCAAATTTGCATTGTTGATCCATTATCAACATGATATATATGTTTGAGTTTTGGGCAAAACTCCAAATCATAGATCCGGGTTGTCTAATTATCTTATTATCCTAATCGCATGCATGAACCATACACCAATCACAAAATAATAAAACAATAAAATAAACAACCACAACAAAATAAACGTCATGTGGATATGGTCTTTCTAGACTAAGATATTCCCAAGCCAATGAGAATATCTATGAACCCTAAACTAGATCACATCGCCATGCGCCTCCATCTTTTGGTCCATCCTTCATAGCTTTGTGGAATGCTCCATGCTCCATCTCCATGGCTCCAATGTCTTTGGGCTTCTTTTCTTCAATCTTGGCTAACAATCTATTTTATCTAGCTACTCCTATACTAAATAAAATAAATCTCACAAGTTGAGAAAAAGACGGCTTGCAGGCCGTAAATTCTTAATTAATTATTACATTAATTGATCAGTTCATATGCGGTAAAACAAACCACAAAATAAACATTCACACACAAACCACAACCTAGGGCCATATCCAACCACCATGTGAATAGCACATAAACAGTTAAAACCAATTTTAACGCGCTTGTTCAATTATTAATTGTTTTGGAAAAATTAGGGTTAAAAACAATCCAAAAGAACTTCCCAAAGCCCTATTGGATTACACACGGCCCTAGGGCCCGGCCTAGCCCAAGCCCCCGGTCCCCCCGGTCGCGCCTAGGCCCGGACGGCCCTTTGGCCGTGAGTGGCTTGGGCGGCAAGGCATAGGGGCGGTCCCCTATAGGGGGCCGAACCCTTTATGGGAGTTGTTTCCAAAAACAACTCCTTCCTTGTTGTCCAATCCAAGTTGTTTCCATGTTGAAAAACCCTTTTTTCAAACATGTGCCCAAACCCTAATCTTCAAACCAAGAAACTCACTAATTTGTTGCATCCAATGCACAATTAGATCTTGTTAGATTGAATCTCCATTCAAATGCATATACTATGCTTAATTTGTCATTTTACGCGATAAACATGAATTCAAAGTGTTAAAACAACAAAATCGTAACACATAAACTACGTTATGCTCTACGACATGTGGCTCTGATACCACTGTAAGGTTTTGAACATGGAATCGCAGCGGAAGAAATAATGATTCCGTTCAAATCCCTCCACGGATCACAAGTCAAGAACACATAACGACAGTAAAGGATTAATATGTGTTTACCTTTGAGTTCTCCTTTGATGACTTCAAACACGAATAATGTCACGCTCTCTACGCTTGATCCACGCCTAGGATAGAGAATTGGACCTCCCAAACTTCTTGTGCTAGCTAGAACGGAGGAAGGAGACGAAGGAATCACACAACGAAGCCACAATGAGAGGCTCGGCCTCCTTTGTGTGGCCGACGGGTTGGGGCGGCGGGTAAGGGGCGTTCGGCCTCTTACTTGCTTGCTCTCAACTCTTTTCTCTCCTCTCAATATGTGTTATGATTAACATATATTGAGAGGGAAGGAAGGAGTTACTTTATATAGTCCAACTACTCCTAGTTGTTTCCATAAAGGGCCCAAATCATATCCATATATGGACTATTATTATTTGCTAATTAGTCCTACTAAGTTAGCAACTTGTTACAATATGATCCTTTTAATTAATCTCTATTAATTAAGTCTCTTGTCCAATTATATCCATATGGAGTGTGACCCCATAGGATTCTACTTAATTGGTAGTAACTATTTACAAACATGGAGCGGTGTCTAGCAACACATTCATGCTACCCAATTAATCGAAATAGTCATCTTGACAAAACCTTGTGATTTTATTATCGCATCCCTTTGTCTCATTATCCGGATTGGACACGAGACATACAAGTCACACTCGTATATCCAATCTATGTTCCTCGATCCTGGGAATAGCCCTATCCGTGCATATGACATCAATATCCCCATATTTGATTCATATGAGTCTGGCCAGACATTCCATAGGCGCCATCCCTCGAGTGGCCTCGGATATTTGCTCTCGTTATGTGGGAGGGAAAAATCCTATCTACATCACTCACCATCTCTAAGCTTGCTTCCTATTGTGCCCAACATGCGCTTTTATAACTACCCAGTTATGGAGTAGCGTTTGACGTTGTCAAAGCACAATATTCCACAACTAGAGGATCTAGTGACTTCAAGTCTAAGGATGATAATATCCTCTCACCGCGAGAAGCGATTGTGACTTTACATAACTTGTATGTAGCCTTCTCGGATTTGGGTCAATCCAGTATGTCATTACTCCTAATACATACCCATGTGTTGGATCGTGATATCTCCATATCAATCCAACCCCATACTAGTCTATAGATGATCGTCCTATTAATCATTATATTTGACTAGGGATATTTAAGATAAACAACACGATTTGTAAATCTAAGTACTTCATTATATTAAATATCTCCATAAATAATACAATGATTATTCTAGCCAATTCATACTAAAATTAGATAGACTATAGGGCATCTTATTCCAACACATGTGAAGAGGAGAAGAGGAAGAGCACAGATGAAGAAGAATAAGAACTCCGATGAAGAAGGACACCGCTACCTCCTCCGCTGCCGACGCCGCGGGATCTCAATTCCAGATCTGCGTTGATGAGAGAGAGATGGCAGAGAGAGAAAGAGAGATCGTCGTCGCCGCCAATCGATCGAGAAGACAAACCCGCCAATCGCCACCATCACAAGCCCGATTCAACCACACATCCCCTTCGGGACGGCGACGCTGACAGATTCAATATCGTCCTCGGAGAATGCAGATTGGAAGCCTCACAAAGGGGAGATCCGCCGGAGAAGGAATCGTGTTGGAGATTGGACTCCGACATCCCAGCTGCGAGGTTGATCCCACTCTTCCGTCTCTGGTTCGAATCCATTTCTGGGTGTTTCAGAGAAGATACAAGATGGGCTTGGGGACGATCGGAGGAGAAATGGAGAAAAGACATGGCCCTTTTGCTCTGTGCAAGCGAAGAGGGTTTCTCTCTGTTCTAGGGTTTCGCAGAGTGACAAAAATGAGAGTGGAGGAAGAGGGTGTAATGGATCGATTACAGTCTTCATTGAAGAGAAGGAAGAAGCAAACATTGGAGGAGAGGTGACTTTGGGGGGACCCTGATTTTTGTGGGTCGGTGAAAGTGAGAGAGATGAAGATGATAAGAAGAAGACAAGGAAAAGGAGTGAGTTAGGGTTTAGTATAAATTTAAAGGGGGTAATTTCTCAACATTTTAGGGGTATTTTTGTCTTTTCATCCCTCCGTTAGTGTGGTGTTAGTTTTTAACACTAACAAGGGTGCAAAATGTAGTTTTCCATAAATCAGGGGGCAAAATGTATTTTGTCCATAATTAGAGGGTGGAAAATGCCTTTTCCACTTGTTTCTAAAGTTATATAGTGTCTTTTATTTAAACTGGGGGGTGCTGCCTGGATTTTACTAAAACTCAGGGGGTGAAAATGTCTTTTATCATAAACAATATCATCTTCTCCATCAACGATCAGGAGAGTTTTCTCCTCCGACTCCATCGCCGCCCAACCACCACCACCGCCTCAAATCACCACCATTCATCAATACCCGTCCCAATACACTCCTACTTCAGTAAAGACCCAACCTTGCTCACCAAGAAAATCGATTTCGCCCAAAACGTGGTCCGATTCGGAAGTCGGAAAAATCGAAGTGGGTCTCCTCTTCCCGGCCGACTTTCTCACCTCTCCGCCTATATAAATTCCTGGAATCGAGAGCAATTCTCACACCAACATCACAGCTCTCAATCTTTCTCACCGTCGAGCTCACTCTCTCGCTCTCTCTCGTTTTCCGTTCGGGTCCCCGGAAACCCGACCGGTCCGGCCGAGCCCAGCTCGCCGTCCCGCCTCGCCTCCCATCCCGTCGTCCGTCCTCTGTCCGGCGCCACCGCCGCTCGTCACCATTCCCGTCCTCTTCTCCTCCAACGGTAAACAACCCGATTGCCTCTCTTTTAATTTTCTTTATTTTATTTTGTCTTCTCTGTTACTGTTAGTTCATATTAAAAGTATTTAGGAAGAAGGAGGATATGTTGTTGGTCTTGTGGTGAAAGTCATGCTTGTATGGGACTTGAACCTTGGTTCGAGTCCTACAACGGGCAATAGTTTTTTTTTACTCATCAATACTTAAAAATAAAAGTGTAGAATAAGGGGGATGAAAGCCATTTTTCTTAACAATTCTTGGGGGTTATTTCTTTGGTTTATTTTCTTTGTTCAAAGATAAATCTATTGTAAAATAGTATTTTTGGGTGTATGGTTAATTAAATTTCTTGTTCTAAGAATATGAAACTTTACTACCTTATAATTGTATATTTTAGTTATGTTATGTTTTATAATTGTGAAAAATTTAGATAATCTTATAATTTATACTTATATAACTATAATTACGTTTTACAATAATAAATGTGGGTCACTATAAGTCGTGTTTTTATTAATAAAGGTCGTTGTGTTGCCTTAGTAAAACTTTTGGGGAAATAATAGGAGGTTGTACTTGCATGTACCAGTAGGACTTGTTTGTGTTTGTGTGTTAGTAATGTATTGATTAGGAAATTATAAATTTGTAGGCAATGAGTTCTCCAACGAAGGATACGTCGAATATTACGACTGATTTGCTCTGATTGCTATTTCTTTGAGGTAAGTAAACATGTCAGGCCTAGTGCCCATACCTTCTTTCGTGTCAAACTGTGTTTTATGATTTAAATGTCTCAAAATAAAGTATCTGCTTTAAATGTCTATTTGAGCATCTTGTTGGTTTTAGAAAAGTGACGATCTCACAACTGTCACATGATGAATTAATAAAACGTAAAGACGTAAAGTGAAATAGTTGTACCGGGGATCTATATTATGGGTTTGGTCGATGTTGACTACGGTTTCTCGATCGTTTTATTTTATTTTACTCGGTTGCAAGTCCCCGAGCTTTGCTCCATGTACTTACCTCTCTGGCCGCAAGAAGTTTTAGGGGGGTGTCGACACTTATGGTCTTGGTGGTGTGAGATGGTAGATCTTCCCCGTGTCAACAGGATAAAATTTGGTTTCAAAATACTTGGACCTTTATTGTTTAAATATGAAAGTCCCGATTGGACAAATGAGGAAGAGTTTGAGAATGTTTTTGTAATACCCCTAAATTTTATGGGGGTTATTTTGTTAATTACTTATTTTCACGTCTTATTTGGTTGTTTAGAATCTCTCAAAACTATCTTAACCTCTTATATTTATTTCAGTTTAATTTTATAAACTTTTAGTTAGTTACTTTCTATTCATTCTAAATAACCCTCCAACCTATTTTAATTTCCTACACCATCAAACTTGGTGCTCACAATTACCTCCTAGTCATCAATTTTGGTGCTCCTAATGCACCCAATAAAAAATATTTCTCTCTAACTTCTAACAAAAATGGTAACAACCCATCTTTTCCATTTTCCTCAAATTGATCTCCCATTTCAATTCTCTTAATCAATTACCAATATGGGAATCAAATTATTTTGCTTTCAAAACATTTTCATATTCTCAACTCCAATTAATTATCGAAATCAATTGGAGTAATTCCCTCAATTAATTTCCACCATTCAACAACCCAATATGGAAAAAGAATCAATCCTCTTAAAAAACATTTCCTTTTCTTCTCCAACCCATCCATAACCTCCTATCACCCACACCTATAAATACCCCCTAATCTTCCTCATTTTTCACTCATTCTCAACAACTCTCTCCCAACTCTCCCTCTGACTCTCTACTCATGAAGAACAAGCCATTGCCGCCGCCTCCTTTGTCGTCACTTTCATCGTTTTCGATACCAACCTAATAGACAGGGAGTTTGTAGAAGACCCTCACTACGAAAACTAGGGGCTCTCAATTTTAGTGCGCCGCCTTAGGCTTAATTTGGTAAGTACATATGTGCAATGTTTTCAACTTTCAAAATGTGATTTGGCGCGAGTTATCATGGATCGTGACATATCATCCGTTACTCTTTAAATGTTATACGACCTATCTTAGTATACTTTTATCAACACATTTTTTAGAAAGATTGTTTATCCTGGAAACAAACTGAAAACGTGGAATTAATGAACGATAATGGATATGGGGCGATGTACAGAGGATGTGCGTGAAGGCTAATACGGCCAAGGACGCTTATAGGCGATCCTTCATTTGGGTTTCATACCCTACCCTATATGGGTTTTATAAGGCGTGGAAACTATAGAGTACTACCTATGCTGACGTAGGTCATTGCGGTATAGGGGTGTCGAAACTTAAGGTCCTATAGTATGGTTCGAGCCGGGTATGCGTAGGGCTACCTTCTAACGCTCTTGGTGAATTGGGACGGGCGATGTCCCAAGACGTACCTTTTTATATATTGCATCGTGACCTCTCTGTGGACATACGTTACCCGCTGGGCTTTCATGCCTCAGCCAAACTAAATAAATGAAAGTGGTACTCTTTTTACATCCGGTTTAAATTCCAAAGCTCTCTCAATCATGTATTTTACACTCGCGTTATTTTAAAGATTCTTATAAGTATGTTTTTTCTAGCCAAAAACTCTTATTTTACTCATTGTAGTATGTGCTTACTTAGTTTTTACTAATTAAAATTTTTCTGCGGTCGGCTATCGCTATTTCAAAACCAGCAGGTCAAGAATAAGCTAGCTGGGGTGGAAACGCGCACAAGCTAAGGAGTAGTATCATGCTAGCAAACAATTTAGTAGATGTTTCATTTGGTTAAAGACATGTTTAACTTTCTGTTTAATAATGTAAGGAAGGTTTCTCCTTTACTTTTATTTCAATAAAGCACTCTTGAATTTCGTTAAGTTGTACTAGCGAGGAACCGTAGGTTCCCGGGTTGTTTCAGATTTCCCACGTGAAATGCTAAAAGGAAAACTTGGTTTCGTACTTATACTCATACTTTATTTCATTATTTTCAAACTATTGTGTCTGATTTAAAAATGCCTCATAATCTGTTTACATGCTTGGGTGTTGCTTACTGAGTATTTCCGCTGATTTTGGAAACTGTGTTGTTCTCTTTTGTTTTCTGCACCACAGGTCTAGATGGGAGTTTGGATTTACAGGGGGCGCGAATCATCACTCATACAAGTAGTAGATCACATTTAAATTCTTTGAACCTTCATTTAGTATTACAGTACTCTGTTTAGCTAGATTTTCCCATGTTAGTGGCACAAGGTTTTGCATTGTCAATAAAGTATTACTTTAAAGTTTAATAAAGTTATGTTCAAATTCTCTGTTTTAAACCTCCTTGTATCTGGTTTTAATCTCGGGTACAGAGTGACACCCCCGGGTTTCCGGTTTGGTCATTTTGGGGGTGTTACAGCTTAACTCTCTGATTTCAAAGAATCAAAGTGTGTTTGTACCTGGTCGCCTAATCACTGCCAATATTCTATCTGCTTTTGAGCTTTTTCATTCGATGAAAAACAGGAAGAAAGGAAGGGACTAATCTGTAGCCCTTAAAGCAGATATGAGTAAGGCTTATGACCGTGTAGAGTGGGATTTCCTCAAGGCAGTTATTGAAAGTATGGGGTTCGGTAACAGGTTGATTGAAGTGTTTATGAATTGCATCAAGACTCAAACCTACAGCCTTATTGTTAACGGAGGAGTGCATGGTTTTATTAATCATGAGAGATGGTTACAACAGGGGTGCTCACTTTCCCCCTGTCTCTTCTTCCTGGTCAGCCAGACATTTTCCAGGCGATTATCAGCAGTTGCGGATACCGGTCAACTCACGGGTGCGTAAGCATCCAGGGGTGGGCCAGTCGTTTCACATTTATTCTTTGCAGATGATAGTTTGCTTTTTACTAAAGCTACTATGAATGAGATAACGGTTTTACGTGCTATATTACAGGATTATGAAGCAGCATATGGTCAGAAACTCAATATTGAGGAGTCATATGTGGTCTTCTCAGATAATGTTAATTACTATGATAAAGTCACCTTGAGCCACCTCTGCGGAGTATTGTTAATCAACATGACAACTATTTGGGTCTTCATACATCTTTCGGTAGAAGAAAATTCTATCAACTTCGGCCCTCTCACTGAGCAAATATGGAAGAAAGTAAAAGGGTGGAAAAGCAAGTATCTTTCAGTGGCAGGTAAAGAAATTTTAATCAAAGTATCTTCTCCCGGTTCAAGTATGTCAAGACATGGAGTAGATAGTTCGCCAATTTTGTTTGGGGGGAGGGGGGGGTGGAGAGGATAAGAAGACAATTCACTGGGTAGCTTGGGACAAAATCAAGCAACACAAGATGAAAGGCGGGCTCGGATTCCGTGACTTCCGTGATTTTAATGTGGCTCTCCTGGCGAAGCAATCATGGAGGATTTTACGTTACCCCAACAGCCTTGTAATTCGAATCTTTCATGCAAAATATTTCAAACAGTCAAATATTATTGATTACAAGCCGACACACAATGCTCCAATATCTTACGCTACGAGAAGTATGTTGGGTAGAGATCTATTGAAATTGAGTATCATGTGGAATATTGGTAATGGTAATAATGTTAAAGTTTTTGGCAATTGCTCGATTCCGCGTCCAACAACTCGCCAAATTATTACCCCCTGCCCGCAAGGATTCAAGAATATTAGAGTCCAAAGTCTTATTGATGAGATTTTGGGTGGATGGAGCACTGACCGTATTCGTCAATTACTTTGGCAGATAGATGAAGAAGCTATTCCTGCCATTCCGATCGGACACAATGAGCAATTTGATACATTCTACTGGAAGCACACTGACGATGGGAAATCTTCAGTACCTGGAGGTCTACACCCACTGCGTCCTCCTCTTCAGGACCTGGAAATAGCAAATGGCTGCACAGAATGTGGGATCTGAAAGAAATCAAAGATTTCTTGAAACAAATAACACAAAGATAGATTAAAACCCAGAAAACAGAAAGAACTTCATAGATTTCATGAATCAAATTTGACAGAGCTTCGCTACAGAATTCATCGGAGAGGAAGCTAAGGAACCCTAACTCCTCAAGAGGCCATTTATACAATGGAAATCAAACGGTCTTACTTATGACCGTTTGATCACATAGAACAGATCTTAGCCATTCACAAGAATGGACAATTTACACAACTAGCACAAAACTTCTGAGATTTAAAGAGTGGCACAGAGACTTTGAGAGAACTTGTAAAGAAGTCTAAGAAGGTTTACAGATTGAACCTTTGACTTTTGGGAAATTAGACTCTGGCCAAAATTGCTCCAATTCTTTGCAACCAGCTCCCTTCTTCAACACTTCAACACTTTTCTGCAACTCTTTTCTCAGCAACATTTCATCATCTTTTTCTGCAACTCTTTTCACCATCTTTTTCTGCAACATGTCTTCAAGTCAGCTAATACCCTCCCTCAAACTCATGGTGGTTGAACCATGAGTTTGTCTTTGATGTGATCAAAAGTAGCAGTAGGCAAGCCTTTGGTGACAATGCCTCCTAGCTGATCTGCAGAGGAAACATATTAAACCAGTAATTGCTTTCTAACAAAGTGGTAGTCTAATTCAATGTGTTTAGTTCTAGCATGCATGATAGGGTTAGCAGACATGAGAATAGCAGAAGTGTTATCACAATAAAGAGTTGGAGTTTCATAAAGAAAAATGCATAAGTCTTTGAGTAGCATTTGAAACCAGTAAAGTTCAGCAGCTGCAGTGGCAAGAGATCTATATTCAGCTTCACTAGAGGATCTAGCAACTGTAGGTTGCTTTTTGGCACCCCAATGTATAGCATTGTTGCCAAGAAATATAACAAAACCCTTTGTGCTTCTTCTATCAGTTGGGTTACCAGCCCAATGTAAATCAGAGAATGCATGTAAGTTAAGACAGCTAGAATGATATAAAATGCCATGTGTGAGAGTGCCTTGAAGATACCTGAGAATTCTTTTAGCTCCTAGCATGTGAGTGTTTGTAGGTTGATGCATAAATTGACATAAGGTATTGACAGAAAAAGCAATATCAGGTCTGGAGAAAGATAAGTATTGAAGAGCACCTAAAAGTTGTCTGTAAGGAGTAGGATCATCAAGAACTTCACCACCATTGATATGAAATTTGATACCAGATGCAGTAGGAGTAGAACAAGGTTTACAGTTGTGCACAAGAGATTCCGGCGGGGAGACCTCCGTGTGCACCGTGTGTAGTGGATCAAGGATCGCACAGGAAGAATAGGGGTGTGTGTAGGGAGAGAGTAAGTCAGTAGCAATGTCTGAGAGAGAGACAGAGGTTTGGCAGAGCTTCCGCGTATGGCAGTGTGTTCTCCTTTGTATGGAAAGGTTGACGATCTATATATACTGGAGAACGTGACCGTTGTAGTGTTATTAATGCGCCCATTAATGGCGGCTTAATTAGCTTAACCATAACGGCACGTTCGTCCGAGTATATAGGAACCGTTAGAGCACGTGGTGCGCGAATACCGGAACCGTTACGAGGTTGACCGGGTTTGACCGGATTGACCGGGTTTATGGAGCTCGTGCCATAAATCTCTCAAAACAGTTACTAAAGGTCGCGTGCGGGCTTGGCTCGCACGCGACAGGGCTTACTCTAGCCTCCAAACCACTAAGTCCCTACAAGTCCCGTGCAGTGGTATGCGAGGGCTCTGTCTCGCAGCCCCCACATGGATCAGCTCGGCTGGTGATCCTGTGTGTGTGGAGCACAATATGGTGTGCTGGATGGCCGCCACGTGGCCGAGATCTGTCATGTCAGAAAGCAGTATCTACATTAGCCCCCTTTCTGCGCGTGAAGATTCATAGCCGTATAGTCTTCCATGCGCGGAAACCAACATACGCGTCGCCGCCACGCACCAATTCAAATACGGGTAAGTTCAGCCCCCGTGCGTACCATTATGACCTAAAACCCCTAGAGTCGTGCCGTCTGACCTTTAGGGTTTTAGGCGTGACGTCAGCTTGTCCTGTGATTGCGCGATTCGACGGTGACGGTTGCGATTCGACTATCGAAAGGACGCAACCCTTCATTGTTTTGGATAAATACCTTGTATCCCCCATTATTGCAAAGCATTACTTTTTCCTCTTAAAGTGAATGGTACCCGGAGATCTTCGAGAGCAGATCCAGATAATCAATCACCAGTTCAGAACTGCAATCCGTGTTCTTCAATTGTGCGTATCCAAGCAAACTTCAAGAAAACAAGGTTGGCCTCGTTTACTTTTGATTTAAGATACCAGTGTTTGCCTTGAACTGCGTTGAATCTGTAAACCCGTGGGATTTGTGAAGAGGTTTTGGTCTTTGGACCCGCTTTGTTGTAATCTTTCAACAATATTGGATCTTGCAATTCCCAATTTCTGAAATCGATAACCGGAACTGTTCGTTTTCCTTCGCATAGATCTTGAATTCCCAAAATTCAAACTGAAGTGTGGTATTTCTCCCCCCTTTTTCTTGCTCTTTCGCAGGAATGGCCAAGACAAGAGTAACCAGACCCGTCAAGGAAGATGAAGAGATACCCGACCTTCCGCAGGCCTTGTGGCGAAAAGCCCCCTTTTTAGGCGGCAAAGATTTCTATCATGCGAGAATAAAGGCGAAGAGAATGCCTGATCCTGTTCCCGTTGAGCGATTGCTGACGTTGACTCGCCCAGTTAACTCAGCCCTGCTCGAGTGGGTTAGTTCCGAGGATATAGTTCGATTGGGGATCGAGAACGGGCACTTCCCGTATACTGCGATTTCTACTCAGGCGTTCGTCCAGAAATTGGACTATATGGATGAGTGGATTGACCACGTGTTGGAACATCACGCCGAGACTCTTAACGAAGTCGGCGTGTATTTTGCTATCCGTGCTATGAAGGGTGCTGCCGTGAAGCTGGATCAATCCATGCTTCTAGACCTTCTGTCCCGTTACTCGCCTGCGACTCACACGTTCCATTTCGCTGAGTTCGAGGCTGCTCCCACGCTCGAGGACGTGCAAATGCTGTACGAGCTTTCCCCCATGGGTGAAGTGGACCCTCTGAGTCCCTTGAGGACATCTGCGGAGATTGCCTTGTATACGCAGATGGAGGAATGCCTAGCAGAGGTGAAGAAAATCTCCACTCGGTGGACCACTACCAAGCCTCTTCCGAACTGGCAGCTGGTTGATACGTCTGCGAAGAATACCTGGAACAAGTGGTTGCAGTACTTCTTCCGAGACTATGCGAACAGCAGCATCACTAAGAAACTTCTGAGTGAGGACCCAGAAGCCGAAAATTTCGTAGAGGGCAAGGGTTATCACCTGACCCTCTGTGCTTTTCTCTGTGCTTGGCTGTCGAGGTACCTGATCGATGGTCACCCCCACGATGGAGTTTTCTACCATGTGTTGCCACTTGCTGTGAGACTCGCTCTTGGCCAGAGAGTCGCACTTGGACCCTTGGTTTTGGGCACGCTGTATTATAGGCTCGATCAGCTGGTTCTGGCTATGAGGGAGTCGCGTGGCCGCCTCGATGTTTTGACCTTTGTCAATATTTCCTTCTTGACAATGTGGGTTTTCGAGCGCTGGCCGTCTTATGCCCCAACTGCTCTCCAACTTGATAAGTGGTGTTCCCCAGGCGAGACAGAAGCGCGCAACAGCGGAAGAGCTGCGAGATGGTTCGGAACAGGCAACACCAAGTGCGTTTGGAGTTTGATATGCGACAAACGGAAGGAGTTTACTGCCAGGCCCTATGCCACGCGCATTGAGAATGTGAGATGGTTTCCAAGGCTATACCCCTCCAAAGGTATGGTCTTCTCAGAAGAACTTCTCTTTGAGAAGGGACCGCATTTCCACGAGCGCTATCGCGAGTTCTTTTGCTGGTGTCTGCGAGGTTCCCTTCCTGCCCTCGCGGAGCATATTCGTGAGCTCGCGCCAAGGTATGAAAAGCTTACAGTGGATGTTGACCCTACTCGAGTCTCTCCTCAGTTTGGTTTTGACGCTGTTGCCCCATCAATCTGGCCCCAGTCCATTGTCAGAGGATGCTACAAGCGCTTGCTCACAAAGGAGTGCAAGACGGTTTTCATGAACAATCTTCCTTTCGAGCAGCCTGCGGGTACCCGCGAGGGTGGTTGTTCCCAGAACTGGCTCGCATACTGGGCTGCCCAGCAAACGAGGATTGAGACGGAGTCGGCGGCGCAGCCAGGTAGGGCCCCCTTGCTCAAAAGAAACTCTTTTCCGTTTCGCCCCAATTGCAACTTGAGCGAGTCTGAGTATGGTTGCTACTCACTGTGGGACCGTGAGAACCATTTGTGCCCTGATTTCATTCTGAAGGAGCAGGTCGCCGCGATCAAGAAGGGCGACACGCAAGTCGTCAGATACAGCAAGGCTTTCGCTGACGTAAGCACTTTTCTTCGCATGTGTTAAGTTTTCTCGATTTCCTTGTGCTGACACTTTTACTGTACTGTTGTAGTGTCATGTGCGGAGATTCGCAGCTGGTGATCGCTCCAAGTCGCTGGTCAACACTATTGTTGCCACCAGAAGACAACAGCAGCCGTTCCGGCTTTCATGGAGGATGGACGCTGAGGTTGAAGCAAAGGTTCGCGCAGTCATGAATGTCTTTGCTGACTCGCTGATAGACAATCCTCCGGCTCCGTCTCCTCCTGGAGATGACCCGTCTCCTCCAGCGACTGCGGCGCCAAGAGCGAAGAGACCTAGGCAAAAGGGAATTACCATTTCTTCCCCTAGAAGCGCTCCAGCTTCTCCTTCAGTGAGGTCCCTTTCTATCAAGGACAAAGGCAAAGGTCGCATGCCCAGTAAAGTGCGGAAAGAGCTCGCAGTTGAGTCTTTCGTTCCCTTCGATCAAGAGGGAGAGGAAGAGAGGCAGGAGCCCCAAGCAAGTGATGAAGAAGAAGAAGCAACAGTTGTGATGCATGAGGAAGAACCAGGAGGTACCTCCATCGCACTTCATTTCCCGTCATCGTAACTTCTTTGCACTTCTTTTCTTTAAACCATTCGTGTATTCGCAGATGATGATGATGAGACCGCTGGCGGCCTCGCGGCCAAGAGGCAAAAGAGGGATGTCCATTCTGGCATCCCAGATGATCCCATAAGCGAGGACATTCTGGCTGAGTCCCGTAAGACAGCCGCGGAGGCTGCTGAGAGAAGAAGGCGTCGGGAAGAAGAGGAGCTTGAGCGTGTGAAGCAGCGGAGCCTCGAAGAGCGGCATGTTGACGACTTAGCGCGTCCAACTGTCGAAGAGGACGAGCTTCCCGAAGAAGTGGCTCCTCATGCGGGGGAGGAAGATGAGGTTCTCGGAGAGGATGCAGCAGCCTTGGAGTAAGTCCAAGCGGATTTCGAGGAAATCGCAGGCGACGATAAAGGTGAGATCTTCAATCTCGCAGTAACTTATAGAGATGTTATTGCGGGTGCGTTAAAGCATGGCGTGTCAAAGGCTGACATTCGCCGTTGGTTAGTAGACAAATGCGGAGAACCTTCAGGTAATCATTTGAGTGATGCGCATGTACTAGGCTTTAGCAACTTGAGGCAAAGTCATGACTGGTTTATTCGCATCCCAGGTCACGCTCCTCTTACAGACTTGCTTAGTGAGGATACACTAATAGGGCATGGTTCCACGTCCTTAGTGTATGACGAAGATACCTCAATCCCACCTTCGCGTGGAGGTGCTTATTCTTAGCTTTTAGTAAAGATAGCTGAATAACTTATAGTGCAAGTTACCTCATATCATCGCATCTAATGTAGCAGGTCATGCTGAGGAACCTGAGCTGGAGCAGAGAAGTCAGCCTTCTGCGCCCTATGTTCCAATTCCGAGCTCCCATACCGAGAAGCCCGTCGCAGCTGCCGATCACGCGGGTGTGCCTCATGAGGACATCATCGAGCTTTCCGACGATGCTGGAGCTGACACTGTTTTGATGGATGAAGATGTCCATGCTAGTGCTGATGAGGTAAGGACAACTGCTGCTAATGCTTCCGCATCCGAGAGCGTCCTCCGACAAGCGACTACGGCTGTCTCTTCACCTCCGGCAATGACTGAGTCAGAGGCACCCATTCCTGCGTGGAGCTTTTGGGGCTCGCAGGTTGGGAATGTAGTCGCAGCTGGCGCGGCCTACATTCTTCCTCCCGACTACGAGAGATTAGAGCTCGCAGCTGATAGGAGGGCTATGGAGCGAGGACAGTCTTCAACCGCCCCTGCAGCGCGCATTCCTTCTCTTCATGAGATTCTGGAAGGAACTGGTAAGTAGAGCTTTACTGTTCGCGCGTCACATTATTCGCTTGCGAATTTTGGCATCATAACTTATTTTTGACATCTCCTCAGGTTTAAAGCAAACCGATGTAGACTGGGTGGTTCGAATGCGTCTCAGGTACCCTCGCTCGTTTGTGAGATCTCTGGAGATCGGGCCCTTTGACAAGAGGCTGTTCCTTACTGAAGCCATTTGGATACTGGAGCAGCTGTCCGTGGCTACGCCTGCGACCATTTCGGTCCAGAGTGCTGAACTGCTATGTGGCATGTGCCAAAACCTCGTGACCAAAGTCCAAGGCAGAATGGGCTTTAAGTTTCTTAAGGACAGAGTCACGCTGATCCGCGCGGCCGTAACTTTGAAACTCGGTCACCAGAATCTCGCAGTCGAGATGCAGAAGGTGGAGCAGCAGAAGCAAAAGGTTGATGAAGCTCTAAAGCTGTATCATGAGATGAATGCCAGGTGCGAGCAACTGAAGCAAGAAGTGGAGCAGGTAGAGAAGCTGAGCGAGCAGTTCGCGCCCCAAGACTCCTTAATCAAGAATTTGCTTTGATTCTTCGAATCTTGCAAAAATAGTTCGAAAAAATAGCTGAAACATTAATGTAATATCTTGAACATTAATGTAATGTTGCTAGGGTTTCTCCCCCTTTTTTTAACAAGAACAATGAACTTCCCGTTTTGCCCTTTTTCCGGGATTTGATTGGACATTTCTGTGCATATCCAATTATGACATCAGCAATTGATTCTCTGCTTGATTTTCGCGCTAATTTCTCGGCAGATAAGCACGCTTCCGTTGGGAAGTCCATCCGAATCATGACTATCCGTCATTTATTAGGATACGCAACTGAATCGTCGTAGCCTTTAGTAGGGTAATTGATTGTTACCGCTTTTCAAGGCGTAAGTGATTGAACTTACCCTCTTTTTGAATTTTTCTGACTCATCTTAGGCAACCAAAGAGTCTGTACAGGGTCTATATAAACCCTGTCTTTGCTATTTGGGTTCTTCATCCCAAACATGTGCTTTGCCGTGAGTCCTTACGACTGCTGGCTTCAACGCTTGTTTTTCGTTGATTCATGGCAACTTCAAGCTTTGAATCCTGAGTTTGCGCTTTGTGCTATAGAAATAGTTTCCAAGATCCACTTTATGAGGCTTATTACTCTTTATAACCATCATAAAGAAGATGCAGACAATATCTCATGCGTATTCGAAGAAATTTCTTCGTGTATTATGTGTGCAGGTCATGTTTCCGGCCGCCTCGTGGCGAGGTGCAGCGCCGAAGTGACCGTGCTACCGTCTCGTAATGAACGGCGGAATTCTCCTCCAGCATCCCTGGAGGACGATTTCTTGCCTCTTCGTTCTTGAACTCAGGGTGCTCGTCAATGCCCTTGTCTATCATGACAAGGAATCCATCACCAGAGGAATGACTGCTTCCCCTGTTTTGCAGAGTAGTATATGTCGGAACAGGAAGCTCCTCTGGCGCCTATCTTGATCAGACAGAGGCTTTTGTCATTCCTTGGGGTCTTGGGCGTATCGCATCCCTGACCTCGCTGCTAGGGATGTAGCAAATGACAAGTTGATCTCTTCGCGGCAGCATCCCTTTTGATATAGATCTTTGGCCGCAGGTCTGCGTGTTGAACTGCCGGTGTTAGGACCGGTGGGTTCCTCCTTTTCTTAGTCGGGAGTTCCCTAGTGTCTCTGCTGGCTTACCAGCCACTTTTCGAATGTATTGTAAGCCATGTTGGCCGCGTAGTTAGATTCGAGCTTTTCGTTTGTAAGCTGCTATCTAGACGGATAAATTGTAAGTCATTTGACTCGTAATGATAAATAGTTTTCTGTATTATCTGCTGTCTCTTTACAACAAATACAATTTCGCATGCGTTTCAGCACATTTCGCCTTGCATAATGCTATGTAATTGTTTCGCATCTGCGATATATTGATTCGCGGGTGTTTCGCTAGATCGTTGGAGATCGTATCTTCTCAGCTGTGCCATCTCGGCGGATGGGCTTACGGTTGGCCGTTGTAAACCATTTAAGATCATGTTCACAACATTGCTATCGTAACAGATAGTCTTTAGCAGATCAATTAAGATCATTAAATGGTGCGAACTGCTATCACAAAAGATAGGCTTTATTAGCTAACTGCTTGAGATCGTTTCTCGCATAAATTGCTATCGCAACAGATAGACTTTTAGAAGATCCAGTAAGATCATCCTGCGCATGCGTTGCCATGGTAACAGAGGCTTTGGTGATCAACTAAAATCAGTTTGCATATAAGTTGCTATCGTAACAGATAGGCTTGAGAAGATCAGGTAAAATCGTTTTGTGTATAAGTCACTATCATAACAGATAGGCTTGAGATCGCACCTGCGTAGACCACTATCCTAAGAGATAGGCTTAGATGATCAATTGAGATCGCATTTGCGTTTTGCTGCTATCGTAAGAGATAGGCTTTACAAGATCAATCAAGATCGCATTTGAATTGGCTGCTACCGTGAGAGATAGGCTTTAGATGATCAATTAAGATCACATCTGCGTTTGGCTGCTATCGTAAGGGATAGGCTTTACATGATCAATTGCGATCGCATTTGCGCTTGGCTGCTATCGTAAGAGATAGGCTTTAGGTGATCAATTAAGATCGCATTTGAGTTGGCTGCCATCGTGAGAGATAGGCTTTAGATGATCAATTAAGATCGCATCGTGTTGGCTGCTATCGTTAGAGATAGACTTAGATGATCACTCAAGATCGTATTCGCATTAGCTGCTATCGTTAGAGATAGGCTTAGATGATCACTTAAGATCGTATTGCATTAGCTGCTATCGTTAGAGATAGGCTTAGATGATCACTTAAGATCGTATTGCATTAGCTGCTATCGTTAGAGATAGGCTTAGAAGATCACTTAAGATCGTATTGCATTGGCTGCTATCGTTAGAGATAGGCTTAGATGATCACTTAAGATCGTATTGCATTGGTTGCTATCGTTAGAGATAGGCTTAGATGATCACTTAAGATCGTATCGCATTAGCTGCTATCGTTAGAGATAGGCTTAGAAGATCACTTAAGATCGTATTGCATTGGCTGCTATCGTTAGAGATAGGCTTAGATGATCACTTAAGATCGTATTGCATTGGTTGCTATCGTTAGAGATAGGCTTATATGATCGATTAAGATCGCAGTTTGTATGAATTGCTATTGCAGCGCATAGACCATTGTTAACAGTAATAACAAATTAAATAGAGCAACATAAAACAGCTAGAAATATGAACTTCTCATTTGGGAGAATTCTTTTATTATAACACTCTCATATGGGAGAGATGGGATTACAATCCTCTCATATGGGAGAGGAGATTGCGTAAATCATAGCCACATGAGACATTAGACACGTTATCATAAAACGTATGAAATGAGAGAAGTCAGGGATAATACTTCTTGATCCAGCGCATATTGATTGAACTGGGAGTTGAGGTTGTACCGTGCAACCTTCGTATGCTGCAGTAGCCACTATCGAAGACTTCTGTGACTTCGAAGGGTCCTTCCCAATTGGCTGCGAACTTTGGGTGAGTTACTTCTCGCATGCAGTGGTCAGATGCGCGCAAGACCAGGTCTCCGACTGCGAAATCCCTTCGCTGGACTGTCTTGTTGTAGGCGCGAGCGATTCTTTCCCGGTATCGCTTGTTAATCCTTTTGGCTTGTTCTCGCTTTTCTTCCAGCAAGATTAAATCGTGATCGCGTTGATTTTCATAGAGTGCATGGAAGGCCAGCCTTGCCGAGTTGACTCTAACCTCCGCAGGTACCACAGCTTCGGCCCCATAACACAGTAGAAATGGCGAGGCCCCTGTGGGTGTCCTTGGAGAAGTTCTGTAGGCCCACAGAGCTATGCTTAGAGAGTCGGCCCACTTCTTGTGATCGTCTGCGACCATTTTGCTCAATATTCTCAACAGCGTCTTGTTAGTCGCTTCGGCTTGTCCGTTTCCCTTTGGGTAGTAAGGGGTAGAACATATCTGCCTGATGTTGTACTCCGCTAATTTCGCAGCTACCTGGCGATTAACAAAAGGAGTACCGTTATTTGAAAGAATGGTGTTTGGGATTCCGAACCTGCATATGATGCTTTCCTGAATGAAATTGACCACAGCCAGCGCATTTGCCGTCTTTAGTGGTATTGCTTCCACCCACTTGGTGAACAGCTCGGTTGCGTGAGAATGAAATGGTTCCCATGCGACGTTGGTCGGATGGGACCGATGAAGTCCAGAGCCCATGTGTGAAATGGCCACGGCGTCCCTAATGCATGTAAATCCACGGCGGGAGCGTGCACTAGGTTCCCTTTGAATTGGCATTCTTGGCAGCGTCGCACTTTGGTGCGGCAATCGACTTCCATGGTGGGCCAGAAGTATCCGATTGAGAGGAGCTGTCTGCATAATTTCGCACCTCCTTGATGCTCCACCTGATGAGAAAGGTCCATGACTTCTTGTGCTTCTCTGCCGTCTAGGCATCGCAGCAAGTTGCCCTCGTGACCTCTTCGCCAAAGCAGGTTTTCCTGTACCACGTATCGGGACGCTTTCCTTTTCAATTTTTCGGCCTCTTTTCTCGATTCGGGTATGGTGCCGTGGGTGAGGAAATCAAACAGTGGCTTCCTCCAGTCCGTGTCGTCATCGGTTAGGGCGACGAGTAGAGAGTCTTTGATTAGCGCGCAACTTTCGCATTTCCCTTGTATCAGGGCCGCGGCTGTTGACATGCCTGGCCAATGAATGCCATATCTCTGAGCCTTTCTGTAGATTGACACCTCGCTTTCTCCGCAAGCGTGTTGGTGAATCTTTTCTAACAGCTGTTGTCCCTCTTGCTCGGAGACACACCGCATGAGTATTCCTCCAGGACCTTTGTAGTAAAGGGTGTTGTCGTGGATGCAGTATCCTTTTGTGAGTGCCCAGCTTTCGCTGCTGGTGCCTTTCGTAATGGCTTGCAGGATTGCTTTCCGCCAGTCTGCATCATCCATGTGTTCGTCGTCGCACGCATCTTCTGTTAATGCTGACGATGTTCGCACCTCGATGGAAATCCTTGCAGGGCACTTGTCTATGCTGACCTTAGATCCCAGAGTTGCTAAGGCGTCTGCGTGCCTGTTGTCTGCTCGAGGCTTGTGCTCGTACTTCACATCGCAGAATTGTTGCATCAGTTTCTGTACTAGAGTACGATAAGACAGGAGGTTGATCTCCTTCAAACCATATTCGCCCGAGGCTTTCTTAACAATCAGCTTGGAATCTCCCATGACTGTTAAGTTGCTCACTTCCAAGGCTTTTGCCGCACGGAGCCCCACGATGAGAGCCTCGTATTCCGCTTCGTTGTTTGTGACTGCGAAGTTGAGCTTTGCGGACATCTGTATGACTTCCCCATCTGGTTTTGTCAAGACTATCCCAATGCCTCCGCCCTTCCTGGTTGACGAACCGTCGAAGTGGAGGGTCCAATAGGGCACGTCGATTGCGTAGATTTCAGGGCCTTCGAGCTCTTCTTCGATCACAGGTTCGTGGCTGTTGTCGGGAAACTGTGCCAACAGATCCGCTACCGCCTGCGACTTGATCGCTCTTGGTTTCACGCATGTGATATCGTATTGAGAGATGGTCATGTACCATTTCGCCAGTCTCCCACCCGGAGTAGTGTGAGTTAGCAAATATCTTATGGGGTCGCTCTTGGTGACCACCACTACTTTGTATGATGCAAAATAGTGTCTCAACTTTTCTATCACAAAGAATAAAGCAAGGCAATGACGTTCGATGTCTGTGTACCTTGATTCAGCAGGCTGCACAATGCGAGAGATATTGTAGATGGGCCTCTCTTGGACTTCATACTCCTGGGCCAAGAGTGCTCCTATGGATCTCCTTGTTGATGTGAGATATAGCAGAAGCGGTGATCCCAGCTGGGGCGCGATCATTATCTTTGAGGACGTGAGCAGCTCTTTCAGCTTTTCGAATGCAGCTTCGTGGTCCGGAGCCCAGTTGTACGCGGCGTCCTTCTTGAGAAGAGTGCTGAAACAGCATGTGATTTCTGCAATTGCTGGAATGAATCTCCGCAGGTACGACAGTTTTCCCAAGAATGTTTTCAAGGTACTTTGGTTATGGGGTGGCGTCATGCTGGTGATGGCTGACACTTTCGCAGGGTCAGGCTCGATCCCTTGGCGATGGACCACGCATCCCAAGAACTTCCCCGAGGTCACGCCGAACGCGCATTTCATGGGGTTCATTTTCAGTTGAAAGCTCCTGCATCTGTTGAACACCTTTCGCAGGTCTGCAAGGTGATCCGCTTCGTGCTTGGATTTAACCACCAGGTCGTCCACGTAGAATTCTACCTCTTTGTGCATCATGTCGTGGAACAGAGCCATCATGGCCCGCTGATAGGTTGCGCCCGCGTTCTTAAGACCGAACGGCATTACCGTGTAGTTGAATACCCCCACAGGAGTGATGAATGCAGTTTTCCGCGCATCTTCGGGATCCATCTTGATTTGATTGTATCCGCTGAAACCGTCCATGAAACTGAACATGCGATGGCCTGCTGTCGAATAGATAAGTAAATCGATGTTGGGCAGTGGGAAATCGTCCTTAGGGCAGAAGCGATTGAGATCCCGGAAGTCCACGCAGATGCGAAGCTGTCCGTTTTTCTTCACCACCGGCACGATGTTGGCCAGCCATGTGGGATGATGGTTTGGCTCTATGAATTTGGCATCTAGGAGTTTGACAATCTCCTGCTTGATCTTCAGGTTGAGTTCTGGCCTGAAGCTTCTGGTGCTTTGCTTGACCGGTTTAGACCCTGGGATGATGTCTAAACGGTGCATGGTGATGCTTGTATCCAGACTTGGCATCTCATCATATTCCCATGCGAACACGTCCTTGTACTCAGTTAGGAGCTGCAGTAGTCCTTGTTCCTCTTCGCTTGTGAGGTCCGCGCTCAGGAAGACCGGCCTTTTCTTTTCCTCGTTCGGGCTGAGGAATACTTCCTTTAGCTCTTGCTTTTGCGGTCTTGGCCTGTCTTCCATGCATTCAGGCGCTTCTTTGAGTTTCTCGTCTGGAGTGCCTTGTGTTGGCTCTTCCGTTAGCGCGACTTGCTCGATTTGATTGATTTGCCCAGGGACATCCCCATGCCCGTGTGAGGACATCCCCGCGCACCTTCATACGCGATAGAATTTCTTCCCGTTGGCGTAGAAGCTCTCTATCTCCTTGCCCTCGGGGTCATGCTTCGCGATCCTCTTCAAGGTGTACACATTCTTTCTATGATATGCGATACGTGGCGCCTCTTCGCGTGTAGGCGGCTTTTCCTTGGCATCTTCCCTTGTCACCATCACGCCCGCAGGTGACTGGTCCTTGATGTCCTCCCAGAGAGGTAAAGGAGTAGGGTTAAAAGGTCCGGGTGTTTGCTCGTCCGCCATCTCAGTGAACCACACCGCCTCGCTGAGATGTGCTTCGTCCAAGTTGAACGGGTTAGTCGAAGCCGGTATCTCGACAATTCTGTCGTTCCAGATAGCTTTCATAACCTGGTGAGCCGTCGAAGGGACTGCGTCGAAGCGATGAATCCAGGCTCGACCTATGATCATGTGGTATGTGGTGTTCGCGTCTATGACATAGAACTTCGCCGAGCATTTGATCTTGCCAATCTGGACGCCCAGGCGGATCCATCCGATCGTCATTCTAGAGTCGCTTCCGAATCCCACCAGTGGAGATGGACGTTTGACTACCTTGTGCTCGGGGATCCCTGCTAGCTTCAGTGTGTGGAGGGGAACAACATTGACCGCTGCTCCTCCGTCAACGAATGCTCGCTTGAATTCGACGCCATTGATGATGGCGGTCACGTACAGAGGCCTCTGGTGACTCGCATCCGTCTTCTTGTCGCTGGCAGAAAAGGTCATGATCTTTTCTGTGGAACGAGACGCCCTGATGACTTTCCCGTTGGAGACCACGAGGTCCTCCTCGTAGTCCTCCGCTATCCTTAAGATTGCTTTCGTCATATCAGTCCGGCACCTCTCGGAGAAATTCATCTCGTCGAAGAATTTGTTGAAGCCGTGCGACCCTTTCATGCGGTCGGCGCGTTCATCCTCCGTGTCCATGCTATAATCTTCGTCTTGATGGACCTCAGCAATGATGGGTAAACCATCCTCTGCGACCTCCTCCAGGTCTACGATCGAGATCATGGCGACCTCTTTGCCTTTCGAGCCTGACTCTGTATGGGCAGGAAGTGGGTTGTTGCGCACGTCCTTCCTGTTGTCGCTGACGATTAGCTCGCCGTTCTTCATCTTCTGATCGAACGCGAACCTGAGTTTCTTGCACTCGGCGGTGGGATGCATGATTTTGCCGTGGTACTCGCACCACTTAGGGTCCCTCACCATCTCCTTGGAGGGTATTTTCTCGAGTGGTGGCAGGACGCCGTCCTTGCGCCACTATTTGCAGAGGTCACTCGCTTCCTCTACCGAGCATGGCAGAGGCGGTACATCGAAGTTCACAACCTTCGCTTGTTTCTGGGGCGAACTGTGTTGACCTCAGCTTCGCGCCCCCGCTTGTAGCTGAACCTTCCGATCTTGTAAGTGGTGCCGCTCGCAGGTCGCTCTGGAGCGTTCTTCTTTTTCTGTCTCTCGACTATGGGTTCGATGTTCTTCGTGCATTCGATTAGTTTTGAAAACGTAGGTGTTTGCAAATTGATGAGCATACCTTTGTATTCATCTCGCATGCACTGTAGGCATATCTCCACGAGCCGGCTTTCGAGCATTGGATCTTTGCACTCCAAGGATTTCGCCCGGAATTTCTTGATGAAGGTGATCCCATCCTCCTCGCGCTTCTGGTACATCCGCGAGAGATGGATCATCGTCACCTTTTCCTCCATTTGAAAGAACTTGGTATAGAACTTTTGGACCATGTCGTCCCAAGTCTTCACGGATCCGGCCTCCAATGTCCGGTACCATTTGTATGCTACGTTCCCAAGAGATTTTGGGAACTCCCGCATTAGTAGTTTGGGATCGGCTCCGAACGGACCCATGACATCGATGAAACGCATGACATGCTCATGAGCGTTTCCATTGACGTCCTCGAACTTATCCCATTTGGGAGCCTTGTACCCCGCCGGGTTAGGCATGAGATAGATCTCTCGTGGAATTGGCGGATCATTGTCTAGCTTCGGGATAATGGTATCCGCGAATGACTGATGAGCCAGGATGGTGTCCACGCGCTTTTGTAAAGACGTCATGCATTCTGGAATGCTTCCCTCGGTAGTCGCCGGAGGGGTTGCCGTAGGTGGTGGCGACACATATGCCGCCGGAGGATTGGGAGCATACTGAGTGCCCGCGTTTCCCCAGATCATCGTTGGGGGAGGCAAAGGGTACTGCAGAGTTGGGTTGGACGCCAAAGCCGAGGGCTGAGGAGCGTGAGCAGCAGGAGGCAGCATCTGTGCCGTTGATCCTTGAACCGAAGGCAGTTGCGCAGCCGACGGTGGAGTCTGCAGATGAGGGTTGGGAGGTGTGGCTGGCACTCCCAATCCTGGAGCGGTAGGGGTTCCTCCTCCTTGAGGGATAGCGGCAGCTGGTGGAGGATTCGGCGCGAGGGTGCCTAGAACAGCCAAGATTTGTTCTAGTTGCGCAGATTGAGATTTGAGAGCTTTCGCCTGACTCTGGACGGTGGCGTCCAGAGACTCTAACGTCGGTGCTTCGCCGGGAGTCGTCGGAGTACGGCGGGTCTCGTCTCCCGAGGGAGTTTCGGTGGAAGGCGAACGGTTGCTGACATCATCCTCCTGAGACATGGTTGCTTTTGCTGGTAAGTTCACGTCGGGTTCACCAAAATGTGCACAAGAGATTCCGGCGGGGAGACCTCCGTGTGCACCGTGTGTAGTGGATCAAGGATCGCACAGGACGAATAGGGGTGTGTGTAGGGAGAGAGTAAGTCAGTAGCAATGTCTGAGAGAGAGACAGAGGTTTGGCAGAGCTTCCGCGTATGGCAGTGTGTTCTCCTTTGTATGGAAAGGTTGACGATCTATATATACTGGAGAACGTGACCGTTGTAGTGTGGTTAATGCGCCCATTAATGGCGGCTTAATTAGCTTAACCATAACGGCACGTTCGTCCGAGTATATAGGAACCGTTAGAGCACGTGGTGCGCGAATACCAGAACCGTTACGAGGTTGACCGGGTTTGACCGGATTGACCGGGTTTATGGAGCTCGTGCCATAAATCTCTCAAAACAGTTACTAAAGGTCGCGTGCGGGCTTGGCTCGCACGCGACAGGGCTTACTCTAGCCTCCAAACCACTAAGTCCCTACAAGTTCCGTGCAGTGGTATGCGAGGGCTCTGTCTCGCAGCCCCCACATGGATCAGCTCGGCTGGTTATCCTGTGTGTGTGGAGCACAATATGGTGTGCTGGATGGCCGCCACGTGGCCGAGATCTGTCATGTCAGAAAGCAGTATCTACAACAGTGTTGCATGTTGAACCTTTGCAATAAGTCAATTATGTATTTATTTTGATGCATAAAAATTCTATGGTGACTTCTTTGAATTTGCAAACCAAGAAAGTAAGTCAAGTCACCAAGGTCAGTCATTTCAAATTCAGTGTGCAACTTAGAAATTAAAGAGGTGATGCCTTTGGTGTCATTTCCAGAAAGAATAATATCATCCACATATAATAGTAAAATAGTTATGCCATCACAAGTTTGCTTGGTAAAAAGAGAGGTGTCAGCACCTGATTGTGAAAATCCCAGAGACATGATGTAACTTGTGAATCTCTCAAACCAAGATCTAGGAGCTTGTTTGAGACCATAAATTGACTTGTGCAATTTGCAGACATAGTTTGGATACAAAGGATGTTTGAAACCAGGAGATTGTTGCATATAAACATTTTCTTTTAAATAACCATGCAAAAAGGCATTTTTGACATCTAACTGTTTTAATGGCCAATTGAAATGTGCAGCTAGAGCTAGAATGGTTCTAACAGTAGCATGTTTCACTACTGGACTTAAAGTTTCATCATAATCAGTTCCTGGATTTTGATGAAATCCTTTAGCAACCAATCTAGCTTTATGTCTAGATATGGTGCCATCTGGATTGTATTTTTTCCTGAAGACCCATTTATTCCCCACAATATTAGCATTGTGAGGAGGAGGTACTAGGGTCCAGATGTTTTGATGTGTGAGGCTTTGAAACTCATCAGTCATTGCACTTAGCCACTGTGAGTGTTTCTTGGCCTCATTGAAACAAGTAGGTTCACAATTAAAAGAAGAAGAGGAATTACCAGTATTAGCTGAGTATCCAAATTGCTTTTTCTTTATGATACCTGACTTGCTTCCGGTCTGCATAGGGTGTTCACTGACAGTAGGAGTGTTTGAAGGTGGTGCAGGTACCATGCCAACAGGTGGCTGCAGCTCTGCATTGTCTTCTGACACCTCAACTGGAGTGTCATGCCATTGTGCTGACCCAGGTGTAGTATTGTTCTCATCAGTGTTCATATCATTTGATACAGTAGGTGGCATAGGATCAAGTGTAGGTTGTAATGAAGGTGATATTAAACCTGGATCAGAGAAAACAAGAGGATTAGTGTTGTAAGAATTTAAATCAGACATGGAAGAATTAGTAGAGTTAGGAGAATCATGATAGGGAAAGAGTTCTTCATTGAAAATGACATCTCTGCTTATGTAGAACTTTTGATTTGATTTATCATACTATAAATAACCTTTGTAATTATCTGCATATCCTAGAAAAATGCACATTTTGGTTCTAGCATCAAGTTTGGAAGAATTGTAATGTATTAAGTAAGGATAGCAAGCACACCCAAATATTATGAATCTAGAGTAATCAGGTTTAGTTTTGCACAACAGTTCTCAAGGAGATTTGTTATGAGTGTTTTTACTAGGCATGCAATTAATGAGATAAACCGCAGTTGACATTGCATGATACCAGGCAACCTAGCATGTTCAAGAAGAGTGACAGCAGTTTCAACAATGTGTCTATGTTTCCTTTCAGAAACTCCATTTTGTTGTGGAGTGTGTGGACAACTCTTTTGATGAACAATGCCATGTGAAGAAAGAAAAGAAGTAAACAAATATGAAGTATATTCTCCACCTCAATCACTTCTTAAAATTTTAATAGGTTTACCAATTTGTTTTTCAACAAGCAACTTGAATTTAGGAAAAACAGCAGTTAGATCAGACTTAGCATGCAGAGGAAAGATCCAAGTGAATCTAGACATATCATCAATGAAAAGCACATAATATCTATAGCCATGTAAAGCTTTAGTACTAGAAGGACCCCAAACATCAGTGTGTATGAGTTGCAGAGGATCATTAACTGTAGTAGTAGACTTCTTATAAGGAAGTCTAGACATTTTTCCCTTCAAGCATTGTTCACACATAGCAGCAGAGTGAATATCAGAAAGTTACAAATTATTACAAACAGAAGAACTAGTAATAAATATAAGTTTCATCACTTCCTCAGAAGGATGACCCAGTCTAGCATGCCAGATGGGATTAGATATTTTCTTTCCTAAATAAGTATGCTTGGACTTTGACTTTGACTGGTATTGACTTTGACTTTGACTTTGACTTTGACTTGGACTGAGACCTTGACCTTGACTTTTGAAAGGATGAGTGTAAATGGGGTAAAGCCCATTTTCACTCTGACCTTGGTAGAGAATGGTGCCCTGAGCTTTGTCCTGGATATAGAATGAATCAGAATCAAAGTAAAAAGAGCAGTTGTGTTGCAGACACATTTGATAAACAGATAGAAGGTTTGCAGATAATTGAGGTACATGAAGTGTATTAGGCAAATGAAAAACAGATGAAGAGGTTTGAAGAGTAGCAGTACCAGTGTGAGAGATGGGGACAGATTGACCATTACCAACAGAGACTTGATCATTACCAGTGTAGTTATCAACCAGAGAGAGAGACTTTAAATCAGCAGTCATGTGATTTGTTGCACCAGAGTCACTCAACCAATAGTTGTTAGCAGCAGCATAAGGATTATCAATAGAACCAGGATTCTCAGAGTAAGGAGTGGTTTGAGTTACAGCATTCATAGCAGTTAATTGAGTTGGTGGCTTTTTGCCTTGATAGGCATGATTCATTCTATGCCAACAATCCAAAGCAGAGTGATAATCATAACCACATATTTGACAAGTAACATGAGGCTTTCCATTACCTCTACCTCCTCTACCTCTACCATTTCCAAAAGAGTTGTTATAATTTCCAGCATTGTAAGAGTAATTAGACTGTTGGTTCCCATAACTATTGTTCCAATTAGACCTTCCTCCAGAGGTTTGGCCACCTCTTGAGTAGCCATAACTGCCTCCCCTAGGGTTGTCAAACCCTAGGTTACTCATTCTGTTCATTCCACGACCAGAATTGAGATTTGGAGAATAGTTAGGGTTTTGATTAAAGTTGTTTCCTCTTCCAATCCCATTGTTATAACCATTACCACGACCTCTACCTGAGTTAGGGTTGTTAACATGACTCATGAAGGCAGATGCAGACATATCAGACACATGAGAAACTTGAGATTCAAACATTTGTTCTTCAGCAAGAAGTAAGACATGGAGATCTTCAACAGTCATGAAATCAGTATTAGCATGAATGCGCAGAGATGTTCGAAAAGTATTGTATTCAGGAGGCAAACCATTCAGAATATAAACAATCATATCCTCATCATTCACAGGACTACAGGCAACAGCAAGTTTATCTCTTAGGGTTTTCTTTTTTTTGCATATAGAGATCAATGCTATCAGAGTTCTTTTTCAACGACTGGAGATCATATTTAAGTTGAATAACATTTGAACGAGTCAGAGAGGCATACCGATTTTCCAGAGCTTGCCAAACAGATCTAGAAGTGGTCTTACCAATAACTTGTATGAGAGCTTCTTGTGTGAGAGTAGCCGTCAAGAGAGTAAGAACGGCTTGATCTTGAGTAACCCAAGCGACGTATGCAGGATTAGGGTTTGGCTCGCCGGTATCGCCAACCGGTGGAAGCTGTTCCGGCGGACATGCAATCGAACCGTCAACATACCCATAGAGATTTTGTGTTTTCAACAGAGAGGAAATCTGAAATTTCCAGAGAATATAGTTGGTATTATCCAACTTGAATGGAATCAAATGATTTATATTTGAGAGGAGATAAAAAGGGTTCGAAGAACCGGAAGAGGGGTTTGATAGAGCCATGGCTCTGATACCATGAAAGAAATTAAAGATTTCTTGAAACAAATAACACAAAGATAGATTAAAACCCAGAAAACAGAAAGAACTTCATAGATTTCATGAATCAAATTTGACAGAGCTTCGCTACAGAATTCATCGGAG
Source organism: Linanthus parryae (assembly GCA_023055425.1). NCBI lineage: Eukaryota > Viridiplantae > Streptophyta > Magnoliopsida > Ericales > Polemoniaceae > Linanthus > Linanthus parryae. The sequence continues at coordinate 119,723,699 of JALGPY010000001.1, forward strand.
AGGAAGCTAAGGAACCCTAACGCCTCAAGAGGCCATTTATACAATGGAAATCAAACGGTCTTATTTATGACCGTTTGATCACATAGAACAGATCTTAGCCATTCACAAGAATGGACAATTTACACAACTAGCACAAAGCTTCTGAGATTTAAAGAGTGGCACAGAGACTTTGAGAGAACTTGTAAAGAAGTCTAAGAAGGTTTACAGATTGAACCTTTGACTTTTGGGAAATTAGACTCTGGCCAAAATTGCTCCAATTCTTTGCAACCAGCTCCCTTCTTCAACACTTCAACACTTTTCTGCAACTCTTTTTCTCAGCAACATTTCATCATCTTTTTCTGCAACTCTTTTCACCATCTTTTTCTGCAACATGTCTTCAAGTCAGCTAATAGGATCTTCGTATCCCCAAGAAGCTCATTTTTAATGTCTGGAGACTCCTGCACAAGTCACTCACAGTTCTTACTCGTTTAGCGCAGAGAGGTATTGATACAGAAACGTCTTGCCAAATCTGTCACAATCACCCAGAAGACGAAGAGCATTTGTTCACTAGCTGTGAAATGGCGAAGCAAACATGGAATATTGTAATGGGTAGCAACTTTCTGGTTCAAAAACATCTCCCTTTTCATCAGTGCTCGTTGAGATGATCGAGAAACTTCACGAACACTACACTTGGCGATCTGGTGTTGGCGCAACAAAAGGAGGTTCGAAGGTATTGAGTTTTCAGCTGAATACACCGCCAATTTATGAATCAGCACGTTGTATTGCTTCAAAGAAAGCCAACTTAGAGGTCACTTGGAGGAGAATTGATTACCTATAACCAGACCGACACTACACTGGACACCACCTCTAGATGTTATGTAAAGGTTATGCGGCTTGGAAATTTTCAGGAACAACCTCGGGTTTAGGTATAGTGCTTCGTAACAGCTCCGGCACTTTCGTCGGAGCTCGAATGCGCAGAATACTTCACTGTCGCACTCCTCTTCTCGCTGAAGTTTCAGCCATGGTTGCGGGTATCGAATTTGCACAAGAGATGAAGGTAACAAAGATCTCAGTGGAGTCAATTGGAGTTAAGCTGCTGGAGGGGGGAGCTTATGGTCGCACTCAAGGACTTTCAGCTCTTTCGGAACTCAGAGAATTAGTACAGAAAGGAAGGAATCTGTTACTGGCTTTTGAACAGTGGAAATTCGACATGTTCATCGCCAAGGGAACAATTCTGCACATTTATTTGCTAGCAGAGGGCTTTGCGAAGGAGACACTAGTATTTATAACGAAATGCCAATTTGGGCCAACAATGTAATTCGGAATGATTTGTTGGGTCTGACAAACCCTGAATAATAAATCACACCTACTTTCTCAAAAAAAAAAACACGTGAAATAATAGTATTAAACTAAAATTTATAAATTCTAATCACAGATGAGTTAACTAATTAGAATACAAAAATGTAATATGATTGATACTGACTGTAGAACCGTAGAATTGGACAATACCACAAGTACATAAATAAAAAAGAGCCAATTTTCTTTCAAAAAATGTCTGCATTAAAAAAACTTTGAACCTGTTATATCTTTAATTAATATATCTTTGAGGACGGGTTCTTCTCCTTTACATATTTACTAAACGAAAGTATACAAAAATCTACAAATAGATGTCAACTAGCTGTAACCCCGTGCGATGCACGGCCCATTATATCTTAAGATTACATCTTCATTTGATACAATTGAAGAAATAATAATTACTTCCCTAAAAATAACAATTGCAATAGACACCACATTAAGATATAACCGTGCATAGCACGGGTTACCGCTGGTATTTTCCTATAATGACACCTAGATCCCCAGTGAGAGAACACGAGAGAACGAAAGTTTCACGAGCGGATGAACTCATCCGTATTCAGAAAATGCTGCACAAATTGAGCTGAAGTCGGATCTGAAGGCAACTCTGCATTGATTGTTAATACACCGTGGCCTCTGTCGTGAGGTCATTTGCTATGGAACTAAAATATTTTCGGGTACTCCTCAAAGACCCTGGACAGGCTAATCTCAACAACATTTCCATTTCTGATGCCATGTTATCGGCTTTACCGGCTCTACGGCTCCTTAAATGACTGGCTACGTTGCAACAGTGTGCGATGCCGGAGAGTGTGGGCACCTGCAAAGGACAATGCAGCAATCTTGTCAAAAGAACCACACAAAAATAACAATACATCCCATATCTAAGAGTAATATCCATTACTTTCCTTTACTGCTTACTAACCAAGGAAAAGAAACATGAACAAATATACGAGACCAAGAAATGCAAACTTACTGGTTACCAGAACCAAGCACCAGGTTCCTGCATTTCCTTTCAAGTTTCCTCAATGTGGATGGAATACTTCTTCTGCATAACATTGAGCTTCTCCAGTAATTCTCGAAATGTTGGTCGTCTCTTAGGCTTCCTGATGTGTGAAATCCATTCTTAGTTTGTATTAATCTTGGATAGTTGAAAATGCGCAGATGGACTGTAATAAAACTACCACTACTAATGCAGACTGATTAAGAGATGACATGATGATTACTATCAATTTTTCATCTGAGCTACACGTGAGTCAGAGTGCCCCTATTTATTCTATTTAGTCTCCATATATATTGTGGTTCTTCAGGTATGTTAAACCATTAGCTTTTTTACTTTTGCCACTTGCGGAAACTTAGCTCGCCAACCACAGCCCACATGTATGCATGTTTAAGTAAAAACACAACAGGTATACATACACATCCGACTTGGACCTAATCACAGGTACGTATTTTGAAACAAACCCTTTCTTCCAAATATTGTGCACGGCTTCTTCCTCCATGAAATAGTAGATATGAAAAAAATAAAACAATCCATAAAAATTGGCACTGCATGATTACGGTTGACTTGTCTAACATTCTTAAGAGAACAGTCGGATTGGAAGTCATATTATGCAAGTCGAATGCAATTATAGTTATCTCTTTATTTTCTTATAAGTTAACCACATTAGATTTTCATTGAATTAAAAAATTGGCACATATTTATCATAGAGAATATTAGACATAAACACAGTACATAACGAGGGAACCAATGATTTTCCTTCTTTCATGCATTACTTAAATGAGGTCTAGAAGTTATTACAGAAACATACATTGTTGCTAAAATGACACCCCAGCAAAGGTTATAAGTTTTCTGCCCACTGATTCATATTGAATCTTCCTGGAAAGATATAGACTCGGTATGGAGTATTGGTTCTTCGGGCAGAGAATCTAACAAAAAGTTCTTATTGAGGGGGCGCAACATAAGAAAGATTCAAAGAAAGATATGCCTCTGCCAGGATAGTAGGATACTAAGCCAATTTCCTATTGTCCTATGCGTACATATGAACTATCCTGTAGTAATTCTTGTCTTGGATTCCACATATAAAATCTAACAAAGAAATTTTACCTCCAACCAAAGAGCACCAAAATACCAAAACAAGGGAAAACATTTTACAAGAAAATGTTTTGCCGCCAACCAAACGGAGCCTAAGTGTAAAAAAGAATAAGAGGGGAGGTATAAACAAACCTCCAGCAGCTCTCGATCATAGAGGCCCATTCTGGATCCAGATCTTCAGGAATCTCTAACCGTTGGTCCTTGAAGCCTACAACTGCAATCACCTACAGAGAGACATTCAACAATAAGCAGCATGACATTTGATCTCGTAATTTTATTTTGGATAGTTCAATGAATGCATCCGCAGCTTTGCCATAACTATAGACAAGTATCAATCTCAATGACAAAGTTCAGGAAGAGAACCGAACCTGCATTGGGTTAAGATTAGCCCAAGGAATCTTCTCAGTAGCCAGCTCCCATAATATCACACCGAAGCTATATATATCAGACCTGCAAGATTTCCAGATCAAAATGGACATTAATAAGAACATGTGTGATCATGCCTGCATGATATTTGAATAAAACAGATAAGCCTTTAACGTAGACATACTTCTCATCCGAGGGCTCATTACGCAGAACCTCTGGAGCCATCCATTGAGGCTACAAGACAAGAAACCACGATAATCTTTAAACCAAAACACACAACTACATTAAACTAACAAATTCCAATAAATAAGTTGTGATGAACACAGTTGGCATACCGTTCCTTGCCCATTTTTTGTCATGAGAAAAGTTTCGTGTTTTAGACGTGACAAACCAAAGTCGCCAACCTATTGAATAGATAACAACAACCAATTATTAAAATTACGAGAAAACTTCCAAGAGTAAGAAGGTACAAAGGAAAGAAACTTCCAACAGAACGTGAAAGTACTACCTTCACAGTCCAGTTCTTGTCAACAAGAAGGTTTGATGACTTCAAATCGCGATGAACAATTGGTGGGTTGTAATGATGAAGATAATTCATACCGCGTGCCTGGAATTACATGAACACATAAAACCAACAATAAGAGAACGAACGTAAGGTCAAACTATGGTGTTTATAAGACTACAGGTACTTGGCATTAATGGATACAGTCATGGCAAGCTGCACCAACAAATACTCACTATATCCAGTGCCATGAGAGTGCGTCGCCTCCAATCAAGTTTCGTAACATTTCTTCGTATTAATTGAAACAAGCTCCCACTAAAAAAAAAGAAAGAAAACCAACAGCTATAAGTATGTAATAGATAAAGTGTTCCAAAAGAGTTGAAAACAAGCAAACATCAAACACGTAGGAAACATGGCACAGTGATCCAATACAAGAGTAATCCACAAGAAACAACTTTGAACTGTCTGAAATACACAATTTTCGTAAGATAGAAGTAAGGAATGAACCGTGGAAGGAACTCTGTAACAATACAGAGATGCTCAAGTGAGGTTGCTGCACCCATAAAGAGTAGCACATTTGGATGTCTAAGTCTTTTCATGAGAGATACCTTCATAAATAAAAGTAAACTCAGCAAGCATATATTTCATCTAACTATAATGTTACAACTGGTTCCTCTATGTGAGAACAAAAACAGAACGAAAATACCACCGAATTTCCTCTCTGTGCTTAGTAAACATAATTTTATTCAGACGTAATGATATCATTGAACAGGTCGAATGGAAGCGAGGAGATTTTTCAATGAAGATTTACTTCTCAATTCAGCATTAACATTTAGGATGTACCCCGTCAAACAGGAATATGTTATATTGTTAGTAAATGTCCTTCTTTGTTGATTATAGCCATAAATTCGTTTTGCAAATAATGGTTGTTAACTGGAAAAATGATTACTAATCCCCCACTCTTCTAATGCCATGATAGAGTTACACATTCTGAAAATATTGAACTACAATGTTGCACATGATACTCTAACTTTTACAACATTAAAGGGCACCTTTTCTTCTTGAAAAGAAAACTAGAAATTAATTTTTATGAGTTCTAAAGACAGAATGATTAAAAAAATAAATATTAGGAAGATTGTTGAAGACTATTAGTAGGGAACTGGGGATGTTAGCAATGTCTACTGAACATCCATCCCTCCCTCAGCAATCAAAATATGCATTGTGAACACCAACATCACAGATGCATGATAGGGTGTTCGCAATAAAAAGAAGCCAACACATAGACCAAGATTGAATGCATACTATTAAATGCATTCGGTGACAAGTGATACACCTGCAACTGGGTAATTATTATAGTTTTCATCAAGCGTTAGTGAAATATTCGCAAGTCAGCAAGCGATACATGGTCTCCAACAGTAAAGAAAACACCTTCAAACCTAAAGACGCACAATGTAACTGTATTCTCTGGAGTCCTAAATAGCTCGAATACCTCTGAACAACTAGTCAAATACGTACCTCTTGTCTGAACGATAGTAGCACTTCATCCGAATAATCTTTCTTACAGAAAGCCTTAACAGCAACATCCTGCAACACATTTTTCTTGGAACTTTAAGAATGAAATGGAAACATCTTCAGCATACAGCAAAATACCCAATCATGAAGGTCCAGATCGAAAAACAAAGGAAAAGACATTCTTTCAATCTATGTTATATCTTGTAATATTATGTCCTCCAGGACCAATGGTGCAACTTTAAGGTGATTATATAGCATCAGGAAATAACATCGATGAGGTTAGGTCATAGATCCAACTGTAGAGCTTACAATTCATATCCAAGTGCAAGTTTGACAAATTAAGAGCTAGGTTTGAAGGTTCTAGGGGGTACTAGCAGCAGAAAGACTTTCATAACAAATTAATTTAGTGGCGAGTCAGTTTAGAGGTCCATTAGTCCACAATGCACCTGTTGCAGAATAATATATATTACACAGGTTTGGTGAATGTAATTTCCTAACATCTTGTGTACAAATCTTCACCAAGATCTAATTGATAATTGTTTAATACCACTAGCTAGTCGTGTAAAAAGTTGTATCCGTTCCACCATAATTTAGGTTCTAGAACTAAAGATTGCCCTTTCTCGCACAAATTAACTAAACATGTGTATGTGTGAGTGTGTGTGTGTGTGTGTGTGTGTGTGTGTGTGTGTAATATACATACATGTATACACATACTAGTGAATGAGGGCACTACCGAGACTCTTAGACATATTGTTTGGCTTGAATAGCTACGCAAACCATGAATAGAAAGCATTTTTGCTTACAAAAACATCCAACCAAACGGTGGATAGGAATTGTCATGTGTTAGGTAGGAGGTGTCATATTTTAGGGATAAGCTAATCCCCATAGCAGATTGTTATATATGTGTGTGTGCGTGTGTTCAAAGCAAGATCAAGGGAACAGCAGCAGAACTTACTGATCCAAACCACATAGCATGATACACAGTTCCACACGAACCTGCACAAACATTTGGTGGAGAGGAAGAGCAAGTCAGCACAGCAGCTCCAACCAACAAATATATAAGTGGCAGTAATGATAACAACTCAGGAAAACGAAAATATATTATATCTTCGACATATAACATATGAATTCAAGAAGGTGGGTACCAATGGACATCAGTGCAGCATAGGTAAGTAAATTTCTAAGTGGTTCGCCTGCATGAAATCCCCACGGCGCCGCATGCGAATAACATACAATGTTTATGGCCATATGTCATATAGACATATATATAACAGGTTTAAGTGACTCTGTAATTACGAGTTAGTACATAAGTAGCATGTTTACTGATATATAAGAAGATACATAAAATTTGACCAAGATTTGGCAAACTCTTCGAGAACGTTAGTCATAAAGAGGCTCTCACTGTGTTACATTAAACTACTATGCGAGAAGAAGGCCTGCCTCTCACTTTGCCATTAGGGCCTCATAATAATTTCACAACTAAGGGGTGTTTTATGATATTGAAGATTTAGTCCAATGCCTATAGCCTATAGTTAATTAGTATGAATAGTATACTAAAGCTTTTCTAAGTTTCTATTCTGAAGCTACCACTCAAGACTTGGTAATCACATTTTATCTCTACTTTTTAATAATGATCATAATTCGTCACTTGCGAATTTATAAACAGTGGAATAAACGTAATATACAACAAACATAGAAGTAACAAATAGTTTATAACAAATAGGTTTTGATTGAACGGAATGAATGTTTTGACACACTAATCAGAACATACTCGTATATTTATTATGTCAATCAAGATATTGGAGATCAAATTAGTACTGAGCATTCTGAAGTAAAAATTTCATTTTACATGTAATATTATTTAAACTTTATAGCATTTAAAAAAAAGGGGGCCCCGAGTTCGAAATTCGCCTTAGGCTCCAGAAAAGCTAGAAACAGCCCTGGCAAGAAGCCTTCTGTTCTGAGCTTCCTTAATGCGAGATGTAGACAACACGTATAAAAGTGTCCTGAAGCTACTAACAATATGTTGACTTGTTATCATGTCTATAAGCTTTCTTAAATCTTTTGACACTGAACTTTCCGATAGCCAGTCCGGTGGGTACACCACACCATAAACAAGCTTACATTTTTTAACTCACAGAAACAATATACAAACCAAGGAAACTGCATGGAAATCATTCTAGAAAGCAGGATAACATGTGCGAGTAAAGATGATGATGGGGTGTCCATTAACCTGAGAATTTAGGCTAAATAACCATACCCAATTGAAAGAAAAAAATACCTTGACCAATTTGCTCCCCTAGAGCTAGATCCTCCCAGGATATTTCATGATCCGATTCGTCAGTGTCAGTACCTACTTTCTTACCAAGACCACTACTGTTGGCACTGCTTGAGCTGTAAGCATTGATAGAGGGCAACCTTGACCCTGACCCTGGAGCCTCATCATTGGTAGACCAACAACGATCACTTAATAAACTAAATGATCTATTTCCACGAATTAAATCATTATCATGATCACTGTAGGAGGAAGGCGAGGCAAAAGACGCTGCCTTCACCTCCTCTACTTGATGCTCACTTCCTTTCGACGACCATAACATTCCACTCTCACAAATCCGTGCCTCGGCCTTTAAAGCAATGACTTTGTGGATTCGAGGTTTTCCTTCCGCCACATCATCACAATACAGTGATGGTTTCCCAGGATGCTCCTCATGCGAGACTTCTGAAAACACTCCAAAGGGAGACATTGGCGAATGATCTCCACGTGTACCAGCTCTACTTGAATTAAAATCCTCCATATTATCAAAAGAAGGTGCATTTGAGATACTATTAACAAGAGAACTTCTAATTCGGCCTCCATCCATGACCATGGCGTGCTTTTCTTTCCTTAATTTTGATTTGATCTTGTTGCGCAGCTTAGAAACCTGTTTGATGGAAATACCGCTAGTCAAATAATATGCACAATATAACAAGAGCCTGTACACATTGAATTTCTGTATATTGTACCAAAATTGATAATCTTGATGCTTTCGCTAGAGGTTGCTTAGGATCAGGACCGAGTTCAGTTGTAGAAATGCTTCTAGAATCGGAAACAGTGGAATCTGTCCTATTGTGCTTTGCAGCAGCCTTAATTGCAGTCTTTACACCTTCAAATGGACGGGTATCACATGATACACATAAGATCCCGACGTGAGTTCCATTGTCATCATAGAAGGGACTGATGGTAGTAACTACTAGAAACCTCAAACCCCATTTATTCTTAACTGGGAATTTCCCAGTCCATGTCTCCCCCATCCCCACACGATTTACTATCGCATCACCTGCATTAAGGTCTCGATCATCTACGAGGAGATCAAGTGCATGCCCACCTAGAGCTTCTGCTGCAGAATGACCATAAAGGAGTTCTGCAGACCGATTCCTGAATATTCAATTTATATTCACCAAAATTAGGAAAGAAGATGAATCCCTAAACGACACTCCCATAATTAAAGACAGTATTATAAATTCAAAACACTGAAAATACAAGAAAGTGCCTATACGATGTAAAACTACAGTGATGACCAACAAGTTTCCTTTAGTCAAATATTTTTGTAGAAAATAAATCGGAAACGTGCACTATTTCCAAATCTTCTCTCAAAAGCCATCCGCTCGAAAGCCAGGGATGCCGGCGGCAAACAGGACAATCGGAAGGCAACAACTGATCTGAAAGTTCAGCCACGAGATAGCAATTAAGTCCTACCGACATCCGCCGGATTGAATTTTATTTGGGGCTTCCCTAGAAAGAAGAAATTTGAAGTAGCAGTGGAAGGATCAATTGATAATCGGAGATGGGGGTTCTCTGTGCCCTCCGCGTCGTCAACAAAGTTTTCAATTACCTGTTCATGTTAAGAAATTGGGCCAAACTACAAAAAGGATCAAGCTTTCCCTTAAGCGAGATCCGGAGCCTAACAGATGATATCCCTCAAGGAATGAAGATAAAATTTGAGTGGAGTTTAGCTATGGAGTTCTCGCATAAGTTTATGTAGATAGTCGAGAAGAGCTGACGCTTCTCCGATTCACCCAAGCGCTGAAGCAGGAAATACAAGGGATGTTTTGTGAAGTAAACAAGCTGTTGGGAGTTTGGACTTCTGATAGGACTGCATGTAAGTTGTGTCTGAATTGTTGGAAATAATCAGGTTGTTTCAAATGGCCAGAATATATTGTTCCATAACTTTGATGCTGAGGTCGTGAATAAGGAACGGCTTTGTCGATGCTACAATGTGGTTTCCTCAATGAAGACAAGCAGTTCAGGGCGATTGGGTTTTATTTCTAAATATACTTGCAGCAAGAGGTCCAGCTACGAGTCCTCGGCCTAAGGGCTGGAAACAAGAAAGCGAGCACAAACGATGGCGTCTGGTTCAGGGAGTCTCATGGACCCAAGGGGAGCACTAGTCTTGATCAAGGACCTCATATTTCTACAAATGATGAACCAAAACTGAAGATTCTGAAATACAAGCTCAGGTTTCGGAAGAAGAGAGGAATAGAAGATAAAACAAGTTCGAGAAGAACTCAATCTTTTGCAATCCTCAAATTTGTCTTCACCACATACCCTCAAACAAAGGAAATTGCGAGATTTATTACTGCAGTGAGGAGTTTAATCTCAGACTAATAGTATTATAGGAGTTTTGGGAGCTGTGGTATCTGTATACCAAAATGCATGTATATTGTGGCTCATTTCAGATGGTGTTTTGATTGTGAATGAATTGATTTATCATTTTTTTTTTGAGAAAATTGATTTATCATTTAAAGAAACATAAAAAGGGTAATAACATGTTGGCGGCCACAATTTGACATGCAGAAAGCTTTTGAGTTTTAACCGTGCTAGTTGGTATGTCTGTTCGTTACTTTGTTGAAAATGGATTTCTCAAGTCAGTGGATTCTTCCCTTAAAGCAGTGTGTCCCTTAACATCACCAACTTTTAAGTGCTCCCAGGGTCTGCTATAAGGAGATCGTCTGTCTCCATTTCTATTTATACTTTACCTAGAGTCCTTGTCAGCATACTTGTCATAGTTTGACAGCTTTAAAATGTGTAGAGGAATATAGATTAGCAGGTACAATGCATCAGTGTCCAACCTGTCATTTATTAGCCATTTTAGTCGGTTTTCCAGGCAATTAAACTCCTCATTAAGAATCTTCAGTATAGTGTCGGGACAGTGTTTGAATCCCTAGAAATCCTACATGCTCTTTCACCCAAAAACTAGACCACAAGCGAAGTAAAGTTTCATGATATTTTTGAAGTGGGTCTAAGGGATTATCATGGTACTTATTTGGCCTAACCCTTAAGCGGCTGTATCTGTGTCCGACACTTGAGACACTCAGACTACGCTCCACTACGTGTCAGACACTTTAGCTGGCTTGTCCGGGTATTGCAGACAATTTTATTAGACTGGACACTAGGGAGACACGTTAGGGACAATTAATGAGAGACGACAGCCGCACATTGTTGTGTTTATTAGACTTTCACACGGCTTGCTCTAAAAATATTTTAACTCTAAGTGAGGAAAATATAATAAGCGAAAATAGATATAATATTATATGATTAATTGAGGGTTCAACATATGAAAAGGTTGCCCTTTTGAATGAAAAGTTCAAGCAAGGTTTTATGTTCTCTCATGCGAAACTTCAAGGGTTTTCCGAGGCAACTCGTGAAACTCAAATCCATGTAAGCAACTCCTCTTTCTCTTCTCATTATTGTAATTAATCCTATATTTATCAGTGATATTTTAAGCTAAATGCTGAAGAAGTTTGAACCAAAATTTTGTCATCTATTAGTATAAAATTTCAAATATATATGAACATGTAATAATAATGTTGGTGTAGCCCTGCCATGTCTCTTCCTCATTTTCTAGAAAACGACGCATCCCGCATCCGTCCCCGTATTGAATCCGACACCCGTATCCGTATCTGTGCTTCTTAGATATTGAGAAAATTTGATGGGAAGTTAAATGGATGAAACGCCTCCGTTCTGAACAAAGCTGGGAAATTGACCTTATTAAGTCGGTGTAGGGGGCTCTTGTACTGTATCTTTTTTCATCCTTCAAGTACTGGGTTCTCTCTGTCGTAAAATAGACGGTTTGGTCTCTCGCTTTTGGTGGCAGAATGGAGAAGGAAATGGGTCACCATGGATCAGCGAATAGAAGTTGTGTTTAAGAAAAATGGAAGGGGCTGGGAATACGCTCTTTTGAGGATTTTAATTTCCCCTCTTAGCCAAATAAAGCTGGAGAATGCTTAAGCAGCCTCAGTCTATAATCCATAATGTTATTGTGCCAAAATACAACACACGGAATGACCTATCACACGTTGAAAGAGAAGGAACTCCATCTTGCGCAGGGAAGAGTGTCTTACATGGTCCTGATTAAGGGTATAAAATGGAAGATAGGGAATGGGAAACGTATCTCTTTCTACACCAATAATTGGATTCCACAAATGGAAGGAGTGATTGATTCAAATGGAAACCCATGTTTCAAAGAAGAAAATTTTGTCACGGTACTAGGCGAGACGGCGAGAGTTAACTTTGGGATACAGAAAAAGCACAAATAAACAGTAAGCTCAGACCTTTAGCAGAAAATCATTGCTATCAGCCTATCAGATGAACCTGGGCTTCCAAAATGATATGCATAGGTTGTAAGGATGGGCAATATACTGTGAAATCACGTTATACATTTCTTAGATCATTCAAATTGTATAGTTTGAAACAAGTTGCCTGGACATAGTGAGTTATCTAAGAAGACGTTTGGTGTTTCTTTTGCTGCACCAAAAGTGTTTTAAGAGACCAGACCTTTATTCCTGCTACGGTTTTGACTTTTGAATATAGCTTAAGCTGACTTTTCATTGTTTCAGAGACATGGATGTGGTACAGGAAAACCCCAAGCATAATCGATTACTTGAACCATAAAAGATAATGTCTCGTCTCTTGTTGCAAGTTTTAATGTATGCATTATTCTCTCTGACGCGGCTTGGTATGAAGAGCAGAAGCTGGCAGGAATGGGTGTTGCAATATGGGTAGTTGCTTATTACTTGCTTAGTGAGAAATCCACGACAGCTCGATCAGCTATGTAGCACGGGTGCTTCTGGGAGGTCGTGCACCCGCACCGGGTGCTTCGTAGGCGCTTTACGGGTAAGGCAGGTGCATCTATGCGAACTTTTCTACATCTTAGATTACTCGTCTCTCCCCAGCTACAAGCAACAACCGGAAGAAATTGATATAGTAACTCTGCACCTTTGAATTTGTGTATGAATTTCTGTATGAATATAATTTGGATTACTGTTATTGTTAGTTTTATATTAGTATAATAGTATCACAAAAAATGAAATATAAATAACGTCGCCGCACCCCTGTCGCACCCGCACCCTTTATTTTAGAAAAAATGGCCGCACCCGCACCCATGCTACATAGTCGGTTGGCCTTGCAGGCGGAGTTTGAAGCTTTCTACTAGGCTTTCAATGGCTACAAAAAAAAAGACTTCAATGATATTTTGTTGCGAGTGTTAGGGAATTTTGTTTGTCCCACATTGGAGCTTTGTTTGTGCATAATAAGATACTTGGGCTACTCCCCTTGTTGCCAATTGGTTTTCAGGTGGAACCCAGGATTGAAAGCTTGGTATGAGGTGATGCCAATCTTTTGTTGCAAGAACTCGAATACTACTATATTTGTGATTCTCAATGAATTTATGATGACTTGTGTGCAAATATAAACCTACCCAAGCAGTGAACACTTAGAGGAATTATGGACCCAAATTCACAAGCAGGAATGAGAGAAAGACTAACCAGTAGATAATCGTACCATCAAATTCAAATAAATGAAGTGACTGGCCCATTGATTCCAACACGTTGAAGTAGTGTTTATCACTAAAATTGAAACCTCCAACACCACCGCCGTGGTTGCTGGCAGATGCAGCCAAATCCGACCTAAACGAACCCATCGCCCGCGTCGCTGACGAACCTCCGAATTGACCGCCGCCGCCTCCTCCTCTCTGCCGCGCCGGGGAGGCTGGGGGTCGCAGTTTTAGATTGGAGAAGTGGTCCTCGGAGACGCCGCCGTGGTTGTGACCAAACTGGAGCTGTTGAATCTTCTTGAAAAGTTCTTGGGGTGGCATTGTTGTGTCCATTGATGCAGAACATTTCACTAAGTGTTGGACAAGTAATAATGGAGAAGATTTGTTTGGATTCAACTTGGGGGGGAGAAGGAGACAACAAACAAGTGGAAATGTATTTTATTAGAGTTCTCAAAGATTCTTTCACAGCATACCCCCCGTGGCCACGCCGCTACCACGCATTCATATTGGACGAATTTAACGTTTAGTCCTTCCTATGCCAACGTGATTGAGTTTTGATCGGATCAGTCTAGATTCAAATTCGATTCACACGGATTCGGATTAATTTTTTTGAATATGAATCGGATTATTCATTAGATCACGACTAATAGTATTTTTAGTTCATTTGACCTAAGATTGGTATGAATTAGAATCAAATTTGGATTAACATACACTTTACATTTATAAATTTATCAATTTGTTCACAATAAGTATTGTTGTGAAACGAGAATTGAGAGATGTAGGGAGAATAGTGCTAAGATGTGTTTTATTCTACAACCCTAAGCCTCCTTATATTGGCATTACTGTGGCCTATCTGGACAATAACAATGTACAAGTGGGTTCACAACATGTGGTGGATATTCACCAAATAAACTAGCATATATTTCATAACACTCCCAATTGAATAGTCACCACTTATGTTGCCTCGTTAAAATCTTGTCATGAAAAAATCAGTGGGACAAAATCAATGACTAAGGAAAAATAGTACATCTAGTGAATTCTATTAGCTTAACATCGACGATGACATTATTCTGAAACGCATATGAATAGTCTTTGCAGCCTCGTTAAAACCTTGCTTGGAAAAATCACGTGGGATAAAAACCATAGCGAAGGAAAAAGAGTGTCACATTTGGATTGTATCTCCCCCTCTTTCTAACACCTTTGTACATGACATATAAATCAATTGCAATGCAAAAATTTAACAATATTCGATTCAAAATCAAACTTAATAAAATGCATATGCACCTATAAATACTCGCGAGTGTACACTTTTGATTTGGTCCAGGTAAATAATATTTCTCATGGGTAACAACCTCCATGAATTTCACAAACTTGTGATTCATACGATCGTATTGTAACTAGTTACATTGTTGTACCTTAGTCCCAAAGACTAACACGACTTTATCTTTATAATCATTCTCACCACTAGATGATTTATATTTATGAGAATTCATCATGATCCGTACCATATCATGGTTCTCATTTATGAGTTCCAAGCTTAAGCAGACATAAACCCTAACATAAGTCCCACGCTTAAAAGCGGACATATATCCCACACTTACTAGCGGATATGTAATATCTACACGGATCCCGCGCTTAACAGCGATATGTAGTGCTCGCATATATTGTAATTTATGCTTCGGGTTGTTAGTACTTTGAGTACTATACGTTTTTCTCTACATATTTATGTAACCCGAGCAATTGTTTATGCATGTGTTAACTTTGTTTTGGCCATTAATTATCTAGTCACCCATATGATTTTCAAAGCGCTTAATATACTATTCATTAACTGTAGGATCGTATGTAATATTCAGGTACCTTTAGCTACTTCCAGAGCTACGAGCCTCTTCCAGGGTTATTCAATTACCAACGTTGACTTTGATTCATATTAATGATAACCTTTCAAGATTTCCCTCATAATCTTGTGTTCCCATCTTGTAGAGCAATATATCTGTATCCCAACTCATTTTGTATGCTTTGATTTCGTGTTCATCTTCTGGAGGATCAACATATTTACACAAGCAAACCTCTTATGCTTAAAGTGCATAACCAAAACACATACCCATTAGTCAAGAAGCTATCCATCTTGAAATTCTAAACTTATATTAGTACATATCCGGTATAGACAATAGTATTTTGGTTCACGTCATGCAATATGAGCCATTCTCTCCCTCATGATGTGAATATTGTGATCATGATTACAAAGATTTTTCGATTATGCTTCTCGCATAATTTTGTCTCATATGTACTTATGTAGAAATAACAAACACCCATATTTAAAAGAATCTATTTTAGAGATTTTCACGTCTACAACCATGACCGCCTCTATAATGATGTGGATTTAGACCATATATAACAAAGTGATTCGCTTCAGGAAATGCACTATACTTCTGGGAATGAGCTCGAACTAATCGTTCATTAGCAATGTCAATCATGTCTATGATCTGATAATAATGTAGACATAATTTTCTTTTTGTGAACACAGGAGACAAAATCTCTTCAGGAGATCCTTATTTTCTTCCTTTAAGGTACTAACAATAATAGGAGAAAAAGAAAAAAACTATAAAAAAACAAAAATGAATAAAAGTATGCAATCGAAACTTCTGGTTCGATGAATGTAGATTCTATCCTCAACGAGATCTTTTGACATAACTCTATAACGCCATGTTATAAGTATCTTCACATTTTTCATAATTTCTGGTATGAAAACGATTTTACGTACATGTGAAAAGAATGTCCAGAAAATAATCATATACTAAGGACATCTTCTGGATGGTCCTTTGATAAAAATATAAGTACATTAAGAAATCAATTATTGAAAATTTGGACATCTCTGCAGGAGATGTGTCATAACTACAGGTTATGGACACCATGTAATTCGTAACTTCGAGTATGATATAATATTATGTCAAATATAAACAATGGATTAAAAATCTCTTCTAGAGATTTTACTTGATCAATAACCAATAAAGATCAAGTGCATAGAAAAAATTACGTAAAAGTAAATAAAAAGCATGAAACACAACCTCTTCAGGATGTCTGATAATAACAAGTGCTTAATACATCTCTTCTGGAGATTAAACATGACTTCAGGTCATTTAAAAAAAATGGTAACTTCATATAAATCACAACTTCAGCTGTGAAAATATGACTTTATAAACATGTAAATAGCTTAGACCACTACATGATCTTGATCAGAAACTGCTTCAGGAGTTTCGATTTTAAGTCCTGTCATAAAAAAACAAAACTATATAAGAAAAAAATAAAAGTAAAAAACGGAGGCACATAAAATTCTATACATCCAATCAACTTCAAGTGTGCATATATAACTTTGTAAGTGTATCAATAGCTTAAGACCACTTTATGGTTAACAGTCAGACCTCTTCTCAAGGTTCCCACGTTTCTCATAATGATCCTACTACATATGATAATATAATCATCAATGTCAATTAACCTATCACAACTTGTTATGACATGTATTTGGTTTAAACATGCTACAAACAGTCAATATGCATAGACAGAAAAATAAAAACTGTACCATGATCGATTTTCATAATATCAATTGAGACATTAAATAACAGAGAAAAAAACATATTCAACACTAGATCTTTCTAACAATGTGGATTGCATAACAATGCAATATCTGAGTTACATCTGAGTCACAGGGATTCAAGCTCAACCCTTACCCAAACCTTATATAAGGTTGTGTAGTATCCTCGTCTAATTTCTTTTATTTGGTGACAAAAACAAATTTTAAAACACCCCAAAGTGACATGTGTCTGATGAACATTGAATGCAGTTTACGAGGTAACCAAAAACAAGACCGTTGAATGGTAGGTATAAAGTACCTTCGTGATACATTGACACTTTCTGTTGTGGTAAGGGTTCACCTTCAACCACATGTTTTTCTCTTTGTTTGGTGGTTCGCCAATTAGTCTTTCGATCTCTGCCAAGCAAGATGTTGGTGATGAATTCCACAAAAATTCTCTCAACAATAAGAGAGCGTTATCGTTCTGATAACGTGTTATGAAATGAGAATTGAGAGATGCAAAAAATAAAGAGAGAGATGTAGGGAGAATAGTGCTGAGATATGTTTTATTCTCCAACCCTAAACCTCCTTATATAGGCATTAAGGTGGGCTATCGGGCCAATAACAATGTACAAATTGGCTCACAACATGTGGCGGATATTCATCAAATAAACTAACCCATATTTCATAACAAGTATATATCGAACTTATGACGTTATTTAAAGAAAACATTGTAAAAGTTATATATGCAATTAAATTATTACATGTATAATATTAAATTATGGGTAAATTTCACTTACACCCCTTGATTAGAAATCTTCACTTACACCCCTTTTACCAAACAAAAACTAAACGGTTTACCTGAAAAGAACAGTTTACCCTAAAAAATGTAATCCCTCCCTCCCTCTACTTCCGGAACCATCAACCTTCCCCAAGTCATCATCTCCTTCCCCTTGTTTGCAAACCCCAACAGCCACCTCCACTACCTCCAATACACAATACCTTCGTGCCATCGATCTCCACCACCTATATCTTCTTCTCCTCCACACATCCTGAACTCCACCCCTCTCTCAACCACCACCTCTTTCATATCCTCCTTCCTCATTCCTGCCTCCATATAACCTAACCCACACCACCGGCCTTCTTCCTCAATATGTCCTCCCCATCTTGTATCTCTTCTTCTACTAACCATCTTCCTCACGTGAATCTTCATATTCTGAATAATTCGGGGGTTTTGGTGGCAATTGAAGAGACGACGACTATTGTCGTCTTTTTTAGAGGAAAAAGAGGATTTATGGTTCATTGTGTTGGGGCAGAGAAATACAGAGCAAATTTATTTTGGTTGGCTTTGGGGTTGAGTCTGTTTTGTTCAAGGAGTATTGCAATCTAGCCAAGCGGCTCAAGCTGCTGATATATTTGTTCGAAGAGCTACACAACTGGAAGAAAGCCATTTTCTACGGCTACGGTGAGGAATTTCAAGGAAGCTCTCAAGTCGGCTAAGGAATTCACTAATTTCATTCATCTTCTTTGAAATTGTGTTTGAAATCTGGTTGGGTCTTGTCTCTGTTGAAGGAATTGGTTGTAGATCAAAAAATGGTTGTTACAGTTCGCAGTCTCAGTGTTTGGGGAAAATACGATTTGATCTCGAAAAAGAAAAATACTCTATGTTGTTCGAAGTTTTATTGTGGCGGTTTAGGTGCTTTCAGTAGCTCTTAGTGGGTTTGATCAATTTGGGTTTCGTTTGAGATGGTTGTGATGGTGTTGTGTGGTTGACATCTAAGAATCTGGAAAAAGAAGATGATGAGGACAACAAAATAGAAGAGGAAGAGAGAGAGCAATGAATGGAAAAACTATCCAAAAAATAGTATTAATAGGTTATCCACCCATTGATTAACGGACTTAAACAGAAGGGGTGTGAGTGACAGACCGTTTGGTTCTAGGGGTGTACGTGAAGATTTCCAAACAATAAGGGTATAAGTGAATATTCTTCTAAACTGAGGGGTGTAAGCAAAATTTACCCTAAATTTATAAGGTATAATAACGTAATAGGATCGGATCGGGTTTCACGGTTCACAAAACATGTGATCCATATCTGATCCATTTGTAAATGGATCGGACCTACTCCATTAGGGTCGAATCATGTCGAATATCGGATTAGGTCGGATCCAACTACCATCCATATTCCTCTGTTTCTTTACTTTCTTCCCAGTGCGATTTGCATGAGTTTAAAAAAATTGTACACTTAACTAATTTGTCCTTCCCCTGTCAATGAAATAGTCTTCATGTCCTTCTCTCTTTGTCCCTCTGTCTCGGTCTCTCTCTTTCCATCAGCATCCAAAACTGATTTTTTTTTTGCAATCAACCTTTATAGCCATACAGATCTAAACATCAAGAAGAAAAATTAGATCAAGAAGAAGGAGAGAGTTGTTCCAACCCAGATCAGGAGGAGAAGAAGAACGAAGATTCACCACCGCCTAGACAAAAAATTAAAATGTCAAAAATTACAATGAGATCTAGATGGATGGGGGGTGGGAAATGAAGTATAGCAAGAGGAGGTATACTCTTTTGGTTTAGAACCACATATTTGCTCGTCAGGTCTAAACCAGACGAGTATGCCATGTAACATCCAATCCCACATCAATTTTCCAAGGACTAACATATTTCACCTTCATATGGTTAAAAGTTAGAACATGTCGTGTAACATCCCCTCCCACATCGAGATAATGTGGATGAGATGTATATAAGGCGGGGGATCGTAGTATCCCGTCCAACGTCGGATATTTGTGAGTTCTACATCTGGTATAGAGTACACCTTGTGGATTACTACTAGCATCTTCAAGGCTTAAACATTTTTATCCGGTGGTACGGATAAAGAAGTAGCTGGGACAGTAATCCGCATCCTGTGGTACGGATAAAGAAGTTGCGGGGACGGTAATCCGCTAAGATGGTTACATGTTAGTATTCATTTTCTTTTGTTGAAGATTAGATCTTACTAACATCTGTAACATGGGTTGTTGAAGTGTGCAGTTTACTCTGACTAATATTTCATTTCCCTTTACGGTCTGTTTGGATAGCCATGGATTTGGGGTTGGATTTGGATTTGGTGAGATTTGGAATCAAATCTGGTGTTTGGACATTTATAAGAGGCTTGAATTTGATTTGGGACAAATCCATACCTCCATATTGTTAATAATTTTAAATTCCATAAAATACCTTGTCATTTGAAACCAACACAGGCGTGGCTTTAAGCCGAATTAGTAACCGTCGTTTTTGTGAAGAAGCCGAGAGATGGTGTTTTGTCTTCTTAAAATTACTAAATAATATACCTAAAAAGAATTTGCTTCTTGTGAGAATCGAACCCGCATCACACGCCTCCCATAAGCAACAAGCTCTTATGAGTTCACAACTTACCACTAGGCCTAGCCCACAATTGTGTTCATTCTTTAAATTAGATAATAACCAACTTTCGAACAAAAAAAATAAACAAATCCAAATTCATAACTAGAGTTAAAAAAGCATCCAAACGAAAAATTAAGTCTCCTGGTATTTTAAATTTTAGAATTTTAAATTTCAAATTTCCAATCTAAATCCAAATTCAAATTATGGTTACCAAACACAACCTTACAGAATTCAAAAGTATAGAGACTGAACCTTGACTGGTCATTTTCTAAAATACTATTTATACAACAAGTTGTACTTTTAGTTTATGCCGGAAAAGGGTAGTTGCACGCACCCCTCTATGAGAGAATGTTTTTCTGTTTTTCAGTTCTTCTATTTAACCATTTCTTGTTTCTTCGCTTATCTTGCTTATATCGTGACCAAAATGATGATCACTGGGATACAAGTCCAAGGCAGCGTACCACTGATTTGTGTCCTCTTAATATGATTCGGAATATTATATAATTTATAAAGTAATTGCGGCGTACATGATAGCCATTCCAAATCCAACAGCTCAATCACCTCAATTACATACGATGGACAACTACTGCTCATTGTGCATTTGTGCTGATCAGTTATATTGCTTGTAGCTCAGCCACTTTTAAAAACATGTATCCTTCTAACAAATTAACAAAATAAACCCAAAAGTTCAAAAGAGAACGTAAACAGTCAGTCAAAAACAATCTTGATATACTAAGATTTAAATAGACTTGCATAGATGTGTTAAGGAGCGCTAGAATTTACGGAGTGATTGCAATAAAAAGGGGCAAGTTGTAGGGTTTTGATCATGGATACGCAGCGGAAAATATAATTTATCCATTCAATACCCTCCAAGGATCACAGGAAAAGAGGCATAACGATGTTAAAGGAAGAATCATGTTACACACCTTAGGGGTCTCCTGTGATGACTTGTAACGTGAATTGTGTCACGTATCTAAGGTTAATCCACGCCTAGAGTTGAGATCTAGATCTTCCTAATCCTTTGTGCTAGCTAGGAACGGAGGAAGAGGAAGAAGAAATCACACAACGGGAACAACCCATGGCCGTGCCTGCAAGAGGTCGACGGCATGGGAGGGGCGACGACACCTAGGGCTTCGGCCTTGGTGTTTTGTCTTGCTCTCTCCTTTGTTCACTCCCACTCACTTATGTTATGAGCCTTAGTGTGGGAAGGAAGCTAGGAGCATCCTCTATATAGTCCAACAACTCCATGTCAACTACCTAAAGGCCCTATTCTAGTCCTACTAGAATTCGGATTAGTCCCTTCCTTGCAAATTAGTCTTACTAAGTTTTCAAGGTGTTGCAAAGTGATCCTTCTAATTAATTAATCATATTAATTAATTCCCAAATCTAGTTCAACTCTATCTAGCGTGTGACCCCATAGGTTCTATCTAGTTGGTAGCAACAATATGCTAATATGGAGCGGTTTCTAGCAAAACATCCATTCTAGCCAACTAATAGAATAGTCATCCGACAAACCTTGTGCAAGTAATTGTCACATCATTTTGTCTCCATATCCGGATTGGACACGAGACATACAAGTCACACTCGTATATCCAATCCATAGTTTCTCGATCCTGGGAATAGCCTTATTCGTGCAAATAACATCAATATCCTATATTGATTTATATGAGTCTGAACAGACATTCTATAAGCACTATCGCTCGAGTGGCCTAGGATATTTTCTCCCGTTATGTGGGAGGGACAAATTCTATCTACGTCTACTACGATTTCTAAGCTTGCTTCTTATTTTATCCGGTACACGCCTTTATAGCTACCCAGTTCAGGTGTAGCGTTTGACGCTACCAAAATCACAATAACCCACAACTAGACAATTTAGTGACTTCAAGTCTAAGGATGACAATACCATTGCACCACGAGAAGCGCTTGTGACTCAACAAAACATATATGTAGCCTTCTCGGAGATGGGTCAATCCAGTGCGCTATTACCCTTAATGCACACCCATGTGTTGGATCATGATATCTCCATATCAATCCAACCCCATACTAGTCTATAGATGATTTTACTATTTAATCATTATAATGGACTAGGATATTCAAGAATATAACACTTATATTCTTAGAACTTCATTCATGTTATCATATCTCCATATCGATAACATAATGAATCGTAAATCCATATATTTGTTGTTGGATTAGATGCCCTAGAGGCAATCTTATATTTAGTATGAACATTGTTTTGGCTAGAATATTCATTTATTATATATTATGATATTTAATATAATGAAGTCCTTAGATACAATGTGTTGTTTATCTTAAATATCCCTAGTCCACTATATTGATTAATAGGACAATCAAATATAGACTAGTGTGTGGGTAGATTGATACGGAGATATCATGTCTAACACATGGGTGTGCATTAGGAGTAATGGCCTACTGGATTGACCCACAACGAGAAGGGTACATTAGATTATGTCAAGTCACAATCGCTTCTCGTAGTGCTAATATAATTGCAATCCTTAGACTTGAAGTCACTAGATACTCTAGTTGTGGAATATTGTGCTTTGATGTTATCAAACGTTACCCCGTAACTGGGTAATCATAAAGATAGCTATCGGGCATGATAGGAAGCAAGCTTAGAGATCGTAGTGATGTAGATAGGATTTGTCCCTCCCACATAATGGGGGTAAGTATCCACGGCCACTCGAGGGATGAGGCTTATTGAATGTCTGGCCAGACTCAGATAAATTAATATGGAGATATTGATGTTGTCTGTTCGCATAAGCATATTCCCAGGATCGAGAAACTATGGATTGGATATACGAGTGTGACTATTTATGTCTCGTATCCAATCCGGATATGGAGACAAAGGGAAAGTGCAATATAAGATATTGGGCACGAGAGGTTTGTCGGGATCACTGACTATTTCTATTAGTTGGGTGGCATGGATGTGTTGCTAGATGACGCGATTTCTTAACGTGTATGCGCAAGTGCACGGTCAAGTAATATAGGGGTGGTATTTCAACCCCGAGTTATCGATCCACGAGGACAGACTTGAGATTATCTAATTAGTTATTTAATTTAGAGTACGGTACAAGAGGAAGTATTTGATTGATTTAAGAATTAAAATAACAACTAAGCTAATATTTTTGGATTTTTATATTTAATAAATAGATATGGAGAAACTAGGCAATCTCTATATCACCTAGGGCTGTAGACGAATTCCGGATTATCTGAATAACACGTTAATTCTATCCTAATCAAGCCGGGTAATAGGCTATGACAATATCCTGTCGGTCTCATGTCATTTTACGTCTCGGTTAACTACAATCTCCTCTCGGTCTCATGTTGTCTACCGGTACGTTCTAGCAGGTCATCTACTGGTACGATAACAGGTCCTGTCGGCCCACCGTTTCACGAAACAGCGGAATAATCCTACCGAATCTACCCACACTAGGCCAATCCTAACACTTCTCCTTTTCGGTCTCGGTGATTCAGGGTTGTTATTCACGTCTCATTCTAGCTAGCTAGTTAGAATCACTGTCGCGCATTCTCTATCTAAGTAGTATTTTCGGGTCATGACTCCTTCGAAACTAAGAATTAAGTGTAGCACGTGAACAATTGACTTAGAACGATATTAACTTTAAGCAAGACAATGATTCAAGAACAAACCCTAACTTCAATAACAATCAAATCCTACACTAGTCGTGTCAATAGACTAGAATCATCAATTAGATCATGAAACTAACAACTATTCATTGAATCAAAGACATAGGCAAGAAACAAAGACTTGAATCCGGGAAATAATCCGTCTACATAACCCTAGGCTCTCATAGAGATGCCTGGCAATGGAATTTAGCTAATAGTAATCAACCAAACAAAGCTTACAAGTTTCTCCATACAAGATTTGAAAGAAGAAGAAGAAGAAATCAAAACCTAGCCTTCAATGGTGATCTTGAGCCCTATCTTCGTCCTCCTCCTCTATTCTCGTCGTCCTCCCCTTTTTTTCAGCTCCAAATATGCGTGTCTATCTTCTAAGGATCGTCCCAATACATTAGAATAGGGCTGGACTCTTTTAAATTTCAAGAAATTACCAAAAGAACCCAAAAATTTGCATCTGGCCGCTCTGTTCGCACGAACACCCGACTGTTCGTGCGAACAGTGTTCGTGTGAACAGAAATTCTGTTCTTATTTTCCAGCAGTCCCTTTTTCACCATTTTTGCCATCTTTGACGTACCATATCTTTCTCGTCCGATCTCCGTTTTAGCTCCGTGACCTATCGTTGGAAAGCCCTCTGAGTCTACTTTCATTTTCCACTTGTCTCACTCCAAAATTATTTGTAGAACTCGAGATGCAATCAAAATAGTGGAGATTGGTCACTTTTGCTCCTCCGACCTTGCTTCTCTTGCTTCCTCTTGAGTTTGCTTTGTTTCCGAAGTTCGTTTCATGCCTCCTAGCCATCGCTTAGCATCCGTTCCTGTCAAGACAACATGAACAACCATACCAAATGATTATATTTGACAAATAACATCGAAATATGCATCGAAACGCCCGGATTAACAATAAAGTGCTAGAAACTCAACTTTCTACGTTTTCTCAACATTCATAGTGTAAAACTCATATTTCAAGCCCGGAATCAAACAAAACGATATTAAATATGCAAGAACTATAACTCTAATAGAGAGTTATCAAATTCCCCCACACTACCCTTTTGCGCGTCCCGAGCAAAATCAAACCTTACACTACGTTTTAATCCACCGACTTGCATACAATTACACTAGCCATGTGACACAAACAACCCACACACACAATCCAATCTACATGACTATAGACAATGCAACTCGATTTTATAAAATGCAAGTAATAAAATAACGCAAATATTTTTTTCTCTTTTTCTTAGAGATCGGGCAATCTCGCTATCACTAACCAAAATCATCAAGTTCTCACAAGTCTCTTTTGAAATTTCACAACCAATAGCAAGAAATTGAAGTAGAATGATCATACGCACAAGTTCACTAAGGGGTCCCTAAACATCCACCATAAACAATCCAAGACTCGGGCACGTCCTTTAGCTCAGAGGGTCTAGGCATCTTAAGTACTAAGATAGTCTTTCGTCGCCAAGTCATTTGAGGTTTTCAGACCCTCTTAGCCGTTATTGCATTTGAATGCGAATTGTCCCAGTGACGGGAGACACAACTCCGTGTATTACGTCTTGACTTTAATTTTCCTTAGATACTCTAATTGGATTGAATCCAAATTCCCCGCGCAAACGGAGGCAAATTAGGTTGTTCACCGTATCTAATCCAAGAGAATATTTTTCATTCTTTTGTTTTTCATTCTCTTCTAATTTTTTTCAACCGTGCATTTAGAGCAACTAAGTGTGGGATTTTTTGAATTTTCTCTTAGAATCACCTTAAGGTATGGTGGTGTACGCTCCCAACTTTGCTTAGGCCGAAGACTCGTACCACATAGCTACCAAGTTACGATGTAGCGTTTGACGCTACCAAAATCACAATAACCTACAACTAGAAAATCTAGTGACTTCAAGTATAAGGATGACAATACCATTGCACCACGAGAAGCGCTTGTGACTCAACATAATATGTATGTAGACTTCTCGGAGATGGGTCAATCCAGTGCGCCATTACCCTTAATGCACACCCATGTGTTGGATCATGATATCTCGATGTCAATCCAACCCCATACTAGTCTATAGATGATTGTCCTATTTAATCATTATAATTGACTAGGGATATTCAAGAATATAACACTTATATTCTTAGGACTTCATTCATGTTATCATATCTCCATATCGATAACATAATGAATCGTAAATCCATATATTTGTCACAATAAATTGATTGCCTCTAGGGCACAATTCCAACACAAGTAGATGGCGACATGAAACCAGAGTGTTAGTGATGCCCGTGGAGTGTTAGAATCCATTGGGTTCCACCTCAAAACCAATTGGCAATGAGGGGAGTAGCCCAGGAAACTTACTAATTATATTTTTTCTTCTTAAATGTCTGATGTGGGACTTCTCAACACGCCCCCTCACGTGTGGCATGCTTTGGCCTACTCGTAGATATTTTGTCTGGGGGTCTTTGGCCTACACGTGTATCTTTTGTCTGCGGGTGGCGGTGACCACGTGGTTTGTTAGACCATTCACGTTTGTGAGCCGAGGCTCTGGTACCATGTTAGAATCCATTGGGTTCCACCTTACAATCAATTGGCAATGAGGGGGGGTAGCCCAGGAAACTTACTAATTATATTTATTCTTCTTAAATTTCCGATGTGGGACTTCTCAACATGGAGTACCATATCCTCCGAATAATCCAACACCTTGAAGACACAGAGCAACAAGAAACACTCAGCAAACACTTGAATTTTTACTCAAGTCAGAAACCAGCAATGTAGCTAGGCTACAAGATACAAAGACCTCAAGAGAAAGTACCTTGACCTACTACGCAGCAATGCACTTCTTTCATACACGCACGGGCCGATAATCATGACTTTCACTGTCAGGAAAATCTGCAAGAAGATACAAAACTGTTAATAGCAAAAAAAGTACTTGCAAGAATAATGTGACCTAAAATGTTCTGCAAGAAGTGTTTAATATAGCATGAAAATGTAACTTTGCTGAGAGAATAGAAAATCGGGGGACACGTAACAAAGCCAAATCTAGAGTCTGCTTCTCATGTATGTAAATTTTGGTAGGTAGGGAAAATGTACAATGGCTGCTTCAATCCCTTGATCCTTCATCCATATTGAGCTGTGGAATGGGAACTTGAAACTGAGATAAATGAAGAAAAAAAAAGATCAGGGGCTTAAAGATGTACCATTGTCAGCTTGGCTCTTCCTGCAAAACAAGTGGAATTGCCGAGTAAATGAGTGCATCTATACATGCTTCACTGTGGAACATGATGTTACATTGTGCACACTGTGGGGCATAGTTGCAATACAACACTGTGTCATATGGTGAACACCGGGAAATCTTGTACGTATCATCAACTTGATCAAATGTGAGCAGTTGATCGTGAATTTTAGAGGAGTAACTGAGATGAGTGTTGAAATTGTTTTTCCATACTTGTTTCACAAAGATACAGTCAGCACAAGCAGACAGATCACAGGGTAAACAATGATAAAACCACCACTTTGGGTCTATGTCTTTCTCGCAGAATTCACAAATGTATTCATATGGTCCATCTTCAATGGGAGCCTGAATTAGGACGAAGGGTTGATGTTTGACATAACTGTGCAAAATCATAATAGGTTGCAGAGCGCAAGTAAAATGCAGATAAAAGCTACACTGGTCACACCCATATGTCGGAGTAACATTTATACGAGGATATGCAACACATCCTTGGCTAAGGCAGTTCTCCATAAGTTTGAGAGCGTGTTAGTGAACTTTGTGTGAGATAGCAAGAGGTAAGCAAGCACACTTAATATCAATCGTAGAGGAAACACACAACCCGTCAGCAAGCGCGTCTCTACCTCTAACTCTACATTTGTAGAAAAATCTATTGCTAGCATGGTTACATAAGCGACACTGAGTATGCCTATGGTCTAGCCCTAGGAGAACGAATGGGTTCGGATGACTTGGGTGTTCGAACTTATTGGATAGCTTGGCACACCACTCATGGAGGATATAGTTGTTGCATGTGGTAAAACTGTAATAAGAGACTTGCTATGTTGATACACGCAGCAGACACCCACAGCATATAATGCCATTCTTCATCTTCTTCTCGTCCCCGTACCAAATAGTACTTCTGTAGATAGTGCGTTCTAGCCACGTGAGTCAGCTTACACGTGGCAGTCATCTAGCACATTTGGTGGTGCTCCAGTATCACACGAGCATTACCCATGCTCATCTGTATGGGGGCTGCGAGACAGGGCCACTCGCATATCATTTCACACGGGACTTGTAGGGACTTAGTGGTTTGGAGGCTAGAGTAAGATATTTCGAGCGCGAGCGACAACCAAGCCCGCGCGCGACCCTATTAACTGCTTTGAGAGATTTATGGCCATGTGTCCCATAAACTCGGTCAACCTCATAACGGTTCCTGTATACGCGGGCGAAGTGCGTAATGGTCCCTATATATGCGGTCGAACGTGTCGTTATGGTTGAGGTAATTAAGCCGCCATTAATGGGCGCATTAACCCACTACAACGGTCACATTCCCCACTATATATAGGGTCGTTAACCCTTCATTGCAATCTTCTGATCACGCTGAAACTCTGGTCATTTTCATACTCTCTCTCTCTCAGTTATCACTGCTTGCTCTCTCCCTACTCACGACCTACACTCCACGTGTTTCTATCCTCTACCCCCAGTGTACATTTGGATCTTCCTCAAAGGATCCTCCTGTATACATTGGTGAACCCGACGTGAAACGACTTTAGCAAGCAACCATGTCTCACGATGAAGATGCCAGAACTCGATGTCCCTCAACAGAGACAACTTCAGGGGAGGAAACCCGCCCTAGTTCCGCAGCAGCTGGTGGTACTCCAACCCTGGAGATGTTGAATGCAACCCTCCAAAGCCAGGCGAAGGCTATCCAAGCTCAGTCTGCACAAATGGCCCAGATCATGTCGATTCTGGGTACTCTTGCTCAGAATCCGGCACTGGGAACTGGTGTTCCCTAGGGGACAGGGGTAACACCCACACCTCCTAGTTCTAACCTACAAAGCCTACCAATAAATTGCCAAGCCATCTCTGACCCAAGGACACATTGCTCAACCATCGGTTGCTGCGTCTGTTTCTCAGCTACCTGCCATTCCTGCTAATGTCCAACCACAACACCCCCTACTTTCCCCACCTGTGACTGTAAACAACGTTGGTTATGCCCACAATCCAAGCACTGCATATGTGCCTTCCCCGTCTGCAACCCTTCTTCCTGCTACGGGAGGAAGTGCACCAGCAAGCATGACAGCCTTAGAGCAGCGCCTGGATAATTTCCTTGCGAATCAATGCTTCACGAACACCGTTACCCCGAAGGTTGATAACGCGCCTCCTATTCCGCGCGAGATTTACCTGATGCCCAACCCTGCCGGGTACAAAGCTCCCAAGTGGGAAAAGTTCGATGAGTTCAATGGGAATGCTCAGGAACATGTCATGCGCTTCATCGACATTATGGGGCCACACGGGGTTGATCCTAACCTAATGATGCGCGAGTTCTCTAAGTCTTTGGGGCACGTTGCAGACAAGTGGTATAGGACCTTGGAGGCCGGCTCCATAAAGACATGGGAGGATATGGTTTAAAAAATCTATACTAAGTTTTTCCAGATGGAGGAAAAGGTCACAATGATTCGTTTGTCACGCATGTATCAAAAGCATGATGAAGAAGGAGTCGCGTTTATCAAGAAATTCAGGGCAAACTCACTGGAGTGCAGAGATGAGGTGGCTGAAAATCGGCTCGTCGAGATATGTCTCCGAGGAATGCGAGACGAGTACAGAGGTATGCTGATTAACTTGCAAATGCCTACTTTTTCTAAGTTAATCGATTGTACCAAGAATATCGAGCCTATAGTTGAGAGGCAAAGGAAGAAGCATTCCACTAAACGAGCCCCAGGAGGATCGACCTTCAGGATTGGCAGGTTTAACTACAAGAGGGGACGCAAGGCTGAAATCAGTACAGTCTCACCGCATAAGCAACAAAAGCGTTTGACCGAAGATGTCCCGCCACTACCATGCTCCATTGAGGAGGTAACTCAACTCTGCAAACAGTGGCGCAAAGATGGGATCCTACCCCAGCTCGAAAGGGCACCCACTAGGGAGCAGCCAAGGGATCCAAAATGGTGTGGATGCCACGGTAAAGTCATGCATCCTACGGCTGAATGCAAGAAGCTCAAGTGGCTCGTGAACAAGAAGATGAAGGAAGGGGAGCTGGTCATCAGCGAACAGAGGCAGGATGTGCGCAACAATACCCTACCAGCCCACTCAGAACAAGATCCAAAAGACAAAGAGGTGGCCATGATCGCGATTATGGACCTCGAAGAAATCGCAGATGATGGGCTACCTGTCGTAGCTGAAGTTCATGAAGAGGAAGACTATAGCATGGACACGGAGGACTCGCGTGCCGACAGGATAAAGGGATCACACAGATTCATGATTTTCTTTGATGAAATGAACTTTTAAGAAGGGTGTCGCAAGGAGATGACAAAGGCAATCCTCAGAGTGGCAGAAGACTTTGAGGAGGACATAGTTGTCTCTAATGGGAGAGTTGTAAGGGCCTCTCGCTCAACTGAGACGGTAATGGCTTTCTCTGAATCAGACAAGAAGACAGATGCAAGCCATGAGAAACCCCTGTATGTCACGACGGTGATCAATGACGTCGAATTCAAAAGGGCGTTTGTTGATGGAGGAGCGGCCGTCAACGTAGTCTCACTCAATACTTTGGAGTTAGCAGGAATCCCTGAGAAGAAGATTCTCAGACGTCCATCTCCGTTAATGGGATTCGGAAGCGATTCGAGAATGACAGTGGTGTGGATTCGCCTGGGACTTCAAGTAGGAAAGATAAAGTGTTCTGCTAAGTTTCATGTCTTCGATGCGAACACCACTTACCATATGATCATTGGCCGGGAATGGATCCATCGTTTTGACGCAGTACCCTCAACGGCCCACCAAGTAATGAAGGCCATTTGGAATGGCAGAGTAGTTGAAATACCAGCTTCGGTAAACCCGTTCAACTTGAACGAGGCGCACTTAACCGAAGATGTATGGTTCACCGAGATGGCGGACGAGCAGACACCTGGGCCATTTAAGCCAACCCCTTTGCCTCGATGGGAAGATATCAAGGATCAGTCACCTGCATGAGTGATGGTGACAACGGAAACTCCTAAGGAGAAGCTTCCTACGTGCAAAGAAGTGCCAAAGGTCGTTTATCAGAAGAAGAACGTGTACACGCTAAAGAGGGTAGTGAAACATGACAGCAAGGGCCAAGAAGTAGAAAGTTTATACTCCAATGGGAAAAAGTGCTACCGCATATGAAGGCGCGCGGGGGTACCCCCACCTCATCACGGGGATATCCTTGGGCAAATCAATCAACTTGAGCGAGCCCAGGAGAGGACAAACTGAAGTCAGACCCGCCGAAGGAGCAATTAAGGGAAGCGCCCGAATGCATGGAGGACAAACCAAAGCCACAGAAACAGGAGCTAAAAGAAGTATTTTTAAGTCCATCCGAAGTGAAGAAGAGGCCTGTGTTCCTGAGTGCGGACCTCAAGGGTGAAGAGGAAGACAGTTTGCTAAAACTGCTTACAGAATACAAAGATGTGTTCGCATGGGAGTACGATGAGATGCCTTGCCTTGATACAGGGGTAACCATGCATAGATTGGATGTTGTCCCAGGGACCAAACCAATATATCAGAGTGCAAGAAGTTTCAGACCAGAGATCAACATGGAGATCAAAGAATGCCAAATTCATTGAGCCTAACCATCACATTGGTTGGCCAATATTGTTCCGGTCGTAAAGAAGAATGGACAGCTTCCCATCTGTGTGGACTTCATAGATCTCAACCGCTTCTTCCCCAAGGAGATTTCCCACTACCAAACATAGACCTACTCATCGACTCTACCGCAGGTCACCGCATGTTCAGTTTTATGGATGGTTTCAGTGGGTATAATCAAATCAAGATGGACCCTGAAGATGCAAAAAAAATTGCGTTCATCACGCCAGTTGGGGTTTTCCACTACACGATTATGCCCTTTGGATTGAAAAATGCAGGTGCAACTTATCAACGTGCCATGATGGCTCTTTTACATGACATGATGCATCAAGAAAATGATTTCTAAGTTGATGATTTCGTTATCAAATCAAGAGAAGAAGCATATCATCTGGGAGATCTACGAAAGGTGTTCGAAAGGTGCATGAACTTTCAGCTAAAGATGAAACCAATGAAGTGCGCATTTGGGGTAACTTCTGGGAAATTATTGGGGTGTGTGATTCATCGACATGGGATCGAGCCTGACCCTGCGAAGATTTCAGCTATCACTAGCATGGTGGCACCCCACAACCAAAGCACTTTAAAGGCATTCTTGGGAAAATTATCGTATTTGCGAATATTTGTACTGGCAATTGCAGAGCTGACCTTCTGTTTCGGTGATCTTCTCAAGAAGAACACCATGTATAGTTGGAAAAAGGAGCATCAGGCCAAGTTTGAAAAGCAGCAGGACTTGTTGACATCGCCACTTGTAATGATCGCGCCTCAATTAGGGTCGCCACTTCTGCTGTATCTGACGTCGACAAGGAAGTCTATAGGGGCGCTGCTAGCTCAAGAGTATGAGGGACAAGAAAGACCCATCTACTACATCTCCCGTGTGGTACAACCGGTTGAATCTAGGTACACTGACACAGAGCGCCATTGCTTTGCTTTATTTTTCGTCATAGGAAAGTTAAAGCACTATTTTGCTTCTCACAAAGTCGTGGTAATCACAAAGAGTGACCTCATCCATATCTATTGAGTCATCCCTCTCCCTGTGGAAAACTAGCGAAGTGGTATATGACCATCTCGCAGTATGATGTCACGTGCGCTCGTCCAAAGGCGATTAAGTCTCAAGCAGTGGCAGATTTATTGGCACAATTCGCAGACAACAATCATGAGCCTATGATAGAGGAGGATTTAGAGGGGCTTGAAATTTATGCGGTCGAATCACTCTACTGTAAGCTGCATTTCGATGGATCATCAACAAGAAAAGGAGGAGGAATAGGAGTTGTTTTGACCAAGCCCGACGGGGAGGTCATCCAAATGTCGAATAAGTTGGATTTCTCAATTACTAACAACGATGCAGAGTATGAGGCTCTAATTGCAGGGCTCCTCGCAGCTAAGGCACTGGAAGTAAGCAACTTAATGGTCATGGGAGACTCGAAGCTTATTGTCAAACAAGCTTCAGGCGAGTATGGCTTAAAGGAGATCAACCTATTGAGTTACAGGACTATCGTTCAGAAGCTAGTACAACAGTTCCACTAATTTAAGTATGAGCATACTCCTAGGGCTGATAATTGA
Organism: Linanthus parryae; assembly: GCA_023055425.1. Taxonomy (NCBI): domain Eukaryota; kingdom Viridiplantae; phylum Streptophyta; class Magnoliopsida; order Ericales; family Polemoniaceae; genus Linanthus; species Linanthus parryae. The sequence continues at coordinate 119,757,281 of JALGPY010000001.1, forward strand.
CATGCAGATGCTTTAGCCACTTTGGGGTCCAAAATCAATGCCGACAAATGTCCAGCAAGGGTCTTGATCGAAGTCAGAACCACCCCAGCTCTAGCACAATATTTAGGCGAAGAAGAGCCTGCAGAAGCTGAAGATTGGAGGAGGCCAATACTGCACGCGATTGCTGAAGGGACAAGCAAAGAGAATTGGGCATCCACAAAGGGGTTCTGTGTGCATGATAACTCCCTTTACTATAAGGGACCAGGAGGAGTGCTCATGCGATGTGTCTCATTGAATGAAGGGCATGCACTATTAGAGAAAATCCACCAACACTCCTGTGGAGAAAATAAAGTGTCCATCTATAGAAAAGCCCAGAGATATGGGATTCATTGGCCAGAAATGTCAACTTACGCTGGAATCATTCAAGGAAACTGCGAGAATTGCATATTGGTCAAAGATTCACTAGAAATTGTTGTAACGATGACAACACAGATTGGAGGAAGCCGCTGTGTGACTATCATGAATGAAGGAATTGAATCAACCCACAGGAAAGAAGCTGAAAAGCTCAAAATAAAGGCAACTCGATATGTGGTAAAAGAAAACATACTCTGGCGAAGAGGACATGAGGGAAATCTGCTCATATGTTTTGATAGTCAAGAAGCGCAAGAAGTAATGGATTTGTCCCATCAAGTGGAACACCAAGGAGGCGCGAAGTTATGCAGACAACTCCTCACTGTTGGTTACTTCTGGCCCACAATGGAAGCAGATTGTCGCACCAAGGTCAAGAGGTGCCAAGAATGTCAGTTTAAAGGTAACCTAGTACACGCTCCTGCTATAGACTTTCATGCATTGGGAACACCTTGGCCGTTCCACACTTGGGCCTTGGATTTTATTGGCCCTATCCGCCCAGCCTCGCATGAGAACCAGTTCATCCTGACTGCAACTAAGCAATTCACCAAGTGGGTGGAAGCGGTGCCACTCAAGGCAGCAAACACAACTGAATTCGTTAACTTCATTCAGGAGAATATAATACATCGTTTTGGGATCCCAAATTCTATTCTCTCTGACAACGGGACTCCTTTCATTAATCGTCAAGTGGTGCCGAAGTTAGCAGAGTACAATATAAGGCAAGTGTGCTCCACACCCTATTATCCAAAAGGAAATGGGCAAGCTGAAGCCACGAACAAGACATTGCTGATGATCATAAGTAAAATGGTCGCAGATGATCACAAGAAGTGGGAAAGTTCCCTAAGTCTGGCTCTATGGGCATATCGCACATCGCCAAGGACTCCCACATGAGTCTCTCCCTTCCTTTTATGCTATGGATCCGAGGCTGTCGTCCCAACTGAAGTCAAAGTTAATTTCGCAAGGTTAGCCTTTAATGATTTGTACGAGAATCAACGTGACCACGATCTTATCCTGCTGGAAGAAAGACGTGAAGAGGCCAAGAGAGCTAACACGTGGTACAAGGAAAGGATCGCTCGTGCCTACAACAAAACTTTCCAACACCGAGATTTTCCAGTTGGAGATCTGGTCCTACGACCTTCGGATCACTGTATGCGAGAAGCAGCTCATCCTAAGTTCGCGTTTAACTGGGAGGGACCATTCGAAGTCAAAGAGGTTTTCGACAGTGGCTACTGCACCGTCCAGAGGCTTCATGGGACTGCAACAACTCCAAGTCCAATCAACATGCGTTGGATTAAGAAGTATTATTCATAGCTTTATCTATTGCTTTCCAATTCATATGTTTTATTGCTTCCCAATTCATATGTATTCTGCATTACTTCCTCCCATATGAGGAATCTGTTTTCATGCTCCTCCCATATGAGGATGACTTCTTAATGATAATAACTCTCCCATGTGAGAGAAATTTTATCAAGTTATTGCATCGTTGCTTCATTTACTTAATTGCTCATATTACTAATGCCTGATAATTAATCCTAAGCCTATCTGCCTAGATAGCAGCGATAACAAAACATGATCCAATGTGATCCAAAGCCTATCTGCCTAGATAGCAGCGATAACAAAACCTGATCCTATGTGATCCAAAGCCTATCTGCCTAGATAGCAACGATGTCAAGAACGTGATCGTATGTGATCGATAGCTTATCTGCCTAGACAGTGGAAATAACAACCACATATAAGCCTATCTGTTTACATAGCAGCGAAAGCAACTGCAAAGGCCTTATTCATATTGAGCAATAAATATTGAGATGCGAAATGAGATCATTCATTGCACAAACCAAAGCCAACATTGTGTTCAAATGTTTGAAAAACAAAACAGCATTACAACACACATTTTTCCAAAAAAAACATATATATATTGAAACAAATCCTTGTCTAAAGGGTCCTTCGGCGATAAAAAGATCGAAGCCTTCTCTGCCTTGGCAATGTCTTGCTTCAACTGCTCGACACTAGCTTTCATCTCGTAGAAGAGTTTCGAAGCGTCGTCAGCCTTCTTCTTATGGGCTTTCTGTTTGTTGGTCTCAATGACGAGGTTTCGATGGCCATACTGTAGCATAACAGAGTTGAGGATTTGGTTGAGCCTCTGAAGGAGGAAACCAAAGTCCAACTTGCCCTGGGCATGAGCCTGAAGTCTTTGGCATGTATCAAAGAAATATCGCGCATTTTGAGCTGAGATGGTGACCGAAGTTGCTACGGATATCTGCTCCAAAATCCGGATGGCGTTTGTCAGGTACATTCGCCTCTTGAAGGGGCCTAGCTCCAAAGCCTTCGCAAATGACTTTGGATACGAGAGGCGAATCTTCATAAGTCAGTCCAATTCAGATTGCCTCATGCCTGTAGAAATGACAGCTTCAGTTCATGAACATTAGCAAAGAAATATAACAAGTATGAGAGGTGATCGTAGTACAACATACATGTTCCCTCAATAATTTGACGCAATGAGGGAATGCGCATAGCCTGGGATGTTCAATCAATTTCCTGCCGCATCACTTGATTATCAACTAAAGCTTTGCGCTTGTCGTAGTCAGCTTGAATGACGTAAGTATCAACACCTGCAACAACAGCTGTAGCCTGCGAATCCCACAAGCTCCATGCACTGGGCACTTGAGAGAAGTCTATATCAAGAGAAGGCATAGCAGGGTTTTGCTGAGGGGGCCTTGAAAAACCAACTGAGGCAGCAGGGCTAGAAGAGATTGGTGGAGTATTAACACCACTAACTTCAGCAACATGACTAACAGTTGGAAGAGGAACACCAATATTATCAGCAGCCACAACTTCTTCAGAAAGCCTCCTTTACTCAAGGGTTTCCATGGGGGCATCCACATTCACATGCAAAGACTGGAGAAAATTTTGATCATTTTCAGTTTGTCTAGAGACTTTCTCATTTTCAGAAGATTCCCTTGGCTCAGAAGCCACCATTGGGGCATCAGCATTTTCATGAGACAGCTGGTTCTCAATGACTGGATGAGCTCCTGGAAATTCAAAGACTTGTTCATTTGTGCGAACTTCAGCTCCAGCACCCTCTGTTTCCATATCTTCGCCCATGCCATCCTCATTCACACGTTCATCTTTAATACCTCCCTCTCGCATCTTGGTGTCAAGGCCATCATCTTCAGATACCTCAGTCACATCTTCCAAGGGCTCCCCTGCATCATATGTAGCCTTAGCGGGCTTCTCTGTGTATGAACTTCGCTCTGGAACGCGAGCCATGGGAGATTGACACCTTTTTTCAAGCACCATAACATCCTCAGAGTTACTCTGGGCAATTACATCAGCAGCAGGAACAATAGCACTTCTTAAGAAGCCAGACCTGTTGGCATAAGTTCTAGGAGGATAGATGAGCTGAACCTCGCACATCAAGGGGTCATAGGGATCCAAATCGCCTAAGACTTCAGGAGTCCGAGGAGTTATGAGGCCAAGTTCGTTGGTGGCTGAGTTAGTAGCAGGAACACCAACACCTGTCTCACAAGTGGTCAAATTCACAGCAGGAGCATCAGCAATTTTGTCTTGCGCAGCAGCAGGCTCATTCAAAGTAGCAACAGGCTCGTTCAAAGCAGCACTACCTGCAGGATGAATATGCATTATGTTCTGTTCTATATTCAGATCAAAAGCGAGCACGTCCACACTCATGTGGGATTGCAGCTCCAACACCATATGCTACAGATGTTCCTTCATTTATCACATCTTTAAGGTGTGCATGACCTGACGTCATGTGAAAACTTGTTACAATATGAAATGACTTGTTAACTTCACTTGCAAAAATTGTTCAAGTACTTACCTGAGGGTTCGCCACACTTGTCCACTAACCATCGGCGAATGTCATGTTTAGATACCCCATGCTTTAATGCACCAAAGATTACCTCTTGATAAGTTACAGCAAGATTAAAAATTTTACCTTCTTCACCACCAACGATTTCCTCGTAATCATGTTGCGCTTGTTCTAGAGCAGCCACACTCATGCTACCAGCATGTTCCTCTTCCAGACTTCTCCTTTTAACCGTTTCCACATCATCCTCCTCGCGTTTCCTTCTTCTCTCATTTGCCTCAGCATCCATCCTCTTGTACTCCTCAATTATGGCCGCATCTATGGGTTCACTCTACGCATTTGGGCAAGAGCCTCTTGTTCACCCACGTTCCTTGGTCAAAAAGCCACTAATGGTCTCAAAATCATCATCTGCAAAGAGAATTTGTTTTAACAACATTATTGTTGAAAATTTTGGTTGAAGGAAAATAAGTTCTTCTCTTTCTTCTTCTCTTTCTTATATCTCTTCTCTATCTTCTTCTTCCTCCTGATCGTATGGGACAAAGTCTTCAAATGCAGTTTCCTTTCGAGACTTGATGCGCAGGCGACCTTTACCTTTTCCTTTGAGAGCAGGAGCCTCCGTGGGCGGCGAAAGCGGAGCTTCCCTAGGCGGCGAAGAAATCACAATTGACTTTTTCTTTTGCCTTTTAGCCCCTGGAGCAACATCTGCGTCCGCTTCAACATTCTCGCTTATCAGGGAGCGGACGAATACATCCATCTCTTGGCGCAGCAGAGTCTCCACTTTAGAATCCATACTCTTAGTCAAAGAGATGGCCTTTTTTTACTTCTCTTTGCATGAAGGAGAGCATCAACCAGCGCAGTACTGAGGTCTCTAGAAGCGAATCTCCTCAAGAGGCACTGAAAATAGGAAATTTATGTAAGGCACTAGACACAAAACAGATGCATTTCAAGAAAGACAAGGAGGCGGTATTTACCTTAGAAAAGGATTCGCTGTACTCAATCATGCTATGAAGTCCTTCTTTAACAGCGGTCACCTTCTCAGAAAGGATCACGTTGGCGCACAGGTGATTTTCCTTGTCCAGCAACGAATAAAACCCGTAGGCAGAGGCGTGCAAACTGCAGATTTGATGAAATAGGAAGGAATTCCTTCTAATTGACTGCTGACAGTAGTTCAAAGCTTTGAGAAGTTTTAGAGTAATACATAAAACTTAAAGCTTTGAGCTATATTTTCAAGGCTCCAAAAAATATAATCTCAAGGCTTTTAAATCAAACAGATACTGCACATAGTGACTAGCCAAATACGGAATAAAATTGCCATCGTGCGTGTTCCACACATGTGCATCCTCCATTTGAAACAAATCACGGAACTCTAGCTTGTTATTTCTCTACACAAGTCATTATTTGAGAGAACATAACAAAGAAAGAGAGGAGAGCAAGTTGGGAAGTCTGAAACCCCCCACCCCGTCGGCCCTCCTTGGGCGATTGGTGGTGTCTCGTTTTGCGTGATCATCCTCCTCCTTCTCTCCGTGTAGTTCCAGAAAGAGATCCAAATTTTGGTGGGGCGACCCTCGCGCTTCCCTGAAGGTTGATCGAAAGGCAGACTAGCAAGCAGAGCAGACTTATACTTTGATGTCAGCAGTCGCTTGTAGAAACCTCTACGCACTGAATTAGGCCAGAGAGAAGGTGCCACTATGTCATAGCCCAGCTGGGGTCATACGCGAGTGGGATCAACATCAACTGTGATACACTCATACTTGGGCGATATCTCAGTAATATGCTGAGCAAGAGCAGGCAATGAGTCTCTCAAACACCAACAGACGAACTCCCTGAAACAGCTAGGCCCTTTGGTAAGGTTGTCCTTAGAGATGGGGCCACCTTCAGACGGGTACAGACGCGAGTAGAATCGCACCTCTTCAATGCGAGTGGCATAAGGCTTGGCAACGAATTTGGTTCGATCATCACAGATCAAAATCCATGCACACTTGGGATCCTTCGTTCTATACCCCCGTGAAGATCTCCCACACCGAAGCGCGTTCTGAGCACCAGGAACATTCCACGATCTGGCTCTTGAAGGGGTAGGGGCATAGGAAGGCCATATTTCAAAAACCCACATGGTGAGGAAGGAAATGTTAACAAAGGACAGAACATCAAGTCGCCCACATGACTCTTCCACTGCAGCCACAGTTGGTCTAATCGATGGTAGAGAGTTCCCAACACCATAGGCCCGAGTGCGACGTTCTAGCCTAAGGATAGGCGAACAGCAATGGGCAAAACTTGATAGAAGACCCCATCATGAGGATGACCATCAATCAAGTACCGTGAAAGCCAAATACAAAGGAAGCCACACAAAGTCCAGTTGTACCCTTTGCCTTCTACGTAATTCTCCGCCTTGGGATCCTTATTCAGTAGCTCTTTAGTGATCTTGTTATTTGCATTATTAGGGAAGAAGTACTGCACCCACTTGCTCCAAGTATTCTTCGCAGAGGTGCGACTAATTGAAATTTTGGAAGGGCTTTCGCAGATGTCCAACGAGTAGAAATCTTCTTGACCTCCGCTATGCATTCGACCATCTGCTCATATAGAGCGAGCTCCTCATCAGTTTCCAGTACAGCCAAGGGATCGACCTCGCCCATGGGAGGAAGGTCATACATCACGTGCACGTCATCCAAGGTGGAGGCTGCCTCAAATTCAGCAAAATGGAAGGTATGTGTTATTGGTGAGTACCTGGAAAAGAGATTAAGAAGCATGGTTTGATCTAGTTTCACAGCAGCACCCTTTGTAGCTCTGATGACGTAATAAACCCCAGCTTGGGTCAGATTGACTGCATGATAAGTCAATACATGGTCAGTCCACTCATCCATTAAATCCAGCTTGTTCACGAAAGCCTGGGTCAAGATCTCAGTATGTGAATAGAATCCATTTTCAAGACCCAATCCGACTACGTCCTTAGCATCAATTAAATCTAACTCTTCTCGACTAGGTGGAGGGGTTAGCAATAACAGTTCTTTGGAAACAGGTTCATGTAGCCTCTTTAACTTGACACTGGCATGGTAGTAGTCTTCACCACCCAGGTAAGGAGATTTCTTCCACAAAGATTTAGGAAGATCAGGAATTTCATCAGCTTCTTTCACGGATTTAGTTACCTTCGTTCTGGCCATTTCTACAGCCAAGCAAAAAAAAGGGGGGGGGGGAGAAATATACCCACCTTTAGATTTGACTCAAGCAGAAATTCAAGAATAAATTTCAAAAAAAAATTAAAATGTGAGCGGATGATCGTGAATTTCAGAGGAGTAACTGAGATGAGTGTTGAAATTGTTTTTCCATACTTTTTTCACAAAGATACAGTTAGCACAAGCAGACAGATCACAGGGTAAACAATGATAAAACCACCACTTTGGGTCTATGTCTTTCTCACATAATTCACAAATGTATTCATCCGGTCCATCTTCAACGGGAGCCTGAAATAGGACGAAGGGAAGATGTTTGACATAACTGTGCAAAATTGTAATAGGTTGCAGAGCGCAAGTAAAATGTAGATAAAAGCTACATTGGTCACACCCATATGTCGGAGTAACATTTATATGAGGACACGCAACACATCCTTGGCTATGGTAATTCTCCATAAGTTTGAGAGCGTGTTGGTGAACTTTGTGTGAGATAGCAAGAGGTAAGCAAGCACAATTAATATCAATCCTAGAGGAAACGCACAACCCGTTAGCAAGCGCGTCTCTACCTCTAACTCTAAATTTGTAGAAAAATCTATTGCTAGCATGGTTACATAAGCGACACTGAGTATGCCCATGGTCTAGCCCTAGCAGAACGAATGGGTTCGGATGGCTTTGGTGTTCGAACTTATTGGATAGCTTGGCACACCACTCGTGGAGGACATAGTTGTTGCATGTGGTACAACTGTTATATGAGACTTGCTATGTTGATACACGTAGCAGACATCCACAGCATATAATGCCATTCTTCATCTTCTTATCGTCCACGAACCAAATACTACTTCATTCTTGCTTTGTAGATTAGAAATAAGAGTTAGTGGATGTTTAAAGCATTCCCCAAAAATGCTTGTGATACATTGAGCTTAAGGACAATCGATTTTCCTGGAAGTAACCTATTTTTCGCCTTCATGTGGTTAGAAGTTAGAACATGGTAGTATCCGTTTTCTTGTTGAAGATTAGATTTAGATCTGCTTACAGTGAAGCACTTGGTTGTTAGTATCATTCTCTGCTATTTATCTAATAAGATCATTTTCACGGAAGTGTGCAATTTACTCTGTTTACTCTTTCTTTCTTCTCCACAAAATTCAAATGTATAAAGAACCAACCTGGATTTGTCGTTTTATGAAATATGCACAATATATATGATGGTGTACATTGTTTCTTAAGAGAACCGAAATGTAAACTGGTATTTATGGTCTTGGGACAGTACCAAACAATCATGTTTTCCAAGTTCAAATCCTTCTTCTCTTCAGTAAATTAAAATTATTTTTAGGTACAACAAGATCATCCTTTGGCGTTATTGATAACGCCCAAATAGGGGTTATCTTATAGCTCGGTTTGTGTGCTTTTGTGCCGAAAAATCATGTTTTAGCCAATTTTCACCCTCGGAAAGCCTTGGTTTTAGGAACAAGACAGTTATTTGCTCTTTATAAATTTATGCATTATCCGTACTTTTATTGGATATGATCGCGGGTGTGTTCGTGTTGTCTATGCAGGAACAGGGCTCGGGAATGCAGCAGGAGGCAAAAGAGGCAAAAAAGAGCACCCTGCCTTGCTGGCTGCGCATTTTACGCAGGCAGCCTGCATATTATACGCAGACAGCAAGGCTAGGGGAGGGGTTTGGTCAGTTTTCTCCCCTGTCTGCGTATTATACGCATCCAGGGGGAGAAAATACGCAGGAAGATGAAGAAACAAGGCACAAAGTGGGTCCCTGGCTGCGTATAATACGCAGACAGCAGCAGAAAGTGAAGAAAACAGCACAGGAGAAGACCCTGGCTGCGTATTTTACGCAGACAGCACAAAAATTGAGGCGGTTTCGGGCAGTGGCAGTTTCGTAAATAAAGGAAAATTCTAGAAACTTCTCCAGTATTATATAAAGACTCGTCCAGACTCGTTCTGAAGACACAATTCATCCAAGGAGAAGTCTGAGCATCCCCGGAGAGCACAGAAGCACTCATGAAGATCCGAAGACTTAGTTTGATCTTATTCTCTCTCTTAATTTCAGAAACTTTGTTAATTCGTTATGTCGTTTAGTAGCTAAACCTTTTACCTAGGTTCTCGGTGAACCTAGGGTTTCGTTTTCAGACATTGTTCTGCAATTTGAGTATGAATTCATGATTACGTTATCTTAATTCAACAGTATTATCAGTTATTCTGTCTTTGATTATATCTGTTTATGCATGATCGGAGTTGCGAACCAAATTGCTACAGACCCGAGCCTGTAGGTGAAAACGTCAGGTTAGGGTTAGGAAGAAAAGACAGATTTAGTACCTTACCCTGATAGACCGACCAGAGAAAGGGAGATAGGGCTAGCCAAAACATATATACCAACTGTTAGAGAATTTGACCCGAATCATCAGGACAAGTTAGAAACCTAGCAGACTTAGAATGAGACTGCAGAATTGGGGAGCAAACAGGAACCCCGAAAGTCTGCAGGATCGTGACAACGTGTGGAATCTGAAAGGTTACTGCACAATCGGTACGTGGCACGGGTAATTAAACTGCTGGGTGTTTTCATATCAAAACGAAGAACATAACTCTAAAGAAACCCTAGGGGATCCTGGGACCTAGTATTCCAAACCCTAGATTTACAAAATTTCAAGATTGTCAGAAAAACGTCACAAAAAATATTTACGTTTTATTTGTTTATTTTTAGTTTATAGTCAATCACAATCCTAAACTACTCCTCCTTTTACACTGTGCAACTTGAAACTGATTTCTCGAATAACTCAAATTAGTCCTCGTGGGAACGATCACCCGAGTTTAAATACACTTGTTATTACTAGATTTGTATACTTGCGAACATCACGTTAGTTTGCGCATCAAGTTTTTGGCGCCATTGCCGGGGACTTTTTAGGGTTAATTTAGTTATCTGAGTTTTTATTTTTCAGTTTCGTTATTTTTCTTTTATCTCATTGCCTTTTGAATCTGCGTTTTTTAGGACTGTTCAGTTGATGCCCAGATTGCCTCGCAATTTGGTACCACCACTCGACAATCCAGAGAAGCTGTACACCGAACAGAACCGCAGAAACCGAGAAAGCAGAATGGCAACCAACCAGAGAGACAATCCTGAAAACCCAGCAACCGGTGGGGAGGAACGAGAGACACGTACCCCAGCCCATATGGCTCGTTACATTGAAGAGCTCGTCACAGCAGGCCTTGCTGCCCGGAGCAACCATAGAACTTATAACCGGTCTGGGAAAGCGTTGGTGGAGAATTTCGAAGTCCCCACGGGGGGGGGGGGGGGGCATGAGCGAGCTATTGTGGTGCCCGAGATCAGCGCAGAACACTTTGATATCAAACCCTCCACCATCCAGACGGTGCAGACCCTCTGCCCGTTTTATGGCAAGGCCGACGAAGACCCGGACGACTTTATTGGGAAATTCGAAGATTACTGCAACAAGGTCCGATACAAGGGGGTAGACGCAGAGGCGCTTATGCTAATCCTGTTCCCATATTACCTATTTGGAGTAGTCAAATACTGGCTCGAATCCCGACCACTTAAAACCATCACTACATGGGAGGGGTGCGTCACAGATTTTCAAGCAAAGTTTTTTCCCGCCTCCCGGGTCATTCAATTGCAGAGCGAGATTCTGCCATTCAAGCAGAAGACAGGGGAGACAGTGGTGGACGCATGGGACAGATTGATGAGATTGGTGAAAATATGCCTGAACCATGGTTTTGGAGATGCGAAGATTCTGCAAGTATTCTACCACGCCCTAGACAGGGAGAGTGCTGACATGATTGACAGAGAAGCCGGGGGAAACTTCCTGTATCATGTGGACAAAGATGGTGCATATGACCTGATGAAGCAGTTAGCCAAGCAGGACACCCGACTGTTTGACGATCGCAGGATGACGGCTAGAGCCGAGCCAGCAGAAGACGACCGGATAGATAATCTGGTCAAGATCTTTCAGGACTTGGTCAAGAAGGTCTACTCGGACAAGAAAGCTGTTGCAGCAGTAGGAGAACCTGATTTGGACGCGGCCATTGAGGAGCTCAGAAATGAAGACACCAATTACATACAGCAGTAGTGGGACCCGAGCCGGTACAGACCGGGTACGAGAGATCATCCCGGGTTCCGGTATGGAAACCTGAATTCCGCAGTTTATGCACCAGGATTCCAGCACAGGCCAGCGGCCCAGCAGTTTGCACCGACATAGCAGGTTCAGCCAGGTCCATCTGCACAGCAGTACGACGCCCATATGAAGAAGATCGAGTCCATGTTTCAGACCATGGAGTCCCGGTTCGCGCATATGGATGCCCTGACAGCCGACGTGCAGACGACCAAAACGTCACTGCGCGCTTTGGACGTACAAGTGGGGCAGTTAGCACAACAGCTAACATAGAGACAGCCAGGAAACTTGCCCTCGAATACAATGAATAATCCACGTGCTCAGATCAATGCTATCACCACTCGGAGTGGATTAGCACTACAGGATCCACCGTATCCTAGCCACGCTCGCGCAGAAAAATCGAAAGAAGTAGAACGCAAACTATCTGGCCAGGATAACAGCTCAGTCGACCGCCCCCAGCCGAAGGGCTCGGTTGAGCAGGATGCAGTGCAGAACGAGACATATGCAGAAACGGTACCTGTCTCCAAGGAGATGCCATACCCCTTGTGGACACGAAAGAGGATGATAGCAAAGACTACGCCAGGTTTCTCGAGATGTTCAAGCAGCTTCAGATCAGCATACCCTTTGCTGAGGCTTTGGCGAAGATGCCCACTTACACCAAGTTCCTCAAGGACATTCTGTATGGGAGGAGTCAAATGAGCGATTTCGAGACCATAAACCTGACAGCAGAAGTGAGCAACTGTGTGAAGAATGGGCTACCGAGGAAGAGAAAAGATCCAGGCAGTTTTGTTATGCCGATCACCCTAGGCAATGCTTACACAGGAAAGGCTCTGTGTGACCTAGGGGCCAGCATCAACCTGATGCCATTAACGATTTTCAAGAGCTTGAAATTCGGGGAGCCACGACCCACCAGAATCATGCTGCAGATGGAAGACAGGTCCGTAAAACAGGCTTATGGAGTTATCGAGGATATTTTGGTGAAGGTCGGCGAGCTAATTTTTCCAGCAGATTTCTTGATCCTGGACATGAAGGCAGGGGAGGTACCGCTCATACTGGGCAGGCCGTTTTTGGCCACTGGAGAAGCTATGATAAACTGCAAGAGCGGAGAACTGACCATGCAGATTAACGAGGACAAGGTTAAATTTAACGTTTTCAAAAATCTGCAATTGCCAAATTATTATGACCACGAAGATATCTTCTCTATAGACGTAGTTGATGAAGGCTGGGAAAACGAGGAGATGGATCAGTTATGGGAAGAGATTGATAGCATGTACGGGGAAGAAAAGGATATGACTCGGTGCGAGCAGGCCATGAGAGCCGAAGACTGGACCACTTTGCACCGGGACGAAGATGTCGGGCAGAAGATGATCCTGGTTCCTTCACTCAAGGAGCCACCCGCACTCGAGTTTAAACCGCTCCCGAACCATCTCAGGTATGCGTACATTCGTAATAATAGTACTCTGCCCGTAATTGTTTCTTCTTTATTATCTCAGGAACAGGAGGAGAAACTGCTGGAGGTATTGCAAGAGCACAAGGAAGTAATCGCCTGGACGATTGCAGATATTAAGGGGATCAGCCTCTCCTATTGCATGCACAAGATCAGGATTGAAGAAGGAAAGAAACCGGTGATTCAGCCCCAGCGGAGACTGAATCCGAACATGAAGGATGTTGTGCGCAAGGAGGTCATGAAGTGGCAGGAAGCAGGAATCATATACCCCATATCGGACAGCACTTGGATCAGCCTGGTCCAGTGCGTTCCCAAAAAGGGGGGTATTACGGTGGTGCAGAATGAGGACCATGAACAGATTCACAACGCACTGTTACAGGCTGGCGGATCTGTATGGACTATTGGAGGCTAAACAATGCAACACTGAAAGATCACTTCCCGCTACCTTTCATGGACCAGATGTTGGACAGGCTAGCCCATCACGCCTATTACTGTTTTCTGGACGGGTACTCCGGGTACAACCTGATTTGCATAGCCCCGGAAGATCAGGAGAAGACAACGTTTACCTGCCCGTATGGTACGTTTGCGTTCCGGCGCATGCCATTCGGGTTGTGTAACGCTCCAGCTACGTTCCAGAGATGCATGATGGCGATATTCTCCGACATGATCGAGAAAAATCTGGATGTCTTTATGGACGATTTTTCACTGCTCGGGCACAGTTTTGACGACTGCCTGCATCACCTGGGCCAGGTTCTGATCCGATGCAAGAAGGAGAATATAGTGCTGAACTAGGAGAAGTGTCACTTTATGGTCAACGAGGGGATCGTGCTGGGTCACAAAATTTCCAGCAAGGGACTCGAGGTAGACAGGTCCAAGATCGAGGTGATAAAGCAGCTCCAATACCCGACAACCGTAAATGCGATCAAGAGTTTTCTGGGACATGCAGGATTTTACCGGAGGTTCATCAAAGACTTTTCCAAGATCACAAAGCCACTCCGCGCTTTACTTGGAAAAGACGTGCCCTTTGACTTTGATGCAGCATGTCAGCAGGCCTTTGGCCATTTGAAGGAGATGCTGACCACAACCCCGGTTATTACTACGCCGGACTGGTCACTTCCGTTTGAGTTGATGTGTGACACCAGCGATTACGCAGTCGGTGCAGTCTTGGGGCAGCGGAAGGAAAAGGTCTGCCATGTGATATATTATGCGAGTCGGGTGCTCAACGATGCCCAGATCAACTATGGCACTACAGAGAAGGAACTTCTTGCTGTGGTGTATGCCCTGGACAAATTCAGGTCGTACTTGGTCGGATCAAAAGTGATCGTTTTTACCGACCATAGTGCCCTGAAATATCTTCGAGACAAGAAGGACGCAAAACCGAGACTGCTGAGGTGGGTTTTACTGATGCAGGAACTTGATGTGGAAATCCGGGATAAGAAGGGAGTTGAGAACGTAGTAGCGGACCACCTGTCCAGGCTTGAGAATTCTAAGGTGGACCCAGTACCAATCAATGAAAACTTTCCGGACGAGCATATTATGGCAGTCAAACTGAGGAGACCGTAGTACTATGCTATAGCCAACTATCTGGTGAGTGGCACGCTTCCCGAGGACCAGACCCCGTCACAGCGGAAACGGATTATTTCTGAGAGCCGGCAGTATTTTTGGGACGACCCGTATCTGCTCAAGCAGGGAGCTGACAACATTCTGAGAAGGTGTGTTCCGACCCATTAGGCCTGGAACGTGATCAGGCACTGTCACTCGGCTCAGTGTGGGGGTCACTTCGGAGGAACCCGAACGGCACACAAGGTACTGCAGTCAGGTTTCTTTTGGCCAACACTTTTCAAGAATTGTCATGATTATGTACAGGGATGTGATAGATGCCAGAGGACAGGGGGTACATCGCAGAGGGACGAGATGCCTTTGACTATTTGGCAGGAAGTTGAACCCTTTGATGTATGGGGGATTGACTTCACGGGGCCGTTCCCGTCTTCCATGGGAAATCTATACATACTGCTGGCAGTGGACTATGTTACAAAGTGGATCGAGGCGATAGCGTGTCAGAAAAACGATGCAGCGACAGTTGAGCATTTTCTGAAACGAAACATATTTACACGATTCGGGACCCCCAGAGCAATGATCAACGATGAAGGGTCATACTTTATTAACAAAGTGTTTGCCAGGGTACTTAAGTAATATGGGGTGTCTATCCATCAGGTAAAACTGCCTTATCACCCCCAGACTAACGGACATGCAGAGGTGTCAAACAGAGAGATCAAGGGCATTCTCGAGAAAACTGTAAATCTGGGCCGAAAGGATTGGTCAATGAAAATGGATGATGCGCTGTGGGCATACAGGACAGCCTTCAAAACACTGCTGGGAATGTCACCATACCAGCTCGTGTTTGGGAAAGCATGTCACCTTCCGGTTGAGCTAGAGCATAAGGCCTATTGGGCTATCAAACTGCTCAACATGGATGAGAGTCTGGCCGGAGATAAGAGAAAGATGGCGCTGATGGAATTAGAAGAATTCCGCAGAACGGCATTTGAGAGCGCCAAAATTTACAAAGAGAAGACAAAGAAGTGGCATGATAAGCGAATCACGCCAAAGCAGTTTAACGAAGGGGACAAAGTACTTCTCTACAACACAAGAATGAGGTTCTTTCCGGGAAAGTAGAGATCTCGTTGGTCGGGGCCGTTCATCATCAAGAAGATATTCGCATGGGGTGCGTTTGAGCTGGAAAATCCAAAAGATAACTCAAGCTTCAGGGTGAACGGAAACCGAATCAAGCCGTATCTCGAGAACGCCGAAGTCGCCAGGGTAGATCCAATATACTTTGACGACCCGTGATTGAACCTGAGGTAACTGGGTCGGGCCGTCGACCGTAAATTACAAGCGCTGCTTGGGAGGCAACCCAACGTAGTAAATTCAAATTATTTTATTTATAAGCTTTTATTTTATGTTTTAAATTTTTGAGAGAGGTGAGATGAGTGGGTATTTAATGAAAACTAAGCATGTGCAGGCACAGAGGAAGCAGACAAAGCAAACGAAAAGGAACAGAAAGGAGAAAGAGAGAAAAGTTACCCCTTCTACCCACGGTGTGCGTATTTTGCGCACAAGTTGTGCGTATTTTAAGCACACCGATGCAAAAAAAAAAAAATTTGAAAAATATTTTGCTGCTGTCTGCGTATTTTACGCAGGTTTCTGCGTATTATACGCAGCCAGCAATGAAAGTTTGATTTTTGAAAAAATCAATATTTTGAAAAATTATTTTAGCTGCTGTCTGCGTATTTTAAGCAGCTTTCTGCGTATTATACGCAGCCAACAGTGTAAACTGTATTTTTCATGATTCTTTTGAATGTTTTTTTTTTGCATTTTTACCTGCTGTCTGCGTATTTTACGCAGCTGTCTGCGTATTATACGCAGCCAGTAGATACAACTGCATTTTTTTAGTTTTTGATCACCCCAGTACCTCTGTGTGCGTAAAAAATGCACAATATACGTATTATGCGCACAAATAATCAGTTTTTGACCATTTTTAGACAGGGGCATTTTGGTCATTTTGGCACTTAGGGTTTATATGGAGAGGGGGCCGGCCATAGAAGCCATTTTTGGCCTTCAAGCTTTCTCTCTGTACCTCCATTCCTCTCTAGCTCAAACACACCAATTTTTCAAAAGTGGCCAGAATAAAAAATCGAAGGCATATTTGGAATCCCCTCGTCACAAGGAGCACGGAAACTAGTCTCGGTTTTCAGAGATTTGAATTGAGCTAGTGTGGGGGTTGAAGGAAAGAAAAGGGTGTTCTTGAGGTAAATCTCAGATTCGTAGGGTTTGAAGCAAAACTTGAAAAATTCAAATAAGGAAAGGTTGAAGAGGAGGGAGAAAGCTACGTGTGGGTGTGCCCGAATTTTCATTCCGGCAAAGTCGAATTTTCCGGCGACTTTCCGGCGACTTTTCCGGCGATAACCTTGCCGGATTCTGCACTTCACCCCCTTCGTGGGAAGGTCCAAATTTCATTCCATCTCTTTATTTTTCCGTTTTAAGCACGACCCGTAGCCGGGTCATTATTTCAGCAATTTTTCTCGGTTACGTGCCGTGCGGACCTCTGGTAGTTCTTAGGGGGCTTATTTGCTGAGACGCACATCACGCGTATGTATTGTAGATTTCTGTTTCTGCTCGTTTTTTCATATTTTTCATGGATTTGGTTAAACCTGTCGTAGACCCGGACCGTAGACACGAGCCAGTTGATATCCCTGCAAAAGACCTTCGGCCGCATTATTATGACAGTTACCGTTTTGTGAACTGTGCGGCCCATACCTATTATCTGACGGGTAAGAAGTCGAACTATAGGTTGGCTAAGGATATGATGCCTTTTCAGATGGTGAATTATGCCAGTCGAGCAGACATTTTTGGCACATCACTGACTGGATTTGAGGGTGCGTCGAGTTCCAAATTGACTAGGGAGTTCTTTTGCAACCTGTTAAATGCTGGTGATGCCGAAAACATTGACATACGATGGGTCTATTGCCGTCGCGACTACATTCTGCTGACCCCCGAGTCAATTAGGCAGGCTTACGGGATTTCACCATCCCAAGAGCCGTGTGCATACCAGTTGGCTATCAACAACCCTCTGTCGGACGAGGAAATTCTGAGGGTATTGAATGGTGGGGCCGCGGGGGCCCACTTTGAGGGGGAAGAAGATGGACACCTAGGGCTTAAGCTGCATTCTAGATATCTGTGCAAACCCGCGAGATGGTGGGCCGAGTGGGTGGTGAACCGCATTGTGGGGATCTAGCACTTTACTCTTCTCGAGAATGAGTCTACCCTTATCGTGTACTGTCTTATGATGAGGAGGAGGATTGATATCGCCCATCTTACTTGGGCTTACATTCAGTAGCGAAACGTCTCCGCGAGCTGGAAGGGACTCGGGTATAGCAACCTGATTATCCAACTGGCTCGTATCTACCAGATTCCCATCGCGGAGAGAGAGGGTGACTGGCTGCCCCCTATACTTAAGTCCTATAGGAAGATTAGAGGGGGAGGTCCGGGACCGAATGACCCAGTCATTGACCTTGATGCTGACCCTATGGAGGAGGATGAGCATGCCCTTGCCCCTGCCCCTAGGAGGAGATCGACCCAGGATAGACCTACTCGGGGGACGGGAGCGTCTAGACTTAGGCGGTTCTCAGTCCACCCATGACCACGGGGAGTCGAGCCAGAGAGCCGGGCCGAGTCAGCGAGCCAGACCTAGCACGAGAGGTGCGACCGGTCCACCGCCGCTGTCGGTCATGAACCGTAGGTTGGCCCGAGTTGAGGAGGGAGTTGAGGGATGTCGGGCTGGCCAGGAGTCCCTTGGTGAGAAGATGCTTAAGAAATTAGGAAAAATTTTGCGATAACTAAAGCACACCAACAGGACCCAAAAGAAGATGGCCAAAGACCATGGCGACGCTATTACTGCCATCTGAGAGGAGCAGCGAGAGGCGGCCCGCCATGCGGTCCGAGAGGTGCCCCTGCCCATTATTTTCCCTCCCTCTTATTCTAGTGACTACACTACCAGCTGGTCGGACGAGGCGAGCTCGAGTGAGTTTGCCACAGATCCGGATCCCCTGCCACCTAGCAGTCGGTCAGGATCCCGGACACAGTCCCGACAGTCATCGAGCTCACGGTCACGCCAGTCGTCGAGCTCACACCCACGACAGTTTAGTAGTGCCAGATTCCGGAAGACCAGCAGCTCACCCAGTAGCATGTCCGGTTCATCCGAGACCGGGTCAGACCCGCCGTATAGTCCAGACGAGTCAGTGCCATGAGGGCATGCCACCTCTTAGTGTGGGGGCGGGGAGTCGTGTATGCATTAACCCGGTCTGCACGTTTTTTCATATTTAGTTGCAGTTTTTATTTTATTTTTTGAGTCTGCATATTTTCGTTCTTTGAGTCAACCCACCACAAACATTCTGGCCTTGCATTGTGTATATCTAAAAAAAGAAAAAAAAATTGAAAACTTTCAGAAAATCCTAAAAATTAAAAATGCAGAAAATTTTGAGAAAGGGCAATCGAGATAACAGAAACTGGGAAGAAATCAAGGTTAAATCCTTTGACGGAAAAGAAAACTTGCACCGAGGTATAGTAGATAGGTGAGAGCCAGAGACCCTTGGAAAACGCAAGTAGTTATCACCTGAGCTAAGGATCCGACTAGTTGCCACACCGCCGTCATCTAGGTAGTCGACAACCCACCCACGGGCGCCGTCACGATCATCGCATCTTTCGGTGAAGTGACTGGCTATCAAGGGACCTCACGTCCTGTTTCTTACCCCTAGGTCCAACTAGTAAACCCGTTTGAAGCCACTTACCCCTTTCATTCATAGCCACTGTAGCCTAGGAAGCCTTCTTTGAGACCTTCATCAGTTGTTAGTTGGCTATTCTACGCGTTATGACAGAGGGAGTGTGTTAGGGAGGGTTTTAGATGGGAGAGCTTCATGGTATATCAGTTTTGGACAATTTTGACATTGACATGTTTTTTGAGGGAAGGACAGGGTGAGTTAGTGGCGAATGCATTAATTTGCGGAAGTGGATCACTGCATTACATAGTGACCACAGGAGGAGTTAGTCGCGTGCGAGACATCTTTCCGCACAAAATGGGGTCCGGGGGTTGTGAGGGTAATTGGTGGTTGTGCCGTTTTTCTACATCTTTGGTGATGAGGAGGTTCGGTGGGACTGCACAGTATCATTCCGACTAGAGGATCAGCGCTTCAGGATTAGTCTTGGGGTACTTCGCATGAGGACATCTTTCATACCCCACGACGACAGTTTATTTTTACTCACTCAGTTTTAGTCCATTTATTTATTTATTTTTATTCGTGTATTCATGTGTATATAGCGTCTTATTGTTAAAAAAAAAAGAAAAAAGAAAGAAAAAAAAAACAGAAAAAATATATATAAAAAAAGAGAGAAAAAAAAAAGAAAAAGAAAAAAAAAGAAATGTTCTAGTTTTGCAGTTTTTTTAGTTATTTAAATTATTGAGTAAAAAAGCTGAATGAGTAACACGATTTTCGAGACATTTACACCACTTCACATTTGTGGTTGCGAGAACGGCGAAGACACACCGGGGGACATGGAGATTGAGATGGCAGGAACTTAGTTGTTTCGGGCAGTTTTTCGGGAACTAGGTGAGGGGTGTGTGTTTGGGGAAATTGTGAGAATGTCATAACGAGTAGGATCGTGCCGTGCCTATACACACACGCATATATATATATATATATATATATATATATATATATATATATATATATATATATATATATATATATATATATATATATATATATCCTACCTGTTAGACTTAGAACCTTGATTCGGAAATAGCTCGGATGGTAGGTTAACAAGGGATTCACTCAGGTTGATAGAAAAAGTAACAGTACTCGGGTCCAGTGCTTAAATCCACCAAAGAAATCTGTTCAGACTTACCGATCGCTTGCAGGGAAGTATTTTCTGGAAAAAGGTAAAGTCTTGAGGACACTCGGCTATGTTTTGGAGATTTCCCAATCTCACCAAAAAAACAACTTGTTTTAAGTACTTTTTGAGTCGTTGTGTATTGAGTCTGTGTATATTCTGTCTGAGTCGGTCTTTCTATCGAGTCGTCTGGTTATACAGTTCGGGTTGAAAGAGTATGCAATTGCAAGGAGTATGCAAGGGTAGCGTATGCACGACACGGCCGGTTTTGCAAAGACATGGTTGTATGGAATCAAAGGTAGTATGTAAGGGGATTGCTCGGGACGAGCAATATTTAGTGTGGGGGTATTTGATAATCCCCAAATAGGGGTTATCTTATAGCTCGGTTTGTGTGCTTTTGTGCCGAAAAATCATGTTTTAGCCAATTTTCACCCTCGGAAAACCTCGGTTTTAGGAACGAGACAGTTATTTGCTTTTTATAAATTTTCATTTTCCGTACTTTTATTGGATATGATCGCGGGTGTGTTCGTGTTGTCTATGCAGGAACAGGGCTCGGGAATGCAGCAGGAATTGATCGAGAATGCATCAGGAGGCAAAAGAGGCAGAAAAGAGCACCCTGCCTTCCTGGCTGCGTATTTTACGCAGGCAGGTTGCGTATTATACGCAGACAGCAAGGCTAGGGGAGGGTTTTGGTCAGTTTTCTCCCCTGTCTGCGTATTATACGCAGCATCTTGCGTATTATACGCAGCCAGGGGGAGAAAATACGCAGGAAGATGAAGAAACAAGGCACAAAGTGGGTCCCTGGCTGCGTATTTTACACAGGGGCTGCGTATAATACGCAGACAGCAGCAGAAAGTGAAGAAAACAGAACAGGAGAAGATCCTGGCTGCGTATTTTACGCAGCAGGCTGCGTATAATACGCAGACATCACAAAATTGAGGCGGTTCCAGGCAGTGGCAGTTTCGTTAATAAAGGCAAATTCCATAATCTTCTCCAGCACTATATAAAGACTCGTCCAGACTCGTTTTGAAGACACAATTCATCCAAGGAGAAGTCTGAGCATCCCCAGAGAGCACAGAAGCACTCATCCAGATCCGAAGACTTAGTTTGATCTTATTCTCTCTCTTAATTTCAGAAACTTTGTTAATTCGTTATGTCGTTTAGTAGCTAAACCTTTTACCTAGGTTTTCGGTGAACCTAGGGTTTCGTTTTCAGACATTGTTCTGCAGTTTGAGTATGAATTCATGATTACGTTATCTTAATTCAGCAGTATTATCAGTTATCCTGTCTTTGATTATATCTATTTATGCATGATCGGAGTCGAGAACCAGAATTGCTACAGACCCGAGCCTGTAGGTGAAAACGTCAGGTTAGGGTTAGGAAGAAAAGACAAAATTTAGTACCTTACCCTAATGGACCGACGAGAGAAAGGGAGATAGGGCTAGCCAAAACGTATAGACCAACTGTTGGAGAATTCGACCCGGACCCTCAGGACAGGTTAGAAACCCTAGCAGACTTAGAACGAGACTGCAGACTTAGGCAGCTTAACAGGAACCCGAAAGTCTGCAGGATTGTGACAGCGTGTGGAATCTGAAAGGTTACTGCACAATCGGTACATGGTACGGGTAATTAAACTGCTGGGTGTTTTCATATCAAAATGAAGAGCATAATGTAGGGTTTTGATTCATGGATCGCGCAAACGGAAGCATAATCAAACAAACAACCATGCAAAACCCTCCAAGGATCACAAGTCTAGATGCATAACGATAGTGAAGGTAAGAAATCATAAACACACCTTTGGGTTCTCCTTGATGACTTAAAACGCGAATAGTGTCACGTTCTCTATAGTTGATCCACGCCTAGAGTTGATCCTAGATCTCCAATCTCCTTGGTGCTAGCCCGGAATGAGAGGAGGGTGAAGGAATCACGCAAAACGAGACAAAATAAGGGGCTCGGCCCTCTTTTGGCGTCGGGGACGAGGAGCGGCGGCAAGGGTGGCGTCGGCCTCCTTGTTGCTTGCTCTCTCTCT
The DNA here is from genome assembly GCA_023055425.1 of Linanthus parryae. Lineage (NCBI taxonomy): Eukaryota > Viridiplantae > Streptophyta > Magnoliopsida > Ericales > Polemoniaceae > Linanthus > Linanthus parryae. Next base: position 119,779,707 of record JALGPY010000001.1, read on the forward strand.
CCTTTGTTCTCTCCCACTCTTGTTATGTTCTCTTTTGAACATAAGTTATATGGAAGGAAGGAAGGAGGGTCCTTTATATAGTCCAACAACTCCTTGTTAACTACCTAAAGGACTTATTCTAGTCCAACTAGAATACAATTTAGTCCCTTCCTTGCAAATTAGTCCCTACTAAGTTTGCAAGGGTTTGCAAAGTGATCCTTATAATTAATTAATCCAATTAATTAATTCCCAAATCTAGTACAACTCTATATAGCGTGTGACCCCATAGGTTCTATCTAGTTGGTAGCAACTCTTTGCTAATATGGAGCGGTTTCTAGCAAAACATCCATTCTAGCCAACTAATAGAATAGTCATCTAGACAACCTTGTACAAGTAATTGTCTCATCCCTTTGCCTCCATATCCGGATTGGACACGAGACATACAAGTCACACTCGTATATCCAATCCCTAGTTTCTCGATCCATGGAATAGCCTTATTCGTGCAAATAACATCAATATCCTATATTGATTTATTTGAGTCTGGCCAGACATTCTATAAGCACTATCCTTCGAGTGGCCTAGGATATTTGCTCCCGTTATGTGGGAGGGGCAAATCCTCTCTACGTCCACTACGATCTCTAAGCTTGCTTCTCATTGTATCCAGTACACGCCTTTATAACTACCCAGTTACGGTGTAGCGTTTAACGCTACCAAGATCACAATGATCCACAACTAGAATATCTAGTGACTTCAAGTCTAAGGATGACAATACCATTGTACCCGAGAAGCACTTGTGACTCAACATAACATGTATGTAGCCTTGTCGGTGATGGGTCAATCCAGTGCAACATTCCGTAATGCACACCTATGTGTTGGATCGTGATATCTCCATATCAATCCAACCCCATACTAGTCTATAGATGATTTTCCCATTTAATCATTATACTTGACTAGGGATATTTAAGATAAACAACACGATTGTAAATCTAAGGACTTCATTATATTAAATATCCAATAAATAATAAATGAATTTTCTAGCCAAATACAAATTCATACTAAACTAGATTGCCTCTAGGGCATCTATTCCAACAGTCTCCCACTTGCACTAGAGCCAATCTGGCGCATCTCGTATGCCCATACTCCTAGTGTGCCTTTCATGCTTCCACTGCGTGAGAGGCTTCGTAAGTGGGTCTGACAGATTATCATCTGTAGGAATCTTGCATATCCGAACGTCTCCTCTATCGATAATATCTCGAATCAGATGAAACTTCCTGAGCACGTGCTTGGACTTCTGGTGCGATCTGGGTTCCTTTGATTGCGCGATCGCCCCAGTGTTGTCACAGAACAACTCCACTGGATCCGCAATGCTAGGGACCACACCAAGTTCAGAAACAAACTTTCTGATCCAAACAGCTTCCTTTGCTGCGCCATTTGCAGCAATGTACTCAGCCTCTGTTGTAGAATCAGCTACCGTCTCTTGCTTGGAACTCTTCCAGCTCACCGCTGCTCCATTCAGGCAAAACACATATCCCGACTGTGATCTAAAGTCATCTCTATCGGTTTGGAAGCTTGCATCAGTGTAACCCCTTACACGCAACTCTTCCTCACCGCCAAACATCAAGAAAGCATCCTTAGTTCTTCTCAAGTACTTTAGGATGTTCTTGACAGCAATCCAGTGACTCTCACCCGGATTGGATTGGTATCTGCTTGTCATACTCAAGGCATATGACACATCTGGTCTAGTACATAACATGGCGTACATGATAGATCCTATGGCCGAGGCATAGGGAATCCTACTCATGCGTTCCTTCTCAATCTCATTGGAAGGACAACCACTCTTCGAAAGAGTGATTCCATGTGACATGGGCAAGAATACCTTCTTGGAATCTTGCATGTTGAACCGTTTCAACACCTTGTCAATATATGTACTTTGACTTAGGCCTAGCAACCTCTTAGATCTATCTCTATAGATCTTTATACCGAGTATATAGGCTGCTTCCCCTAAGTCCTTCATTGAGAAACACTTTCCTAGCCAATCTTTCACAGATTGCAGCATGGGAATGTCGTTTCCAATGAGTAGTATGTCATCCACATACAAGACCAGAAAAGCTACAGAGCTCCCACTAACCTTCTTGTAGACACAAGACTCATCTTCGTTTCTGATGAAGCCAAACTCTTTGACCACTTCATCAAAACGTCGATTCCAACTCCTAGAAGCTTGCTTCAATCCATAAATGGATCGTTGCAGCTTACAGACTTTGTTGGCTTGCTTTGGATCCTCAAAACCCTCCGGCTGTATCATATACACGTCCTCGAGGAGATTCCCATAAAGGAATGCTGTTTTGACATCCATCTGCCAAATCTCATAGTCGTAGTATGCTGCAATTGCAAGTAGGATTCGGATGGATTTGGTCATAGCGACTGGTGAAAAGGTTTCATCATAGTCAATACCATGAATCTGTCTGAATCCTTTAGCCACCAATCGGCCCTTATAGGTAATCACATTACCATCCATGTCGATCTTCTTCTTGAAGACCCACTTGCACCCTATGGGCCGCGCCCCATCAGGTGGTTCCACCAAAGTCCATACTTTGTTGGTATACATGGATTCCATCTCGGATCTCATGGCTTCAAGCCACTTCTGCGAGTCTGGGCCATTCATGGCCTCCTCATAGGTAGTAGGCTCATCATCTATGAGCATCGTGTCACCGGAATCAGTTACGAGAAGTCCGTACCTCTCGGGTTCCTGGCGCACTCTACTAGATCTACGAAGCCCTTGTGTTACCTGAACAGGTGGATCCACAACTGCTTGTGATTCCTGTTCATGTTCCATAATCGGTTCAGTGATTTGTGGTTCTTGAACTTCTTCAAGTTCTACATTCCTCCCACTTGCTTCTTTAGAGACAAACTCTCTTTCTAGAAACACGCCGGTCCGAGCAACAAACACATTGTTCTCGGTTGGATTGTAGAAGTAGTATCCCTTAGTTTCCTTAGGGTACCCCACAAATTTACACTTATCCGATTTAGGCCCTAGCTTGTCTGATTGTAAACGTTTTACATAGACATCGCAGCCCCAAATCCTCATGAACGACAGTGTGGGACGCCTCCCACTCCACATCTCATATGGTGTCTTCATGACTCATTTAGATGGAACACGGTTAATGGTGAAAGCTGCACTTAATAGAGCGTAGCCCCAAAATGATAATGGAAGATCGGTTTGACACATCATAGACCGAACCATATCCAATAGGGTTCGATTCCTCCTCTCGGACACGCCATTCCATTGTGGCGTTCCGGGTGGAGTGAGTTGGGACACGATCCCACACTCTCTAAGATAATCGTCAAACTCTTGGCTCAAGTATTCTCCTCCACGATCCGATCGTAGAGCCTTGATACTTTTGCCAAGTTGCTTCTCTACTTCATTCTTGAATTCTTTGAACACTTCAAAGGATTCGGATTTTGCCCTCATAAGGTACACAAATCCGTATCTACTGTAATCATCAGTAAATGTAATGAAGTAGACATAACCACCCCTGGCAGGCGTGGAAAATGGCCCACACACATCGGTATGTATGAGCGCCAATTGCTCACTAGTCCTCTCACCTTTCTTATTGAAAGGGGACTTTGTCATTTTTCCCAATAAACAAGCCTCACATGTCTCATATGATTCAAAATCAAATGAGTCTAGTAATCCATCCTTATGGAGTCTAGATACACGTTTCTCATTTATGTGGCCTAAACGACAATGCCATAAATAAGCAGGATTTAAATCATTTATTTTAATCCGCTTGGTATTAATGTTGTAGACAGGATTGCTTAGATCAAGGACATAAAGTCCATTAAATAATTGCGCACTAAAATAGTGAATATTATTCAAATAAAAGGAACAACAATTGTTCTTTATTGAAATAATAAAACCTTCCTTGTCCAAACAAGAAATAGAAATAATGTTTCTGCTCATAGCAGGCACAAAATAGCAATTATTTAATTCTAAAACTAATCCTGAAGGCAGAGATAGCTCGCACACGCCTATGGCCAACGCAACAACCTTTGCTCCATTCCCAACGCGTAGATCTACCTCCCCTTTAGCCAATCTTTTACTTCTCTTTAGATCCTGCATATTTCGACAAATATGAGATCCACATCCAGTATCTAATACCCATGATGTAGAGACAGTTAGATTGACATCTACAACAAAAATACCTGGTGGTGGTGGAATCACTATTCCAAGCCTCTTGTCCTCCAGATATTTTGGGCAGTTCCTCCTCCAGTGTCCAGGTTGACTACAGTAGTGACATTCACCCTTAGTCACGACCTTGGCAATGCCACCAACAGGCTTAAGGGCTTGTTCCTTGGACTTGGCAACTGACTTGCCTTTGCCCTTGGAGGAAGATGCAAACTTTTTGCCCTTTCCTTTATGCACCATCATAATGGCCTTGCCCTTACCCTTGTTGATGCTCTGTTCAGCCGTCCTCAACATGTTGAGCAAATCTGGCAGTGGTTTAACGATCTCGTTCATGTTATAGTTCATAATGAACTGTCCATAACTCTCGGGCAACGATTGCAACACGAGATCGGTTGCCAACTCTTGGCCGACCGGGAACCCAAGCCGGGCGAGATTCTCCAAGTACCCGATCATTCGGAGTACATGGGGTCCCACCGGGTTCCCTTCTGCCAGATGACATTTGAACAGTGCCTTTGAGACCTCATACCTCTCTACCCTCGCCTGCTCTTGGAAGAGCTGCTTTAGATGTTCGATCATATCGACAGCATTCATGTTCTCATGTTGCTTCTGAAGCTCAGAGGTCATGGTGCAAAGCATTAGGCAGGCCGCATCATTAGCGTCATCAACACGCTTTTGATACGCCTTTAAGGCAGCAGGTGTCTGATTCTCTGGACCTTCTGGAACATGCTCCTCTATTGCGTACATTTTCTTCTCTTGTTTGAGAACAATTCTCAAGTTTCTGTACCAATCAAGAAAGTTGGTTCCAGAGAGCTTGTTCTTCTCAAGGACAGATCGTAGGGAATGTTGTGAACTCGATGAGTTGTTTGCCATTTGGAATTCTACAAAAAGGAAAATACGCAAGTTTTAGTATTTGTGAATTTTTGACTATATTTAATAATGGCTAGTTTATTAAATATAGCTCCCACTATTTTTCTACGGATTAATAACCCTCAAGATATTAATGCGGAAAATATCATTATATTTTCTAGTGGGCCAAGATCCATCTTTTTCATCTCCTTATGAGCTTGCTTTGGCAAGTCACCCATAATTCGACTACTTCTTAGGTAGGAACAATTTCCAATTGCATCCCATATGCAACTCTTGGTTCAATCGGGCAAATAACTCCTTATTTATCCATCCTTATGGATAATCCCAATTGATTGCCTCTAGGTTTCTTAATCAAATTAATAGCCTAGTTGTGTTCAACCTCTTATCTAAACAATTGCACATTGTTACGTGCCATCGCATTTCATCATTATGAACCAAGTCGCCATGCTTTGGCACGCACGAACTTGATAAATAATAATGATAATGAGTGTTTAAATAACGAGAAGGCAAGAACACAATATTTAAAATTTGAGGGATTTTTCAATTTTAATTATTTTGTTGATCAATATCAACTAATCTATCTATTTGAGTTTGGGCACAACTCCAAATAATAGATCCGGGTTGTCTAACTATCTTATTATCCTAATTGCATGCATCATCCATACACCAACCACACAAATAATAAGACAATAAATAAACAACCACAAAACAAAAATTAAACGTGATGTGGATATGGCCTTTTCTAGACTAAGATAATTCCAAGCCAATGGAATTATCTATGAACCCTAAAAGCAAACACATCTCCATGCGTCTTGATCTTTTGGTTCATCCTTCATAGTCATGTGGAATGCTCCATGCTCCATGCTCCATCTTTTGTGGCTTCTTTGGCTTTGGGCTTCTTTTCTCCAATCTTGGCTAACAATCTACTTTATCTAGCACTAGCTAATATCTATACTAAATAAAATAAATCTAACAAGTTGAGAAAAAAATGGCACGCAGGCCATAAAACCCTAATTAATTATTATAATTAATTGATCAGCTCGCAGGCCGTAAAACCAAACCACAAAATTAAACATCCACATCAAACCACATCCTAAGGCCATATCCAATCACCATGCTATTTGCACATAAACAGTTAAAATCCAATTTTAACGCGCTTGGTCAATTTTAATTGATTTTAGGATTTCTAGGGTTAAAACGGTCCATGGGCCCAACAATGCAATTGCCCGGGCCCAAACAAAGTGAACCATGAGGCCCTAGGGCCGGCCCGGCCCAAAACCCGCAAGCTAGGCCCGCGGGTTAGGGCCGCCCGGCCCCTTAGGGCGCCAATCTTGGGCGGCAAGCAAGGGGGCGGTCCCCTAGGGGGCCGAACCTCCTTGTGGAGGTTGTTTCCAAAACAATCTCCTTGCTTGGAGCCCAAGTTTGGTTGTTTCCTTGTTTTGGGAGAACTCCTTCTTCCCCAAGGATGCCCAAACCCTAGATCTAAGATCCTAAAATTTCTCAAACTCACCAATTCATGCATCCAATGCAATAATTGGGTCTTGTTATGATTAATTCTTTGACAAATTGCATCCCATGCTTGATTTGTCTTGTTTTACGCGATAAACAACAATTTAAGGTGTAAAACAACAAGAATGTAACACATAAACTACGTATATGCTCTATGACCTGTGGCTCTGATACCACTGTTGGGTTCTGATTCATGGATCGCGCAAACGGAAGCATAATCAAACAAACAACCATGCAAAACCCTCCAAGGATCACAAGTCTAGATGCATAACGATAGTGAAGGTAAGAAATCATAAACACACCTTTGGGTTCTCCTTGATGACTTCAAACGCGAATAGTGTCACGTTCTCTATAGTTGATCCACGCCTAGAGTTGATCCTAGATCTCCAATCTCCTTGGTGCTAGCCCGGAATGAGAGGAGGGTGAAGGAATCACGCAAAACGAGACAAAAGAAGGGGCTCGGCCCTCTTTTGGCGTCGGGGACGAGGGGCGGCGGCAAGGGTGGCGTCGGCCTCCTTGTTGCTTGCTCTCTCTCTCCTTTGTTCTCTCCCACTCTTGTTATGTTCTCTTTTGAACATAAGTTATATGGAAGGAAGGAAGGAGGGTCCTTTATATAGTCCAACAACTCCTTGTTAACTACCTAAAGGACTTATTCTAGTCCAACTAGAATACAATTTAGTCCCTTCCTTGCAAATTAGTCCCTACTAAGTTTGCAAGGGTTTGCAAAGTGATCCTTCTAATTAATTAATCCAATTAATTAATTCCCAAATCTAGTACAACTCTATATAGCGTGTGACCCCATAGGTTCTATCTAGTTGGTAGCAACTCTTTGCTAATATGGAGCGGTTTCTAGCAAAACATCCATTCTAGCCAACTAATAGAATAGTCATCTAGACAACCTTGTACAAGTAATTGTCTCATCCCTTTGCCTCCATATCCGGATTGGACACGAGACATACAAGTCACACTCGTATATCCAATCCCTAGTTTCTCGATCCATGGAATAGCCTTATTCGTGCAAATAACATCAATATCCTATATTGATTTATTTGAGTCTGGCCAGACATTCTATAAGCACTATCCTTCGAGTGGCCTAGGATATTTGCTCCCGTTATGTGGGAGGGGCAAATCCTCTCTACGTCCACTACGATCTCTAAGCTTGCTTCTCATTGTATCCAGTACATGCCTTTATAACTACCCAGTTACGGTGTAGCATTTAACGCTACCAAGATCACAATGATCCACAACTAGAATATCTAGTGACTTCAAGTCTAAGGATGACAATACAATTGTACCCGAGAAGCACTTGTGACTCAACATAACATGTATGTAGCCTTCTCGGTGATGGGTCAATCCAGTGCAACATTCCGTAATGCACACCTATGTGTTGGATCGTGATATCTCCATATCAATCCAACCCCATACTAGTCTATAGATGATTGTCCCATTTAATCATTATACTTGACTAGGGATATTTAAGATAAACAACACGATTGTAAATCTAAGGACTTCATTATATTAAATATCCAATAAATAATAAATGAATTTTCTAGCCAAATACAAATTCATACTAAACTAGATTGCCTCTAGGGCATCTATTCCAACACATAACTCTAAAGAAACCCTAGGGGATCCTGGGACCTAGTATTCCAAACCTTAGATTTACAAACTTTCAAGATTTTCAGAAAAACGTCACAAAAAATATTTACATTTTATTTGTTTATTTTTAGTTTATAGTCAATCACAATCCTAATCTACTCCTCCTTTTACACTTTGCAAGTTAAAACTGATTTCTCGAATAACTCAAAATAGTCCTCGTGGGAACGATCACCTGAGTATAAATACACCCGATATTACTAGATTCGTATACTTGCGAACATCACGTTAGTTTGTGCGTCAGTTATTGATGTCCTCAATAGCAAAAGTTACCATAGTAAGCTACTTCCTGCATGCATCGACCTTCAAGTGACTGCTTGAATTGCCCTTTGTAACTATGTCGGAGATTCCACACCCCAAAATACATCTTTCAAGGCATTTATGTTTCTAACCCTCTTCTTTTACAAGCAAGCCTCAAGCAACCAAACAATTAGTGAAACATAAATAGAGCACAAGAGCTTCGACGAACCTATACAACAACTTTAAGTGACCACTGCGAACAAAAGGAACATGCTTCTTATACTTCTCAGCTAGACTTTCCAAGCCCCAATGACAGGGTGTTCTAGAACCGAAAGTAATCGCACAAACTTCACAGAAGTTGCTTCACACAGGTCTATACATAAAAAAATGTAAGTGTCCTCAAAATCTCTCTTGTCATATACTACAACCATAGATGAGCCATGATTTTATTACACCGTTGAACCCTGCCTTCGCATGGCAGACCAAGATCAAGCGATTCTCACTTTCCTCAATGCGATTCTCTCTCAGAAGGTCCTCACTCACGTTATTGGTCTTCCTGATTCAAGGTTAGTCTTGTTAGAGCTTGAGCGGAGGTATGCTTCTTTGACTCGCTCAATCATCTTGCAGTTAAAACCAATTCGCAAACTACCAAGAAACAAGGGTATTATATTGATGTGTGTATGGAAAAATTGAAAGGTCTTAAGAAACAATTAGCTGCAGCTGGGTCAATTATTGGTGATGAGGATATATTCCTCTTTAATTTGAATGGTGTACCTCCAGAGTTTAATCCTTTTCGTTCGTCGATTAGAATCAAAAGACAACCTCTTCCTCTTGAGGAACTGTGTGTCCTTCTAAAGGGTGACAAACATATGCTCGAGTCTCAAACCATTTTTGATGAATATTCTGTCAACCCTACTACTTCTTCTGCTCTTACCAAATCTTCCTCTTCTCAAACTCAAAACCCTAGTGCTAATTTTAGCACCATGAGGGGTCACCACAAAGGTGCACCTCGTGGTCGTGGCAATAACTCTGGTTCTTATAGGGTTTGTTTTTCTAATTCTAGAGGAAGATTTAATGGTTGCAATCATGGTGGTGGTGAGAGAAATGGTGTAACAGAGGTTGAAACTCCTGTTATTCTTCTAGTACTGCTCTGTTTACCTGTCAAATTTGTGGTAATGGCTACCACTCTGATTGCTGGCATCATATGGATACTACTTTTCAAGGAAATAAACCTTCTCAAAGTCTCACTTCTATGTCTGTTGTGTCTCAACCCTATATGCATAATCCTACTTCTACCTGGCTTAATGATATTGGAGCAACAAATCATATGACTTGTGAGTTGGGTAATTTATCCTTGGCTGAAACGTATTCTGATTGTAATCAAGTTGTTGTGGGAAATGGTCAATCTGTACCCATTAATCATTCTGGTGTTGCTCTGCTCACAACACCTTCACATGCTTGTACTCTGACTTATACATTACAGGTTCCTGCTGTTCACACAAATTTGTTGTTCAAGAAAATAAACAAGTAAATCTGCGACAAATTTAATTTATGTGAGTAATAAAGCGGGACTACAATCTCTGGTATGTATTTTCTTAAATAAGAAAATAATATCCTTTGATTCTTCTCTCCTTCTTTGATTGAGGGGATTGATCTTCTCCGATTTAGGCGGATCTGATGTTCTCCGATTTGAGCGGAGTTGGGTTGTTCTCCGATTTGAGCGGAGCTTTGATCACCGATGTAGGCGGATCTGATTTCTCCGGTTTGGGCGGAGTTGGGATCTCCGATGTAGGCGGAGGCGGCGATTCTAAGCAGCGATGGATTCCTTCGGGCCTTGAATGGCTTGTTCGTCAGAGCTCTGCTACTTCTGAATCTCCAAGTGTGTTTTTTTTCCTTGTGATGGCCCTCTATTTATAGAGGAAAATGAGAGATGATGTGTATTTTTTAATATTTATCTCTTAGTTTATTTTTTTTAAGAGATAATATTTAATAACAGAAATAATTACTATCTCTTAATATTTAATTAAAGAGCTAGCAACTTTCAGTTATTTACACAAAAGCCACCGTTTTTAATAGGGTGCTTTGCGTCAATTTTTCATTTGTAGCGTACCGCTCGACATGCGATAATTTAACACGTGGAAATTAAATTTGTAAAAATTTTCATGTCTACAAATGCCCCCTTCGAGACTGATTCGCCTTGTCTGTAGCAGCTTTTGTAGGCGGATTTGTCTCGAACTTTGTCAACCAATCTTGACTTCCTTCGGACTGGCTTGCGCATGTTGATCCATGTTATGACTTTTTTTTTTTTTTCTTTCTTTTTTTTCCTCAAACTCCATATGGGCTTAACTGGGTTGATCTTCTGCTGTGGATGAAACATTCCGAGCTAGCAATAATTTTTTTTGTTTGGGCTCTGGTTATAATTTACTAACCCACTAACCCAATTTGTAGGCTAGGTGAGTAGTCGGCCCAACTAATTTCAATTGCACTCCATGATCTTCACACAGTCCAAACGAGAGACGGAGGGGGAGTTGCCGCCATTATAGGACCTTGACCGGAAATTCGCCCTAATACAGTCCTGAGGAAATCGGATTCTTTGATTCTTCAGCCGATAGCTACTCAAATCATCTCATCGCAGCATGCTTTGAAGTAGATAAAGCATGGGCAAGTTTTCAACTTATCTCAAACACAATTTTTTCCTTCTATAAAAGGAAGCCTTCTAATCTAAACTAGAGCATCTCAATCTGAAGCAACGCCTCACCTACGCAGAGCCACCTTGACGGAGCGGTTGCCGGAGAAGAAGATAGCAGACTTTGACGATTGACGGAGCCGACGCGAGAGTTGCAGAACTAGTGGTACGATGTTCTCTCAACTATATGCATGCATCATTTTGTGAATTTGATGTAAACAAATGATCAGAAGGCATGCTTTCTATGCTCTGTTTTGAAAAGAGCAATGTAAAATGTCATTTGTATGCTCTGTTTTGAGTAGAGCCAAGTACTACACATGCTCTGTTTTGAGGGGAACGAAGAGCTATTCCTTGCTTTGAGAAGAACCAAGTAGTGAGGTCCCTTTTGATGACAAGATAGTGTTAGTGCTATGTTTTGTATCCATGACCCTACGATTCTCAGGTTCCATGTCTATGTGTGCTCTGTTTCAACCAAGCAAGTACTATGTGCTCTGTTTTGCGAAGAACATGTGTAGAGTACCCCCTTCTTGACAACAACATGGGAGAGCAATATAGAGTTTGTAGACCCTCACGTGCATATGCGTGAACAGAGTACTGCTTTATGTTTTGAGAACAATGAGTACCACACTCTCTGTAGTTGTTGTCGTGTTATTCTTTTTTTTTTTTTTTTTTTTTTTGTAAAATCAACCGAATAATCATGGATATACTCTGCAAGATTGAGGTCGCTTCTCTTTAGCTGTTATGAGATTATTCTCAAAGTAGAGCCAGCATAATCTTAGGAGTCATATCAGATAGAATTTGAGAATATCCGGAACAAAACATCGTAATCTCGTTTCAAAGTTGAATGTCGATTTTCCCGGGATTTACTTCAATTCCTTTATAAGGAAGTAACACACTACCGCAAAAGCCATCATCTCCTTGACTCCAATTCTCATTGAGATAGCACAGCTTTGCTTCCAGTCGAAGACACAAGCCGCTATCCATCTCCTACTTCTCAGAGTTAGCTCAGAAGAGAAGGCGAGATGCTCTTTTGGAGAAGGCGTGATGCAAAAATTTCCGATCGACTGAATAGGAGGCCAAAGAAGTTGTGTCACCATTTTTTGGGCGAGTCTTCATTCCTTCCTCTGTTCAGCTTCTTCTTATTTTTTTTTCTTTTTTTTTTCTTTTTTTTTGTTTGCTATTGTTGCAGGAGCAAAAACTGGACCTGACAGCGTAGCTAAGTTTTATTTGCCGCCCGATGACCCAAAAGAGCAGCAACAACATCATCAAGCAAGCAATGACGACCTCTCACGATGTGATCGATTTCAAATGGCGTAGTGCACTTGAATTTATGAAGATAAGGGCGAGTCCAATTACACAATGGACACTCACCCACTGCACACTCTGATCCCAACTCTTTTTCTGAGGCCTCAAAATATTCTCAGTGGCGAGACGCAATGACTGATGAATTTTTGAGTCTCACAAAGCAACAGACTTGGTCTTTGGTGCCTTTGCCACCAAACACAAACGTGGTTGGGAATAAATGGGTCTTTAAAACCAAGTTTAACCCTAACGGGACTATTTCTCGTTATAAAGCCCGATTAGTTGCAAAAGGGTTCCATCAAACCCATGGGCTTGACTACGACGAAACTTTTAGTCCCGTCGTCAAACATGCGACTGTCCGAACTATTTTGGCCTTGGCTGCCCATTTTTCATGGCCACTACAACAATTAGATGTTAAAAACGCGTTCTTACATGGTTTTTTACGTGAAACCGTTTATATGAAGCAACCCACCGGGTTTATTGATCCCAAATTCCCCAAACACGTTTGTTTGCTACACAAGTCGATATACAGTTTAAAACAAGCCCCTAGGGCTTGGTTTGAACGTTTTACCACTTATTTGTTGTCTTTGGGTTTCAATACTGCATTTTCCGATTCTTCTTTATTTATTAGACACGATCACAATCGTGTCACAATCTTATTACTATACGTGATGACATAATTGTGACTGGTAATGATACTCTCTACATCACAACTCTTGTTTCTCTTCTTCACAAAGAGTTTCAAATGACAAACCTTGGGCCTTTGACATATATCTTAGGCTTGCAAATTAGCCGCAACAAAACTGGTATTTCTATTACTCAAGAAAAGTATACAACTGATCTTCTTGCTAAGTTTAATATGTCTACTTCTAAACCTTGCTCTACTCCTTTAGCATCTGGCATCAAATATCATATTAGTCAAGGTGTTCCTCTTAAGGAACCTACTGTTTACCGCCAACTTTTAGGCGGCTTACAATATTTAACCTTCACACGCCCCGATATTGCTTTCGCGGTAAATCACTTGTGCCAATTTATGCACAACCCAACTGATGTTCATTTAACCGGTGCTAAACGCATCCTACGCTATTTAAATGGTACTAAGTCACATGGTCTTTTTTATACTGCTGGTTCTTTTCCACTTAACATTTACTCCGATGCCGATTGGGCTGGTAACCCAACGGATCGGAGAAGTACAACTGGCCTCTTAGTCCTACTTGGGCCCAACCCGGTACATTGGGCCTCCAAGAAACAGCCTACGGTGGCCCGTTCCTCTACTGAGGCTGAGTACCGGGCTTTAGCTACTGCTGCTGCCGAATTATCATGGTTCAAATTGTTATTTTTTGACTTGAAATTTCAAATTTCTTATACTCCTACTCTTTGGACCGATAGTCAATCTGCCTTAGCCCTCACTGCCAATCCCCTCTTTCACGCACGTACAAAACACATTGAGCTCGACTATCACTACGTGCGTGAAAAGGCTCTTAACAAAGAACTTAATGTTTCGTTTGTTTCCTCCACAGGAAAACTCGCTGATTTCTTCACCAAGTCATTACCAGCGCCTCAATTTCACGCTCTCAAGTCTAAAATAATGCCGCTTTCACCGCCATTAATTTACGAGGGGGTAATAACAGCATCTTAATATTGGGCTTATAAATTTATGAAGATTGGGCTTGTAACAATTCACTTCGTATTTAATCTATTTGGGCCTCACTGTATTGATTCAGCCCACTATTATTGTAATAGTCCAGCCTACTTGTATTAGGGTTTTGTGAGCTGTTGTGAGCTGTCTTTCCTACCGTTGGATTGTCATCCAACGGTCATATTCTCGTCTGTTTATTTAACCACAGAATGTGGTTGTGTCGGTCAAAATGGGTTGAATACATTGTTTTGAGCCATTGCTCTGTGTTGTTTCATTTTCTCGTCTGTTTCATTTTCCAATCTAAACCTAATCTCTATCAGATAAGGGCGAGTCCAATTACACAATGGCCAGTGCGAAGCGAGTGCCATGATACTAGGAAGGCAGCAACAATGGAGGACATCAAGATAAATGAAGACATCGGATTAATTTGACGTCGTGCAGCGTCTATGAATTCCTTTTTTTTGGTTGTTGTTTCAGCTTGGCGGTCATCCAAAGTTCCATCCTTCAGAGAAGAGCAATGCTGAACCAAATGCAGAAGGTGTATTTGAGCTGACAGGGCTATTTTCGGTGGCTATGGCACAAGCTTGGCCAGTGGTGAAGACGGTGGTCGCGAAGTTAGGAAGTAGGAGCAGATGAACAAATGTCAATTTGATGTGAAGCAACTTTTATCTAAGTGATAAAGCTCTCATTCTGCTCCTTGCTTGATGCCGATATTAGCGATGACAACTGGAGATGAGGGACTTGAAGATACACTCAATGACTGAAAACATTATCATGGTGGATCTGAGGTAATCCAAGCGGTGGTGGCATCGAGGTAGCAGCCACAATGATGGTGAAGTAAACAAGGGAGGTAGAACTGTTGCGGTGAAGACGAGCTCGTACATGCACAATTCTTCTTGTTTCACTTGCAGGTTACTGGAACTTGACATGCAAGTTGGAGTAGTACTATATTAATGAAGAGGAATTTAGCTGATGAAGGCTACACTTGCAACATTTTTAGACGAGCTTGGCTAATGTTATGAGGACCACCAAAGGGGGCACAGCCGGCAATCGAGCAAACTTGGACTTACCTCCTCTATCATCATCATAATGTTCACGAAAAAGCTGAAAAGATCACACAGAGACATGACCATGTCTGCGAGACAATGACACTACATTCGAGCCATCCGGAGTGGCCACAACATGTGGGATCTCAGTGTAGAATGAACCCTGCGAGGACTGTTCACAAGAGGGAAAATTACTACCCGGTGTAGCCTTTGGAGTTTCTGAAGTTTTTCGAAGAAGCAAACGGTAGCCTTCTCTTTTGCAGGTGCAACTCAAGTTTCAGCAACCGCCAGATTCGACAACTACATGGACAATAATGGCGTTCTTGGCAATACTTGGTGGCGATGATGGCATTCTTGAATAAAGCAGCAACCCCTTCATTGAGATGGTGCCAAAGTTTCAAGTGAAACTCGAGACGACAGTAGCTATATTGAAGGCGGATGACGATCACGACTTTTACATGTTTGACGATGGTCGATGCTCCACTAGTGATGACCCACCAGCTCTCGTTAATGAAGGTCCAAAAGATTGATGTGTCAGCCACTGTGAAAAGATTTGAGATGCTACCACAACGACGAACCACAAGAAAAGCAAGCCATCAACTACACAGACGTTACTGACTTGGTTGCGATTTGATTCAAAATCAAGTCAAAACTTTACTGTGCTCCTCTGATCCATCTAGTGACTTACAAGGCTTGAAGCTAGCAGTACAACGATGCAAACCAAGCATTGATCAGTAGCAACTTCTTGTTTCATGAAAGAGAAGGCCACAAATTTCAATTTCCTTGTTCTTCTATGTACTTTGGGCTGCATGATTTAAGCAAAGCAATGATAACAACTTTTTTTTCACTACTTTACTTTCAACCCGATCCACCACCAACAAGACTTTCTTTCTTACAAGATGGAACCATGATTACGATTCGTCATTTCAAATTGTAAGAATGTCTTTATTGTGACCGACTATATCGAATATTAATTGGCACCCAAAACAGCCCCTGCAAATGCGGGGTGTTTTTGGTTGGTATGACTGAACTCAGAAAGATGTTCTAAGCTTCCTACGTACCCTAACAGGATCAAGCCAAGCGTAGTTCAATTTAGCCTTTGCAGTTTAGACTCGTGCAAGTTAGGAGTAACACAATTTAAGCTCTTGTGTCGAAGAGCGTTGAAGTAGTTTATAAGCTCATACTACGGGAGCATTTGAAGCAATTTCAACTCGTGCTAAAGGAGCGTTGAAGCAGTTTATGCTCGTGCTAGAGGAGCGTTGAAGCAGTTTAGGCTCGTGCTACAAGAGCGTTGAAGTATTTTATAATCTCGTACTACAAGAGCGTTTGGGGCAGCTTAGGCTCATACTAAAGGAGCATTTGAAGCAGTTTAGGCTCTTACTACATGAGCTTTTGAAGTAGTTTAGGCTCTTACTACAGGAGCGTTTGAAGCAGTTTTGGCTCGTGCTACAAGAGAGTTTGAAGCAGTTTAAGCTCGTACTACAAGAGCGTTGAAGAAGTTTAGGCTCGTGCCAAAGGAGCGTTGAAGCAGTTTAGGCACGTGCTACAAGAGCGTTTGAAGCAGTTTCGGCTCGTGCTACAAGAGAGTTTGAAGCAGTTTAAGCGTTGAAGCAGTTTAGGCTCGTGCCAAAGGAGCGTTTGAAGCAGTTTAAACTCGTGCTAAAGGAGCGTTGAAGCAGTTTATGCTCGTGCTAGAGGAGCGTTGAAGCAGTTTAGGCTCGTGCTACAAGAGCGTTGAAGTATTTTATAAGCTCGTACTACAAGAGCGTTTGGAGCAGTTTAGGCTCATACTAAAGGAGCATTTGAAGCAGTTTAGGCTCTTACTACAGGAGCTTTTGAAGTAGTTTAGGCTCTTATTCCATGAGCTTTTGAAGTAGTTTAGGCTCTTACTACAGGAGCTTTTGAATATATTTTCAAGGGTGATCATATTTCAAGAACTTGCCATCGATGAGGCAGGTTCTTCCTCTTTCACCATTTACCACTTTAGTAACGACGAGGGTTTGTTGTCTAACTTTTAGCACTTCTTCGGTTGTTACAATTACTTCTGTGCGCCTCCTCATTTGAGATGGAAACTTACTACCGATCTCCTCATGTTCTTTTGACATTGCAGGAGGTTTTCTTCTTCGAGCCATAGTCTTCATTTCACGCTCCATGGTTATACCCAGTCTGTCGTAGACCACTCGTCGAGGGGTCATGCTAGTAGCATTCTTCACTCCTAAACGATCAAAAACAGACTCTCTTGTCTTGCGCTTTCCGAGGCGGTGAAAGACCGAAGGCTTCTTTGTGATGTCTACCTTGTCACCTTCAACTTGTAACAATTCTTCAAAATTATTTTCAATTTCTTCGACGCCAATGACATTGCAAGATACTTCATATGGAATTATTTCTTGATCTTCATCACCACAAGTGAGAGAGACCATATTGGCTGTTGCAGTTTCTTGTTCCTCTTCCAAAGAAACCTTCCCTTCTCGAACAAGTTGCAGTATTTTCTCTTTCAAAATAAAACACTGATGTGTAGGATGGCTTACCAGACGATGGTACTTGCAATATCGTGGGTCATCAGTTCTTGTAGCTTCCTCTGGTCGCTTTGATTCAGGGAGCTCGAGCAGTTTGAGGGTCAAAAGTTGATCAAGCATATCAGGAACATTAGCGTCAGGAAACGGATACACTTTGGCTTGCAATTCCTTCAGCGATGGCTTTGGTGTGTACACTGCTTGATACGAGGTGAATTTATCACCATCTTTCTTACTTGACTTGGCGCCTAGCTTCACAGGTGTAGCTGTTACAGTCATTGATTCCTGAGATTCAACTTTCAAAGTATTGTTGCCCCCTTTGTGAAAAGTTGGTTTGACTCCAGTATGTTTAGAGTCTTGAATTTGTGGTCCTTGGCTTCCGCTAGCAGAAATACTAAGTTCCATGTCATGAGCACGTGTTGCTAACTCCTCAAAGGTTCTAGGCTTGATCCCCTGAAGGATGTAACTGAGTCCCCAATGCATACCTTGAATGCACATCTCAATGCCGGAGCTTTCGCTAAGTCTATCTTTGCAGTTGAGACTTAGATTCCTCCATCGATTGATGTAATCAGTCACATGCTCATCCTTCCATTGGCGGGTGTTAGTGAGCTCGGTCATGCTCACTGTCCTTCGTGTGCTGTAGAATCGATTCAAGAACTCGTTCTCCATTTTCTCCCAACTGTCGATTGATCTGGGCTCAAGATCTCCATACCAATCAAAAGCATAGCCATCAAGTGTTCGAACAAACTGCTTGACAAGTAGGTCACCATATGAACCTGCGTTGTTGCACGTCTCCACGAAATGAGAGATATGCTGTCTGGGATTGCCTTTACCACTGAATAACTTGAACTTTGGAGGATTATATCCTGTAGGCAATTGCAGGAGCTCGATCCTTTCAGAGTAAGGCTTCTTATACCCTGTTAAAGGTTTGGGGGCCTCCTCCACCTTTTCTTGATTCTCCTTCATTGTTTCAACAATAAAGTTCTTCAACTGGCTGATTGGAATGGAACCATCTGCCGAGACATTTAGATCTGGAAACTTTTCCTTGTTCTTGCCAGCTACATCCTCAGTTCTTGGAAGGTTGTGGACAACATGGCTTGACTCTCCCATATTCTCCATCCTGTTCATCAGTGCTGCAAACTGAAGATCACGTTTCTCCATAGCAAGCTTCATTTCCTCAACGCTCCTAGATAATAGTGAAACTTGCTCGTCTAGTGCAACGACATTTGTGGTCATGACGGGCATGATAGAGCAGTCAGAAGTCTCTGACTTTGATTCAATGGCGCCGAAGGAGTATTTTGAGCTGTCATCATCGTCCTCCTTATCATCGTGTGTTGGAACATCGTCTTCATCAGGATCTCCATCGCTTGATGACTGTGAAGGGGATTTCTTTATTGGGGAATTGGCTTGACTTCCTGCCCCCGGTGCATCGTGATCACCTTTGTGAGCTTCAACTTGGATGCGCAGATCTGGAACGTCGGGAAGATTGGATCCAAACACCGGAGTTGATTTGGGAATCAACACCATATGAGGGCGGCCTAGAGCCACTGATTTGCTTCGGGTCATTGGTCCCAAACTTTCTTCACTTGCTCCTGAGCCGTCTTTTTCAGAACTTGCTGATATGACTGTCTGGATCTTGTGTTCCTGAACTGGTGAAACACATTTCTTTGAAGGCATCCTGAAAGCTTCGTGATTCCTTAGAAAGAAGAGATGAAAGGCAAAGATGTTCCCACTGGGCGTGCCAGAAATTTGTTCACACAAATTTGTTGTTCAAGAAAATAAACAAGTAAATCTGCGAAAAATTTAATTTATGTGAGTAATAAAGCGGGACTGCAATCTCTGGTATGTATTTTCTTAAATAAGAAAATAATATCCTTTGATTCTTCTCTCCTTCTTTGATTGAGGGGATTGATCTTCTCCGATTTAGGCGGATCTGATGTTCTCCGATTTGAGCGGAGTTGGGTTGTTCTCCGATTTGAGCGGAGCTTTGATCACCGATGTAGGCGGATCTGATTTCTCCGGTTTGGGCGGAGTTGGGATCTCCGATGTAGGCGGAGGCGGCGATTCTAAGCAGCGATGGATTCCTTCGGGCCTTGAATGGCTTGTTCGTCAGAGCTCTGCTACTTCTGAATCTCCAAGTGTGTTTTTTTTCCTTGTGATGGCCCTCTATTTATAGAGGAAAATGAGAGATGATGTGTATTTTTTAATATTTATCTCTTAGTTTATTTTTTTTAAGAGATAATATTTAATAACAGAAATAATTACTATCTCTTAATATTTAATTAAAGAGCTAGCAACTTTCAGTTATTTACACAAAAGCCACCGTTTTTAATAGGGTGCTTTGCGTCAATTTTTCATTTGTAGCGTACCGCTCGACGTGCGATAATTTAACACGTGGAAATTAAATTTGTAAAAATTTTCATGTCTACACCTGCCATCTCTGCAAACGTATTATCTGTGCACATGTGTTGGATTCTCATTCTTTTTACATTTAGGACAAGGAGGCAAGCACTATCCTTTTCAAGGGCATGAGTGAAAATGGATTATATTCTATTCACAACACACCTTTTATGTTTCTAAGAAAACTCTTGCTCCTCATAGTTCTTTTCTTAGTAGAAAGTTGATACTTCCTTGTGGCATTCTAGGTTGGTTCACCCAACAAATGAAATCTTGAATAAAATACCTTCCATTTCTAGTACTTTATCTCATGCTATTGCTACTTCTCAACATTGTTTGAAGCGTAAAATGGCCAAATTTCCCTATCCATTGTCTGCTTCCTCTACCTCTACTCCTTTACATTTGTTGCATAGTGATGTTTGGGGGCCTTCCACTACAAAATCATGTAATGGTTACAGATATTACAAATTGTTTGTTGATGACTTCTCTAAGTTTAGCTGGATCTTTCCTCTTGTTCATAAACCATATGTTAACTGCGTGTTTCCAATCTTTAAATTAAGAATTGAAACATTATCTGGCTATCCTATTATGATTCTTACAAGTGATGGAGGAGGTAAATACATATTGTTTCAGAAATATTTACAAGAACATGGTATTAATCATCTAAAAACGTGTAGCTTCACCCTCAACATAATGGGATTGGTGAAAGGAAGCATAGACATATTGTTGAGACTGACGTGACTTTGATGACACATGCTTCTCTTCCAGAATATTTCTGGTTCTATGCTTTTCAAGCTGCTATTTTTCTTACGAACATAATGCCAACAAAGTCTCTGTCTTGTACATCTCCCTTTAAAGTTCGCTTTACCAAACCCCTAATTATGATAGTCTTAAACTTTTGTTGTTGTTCTTGCTATCCCTATTTAAGACATCTTAACTCTTCCAAGTTGGATCCAAAGACCATTTAATGTGATTTCTGGGGATATGCTACTGATTACCACTATGTTCCCTCTATGTCTATCCATTTGACTTTTTGGACTCGTATCTGGGTCACTTTGACCGGATGATTTGGATCACAAAAAGATGCGATTTTTTGATAACTTTTTCACCATGCGATAGAGCAACTTTTACTCTACAACACCATGAAAAGATTATCAAAAAATACATCATTTTTCTATTTAAATCACCGGGTCAAAGTGACCCGGTGAATAGTGGTAAAAGTCAATTTGGACAGAAAGAGAGGGAACAAAGTGGTATATGTTGAGAAGTCCCACATTGGACACTTAAGAAGAAGAAACATAATTAATAAGTTTCTTGGAGTACTCCCCTCACCGCCAATTGGTTTTGAGGTGGAACCTCATGGATTCTAACACGGTATCAGAGCCTCGACTCACACAGGTGTATGGTCTTACAACCCACGTGGTCACCGCCACTCGTAGACAAAACGATCCACATGTTGGACAAAGAATGCCACACGTGAGGGGCGTGTTGAGAAGTCCCACATCGGAAATTCAAGTAGAACAAAAATAATTAATAAGTGTCCTGGGCTACTCCCCTCATCGCTAATTGGTTTTGAGGTGGAAAAGATACTTGTGTTTTGATAAATCTTCTCAGAAATTCTATGTGAACAGAAATGTTGTTTTTGATGAAACATGCTTTTCCTTATAATCATGTCTCTTCTCCTCAAGAATAAAATTGTGATAACATCACTGCAGATCACTCATACACCTTCGTGTTTCCTTATTTTTCAGGTAGCATAAGTGACACTTCCAGTCCTGCTTCTAACCTCAATCCAGATGTATCAGGTCCCACCACATAGCAGCCACCTGCTAACTTGAAGGCCACCCACCAGATAATGTGGACATGGAACCAACCAGTACAGATGAGGTACCTGTGATGGTGCTACCTGTTCCATCTTCTCTAACTGGTAGTTTCTCTATGCAAATTAGAAGCAAGTCTGGCATCTCTAAGAAGTAGGTATTCCCACTGTGACTAATTCAGATACTCCTCTTGGTCAAACTTCTTATTTAGATCGAACTAGCTTTAGAGAGACTCAAAGACACTCTTACTGGCTACAAGCTATGAATGAAGAGTATGAATCTCTCATACAGGAACAAACTTAGAGCCTTGTTCAACCTCCACCCTATGCAAATATAGTAGGGAATGAATAAGTTTGAAAAACCAAGCACAATTATGATGGTTCCATCTCTAGATTCAAATCCATACTTGCGGAAAAATGTTTTCACCAAACCCCATACTTGGATTTTGATGAGACCTTTAGCCCTGTGGTCAAGCACAATACTGTTAGATTTGTGCTAGCCTTGGCTGCTATCTTTAAGTGGAAACTGCAACAGCTAGATGTTAAGAATGCCTTCTTGCATGGTGTTCTAAAAGAAATTGAGTCAACCTCAAGGTTTTTGTTCATCCTAAATTTCCCAATTATGTTTGTAATTTTCTCAAATCTATTTATGGTTTGAAACAAGCTCATATAAATTGGTTTGAAAGTTTCACTTCTCACTTATACTCTCTTGGTTTTAAAGATTCTGGAGCAGATACATCTTTGTTTTTTAGACAACACAATAACAACGTTACTATTTTACTTGTTTATGTAGATGATATCATTGTTACTTGATATGACAGTGATTACATGTCTCGACTTATCACTCATCTCCAGTCTTTTTTTATATGAAAAACTTGGGAGAACTCACATACTTTTTTGGGGTTACAAATTTAAAGAACTTCTCAAGGGTTTTCTATTCACCAATCCAAAAGTGTTTCTGATATGTTGCAAAAGTTCAATATGCAAGGTTGCAAGCCTAGTTCTACACCTCTTTCAGCTGGTACTAAATACAACACTACTGATGGCAATTCTTTTGTCAATCGAAGTCTATTCATACAACTTTTAGGTGCTTTACAGTACCTAACTTTTACCAGACCTAATATTAGTTTTGCGGTCAATAATGTAGTTTATGCATAATCCTACTAATCTACATTGGATGGGTGCTAAGAGGATTCTCATGTATCTTCAAGGTACAAGAAACGATGGTTTACTTTACCAAAAAGGGTACCTCCCATTTCAAGCTTTTGGTGATACCTACTGATAGAAGGAGCACTATTGGGTTTGTTTTTTATATGGGCAATAATCCAGTTCACTGGGGTACTAAGAAATAACCTAAAATGGCTAGATCTTTCAAACAAGCATAATACAGAAGTCTAGCCACCAAAGCTGCAGAGCTCTCTTGGGTTAAAATGACCATCATCTCTCTTTACATTCTTGTTTGTCAATTACCAGTTATATATAATAGCAATCTCTGCTATTGAAATGACTTCTAATCCAATTCTACATGCTAGAAGAAAGCATATAGATTTGAATTATCAATATATCAGAGAGAAAGTCATCATGAAACAAATTCTTATTGTTGTTGTGTCTAGTGCAGGTAATCTTGCAGACATTTTTAGCAAAGGACTGCTTGGTGTCCAATTTGAAGCTCTCAAAATAAAGATAGGAGTGCTGCCAATTCCAGAAATTCAACACAAAGTCAAGAGTTGTGCTGCTGTCTGCATAAAGACCCCTCATTTGCTTCAGAACTATAATGTCATCAACACGGAAGCTGAGCACAAAGAAGCTGGTCCAATGCTGATTTCCAACCCCACATTGTCAAAAACTCACATTCAAGACTCCAAGACACTTTCAAGATCTTCCATTAAGACCAAAAATCTCTTCTTTGGTTCTTTCAAGACTCCAGCAGGAATCCAAGGTTCAAACTTCAATGTTCTTCACACAGATGTCAAAAACTCTCCCATATCAGTTCCCTCTTCTCAAGGTTTGAAGAAGTGTTCTTTTGTGTTTGGATCTTTTGACAAGAACTCTTTTGAGTCTCCTTTTTCACAATCATCTAGCCTTCTCCATGCTAGAGTTTGAGGGAGGCTGTTAAACTACAATGTGTTTATTGTAGTTATTTACATTTAGTGGGGTCTATTTGTCATTTCCCTAATTTCTGTCCTCTGTTTTAAACTTAGCAGGGTCTCTATGTAATTTCACCGAAGTTATGAGATGTGTCTAGAATTTCCAACGGTTCAATACCCCGGCTATATATTCCACCTTAATTGTCAGATTAGGGTCAGCCGGCTGTAAGCTTCTTTGTTTTCCCTCTAATAGAAACAAGGCGCGACCCCGCGCCAAGGCGCGGGGAGAAGATATATAGCTTTCATGAAATGGAGTTAAGTAACTTATATGAATGTGAAATATGTAAAAGAAAATTGGTTTATAATTTCGAAAAAGCTGGTTAATATCATTGGAATCATTCTTCTGAAAATTACTGCAACCAAATCATGTTTCTTTCTCTTTATAATTTGTATTATCAATGAGTGTCTCTTAATTTTTTAATTATAATATTTCAAGTTCTCCCTTTTAATTTTTTATGAGAATATTCCTTTTAAAATTGTCCGTAACTAAAGTTGTACAATATTCTTACTGTTAAAGTACGGCTAATTACTTTAATGTCATCTTAATTTTCACACATGAAGATGAACTTACTTTAATTTGTCATATTTAACAAATGCCTTCTACACATGTCTTACAAATGAAATTTCTTTCTCTAAAAAAATTTTTTGCGAATTTATTTACATAAAATTTAAATTTGAATATTATATAATGGTTCATGTTATTTAACTACGCAATAATATGCATAACTAAGAAGTCATAGAAGTAATTTCTTTTGTATAGAATAAAAGATCATGGATTTTGTTATTCATAGTCGTTGACCCGCATAGTTGTGTGGGTCTATAATTAAAATTTTATTTTATGTACATGCGTTGTGAATATCATCTCAGATTTGGTCAATGAAAATAAAATTTTACTAAATTATTTGGTTACTATTGAAATCCTATTTTTATTACACAATGAGACGTTACACAATTAACACATCTCCTAACATCCATTGTAAAACAATATCTATTACTTTTTGCACTATTTATTATTAAACGTCTACATGTTTGAATTTTTGACAAAATTAGAGACATACGACACCCAAAATATCACAAAATTAAGAGGTAAGTCTCGAACTTAAACTTATTAGCATTTTAATTTGTTGACACAAAAGTGCCTCATAAACATCAATACGGAAAAAAACATAAAAATTCCACAGAAACATCGATACGGAAAAAAATTGGGTCTATTGAGATAACACAGGTCATTGTAGGAATCATTGGTTTACCGCTCACTGTCTCCAACATAATTTCATATTGAAGTTGTTTGTCAGATTATTATATTATAATTTTTCATATTGTTATCATTTTCGTTGTAGTCTACTTATCAGTCATTTTTGTTGTTAGCAGTACTTTATTTTTCTGATAATAAGGAGAATATATATATATATTATCACATGTATTAAACTACATTATGAAATAAAATAAAAAATATATACCTACATACAAATATGAATTTATTCAAAAAATTGGTAATTCGTCAACGCGATGTATAGAAACATGAAAATCGGAGTTTCCATAAAATGTAAGAATGGTATATATTGTGGATACTTTTCGGTATTTTTTGTCATTCACATGCATGACTAAACTTGAGGCCTAATTTAGTTAGTTGTATTGTTGATACCTGAAGTCACATTTTTTAAGAGAGTTTTCTTGTTGAATTATGGCTCCAAAAATAAACTTCTTAGTTATTTTTTAGTTATTATGGTCTTTTATTGAAGAGTAAGACAGATAACATCAAATTCGATACATAAAGATTCGGCATACAACTGCCCATAGAGAAGGATAAATTACATCCAAATAAAATTTCAGGCTCCTAAAATCAACTCGTTGGAAGTTAAATAGAAGTGAAGTAAGAAACAACATTTTCTAGTATATAAAGTAAAACGCTACACAAAATGAACTTTTTCGTAGATTGCGCATTCAAATTTAATATTTTATTATTATTTTTTATGGGAAAACTTAACTCACCTTGAAGAACGGAATTGAGCACATTTGGAACCCCTAAGTCGAAGACAACTGCATATGTCATATGTACACCTACTAATGTTGCTAATAAACTTCTAAAATACATTGGGAATAAAACGATGGCCTAAATAGAAGTAAATTAAAAAACAATAACTAATGTTATTTTCTTAAGATGATATTTGTAATATTAGTTAATAATATTCTGGTATTTCATTACAGAACTTGAGATAAATAACAAACTAAACATTAATAGAAATAACGAATTTTTTAGCCTGACATCAAATCCTTTAAAAAAAATTGTAATAGATAACCCTTGAAAAATTAATTTCCGAACTCCAATATTCATTGAATATCTGGTGAGCTCCTAAGCCTCTCATGGGTTTCTTAAAAAAAGCCTCTCATGCTAGCATAGTTTATGCTAATGTAGCAATATTATTATTGTGTTGTCTGAATGAATTATCTAACCCTGTCTCATCTTGTAACTCTTTGAAAGACAATTATGCCACTTCTTTTTAGTGATGAAACCGATTTTGAAAGTTAATTTTTAACATTTATGAGGACCATTATTACATTGAAAAATCAACTATATTAGCTGTTCATGGGTTATAGAAGTAATGATAATGACATATGGATCATCTTTAACCATTTCCAGGGTCGTTACATCTACATTTTTTTTATTTCTCTATTCTTTCAGAAGTTGTAATTCATTAACAAACCAAAGCACATAAAATAGCAAGAGATATAACAACAGAGGAAATCACATGCATGCAAGCGATTTCATTCATTCTTTCTTAACGGTTATAGCGGTACATTTTTTTTTAGACGTGTGAGACATTTAAAATCTAACATACCCGAGGAAAACCAAAGCCCATAAAATTGCGAGAGATGAAATAACAGAGGAAAAATCGTGTAATTGCATGAAAATATCCAATCAGTGATGCTTTTTTTTATAAAAAAAATATCTAAAAGAACCAATGTGTTGAACGAAGAACATTTGGCAAAATTTATCAATAATATATATCACTTCACATGTTGGTTTATTTTTTCTTTCATAGATGGTCGACAAAATTTTAAATGTGTGGGATATTGAAGTTTTAGCACATGAAAGAATTAACAGAAGTTAAACAACTATTTTATTTGTATGTGTGGGATATTGAAGTTTTAACACGTCCAAGTAAATATACATAAATTAAACAACAAAAAGAACTCGACATCCAAAGACTTTTGGATAAAAGCACATCCCTATATATATTTTTTTAGAATAACACATACCTATATTTGTGTTGCCTTGTTGTTATTTTTTCCTTCTTCACATGTAAGTTCAAAAGAAATGTTGAAGAAACGGTTTTCTAAAAAAAATGTTGAAGAAATGGACCATACATCTGACATGAAATGGTTTAAATTAACCAACATGTACCGATTGATTAAAACGAAGAACCTTTCATCTCAAGGGGAATTACATATCCTTCATTAACATATGAATAATATTAAAGAGTTCATAATCGAAACCAAGTACATGCAAAGAGTGTAGAAGATTGCTATTTAAAACAAACATATATGAGTGGCTAAAGGCGGGACTTGTTATTGTTTACAGAAAAGCAAAACAAAATCAAACCCTTTCAACAGTTTGTTTCATAGTAAAAAATTCATATGTTTAATTTCCTTATGCAAGACACGAATATATATATATATATATACAGAAATATATACGGAAATAGATAAAATTAACGAAAAATCAGAAAAGAGGCCAAAGAAATAAGGAAGTGTACCTGCAAAATTATTTAGAAAGAGCAGAAATCCGTGGTGGATGATTTTTGAGGGTCCAGAATCACGGATGTTTCTTCAATCTTTTTAAGTAGGGTAGTAAGAGGGCTGTGCTTTATTGTTCGACAAATTCAATTTTTCATCCAAAATTCTCCGGCAAACTTTTGATTTTATTTGATATATTTGGCATTTTCCAATTATGTAAAACACTAACTGCGTATATAATTAGGGGGGAAAATCCAAAAAATTGCATAGATTAATCATTGAGACATAAGAATAAGAACGGAAACTCGAAAAGAATAAAAAGTGTACCTTGTTTCTATCTGAAGTAGATGGAATGAAAAAAAATTAGAAACAAATTCTACAGACTATGTCAAAGGATTTTGTGATTAGTCATGTATGTGTGAAAATCGATCAGTTTTGAAAGCCAACCATCAGCATTCATAGAGCATTAAAATTAAATTAATAGCAATTATAAGTCGGTTACAAAAGTAGTGGTAAAAATCACAACTGTATTGACAAAATATTACATGGATGAATGTCAAATTCCTATTGGTAAGTTAGTTACACATGGATATTTATGATGCCAAATGTCATAACGATGTTATAAATTTAACGATAAATGGTGTCATATGGTTAACTCTAAGCACTTGTCTGTTTTTATATATAACTAGGCGTGACCCCGCGCTAACGCTCAGCATATATATATATATATATATATAAGTTCTAAATATGTCGAATATGTAGTTCTCCATATTTAGTTAATGCAAACAAAGTCATTCCTCAAATTTTTTCTGGAGAAAAGTTATTTCTCAATTACATAATATCTTACTCCAATTTGTTTTATTGATTGTTAAAACTCACAAACATCAAGTTAATCACGTAAAGAATTTCTTTAACCAATCTTGTTATATTCTGTACTAATTCACAATTCAGATGTTCAGTTCTTGACAGTAGTTGTTCTCACTATTAAAAAAATAGAACCCTACTAAATTATATAACATATCCAGAAAAAAATTACTTTCTTACATTTCAACTTATTGTTACTTTAGAGACATGACTAATCTCATATGTCCATTGTATAGAAATATCAATTTTACATTAAATAAGATATTTATGCTTATTCCTCTTCTCACCATTCATACATCCCGTGAAATATGCCACATTGTTAGGTTGGTGATTATGCCATTTCACTACTACAAAACTATATTGCAAGTTAAAAAAAAGAAAAAAAAATTGTTTGATCAGTGTGGTATTAAAGAAATTTGATACAATAAAACCTCTATAAGTTAATACTCGATAAATTAATAACTTCGATAAAATTAATAATTTGTCCAGTCCCAACTTGGGACCAGTACAAAATTGGACCCCAATCGATAAAATAATAAGATAATAACTTTTTTGAAATCCCAGTGTACATATATTGGTCCCAACGAAACTATAAATTAATAATCACTAAAATAGTCTAAATATTCACTTGTTAGAAATGAATCTATATTCACTTGTTTGTTGTTGAACTTCAAGTATATATTGAATTCATCTTTAAATGTCATCATTGCACTTACATGTGAAGAAAAATAAACCATTCTTTAACTTCCGAATTTAATTTAAAGATGAATATGTGTTGAGCATAGTGTCTTCCATCCTTGATGATAACGGTTCAATTATAACTATAGTTTAGAGCATGTGTTGCACGTGGCATTTTATTTACTATAGGGGATTAAATTGTTCTCTACAAATGCACTAGTAAATATGACTAATGGAAAGTATACCTCAATACATTTTGTGTTATAATTGGGAAGCAAAAATGAAAGACTTGATGCACCACAATATTTCGTAGTTGAAAATATGTTGAGTTCATCTTTAAATCTCTTCATTGGACTTGAAATTTTGGAAGTCATACATTAAACCTCTTTAAACTAATAAATTATTAATTATCGATATAATAATATCTCGCTAAATTAATAAAATATGCCGTCCCAACATTATTAATTTATAGAGGTTTTACTGTACTTGAATATTGAAAATTATAACAGTAACTTTTTCGTGATTTTAGGGTTCTGCACTTCTTGAATCTTCGGCTGTACGATCTCATATATTATAAGCTTGAAAGTTGTTTACTTAAAACAGAAAAAAATGTGAAAGGCCTAGAAGCCAAGCACGCACGGAGGTCAACGGCATCGAGGTGCCAAACCTTCCCGTCGATTCAGGTAGCTCAGCTGGTTAGATCAAAGGACTGATAACCCAATCCAATTCTCACTCGATACTTTCCTCAAAAGTTCGATTCGTGAAATCCCTAAACTTTTTGCTTCATCTAAATTCATTGAGATATCATCACGAATAGACTACACAAGCTCTCTGTCATAGTTATGTAAAGAACAATAATCGTAGTTAAACTAATGCACAAATGATTTAAAACTTTCAGTTAGAGTTCTTCATTCCAAATTGGCAATAGCCATAGGTCAAACTGACATAACAATACAATTAAGCAGTAGTGAATACTAAAACTTATCTAAGGTCCAAAGATAACCATTTTAGTGCAGGGCTCACAATGTTCCAGCAAGGGGTTCACCAATATTCCTTGAATCTGCAGTGTCGTTTGATTTTGAGGGTGATTGATTAGGAAGATTGGATTTAGATCCATGGCATTGTGCAGTGGATTATGAAAAAAAATGTTAACCCGTTTAAATCAACCATACTCAATCCTTTATTATTATTGATTTTTTTGAGAATTTTATTGTTGATTATGTTATTTGTATTTTTACCATATAATTTATTAAAACCCAAATTCTTATAAAGTATAGCGATCTTTACTGTTTTGAGGAAAGACCATGAAACACTTCGTTTGGAACATGAAGGCCCGGAGTTTACTGAACAACCACATTATGTAAAGGTTGCAAATATAACCCCAGCGAAAACAGTTTAATTTTAACCCGATAAAATCCTATATAAATAACTTTGTGTTACCAACTGATGAAACAACTCCGTAGGATAATTTTTGTTGTACATATGCTATATTTTTTCTTTGGTAATAAATATACGCTGAAATTTATGTTCTAATTGCCGGCTCATGCGCTAATAAACAGTGAAATTCTAATTGGCGATTTTAGTTCTCAAAAACCTAAAACATAAATTTGGTTCCAACGATTATGATTATAATCCAGCTCCATAAGAAATTTGTATTTTGAAAAATAAAATAATTGCAATTTAATTATGACAATAAACAATTCACTCAAAATAAAATAAGTCACTCAAGTAAAATAAAACGTAATAAAACCTTTGACGAACACACAAATCAATATCACTAAAATCTCTAAAGAAAGTAAAAGGGAGGCACCAATTGTCCCAAACATAGATAGTTGTAAACTCTGTAGTATACATTGGTTTAACAAAATAACATGAACAAACCAAAAGAAAAAACAATACACACACAAAAATGACATATGGATGCATACAAAGATGTGAATTTATTTGCCCTGTAACACATATATTTTAATGATGAGGGCATTAAAAGAAAGTTTAGACTTATAATTTCGCAATAGGATCTCGCATATTCATGTCCGTTCTATGCACCAGGTAAAAACCAAGTAATTTTATTCTAAAAAAAACCAAGTAATCTACTGGACTATAAATAATCAGCAGTTACATCCATAAATCAAGAAATTAATATATCATTTTAATCATTAATTGCTTACTCATTATTTTATGTAACTGACATGATTGAATTGAATATTCAATATGACATGTCATTATTTTATTGAATTTTTATGACTCATCTTCCACTTAGGAGTACACATGGCATAACTACAATGAAAATTATTTGACACATGGCAATATGAGGTTTAACCAGAGCACTTATCTGCTTTTATATATATATATATATATATATATATATATATAGATAATATAGATCTCCATCTTTCTCTACCTCTGGTTCATACTTTCTTGGTTTTGTATTTGAATCCTTTGAATCTTTCTGGGCTTTGGAGTCTTGATTTGAAGCTTCCTCAACACAGGAAGATAATTTGCATTGATAGAGGCCACTACCGAAGATTGATCCATTAGCCAAACCTGGTTAAACTAAGAAAATCTTGTTGTTGTCATTGTTTCCGTATGCAGTGGCGGAGCTAGGAAATCAAGTCAGCCGGGACAAGATTTGCGAAGTCAAAGTCAACAGTCAAAATAGTAAATTGACAAAAAGAAAAAAATAATAATTGTTGACTGGGAGGAGATTCGAACCCGACTAATGGGATTTGCCTACTAAAACAATTAACCACTTGGACAAGTGGACAATTTGGAATTTTGGGGGTGAGGGGGGGGGGGGTGCAAAATTTTATATTCCTTACCCTATAGTCATCAAAAATCTATTAAACTACGGGTACTAGTAGAAATTTTCAAATTTCAGGGAAGCAACTGCCCCCTTGCCCCTACATAGATCCGCCCCTAGCCATATGTCGTATAGTAACAACCGTTCTCAACATAAAATTTAAGATAATAGATCCTAAAAAGAAGACATGATTCTCTACTAGTACCCGTAGCTTTTAAGGGCTTCTCTTTACCGTGGTTGTCTTAAGAGTTTCATGGGGGTTCATTTCTAACAAACAAGGTTTGCATAGATAAAATTATGCTTATCATTTTGATTCACTCGCTCCCCAAACTAGCTTGAAGCCAGTGGAGAAGTGAAAGATGAAATGTGGACAAACTGAACTCCTTGCTGCCATGTATAGAGACCCAGTTTTGCAGTTTCTCGATTCATCTGAGGAACTCTACATGTTTCTTTTCTTATCTTCTCTAGCTATAGAGAAGTTAATAATGAAAATGGGAGAAATCTTTCGTAATTCTTTATTGAGTATTCACACCTTTAAATAGGTAATTACAAAACTAATTACACAAATTAGTCCTCTAGTAATTACAATACGAGTCCTACAACTATTATTCCCCCGCAGTCGAAATTGTAGGCCCGCCAACACTGAGACTGGAACGGAAGCGCTGGAACAAGGCCGAGGAAGACCCTTGGTGAAGATGTCGGCGTACTGATAATCTGCGGGAATGTGCAACACGCGAAGCTGATCCAAACGAACCTTCTCACGAACGAAGTGTAGGTCAATCTCAACGTGCTTAGTGCGCTGATGCTGAACAGGATTACCAGAGAGATAAACATCACTCACATTGTCGCAATACACGACAGTTGCCCGAGGCGGGGTGACACGAAGCTGAAGAAGCAAATTCCGGACCCAGCAGAGTTCGGAGACGGCGTTAGCAACACCACGATACTCAGTCTCAGCACTAGAACGAGATACCGTGGATTGTCGCTTGGACGACCAACTCAGAAGATTGTCCCCATAGAAGACAAAGTAACCAGAAGTGGAGCGGCGCGTGTCCGGACAACCAACCCAATCAGCGTCAGTGTAGGCGGTGAGGGAATCAGCAGCGGATGCAGAGAGCCGCATACCATACTCAAGTGTCCCACTGATGTAGCGCAAGATACGCTTCAGGGCATGATAGTGCGGCTCACGGGGCTCATGCATGAAGAGACAGACCTGCTGAACGGCATACTGGATGTCGGGTCGAGTGAACGTGAGGTACTGCAAAGCCCCAGCAAGGCTGCTGTATAATGTAGGATCAGCAACCGGTGGGCCAGATGTAGCTGTGAGTTTACTTCCTACCTCAACAGGGGTGGCAGTAGACTTACAGGTCGACATAGAGGCACGACAAAGAATGTCGGTCTTATACTGATGCTGACACAGGAACAGGCAAGACGAATCAAGGGTGACAACAATGCCCAGAAAGTGATGCAGATGGCCAAGATCAGTCATAGCAAACTCTCCTGAGAGCTGAGAGACAATCTGATCCAAGACAACCGGAGACGACCCAATGATGATGATATCATCCACATATAGCAGGAGGTAGACGATGTCCGAGCCACGACTGTAGACGAAGAGAGACTCATCACACGAGCAACGGGAGAAACCGATAGTCTGTGTGAGGACAGTGGCAAATCGCTGAAACCAAGCACGGGGATCCTGCTTCAGACCATATAAGGATTTGCGTAACCGGCAAACAAAGTCAGGATGGCGTGTGTCGCGGTAAATAGGGGGCTGATGCATGTAAACTGTCTCAGAGAGATCACCATGAAGAAAGGCATTCTTGACATCCAGCTGACATAGGCCAAGAGCGCGTGACGGCAATGCTGAGAACTGTACGGATGGTGGTCGGTTTGACAACCGAGCTGAAGTCTCCTCACAATCAATCCCAACCATCTGGGACTTCCCATTAGCAACCAGTCGCGCCTTATAGCGCTGCAGACTACCATCAGCGCAAAATTTGTGGCGAAAGAGCCACATAGATCGCAGAACATTAGCCCCTTCCGAGAGAGGAACCAGATCCCAAGGGTGTTTCGTAACCATAGCTCCAAACTCATCATCCATGGCCGCTTTAAAATGAGGATCCGACAAGGCGAGGATGGGGGATTTGGGGAGAGGCGAGATGTGGTCTGGTAGCTGGGCCGCTAAAGTGAGACGAGTGACTGGTTTGATGATGGCATGGAGCGGGTGGTCATCTGAGGAGAGAGATGAGGAGGAGAAGTGGCCACTGGGCTCAGCGAGGGTGACTCAGGAGGGTCAGGCAACACAGGCACAGATGGTATAGGAGGGGGACAGGTGGACACAGACCGACGGACGTAGTGCTGAGGAAAAGGTTCCGCAAGGGTCCTGGACGGGAAAGGCTGTGTGGTTCCCTAGCAGGTACAGGTGGTGATGTGGGTACCCTAGGAGGGGTGGGTGACTGTGCGTGGTCCACAGGATTATGAGCACAATGAGTGAATAGGGGAGACGGAAGACTGTCATCGAGATCAGACATCCTGTGAACAGAGGGAGACACAGACCCAGGTGAGGAGAAAGGAAACACCGTCTCATCGATGGTGACGTGACGGGAAGTGTGAACCCGCCCAGTTCTCAAGTCGAGACACCGGTACCCACTATGATTGAGGGGGTACCCCAGAAAGACACAACGAGCAGACCGTGGTGCAAGCTTGTGAGGCGAGGTGGCAGAGAGGTCCGGGTAGCACAAACACCCGAACGTGCGGAGGTGCTTATAGGATGGTGAGCGGCGGCAGAGGGCAACAGTGGGGATAACGTTGCCAAGGACTTTGGTGGGAAGAATGTTATGGAGGTAGACAACAGTGAGAAGAGACTCGACCCAAAACGAGGCTGGAAGAGAGGCCTGAGCTAGGAGGGCACGACTGATGTTATTAATGCGGCGAATCATGCGTTCAGCTTTGCCATTTTGAGATGACGTCTGAGGGAACGAAAACCGAAGACAAGACCATGGTTAATGGCGTGAGAGTGAAAAGAGCCATTATCAAACTCTCCACCAAGGTCACATTGGAAACTCTTGATGGGGAGCTCAAATTGAGTTTGGACGAAGGTAGTGAATTGTTTGAATTTTGATATTGCTTCTCTTTTCTGTTTAAGTGGGAAAACCCAAAAAAAATGTGTATAGTCATCTAGTAGAAGGAGGTAGTATTTGTAGTGCGATTTGGTTAATACAGGAGATGTCCATAAATCACTGTGAACAATGTCAAATGGACTAGAAGTAGAAGGTAAAAACGGCAAACGCACATGTTTACTTATTTGACAAGCATGACAAATAGTTTCTGTTATTCCTACTAAAAGTAATGAAATGACTACTACAAAACGAATCTAAAACTGGACGCCCAGGATGACCAAGGCGGTTGTGCCAAACTGAAGCAGGAAGAGCAGCAAATGAGACTGGAATGGACGACAATGGTGGACCAGGCTGGAATGGATAGAGATAACCCGAACTGTTACTCCTCTGTAAAAGGGCTCCCGTGCGTAGGTCTTTCACACAAAACCCGAAAGGGTCAAACTCAACGGAAACATTATTGTCGGCAGTGAATTGACGAACAGAAACTAGGTTTTTGATAACGTTTGGGGTGAGTAAGACATTTCTAAGGTGAAGGGAACGGGAGTTGGTGGTAAGGGTGTGATTGCCGGATCCTTTCACTGGAATGCTAGAGCCGTTTCCCACAAGTATGTTAGGAAAAGGGAAAGATGACGAGAGAGAGGAGAGTATACCTGACTGCGGAGTGAGATGAGCAGATGCGCCGGAATTAAGATACCAAGTCTGATCCGGAACATTGAGTGACATGCCAGAGAACTGAGATCCCAAATCAGTAGCAGTCGGGTAGGCAGAAGCAGCTGTGAGGGCCTGCTGTCGCGCAGCCGGTGGTGGGCCGAGAAGGCCAGCAGGGCGGGGCCGAGGAGTACTCCAACCCGTAGCATTACGGGTCATGCCAGCACGTTCCGAACTCAGAGAAGTAACAGAGGGAGATGAACCCGCAGTGACAGCAAGAACCTGGGAACGCTGAGGGGGTCCTGGCCCAAGAATACATGAGGTAACTATAGGCTGAGAGGGTCCTGACTCTGTCCATCCCGGTGCCGGGGAATAGGGGCACGTTGGGGCAGGACACCACACTCAACTGCCGTGAGGGGAGGCAGGTGGGGCAGGGTGTTGTTAAGCGCGACGCCGCGACCCCGCCCTGTACGAGAATTCTGACATCGGTCACCGTGACTAGGACGACCGTGTGGCTGTATTGTTGTTGCTGAAAGGGGGGCAGTGGGGTTGCGTGGTTGTGACATTGTTACTCACAAATGGAAGTGAGTATGTTGACAAATCAACAAATCAAGTGGACCCAAAAATAACACCAGCAGGTCAAAATAATTCAATTAAATAATTGAATAGTAACCACTGGGCATCAGTTTGTTTATTGGCTTGCAAAGGATGCCAATTTACTGAGGCAAGTTGTTGAAGCCGAGCAAAGGCCCTGTGTAATACCCCGTCAAATTGTTAGGGGTAAATTCTAATTAAGAAGTTGAGCTCGGGTAAAATATTGTATTTTTGTAACTAAGAAATTTGTCTAAGATTTAAAAAAAAAATTAAATTAGTATGCGTAAATGAATACGCAATAGCTTAATTTATTTTAAGTTTTAACGCGGGTACAACCACCGCGAGATTGTGTGTGTGCTACACTAGAGTACACTACCCGTTGGTGTGCCACCCACACCTTAGTCTTTTCTCAATGTTTATCATCTTCAATTGCTTCATCTTGTTCGGCAAGATTTTGCCTTCATCTTGCCCGACAAGATTTTGCCACCGCCTCATCAAACACTACCTTCCTCCTCAATATATAAGCAGCTACCTTCTCTTACAAGCTCACCACCATCACTTTCATCATTATCATCTCCATCTTCTTCCCCAGCCACACCAACGCCGCCACCACCACGGAGAGCTCCATCACCACCGTTCACCTCCATCTCCTCTCTAGTCTCTCTCTCTCTCCCTCTCTCTGTTCTCTGCCCAGAAACAGAGCACAGCAGCAGCAGCGGCAAAAGCCGCCACCACCACCGCCTCTGTTCCCGACGGGAACCACCACCCGAAGCCGCCACTTCATTTGCTCCTCCCTCCTTCGTATCTGCGGCTGTCTCTCTGGATTTTCATTCTATTTCGACCTCAAATCAAGGTATAGAAGCAGCAATTAAAGCCATAGGAGCAGCCGACGAATTTCCGGCGAGCCACCATTGAAGCCGGCGGGAAAGCTTCACTGGAAGCAATTGGGCGCCACCCAACCTCGGTATTCAGTACCAATCACCTCCTAGAGTTCCCAGGAGTCCAAATCGGACCCTACACGAAGCTAAGAGTCCCTCCATCGCCGGCGACGAAGTGCACCGCGCGACTCACCGGCGGCAAACCCGTACAGCCTCGTTTCTTGATCGATTTCGGTCATTCTTGGCCTAGGTATGCTCTAAATATCGTCGATATTCCATTTAAACAATCAAAATCATACCTTGAATGCTTGAATTCATGTTTAGGTTGATGAATTTGATGTTTATGTAAAAGGGGGTTAAAGTGTCTTTAATATAAACCTGTTATAGTGTTCATATGGGGTACTATTTGTACTTTAGGGAGATCTTTAGGGGGGTTGTTGTCTTCTAATATAACTGTCTTGTGAGTAGAAGGGGGTTCCTAATGTCTTTTGAAGTAAACCTGGGGGATTCGGTCGTTGTTTATATAAAATTTATATTATTCGCGAAAAATAAAAATGTTATTTTTAGATTAAAAATATTAGTTTCCGTCCCGGTTACGGAAAAGTGATTCGGGCATCGAAATAGTGACCGAGTCGTTGGTTAAAAATTAAACAGTGACGTTTTATTAAAATTTAAATAAAGTTTGCTTTAATTACTTAGCCCTCCAATTGATTTTGTTCAATACATGTAAAAATTGATATCGGCTAGTTTATAAACGTTATGGTGTCGTTCTCGGAAGAAGTTTGTTGACAACGTACTATTTTAAATATCGTTTAAACCGTTATAATTACAATAAGTCTTTTTCATAAATATAACTACTCGTTTTACTATTATTTTGTGTCTTTTAATATCAACAAAATTTCTAAATAAGTAATCACTTTTCTAAATCATAAAATTCTAATAGTTGTCTAAAAATAGACGCGTCGATTTATATATTTTCATTATTAAGAGAATAACTAGAGAAAGAAGACATTGAGTTCGGGCTAGTCTAAAATCGCTTAATAGGATTTTCTGTAAGACTTAAAATACTATATTTGGATTGTGACAATCTAGAAGCTCCGATTTGTAGGTGAAGTTTACATAGGCAAGGACTACGACTAGAACTTTCAGACGCTTCTGGACTAAGGTAAGTAAATATGCCTAGCCTAGCGTGCTTAGCGCCTGTTCGTGTCTGAATGTGATTTTTAGTACTTGTCTCAAAGTATATTTTCGAGTTGAATGTTTTACTTGTGATTTCTTTGAAAGTTAAAGAAGTTGATTTGCAGTGAATTGTCACACGAATAATATTAATCCACTAATAACGTAAAGTGGAAAGAGTTGTGCGGGGATCGTTATATTCGCTTTTCTATAAGATTGGTCGTGGCT
The DNA here is from genome assembly GCA_023055425.1 of Linanthus parryae. NCBI lineage: Eukaryota > Viridiplantae > Streptophyta > Magnoliopsida > Ericales > Polemoniaceae > Linanthus > Linanthus parryae. Next base: position 119,818,416 of record JALGPY010000001.1, read on the forward strand.
GACTACGTTCACCCGACCCATTTATTTTAACACGGTCGCAACCTGCCGGGTCGCTCCATGTACTCACCTCTCTGGCCGCGAGTAGTCTTAGAGGGGTGCCGGCACTTAAGGTCTTGGATGCGTAGTGATAGTAGATCTTCCCCGTATCAACAATGTCAAAATGTGGTTTTCTTCAAGGACAAGAATGTCTATGGTTATAAAGGAAGGCAAGATTGGGATATTACTCCCCGTTTCAAGATCGAGAAGGAAGAAATTGAAATATCGAGAAGTTTAAAGCTGGATGTGTGTTTTGTTTACTCTTTTAAAGATATACTTCCTCCTATTACTGTTTTTGGGAATAAATTATGCCTCGTCATCTGTTTACGAGCTAGGGTATTTATTTACTCAGCATTTCCCAGCTGACTTTAGAAACTGCGGTTCCATTTTCTTTCCCACCGCAGGATTTGAGGAAGAAGACTTTGGCATAGCTGGGTACGGGACTCACTGAGGAGGTCATGTCACGTGTTGGAAGATAGTTTGAATAAGACAAGAATAATGTATAATAGCTACGCATGAAGGACTTGAGAACGTTTTGTACTGTATAATAGTTTGTAATATAAAAGTTGGAGGTTGTACTTTCGATTCTCCGCCGTTACTTTTAGCTTCGGCCTCCCCGATTCGTCCGAGTCGGAGAAGGGGGTCGTTGCACCCTGGTTGCGGTCGGAAGTCGAGAAGGAGAGCAGCGCCTGGAGCTGAGACGCTAGGGCAGTGAGGACGGAAATCTTCTTGGGAGGAGAGAACAGAGGTCGCACAGAAGAAAGCAACGGCGACATATGATACCACAGCGGGCAGAGGGGCAGAGGGTGCGGTGACAGATGACCGGAAAATCAACGGGCACGACAAGCATATCGGAGCAGAGCAGCGGTGACCGGAGCAGTAGATTGGAGAAGTGACGGCCTGAAGCAGAGCTGACCGGAGAGGAGAAGGGGACTTGATTTGCGACGGCGAGGAACCTGCGCAGAGTCTCGACGGCGACCACGATCGACGGCTAGCACCGACGGAGAAGAGACGATGCGGTGCAGAAGCGTGGCCGGAGGAGTGAGCGGAAGCTGGAGGAGCGGAAGGTGGCGGCGGTCGTCCGAGAGAAAGGACGACGGCGGAAAAACAGCGACCTAGGGTTAAGGCTCTGATACCATGAAAGTGGGAGAAAGCTTCCGTAATTCTTTATTGAGTATTCACACCTTTAAATAGATAATTACAACATTAATTACACAAATTAGTCCTCTAGTAATTACAATACGAGTCCTACAACTATTAAATAAATGGTTTTCTGAAATGGATTACCATTTGTTGAAGCAGCGAAATATTTAGATGAACCTTGGTTTTGTTTTTAGATGAGAAACCTGAAACCTATATATATACCCGCATGTAATGCATCCACTATGTTGTGTAACTGAGAAAAATTAATACAGAGTAGCTATGATTAGTCATATATAAACATGCAGTAGTTTAAGAATCCACTATGATCTTAAGTTTCAACTTCAATCAACAAGCACTAATGAATAAGAATCCTAGGAATGATGTGGACTTATATGCTACCTCAGAGCAACCCAACACCTTGGAGATACAGAATGGCAAGAAACTTTTAGCCGATACTTTAAATTTTGCTCGACTTAATATTAATCTGAAAAACTTCATTTGTCAAAAATTACAGAAAAAAGAACCACAGAAAAAAAAAAGCACAATAATCAGACCATCACCTGAAATGAGGCGACAGATAACTGAGATCTCTTGGTAGCCTATTACTTAAATTTTCACACTTAGGAGGGGACCATTGGTAGCTGACAAGCTTGAATATTTCTTCATCTTGAAACATCTGCAAGCATATCGGAAACGTTTACTAAAACAAAGATAGCTTCATGTGATAATATTCAATCAAAAATGTTCTGGGAACTAGACTTGGGGAACTGTGATAATACTCGGGTAAAATCTTTTCCAATTAAAACAGATTTTAAATGTGAAATTGGCCAAAAATCTGGGACGAATTCTGCACTACGCCAATGTACCTACATGGTGTTGTATTATCAGCATAAAATTTTAGAATCATTTGTGCACTAAGAAGAAATGGATACATAACAAAACCAATCTAACAACTTGCCAAAGCATATGTATTTTGAAATGGCATGCAGGTTGATTGACAGTAATTTTGTTATTGAACTAAAGAACATGGATAGGAATATTTACCAAAATGCAGTAGAGTGCAATGGAAGACAATTTCTTGCCATCGAGAGAAATTGAGAAATAAAAATGATAGATAACGGTAATAATAATCTCACCAACGTGAATTCAAATGGAAGTTATAGACCATCGTAAGCCACCAGATTTTCAGAGTCTCATGCTCATTTTAAGCTCAAACTATAAACAGAAAAAAATGCCTTCCTCTTAGATTGTATGTTGAGAAAACGTACCCACACCTAAAAAACAGATCTGAAGTTCTCTAGGAATTACATTTTCTGTGAGTTGAGAAAATTTTGAATACCTCATTTAATCTTTAAGAGTTCATTTCACCCATGCAGAGCTTTCAAATGGGAACTATAAACCGGAAAAAGAAATGAAGATAGAGGAAAAGAAGACATTAGGGAGCTGAAATTTACCGTTGTCAGCTTGGTTGTTCCGGCAAAACAAGTGGATCTACACCATTTTGAAATATCGTTATACATGTTGCGTCATGGAACTTGGTGTCACACTCTGCACATTGTAGTGCATATTCGACACCAGAGAAACTTCTGTGACTTGTTGAACATAAGCAACTCTTGTCTGTATGATCAACTTGAACAAATGTGAGCAGATTACGGTCATAAAACTTTCCGCTTCTTTCCTTGAAGAGGCAGTTAGCACAAAAAGACTCATCAGAGGGCAAACAGTGATAAAACCACTGCTTTGGATCTATGTCACTCACACAGTATCCACAAACGTATTTATCCTGTCGTTCTTTGATGGAAGCATCAAAACCTGACCATTTCTTGTTTGTAGGATCAACTAGAACAAACTTGAACAGATCATGAATCATGGAGGGGTGAGTTGGCTGAAGCTCGATATAGATTTTTCTTGTTTTCTTAAATATGCAGTCAGGGCAGGCAGATAGATCACAGGGCAAACAGTGATAAAACCACCACTTTGGGTTTATGTCTCCCTCACAGAATTCACAAACGTACTCCTCCGGTCCATCTTCAATGGGAGGTTGCATTAGGACGAAGGGATGATGTTTGTCGTACCTGTGCTTAATTGTACTTGGTTGCAGGGCGCAACTATTATGCAAGTAAAAGCAGCACTTCTCGCACCCATATGCCAATTCGTAGCATTGACGAGGACAAGCAACACAACCTTCGTTGAAGCAGTCCGCAAGGAACTTGAGAGGGTGTTGGTGAGCTTTGTGTGAGATGGCGGGAGGAAAGAGGCACTTAGCATCCATTGCAAACCTGAGGCAATCGTTGCAATTGTAGACAAATCCATCTCTATAACTTTCACATGTCCAACACTCTGTGAATCCATTCTTTTGGTGGTCTGGCTCCAAGAGAACGAGTGGGTGGGGATGAATTGGGTGTTTCAATTCATTTGGTAGCTTGGCACACCACTCGTGGAGAACATAGTTGTTGTTGCTGCACATAGTGCAACTGTAATAGACTTGAGAGGGCGTTGATATAGGCAACAGACAGGCATTGCATATTAGGCCTTCTTTATTCTTCTCTTCACCTGCTGAATCATAGAGGAGTTCATTGTCGCTTTGCACATCACAAAGAGTTAGTGGATGTTTGTGACCAAAATGAGAGAGAGGAGCAACTTCCTCGCTGCAGACTTCTGTGTTTTCTGATCCGTAATGGGTGATCATGTGCTTCATCATCTGGGAAACTAGAACATCATAGTCGAAAGACTCGGGCAGCAGGAACAATTTGGTCAGATCAATATCACCATCCACTTCGTATGTTTTGTTTCTCCTGACACACAAACATAGAATATATAGAATAGTAATTAGATAACTGAAGGGGAAAGTATGATTCAGTAATAATGCGTCATTACAAGGGATCAGACTCCATTTCTTACTCTGCAAATAGTGTTGTGGCTAGGCAGTTGGCATGAACTTTGTGTTCACATCCATGACACCAATACATCCAATCCACATCAGTTGTCTTGCCACAGATGTTGCATCTCTTCCCGTAAATATAGGAATACCAACCAAGGACGTGAATGGAGATAGGGTGGGAGTGATGGTGATATTTGACAGTTGCCGGTAATGTAGCACAGTCCTCGTGAACCCAGAAGCCACATGTGCTGCACCTGCATGATATGCCTGCAGAGTGTTGTGAGCCGCAAGCATGGCACCTAAACAAGGCCGTCCATAGGAAAGGGTGCAGTGGGTGTGGTGGGTGACCTTTGTGGGTAATGACTTGTGCTGCAGAGCCACATCTCACATGAACATCAAAGTCGCAGGGACGACAGCTGTAACTGAATCCTCCGTGCATTCTCCGTTTGCACACATCGCATTCGAGATATAATTCATCTTCGACTCTAACAAGGGTAAGACAATGCTCAGTGCCGTGATCTTGGTGCATCATCTCCATTGGTAACTTGGCGCACAGCTTGTGCAGGTGAAAACCACAACCGATGCAGCTATATGCTGACCCCAACATCACATTACCGCATAAATTACAATATATGGAATCCTCGTCCTCATCTTCCTTTTCAAAGGAGCTTCTTTCAGATTTAACCTTTTCTCGGTTAGTCTTTTTCTGCATCTGAATGAGACCTCGTATTTCACTATCACTTAAATCTACGAGGATCAATGGATGCTCTGGATGGACGGAGTGTTGAACTTGAAGCTCCATATCTATATGAATGAATGCTTTCCCCAACAACTGTTGTCCTTCTTCTCTGATCTATGCAACTTGCAAAATGAAAGAACAGCTTATAATAAATATTTCAAAATGCACAAGATGACCCACAGCTGATTTTGATTATTTAACAGCAGATAGATCATGCCTGTCAATTTGATATCATTACTACATTGTGTATTATTTGCTCTGATCGTGGCAACCACAAACTGATGGAATTAGATGAGACCCTTAGCTCCACCATAGTAACCTAATTGTCAACTACATGAGAATAACGTAATCCTCATTTCGCTGGTTTTCATTTTTCAACAAATCACTTCTGATCATGATTGACAATAAATCATCACTATTAGCATACTAATTAGCTACCTCTGCCTATAGACAATGTACAAAAAGATTTGAAGACGAATACATTCAACATCTAAAGGGTATCAAACTGGTCCACTCTCTAATTAAATGTCAAAGTTCTCACTTAGGAACAAAAAATCCGCAGCTGTTTTCTTTTTGCGAATACACGACTGAACTAACAAAAATTCAAACCTTAATCCTTTCTAATTTTGGTTTCAAGAATAGTTAGTTTCAAATGTTTATACAGATTTCGAAGAGTATAAGAGTAACTAAAACATGTCAAATATACTCCTTCTTTATACAGGCGAGCATTTTATAATTTCCGGTGAACTGCAGTCAGCGCTCTTGTGGTTGTTTATGTGCAAAGCGGTAACTTTATGCTTGACGTGGTGTAAACACCTTGGAATTCCCTGCTGAGAAGGAAAGTTTTAAGTTCAAGGTGAAGAATCTATTATTTCTTGGTTTAGCTCTATGGAATATTAGAAAGTGTAGAAATGCGGCAGTTTTCAAGCAGGAACACCCTTCTGCAGTTGATCTATCAGGAGAGTGTATGCATTTTTCACTGAACTCTATGCTGCCTGCCAGAGCAAGATCATTACCACGGACAATCCCAACTCCCTTGTGGGGAAGTTACCACCTCTTAGCTATGTGAAAATCAACACAGATTGTGCCAATAGGTGAAGTCATGGAAATGCTTTGCAGGCATCGTTGCTGCTGTAACTAGAACAGAAACTAGAACAATAAACAAACGACGAAGACAAGGATTTAACGTACTTCACTAACGAATTACTTTAGCTATGTCCACGGCCCAGAACGAACACTTTATTACTGAGAGGAAACCAATTTATATCGACCTACTATGACCTAGATATCACTAGCTGTACATACATACATACATACATACATACACATATGTGTGTGTGTGTGTGTGTGTGTGTGTATCTAAGAGGTTTCCAAAAAACGAGTGGAATGGCCCGACTTTGGAGTCCAGCAACCCGAAGTGCTCGTGCAAGTACCTGAACCTGCTCGTGCGAGCAGTGTTCTACTCGTGCAAACACTGATCTGCTCGTGAGAGCAGAGATTTCCTCGTGCGATCATGGATGAGCTCGTGCGAGCACCATGCTGCTCGTACGATTACCTGCTGGGCTTCTACTCCTGCAACTCCCTTAACCAATACCCGGATTCGTCTTGCTCGCACAGTACCTGATGTAGCTCGTGCGAGTTACTTAGTCAAGGCATTCTTTTAACAGTTGCAAAAAAGACAAAAGAGGTGTGTCGTTAACTCGCTTTGTGGGTTTCAGTTGCTATTCAGCTGTAGGAGGAGAGGCTCTAGCTTCAAGGGAAGCCTGCAGAATGGCAGAACGTCTCACTGTCAACAATGCCCAGATGTAAAACTCCTTGGAAAAATTGACCTCTTTCTCACCATTTTGGCTTCCCTCCCTCCCTCTCCCACGCCCAAATTTGCCTCCCTACCATCTAGCATCCCATCCATTTCTTCTCTCTCTCTCTCTCTCTCTCTCGGAGAACTATTTGACATCTCCACCTACGACCAAACCAACACCCGCCCCTGAACATCGATCTAATATGAGATGATTTCAGGAAGTGATTTGGGGTTGCTCACCAGCTGTTTGGAGAAATTCGTTAACGGAAATGGGTTGTCAAGATAAAGTTGGGTTGAACAATTAATAGGGCTGGAGGCTTGAGAGGATCCTAATCTGTAACAGTCCTCATGTAATACACTCTCAAATCATCAGTCTCTTAGAAGACATCATTCAGTTAAGGAATTAAGACAAGATTAACTTACTTCAGAATCCATAAGTACACTCGACTGGAAACTCAAGAAAGAACAAGTCATCATAACATAACATTGTGTATACCTGTGATGATGAGGAGCCTCTTCAGATAAAAGCTCGCCTTTTGTCACACGATTCAGTGATATCAGGAAATTGAATAAGTGTCAGAAGGAGTTGATAAGTAGAAGAAACAGAGGTCTACAGAAAGTGAGAACTGAGATAGATTTCTGAGAGAAGAATGGATTTCTGAATGTATGTCCTGATCACGTTCTCAATACAAGCATAGATGCTATGTAGCATAACGCTTTTGAAAATACAAACTATTCATAATTATTAATAGTGTTGATCTCTAAGCCGGATCAGATTCAACTCCTGTAGTTGCCACCTCCACGATGAACATCTAATCGTCTACTAGATGAAGATTATTAATATCCTAGTTTGCTAGTCTTCATACTTCAATGAAAGACTTCTTATGTACAGCTGGTTTGTATCTAGTCGTTAGCAGATTGTTTATTATTTGCTATTGATCTGTAACAGTAGGTTTAATTAACAAGAGCCAGATCATTGATGAGCGTGTCAACTTGATTTAAATATATTCGTCTTCGAATTCTAACAGCTGGTTCACATTTTAAAAAACTTTTTTTTTTTTTTTTTATTAGGAATTCAGATCTATTAAAACGGCTAAACAGCCTCCAAACCAGAAGCAGAGGGGGGAACCCCATTACACATCAAAATGTTAACACCCCCACACTCGAATGTCACCACGTCCCCTCTGAAGTAGTCTCAAAGATGAATGTCTTGTGTCTAATCCAACCGATCCTCCTACACCAAAATGATATAAACCGGTACCTAGCACGATCCACCAATTAAGTTCACCCAACCCAATTTCGTGCGGATTAGATGTCACGCACTCACGGCTCTCCACAACTGTGTCCATGATGTAATGGCATGGAACACCGCCACACCAAAGTGTGCAAGCCTACTCACTCACCCTCGCATCCCCTCGTAGATAATCAATGAAGTGCAAGCGAACATGTAGAACTCAACGAAATGTCACGAACCACTCCCTCATTGAACCCCCTCAACTACAACTCTCTCGTGACGCACTAAAATGGTAATTCTAAACAATTTGTGATGAAGGCCAAGAATCGTCACCCTAGGTCCGAAGGCTAGCAAAGAATCCAAGGTTCAAATCGGGATGTCTAATGGTCCTACAAGGTGAGTTCTAAAAGCAGTGAGTGCTCTAATACACGACCTCACACAGCTGTTTCGTGTGCCACTACGAGGCTGGTTGGCGACTACCTAAGACGTACACATGGATGTTCGGCTTGTTTAGCTCACACCTAGCACAACTCTTGTAAGAAAATAGACACACACTTTAGTTTTGAAAATCACGTAAGTGTCGAAAATAGGTGGGCACTCCCGTAAAGAAAGTCTCTCTATACCTACTAGGGGGAACTCACGTCGTCACTCTCGGTCGCAAATCATGCCCTACGCCTAAAATCCTCACACTTCGATTTATCAAATTTTAGCCTCTTTTGATTGCCCTTTTCTCAAAATTTTCTTTTAAATTTTTGGGATTTTTCAATTTTTGTTTTTTTGTTTTATTTATTTATTTATTTATTTTTTATATAATTTCTACTCTACATGCAAAGCCGACATGAATGAAACTACACAACTGACTCGATAGGGTAGGTAGACTCAAATAAGAAAAACGTGCAATATAAAACACGAACACATACACAAACACATATATACACAACAACACATCACAATACGACATAATATCATAAAACACGACACAGACCACACAAATATACACAGTACGACCTAACAATCTATCTGCAGACAAGGTAATGCAGACAGGGACTAGCTAGTCCAGACTAAAACTCCCCCACACTAGAATACATTGTTGTCCTCAACGAATTTAGAAGTCAAACCGAGGACTCAGCATTTCTAATGCGAGGGGCGGTGAATCTACTCGGACTCGGATCCCTGGTCCTCAGACTCGTCCTCTGCTGAACCAGGCACATCAAAATCACTCGACTCATACCACAACTCCTCACTGCCAGGGCTAGGGTCTAGGGTCACATTGCTCGATTGAGCCAACTGAGCTACCCAGTTCTCAAGAGTCTTAACGGAATCTCCCAATTTCTTCCGGCTGCTACGGTCATGAGCAAACTGCCTCTCATTCACCGCCTTAGACTCTAACATCTTCTGATGCATGCTCTGCAAAAGAGCGTCGTTGCTCGATGACTCGCCTTCCTTCTCCTTGCCCTTCTTAGACCTAGACACCTTAGGGGGTTTCAGATTATTTCGACCACTCGCAGTCAGATGGTTGCAAGATATCCAAATCACTAACCACAACCCCTGCCTGTATAGACAATTTGGTCAACAAACAAGTGTGACTTGGGGCCATTCTGTTTCCCTCCGATTTGCGTGCCATGATGTTGAGCCAAATCATTCGAGGAAAGTCTATCCTGTGCCCTAAACAAACGCACATGGCCATACAACAAAGGCGGAATGAGAATCTGGGGTTAGGCGTAATGCCCAAGACCCAACTCTCAAGCAACTCGCAGACCCACCTAGCACGTGGGAGTAGGGCTTTCTCAAGAACCATCCAACCCGTCAACTCGATTTTTGACTTATCCCACGGATCTGCCCCCTCCCCCGCAAAACAAAATGCATTAACCATAGGCACTACATCAGGTCTCCTAATCATGTCATGGTACGCACACTTGGTGTTGGGGTCCAACTCTCGAAATTTCAGGGCCTTGCTAATCGTCTCCGGTGTCAGACGCACCCAATTACCCCTACAATACACAAGCCTGTCATCCTTACTCCCTCCCTCGTCCCCGAACCTCAGATTAACATAAATCTCGCGCGCAATTTGAGAGCTAGATGGTCCACACAACTCAAACCATTTTTCCAACCTCTCACGTTCATGAATTGCTATGAGCTCGGTAGGCATGAGTTTCAACTCATCTATGGGGTAGGGTTTCTAAGCCGCACCTTTGAGCTTGAGGTATCGGTCGCGGAAAGACACATAGTGAGCATGAAAGCTAACAAACTGATAACTACAGAAACTACTTGGTTGCACATTGGCATTGGCTATCTTAAGCCTCTTGTCCGACCTACCTTTTCTCAAGCGGGGCCTAGAGGGCATAGGGGTATTGAGTATTGGGTGTGGCGGAGATTCCGACACCACATACTCGGGCACTTGGTCGGGTATAATAGGGGGGGGTCCTCAACTACCATCTTGTCCACATTGGACGCCCTTACTCTCCTAACGGGTTGAAATACGGGGTCGTCAAAAGTAGCGGCTTTTCGCTTAGACATGACAAACAATAATTCAATTCAACAACGGAAAAGAAAGTACTTGTAAAGAGAAGGATTAGGAGTACCTACGTGCCCGGAGCTGGTCTTACGGGCACAAAATTGCTGAAGATTCCGGCAAGAAGAACCGAGTTGGTGGCCGAATCGCTCGTTGAATTTTCCGATTAATTGGTACTCCTAGCTTCTTCTTGTTGTCCCCGTCATTTCTTCCTTCTTCCCCGTGAGCTGAGTTGGACTTCTTAGCTGTCAATTTGAAGTTCTCCCTGACGAACCCTAGGTGGGTTTTATCCCCAAATTTGAATCCTTTCGTCTTCAATTCCCTACAACACCAAGAGGTGGTGTTGAAGGCTGTTAGGACGTCGGAAACCCACCAAGTTGCCGGCGGTTTGGTGGGGGGGGTTTGAGTTGTTGGTGAAACCGTCGGGAGAGAGAGTGGGAAGTGCGGCTTCAGTTGCTGGAGAGAGAGAGAGAGAGAGAGAGAGAGAAAGAGAGAGAGAGAGAGAGAGAGAGAGAGAGAGAGAGAGAGAGAGAGAGAGAGAGAGACGGAGAGAGAGAGAGACCGCCGGAGAGAAGGGGACCACGCCGGAGATGTGCGATGGAGAACCCCAAAGAACTCGCCAGGTTTTTCAATCGGTGGAAGAGGCCGATGGGTTGCAGAGAGGGTGAGGGTTTGAGGGTGAATGATGAATGAAGGAATAAAATGGCTTTGCTTTTGCCCGATGGTGTGTTTAGATTCACCCAAAATTCCATTTTTGCCCCTCTTTTACCCGTCCAAACTCCCTTGACCTTCTGTTCGTGCGAGAAAAAGAGCTGTTCGCACGAACACCGTGTTAAATGGTGTTCGCAGGAACAAAACTTTTGTTCGTACTTTTTAACAGTGATTTTTTTTGCATATTCTGTTCGTGCGAACAAGTCTGACTTCAGTTTCATTATTTTTTTTTTATTTTTTTTTTCCGATTCGCTTCCTTTGCTTGATCATCGAGGCATCATAGCTTGAATTCCATATTCCCCCATGTGTTCTTGATCCATATATTCACGGGAAATCCCTAAAAATTTGCGGAAATCCCTTCATGATCTCGCTCAATTTCCGCCTTGCTTTTACGTCTGGACTCCGATGTGCGCCTTTCAACGTGAGTCTATGCACATCAAGAAGGGGAGTCCGAATCGCGTATTGACCTGTAATCCTGCGAAGCCTCATTTCATATGTCAAATTCTCGATCTCTCACCCCTCATATAGTAAAATGTTCAGAAAACACACACAACATTATTTAAAATACACTCTCTACACTAAAGCAGAAAATACGTTGGGTTGCCTCCCAACAAGCGCTTGTAATTTACGGTCGACGGCCCGAACCAATTACCTCATAAAGATCACGGCTTGTAAAAGTAGATAGCATCCACTTTGGCCGGTGTTGGCTCTGATTCCATGTACGGCCTAACTCTGCTTCCGTTGACGCGGAAGCATTCCTTTGTATGAGGATCTTCTAACTCAACCGCACCCCAAGGATAGATTTGGTGGATCCGGAACAGCCCGGACCATTTAGAACGAAGCTTTCACGGAAAGAGCTTCATGCGAGAGTTGAACAACAAGACTTTCTGTCCCACACGAAGTTCCTTCGGTTTGAGACGACTGTCGCGCCATCTCTTTGTCTTCTCCTTGTATATCCTGGAACTGTCATAAGCCTGTAATCTCCATTCCTCAAGTTCAAGCAGCTTCATCTTCCGTGCTTGCCCTTCCAACTCGGGATCCATGTTCAACCGCTTGATAGCCCAATATACTTTGTGCTCTAACTCCACAGGGAGATGGCATGCCTTACCGAAGACGAGCTGAAATGGTGACATGTTCAATAGCGTCTTCCATGCGGTACGGTATGCCCACAATGCATCATCCAGTTTCATAGCCCAATCCTTGCGCCCGACATTGACGGTTTTCTGCAAAATCCCCTTGATCTCCCTGTTAGACACGTCAGCTTGCCCATTGGTTTGGGGGTGATAAGGTAGGGAAACCTTATGGATAGACACCCCATACGACTTCAAAACTCTGGCAAACACTCGGTTTATGAAATGAGAACTTCATCGCTCACCATTTCCCTTGGTGTGCCAAACCGAGTAAAGATGTGCTTCTTCAGAAACTTTTCTACCGTTGCTGCATCATTCTTGGGGCAAGCAATTGCTTCTACCCACTTTGTCACATAATCCACCGCAAGCAAGATGTAGAGATTCCCATATGAATCCGGAAACGGTCCCATGAAGTCTATGCCCCAAACATCAAAAGGCTCCACCTCAAGCCATTCAGACATTGACATCTCATCTTGCTTGGAGATGTTACCTGTTCTCTGGCAGCTATCAGACCCTGCAACCTAGTCATGAAAATCTTGAAAAATCGTTTGCCAGAAAAAACCAGATTGTAATACCTTCATGGCGGTGCGCGGACCGCTAAAATGACCTCCACTAGGGGTTGCATGACACTGCTTGATCACCTCATAAATCTCATGGGTAGGAACACACTTCCTAATGATGTTATCGGCGCCCATCTTGAATAGATATGGACCCTCCCAAAAGTATTGCTTCACCACATACAAGAACCGCTTCTTTTGCTGCACTGTCCATTCCTCAGGAATCTTCCCATTGGTCAGATAATTGGCAACCGCCCAATACCATGGCTCTGTATCCCTCAAAGACATCAAGCTCTCATCAAGAAAGTTCTCTTGAATAGGAACCTTCTCTTCCACTCCACTCTCAAGTCTTGAGAGGTGGTCCGCTACCATATTCTCAACACCCTTATTGTCGCGGATCTCTACATCAAATTCTTGCATCAAAAGGACCCACCGAAACAATCTCGGCTTGACATCCTTCTTGTCAAGCAAATACTTCAGTGCCGAATGAAATGTAAAAACAATTACCTTCGATCCCACAAGATAAGGTTGGAATTTATCAAGAGCAAAAATCACAGCCAATAGCTCCTTCTCAGTAGTGACATAGTTTAGTTGAGCCTCATTAAGAACTATACTAGCATAGTAAATAACGTGGCATACCTTTTCCTTACGCTGCCCCAACACTGCTCCAATGGCGAAATCACTGGCATCGCACATGAGCTCAAATGCCAAACTCCAATCCCGAGTTGTAATGATCGGGGCTGAGGTGAGCTCTTCCTTCAAAAAGTCGAAGGCTTTCTTGCACGCTTCATCAAACACAAATGAGACATCTTTCCCAAGCAACTCACACATAGGCTTGCATATCTTCGAGAAGTCTTTGATAAATCTGCGATAAAAACCTGCATGTCCCAAGAAGCTTCTGACCCCCTTCACTGAAGTCGGATAAGGGAGCTGCTTGATCGCATCCACTTTTGCTTGATCAACTTCCAACCCTCCGCGTGAAATCTTGTGGCCAAGAACTATCCCCTCAGTGATCATGAAGTGACATTTCTCCCAATTCAGCACGAGATTAGTGTCTTCACAACGAACCAAGACACGGCCAAGATGATGTAGACAGTCCTCAAAACTGTCACCAAATAAGGAGAAATCATCCATGAAGACCTCTAAATGCTTCTCAATCATGTCTGAGAAGATAGCCATCATACACCGCTGGAAAGTGGCCGGTGCATTACATAGTCCAAATGGCATGCGGCGGAACGCAAATGTGCCATAGGGACATGTAAAAGTAGTCTTCTCCTGGTCTTATGGAGCAATGGCGATCTGATTATAACCTGAGTAACCATCCAGAAAGCAATAGAACTCGTGGTGAGCCAAACGGTCAAGCATTTGATCAATAAACAGCAACGGAAAGTGATCCTTTAGCGTGGCTTCATTCAGCTTCCTGTAATCCATGCACACACGCCAACCAGTAACTGTCCATTGAGCAGCTCATGCTTGTCGTTCTCCACCACAATCATCCCTCCTTTCTTAGGCACACACTGGACCGACCTAGTCCAAGTGCTGTCTGAGATCGAGAAATTAATACCAGCCTCTAGCCACTTCATGACCTCTTTTCTCACCACATCTTTCATGTGCGGATTCAATCTCCGCTATGCGTGGATCACTGGATTCTTTCCTTCTTCCACCCGGATCTTGTGCTGGCAATACACGGGGCTGATCCCCTTGATATCTGCAATAGTCCATCCAATTGCTGCTTTATGCTTCCTTAGCACATCCAACAACTGCTCCTCCTGTGCCTGAGATAAAACAGAGGAAACAATTACGGGCAACGTGTTATCAATACCAAGAAATTCATACCTGAGATGGCTCGGCAATTGCTTCAACTCAAGCACGGGTGGTGACTTGAGTGAAGGAACAAGATCCAACTTTTTCTCCCCTTGCTCATATAAATCCAACTTGGTCCAGCTGCTCATGTGGAACACATCCATGGGAGGACTATGATCTTCATCCTTGTACATGCCATCTATTTCCTCCCACATCAATTCAGCTTCCTCATCTCCCATGTCATCATCAAAAACCTCTATGCTGAAGCAATCTTCATAATTATAACATGAAGGCATTTTCATTGCCCTGAACACATCGAAGACTACATTTTCATCATTAATCTGCATAGATAGCTTTCCACTCTTCACATGTATAATAGCCTCCCCTGTAGCTAGGAAGGGTCTGCCAAGAATTAGAGGTACTTCGCCAACCTCTATGTCTAGGATGACAAAATCAACAGGAAAGATGAGCGTACCAACTTTGACCAAGATGTCTTCAATCACCCCATATGCTCTACGAATCGATCTATCAGGCATCTGCAAGGTAACTCGAGTGGGCCGAGGCTCCCCCACACCTAGTTTCCTGAATACGGACAAGGGCATCAAATTGATGCTTGCCCCCAAATCACACAATGCAGTCATGGTGAGAGAATCGCCAAGAGTAACCGGTATCACAAAGCTTACATGGTCTTTCTTCTTCTTAGGCAATCCATTCCTAACGCATTCAGAGGTCTCAGTCGTCAAATTAACCTGTGCAAAATCACTCATGCGTCTCATTCCTGAATGAATATCCATAAGAAACTTGGCATATGTAGGCATTTTTGATATAGCCTCTGCAAAAGGAATGTTAATCTCCACTTTCTTGAATATATCGAGAAATCTCTGAAAATCTCTAGAATCATCCCTTTTTCTCGTCCTCAAAGGATATGGAACTGCCTTAGAAACAGTAGTAGTGTCTATACGTACCTCATCCTTGTCTTTCACCGCCTCCTCATCCGTCGCGCCCTTTGATTGGGGGATCACGACATTAGCATCACCATAAAAAATCTCATGCTCTTTAGAAGCATCGACTCTTTCATGAGTCGGATATGGCGGATCTTTCAGTGCAATCCCGCTGCGAGTAGTGATTGCATTGATTTGACGCGGATTATCTTCCGTGTTAGATGGCAATGAACCTGGAGCTATAGATGAGAGCTGAGTAGCAATCTGACCCACCTGTACCTCAAGAGAACGAAGAGAAGTCTTCGTAGCCTGTAAATCCGCAGATACAGCAGTAACCTGCGTGGACATGTTGTTCACGTTGGTGGTCATAGTGTTCATTTACTCAGATGTGTCAATGCCTTCGTCAGCTCAGATATATCTGGACTCGGTGCTACAGTACCTACTGGTGGAGCTTGTGAAACTGGTGGCTATACTGGAACCCCGGTGCATATGTCGCTCCAGACTGATCCCCATATCTAAAGTCTGGATGATCCCCCGTGCCTGGTCTGTAATTCCCTTGATTCTAGTTATGCCGCTTTCCTTGTGCCCCCACGTAGTTCACATCCTCGCTTGCTAGCTGTGCCAACGATGACTCATAATCTGGCTCCTCTACGCTTGCCACTGTCTTCTTGTCCTGATAAACATGCTTGGCCAAGTCAGACACCATCTTGCTGATCCCATTCTTCCACTCATTATCTTTTGGTTCTGGCAATGCTGATAATCTCCTGGAATCACAAAATTGTGTATCCTGCTTGGCAAGCTGCTTCATAAGTGCATAGGCTCCTTCTTTATCAACAGAGTATAGAAAATTTCCCCCAGCTTCTCCGTTAACTAGCTCCTGATTGTGGCGTTCTAAGTCGTGGTAAAAGACTTGCAGAATCTTGTAGTATCCGAAGTCATGATTTGGGCACTTCCTAATCAAGTGCATATAACGATCCCATGCATCTACCACAGTCTCATCATCACGTTGGCGGAAGCCCATAATGTCACCCTGTAACTCAATTACCCGCTGAAATGGGTAAAACTTAGCCATAAATTCATCCACACATTGAGCCCATGTAGTGATTGAATCCGGGGCTCTCGACTCAAGCCACTTCTCAGCTGCACCTTTCAGATAATAAGGGAATAGAATGAGCTTCAACGCTTCTGGAGTCACACTCTTGTACTTAACAGTCTTTATATATGCGTTGAAATTCCCAATAAAATCATTGGGATCTTCATCCTTGTTACCATATAACTGGAACTGGTTGGTCACCGTCTGAATCGTAGCTGGCTTGAGATCAAAGTGTTCAGCCTGTATACCTAGCACTACAATTGCCGGATTGTGTCCATACGTGGACGCCTGGAATTTCTCCACAATAGCCTGCCCAGACTTGTTGTACGGTGTCTAGGCGTTGCGATTATTCAACTGTTTCGACAACTCTTCCACTCGTTGATTGAGCTGCGCGTTGGTCAATTGATCACCCATAGTGCTCTGTTTTTTTCTTCTCCTCTGATCTCTGAATAACTTCTCTAGGTCTTCAAGTGGGGGCACAAGGTCTCTAGGGATCCTGGGCATACACTGATAACCTGAAAAACAGAATCAAATACAAGTGAGAACACAAAATAGCTAATTAAACAAAAATAAAAGAGATATCCTAAATCAATTTCTAACTAAACTAATAAACCGTTAAAGTTCCCCGGCAGCGGCGCAAAAACTTGACGCGATTTCTTAACGCGCTTAGACGCAAGTGTACGGTCAAGTAGTATTAGGAGTATTTTAAGACTCCGAGTATCGAAACCAAGGGAATTTACGATTATTATCTAACTAGAGATTAATTCTAAGATATCTAGGTAACCGGTAAAAAGGTGTTTGATTTTCGTGAGTTCGTCGCCCACAAACAAGCGACTTAAATTAAATGAAAACTGACTAATTTTTTTTGCACGGTTTTCACTTTTAACGAAAAGAACTGGGCAATTGATGGTACCTAGGGTTGCTAACAATTTCCGGATTATGCTTGAAACACTCTACTCAGGTTCTAGTTACACCGGGTAACAATCATCATGATATTCTCTCGATCTCACATGAATTTGTGTAATCAATAGCCTTCGGGTCATTTCGGTCCACCGTTGTCTACCATTACACTTTAGTTGGTTTTCTAGGCTCGTTCACCGGGTCCCGTCGGCCCACCGCTTTCACAAAGTTCTAACAATACCAACCGAAACTACCCTCACACGGTTAATCAAGTTTCTATCTCCTCTCGGTCTCAAGAAACTACAAGATTACCTAAAATTTTCTTCAACACGTATCAAAAAGCTCTTCGTGCAACAATTTCAACGACTAGTATCCTACGGGTGATCAAGCCAAGAATACTAAGAATGAAGTACAAGAATATGTAAGATAAATAGAACATTCATAGATTTAAGTCCAAAACACGCAACAAGTCTTCAATCCGGTAAAAGTTCACAAACCCTAGTTTTTCATCAATCACCTAGCTTAAAAGAGTGTAGCTAGACATAATATTGTTCAACAATCTCAAAATAACAATAGTCATAGAGAAAAGATGAAGAAAAAGTGATCAAACGCTAAAAATCTTCAATGTTGATGATCTTCCTCGCTTCAAGCTTCGTCTCCCTTCTTCTCTAGCTCTCCAAGACTCCAAAGATGCTTGAATAATGCAAATAGTCCGTCCCCCTATGTTGTAATAGGGATGGAGTCTTCAAACTTTCAAAAAATAGCAAAACACACACTAAAAGTACGCATTTGGCCTTCCTGTTCGCACGAACACCTGACTGTTCGTGCGAACAGTGTGTTGTTATCTGTTCGTGCGAACATCTTTGCTCTTCCTACTTTTCAGCAGTTGGTTTTTCATCAATTTTGGCCATCAAAAATTCTTCTAAGTCTTTTTGTTAGTCCGAACAAAGATGGTGTTTGCACGAACACTTCTGGGATCTTCACTTTTTAGCTTCTTTTCTTAATTCTTCCTCTCTCGTCTTCATTCCCGAGCATATCCTTGAGCCATCCTCTTGTTCCGAAGTCGTTCCTGCTCCAAAATAGTCGCTCCAAGCTCCCGATTCCTGAAATACACAACACGAACACATACCGGAAGATCACATGCGACAAACAATGCATAAATTATACGAAAAACGCCCGGATTACGAAATAAAGCTCAAAAACTCAAGTATGCTCAAAACAACTAGGATTTGGTCAATTTCTCACACAAATGTATCGAAACGCTCGCAAAAAAGTAGTGAATCATAAATAATATAACTCCTAATGTGGAGTTATCAATAGGTTGACAGGTTTTAGCCATCTTGATGCCATGAATCCAACCATGATTTGCAGCATAATTGAAGATTCTAGAAAGAATCTCTGGGCACATGATGAAGAGAGTTGGTGAGAGAGGGTCTCCATGTGTGAGCCCTCTTTTAGAAGTGAAGTTTCCACAAGGACTACCATTGATAAGGACAGAGAAGGAAGTGGTTTTTAACACAAGTCATGATCCAAGAGGTGAATCTTTCTGGTAAGTTGAGCCATTTTTGAACTTCATGAATAAGACCCCATTCCAATCTATCATAAGCCTTTTCCATATCTACTTTCACAGCCATAAGACCCCTTTCTCTATCTTCTTGTTCATGGTGTCAAGGATTTCATGCAGGAGAATCAGATTATCTCGGATGTTCCTCCCTGGTACAAAAACAACTTGAAAAGGAAAAATGGAGTTATCAAGAAAAGGTTTAAGTCTGTTTGAAAGAATCATAGAGATAACCTTATGATCACATTGCGAAGGCTAATCGGTTTGAAGTGGGACACATCACGATTAAAAAATAATTTATGTTCCAGTTGTAGACATACTTTTTTGGCCAAGAGGTGTGTTTAGCTAACTGAAACATTCAAGTTACTAATTAAACAAGATAAACTCTCCTAGCATCCATCTACATTAGTCGCCCGCTGGACTTTTATAGTTAATTGATTTTAGTACCTTTGTTTCACTGGATTAATGGTAACCCTTGGTCTCTGCTTTGAATGTTTTTCGTCCAAATTTCCTTCGCCGCCGCCCCATAAGTTATTGTCCCATGTTTGTGCGTGAGACGAAGGGGAAGGATACACAAGCGCTAGCCTACCAGTGGAATTCCCGCCATCGCTTCTTTCCGATCGTGGCTGATAGCTTGAAAATGGGATTAGTTTGGGACATCTTTTTACCATTGGTTCTAACCCTGTGAGAGTTGAGTTTGCCCATTTTCAGCCTATTTTCCACTTGATACGAGGCAGAGACTTATAGGACATGATCGTAAGATTTGAGTAATTTCATGCGTAATTTTGTTTGTTGGATATGATCGCGGGTACATGTTATGATGTGCAGGTAACAGATGCCGAGAAATGCATGAGATTGACTTGGATTTGGACGCAGCGTATCAAGAAAGCTGAGCAGAAAAGGTGCAGAAAAATTCAAGTCTGTGCGTTCAGACGCAGGACCTGCGTTCAGACGCACAACACGGCAGCAGAAGGGAGAAAGGCAGAGAAAAGGGGCTAAGTCTGTGCGTTCAGACGCACAGACCTGCGTTCAGACGCAGGACTCGACTCCAGATTTGTGAAGACCAAGGGGTGCGTTCAGACGCAGGGAAGCTGCGTTCAGACGCACAAGTCCGAGAAGCCAGAAGGAAGAAGGCGAGAATTGTTTAAGGCCTGCGTTCAAACGCAGGAGATGTGCGTTCAGACGCACTGCGTTTGAACGCAGGGAAGCTGCGTTCGAACGCACGGTGGGTTTCCAGAAGCTTCTAGGACGGGTTTTTGCAAGGGTAGAACAGGAATTTCGTGCATCCGTGTAGAGACTGTGGCAGTATAAAAGGAGGTGTCCCAGCACAGAATTAGGGTGATACATACACAATCATCATCACAGCAGCCAGTATCAGAGCCGTCAGGATTGGAGCAGAGCAGAATTGGAGCAGTTTTTCAGTATTCAGCCATAAACTCGTTTGATCTTTTCTTTTTTCTTTTATGAAACAGTGTCTTTCAATAATGAAAGCTAGCTAAACCTTTTGCCTAGGTTCTTGGTGAACCTAGGGTTTATGAATTCAGCAGACTGGTTTGTTTGATGTTCAGATGCATGACTAGTTGAAGTCTTAATACATGATGGATTGTTTATTATCTTGTCTTTGATTTTATGTACATACATGAATGGCTTGATCACCCAGGAGTGTTATAGACAGGATCTGGTGCGCGAGAGTGGCCAGTGAGAGTTAGGAAGAAAAGACAGGATTTAATACCCTATCTTGATGGACCGAGAGGTGAAAAGAACCAGGGTGTTAGCCAGAAGCATTAGACTAACTGCTAGACGTTTAGGGGGAGACCGAGAGGAGAACCTGTAACCTTAGCAGACTTAGAACAAACCTGCAGATTTAGGTGGACCGAGAGGACCCAAAATCTGTGGGAGAGTGACAGGTACATGAGACCGAGAGGAGATTGTACTAATGGTATGCTGGCATAAACAAGAATGCTGTGTGTTTCTGAAATCAAGTACACCAGGCAAGCTGAAAAGTAATCCTAAGGGATCCTGGGACCTAGATTCTTAGAATCATCAACTTTTACAACTACAACAATTTCCAGAAAATTACTAAAAAAATAAAATAAGCTTTTCTAAGTATTGATTTATTTACTGCAAATTAGTTGAGTATAATCACATCCCAACTTTCCTCCTTTTTACAGTTTTGTATTTATTTCTAGTTCTGATAAGTAAAACTTAGACTGTTCTCGAGGGTTGGACAATCAGAGTGATAGATACATACTCTATATTACTTGATCGTACACTTGCGAAAAAGCAGATAGGTTTACGCTGTCAAGTTTTTGGCGCCGTTGGCGGGGAACGGTTACATTTTTTCTTAAAAGAAATTAGAATAAGTTTCAAAGCTTTTTCTTTTCTTTTTACGTTTATTTTATTTTAACTTATTGCTCTTAAATTCTGATTTTCAGGCTATTCTAGTATATGCCCAGATTGCCTAGCAAACTGGTATCACCACTTGAAGATCCCGAAAAACTTTTCAGAGAGCAAAATCGCAGACACCGATCCGCGATGTCTGAGCACGAAGAAAACACGCCAACAGAAGCAGGAACACCCACAGGACAGGAGCAACGCACTCCAGCACAGATGGCTCTTTACATTGAGGAGCTGATAGCAGCAGGCTTTGCTGCCAGGAACAATCAGAGGACTTACAACAGGTCTGGGAGGGCGATAGTAGAAAAATTTGAAGTCCCTACCGGAGGACATCAACCAGCTATCGTAGTGCCACCAATTACAGCAGAGCACTTCGATCTAAAATCATCCACCATCCAAACCGCCCAGACTCATTGTCCTTTCAATGGGAAAGCAGATGAAGATCCAAACGACTTCCTTGGAAAGTTCGAAGACTACTGCAACAAGATTAAGTATAGGGGAGTTGAAGCGGATACGCTAAAGCTAATTATATTCCCATACTGCTTGTTCGGAACAACAAAAGATTGGCTGGAGGCAAGACCACCGAGGTCTATCACTACCTGGGAGGGATTTGTTACTGATTTTTTGGCAAAATTCTACCCCGCATCTCGTGTTATCAAGCTACAGAGCGAGATCTTATCCTTTAAACAGAAGATGGGTGAGACGGTGGTAGACGCATGGGACAGGCTAATGAGACTCGTTAAAAGATGCCCCAATCACGGCTTCGGGGACGCAAAAATTCTGAAGGTATTCTACCATGCTCTCGACAGGGAGAATGCTGACACGATTGATAGGGAAGCTGGGGGTAACTTTCTATACCATGTGGATAAAGATGGAGCCTACGAACTGATGAAACAATTAGCCAAACAGGATACTCGTCTGTTTGATGACCGCAGGCTCACAGCACTAGCAGAACCAGTGGCTGATGACAGGATTGACAATCTCACAAAAGTAGTACAAGACCTCGTCAAAAAGGTATATACAGAAAAGAAAATCTTGGCAGCAGTAGATGAACCTGACCTCGACGCAGCAATTCAAGAGCTTCAGGCCGAAGATGCCAATTATGTTCAACAGCAGTGGGATCCTAGCCGCTACAGACCAGGCACACGTGACCATCCAGGGTTCCGTTACGGAAACCCCAATGCAGCAGTTTACGCGCCAGGGTTCCAGCACAGGCCACAGGCACAACAGACAGCACCAGCACAGCAAGCACCAGCAGCACCACCACAGCTAAATTTATCACAACAACATTTTGAATCCTATATGGAGAAATTCAATAAGCAGTGGGAAGCTAGATTTTCGCAGATGGAATCATTAACTGCCGATGTAAGCCAAATGAAAATTGCTATCCGCAACCTGGAGGTACAGAATGGTCAGCTTGCACAGAACCAGGCAGAACGAGCCCCAGGGAATTTACCATCAAATACAGTGAACAATCCACGCGCTTAAATCAATGCTATCACAACTCGGAGTTGAATCGCACTGCAGGATCCGCCATATCCCAGTCATGCACGTGCAGAAAAGTCAAAGATCATTGAACATGAAGTGTTTGACAGGGAAGGCAGTTCAACTGCGAACCCTCAAAAAGGGGTTCGGTCGAGCAGGAAGCAGAGCAGACTAATGAGGGTAATCCAGAAACAGTGCCAATCTCTAGAGAGGTGCCTTACCCTCTGAAGACACGTAAGAGAGATGACAGCAAAGACTACGCCAGATTTCTGGAGGTATTCAAGCAATTACAGATAAACATACCTTTCGCCGAAGCACTTGCCAAAATGCCTACTTATGCGAAATTTCTCAAAGTCATATTGTATGGGAGAAGGCGGATGAGCGACTTCGAAACAGTAAATCTGACGGCAGAAGCGAGCAGCTGTGTGAAAAACGGTCTACCACTGAAGAAGAAAGACCCTGGCAGTTTTGTTATTCCTGTAACTCTGGGCAGTGCATACACAGGAAAAGCCTTATGCGACTTGGGTGCCAGCATTAACCTGATGCCACTAACAATCTTCAAAAGTCTGGGAGTCAGAGAACCACGGCCAACAAGAATTATGCTTCAAATGGCTGATAGATCTGTAAAACCTGCCTATGGAGTCATTGAAGATATCCTGGTAAAAGTTGGAGAGCTTATTTTTCCAGCAGACTTTGTGATACTGGATATGGAGGCCGGAGAGGTCCCACTAATTTTGGGCAGACCCTTCCTAGCAACTGGTGAAGCCATTATCAACTGCAAAAGTGGAGAGCTGTCCATGCAAATCAATGAAGAAAAAGTGAAATTCAACGTCTTCAAATCTCTCCAACTCCCTGATCATTATGGTCATGAAGACTGTTTTGCAGTGGAAGTAATTGATGATCTGGAAATTGAGGAGATGGAAAATTTATGGGGGGAATTTGAGGATATGTACCCAGAGGAAACAGAGGAGCACCAATCTGAGCAGATCGTGAGAACAGAAAGCTGGGTCACTCTATATAAGGATGAAGGAGGCGAGCAGAAAATGACATTGGTCCCATCACTTCACCAGTCCTGGAATTGAAACAGTTGCCAGACCACCTCAGGTAAGCATTTATTGGTGAAAATAATACTCTGCCGGTAATTGTTTCATCTCTTCTATCTCAGGAACAGGAACAAAAGCTGCTGGAAGTACTTCGAGAGCATAAAGAAGCTATCGGATGGACAATTGCTGACCTAAAGGGAATCAGTCCTGATTACTGCATGCACAAAATAAGAATTCAAGAAGGAAAGAGGCCAGTCATCCAACCTCAACGGAGACTAAACCCAATTATGAAAGATGTGGTACGTAAGGAGGTCATGAAGTGGCTAGAAGCAGGGATTATATACCCCATATCCGACAGCACCTGGGTTAGTCCTGTCCAGTGTGTACCAAAGAAAGGGGGTATTACAGTAGTACAGAACGCTGATCAGGAGCAGATCGCCCACCGCACTGTCACTGGCTGGCGAATCTGTATGGACTATCGGAAGCTGAACGACGCAACACTGAAAGACCACTTTCCGCTGCCATTCATGGACCAGATGTTGGACAGATTGGCTCACCATGCTTATTACTGCTTTCTTGACGGGTACTCCGGCTACAACCAGATCTATATAAATCCGGAAGATCAAGAAAAGACGACGTTCACCTGCCCATACGGAACATTTGCTTTTAGACGAATGCCATTCGGATTATGCAATGCTCCAGCAACATTCCAAAGATGTATGATGGCCATTTTCTCTGACATGATAGAGAAAAATTTGGAAGTTTTCATGAACGATTTTTCGTTATTTGGGGACAACTTTGATGATTGCTTATACCATCTGGCCAGAGTTCTGATTCGATGCAGAAAGACTAACCTGGTACTCAACTGGGAGAAATGCCACTTCATGGTTACTGAAGGAATAGTGCTGGGACACAGGATTTCCAACAAAGGACTGGAAGTAGACAGAGCAAAGATAGAGGTGATCAAGCAGCTACCATATCCGACTAGAGCAAAGGCAATAAAAAGTCTTTTGGGCCATGCAGGGTTTTACAGAAGATTTATCAAGGATTTTTCCAAAATTACAAAGCCACTATGTAATTTGTTGGGAAAAGATGTGCCATTCATATCTGACGAAGCATGAAAAGAGGCCTTTGACGTACTCAAAGACAGACTGACAACTGCACCCATTATCACAACACCAGATTGGACCCTCCCATTTGAGTTGATGTGTGACGCCAGTGATTACGCAGTGGGCGCAGTGCTGGGACAGCGAAAAGATAAAGTGTGCAGTGTCATTTACTATGCCAGCAGGGTCCTGAATGAGGCACAGATTAATTATGGGACTACAGAAAAGGAGCTGCTGGCAGTCATTTTTGCTCTGGATAAGTTCAGATCCTACCTGGTAGGTTCAAAAGTCATCATATTCACAGACCATAGTGCATTGAAATACTTACTGGAGAAAAAGGATGCAAAGCCAAGGCTGCTGCGTTGGATCCTGCTGATGCAGGAATTCGATGTCGAAATCAGGGATAAAAAGGGAGTTGAAAATGTGGTAGCTGATCATCTATCTCGCCTGGAAAACCCTACAGAAGAATTGGTGCCAATTCAAGAAAATTTCCCAGATGAGCATATTATGAAGATCAAGACCAACAGACGACCCTGGTATTACGCAATAAGCAATAATTTGGTCAATGGAGCACTCCCTGAAGACATCACCCCTTGGCAGAAAAAGAAGTTTATTTCAGAATGCAGGCACTATTTCTGGGACGATCCTTATCTATTCAAGCAAGGGGCAGATAATATTCTCCGTCGTTGCATCCCATGTCACAAGATTTTGGAGGTAATTCAGCACTGCCACTCAGCACAATGTGGGGGACACTTCAGCGGTCCGAGAACAACCCACAAAGTGCTGCAGTCAGGATTTTTCTGGCCAACAGTCTTCAAGGATTGCCATGATTATGTGCAAAGTTGTGATCGCTGCCAACGTACAGGAAATATTTCCCAGCGAAATGAGATGCCTATGACACTTTGGCAGGAGGTTGAGCCTTTTGGCGTTTGGGGTATTGATTTTATGGGTCCATTCCCTTCTTCTCTGGGAAATCATTACATCTTACTGGCAGTAGACTACGTGTCGAAATGGGTGGAAGCTATGGCCTGTCAGAAGAACGATGCGGCAGTTGTGGAACGATTCCTCAAACGCAACACTTTTACCAGATTTGGAACGCCAAGAGCCATGGTTAGTGATGAAGGTTCTCATTTTATCAATAAAGTCTTCGCCAAGGTTCAAAAGCAGTACGGGGTGTCTATCCATAAGGTGTCACTGCCTTATCACCCTCAGGCAAACGGGCAAGCAGAGGTGTCCAACAGGGAGATAAAGAGCATACTGGAAAAAACTGTGAATCCTGGACGTAAGGACTGGTCATTAAAGCTGGATGATGCGCTCTGGGCATACATAACTGCTTACAAAACCCCGCTGGGAATGTCCCCATACCAGCTGGTGTTTGGAAAAGCATGTCACTTACCAGTAGAATTGGAGCACAGAGCATACTGGGCAATCAAGCAGCTTAATATGGATCACAGCTTATCTGGAAACAAACGGAAGATGGCACTCCTCGAACTAGAGGAATTTCGTAAAACCGCTTATGAGAGTGCCAAAATTTATAAAGAGAAAACGAAGAAGTGGCATGACAATCGCATTCTACCAAAGAAGATAGAAATTGGGCAGAAGGTTTTCCTTTACAACTCAAGGATGAAATTCTATCCAGGGAAGCTGCGCTCAAGATGGTCTGGACCATTCATTGTGAAAGACATTACATCATGGGGAGTGGTGGAGCTGGAGAACTCAAGGGATAATACAGTTTTCAAGGTGAATGGAAACAGAGTCAAGCCATACAGAGATCCTCAGGAGATCATCGAGGTAGAGGCGATCTACCTTGACCTTCCTTGATCATAAAAGAGGTAACAAAGTCGGGCTGTCGACTGTAAATCACAAGCGCTGGTTGGGAGGCAACCCAACGTAGATTAGTTGTTTTTATATATTTAGTATTTATTATAAAATGTTCATAATTTGAGAGAAAAGTGAGAAAGAGGGGTTTAATATTGAATTCAGTGTTTCAGGAATCATAGGCGTGCGTTCAAACGCAGGTGATGTGCGTTTAAACGCACGCGTGTGTTTAGACGAAAAAGGCGCGTTCAAACGCAGAACCACCACTCTACCGAAGAAACTCAGAAAATGGCTAACACTTATGTGTTTAAACGCAGACGGCGTGCGTTCAAACGCATGCAATAAAATGAAGATTTCCAGCTAACACATGGGCGTTCAGACGCACGAGGTGCGTTCAAACGCAAGAGAAAGACTGGAAAAACCTAAGGAAGTGCGTTTAAACGCAGAAGGTGCGTCTGAACGCAGAAACCATTCAATATACGTTTCTAGAAGAGAAGGCATGCGTCCAAACGCACATTGAGCGTTCAAACGCAACTCATCCGAAGAATTGCAGAAACAAGCAGTGCGTTTAAACGCAGCTCATGTGCGTTCAAACGCAGTTCATCAAACCCAAAAATTCAGAGAACATCAAGTTGTGCGTTCAAACGCACATTGTGCGTTCAAACGCTGTTCAAGCAGACTCACAAATTTCCAGAAAAGTAAAGCATTGCGTTCAAACGCAGAAGATGCGTTCAAACACACAATCGAGCGGGATCAGAAAATTTTGAAAAATTTTGAAAAAATTTGAATTTCAGGGGCCATTCTGCAATTTCTAAATGTTTGCCTATATATACTGTACGGGTGAAAGTGACTCATTTTCACTTCAGTCAACCAGTTTTCAACTCTCTCTCTAGCAATTCTCTCTGACCTAGTAGCCGCCAGCAGCAGTCATCCGCCAGCAATCTCCGACTACCACCGCAGGGACACCAGACTGTCAGAAACAGTGTGGGGGTGGGCACACTCATCCGATCAAAACATCTCCAGATCCGCTTCACAGAGCAGTTTCCAGATCTGTACCCGTAAGATTCACTCCGGGTAGCCAGGTTCTGTTTTTTCTCTCTCTTTGAAGATCCATTTTTTCTACTTGATTTTTTGAAATGGATGAGGACAGACCATATATGAGGCCTGATAGGTCAATCGCACCCTTGAACATCATAGATTGCAGACTGCTTAGGGTCGGCCATTTCTGTGACCATAGGTTTGTCAATATGGAAGCCCACCGTTTCTTTCTGCAAGACAAAAAGATTAGGTATGACATACCCGCTGAGAGAACTTTTCCTCGTGATATCTTGTCTATGGGGGAAGACCTGTTCAACTTTACTGGGCAGGATCATTTTGGGGACTTGTTTACCGGCTTTACCAATCTGCAAGTCAGTTCTGTGCTGGCTAAGGAGATTTTCAGTAATCTCCAGCAGTGCATGAACAGTGAATCCCAATCAATTGACTGGATTTACTGCAGAAAGACCTGGATTAGGATCACCCCAGAGAGTATTCGAGAAAGTTTGGGTCTGGAATTAGTGTTGGACGATTGTCAGTTTCAGGAACTGCGGCGTCATCCCTCTGAACAGCTTAGCGAACAAATCCTTCACACCTTGTGTGCGGGTGTACCAGGCGCTGCTTGGTATTACCCACACCGGAGTCCTTACTACCGGAAACTCCTTGCTACCTATTTGATTCGAGAGGCGAGATGGTGGACTGAGTCGGTCAACAACCGGATTGTGGGCATTAAACACATGACCCGTATAAACTATAATGTTGCCCTTTTGGTGTACTGTCTGATGGCCAGAGAGCCTGTGAGCCTCCCGGAGATTATTTGTGAGTTTTTTCGGGAAAGACGAGAGTCCCACAGTAAGAAGGGTTTGGGTCTTCTGGGGATGTTGACTAAAATGGCACAGGATTATCAGGTGCCAATTCCTGGTGAGCTGAGAGATATCCGACCGGTTCAGGTACGCAAGTACCGCAAGATGAGATGTGCTTTGCATGAGGCTCTGCATGGGCCTCCAGAATATGTCCAAGTGGATGATGATGATGATGATGATGATGATGATGGTGCTCCGCCTCATGGTGGGGGTGATGGCATGCCACCACCACCTCCACCCGGTGAGGGGGGTTTTCCAGCCTTACCAGGTCCCCTTCGACTGCCCCGATCTGCTAGTTCCAGTGAACACAGGCAGACCGAGCCCGACTTAGGGCAGTCTAGCAGAGGGGCCAGGCGCAGTTCTTTTGGTCGCTTGGAGAGGACTGATCATGAGGAATGGGTCAGGAAGAAAATTAAGGCTCAAGAAAAAATGCAGAACTACCTGGTAAGGACGGTCAAGAAAATGGCCAGGGGTCTTGGAAAGTTGTTCAAGACCTAGAAGCATATTTACCATGCTAACACAGCTGCATTGCGAGCTCATGAGGCTGCACTCGCTGAGATTCAGAGCAATATGCGTGGTAAGAAATTTAACTTCCCGGACCACTATTCTAGTGACAACTGTCCTAATTGGACAATGGAAGATAGTCGGCCCTATGACAGCTTCTCTGGCCATGACCCCAGCCCGAGTCCGGAACACGCAGACAGTGTTGGTGACCCCGGCAGACCCGGTACCCAGTACCCACCCAGGCAGCATGTAGACCCAGGGGCCAGCAGTGCCCATCCCGGTGCCAGCCACGCTGGTACCGCTGCCGCAGCACGACAGGCTGCGAGGAAACGTCCTAGAGGGCGCACCCCTGAACCATCTCCCGAGCCGACCGACCAGTCTACTCCGGAGAACACAGATTCGAGTTACAGGCCAGATCAGTAGCGTCGCGAGGACGCGCCACCTCTAGTGTGGGGGTGGGGAATCGTGTCCTCCTGCATAGCCATGTCAGCATATTTTTGTCAATTTTCTTTTAATTTGTTTTCGTTTTTTGAGTCAGCACGTTTATTCTGTTGAGTCTACCTACCTAGTTTTCTGACCTTGCATATATATTAAAAAAAAACAAAATAAAAAATAAATAAATATTTAAAATCTTTTGAGAAAGGGCAACTTAAGACCTAGAAACTGAAGAGAATCCAGTGAAAGAGCTCATGAGAGTAGGAAGCACCGTAGTAGGGATACTTTAATTTTAGTATTTTGCGCGCAAGTCTCACGACAGGATGTCCCGGGAATTCAGGAATGGTGAAAGTAGATAACATGCATACTTTTGGCTTCTCTAGTGTGCTAGGAAGATTTAGTCTCTAGGTAGTTGAATACTCCGTTTCCCGTGGAAACTTGTGGACTCTTGGAATCTGGGGTGGACCTTCGTGTAGAGTCGGTTTCATGTGGTACAAGTCTTCGGCCTAAGCGAAGTCGGGGAGTGTACACCACCATCCCTTAAGGTGGTTCCAAGAGAAAATCATAAAAAGCCCGCACTCTTAAGCTCTAATGCACGGTTGTAAAAACAGAGGAAGAAAAAAAATTTAATAATAATAATAAAAAAAAAAATCTGAAAAAAATTTTGTGCTTCAAGGAGAAACAACATAATGTGCTTCCGTTCACGCGGAAAATTTGGATTCAATCCAATCTAGAGCTTAAGAGGGAAACTAAAGTCAAGCCGTATTACACAGGAGTTGTGTCTCCCAGCAATGGGACAATTTGCATGTCAAAAGCAATAACGGCTAAGAGGGTCTGAAAACCTCAAATGACTTGGCGAAGAATAACCATCTAGTGACTTAAGATGCCTGGACCCTCTGAGTCAAAAGACGTGCTGTATCTTGGTTTGGTTTGGTGGATGTTTGGGGACACCTTAGTGAGTTTGTGCATAGGATCATTTTATATCATTTCTTGCTACGTGTTGTGAAATTTCAAAGTGAGCTTGTGAGGATTTGATGATTTCAGTTTATGATAGAGAGGTTGCCCAATCTCAGAGATTTTTTTATTTATTTATTTTTTTTTGTCTTGAGTCAGTTTGTGTATATTCTGTGTCTGAGTCAGTAAGCTGTTGAGTCTTCTGGTCTGTAGCATGAATCTGTGATAAAGGGGAGAAGTATGCAATTGAAGTGTGCAAAAGAAGGGTCTGCAAGGCAGTATGCAAGGGTCTGCTCGGGACGAGCAGAGTTTAATGTGGGGGTATTTTGATAGCTTGAAAATGGGATTAGTTTGGGACATCTTTTTACCATTGGTTCTAACCCTGTGAGAGTTGAGTTTGCCCATTTTTAGCCTATTTTCCACTTGATACGAGGCAGAGACTTATAGGACATGATCGTAATATTTGAGTAATTTCATGCGTAATTTTGTTTGTTGGATATGATCGCGGGTACATGTTATGATGTGCAGGTAACAGGTGCCGAGAAATGCATGAGATTGACTTGGATTTGGAGGCAGCGTATCAAGAAAGCTGAGCAAAAAAGGTGCAGAAAAATTCAAGTCTATGCGTTCAGACGCAGGACCTGCGTTCAGACGCACAACACGGCAGCAGAAGGGAGAAAGGCAGAGAAAAGGGGCTAAGTCTGTGCGTTCAGACGCACAGACCTGCGTTCAGACGCAGGACTCGACTCCAGAACTGTGAAGACCAAGGAATGCGTTCAGACGCAGGGAAGCTGCGTTCAGACGCACAAGTCCGAGAAGCCAGAAGAAGAAGGGAAGAATTTTTTAAGGCCTGCGTTCAAACGCAGGAGATGTGCGTTCAGACGCACTGCGTTTGAACGCAGGGAAGCTGCGTTCGAACGCACGGTGGGTTTCAGGAAGCTTCCAGGACGGGTTTTTGCAAGGGTAGAACAGGAATTTCGTGCATCAGTTTAGAGACTGTGGCAGTATAAAAGGAGGTGTCCCAGCATAGAATTAGGGTGACACATACACAATCATCATCACAGCAGCCAGTATCAGAGCCGTCAGGATTGGAGCAGAGCAGGATTGGAGCAGTTTTTCAGTATTCAGCCATAAACTCGTTTGATCTTTTCTTCTTTCTTTTATGAAACAGTGTCCTTCAACAATGCAAGCTAGCTAAACCTTTTGCCTAGGTTCTTGGTGAACCTAGGGTTTATGAATTCAGCAGACTGGTCTGTTTGATGTTCAGATGCATGACTAGTTGAAGTCTTAATACAGGATGGATTGTTTATTATCTTGTCTTTGATTTTATGTACATACATGAATGGCTTGATCACCCATGAGTGTTATAGACAGGATCTGGTGCGCGAGAGTGGCCAGTGAGAGTTAGGAAGAAAAGACAGGATTTAATACCCTATCTTGATGGACCGAGAGGTGAAAAGAACCAGGGTGTTAGCCAGAAGCATTAGACTAACTGCTAGACGTTTAGGGGGAGACCGAGAGGAGAACCTGTAACCTTAACAGACTTAGAACAAACCTGCAGATTTAGGTGGACCGAGAGGACCCAAAATATGTGGGAGAGTGACAGGTACATGAGACCGAGAGGAAATTGTACTAATGGTATGCTGGCATAAACAAGACTGCTGTGTGTTTCTGAAATCAAGTACACCAGGCAAGCTGAAAAGTAATCCTAAGGGATCCTGGGACCTAGATTCTTAGAATCATCAACTTTTACAACTACAACAATTTCCAGAAAGTTACTAAAAAAACAAAATAAGCTTTTCTAAGTATTGCTTTATTTACTGCAAATTAGTTGAGTATAATCACATCCCAACTTTCCTCCTTTTTACAGCTTTGTATTTATTTCTAGTTCGGATAAGTAAAACTTAGACTGTTCTCGAGGGTTCAACAATCAGAGTCATAAATACATACTCTATATTATTTGATCGTACACTTGCGAAAAAGCAGATAGGTTTACGCTGTCAGTGGCCTCGACAAATTGACCCATAGTGTCTGTTCCCGAACCCTCATCAACGTCGTAGGCATCACAGATTGTCGAGGTCTCGTCACATGGCCCTTTCCCCCTACTAAACTCCCTCCACCTTCGGCGATGTGTTCCTGCCCTCGCCGTTACTGTTTGGTGCTGCTAGTGTTGCTCCATTGGCAGGAGAAAATGCTTTTGTAGCAGATTCCGTGTGTTCAGTATTGCTAGGTTCAACCTCGGTGTCTCCTCTAGTAATACTCCTTGTTGGTGATTTTAGTGTCATCGGTCATTTGTGTAATCGGATTTACTTACGACCAAATTAGACATTGGCATTAGGTTGTACACGTTAGGAGGTGTGGAGTACACGCGTGCACACAACTATGCTAATATCTTGGACGAACTCCCAGACGACTGCGGGGGTTCGGGGCAGCGCCCCCGGTGGGGTCCAAGGGGAAACGCCCCTTGCGGCGGTCTTATTGTTTCACAAAAAACGACTCGGAATTAATTTTTGGTTGAAAAACGGACTGAAATCAGGCTGTTGTAACCGCCAGATTAACCGCCTTATCCCTCTCTATTTGTCAGTTTGGTCGAATTCGGATTCCACAAAAAACACCATATTCGTTCTTGATTCAGTCTCGGTTTTATCCGATTACAGATTTCGTGCACACCGCCGAAATACTTTAATCTGATTGTGATCTCACGAATCAGAGATTATCCAGGCCTTTTGTTCCCGTTCTTAACACCCATAGTCCAACAACCCTCATCCTCCACGGTGCGCTCAGAACCATTTGGGTCTGTTGAATCATGGAAATCCTTACTCTTTGCATAAGATTTGGGACCAGCACTGCCCTCTGACTCTAAACACGAACGACGCAAGAGCAGACAGAGTTTAGGATAAAAACTATCTTCTTACTGAAAATACTAGCTAATATAGGAGAAATTTTTGTTTGCTCTAGAGAAAATGATGTGGATTTGCTCTAACAATACAACAGTTAAATTGAGTTGATCGTAAAATTGTGTTAATTTATTTAGCTTAATGGGCTAGCCCGACTTCATTCTGAACCCGGATTGGTTTGTTCGAATTTGGGCTTAGACGGGCTGGCGATGCTCCCAACCCGGGCTAGTCTGGGCTTGGGTAACCTCGACTGAACTCGGGCTTGGGCTTGGGCAAGGGTGTCAACCTGCTCAGCCCGCCCGAGTTTCAGTCCTAGTGTCTAGACCCTGACAATTCGACCGAAATATGTTCCGAAAAAGAACTTCAAAGAATATTCGGATGGAGCTTATGAACAGCTCAAAATAAATTAAACACGACTCACATACTTTAAATGTTACGAAAAGATAAATGTTACGTGAATAAATAAAAAAAAGAAACAACTAAAGAGAAACATAGTCCGCCAAATACTTAGGACGTCCCACATTTCACTTCAAACGTTCCACTTGTGGCGCAATGTCTGGAGTCCCACATTGGTCCTCCACGGTAACCATATAAACTCCCATGGTGTCGTAAAACAGCTTGTCTGCAAGGTGCACATCAGGACAAGCCTCCCTAATAGCATGTGCGAGTTCCCAAGTAGGCAACAACCCATCCGACCAAGAAACAAGGCACTGGTCCTGTGGAGTGTCGTCGATGAAAATTGTTTGGTGTTGGGTGGCTGATAACGAAACAGAAACTGAGCGACATTTGAAAACGTGTCCGAAAAAGCTGCAGGAGACATTGTAGCGCCTGTCGGAACGTAAGGCCGGAGCAAAAAAAAAACACGGAAGACATCATGGATGCGGCCTGTTACCGGCAATCGTAACTAGTAGGCCACCACGCCAATGGCTTCGAGGCCCTCAAAGGGGCCGTAGAACCGGTGAGCTAATTTGGCGGCAAGAGGTCGTGCAAGGGAACGCTGACGATAGGATTGTAACCACAAAAGAATCAAATCACCCACCTTAAAAGAGACAACTCGACAATGTTTATTGGCCTGGTCGCACATATGTTGTTGCATCTTGGCTAGGCGAGCCTTCAAATCGAGCAGCACGTCGTGCCGTTCAAGTAACAACACATCAACCGTGGAAGACGTGCATGTCGTGGATGGAAACAAGGAAGGGGTGTAACACCCCCAGAATGACGAAGCCTGAAGCCCGGGGGCTGTGACTCCGTACCCGAGACGAAACCTGGATACAAGGACATTTAAAAGTGCATCCATGCATAAACAACCAAGAAGTCTCAAAGTAATACTTTATTACAATTCAAAAGTTGCCTCAAACATGGGCGCTTAACAACTAGAGCATTATTAAATAATTAAAATAGTTCTAATTACTTAATACGATAAGACTAAACATCTAGGTGATGATTCGCGTTCCCCGCTAAGCCAAACTCCCATCATCTAGACCTATGGTGCAGAAAATAAAAAGGGAACACCACAGTACAAAATTAGCAATAAATAATGGCAAGCAAACACCCAAGCATGTAAAATGATTATGAGGCAATTTATAAAAACAATAACCAACTTTTCATGTAGTAAATTATTTTAAACACAGCGGAAATAAAGTTTGAAACTTGTAAGAAAATAACGAGAGTTTCCAATTCCATTGTATTTTCTCAAAACCAGTTTATTATCCAAGATGGCAATCCGAAACCACATATTATTTCATTTTCCATTATATCATCAAATCCAAAACCAACTTATTAATTTTTTGTGACGGGGAAAGAACCAACCATCTCGCAAGCATCCAAGATCTTCAGCTTCGACACCCCCTAAAGACTCTTGCGGCCAGAAGGGTGAGCACAAGGAGCTATCCGGGGCATTGAAACCGGATTAAATAAAATTAATTGGACGCGTGAACGAATTCAACACGCCCAAGCCAAAAGTAACAAAGCAATAACCCCGTCTTCCACTTCCACTTTACGTTATCATGGACATAGGTACTTATCATCCAGTAACGAAGTCAACACGCCCAAGCCAAGACATAGGTACTTTGTGTCAAGACCACAAAGCGAGTGTTAAAACTCGCATAATCCAACTAATTTAAACGTCTAGACACTTCATTTTAAACCCACCAGCATAAATGACAAATTCGGCAACTTTTGGCGACTAAAAACAGCCCTATAGCGACGAATTCAAACCCTTTAGCGACCGGAGAGATTGTTCAAGAGCCCTAGAACATCAAATTAAGTGTCTAACGGCCTCAATTTCGACTCTAATTCAATTAACAGGCGATTACAACTCGCTGTACCAACCCAACACATCAAAAAAGTGATAGCTTCTAGTTAATCCTATTTTTTCGGATTGATTTTACCCGCTAGATAAACTAGGGTTCTTGGGTAATCATGAAGAAGAACGAATCAAGCTATGAAGACGAATGATGCTTGATTCAATACAAGTATTAAATTAAGTGAAACTCAAATCGACGAAAAATAACAACTTACAAGTGATGGAGATGAATACAAGAGAGATTTAGAGGCAAGAAGAAATTGTTGGCGGCGTTGCGGCGGTGAAGCTTGGTGGCCGAAGAGGCTGCCAGAAATTAACGAGGTCAGACGACCCGTTAGAAGAAAATAAAAACAGAGTATGGAGAAGAAGAAGAAGAAGAAGAAGAAACGCAGAAGAAAAAAGAAGAAGAAGAAAAGAAAACAGAGCCTTGACGTGGAGGAGAAGAATGAGAATAAGAAGAAGAAAGAAAGAAAGATGAAGGAGAAGAAGAGAATAACAAACC
Organism: Linanthus parryae; assembly: GCA_023055425.1. Lineage (NCBI taxonomy): Eukaryota > Viridiplantae > Streptophyta > Magnoliopsida > Ericales > Polemoniaceae > Linanthus > Linanthus parryae. The sequence goes on from JALGPY010000001.1 coordinate 119,854,799, forward strand.
TGGACAGAGAGAGAGAGGTGGCAGCGGTTGGACGCAGCTGTTGCTGCTGCTGCTTCAGCTTCTTCCGTCGAACAGAGGAGCGAAAGAGAGAGGGAGAGTGATATCATGAGGGATAGAGGGCTGGTGAGGGTTTCGAGTTTCAGAGAGGGAGATGAGAGAGGACGTGAGACACAGAGGAAGGGAGGATCGTGATCTTGTTGCTGATTTTTGGAGATAAATCAACAAGAAAAGAAGATAATCGCATTGGAAATCCAATTGAATGAAGAAGAATCATGTCTGATGATTTTGGGTGTACAAGTTTATATCAATCAGTTCAAAAAGACACTTTCACACCCCTAGTTTACGTAATAAGACAACCACCACCCCCTAGTTTAATTAAAAGGAACTAACAACTTTAGATAAAAGTCACAAAGACCCCCAAGGCCTTAATTACACTTATAATTAACTCCTTAAAGTTACACTAAAATCATAAAAACACCCGTAGTCACAAAACGGAGTATTTCATCCGTCCCCCCTTAAAGAGAGCTTCGTCCTTGAAGCTTAACCCAAATCATCAAAACCACTAATCCAATAAGGTATGAATCTTCACTCCAAGGGTATAACTATTAAATGCAAATGAAAGTGTGAGTATGCAGATGGTAATGCAGCTAAGATACTCTAGAAGGGGGGGGGGGTTGAATAGAGTATGCAAACTTTTTGCAAAACTTGCTAAGAAGATGAAATCTTGTGAAAGCTAGTGAAGTTCAAGGCCTTGAAAACAAGTTCAACCCCTTGGAATGAAATAAAGTTTGTAATATATCAGTCAAGTCTTTTTCAAGGCCTTGAAAACAAGTTCAAAACCCTGAAAACAGACAAGTTTGAATGCTGTAAAGACTAAGTAAAGAAACTGTAAATGCAAGAGACAAGTGATTTATAGAGTTCAGTCCACTTGGACCTACGTCTCTACCTCAGGGATATTCTCCCTGCAGGATTTTCAACACAATTCTTATTAATCAAAATCTAAGCCCTAGATCTCAAGCACAAAGAAGTGCCTTACTCTGTTACAGCTTGTGGTTCTCCCTAACCTATCTAGTACATGCTCTAGCTAACCAATTAACTAAGAATTCTTTATTGTTCAGTTTGAATAATCCTTGAGAATGAAGATAGAAATATTACAGAAATGATCTACCAATGAAGTACAATACAAAAGAACACTTAGAGTGTAGAAACTGCAATGGAGTTTGCAGTGATCTTCTGTGAAATTGATTGTGAGATGAATGAACTTGTTTGATGCTTTTCAATCCAGAAATTTTTCTTTCTTTTTGCCCGTTGAGTATCGTGTCTTGTTGCTTCAGAATTGAGCTCTATTTAAACTTCAAACAGCTCTTCAAATCTTCCCAGATTTTCAGCAACAAATCTCCTTATTTGTAGGCAACAGAGTTTGACTCTTTGACAATCTTATCCAACGTTTAAATGATCACATTTTCAGGAGATAATGTCGTGATCTTGCATTTAAATAGATTGAGAAGCTGTCAAGCCATTCAGATCAAACACAAAATCATCTTCTCCATTATTTCCTTCCTTGCAAAAGTCATATTAGGAAATAACCTCTGCAAACTAGGAAACAAAATTCCCTGCAAAATCATAGTCAAACAGAAGATATTTTATGTTCAAACGTGTTAGAATGACTTGTCTTTCATCATCAAATAACATTAAATCAAGCATATGAAGGAGAGAAAGGAAATCAAATTAGTAGAGTTTACAGAAAACTCCCCCTGAGAATGTTCATATAGGTTAGACAGTTCCAAGACTTTGAATCCAGTTTCAAGGCCTTAAAAATAGCTATACTATTTTCAAGCCTGTGATAACTGATTCAAGCCTTTGAAAGATGATTCAAGGCCTTGAAATAGTCAAACTATTTCAATCCTTGCACAACCTGATCTTACAGCAAACATAAGGTCATGAATGATTTGCAACATATTATAAGGAGTATTGTATTAAAAACCGAATGATTACATCTCTCCCCCTTATAGAAGTGACGTCCTCGGAACTCATAATACCTCGTCAAAAAGGTGAGGATACTTCTTCCTCGTTTCCCAATTTGCCTCTTCAGTGAGGTGATTTGTCCATAAGACCTTTACAAGCTCGACACTCTTGTTGCGGGTGTCCCTTGTCTTGGTGTCTAGAATCTTAACAGGATGCTCCTCATAACTCAAAGACGGATCTAATTCTACTAGTTCGGGGTCCACTACATGAGATGGTCAGGTATGTACTTCTTCAGCTGAGATACGTGGAATACATTATGAACACGACCCAAATTTGATGGTAGATCGAATCGATAAGCCACTTCACCAATCTTCTCTATGACGTCATATGGTCCAGTGAATTTCGGGCTCAATTTCCCTTTCTGATTGAACCTCATGACTCCCTTAGTAGGCGAAACTTTAAGGAATGCCTTTTCTCCAATCTGAAACTCCAATGGTCTCCTCTTCTGATCAGCGTAGGACTTCTGCCTATCCTGGGATGCTTTCATTTGCTGCGGACAAGTCTCACCTGATCTTCATCTCTTCATATAGTTGTGGGCCAATTATCATTGTCTCGCTTATGTCGCTCCAACACAATAGTGTTCTACACTTCCTTCCATACAACGCCTCGTGAGGTGCCATGCCAATACTGGCGTGGTAACTCCTGTTGTAGGAGAATTCGATCAAAGGTAGTCTATCAACCCATGAAACTTGAAAGTCCATAACACAATCCCTTAGCATATCCTCCAATGTCTGATTTGTCCTCTCGATTTGTCCATCCGTTGCAGGGTGGAATGACGTACTGAATTTCAACTGGGTTCCCAATCCCTCCTGGAGTGCTTTCCAAAAGTGAGAAAGAAAGTTGGGATCCATGTAGGAAACTATAGAGCTTGGGAATCCATGGTACCTCAAAATGTTCTTCATATACACATCGGCTATTTGTTCCATGTTCCATGTATCCTTCATCGGAATGAACCTTGCTGTCTTGGTCAATCTGTCAACCACGACTCAAATCTGATTCAGTCCATTCTTCGATGTTGGCAAAGCAGTCACAAAATCCATCGAAATTGAATCCCACTTCCAATCTGGGAAATCCAATGGTTGAACTAAGCCTCACATTCTTTTAAGTTCAAACTTCACCTTCTGACAAGTTAGACATCTTGCCACAAATTCTGCTACCTCCCTTTTCATGTTGGGCCACCAAAATGTCTTCTTTATATCTTTATAGAGTTTGTCACCTCCAGGATGTACTGAGTAGGGTGTGTTGTGCACTTCGCGCATCAACTTCTACTTGGTTCACTACTACAAAAAGGGGTATTTGTGGCTGATTTTTGTGTGGTGGCTACAAAAAAATCCATACAAAAGATATTATTTTTAGCTAAAAATTAAGAACCGCCTCTTTAATAGTTTTTAATAGCCTCAAAAGATAAAAATAACGCGGGAATTGAATTGATAAGTACTAAAAGCCCCCCGTTATCTAAAAGTGATGGAGATAAACATAAACATAAACACGATCTTTTCCACGTTCTCATTCCAATCCCTTCTAAGGAGCGTCTCTGTTGCTATCGCGCAGCCTCTGTTAACGCGATACAATCTCTACAGAAGTGGAGGAGCTTCGGATTCACCGGGGCTGCCGTTCTTCTCTTCCAAATCATCTATCGATCTCCTATCAAGTTACTAATTGTCTCTGGAGCAGCGAAGTAGAACAGGTGAGTTTTGTAGTTCCCTCTGTGTATTTCAAAGTAGTCAATCGTCTGTTTCAATGAAGAAGCTTTGCGATTCCTTAGGGCTTCCCGTCAATCAAACCTTGAGTCGTTTCTGATTTGTTGACTCTCCCTGTCTCGCACCAGAAAGAAGAGTTATTGCAGGCTCTCAACGCAAATCGAACCCTAATCTTAGTGATATTGGAAGTGGAAAAACCACTCAGTTAGTTCTAATTCCCAATTTCACAAATATATTTTTCTTTTTTTTGACATTGTTGGATTGCCCTCTTCTGATGTGTTCAATCTGATAAAAAACCCTTTCTGTTATGCTATTTTGCGTTGAGTTTATGTTGATCTGTAGTTTGTTCTTCTTATTCCCAAGAAATTAAAGGAACAAAAATCTTTATTTTTTGTATTTTTATTTACCATCAGCAATACATAAATGCAACATTAGAAACATACGAGTAGATAACACAAATATGTTCCTGTAACTCCAAATATAAATTCTTCAATTATAACCAACTCACCATGTTTTATTAGTTCGATGTAGATATAAAAAATGGAATACGTGAGTGTCTATACCTGGGAGAGTCAAAGAGGTCAAGTAAGACGAAGAAACAGGAAACTTTGCTGTATAGATCATGTGTATGTGTAACAAGTTTGTACGTGGAACTTAAAGGTAAGATTTTTTTTTTTTTTTTACTTTATGTGACAGCAGGATAGATAAGGGCAGCTTTGGGACGTCGGTTTGAGTTTGAAGTTGTCGAAAAAGTTGGGGGCAACATTGGAGTGTTTAGTTAAAAGAGTAGGCATAGTAGACAAACTTACGACTTATGTTACAACCTTGGTGTTCAGTGCTAAATACCAGTATAGAAGCATTTTGAATGAAGGACGAGGGAATAATAGCTTAGGACTCCATATTTGTGTCTCGGGTCTCAAATTTTTATATGATATCCGTAGATTTATTTTCTTTATGAATTCAAATTGATTGGTTAATTTGGTGAAAATTGCAATGCAGAATCGAGGCTAGCTTAGAATTCACTCCACCAGTAGTGTACCGCCGTGGTGCAGCGAACTGGATCATCTCTAGCGTGCGGCAGGAATATCGAATAGGTGAGTTTCTGTAGTTCTGTTTGTGTTTTTTCTTAATGCTTTAGTTGTCTTGCGATCTCCATATTCGGTTTACATTGTGCTGATTTATGTGTGCTTCATGTTCAGAATGGTCTCTTGAATTGATAGTTTTATTTTCTCTGAATAGAAACTTGTCTATGCGAAATTGGAATGTTTTTTTACTGAATTGGCTGCGTTGCTCTGGGTTTATTCTCCGACATTAGGCCTTCTCTCCCTCTTGCATGAGGCGATCACCTTGACTAGGAGTTAAAAAAGGCTGGTTAAGATTACCAATAAAGAGTAATGAATGGGGTTGTGTACAGTTTCCTAAACATTATGTTGAAGAAACTTGGGCATGGATTTGGATTCCCTCCAGATTGATCAAACTTTGGTATATTGACCAAATTTTGATCAATACCCCTCTGTTTTCGTAGAAACGCAATCCTTGTTTTGTGGCCTTTATTTTCAAGAAGAGTAAGAATTAGCATAAGTACATGCTCATCAATAGCATAAGTAAACTGCTTTTCTATTTGTTTGATTTTATGTATTGCTTCTGTTAATTTTATGTTAACTTTATGATAGAGAATCACTTGACTGAAAAATTCAAGATGCCGATTAGCGGAAAGAGTAGAAAACGCAGGTTATGGTTGGTATTGCTTGTAAAAAGCAATCTGTCAATATAGAGAAAAGTACATGCCTTCAGGAAGTCTTTTTTTGATGAATTAAGTTTTATTCAAAGAAAACAGGGGAAAACATTACATCAAAATTGAGTTTTCCTCTAAAACACCAGTATGAAAAGGGACCATCCCAACACATTCAGGATCAGCATTTACACTACCATTAACTCTAAAACATTTTGCTAGGCAATGAGCAGATTTGTTAGCACTTCTGGGAATCTTCCTTAGACAAATGAAGACTTTTGTTGCAGAAATTCATGGACACTTTATGCTCTGCATCTCCACCTCCATGGTGCTTTATATGGATGACTAATTGCTGAGCACAAATTCTCACTATTAGTTTCAATAGTAACCAAGTCCAAAACCAAGTCCAAAGAATGATTGTTTAGATAGGCAGTGGCCAACTCCAAAACTTCTAGTTCCAGTTCACTAATATCAGACTCCTTCAATTGAATTACCTTACCTTCATAGTGAACTATACTAGCCTTATCATTCCTCACCACAAAAGCTACACCTGCTATGCCTTGTTTCCAACTGGAATCACAATTCATCTTGTAGGAATTTCTACCTGGGCATTCCCATTTGACATCATCTTTCACTTCCACCCTTGATTCAAGAAACACAGATTCCCTTTCCTTGTACTGACTGTAAAGATCTTTCAGATTTCTGCATATTTTGGAGTATCTAGAGGCATCAGATGCACCTTTTAACAGACTTCCCAAAATAAATCTCATTTCTCTTTCTCCATATGTGATAAAAAATGATTGCCATCCAGATTGCCATACTCGAATCTGTATTTAACTTTTTACAAAAATTATATTCTTTTTATGTACTCGGTTTATTCATGTTACATAAATTAAATAAATATTGGAAAGCTTTACTTTTATTAAATCAAACGATTGATTTGGAAAATTGAAATCTTGGTAGTATTGGTTACTGGTAGGCACTAACATGAGATTATCGCAGAGTATTTAATATAAGCATTCTGACGAGTTAGTGACAGCAGAAACTAAACAAATCCAGAAACTAAGAAATCTGCTACCGTACGAGTTTGTTCAACAGTATACACCTAACTTTCAGAAAAGAAAGACATTTGCTATCGGATCAGTTGTAGGTCTGCTAGTAAGTAGATCAACCATTTTAGATCGCAAGTTGTCCTGAATAAGCCAATGAACTAGATGGGTGACAGTGGCTTAGATGATCAAGAGAAGAGAACACTAAGAGGATATCATGACTCTGTTTGTGCTCTCTCTTCTATATACAGTCAATGCACTTGCCAAAGAGAGACAACCCAGATTCAGGGGTTCTCCTTTTTTTTTTAAAAAAAAAAAGAAAACATAAACTGACTTTTCATTCAAATAAGGCTATCACAGCCACCAAAATACATAGCTGAAGGAGATCAAAACCCCATCTTCAAACAAGATCTAGCAAGCTTATGAGCATGACCATTTAGCTCTCTTGCTATAAAGACAAAAACACAAACAGAGAAAAATTTAGAAATAGCCAGACAATCTTCTACAATGGAACAAATTTTACACATACTGGCTGAGCTTGAACCATTGAGACAATTAATCACCAGGCTGCAATCAGAGATGATTATAATTTCCTTGAAACCAGATTTTGCAATATTTTCAAAATAAGTTTGAACAATGGTGTTAACAGCAAGGGTGGAAGTGCTGGTCTGTGATGGGTTGGGTTAGTTTTAAGGGTATTCTTTTTCTTATGTTGCTTTTCTGTATCAAAGTGTATCAAAACGTGTAGTATGGGTACCACCGGTGGAATTTTGCTCATTATTAAGTGAAATGCTGTCCAGATTTTCAGTATCAAATTATTTTTATTCGCAAACTGATTAGATATGCAATATTTTCAAATCGAAATTGATACTGGAACGGAGGTGCAGTTACTCTCTGGAACATTGCCAAAAGAAGTGGTTGGAGATGCCATTTTTATCTCAAAGGAACCAAGGAAAAAAGTTTGCGGAGTGTTTTTAGGAGAACTTATGCGAAGTACGTGTTACGAGGGCTTACAAGCCTGAAACACTTCTAATGATTCGTTTCGGGGGTAATAGAACTCTGGGAGATGTCGTCGAATGGAGAAATATAATTTGGAATTTATGCGACGTAAGAATACATATTTATATATATTATGCATGTGCCCGTATGTTTGATATGTTCACTTATGATGCTAACTGTAAATTTTTATAATACTATGCAGATTGAGGCGATTGATGGGTAGATGATGGTGAAGTCGTCGGAGCATATTTTTCCCGAACTCTTGCAGATTTTATTGATACAATTAGACAATGCTCAAAACATATGTTAACTTTTGTTATGTTTTTTGTCCTTGAAAGAACTTCTTTCAACTTTGAACTTATGAGTTTAGTTTTTTAGTTGATGAATATGTAGTAGAACTGATATTTGTTGATTTATATGCTGTATCAATTAAGTGAGTTTTGGATATCTACGTTTAGTGTTTTTATAATATTAGTAAGGTTTAGTTGCAAATTGTGTGAACTAAAAATTTGGCGCACAGTTGTGCGGGAAACAAGTCATAGGGCGCCAAATATTTTGGTTATAAAAAATGGTGGGAAATATTTCCAAAAAATTGACTGAGAAAAATTGGCGCCTAAATGTTATTGTGGCGGTCAATATTACTATTTGTGGCGGTATAATCCGAAGCAGGTGCTACAGGTTTTAGCGCCAAACAAGTTTATTTGCGGCGGAAAAAACTTGTTGTGGCGGCCAAATACCGACACAAATGTAAAAAAAATGGCGCCATATTTTTCTATTTGTGGCGGTACAGAGCCGCCACGAAAACCGCCGCAAAAACTTTTTGTGGCGGGTTACAACCGCTGCAAGTTTTTTACGACCGAAGTTGAAGAGGCAGTAAAAAACCGCCACAAAACTCGCCACAAAAACCTTTTGTGGAGGTTTTTATACCAATTGTGGCGGAAGATGCCCGCCGGAAAAACCACTATTTCTAGCAGTGGTTTCCGCACACTTATGTGGTACACACCATCTCCCCTTGTAGCGAATACATCCATCCTAATGGATATTGAAATCCTTTGCTTGCCCTTCTACAATCTTATTATTTATCCTTTCCATCTTCACGTATCCGGGCTGGTTACTCCCTATCTCCTCTAAGAAATCTGGCACAACTTTCATATTCCCAAGGATATTCTTTACTCCACCTTGTTCCACCACTTCAATATCGAGCTTTCAAAACCTATGGCATAGCCAGTCTGGCAGAACTAGCATAGCACTTAAACTAAGGCTTGATTATTGGCTTAACGCATCAAATACTACGTTTTCCTTCCCTTCGTGGTACTGGATACGCAAGTCATAATCCTTTATGATCTCCAGCCAACGTCTTTGCCTGTTGGTTAGCTCTTTCTGAGTGAATATGTATTTGAGACTGCTGTGGTGTGTATACAATCTACACACTGCCCCATATAGGTGATGTATCCATGTCTTCAGTGCGAAAACTATTGCTGCAAGCTCTAAATATTGTGTAGCATAGTTCTCTTCATGAGTTTTCAGCTATTTTGCGGCATAGGGAATAACTCTCCTTTCCTGCATAAGCACACATCCTAGACCCTTCTTCGATGTGACTCTGTAAACATCAAACTCACCAGAATTATTAGGTAAAGCTAACACAGGTGCTGCAGTCAACTTTTCTTTCAATTTCTGGAATGCTTCTTCACAATCTTCGCTCCACTGATACTTTACCGTCTTCTTGGTCAGAGTAGTCAGCGGTCTAGCGATCTTCGAGAAGTCTTTCACAAAACGCTTGTAATATCCTGCTAATCCCAGAAAACTTCTTATTTCTGACACATTCTTCGGAGTTGGCCAGTCTTTAACTGCTGAAGTCTTTCCTGGATCCACGGATATCCCTACCTTTGAGATTATGTGACCCAAAATGGAACATGATTTAGCCAAAACTCACATTTCGAGATCTTAGCATACAACTTCTCATGTCTCAAATTTCTAACACTTCCCTGAGATGTTCTTGGTGATCTTCCTCGCTTTTTGAGTAAACGAGGATGTCATAAATAAAGATGACCACGAACCGATCCAGAAACGTCCTCATAACACGATTCATTAGGTCCATGAATACTGCATGAGCATTAGTTAGGCCAAAAGGCATCACAGTAAACTCGTAACGGCCATACCTTGTTCTAAAGGCTGTCTTCGGGATGTCCTTCTCGGCTACTCGAACCTGGTGATACCCTGATCTCAAATCTATCTTTGGGAAGACACTCGCCCCTTGCAATTGATCGAAAAAGTCATCAATTCGGGGTAAAGGGTACTTGTTCTTGATCGTTGCGCTGTTCAACTATCTGTAGTCAATGCACAACCTCAAGCTTCCATCTTTCTTCTTCACAAATAACACTGATGCCTCCCAAGGTGACACACTTGGCCTTATGTAACCATTTTGAAGTAGCTCCTGCAACTGATCCTTTAGTTCCTTCAACTCTGCTGGTGTCATACGGTACGACGCCTTTGAGATTGGAGCTGTTCCTGGTGCTAATTCCATAGTGAACTCAACTTACCTTCTAGGTGGCATTCCTGGAATCTCATCCGGTAATACATCGGGAAAGTCCTTGACTATCGGTATCTCATTTAGCACATCCTCCTTCTTGGACATAACATAAATAAGCACTATTCCCCTTCTTCACTTGGCGGACTATGGTCAAGGCTGACACTAGTCAGATGCGTGGTTCCCTCGTGATGCCACGGTAAGAAACCTATTCTCCCTTTGGACCCTTAAGCATGATTTTCTGATTGTGACAGTCTATAAATGCTCGATATTTACCTAGCCAATCCATTCCCAATATAACATTTATTCCCCCAAGGTCAAGTTGTATCAGATTTGCTGGTAAGGTACTATCCAGGATCTTAACTTCTACCCCTCCAAAAATGGTGTCACACACTGTTATATGACCGGTTGGGGTAGCTACAGGGATGGATATTCTAGAAGGCTTATTGTGACTCAACTTTTCCACAAATGAATATGAAATAAATTAATATGATGCTCTAGAATCAAATAGAGTAAATGATGGTTCATCATGGACAAGAAATGTACCAGTGACTACTCCATTTGATGCTTCTTCTTCTGTCCTGCTCATTACAGCAATTCGCGCAACATCCCTGTTCTGCGCTGTGGTTCCTGCTGTACCAGCTCCATTTGTGTTGGCATTAGCTGGAGCATTGTTGTTCCCATTCCTGTTGTGAACTCCATCGTTTCTCCCATTACCTCGGTTGTTCCCCTGCTGTCTTCCATAGTTTTTGTCCCTATTATTCTGGTTGTTATGGTTTCCATAGCTCATGTTCCTGCCCTGATTGTTGCCATTGAACTGCCATTTTCCTTGATATTTCCTCCATGGTTTCCCTGTTGGTTCCCATTTGGTCGTAATCGGCACTCATAAGCACTGTGACCCTTCTTCCCGCAATTGTAGCGATTGACAAGGTTCCCATGGCAGTCTGTTCCAGGGTGATTCTACTAACACTTTTTGCAGATGTAGCGGCGAGGAGGTTCATCTCCATTGTTCTGCTTGTTACCACGGTACTGACCCTGGTTACCTCCTCCATGGTTTGACTTGAACCTCTTGTCCTGACCACCATTGTTGTTTCTACCCTGTTTGTTACTATTACCCCCTGCAGTTTCCCTCTTGTACGGTAGTGCTTTTTCCATCTTGACTTTTTCTCATCTTGCGCCTCTTGGATGCGCCAAATAGCTGCAGCCCTATCATACGCCTCCTGGAGGGTATCATATGTCCTGCAAATCAAGTCTTTCTGAAGATGGAGTTGCAGACCTGACATAGACTTCCTAACCTTCGTTGTGTCGTCAGTCATCAAATGGCCTACGAATCGTGCTAACTCCATGAACTTCTTAAAGTACTTAGTCACGGAACCATTTCCCTGCTTGAAATTCACAAAGTCGATGTACTTCTGATCTGAGACATGAGACGGGTAGAAGCGAGTGAGAAGTGCAGTCTGAAGAGACTCCCAATTGAAGTTGGGTTGAGCCAAAAAGGTTTGACGCGTGTTCCTTCACCAGATATTTGCCTCATTTTTCAGGTAGAACACCGCACAAATGACCTTGCGGTTTTCAGGGCACTCAACCAATACAAGGACCTTGTTCATCTCATCAATCCAGTCTTCAAGTTCAACTGGATCCTCATTGCCTGTAAAATTTCTAGACTTCATGTCAGCCACTTTCTTCGCCCAATTGGCTGCATTCTGCTCTCCCTGGTTCATGTTCTGAGCCATTTTAGCAAATTGAGAAAAGAACTGCTCCATGTTGTTGTTGTTGTTGTTTGGGGTTGCCATCAGGACTTGACGATTTCTCCTGGTTTAGTATTGATGTGGTCTATCAGTCATAATCCCTACACTATAACCTATTGTATTATTCATAACATACCATGAAGTGCAAGTAAAAAGGAACACATGGAACCTATTGATCGATTAGGCAAGTAATATAATACATTGATCATCAAAAAATTATTTACGCATGCATTTACACATAGGCTGATCACGTCTCTTTTTTCATGCTTCTTCAAAAATTGGAAAAATGATCAATCGGGCAAGTAAAAATTATGAATTTTGGCTTGAAATAAACTCTTCTGAGTCTAATTTCATAAGAAAGAAAAAAAACTCAAAATAAATTGTAGAACTCAAGTTGTGCAGAGGATACTACAGCTGCTGTCATAGACCACCAGAACAGAAACTTTGACTTTGGAAGGTCTTAAACTGACTTTAAACTCCTCAAAATGTGATGGGTTTTCACCCAGATTTAGCCATATGTGTCTATTAACTACCATAAAAATTTGAGAATCGTCCAAGGTCTGGAAGATAGGTAAACAGAAAAAAATACTACAACTAGTCACTTTCCAGTTCTGCTATGCATCACGAACTTTGAAAATTTGTATCTAAGTTACAAGTACTCATCTGGGGCTAAAGTTTTTATGGAAGATACCAGGGTATGTCTACTTTCTGGAAAAAATTCAGGGAAAAATAACTCGACATTCATGTCTGCTACGCAACATGCCAACTGCTGCACAAATTTGAGTACCACCAAAATCATTTCTCTCACGTTCTAACTCCATGAACGGTTTCTATGCACTTAATCAACGATAACAAAACACAAGACAACCTTAATTTATCAATTCATTAAAATCAATAAAACATAATTTATTAAACTCCGAAAACGGGTCTTCAAAACATGAGCATTATCCTTCATCCTTAAAGCAAATCGCCAATAATTCAACTCTAGCCCAAAAGTGGCTATGCAAAAATCACTTCAAGAATCCTCAAAGTATTATTTGGCATCATGGCCTTATTCAAAAAAATAAAACTCAAAATGCATCAAAATTCTAGGAAATCAAAGAAGTCTAACATGCCTACTCCTCGTCATCATCGCTTATACCCAACTCCATGTCTTCATTGGGGTCATCCTCGAACTCCTCATCCTCACTAGGGTCTTGTTTAATTTCATCGTCTTCCATTGTCTTCCTCGACCTCATCGTCATCACTAGAGTGTACGTTGATCAACATATGACTTTTCCATTCCCCATAAGCCACATCATCCTCACTAGGGTCTTCCTCAACCTCATAGTCGTCACTAGAATCTATCTCAATCACCGTGTAACTTTGCCATTTACCATGAACCTCCATCAACAATTTGCACATGAAGTTGGCGTCCACCTTCCATTCACCTTGATAGAAATAGTCTATAGAGTTTAACTTGTTGAACCTAGTCATGATATTTCTATACCTTGCAATGATCTCCCCAAACATGTGCCCCATTGGTAGAGCCTTCACCATGCATTAAGCCTGGAAAGCAGGATTCCGATATCGAGGAAAATCCAACGTATTAAACCTATGATCACAAAACTGGAGCACACAATCACGAAACGCCGTTTGAGTCTCACCTTCCGCCCAAGGAGTCACGACCGGGTGTTTCTCAACTGGCAACACACGCTTCCTTGCGGTTCTCTTGGTTCTAGCCATCTACAAAAGAAAACAACTCCATAGGTCTCTTACTCCACAAGGTATATATCATAAACAAAAATGACTACCCTCATGAAATAAGTACATACTCCCAAGAACTCAATTTTTTATCACACAAGACTTCCGAGAACAATCTCAAACTTTTGATCACCCAAACAATAGACACCTAACGTAAACTCCAATGAAACGCCTCGAACCCAATTACATAGTACTCGGGTAGGCCAAAGCTCTTAGTTAGGAGTGGGTGGGTGGGTGTACTTACTTACTCAGCCTATTTTCCAAATACTTACACACATAATATTTATATCCAAGACTACTAAAATCCCCAACGGCTTTGTCAAATTTTAATTATTTTTCCTATGTTCATTTTAGTTACCCTATAGGTTTTGATTTCCTTTTTGGATTTCCGGCTCTGATACCACCTGTAACACCCCCAAAATGACCAAGACGGAAGCCCGGGGGGTGTCACTTTGTACCCGGGACGAAACCCGGATACAAGGACATTTAAAAGTGGATCCAAACATGAACAACCAATAAATCTTAAAGTATTACTTTATTACAATTCAAAAGTTGCCTCAAACATGGGCGCTTAACAACTAGAGCATTATTAAATAATTAAAAGAGTTTTAATTATTTAAAATGATAAGACTAAACTTCTAGGTAATGATTTGCGTTCCCCGCTAAGCCAAACTCCCATCATCTAGACCTGTGGTGCAGAAAACAAAAAAGGAACACCACAGTACAAAATTAGCTATAAATACTGGCAAGCAAACACCCAAGCATGTAAAATAATTATGAGGAAATTTATAAAAACAGTAACCAACTTTTCATGTAGTAAATTATTTTAAACACAACGGAAATAAATTTTGACACTTGTAAGAAAAGCACGAGAGTTTCCAATTCCATTTTATTTTCTGAAAACCAGTTTGTTATCCAAGATGGGAATCCGAAACAACATATTATTTCATTTTCCACTAATATGATCAAATCCAAAACCAACTTATTAATTTGTTGTGACGGGGAAAGAACCAACCATCTCGCAAGCATCTCACCTCAAATGTAAGCAACTACAACGACTCAGTCGTAGTACTCAACGTACCCGTCATCCGAGAACTCGTACCCTACAAGTTAACAATATTCTAATTAATTACAATATTTTAGTAATATAAGTGATAAACTATATTACATGCATATGACGCTCAACGCTTTAGGTTCTAATACCCACCCAACATTCCCAAGTAAACCTCGATACACACTTGAGTAGGACGAGTGGTTCTATGCTAGTGACACAGTTCTACTGGCCGGTCCAAGTTTAACATCCACTAAGCTATTTATTTTAAACAAAGAGATTACTAAATAATTTAGACTTATTTTTTACTAGGCACAACTCACAAATTCTCTCAAACATAGGTACTTAGTGTCAAGACCATAAAATGAGTGTTAAAACTCCCATAATCCAACTAATTTCAACGTCTAGACACTTCAATTTAGACCAACCTTCATAAATGACAAATTCAGCAAATTTTGGAGACTAAAAAAGCCCTATAGCGACGAATTCAAACCCTTTAGCGACCGGACAGATTGTGCAAGAGCCCTAGAACATCAAATTAAGTGTCTAACGGTCTCGATTACGACTCCAATTCAATTGCCCGGCGATTACAACTCGCCTTACCAACCCAACACATCAAACAAGTGATAGTTTATAGTTAATCCTATTGTTTCTGATTGATTTTACCCCCTACATAAACTAAGGTTCTTGGGTAATCATGAAGAACAATGAATCAAGCTATGAAGACGAATAATGCTTGATTCAATACAAGGATTAAATTAACTAAAACTGAAATCAATGAACAATAACAACTTACAATTGATGGAGATGAACACAAGATAGATTTAGAGGCGAGATGAAGTTGTTGGCGGCGTTGTGGCGGTGAAGCTTGGTGGCCGAAGGGGCTGCCGGAAATTAACGAGGTCAGACGACCCGTTAGAAGAAAATAAAAACAGAGTATGGAGAAGAAGAAGAAGAAGAAGAAGAAGAAGAAGAAGAATAAGACAGAGACGGGACGTGGAGGAGAAGGAGGAGAAGAAGGAGAAGAAGAAGAAAGAAATATGAAGGAGAAGAAGAGAATAACAAACCTAGACAGAGAGAGAGGCGGCAGCGGCTGGACGCAGCTGTTGCTGCTGCAGATCGCTGCTGCTGGTGCTGCAGCTTCTTCCTTCGAACAGAGGAGCGGCAGAGAGAGGGAGAGTGAGATCGTGAGGGAGAGATGGCTGGTGAGGGTTTTGGGTTTCAGAGATGGAAATGAGAGAGGACGTGAGACAGAGAGGAAGGGAGGATGGTGATCTTGTTGCTGATTTTTGGAGAGAAATCAACAAGAAATGAAGATAATCGGATTGGAAATCCGATTGAATGAAGAAGAATCACGTATGATGATTTTGAAAAATACATAAAAATCAGTTGAAAAAGAATCACGTCTGATTGGAAATCCGATTGAATGAACAAGTTTATATCAATCAGTTGAAAAAGACACTTTCACACCCCTAGTTTAGGTAATAAGACTGTTGGTTTTTGACGTAGGTAACGCAGCGGAATAAAATTTGTTTTATCCCTACTCAAAGCCCACCAAGGATCACATGAAGAGACATCATAACATGATGAGAGACATAGAAGATGTGTACCTTTGTGATATGGGAGATCACACGAAGAATATTGTCCTCGTCTCTACGGTTGATCCACGTCTAGAGGTGAGATCTAGATTCTTCCTTCTCCTAGTGATTTCTTGGACAGGAGGAAGAGGGAAGAACGAATCACGCAACAAAGAACAAGAGAGGATCGGCCTCCTCTCTTGTGGCCGATGGGTAGGGGGCGACTAAAGGGGGCTACGGCCTCCTTTGGCTTGTCTCTTGCTCTCTTGCTTTCTCTCCCACTCACTTATGTTATTAGAATCAACATTAAGTGGGAAGGAAGCAAGAGCTCCTTTATATAAACCAACAACCTTTGTTAGTTTACATAAAAGCCCCTTCCTAGTTCTACATGAACTTGGATTAGTCCCTTCCTTGCAAATTAGTCCTACTAAGTTTTCAAGGTGTTGCAAAGTGATCCTTCTATTTAATTAATTATATTAATTAATCTCAAATCTAGTTCAACTCTTTTAACGTGTGACCCTTTCTACTTAGTTGATAGTAACTCATTACTAACATGGAGCGGTGTCTAGCAACACATCCATGCAACCCAACTAATAGAAATAGTTAGTGATCCTGACAAACTTTTGTGCTCAATATCTCATATTGTATTATCCCTTTGCATCCATATCCGGATTGGACACGAGACATAATAATCACACTCGTATATCCAATCCATAGTTTCTCAATCCTAGGAATATGCTTATGCAAGAAGATAACATCAATATCTCCATATTGATTTATCTGAGTCTGCCCAGACATTCAATAAGCACCATCCCTCGAGTGGCCATGGATATTTGCTCCATTATGTGGAAGGGAAAAATCCTCTCTACATCAATACGATCTCTAAGCTTGCTTCCTATCATGCCCGATAGCTATCTTTATAGTTGCACGGTTAAGGCACAACGTTGAATAACATCAAAGCATGATATTTCACAACTAGAGTATGAATTCAAGTCTAGGGATTACTATATTATTAGCACTACAAGAAGCGATTATGACTTTGACATAATCTAATGTATCCTTCTCGTTGTGGGTCTATCCAGTATGCCATTACTCATAATGCATACCCATGTGTTAGACTTGATATCTCCATATCAACCTAAACAAATACTAGTCTATATTTGATCGTCCTATTAATCAATATAATGGACTAGGGATATTTAAGATAAACAACACATTGTATCTAAGGACTTCATTATATTAAATATCGCCATAATTAATAAATGAATATTCTAGCCGTTACATCATTCATACCAAATATAGATTGCCTCTAGGGAACCTATTTCAACAGTCTCCCACTTGCACTAGAGCTAATCTGGCGCATCTCGTATGCCTATATATCTAGTGTGCCCATCATGCTTACGCTGCGCAAGTGGCTTTATAAGCGGATCCGTAAGATTGTCATCTGTTGGAATCTTGCACATCTTCACATCTCCTCGATCGATCATATCACGAATAATATGGAATCTCCTAAGTACATGCTTTGATTTCTGGTGTGATCTTGGTTCCTTTGTTTGTGCGATTGCCCCAGAGTTGTCACAATAAAACTCCATGGGATCCACGATGCTAGGGACCACACCGAGATCAGTGATAAACTTCTTTATCCAAACTGCCTCCTTTGCTGCTTTAGCTAAAGCAATGTACTCAGCTTCAGTTGTAGAATCAGCAACTGTCCCTTGCTTGGAAATTTTCCAGCTTACAGCTCCTCCATTCAGGCAAAACACATATCCAAACTGCGATATGTAATCATCCTTATCAGTTAGGAAGCTTGCATCAGTGTAACCAATTAAACTCAACTCTTCCTTTCCTCCAAATATCAAGAACGCATCCTTAGTTCTTCTCAATTACTTTAGGATGTTCTTGACAGCAATCCAGTGACTCTCACCCGGATTGGATTGATACCTTCTCACCATAATCAATGCGTATGATACTTCTGGTCTAGTACACAACATGGCGTACATGATAGATCCTATGGCCGAAGCATAGGGTATTCTACTCATGCGGTCCTTCTCAATCTCATTGGAAGGACACTCATTCCTAGAAAGAGTGACTCCATGCGACATGGGAAAGAATCCCTTCTTGGAATCTTGCATGTTGAACCTCTTCAACACCTTGTCTATATATGTACTTTGACTCAGTCCTAGAGGTCTTCTAGATCTATCCCTATAGATCTTTATACCAAGTATATAGGCTAAATCTCCCAAGTCTTTCATTGCGAAACACTTTCCTAGCCAATCTTTCACAGATTGCAAAGTAGGAATGTTGTTTCCAATTAGTATTATGTCATCCACATACAAGACCAGAAATACTACACAGCTCCCACTAACCTTCTTGTAGAAACCTGGCTCATCTTCGTTCTTAATGAAGCCAAACACTTTGACCGCGTCATCAAAACGTCGATTCCAACTCCTAGAAGCTTTCTTTAATCCATAAATGGATCTTTGCAGCTTACAGACTTTATTAGCATTCCCTGGATTCTAAAAACCCTCAGGTTGTGTCATGTACACATCCTCGAGAAGATTCCCATAAATGAATGTTGTTTTGACATCCATTTTCCAAATCTCGTAGTCATAGTATGTTACAATGGCAAGTAGAATTCGAATGGATTTAGTCATGGCAACTGGTGAAAAAGTCTCATCATAGTCAATACCATGAATCTGTCTATACCCTTTAGCCACCAATCGCCCTTTATAGGCAACTACCTTGCCATCCACGCCGGTCTTCTTCTTGAAGACCCATTTGCACCCTATGGGCCGAGCCCCTTCAGGTGGTTCCACCAAAGTCCATAATTTGTTGGTGTACATGGAATCCATTTCGGATCCCATGGCTTCTAGCCACTTCTTGGAGTCTGGGCCTTTTACGACCTTTCCGTAGGTTGTAGGCTCATCATCCATGAGAGGTATGTCATCGGGCTCAGTCACGATAAGTCCGTACCTCTCTGGCTCATGGCGCACCCTTCCTGACATACGAAGTTCATGTGTCACCTGAATAGGTTCTTCCACAAATACTTGCGGCTCCTGTTCATGTTCCATTATCGGTTCAGTGTTTTGTGGTTCTCGAATTTCTTCGAGCTCTACAGTCCTCCCACTTGCTTCTTTAGAGACTAGCTCTCTTTCTAGAAACACGCCGATCCGAGCTACAAACACTTTGTTCTCGGTTGAATTGTAGAAATAATATCCTTTCATTTCCTTAGGATATCCCACAAACTTACACTTATCCGCTTTGGGCCCTGGCTTGTCTGATTGTAAATGTTTTACATAGACATCGCAGCCCCAAATCTTCATAAACGACACTATAGGACGCTTCCCAGTCCATATCTCATATGGTATCTTCATGACTGATTTGGTTGGAACACGATTAATGGAAAAAGCTGCAGTCAATAGAGCATGTCCCCAAAATGATATCGGAAGATCGGTTTGACACATCATAGATCGCAACATATCCAATAGTGTGCGGTTCCTCCTCTCGGATACACCATTCCATTGTGGTGTTCTGGGTGGAGTGAGCTGGGACACTATCCCACACTCTCTAAGATATTCGTCAAATTCTTGGCTCAAGTATTCTCCTCCACGATCCGATCCCAAAGCTTTAATACTTTTACCAAGTTGCTTATCTACTTCATTCTTAAATTCATTGAATAATTCAAAAGATTCGGATTTAGCCTTCATAAGGTAAACAAATCCATATCTACTAAAATCTTCAGTGAATGTAATGAAGTAAGTGTAACCACCTCTGGCAGGCGTGGGAAACGGCCCACACACATCAGTATGTATGAGTTCCAGTAACTCACTAGTCCTCTCACCTTTCTTATTGAAAGGGGACTTTGTCATTTTTCCCAATAAACAAGATTCACATGTCTCATATGATTCCAAATCAAATGAGTCCAGAAGTCCATCCTTATGGAGTCTAGATATGCGTTTCTCGTTTATATGGCCTAAACGACAATGCCATAGATATGTGGGATTTAAATCATTAATTTTAATCCTTTTAGTATTTATGTTATAGATGGAATTATCTAGATTAAGGATATATAATCCATTAGACAAATGCGCACTACAAGAGTGCATTCTATCAAAATAAATGGAGCAACACTTGTCCTTTATTGAAATACAAAAACCCTTCTCGTCCAAACAAGAAACATAAATAATGTTTATGCTCATAGCAGGCACATAAAAGTAATTGTCAAATTCTAAAATAAGTCCAGAAGGAAAAGATAGTTTGTAAACGCCTATAGCTAATGCAGCAACTCTTGCTCCATTCTAAACGCGCAGATCTATCTCTCCTTTAGCCAATCTTCTACTTCTTTTCAAATCCTGCACATTTCGACAAATGTGAGATCAACAAATGTGAGATCCACATCCAGTATCCAATACCCAAGATGAAGAAATACCTGGTGGTTGTGGAATCACTATTCCAAGCTTCTTATCCTCCAGATACTTGGGACAATTTCTCCTCTAGTGACCCGGCTTGCTACAGTAGTGACAATCACCTTTAGCCACGCACCCACTAGGCTTAAGAGCTTCCTTGTATTTTGCAACTTTCTTGCGCTTTCCTTTAGAAGTAGAGGCAACTCCCTTGCCCTTCTTATTCACCATAAATATGACTTTGCCCTTGCCTTTGTTGACGCTATGTTCAGCGGTCTTTAGCATGTTTAGCAAGTCTGGCAGAGGCTTACTGATCTCGTTCATGTTATAGTTCATGATGAACTGGTTATAACTGCTAGGCAACGATTGCAAGACTAGATCAATGGCCAAATCTTGGCCCATAGGGAATCCCAGTCTCGCGAGATTCTCTATATACTCGATCATTCGGAGTACGTGAGGCCCGACTGGATTCCCTTCTGCAAGACTGCTCTTAAACAGTGCTTTAGACACCTCATACCGTTCATACCTAGCTTGTTCCTGAAACAATTTTTTCAAGTTTATGATCATATCATAGGCTTCCATACTCTCGTGTTGCTTCTGAAGCTCAGGAGTCATGGTGCACAGCATGAGGCAAGTCACGTCATTTGAATCATCTATATGTTTATGACGCGCCGTTACATCAGCTAGAACAGACTCATCAGCGGGTGGGTCTGGAATACTATTGTCCAAGACATACAGCTTCTTTTCTTGCTTAAGAACAATTCTTAAGTTCCTGTACCAATCGAGGAAGTTTGTTCCAGACATCTTATCCTTCTCAAGGACAGATCGCAGGGATGACGTCGATGCGTGATTGTTTTCCATTTGGAATTCTACAAAACGAGAAATATGCAAGTTTAGTATTTTGAACGTTTTAACTATATTTAACAACGGCTAGTTTATCAAATATAGCTCCCACTATTTTTCTCGGATTAATAGCCCTCTTCATTAATGCGGAAAATATCTTATATATTTTCTAGTGAGTCCAAGATCCATATTTCTTCTTGAGCTTGCTTTGGCAAGTCACCCAAGAATTGATTATTTAGGTAGGAACCATTCCAATTGCATCCCATGCAACTCTTAGTCCAATTAGGTGAAATAACCCATTATTCTTTATCCTTTAGATAACTCCTAATTGTCATGCCTATAGGCTTATCAATCCAATTGATTTCACCTAGTTGCGTCCAACCTATTGCTTCAACAATCACACATTACTTGCTTGTGTCGACGCAACACACCAAGATGAATTAAATCGCCTTGCTTTGGAAAGCCTGAATTTAATAGACCTTGATCATGAAGGGTGTTTAGACAAGAGAAGGCAAACCGCAATATTCTATTTGAGGGGTTTAATTCTCATTAATTGTCTGGTTGATACCATCAACATGATCTACTTATTTGGATTGGGCAATCCACAATAAAAGATATACATTGTATATTACTTTCTTGTTAATGTTTTGCATGCATCAACCATACATCAAAAATAAATAACAAGACATAAATAATAAACATCCACAAAAAGAAAAATAATGTGGCATGGATATGGCCCCTAGACTAAGATATTATCAAGCCAATGATAATATCTATATGCCCTAAAGTGACAAGCTCATCTCCATGTGCTCCACCATAGCCGCACGCCTAGGGTAGGGAGTCTCCATCGTCTTTTGGCTTCTTGGTTCTCCGGTCATCTTCTCCATGCTCTTGGTTATCATCTAAATATTTATAATTCTAGCCTAATATCTAGAATAAATAAATAAATAAAATCCTCACATGTCGAGGAGAAAAACGACTCACAGGCCGTAATACCTAATTAATTATTACATTAATATGATCGGCTCGCAGGCCGTAAACCAAACCACAAAATATAAAACATCCACAACCTAGGCCATATCCATCCACCACGCAACAAAGCACATAGTTACAGTTAAAACCAACTTTAACGCGCTAGTTCAATTTTTAGTTGTTTTGGACATTCTAGAGTCAAAACAGTCCAAGAGATTTACCAAAAGAAAGGCCAAAATCAACCAAGGAACCACCGCACTAGGTCCGGGCCTTCCGACCCCAAGCCCACACGGCTAGGCCGTGCGCTAGGGAGCGCCGGCCCCCTTGGGCCGTGCGTTACTTGGGTGGCAAGGAGAGGTGGGTTTTCCCCTCTAGGACAACACCTCCTCATGGAATTGTTTCCAAAATCAATTCCTTCCTTGTTGGGTTGTTTCCAAAATACCTTTTTCCTTGATGCCCAAGTTTAATTGTTTCCATACTTACAAACCCCCTTTTCCAAGCATGTGCCCAAACCCTAGTTCTTGATCCAAAAATTTCACACATCCTATGAGATCAAACTCACTAATTTACACAACCAATGTTAAATTAGATCTTGTTTATTGCATCTACTATGCCAATTAATTTTAGCTTCACGTAATATGAACTAAAACGGTGTAAAACTTAAAACGTAACACATAAAATCATGTTATGCACTACGACCTGTGGCTCTGATACCACTGTTGGGTTTTGACGTAGGTAACGCAGCAGAATCACAAAAAAATTATCCCTACTCATAGCCCACCAAGGATAACAGGAAGAGACATCATAACATGATGAGAGGCATAGAAGATGTGTACCTTTGTGATTTGGGAGATCACACGAAGAATATTGTCCTCGTCTCTACGGTTGATCCACGTCTAGAGGTGAGATCTAGATTCTTCCTTCTCCTAGTGCTAGCTTGGACCGGAGGAATAGGGAAGAACGAATCACGCAACGAAGAACAAGAGAGGATCGGCCTCCTCTCTTATGGCCGACGTGTAGGGGGCAGCTAAAGGGGGCTTCAACCTCCTTTGCCTTGTCTCTTACTCTCTTTCTTTCTCTCCCACTCACTTATGTTATGAGAATGAACATTAAACGGGAAGGAAGCTAGAGCATCCTTTATATAGACCAACAACATGTGTTAGTTTACATAAAAGCCCTTCCTAGTTCTACATGAACTTGGATTAGTCCCTTCCTTGCAAATTATTCCTACTAAGTTTGCAAGGTGTTGAAAAGTGATCCTTCTGTTTAATTAATCATATTAATTTATCCCAAATCTAGTTCAACTCTTTTGACTTGTGACCCCATAGGTTTCTACTTAGTTGGTAGTAACTGATTACTAACATGTAGCGGTGTCTAGCAACACATCCATGCAACTCAACTAATAGAAATAGTTAGGGATCCCGAAAAACATTTGTGCCCAATATCTCATATTGTATTATCCATGTTTCTCCATATACGGATTGGACACGAGACATTATAGTCACACTCGTATATCCAATCCATAGTTTCTCAATCCTGGGAATATGCTTATGCAAGCAGATAACATCAATATCTCCATATCGATTTATCTGAGTCTGGCTAGACATTCAATAAGCACCATCCCTCGAGTGGCCATGGATATTTATTCCATTATGTGGGAGGGACAAATCTTCTCTACATCAATACGATCTTTAAGCTTGCTTCCTATCATGCCCGATAGCTATCTTTATAGTTGCGCGGTTAAGGCACAACGTTGAATAACATCAAAGCATGATATTTCACAACTAGAGTATCTAGTGAATTCAAGTCTAAGGATTACAATATTATTAGCACGACGCGAAGCGATTGTGAATTTGAAATAATCTAATGTATCCTTCTCGTTGTAAGTCTATCCAGTATGCCATTACTCCTAATGCATACCCATGTGTTAGACTTGATATCTCCATATCAACCTAAACACATACTAGTCTATATTTGATCGTCCTATTCATCAATATAATGGACTAGGGACATTTAACATAAACAACACATTGTATCTAAGGACTTCATTATATTAAATATCGCCATAATTAATAAATGAATATTCTAGCCATTACATCATTCATACCAAATATAGATTGCCTCTAGGGCACCGATTCCAGCAGACAACCACCACCCCCTAGTTTAATTAAAAGGCACTAACAACTTTAGATAAAAGTCACAAAGACCCCCAAGACTTAATAACACTTATAATTAACTCCTAAAAGTTATATGAATGTCATAAAAACACCCGTAGTCACAATACGGGATATTTCAAGGGGGGCTCACGTCCATATAATGCACGGAAAGGGGACGTATTAATGCTAGAATTGTAACAGCAATTCTTAGATAACTCACCCCATGGAAGAAATTGGGAGCGTCGGGAGCTCATAAGTGAAGACGCGCTAATATTGCTCCAAACCACAGTTCATTACCTTTGTTTGACCATCCGTATGTGAATCATAAGTTTTAGGGTTTTGATCATGGATACGCAGAAGAAAACATAATTCATCCATTCAATACCCTCCAAGGATCACAGGACAAGAGACATAATGATGGTAAGGGAAGAAATCACGTGACACACCTTAGGGTTTCTCCTGTGATGACTTGTAACGTTAATTGTGTCACGTCTCTACAGTTGATCCACGCCTAGAGTTGAGATCTAGATCTTCCTTCTCCTTTGTGCTAGCTAGGAATGGAGGAAGTGGAAGAAGAAATCATGCAACACGAGGCAACAAGGACGATGGCGTCCTCCTTGGTGGGCGACGGGGTAGGGGGTGGCGGCAAGGGGTCGGGTCGGCCTCTTGCTTGCTTGCTCTCTCTCCTTTTGTTCTCTTCCACTCAAGTTATGAAAAAAAGGCTCATAAGTGTGGGAAAGAAGGAAGGATAATCCTTTATATAGTCCAACAAATCCTTGTCAACTACCTATTCTAGTCCTACTAGAATACGATTTAGTCCCTTCCTTGCAAATTAGTCCTACTAAGTTTGCAAGGTGTTGCAAAGTGATCCTTCAATGTAATTAATCATATTAATTAATTCCCAAATCTAATTCAACACTATATAGCGTGTGACCCCATAGGTTCTATCTAGTTGGTAGCTACAATTTGCTATTATTGAGCGATTTCTAGCAAAACATCCATTCTAGCCAACTAATAGAATAGTCATACGACAAACCTTGTACAAGTGATTGTCTCATCCCTTTGTCTCTATATCCGGATTGGACACGAGACATACAAGTCACACTCGTATATCCAATCCATAGTTTCTTGATCCTGGGAATAGCCTTATTCGTGCAAATAACATCAATATCCTATATTGATTTATTTGAGTCCTGCCAGACATTCTACAAGCACTATCCCTCGAGTGGCCTAGGATATTTTCTCCCATTATGTGGGAGGGAAAAATTCTATCTACGTCCACTACGACCTCTAAGCTTGTTTCTTATTGTATCCGGTACACGCCTTTATAGCTACCCAGGTACGGTGTAGCGTTTGACGCTACCAAAATCACAATAATCCACAACTAGAATATAAAGTGACTTCAAGTCTAAGGATGACAATACCATTGCACCACGAGAAGCACTTGTGACTTAACATAACGTGTATGTATCCTTCTTGGAGATGGGTCAATCTAGTGTGCCATTACCCATAATGCACACCCATGTGTTGGATCATGATATCTTTATATCAATCCAACCCCATACTAGTCTATAGATGATTGTCCTATTAATCATTATACTGGACTAGGGATATTTAAGATAAACAACACAATTGTAAATCTAAGGACTTCATTATATTAAATATCCAATAAATAATACAATGAATTTCTAGCCAAAATAAGTTCATACTTAACTAGATTGTCTCTAGGGCATCTATTCCAACAGTCTCCCACGTGCACTAGAGCCAATCTGGCGCATCTCGTATGCCCATGCTCCTAGTGTGCCCTTCATGCTTCCACTGTACAAGCGGCTTTGTAAGTGGATCTGACAGATTCTCATCTGTAGGAATCTTGCATATTCGAACGTCTCCTCTATCGATAATATCTCGAATCAGATGGAACTTCCAGAGCACGTGCTTGGATTTCTGGTGCGACCTGGGCTATTTTGATTGCGCAATCGCCTTAGTTTTGTCACAGTACAACTCATCTGGATCCGCAATACAGGAACCACACCAAGTTCAGAAACAAACTTTCTGATCCAAACAGCTTCCTTTGTTGCGCCATTTGCAGCAATGTACTCAGCCTCTGTTGTAGAATCAGACACCGTCTCTTGCTTGGAACTCTTCCAGCTGACCGCTGCTCCATTCAGGCAAAACACATATCCCGATTCAGGCAAAACACATTTAGGCAGAACACGCAACTCTTCCTCACCGCCAAATATCAAGAAAGCATCCTTAGTTCTTCTCAAGTACTTTAGGATGTTCTTGACTGCAATCCAGTGACTCTCACCTAGATTGGATTGGTATCTGTTTGTCATACTCAAGGCATATGACACATCAGGTATAGTACATAACATGGCGTACATGATAGATCCTATGGCCAAGGCATAGAGAATTCTACTCATGCGTTCCTTCTCAATCTCATTTGAAGGACAACCACTCTTCGAAAGAGTGATTCCATGTGACATGGGCAAGAATCCCTTCTTGGAATCTTGCATGTTGAACCGCTTCAACACCTTGTCAATATATGTACTTTGACTTAGGCCTAGCAGTCTCTTAGATCTATCTCTATAGATCTTTATAACAAGTATATAGGCTGCTTCCCCTAAGTCTTTCATTGAGAAACACTTTCCTAGCCAATCTTTAACAGATTGCAGCATGGGAAAATCGTTTCCAATGAGTAGTATGTCATCCACATACAAGACCAGAAAAGCTACAGAGCTCCCACTAACCTTCTTGTAAACACAAGACTCATATTCGTTTCTGATGAAGCCAAACTCTTTGACTACTTCATCAAAACGTCGATTCCAACTCCTAGAAGCTTGCTTCAATCCATAAATGGATCGTTGCAGCTTACAGACTTTGTTGGCTTTCTTTGGATCTTCAAAACCCTCCGACTGTATCATATACACGTCCTCGAGGAGATTCCCATAAAGGAATGCTGTTTTGACATCCATCTGCCAAATCTCATAGTCGTAGTATGCTGCAATTGCAAGTAGGATTCGGATGGATTTGGTCAGAGCGACTGGTGAAAAGGTTTCATCATAGTCAATACCATGAATCTGTCTGAATCCTTTAGCCACCAATCGGCCCTTATAGGTAATCACATTACCATCCATGTCGATCTTCTTCTTGAAAACCCACTTGCACCCTATGGGCCGCGCCCCTTCGGGTGGTTCCACCAAAGTCCATACTTTGTTGGTATACATGGATTCCATCACAGATCTCATGGCTTCTAGCCACTTATGAGAGTCTGGCCCTGTTATGGCCTCTTCATAGGTAGTAGGGTCATCATCTATGAGCATTGTGTCACCGGAATCAGTCACGAGAAGTCCATACCTCTCGGGTTCCTGGCGCACTCTACTTGATCTACGAAGCTCTTGTGTTACCTGATTAGGCTGTTCCACAACTCCTTGTGGTTCCTGTTCATGTTCCATAATCGGTTCAGAGATTTGTGGTTCTTGAATCTCTTCAAGTTCTACAGTCCTCCCACTTGCTTCTTTAGAGACAAATTCTCTTTCTAGAAACACACCGGACCGAGCTCTCAGTTGGATTGTAGAAGTAGTAGACCTTATTCCTTAGGGTACCCCACAAATTTACACTTATCCGAATTTGGCCCTAGCTTGTATGATTGTAATTGCTTTGCATAGACATTGCAGCCCCAAATCTTCATGAACGACAATGTGGGACGCCTCCCACTCCGCATCTCATGTGGTGTCTTCATGACTGATTTAGATGGAACACGGTTAATGGTGAAAGCTGCACTTCAAAGAGCATAGCCCCAAAATGATAATGGAAGATCGGTTTGACACATCACAAAACCATATCCAATAGGGTTCGATTCTTCCTCTCGGACACGCCATTCCATTGTGGCGTTCCGGGTGGAGTGAGTTGGGACAGGATCCCACACTCTCTAAGATAGTCGTCAAACTCTTGGCTTGAGTATTCTCGTCCACGATCCGATCGTAGAGCCTTGATACTTTTGCCAAGTTGCTTCTCTACTTCACTTTTGAATTCTTTGAACCTTTGTAAGGATTCAGATTTCGCCTTCATAAGGTACACAAATCCATATCTATCTAGTAATCATCAATAAATGTAATGAAGTAGACGTAACCACCCCTGACAGGCGTGGCAAATGGCCCACACACATCATTATGTATGAGCGCCAATTGCTCACTAGTCCTCTCATCTTTCTTATTGAAAGGGGGCTTTGTCATTTTTCCCAATAAACAAGCCTCACATGTCTCATATGATTCAAAATCAAATGAGTGTAGTAGTCCATCCTTATGGAGTCTAGATACACGCTTCTCGTTTATATGGCCTAAACGACAATGCCATAAGTAAGAAGGATTTAAATCATGTATTTTAATCCTCTTTGTATTAATGTTGTAGACAGGATTGCTTTGATAAAAGACATACAGTCCATTAAATAATTGCGCACTAAAATAGTGAATATTATTAAAATAAAAGGAACAACAACTGTTCTTTATTGAAATAATAAAACCTTCCTTGTCAAAAAAATAAATAGAAATAATATTTCTGCTCATAGCAGGCACAAAACAGCAATTATTTAATTCTAAAACTAATCCTGAAGGTAGAGACAGCTCGTACACGCCTATGGCCAATGCAGCAACCTTTGCTCCATTCCCAACGCGCAGGTCTATCTCCCCTTTAGCCAATCTTCTACTTCTATTTAGATCCTGCACATTTCGACAAATGTGAGATCCACATCCAGTATCTAATACCCATGATGTAGAGAAATTTAAATTGACATCTACGACAAAAATACCTGACGGTGGTGGAATTACTATTCCAAGCCTCTTGTCCTCCAGATATTTTGGGCAGTTCCTCCTCCAGTGTCCAGGCTGACTGCAGTAGTGACACTCACATTTAGTCACACCTTTGGCAATGCCACCAACAGGCTTAAGGGTAGGTTCCTTGGGTTTGGCTGCTGACTTGCCTTTGCCCTTGGAGGATGAGGCAAACCTTTTGCCATTTCCTTTCTGTACCATCATAATGGCCTTTCCCTTATCCTTGTTGATGATTTGTTCAGCTGTCCTCAACATATTGAGTAAATCTGACAGTGGTTTCACGATCTTGTTCATGTTATAGTTCATGATGAACTGTCCATAACTTTCAGGCAACGATTGCAACACGAGATCGGTTGCCAACTCTTGGCCGACCAGGAACCCTAGTCGGGCGAGATTCTCCAAGTATCCGATCATACGAAGTACGTGGGGTCCAACCGGGTTCCCTTCAGCCAGATGACACTTGAACAATGCCTTAGAGACCTCATACCTCTCAACCCTTGCATGCTCTTGGAAGAGCTGCTTCAGATGCTCGATCATATCGACAGCATTCATGTTTTCGTGTTGCCTGTGAAGCTCAGAAGTCATGGTGCAAAGCATAAGGCAGGCCGCATCATTAGCGTCATCAACACGCTTTTGATACGCCTTTAGGGCCGCAGGGGTATTGTTCTCTGGACCTGCTGGAACTTGCTCCTCTATTGCGTACAATTTCTTCTCTTGCTTGAGAACAATTCTCAAGTTTCTAAACCAATCAAGGAAGTTGGTTCCAGAGATCTTGTCCTTCTCAGATCGTAGGAAATGTTGTGAACTCGATGAGTTGTTTGCCATTTGGAATTCTACAAAAAGGAAAATACGCAAGTTTTAGTATTTGTGAATTTTTTACTATATTCAATAATGGCTAGTTTATCAAATATAGCTCCCACTATTTTTCTACGGATTTATAACCCTCAAGATATTAGTGCGGAATATATCCTTACATTTTCTAGTGGGCCAAGATCCATGTCTCATCTCCTTATGAGCTTGTTTTGGCAAGTCACCCATAATTTGACTACTTTAGGTAGGAACAATTCCAATTGCATCCCTTATGCAACTCTTGGATCAATTGGGAAAATAATTCCTTATTTATCCATCTGCATGGATAATCCCAATTGATTGTCTCTAGGTTTTAATCCTATTAAACACCTAGTTGCGCTCAACCTCTTACTTAAACAATTTGCACACGAGGTGTACCATCGCATCACATCATTATTAACCAAGTCGCCATGCTTTGGCACGCACGATCTTGGGAAAACATGATGATGATGATGAGTGTTTAAATAACGAGAAGACAAAAAAACGCAATATTTGAATTTTGAGGGATTTTTCAAATTCAATTTTAATTGTTTTTGTTGATCCATATCAACTAATCTATCTATTGAGTTTGGGCACAACTCCAAATAATAGATCCGGGTTGTCTAATTATCTTATTATTCTAATTGCATGCATCATCCATACTTCAACCACAAAAATAGTAAGACAATAAAATAAACAACCACAAAATAAAATAAAACGTGATGTGGATATGACCTTTTCTAGACTAAGATAATCCAAGCCAATGGAATTATCTATGAACCCTAAAAGCAAACACATCTCCATGCGTCTTCATCTTTTGGTCCATCCTTCATAGTCGTGTGGAATGCTCCATGCTCCATCTTTTGTGGCTTCCTTTGGCTTTGGGCTTCTTTTTCTTCAATCTTGGCTAACAATATATTATATCTAGCACTAGCTAACAACTATACTAAATAAAATAAATCTCACAAGTTGAGAAAAAAAATGGCTCGCAGGCCATAAAACCCTAATTAATTATTACAACAAATTGATCAGCATGCACGCCGTAAACCAAACCACAAAATTAAACAATCACACCAAACCACATCCTCAGGCCATAAATCACCATGTGATTTGCACATAAACAGTTAAACTCCAATTTTAACGCGCTTGGTCAATTTTAATTTATTTTAGGAATTTTCTAGGGTTAAAACGGTCCAAGGGGCCCAACAATCCAATTGCCCGAACCCCAAAGACAACCGCCAAGGCCTTGGGCCGGCCGGCCCCTAGCCCACACGGCTAGGCCGTGGGCTAGGGCTGCCCCAGCCCCTTGGCTGTCCCTTACTTGGGCGGCAAGCAAGGAGGGGCGGTGCCCTTAGGGGGCCGAACCTCCCATGGAAGTTGTTTCCAAAACAACTCCCTTGCTTGGTGCCCAAGTTTGGTTGTTTCCTTGTTTGAAAAGAACTCCTTCTTTCAATAGGATAACCAAACCCTAGATCTAAGATCCTAAATTTCTCAAACTCACTAATTCATGCATCGAATGCAAACAATGGGTCTTGTTTTGATTGATTATTGAGAAATTGCATCACGTGCTTGATTTGTCTGGTTTTTGGCGATAAACAATAAATTTAAAGTGTAAAACTATCAAAACGTAACACATAAACCGCGTTTATGCTCTACGACCTGTGGCTTTGATACCACTGTAGGGTTTAGATCATGGATACGCAGCGGAAAAACATAATTCATCCATTCAATACCCTCCAAGGATCACAGGACAAGAGACATAACGATGGTAAGGGAAGAAATCAAGTTACACACTTAGGGTTTCTCCTGTGATGACTTATAACGTGAATTGTGTCACGTCTCTATAGTTGATCCACGCCTAGAGTTGAGATCTAGATCTTCATTCTCCTTTGTGCTAGC
Organism: Linanthus parryae; assembly: GCA_023055425.1. NCBI lineage: Eukaryota > Viridiplantae > Streptophyta > Magnoliopsida > Ericales > Polemoniaceae > Linanthus > Linanthus parryae. The sequence goes on from JALGPY010000001.1 coordinate 119,886,880, forward strand.
TAGGAATGGAGGAAGATGAAGAAGAAATCACGCAACACGAGGCAACAAGGACGGTGGCGTCCTCCTTGGTGGCCGACGGGGTAGGGGGCGGCGGCAAGGGGTCGGGTCGGCCTCTTGCTTGCTTGCTCTCTCTCCTTTTGTTCTCTCCCACTCAAGTTATGAACAAAAGGCTCATAAGTGTGGGAAGGAAGGAAGGAGCATCCTTTAGTCCAACAAATCCTTTTCAACTACCTAAAGGACCTATTCTAGTCCTACTAGAATTCGATTTAATCCCTTCCTTGCAAATTAGTCCTACTAAGTTTGCAAGGTGTTGCAAAGTGATCCTTCTAATTAATTAATCATATTAGTTAATTCCCAAATCTAGTTCAACTCTATATAGCGTGTGACCCCATAGGTTTTATCTAGTTGGTAGAATAATTTTCTAATATGGAGCGGTTTCTAGCAAAACATCCATTCTATCCAACTAATAGAATAGTCATCCGACAAACCTTGTACAAGTAATTGTCTCATCCCTTTGTCTCTATATTCGGATTGGACACGAGACATACAAGTCACACTCGTATATCCAATCCATAGTTTCTCGATCCTGGGAATAGCCTTATTCGTGCAAATAACATCAATATCCTACATTGATTTATTTGAGTATGGCCAGACATTCTATAAGCACTATCCCTCAAGTGGCCTAGGATATTTGCTCCCGTTATGTGGGAGGGAAAAATTCTATCTACGTCCACTACAATCTCTAAGCTTGCTTCTTATTGTATCCGGTACACGCCTTTATAGCTACCCAGTTACGGTGTAGCGTTTGACGCTACCAAAATCACAATAATCCACAACTAGAATATCTAGTGACTTCAATTCTAAGGATGACAATACCATTGCACCACGAGAAGCACTAGTGACTTAACATAACGTGTATGTAGCCTTCTCAGAGATGGGTCAATCCAGTGTGCCATTACCCTTAATGCACACCCATGTGTTGGATTATTATATCTCAATATCAATCCAACCCCATACTAGTCTATAGATGATTGTTCTATTAATCATTATACTAGACTAGGGATATTTAAGATAAACAACACAATTGTAAATCTAAGGACTTCATTATATTAAATATCCAATAAATAATACAATGGATGTTCTAGCCAAAATAAATTCATACTAAATTAAATTGCCTCTAGGGCATCTATTCCAACATAAGTTGTATTGAATTTCAGAGTATTTCCACTGAACTTCATCACTTCATTCCAAAGCGCACTAACAAATATAGTAGCGCGGTTAGAAACCAAGGACTTCGGAAACCTGTGATGTTTCACCACCACATCAATAAAAAGCTTCGCAGCCTTGGGAACATCAAAATTAGGTGGTAATGCCCCAAAGTGAACATACTTCGTCAAGTGATCAACTACCACCATAATCGCAGTAACCCCATGAGATGATGGAAGGCCCACAATGATGTCCACAGAAAAACAGACTCCCAAACGCGGTCCGGAATGGGGAGATGTTCTGCAAGCCACCAAGCTTCCGTGTGGAGGACTTAGTGGTCTGACACGTGAGGCAGGTGAGCTGTGAAACTCGTATAATAGCGCAACCCGGACCGATGATTCGCCGCCAACACAAATGCGAGATTTGTGATAGATAATCTCATCCACAACTGTGAAGTGTCGTGCTGGATCCGCAGAGCGAACGGCGGATAGCAGATGTAATACCCCGTATTTTTGCTAAGGTTTATTTTGTAATTTCGATAAAACAAATACTTGAGTTTAAAAAAAATTGATAATATTACTATTTCAAACTTACTCTAAGCGTGTTTTCTTTAATTTTATAAAAGTGAATTTTTTATAGTTAAAGACATAATAGTTTATTGGGAGTTATTTGGTAATTTTATTTAATGTAAAATTTATCTTTTTTATGTGCTAGATGGTAATTGGAAATTGCATTTTTACCCCTCTTGTTTGTGTCATCTTTTACTCACCATCAACTTCTAGTATTTTTTCTACCACAACTATGTTGTTGGAAGACTTTAAATTGTACTTCAATCCTCCTCCACTCAACCAAGTCAAACACCTATTTTATAATTATATGAAGAGACTCTCATTACATATCTCCATCATTAATTTTTTTCATCTCCATCAACCCCATCACTCTTTATCCATCTCTCTCAAATTTCACATGCTTTTCTCCTCAAGAACACATAATGAAGCTCTCTTCTCTCTCATCAAACTCCATTCCCGGATTTGGGGGTTGACCCTCACAAAACAACCCCAAAACTTCATTTTTCACCTACAAATGATGAAAAACTTGAGTCCAAGGCCATAGCTACCTTTTGGGGAGTTCTTTTCTTCATATTCTTCAAGAATTCAAGCTCTCTAGACTCTAATGTAAGCTTCACCTTCTTCTTTTATTCATTTATTTCACTCATCATGTTGGTAGTTCATGTTCATAATAGGAATTACTTGATATTTGCTTGCATGTGTGTTTTGGGTCTTGAATTATTACTTTTTAGCATGAATTTCTCAAATCTATCACTTGATTCTTCAAATCCTTGATGTGAATCTCTTATTGCATGTCTAATTGGTAGTATCTATGTGTATATCAAGTTATTTTAAGTTGCATGTATCATAGGATTGATTAGATCATGTTTTGAGTGTTCTTGGCAAAATTGCATGTTGTTACAATCTGACCAGTTTGTCAAAAACGTAGTATAGCTTCCACTTTTGTCTCTGTAAAATTTTCAAATATTACATTTTGTAAAACTAGACTCAGAGGAGGTCATTTTTAGAAAAAAATCAACTCCATATCTATTTTGGTTAGGGAGATATGCTCATTTTAAGTTGCATGTTTTCTGAAAATCTGTTTCTGGACCAATCTTTCCATTTTTATTGAAACCCTCATTTCCAGTAACTTATAGCACCCAATCTTTCTTGTGGTGAAACTAGACGCATAGTTGATTCATTCTGGAGAAGATGAGCTTTATTTCTACTCTCCAAGTTGTAGTAATCCCCTTGTCAAGTTGAAACTTTTTGCCAAACTCTTCTCTGCATAGCAGTTTTGTAATTTTTGTAACTTGAGTTTTTTAAAAACTATGCATGATTTTCTTGGTGTTTCTGAAAGTACACACAAGTAGGTTCATCATACATTAATTTCACAATTTTAGGAGATGCTTTGATATGGTATATGTGGATCTAAAGTCAGGGTCCAGAATTGTAGTTTCAAATGTTTTAGAAAATTTGAGTTTTTGAACTTCCAAATGTTTTGTTGGACTTATTTTGATATGTGAGAATCATTATATGTGCATTAGTGACACTTAGAATTATATTAATGCAGAGCTTGTATCCGACACATAAATTCGCCACTTGAAACCGGTTTATTAGGATAATTCGGGATTCACTTAGTACCCGACCTAGACAAATATCCATGCATTAGTTTACTTGGAAGTAGCATAATTTGTGACTAGATACTTGTAAATTGTAGGCGACGGATTCTTAGACATAGGCTACTTCAGCTATCCGTGAAGATTGTGAATTGCTATCTCGACTTAAGGTGAGATTACATGCTTAGCCTTGTGCGCCTAGCTTCCTTCGTGTCGAAACTTGATTTTATGTCTTGTCTCAAAATGTGTTTTGTGATTCACATGATTTAATTGAGTTTTTTTACGTTTTGAAATGATTGATTTGAAACGGTGACACGATAAATTATAAATTGTTAATAACGTGAAGTGGAAGAATTCGCCTGTACCGGAACCAGTTATGTTACTTATCACGGGTTTCGATCCCTTGGGTTTTAAACCCTAAAATGCGGGACTCCGTGTGCCCCCGACTCCTTTCGCCGTAGGTTGGAGTACTGCTTCTAGATACCACTCATTTGATTGACGCTCTTAGGAGGGTGTTGCAACACTTAAGGTCTAGAATGTCTGATGTGGTCATGATGGCTAGCGGGACGCGGGATGCGATCCACAACGCTTGGTAGAGAGGTTTGGGTTCTTACACCCCCTATACACCAGTACCATCTGTTACTTTGTGTCTGGTCTACCCGGGTTACAGCGCGATATAATGAACTTCTTTCCCCAAGGTTGGAAACGTGCGACGGATCGTAATTTAAATAAGTTGATTTACTCTTGCGCCTTTCATAATTGGTTATCACCACTGCAAACTCTTATATTGTTTTACTTATACTCTGTTACTCTTATTTTATATAACTCGTGATTTAGTATCATATCTCGTATTTCCTGTTTTTACATGCTAAGGTGTATCTCACTCAGTATTTTTGCTGACTTTGAAAACTGCGGTTCTTGTTGTTTCCTTCCCACCGCAGGTCTAGGAGTTGGGGAATTATATAATAGAAGGGGCGCGAGACTCACTTAGAATATGAACGCCATCATTAGTTGATATAGAAATGTTAGTTAATTAGTGTGTAATAGTAATCAGGTAGTGTGTAAGACTTAAAGTTTAATATAGTTGTTTAATGTTATAATTATGTGTTGTGGATTATATTGTTTTTGATCTCCGCCAATTCTATTAAGCATCGCCCTCCCGGTCTCGTCCGGAGCCGCATAAAGGGGGTTGTTGCAGCAGATCTTGTAGATCAGGTGAAACTGTGGGCTCCTGTCGTATGGTTTCTAACAGAGCCAGCTTGGGCCTGATTGCCGCAAGGAACATAGTGGACGGGAAAGGGGCTTCTTCGCGGCGTGAGAGGGTATCCGCGACGCGGTTGGAGGCAACCGTCTTGTACTCAATCCGAAACTGAAACCCCATGAGTTTGCAGATGTAAAACTGTTTGATTTTATAAAATCAAGCACAATCATCATCATCATCATCATCATCATCATCATCATCTGGATACAAACAATCAACCACATGTATGTTTAAAGTATATACCCTCTATTCAGGTTTTAAGTATGCAAAGAAGAGATGATCCGGTGCAAGTTCACCGATGCACATCCATGTTAATATACTGTATCGCCTCCTCAATGTTCACCTATTTGAATTACAGTTTCTATATGAATGTTGAATACTCATTTTTTGCAATAGTACCTTATCATTTTTCTTGTTTTTTCTGAGAAGATACCCAAGCGATTTTTTTTTGTTCAGTGGGAATGATACGAAAAAGTATCTATTGGGCACACAAACACACACGAACACTAGGGTTTTTAACTCACACACACACTTTTAGTTGTTTTCTTTTTTGATTGGTTGATAAAATAATGAAACTAATGAAACTACAACGTTTAAATAGATGAACAAATAACCCGAAGTAGACGATTTGACCCAACAGACTCGGCCAGATCTACTAACTAATTAAATAATCTAATCAAACTAATTAAAAAAATAAACTAAGTAATTAACAATTACTTAAATAAATAAATAATACTAGTTGATGATGAAGATACGTTTGACCCGTATCAACTCCCCCGCGGTTGGAAAACGCATTGTCCTCAAAACGAAGCGTAGAAAGGTCTTCGAAAAGTACCGTATTAATTTCCCGGATCAAATGGATGGCGAACGAGCTTTAGAACCTCACTTTGTAGCCTCAAATTTGTAGGAAGTCCAAATATTTTCTGCCCGAAATAATTAGGCCCAAAATGAGAATTACGACCAGATTGTGAGTTGGGTTGAATTGGGAAATTAGGCATAAAAGTGTTACTAAGCCCGGAATCGAGTAAAAACAACCCAAAGTTGTGGTGAACCCTATTTCCATGTTGCAAAGAGAGAGAACTGTCCTGGTACCCCTTCTGAAACTGTTGGCCATGGAGATGGAGGTCGTAGCTGCTGTTGTAGGCTGTTGGTGTCGTTACAGAGGGCGATATTATTGGGAGTTGGGTGGGAAGGAGGTCACATGCTAGGTCTGGTGGTTTGGGCGGCGTCGAGTAGGCGGTCGGGGTTGGGTTGAGGACAGGATTGGGGCCACTGGTGGTTGACCAATCGGAAATCCTTGGAGGCCATTTATATCGGCGAACTCATATCTAGCTTGTGGTGCCGGAGGATCTGGAGGTCTAGGTCCATGGAAGAACAAGGGCGGCGTGTTTGGCAATGGTTGGTCCACCGATGCCGAGGAAGAAGTTCGGCGCAGAGGTGGGTCTGGTGGCTTCGGCTTGCTGGGTTGGGGGTTGGGTCCTTGGGATGGTGATGATGGCTGCGATGTTTGGTGCACCTGTGTGGTTCTGGGGTTGTACGGAATCTATGGTCGTTGTGGAGGGGATGGGGCTTGGATGCGGCGGTGATTTGGCTAGCGGTTGAATAGGCGGTTGGAGGTTTTGTTTGTCGTCGTCGGTCAGCGGCTGGTCGTCCTTCTAGTTGTCGGAAGCTTCAGGTTGGACTCGGCGTTGTCGCCGGCTGGCGTTTCGCCGAAATCGGCATTGGTGGTGGTTGTTCTTGGTGAAGTTGCTGCTCTTGCGTTGGCGTTGCGGAATCTGATTATGTCCTGGAGCCGACAAAATTCCTCGGTGGAAATCAATCGAGATCGTCTCCCACTAAGAGATGTTCGTCTCCAACTTGCTTTGACTCCTGCAAATGCTGGGATGTTATCGATCTCGATAACCGTAATCGGGGTTGAGTCCGACATGATTTTCCCCAGTTGGATGGCGAAAAACAATGAGAACACCAATTGATACTAAAAAAGTATCTATTGGGCACACAAACACACACGAACACTAGGTTTTTAACCCACACACACTTTTAATTGTTTTCTTCTATGATTGATTGATAAAATAGTGAAACTACAACGTTTAAATAGAAAAACAAATAACCCTAACTAGACGATTTGATCTAACAGGCTCGGCCCGGTCTACTAACTAATTAAATAACATAATCAAACTAATTAAATAATTAAACTAAGTAACTAACAATTACTTAAATAAATAAATAGTACTAGTTGATGATGAAGATACGTTTGACCTGTATCAGGGAATACTTTCAGACAGAAAGCTAAAGCAATTCTATGGCCCCAAAAAGAAATAGCATGAGGCCGGCATGACTCCAGGTTGATATAAAAAAGAATGATCACAACTACCAAGTATGAAGTGGAAATTGTCAAGGTGATGCTTTGACAACTCCAAAATAAAGAAGATGTTTTGTGACTATATATTCTCTCCTAACAGAAGGAACTGTTGGATTTGGGCCTTGAATAAGTTGAAGAAATCATCAAGAGCAACAACGGGGACCAAAGGACCAAGATGGAGAAGCAAAAAGGATGTTTTCAGGTAGGTCGCACGACCTAGTAAGTAGGTCGCACAACCTAACTGGGAAACATCCGGAACAACAGTTTTTGGGAGTAGGTCGCACGACCTAATTTAGAGGTCGCACGACCTTGTTGACTAAGTCGCACGACCTAGTCTATTCCTGGAATTTTCGGAATTGTTTCCTAATCTATCTAGGACGGGCCTAGGTCGGTTCTAAGCACTATAAATAGGCTCCTAAGGGTATAGAACATGTATGTACTCCATTTTAACCGTTCCTCTTGATAAATAAAGGTCTCTCGTCGTGGATGTAGTTAGCTCGATTTCGGCTAGCGAACCACGTAAACTTGGTGTTTTGTCGATTATTTCATCGTTCGTAAGGCATGAGTGATCGTGAGAGTGTAACAAATTGGTATTAGAGCCTAGGTCAAGATCAATCCACCAGGAACGATGTCCGGATCGATGTTGAAGATTGATAGGTTTACAGGAGGGAACAACTTCAGTGTGTGGAAGATAAAGATGGAGGCCTTGCTTAAATCACAGGAATTATGGGCACCTTTGACCACGCACAAGGGAGGAATGGATGTTACTAAGCCGGAGTTCGAGGTATTGGAGGAGAAGGCACACACAACGATTATGTTGTGCTTATCGGATGACGTGATCATCGAGATCGCAGATTAGAAGGAAGCATCAAAGCTTTGGCTCAAGTTAGAGAGTCTCTATATGAAAAGAGTCTCACTAGCAAGTTGATGCTCAAACAAAGGCTCTTCACCCTGCAGATGCTCGATGGTACGGCTCTCAAGGACCATCTTGATCAATTGAACACAATTCTGTTGGTTTTGCGTTATATTGGCGAGAAGGTGGAGGATGAGGATGCCACACTTCTGTTATTGATCTCGTTACCTACATCATACGAGAAATTTGTACAGTTGTTCATTGTGAACAAAGACGACTTATCTCTAGAGGAGGTCAGATCGCGGCTCCATTCTAGGGAACTTTTGTAGGTTTTTGATTCATGGATGCGCAACAGAAACAAAAATAAACCATGCGAAACCCTCCAAGGATCACAAGTCAAGACACATAACGATGGTAAAGGAAGAAATCAACAACACACCTTAGGATTCTCCTTTGATGACTTCAAACGCGAATTGTGTCACGTTCTCTATGGTTGATCCACGCCTAGAGTTGATCCTAGATCTCCCAAGTCCTTGGTGCTAGCCCGGAAAGAGTAAGAGGAAGAAAAATCACGCAAAACGAGACCAAAAGGGGGCTCTCAGCCTCCTTTGTGGCCGACGGGATGGGCGGCGGCAAGAGGGGCGGTCGGCTCCTCTTGTTGCTTGCTCTCTCTCCTTTTGTTCTCTCCCACTCTTGGTTATGTTCAATAATGAGCATAAGTTGTGGGAAGGAAGGAAGGAAGGTCCTTTATATAGTCCAACAACTCCTTGCCAACTACCTAAAGGACTTATTCTAGTCCTACTAGAATTCAATTTAGTCCCTTCCTTGAAAATTAGTCCCTACTAAGTTTGCAAGGTTTTGCAAAGTGATCCTTCCAATTAATTAATCCAATTAATTAATTCCCAAATCTAGTTCAACTCTATATAGCGTTTGACCCCATAGGTTCTATCTAGTTGGTAGCAACTATTGCTAATTTGGAGCGGTTTCTAGCAAAACATCCATTCTAGCCAACTAATAGAATAGTCATCTTGACAACCTTTGTACAAGTAATTGTCTCATCCCTTTGTCTCTATATCCGGATTGGACACGAGACATACAAGTCACACTCGTATATCCTATCCATAGTTTCTCGATCCATGGGAATAGCCTTATTCGTGCAAATAACATCAATATCACATATTGATTTGTTTGAGTCTGGCCAGACATTCTATAAGCACTATCCCTCGAGTGGCCTAGGATATTTGCTCCTGTTATGTGGTTGGGACAAATTCTATCTACGTCCACTACAATCTCTAAGCTTCCTTCTTATTGTATCCATTACACGCCTTTATAACTACCCAGTTACGGTGTAGCGTTTAACACTACCAAAATCACAATAATCCACAACTAGAATATCTAGTGACTTCAAGTCTAAGGATGAAAATACCATTGCACCGCGAGAAACGCTTGTGACTCAACATAACATGTATGTAGCCTTCTCGGAGATGGGTCAATCCTGTGCAACATTAACCTTAATGCACACCTATGTGTTGGATCATGATATCTCCGTATCAATCCAACCCTATACTAGTCTATAGATGATTGTCCCATTAATCATTATACTGGACTAGGGATATTGAAGATAAACAACACAATTGTAAATCTAAGGACTTCATTATATGAAATATCCAATAAATAATAAATGAATTTCTAGCCACAAATAAATTCATACTAAACGAGATTGCCTCTAGGGCATCTATTCCAACAGTCTCCCACTTGTACTAGAGCCAATCTGGCGCATCTCGTATGCCCATACTCCTAGTGTGCCCTTCATGCTTCCACTGCGTTTGCGGCTTTGTAAGCGGGTCTGACAGATTCTCATCTGTAGGAATCTTGCATATCCGAACGTCTCCTCTATCGGTAATATCTCGAATCAGATGAAACTTCCTGAGCACGTGCTTGGACTTGTGGTGCGATCTGGGTTCCTTCGATTGCGCGATCGCCCCAGTGTTGTCACAAAACAACTCGACTGGATCCGCAATGCTAGGGACCACACCAAGTTCAGAAACAAACTTTCTGATCCAAACAGCTTCCTTTGCTGCGCCATTTGCAGCAATGACTCAGCCTCTGTTGTAGAATCAGCTACCGTCTCTTTCTTGGAACTCTTCCAGCTCACCGCTGCTCCATTCAGGCAAAACACATATCCCGACTGTGATCTAAAGTCATCTCTTTCGGTTTGGAAGCTTGCATCAGTGTAACCCCTTACACGCAACTCTTCCTCACCGCCAAATATCAAGAAAGCATCCTTAGTTCTTCTCAAGTACTTTAGGATGTTCTTGACTGCAATCCAGTGACTCTCACCCGGATTGGATTGGTATCTGCTTGTCATACTCAAGGCATATGACACATCTGGTCTAGTACATAACATGGCGTACATGATAGATCCTATGGCCGAGGCATAGGGAATTCTACTCATGTGTTCCTTCTCATTCTCATTGGAAGGACAACCACTCTTCGAAAGAGTGATTCCATGTGACATGGGCAAGAATCCCTTCTTTGAATCTTGCATGTTGAACCGTTTCAACACCTTGTCAATATATGTACTTTGACTTAGGCCTAGCAACCTCTTAGATCTATCTCTATAAATCTTTATACCGAGTATATAGGCTGCTTCCCCTAAGTCCTTCATTGAGAAACACTTCCCTAGCCAATCTTTAACAGATTGCAGCATGAGAACATCGTTTCCAATGAGTAGTATGTCATCTACATACATGACCAGAAAAGCTACAGAGCTCCCACTAACCTAATTGTAGACACAAGACTCATCTTCGTTTCTGATGAAGCCAAACTCTTTGACTACTTCATCAAAACGTCGATTCCAACTCCTAGAAGCTTGCTTCAATCCATAAATGGATCGTTGCAGCTTACAGACTTTGTTGGCTTTCTTTGGATCTTCAAAACCCTCCGACTGTATCATATACACGTCGTCGAGGAGATTCCCATAAAGGAATGCTGTTTTGACATCCATCTGCCAAATCTCATAGTCGTGGTATGCTGCAATCGCAAGTAGGATTCGGATGGATTTGGTCATAGCGACTGGTGAAAGGTTTCATCATAGTCAATACCATGAATCTGTCTGAATCCTTTAGCCACCAATCGTCCCTTATAGGTAATCACATTACCATCCATGTCGATCTTCTTCTTGAAGACCCACTTGCACCCTATGGGCCGCGCCCCATCGGGTGGTTCCACCAAAGTCCACACTTTGTTGGTATACATGGATTCCATATCGGATCTCATGGATTCTAGCCACTTCTGAGAGTCTGGGCCATTCATGGCCTCCTCATAGGTAGTAGGCTCATCATCTATGAGCATCGTATCACCGGAATCGGTCACGAGAAGTTCATACCTCTCGGGTTCCTGGCGCACTGTACTAGATCTACGAAGCTCTTGTGTTACCTGAACAGGTTGCTCCACAACTGCTTGTGGTTCCTGTTCAAGTTCCATGATCGGTTCAGTGATTTGTGGTTCTTGAAATTCTTCAAGTTCTACATTCCTCCCACTTGCTTCTTTAGAGACAAACTCTCTTTCTAGAAACACGCCGGTCCGAGCAACAAACACTTTGTTCTCGGTTGGATTGTAGAAGTAGTATCCCTTAGTTTCCTTAGGGTACCCCACAAATATACACTTATCCGATTTCGGCCCTAGCTTGTCTGATTGTAAACGTTTTACATAGACATCGCAGCCCCAAATCCTCATGAACGACAGTGTGGGACGCCTCCCACTCCACATCTCATATGGCGTCTTCATGACTGATTTAGATGGAACACGGTTAATGGTGAAAGCTGCACTTAATAGAGCGAAGCCCCAAAATGATAATGGAAGATCGGTTTGACACATCATAGATCGAACCATATCCAATAGGGTTCGATTCCTCTTCTCAGACACGCCATTCCATTGTGGCGTTCCGGGTGGAGTGAGTTAGGACACGATCCCACACTCTCCAAGATAGTCAGCAAACTCTTGGCTTAAGTATTCTCCTCCACGATCCGATCGTAGAGCCTTGATACTCTTGCCAAGTTGCTTCTCTACTTAATTCTTGAATTCTTTGAACACTTCAAAGGATTCGGATTTTGCCCTCATGAGGTACACAAATCCATATCTACTGTAATCATCAGTAAATGTAATGAAGTAGACATAACCACCCCTGGCAGGCGTGGCAAATGGCCCACACACATCAGTATGTATGAGTGCCAATTGCTCACTAGTCCACTCGCCTTTCTTATTGAAAGGGGACTTAGTCATTTTTCCAAATAAACAAGCCTCACATGTCTCATATGATTCAAAATCAAATGAGTCTAGTAATCCATCCTTATGGAGTCTAGATACACGTTTCTCATTTATGTGGCCTAAACGAAAGTGCCATAAATAAGCAGGATTTAAATCATTTATTTTAATCTGCTTGGTATTAATGTTGTAGACATGATTGCTTAGATCACGGACATAAAGTCCATTAAATAATTGCACACTAAAATAGTGAATATTATTCAAATAAAAGGAACAACAATTGTTCTTTATTGAAATAATAAAACCATCCTTGTCCAAACAAGAAATAGAAATAATGTTTATGCTCATAGCAGGCACAAAATAGCAATTATTTAATTATAAAACTAATCCTGAAGGCAGAGATAGCTCGCACACGCCTATGGCCAACGCAGCAACCTTTGCTCCATTCCCAACGCGCAGATCTACCTCTCCTTTAGCCAATCTTCTACTTCTCTTTAGATCCTGCATATTTCGACAAATATGAGATCCACATCCAGTATCTAATACCCATGATGTAGAGACAGTTGAATTGACATCCACAACAAAAATACCTGGTGGTGGTGGAATCACTATTCCAAGCCTCTTGTCCTCCAGATATTTTGGGCAGTTCCTCCTCCAGTGTCCAGGCTGACTGCAGTAGTGACACTCACCTTTAGTCACACCTTTGGCAATGCCACCAACAGGCTTAAGGACAGGTTCCTTAGACTTGGCAACTGACTTGCCTTTGCCCTTGGAGGATGAGGCAAACCTTTTGCCCTTTCCTTTCTGCACCATCATAATGGCCTTGTCCTTATCTTTGTTGATGCTATGTTCAGCTGTCCTCAACATATTGAGTAAATATGGCAGTGGTTTCACGATCTCGTTCATTTTATAGTTCATGATGAACTGTCCATAACTCTCGGGCAACGATTGCAACACGAGATCGGTTGCCAACTCTTGGCCGTTCGGGAACCCTAGTCGGGCCAGATTCTCCAAGTACCCGATCATACGGAGTACATGGGGTCCCACCAGGTTCCCTACTGCCAGATGACACTTGAACAGTGCCTTAGAGACCTCATACCTCTCTACCCTTGCCTGCTCTTGGAAGAGCTGCTTCAGATGCTCGATCATATCGACATCATTCATGTTTTTGTGTTGCTTCTGAAGCTCAGAAGTCATGGTGCATAGCATAAGGCAGGCCGCATCATTAGCGTCATCAACACGCTTTTGATACGCCTTTAGGGTAGCAGGTGTTTGGTTCTCTGGACCTTCTGGAACATGCTCCTCTATTGCGTACAATTTCTTCTCTTGCTTGAGAGCAATTCTCAAGTTTCTGTACCAATCAAGAAAGTTGGTTCCAGAGAGCTTGTCCTTCTGAAGGACAGATCGTAGGGAATGTTGTGAACTCGATGAGTTGTTTGCCATTTGGAATTCTAGAAAAGGAAAATACGCAAGTTTTAGTATTTGTGAATTTTTGACTATATTCAATAATGGCTAGTTTATCAAATATAGCTCCCACTATATTTCTACGGATTAATAACCCTCAAGATATTAATGCGGAAAATATCCTTATATTTTCTAGTGGGCCAAGATCCATGTTTTATCTCCTTATGAGCTTGCTTTGGCAAGTCACCCATAATTTGACTACTTTAGGTAGGAACAATTCCAATTGCGTCCCATATGCAAATCTTGGTTCAATTGGGCAAATAACTCCTTATTTATCCATCCATATGGATAATCCCAATTGATTGCCTCTAGGTTTCTTAATCATATTAATAGCCCAGTTGTGTTCAACCTCTTATTTAAACAATTGCACATTGTTACGTGTCATCGCATTCCATCATTATGAACCAAGTCGCCATCTTTGGCACGCACGAACTTGATAAATAATGATGATAATGAGTGTTTAAATAACGAGAAGGCAAGAACACAATATTTTAATTTTGAGGGATTTTAAATTCAATTTTAATTGTTTTGTTGATCAAAATCAACTAATCTATCTATTTGAGTTTGGGCACAACTCCAAATAATAGATCCGGGTTGTCTAATTATCTTATTATCCTAATTGCATGCATCATCCATACACCAACCACACAATAATAAGACAGTAAAGTAAACAACCACAATACAGAAATTAAACGTGATGTGGATATGGCCTTTTCTAGACTAAGATAATTCCAAGCCAATGGAATTATCTATGAACCCTAAAACAAACACATCTCCATGCGTCTTGATCTTTTGGTCCATCCTTCATATTCATGTGGAATGCTCCATGCTCCATGCTCCATCTTTTGTGGATCCTTTGGCTTTGGGCTTTTTTTCTTCAATCTTGGCTAACAATCTACTTTATCTAGAACTAGCTAACTTCTATACTAAATAAAATAAATCTCACAAGTTGAGAAAAAAATGGCACGCAGGCCATAAAACCCTAATTAATTATTACAATTAATTGATCATCTCGCAGGCCGTAAAACCAAACCACAAAATTAAACATCCACATCAAACCACATCCTAAGGCCATATCCAATCACCATGCGAATTGCACATAAACAGTTAAATCAAATTTTAACGCGCTTGGTCAATTTTAATTGGTTTTAGGATTTATAGGGTTAAAACGGTCCATGGGCCCAACAATCAAATTGCCCGGGCCCAAAAAGAAGAACCACAAGGCCCTAGGGCCGGGCCGGCCCATAACCCGCACGCCTAGGCCGCGGGTTAGGGCCGCCCGGCCCCTAGGGCGGCCAATCTTGGGCGGCAAGCAAGAGGGGCGGTCCCCTATGGGGCCGAACCTCCTTGAGGGAGTTGTTTCCAAAACAACTCCCTTGCTTGGTTCCCAAATTTGGTTGTTTCCTTGTTTTGGGAGAACTCCTTCTTCCCCAAGGATGCCCAAACCCTAGATCTAAGATCCTAAAATTTCTCAAACTCACCAATTCATGCATCCAATGCAAAAATTAGATCTTTTTATGATAGATTATTGACAAATTGCATCCCATGCTTGATTTGTCTTGTTTTACGCGATAAACAATCAAATTAAGGTGTAGAACAACTAAAACGTAACACATAAACCACGTTTATGCTCTACGACCTGTGGCTCTGATACCACTGTAGGGTTTTGATTCATGGATGCGCAACGGAAACAAAAATAAACCATGAAAAACCCTCCAAGGATCACAAGTCAAGACACATAACGATGGTAAAGGAAGAAATCAACAACTCACCTTAGGGTTCTCCTTTGATGACTTCAAACGCGAATTGTGTCACGTTCTCTATGGTTGATCCACGCCTAGAGTTGATCCTAGATCTCCCAAGTCCTTGGTGCTAGCCCGGAAAGAGGAAGAGGAAGAAAAATCATGCAAAACGAGACCAAAAGGGGGCTCTCGGCCTCCTTTGTGGCCGACGGGATGGGCGGCGGCAAGAGGGGCGGTCGGCTCCTCTTGTTGCATGCTCTCTCTCCTTTTGTTCTCTCCCACTCTTGGTTATGTTCAATAATGAGCATAAGTTATGGGAAGGAAGGAAGGTCCTTTATATAGTCCAACAACTCCTTGCCAACTACCTAAAGGACTTATTCTAGTCCTACTAGAATTCAATTTAGTCCCTTCCTTGCAAATTAGTCCCTACTAAGTTTGCAAGGTTTTTCAAAGTGATCCTTCTAGTTAATTAATACAATTAATTAATTCCCAAATCTAGTTCAACTCTATATAGAGTGTGACCCAATAGGTTCTATCTAGTTGGTAGCAACTATTTGCTAATATGGAGCGGTTTCTAGCAAAACATCCATTCTAGCCAACTAATAGAATAGTCATCTTGACAACCTTTGTACAAGTAATTGTCTCATCCCTTTGTCTCTATATCCGGATTGGACACGAGACATACAAGTCACACTCGTATATCCAATCCATAGTTTCTCGCTCCATGGGAATAGCCTTATTCGTGCAAATAACATCAATATCCCATATTGATTTATTTGAGTCTGGCCAGACATTCTATAAGCACTATCCCTCGAGTGGCCTAGGATATTCGCTCCCGTTATGTGGGAGGGAAAAATTCTATCTACGTCCATTACGACCTCTAAGCTTGCTTCTTATTGTATCCAGTACACGCCTTTATAACTACCCAGTTACAGTGTAGCGTTTAACGCTACCAAAATCACAATAATCCACAACTAGAATATCTAGTGACTTCAAGTCTAAGGATGACAATACCATTGCACCGCGAGAAGCGCTTGTGACTCAACATAACATGTATGTAGCCTTCTCGGAGATGGGTAAATCCAGTGCAACATTACCCTTAATGCACACCTATGTGTTGGATCATGATATCTCCATATCAATCCAACCCTATACTAGTCTATAGATGATTGTCCCATTAATCATTATACTAGACTAGGGATATTTAAGATAAACAACACAATTGTAAATCTAAGGACTTCATTATATTAAATATCCAATAAATAAAAAATGAATTTCTAGACACAAATAAATTCATTCTAAACTAGATTGCCTCTAGGGCATCTATTCCAACAACTATGCCTTAAGGGTGCAAGCACAAGTACAGAGGACCATGCTTCCAGATTGATGTCGTTGGGGGAAAGAAAGAAGGGTAAGAAGAACAAGAAGAAGCAATTCTCGAGTTCTAAGTTACCCAAGGATGTTTGTGCCTACTGCAAGGAGAAAGGGCACTGGAAGAGAGATTTCTCTAAACGAGGACAATAGGGACAGAATGGCTCTGCAGCCGTGATAGAGAAGGGTAATTCATCTGAGGATGATTACGTTTTACTGGAGGATGATGTCACACATTCACCCGATGCGTGGTTTCTTAACTCCGGGGCTTCTTATCACATCATTTCTAACAGAGAGCTGTTTTCAAGCTACAACCGCGCAGATTGAGGATCCGTTCATATAAAAAACGAAGCTGTTTGCAAGGTCTTAAAAGGCTCAGTTAGGTTCAAGAATGTGGATGGGAAGACATGCACATTGAAGGATGTGAGACACGTACCGCTTTTCACAAAGAATCTGATTTCCTTGAGTCTACTGGGCAACAAGGGTTTCAGTTTCAAGGGTGAAGGTGGAGGATTATGCGTCTACAAGGGCTCGGATGTGCTACTCAAAGGGGTCAAGGGTGGGATTTTTTTATGTGCTACAAGGTTCAGCTATCACAGGGTCTGTCGGAGTTGCCTCAGTCGAGGTAAAGGAAGCTGATCTAACTAAGCTGTGGCATATGAGACTCCGTCATATGAGTGAACGTGGAATGCAGGAACTTCAGAAGAAGGGGTATCTGACCAGGCATGTGCCCAAGAGCTTAGGGTTTAGTGAGCACTACGTGTATGGGAAGCTACAGCGAAGCAAGTTACCTAAGGCGGTTCACATAACGAAAGGTACTCTTGATTATATCCATTCGGATTGCTGGGGTCCATCTTGAGTCGAGACGATTGGCAGGTACAAGTAAATTATGAGCATCACAGACAATTACTCCTGGATGACTTGGATATTCGTGATGACGCACAAGAGTGAAGCCTTCGCAAGATTCAAGGAGTGGAAGACGCTGGTAGAGAATCAGGTGGGAAAGAAGGTGAAAAGGCTGCGCACGGACAACGACTTGGAGTTTTGTTCATCAGAGTTTGATGGATTCTGCAAGGATCAGGGAATAGCACGCCATCGCACTGTTCGGCACACACCGCAATAGAACGGTGTAGCCGAGAGAATGAATCAGACACTTTTAGCTAAATTAAGGTGCATGCTTTTGAATGCAGGTCTTTCTAGAGGCTTTTGGGGAGAGGCAGTTTCCATGGCATGCTATCTCATAAATCGGAGCCCGCACACAGGTATAGGATGCAAGATTCCTATGGAAGTCTGGTCCGGTAGAGCAATGGATTACTCGGATTTGAGAGTTTTAGGTTGTGTTGCTTATTATCACGTTGGTGATGGAAAACTAGAACCAAGAGCTAAGAAGGGAGTATTCATGGGTTTCGGAACAGGTGTGAAGGGATACAAGATATGGGCAGACAACAAGATTATACTTAGCAAAAGTGTAGTCTTTGATGAGACTCATATGTTGAATAACTCCGTGGAGGTGGAGCTTGGAGGTACAAAGAAGAAGGTGGAGGGAGATTCGGATCCTCATGATCCTAAGGATTCCGATATCCCTACACCACCGCCGGAAGCCAAAAGTGAAGAAGCAGAAAAGTCTGATAGTGAGGATGCGTCTACACTAGAGGAACCAGCTCATCAAAGTATTGCTCAAGGAAGACCGGGGAGAGTCATAAAGCCTCCGAAAAGATACAGGGATGATGGTATGGTGGGATATGCATTAAAGGTAGCGGAAGAGGTAGAGGATGAGCCATTCTCCTATAAGGCCGCTATATCTAGTTCTGAGTCAGCATAATGGATTGCTGCGATGGGAGAGGAGATGGATTCTCTTAGCAAGAACTCCACTTGGGAGCTTGTTAAATTGCCTGTGGGAAGGAAGAAAGTCAGCTGCAAGTGGGTTTTTAGAAGAAAGGAAGGAACTGCATCTGGAGAGGGCGTCAAGTATAAGGCAAGGCTAGTTGCAAGAGGTTTCAGTTAGAAAGAGGGAGTTGACTACAACGAGATCTTCTCACCGGTTGTCAGACATACTTCTATCCGGGTGCTACTAGAAATTGTGGCACACCACGACCTAGAGCTTGAGCAATTAGATGTCAAAACAGCTTTTCTACATGGATAGTTGGAAGACGAGATAGACATGAGTCAACCGAAAGGGTTCCAAGTTCCCGGAAGAGAGAACCACGTGTACAAGCTGAAGAGATATCTCTACGGACTTAAGTAGTCATCGAGGCAATGGTACAAGAGGTTTGACAGCTTCATGTTGAAGATTGGTTAACACAAGTGCGAGTATGATTGTTGTGTTTATCACAAAGAGTTGCATGGTGGATCACGTATTTACCTATTTCTATATGTGGATGATATTCTGATTGCAACTCGGAATATCAAGGACATTAGAGAACTGAAGAGGTCCCTTAGCGCGGAATTCGAGATGAAGGATCTGGGAGTTGCTCGGAAGATATTGGGAGTTGAGATCTATAGAGACATGAAGAAGAAGAAGCTTATCTTGTCACAACAGGGATACATCAAGAAGATCTTGTCAAGATTCGGGATGTTATCAGCTAAATCTATAGATACTCCTATGGCAACTAACAGCAAGCTGGGAATGTACACCGTTCATACTGAGGAGGAGAAGGAGTACATGTCCAAGGTTCCATATGCTAGATCAGTTGGAAGCCTTATGTATGCTATGGTCTGTACTCGACCGGACATAACATCCTCTGTTAGTGTGGTTAGTCATTTTATGGCTCATCCGGGTAGGGACCATTGGCAGGCGGTGAAACGAATATTCAGATACCTTAAGGGTACGTCAGACATTGGCCTATGCTATGGGTCACGTGAAAACATCTTGGTAGCTGGTTTCTCGGATTTGGACTATGCAGTGGATGTTGATAGTAGAAGATCAATGACAGGCTATGTATTTGCTCGGGGAGCATCTGTTGTGAGTTGGAAGGCGACGCTACAGCCGACGGTGACTTTGTCCACAAAGGAGGTGGAGTACATGGCTCTAACGGAAGCAGCAAAGGGGGCAATTTGGCTTAAGGGAATGGTCAATGATCTAGGGCTACATGAAGATCTGGCCATAGTCTACTGTGATAGCTTGAGTGCAATTTGCTTGACTAAGGAACAGGTCCATCATGAAAGGACCAAGCATATTGACGTCAGGTATCATTTTGCGAGAAATGAAAACAAGATCAAGGTGATGAAGGTGGGGACTTCTGACAACCCCGCGGATATGTTCACCAACCCGGTTTCGGAGAGCAAGTTCCATCATTGTCTGTAATTGTTCAACATTATGAGCCAGTGAGCCCTTCAGGGCATGTGGGACCCGGTGGGGGTCCAGTGAGTCTCTGTGATGGGAGACATTTGGTTCGAGGAGGCAAGATTTATTTGCGAGAAGAGGAGATGTTGTTGCTGTATGATAGAATTCAAGTCAAGGTGGAGATTTGTTGGATTTGTGCCTTGAATAAGTTGAAGAAATCATCAAGAGCAACAACGGGGACCAAAGGGACCAAGATGGAGAGCAAAGAAGCAAAAATGATGTTTTCAGGTAGGTCGCACGACCTAGTAAGTAGGTCGCACGACCTAACTGGAAAACATCCGGAATAGCAGTTTTTGCGAGTAGCTCGCACGACTAATTCAGAGGTCGCACGACCTAGTCTGTTACTGGCATTTTTAGAATTGTTTCCTAATCTATCTAGGACGGCCCTAGGTCGGTTCTAACCACTATAAATAGGCTCCTAAGGGTTTAGAACATGTATGTACTCCATTGTAATCCTTCCTAAGGTCACTCGATTTGGGTTAGCGAACCACGAAAACTTAGTGTTTTGTCGATTATTTCATTGTTCGTGAGGCGTGAGTGATCGTGAGAGTATAACAGGAACAACTCACATAGAAATCGCATCATCAAAATGTTGTCACCAAATTTATCAATTATAAGCAGAAAATGAAAGCCAGTGTACCAGATGGAACTCCAGAGGCAGGATTCATAGCAATGGAGTGATTCCCATAAGACCGGGAGGACGAAAAGATAAATCTTTGTTTGAAAACTTTACACTGTCTACAGTTGGTAACTCATGGACATCTGTCAGATAGCTCTCTATCACTTCCCTGATCAAACGCTTCTTTCACCTTCCGTGCTTGGTTAACAAGTTTAATGATGTCATGTGTGGGGCTTCCAATTCCTTGGTGAATTCTGGAGCTTCAGATCTCATGTTTCTCCATATAAAAATCTTGGATACCCAACTCTACCACACTCACTTGCTCCCCTTACATCTGTTTCAAATAAACATGCACAAATAGGAAACTAAAGTCAGCTACAAACAAATAAGAGATGATGACAAAATAGAAGGTAAAATAAGCAAGCATTTAAGAGACCAATTCCAAGTAAAATGATGTTCATACAGAAGCAAAAAATTAATAAATCAAAGAAGTAGTACAACGGAACATTGCATTAGTTTCATACTTCGGCTTCAACTCACATCAAGAGAATAAATAAACACTAAAAAGGAGTACAGATAACGGAACAATCATAGTAATGTATCACCACAATCCAAGTGTCAGTGCATGTTTGGTTCAGGATTAAAATCTCATTTGAGATTAAAATCTGCCAAAAAATTTAATCTCGTTTGTTTCGCAGATATTTTGAGTCAGATTTTAATTTAAGTTGGCTAATAATCCCAGATTATATAATCTCCGATTTTGGAGATTTTTTTGGTATAACGTTTGAAATACCATACTCTATCATCTCGTTAATGCATGAATTGTTAATTTATGCAAACATGTAACATCTTAGACCTATCATAAGTTCAATTAAAGAAATTTATCGTAAATTTTGATAGTAAAAGCTACAGGTGTTGCCAAGCGCAATTAAATTTTAATTCAAGATTTTCAGTGCATGCCAAACAGTTTTCAGATTATAATTTCAGCCAGCTTATTCACCCCAGATTATTTTCATCAGATTATTGAGATTTTAAGCTGGAATCAAATCCCAAGGAAAATGCAAAAAGGAACTTTCTGAAGCATAATGTAGGAGCCGGAAACTGCTAAAGAGATTCATTTTATTGTCAATGAGAGTAAAGAAAACACTCCCAATCGATGATCAATTCCTTAATCAACTGGTTTACATGTATTGCAAGTAAAATGCGGAAGAACAAACTTTGTGACATCTAGTATCAAGAAAAATCTATATATACTATTTGAGAATGTCCTCTCAAGCTCTGCATGAGAAAATGCCACGTGAAAATTATAATTAAATAATGTAAAAAAGATTGATTGAAATTTAAATTAAAATCACATCTTCAGAGTTTGAACTGAAAATGAAAATTTTGGCGCCTTCAAATTTACATCACATCTGAAATGTTTGAATTTGGCGCCGACATGTAAATTAAAATGAGCTAGCCTGTTTAACATTTATTGAAAAGGAAAGTTATTGATGTTAGTTGGCAAAAATTATTAGTCAGTAAGAAAACTTCCACCAAAACAAAGATGCTGAAGGAAATCATAATTTAATTGATAAAATTATTAGTCAATTTCATAAATTTCCGTCCCCAAAATGTACGGTGAAATGTCAAAGTACACGTGAATTTGAAGGGCAAAATCATGCCATATAAAATGACCTTCATTACATGACAGAGATAGTGACGTTAATTACCAAAATGGTGCCAAACTGGATCTTTTGTTTTGATGGTGAATTCCACACATTTCTGTCTCTAAAATGGCTAGGAATCTCACCCATATAATGGAGGTATCACTCTTCCATTCATATAGTGTGCAAGAAATCGTCTTTGGTGTTTGGCATAAAAAAGTCGTGTTTGTTTTGGAAGTATGATTCTTATTTTCAAATCATGTTTGATGTTTACATTTTCTCCACGAATTCTCTTCCCAACTACATTCTCTTATCTCCCAGTCATGGATGAAAATTAGGAGCGGAGTGAACAATGTAAGTAAGCTCGATTGGCGCGCATGAGAAAATTAGATGAGCAAAGACAAGCCCGCATATCCGGTAAGTTTTTCCTTCAGAATTTACATTCGTATGCTTTGTCTATGTGCATTATTCCTGACAAAATTGATGCTTTGACTATGTGAAGTTCTCATGGCCGCTGCCAAAGTCATAGACTTCTGTGAAAGAGTCACTCCCCATCCCGGGATAAGTAATACTGGGAAAATCGATTGGTGTTTGTTATGTTATTTTCCTTCCTCATGGAATGTTTAGTTGTTGCTTACATCGTTTCTTTTGGTGGTGTAGGTGAAGATGTTCATCATGCGGAATCTTCTGTTTAGAGGGACACAATTCAACACAACGGTATGTATCGTTTTCATAGATAATATCTAAAAAAAGTTGTAGGCCACTTAGTTGTTACATTTTGTATTATTTATTTGTAGTGATTGTTTTTTTCATACCCATTTTGGGATGAAAGCTTAGATTTAATGAAGAACTTTTGACAGAAAACCCCCTTGCAGTATCGTTTCGCTGACACTTAGCTACAAACAGTATTGATTTTGTCACAAAACCTCCCTGCAGTTTTACTTTAACTGACATCGGGCACATTTTTTTAACGGACTTCTACTTTGGGTTGTTAACAGCCGTTAACCTCATTACAGTGAGGTCAAAATTGTCTTTTAATTTTTTTTTTTTTTTTTGTTCTTCTTCATCCTTGCCTTCTCCTCCTCCTCATCCTCTTCTTCCTAACCATCTCCACCACCACCAGACCACACCCTACCAACACCACAACCACCACCACTACAGCCACCAACACCACCACATCCACTCAGCAACAACCCCCAAGTACCGACACAACCCCTACCACCTCCTCCACCATCGCCGTCTGACCAACCACGAACCCCCAAACCCAGAAACCTCCATCACCCCAAACCCAGAAACCTCCATCATCACCGCCTGACCCACTCTCCCTCCCAGTCATCAACCTCCATCACCGCCTACCTCCTCTCCGACCAGAACCCAGAACACCCACCTCCAACCATTGATTCTATCTTCCTACCTCCTCTCTGCCCAGAAAACCCTCGAACCCACTCAAAAACGCCCAAAGCCAGATCCACCCGGAAACCCACCACGAATCTAGTCCACAACTAAACAACGTCCACAACAGGGGGGGGGGCTTTTTTCGATTTGAGAACAGAGTTGGTTCTTTGTTATTTTGGAATTGAAATCATAACTGTAACAAAAACGGGTCGATTTAGTTGTTTTGATTGTGGTCTGGATTCGTGGTGGTTT
Source organism: Linanthus parryae (assembly GCA_023055425.1). Classification (NCBI taxonomy): domain Eukaryota; kingdom Viridiplantae; phylum Streptophyta; class Magnoliopsida; order Ericales; family Polemoniaceae; genus Linanthus; species Linanthus parryae. The sequence continues at coordinate 119,910,827 of JALGPY010000001.1, forward strand.
AAGAGGGTAGAGGTTGAATTGGTGGACAACGGAGATGATGGAGAGGGTGGTGGCGGTGTTGTTCCGGATTGGGTTGATTGGGGGCTTGGATGAAGAGACGGCAGAGAAGGAGAAGAGACGGGAGAGAATGAGAAGAAGAAGAAAAATAAGAAAAGAAAAGAAAAAAGGAAAAAAACAAATAAGAAAAAGGAAAAGAGAGGGCAAAAGACCATATTGTCCCCTCTTAAAGTATTAAATTACTAAAATGAAAACCAATTGTTTAACGGAAGTTAACGGTGTTTGTCAAATGGAGCCAAGTGTCCGAAAATTACAAAGTGCAGGGAGGTTTTGTGACAAAATCAATACTGTTGCTAGCTAAGTGTCAGCGAAACGATACTGCAAGGGGGTTTTCTGTCAAAAGTTCTTTAATGAAATGTAGTGGCGAGTGAAAATTGAAATCAGTGAAAGAGAAAAAAAATTTCTGAAACTGTAAATACTAATCGAAAGTTATGAAAACAATTATTGAAGCATGAAATCCGTGTCTTCAAATTAAAATTATAAACATATTCTCCTAAAAAAAAGTAGAAAAGTAATATTATAAGTTGAAATCAGTGGTCAGTGACCTCAAAGTAGAGGCATATTTTCCTCAAAATAATAATAATAAAAAAGTAAGAACGTATTATTATAAATTGAAATCAGTGGCCTAAACTTGATTTTGACTGAAAAATTCGTTTTGGTAATTATCTGAAGGTAAACAATTATTTTTAGAATAATAATGTTGACTCAAATCCAATATTATAAAATTTCATAAAAATAGATAGATAGAATAAAATAAAATTCAAAACAGGAAAGACATTTCTAAATTGGAATCTGTAACTTCAAATTTATAGTGATAAAATTCGAAAGTAATCAAAATTTTACTTCAAAATATTTTCCTAAAAAAAGTAGAAACGTAATATTATAAGTTGAAATCAGTGGTCAGTGGTTTCAAAGTAGAGACATATTTTCCTCAAAAAAAAAGTAGGAACGTATTATCACAAATTGAAATCAGAGGCCTGAACTTGATTTTTATTAACAAATTTGTATTGGTAATGATCTTAAGGTAAACATTTATTTTTAGAATAATAATGTTGACTTCAAATCCAAGATTAGAAACTTTCCTAAAAAAGATATAGATAGAATAAAATAAAATTCAAAATATGAAGGACATTTCTAAATAGGAATATGTAACTTCAAATTTATAGTGATAAAATTCAAACAGTAACCAGCATTTTACTTCAATTTAATGTTGAGTTCAAGTCCAAAATTAAAAATGTTAGTCAAGAAATAGTATAATTTATTTATTTATGAAATAAAAAGTATTAATCTTAACAAAAATATGGAATAGATAAATTTAAATGTGTAAAAATGATAGTCAGTACTTTTGGTTATTCTTTTTAGATGTAGGATTTGAAATGCATAAAAGACATCAACTGTTTAAGTAACACTAATTTTATTTTGGAATTGAAATTTCGTCGTGCATCGCACCGATTAAAAGCTAGTATCCGTACTATAACGGAACTTCAAAAAACTTATCATCCATGCTTGCAACCATGGTTCAAAACTTCCTGATACAGCAGTTGGTCACAGTTCACAGGTACCTCCGAACTTTTTCTACTCTCTCAGATGGAAATAGAGGGGAAGGCTCTGATTTAAAACACACAACAGTTGTTACAGTTGAGGAATGTTGCGCAAACTAACGTGCTATTCGAGAGTATACGAATCAAGTAGTATAGAGTGTATTACGAGTCAGATTATCGATCCCACATGGACTTTGCAGGTTTTTCTAGCAATCAGTTTTAACGAACAGAGTGTAAAAATGAGGAATATTTTGAGAGTTGTGAATACGAACTAAGTACTGAAAGTAAATACTGAAACGTAAATAATTTTATGAGAATTTTCTGAATAATCTTAAGGTTGTAAAACTAGGGTTTAGATACTAGATTCCAGGATCCCCTAGGGTCTCTTCAGATTTTTGTTCTAGTTTGATATGAAAACACACATCAGTCTCGTTATTCGTGCAATGTACTAATTGTGCAGTATAATTTCTTTTCCTGCACGTTATCACAATCCTGCAGACTGTCGGATTCCTGTTAAGCTGCCTAAGTCTGCAGTCTTGTTCTAAGTCTGCTAGGGTTTCTAACCTATCCTAAAGGCCCGGGTCAGATTCTCTAACAGTTGGTCACACGATTTCAGGCTAGTCTTAACTCCCCTTCTCTGGTCGGTCCATCGGGGTAAGGTGCTAAATCATATATTTTTCCTCCTAACCCTAACCAGACGTTTTCACCTACCGGCTCGGGTCTGTAGCAATCTTGGTTAGCTACTCCGATCATGCATGAACAATAACATTCAAAGACAGAATAACGAATAAAGTTGCTGATATTAAGATATTGCAATCATGAATTCAATACCAAAACATAGAACAATCTCTGGATACGAAAACCTAGGTTCACCGAGAACCTAGGTAAAAGTTTAGCTACTAGAACTCATAACGTAAACACAAAGTTTCTGAAATTAAACTAGAGAGTGAAAGCAAACTAGGTCTTCGAATCTAGATTCGTGCTTTCGTGCTCTCCGTGAATGCTCCCGAACTTCTGCCTTGGATGTGTTATATCTCTAAAACGAGCCGTGGACGAGTCTTTATAAAGTGCTGGAGACGTTTCGGGAAATTTCCATATTTACAAAACTGCCACTGGTCCAAATTTGTCTCGGCATACGTGTTGTGTGCGCATATACGCATATACGCACAGTGTGTACATATATACGCACACCGCGAACTTTCAACTGCCCCTTTTTCTCTATGTGTGCGTATATACGCATATACGCACAGGGTGTACGTATATACGCACACCGCGAACTTTCAACTTCACCTTTTTCTCTCTGTGTGCGTATATACACAGACAGATCATGTAGTCTTCATTTTCTCTCTCCTCTTGTGCGTATGCAGCTTCCGGAGTGCGTATAAATCCCCCATGTGTGCGTATATACGCACGCAGTGCTCCCTACTTCTTTCTGCCTCGGCCTGCATTTTAACCCGAAATTTGTCAAAATTACCAAAATACCCTTGGGTCAAAACCGCTCCAAATTCTGCCCAATCCTGACTCTGGTCCTAGAAAGACTGCTGACTGAATCAAGGCGCCAAAATCCAACCTCGAATTCCGAAAACCCGGGCCAGGTGCCAAAATGACCAAAATACCCCTAGGTCAAAACTGTCCTGGGAATCGTCACGAACACGAAATAGTTGCTTCTGATTCCGAAAAACGGGAACCGAGACTCCTTACTCGGATGTGGCTGTCCGGGACCCACACTTGACGGGAGTCGGTTTTTCGGTCGGACTCCGTTTCAGCATTATAACATGTTTTCGGAAAGCCCTTGACGTCTTCGTTCTTTTGCCCCTGGTTTCACTTCAAAATTCCAAGTCATGCTCAAGTTATTGTCAATCGAGCGCTCTCCGGTCATTCTCGGTTCTGGCGTTTTCAGCTTCCTCGATCGGTTTTACCCGTCTCGGTAAAATCCTTCTCCGAGCATTTTCTGCATGTTTCCCGAGGCGAACCTGGTTCTGTCTCGGCACGCATCCCAATGCACTTCCCAAACCTGTTCCTGAGACAACATGAACAATCCCGCGATCATATCTCGAAATGCGCAAAATAAGCATAAATTCATGAAGAGCTTATAAACATCTAGTTCTAATTTCCGAGGCTTCCTAGGGGTAAATTCTGACTAGAACATCGCTTTCTGACACACATACACATCTTTTCAGGCTATTAGATAACTCCTAGTGGGGAGTTATCCATGAACACTTGGAGAATTCGAGACTTTTATGCGATAATGGTTTAGTGTCCTACCCTGTCTCTTATTTGAACTTCCAATAGGAGAGTGAAGCAATAGGTGTTCCATTCCACCCAATGACTAGGCATTTCCCATTCATGTCATATGTGCAAGAATCTCCACAAGTTTTTTTCTTTCCATATGCATTGAGAATTATATTTGAGGCTGCATTTTTTTACTTTAACTATGCAATGCGTTTGATGTATAAAAAAGTAAAAACTAAAGAACATAAAGGAGAGGACCTGGCCATGGTTCGAACCACCACAACATAATGAAGTTCTATGTTCAGTAAAAAAAAAAAAAAAAAAAAAAACACCAAACAGACCCATGGTAAATCTCTAGGGGGTTGCTTATTTTGAAAAGCTGAAGCGGCTTATTTAATCGAAGAGCAACGTCGAAAAGTATACGGCTTCTAGATCCCCATGTAGTGATTGCTGCCTAAGTTTGATTTCCTGGATGAGCAGGAAGGGAATGGAGCTGAATTTGATTGGTATTGAACTTGATAGTGTCCTAAGGTTAGTTCTTAACTGTACTAATAAACTTGAATCAGCAATGTACCTGATGGATGAATTATTTTGTTTGCAGATGAGCAATAGACCGTAAGGAGAAAAACCATTTTGGCCTAACCAATGTTCCAATGCTCATTTACAAGCTCAAATGATTTACAAGAAGAGTGTCATAGATCACTAATTCAATATCGAAACCCAGTGCCTTTTTTGAACCCTATTGGAAAGTAGATTGTCAGTCAGAGAAAATTTTAAATACATCATTCATTCTACCTTTAAGAGAAAAATATGTACTGACTTAACGGAGGAAAAAGAACATTTGGGTAAAGAAAAACAAGGAACGTACATTTCCCAGTGTTAGCTTGGTTCCTCCTGCACAAGTGTAATAGCTTTTTTGTATCGTGTCGTCATTGTACAATCTTCGTGGTGGAACATGATGTTGCACTGTGCACACTGTAGTGCATATTTCAAGTTGCAGAAATTCTTTTGGCATCTTGGACATAACGAAGTCTTGTTAGCAGAATCAACTTCAACGAATGCAAGCAGATGATTATGAACTTTGGATGAGTAAGTGATCTGTGGGTGGAGATAACATTTTCGTACGCCAAAAATGCACCCAACACAAGCAGACAAGTCTTGTTGCAGACAGTGATAAAACCACCACTTTGGGTCTATGTCTTCTTCGCAGAATTCACAAACATACTCGTCTGGTCCATCTTCAATGGGAGCATCAATTAGGACGAAGGGATTTACGTCATACCTATTCACAATCGTAATCGGCTGTAAAGCGCAACGATAATGCAAATAATAGCAACACTTTTCGCACCCATATGCCATTCCGAAGTCTACACGCGGACACGCAACACAGCCTTCGTTGAAGCAGTTTCTTTGGAGTTTGAGAGGGTGTTGGTGAGCTTTGTGTGATATGAAAGGAGGTAAGCAAAGGCACTTAATATCCATCACATAGACGCAGTCCTCGTCACCTTCATCTTCTATAGATCGGTAGACATACCCGTTGCTTAAGGAGTCACTTGAATAACAAACAGTTAATCCAGATTCTGCTTGGCCAGGCTCTTGGAGAAGGAATTTGGTAAGGGGTTCAGTTGGGTGTTGCAACTCATTCGGTAGCTTGGCACACCACTCGTGGAGAACATAGTTGTTGCATATAGTGCAACTATAATAGATCTGTGTTGATACAGGCAACACACAGGCATTGCATATTACATCTTTCTTCACCTCCATTTTCATCTTCATCTTACTCTCGTCATCTGAATAGCAGTGTAGTTCGTCGTTTCCTTCCACATTACAAATAAGAGTTGGTGGATGTTTATGACGAAAATGAGAAAGCGTCCCATCTTCGCGAACCACTGTCTTCTTTCTATAATTTTCGTAATGGGTGGTCATGTGCTTGATCATCTGGACAACAAGGTCATCATGTTGGAAAGACGCCGGCAAATGGAACAATTTAGTCGGATCAATATCGTCGGCTTCATTTTCATCAGTAATACTTCTCCTGTGGACAGAAAGAAAAAAAAAAAAACAATACCTCAGTAGTTAAATAACAATTGGAGATATTAGCATTCAATAATGCACAACCAGGATATAGTCAATTACTTACTGTGCGATTAATGTTGTGGCTAAGCAATTCACATGAGCTCTGTGTTCACATCCACCACACTCATAATACCACCCATGTTGGTGCACAATTAACTCGCCACAGATGTTGCATCCTCCATGAACGTGATAAGGTCTACGATTGGGAACGACAAGAGAGAGAGGATGAACATGACGGTTATATTTGACGGTGGTGGGTAAAGTAGCACAGTCCTCGTGAACCCAGAAGGGGCACGTGCTGCACTTGTATGAAACACCTGATGGGTGTTCCGTGGCACAAGCATTGCACTCAAACAAGGCGGTCCGTAGGAAGGGTCGCAGTGGGTGCAAGTGACCTTTGTGGTTAATCACTTGTGCTTCTGCGGCACATCGCACATCAACATCAAATTTGCAAGAATCGCAGTTGTAGCCAAATCCGAGTTTATGTTCAGAGCAAATATTGCATATGAAAACTTCGTCTTTATAGTTCGATCTAATAAGGGTAAGGGGATGCTCAGTATGATGTGGGTGTAACATATGTGTTGGTAACTTTGCACACAGCACATGCAAGTGGAAATCACAGCTTATGCAGCTATATGCTGACTCCAACAACTCATGAATGCAAAAATCACAGAATAGACCATCATCTTTCCGCTTACGGTACATATTTCGATATCTAACCTTTTCTGGGTTTATCTTTCTATGCGTCTCGATGAGATTTCGTGTTTTTGTATCCTTCAAATCTACGAGGATCAATGGATGTACTGGATGGGCAAAGTGTTGAATTTGAGGCTCCATATATGTAATGATCGCCTTCTCAATGATGTGTGCCCCCTGCAAACAGAAACACAAGATGTCTCAGAATGCACAAGTCCTTCTGCCCTCACAACTCCTCTTTTGGCTAGAATGCATAAGTTTGATTAGCAATTGATAGCTCACCATGAGCCTACAAATTTGATATTAGAAAAATATGCATTAGTATTTCCTACTCCAATTGTCAACCTTATTATTATTATTATTATTATTATTATTATTATTATTATTATTATTATTATTATTATTATTATTATTATTATTATTATTATTATTATTATTATTATTATTATTATTATTATTATTATTATTATTATTATTATTATTATTACTATTATTATTATTATTATTATTATTATCTGAAACAGCTGGTCGGATTCGATTATTAGTAAATTATATATTATTTGTTAATGTTGACCTCTAACAGCTGGTTCAATAAACAAAATATAAATCAAGACCATGAGGATGAGTCGACCACCTTTATATTACAATATTGCATATTATTTGATGGTTTAATTAACAGCAGATAGATCATAAGTTTCGACTAGTTTGGTCCTACCTTCCATCATCGATACCAAATTGTCAACTACTACTACATGACAGCAGCACGAGGATTTTTTTTCTTAACAGAAGAATTGAACTGTTAATCCTTTTGGATTACGATTTAGCTCGTGAACACCTTTATATTACAATATTGTTAAACAGATTTTAATGTAAGAAGATAATAACCCATGTCAAATATCGCATAGCTTTGAATATGTCATCCTCCTTAAAAAAGAATATATATGTCATCTTGCTACAGAGGAGCATTTCATCATTTCAGAATAACAGTAATCTGGATGGAGCCAAAACAAGAGAAAATCCAGTTGGGTTAAACCCGTAAGGTATTCATTAGTTAGTAATTACTCCTACATAGAACAGTTTTTCCTAGTTCCAAAGAATTAGTCTCTTTAGAACTCATAGATCGTGCAGCTAGTTTGACAAGTGAGAAAGACCTACAAAAGAAAAAGAAAAAAAGAGAACTGATTCTTTTTTCCTTGAACTGAAATATAAAATTTAAAACCCTGGTGAGCAGCTTGTGAACCCTTAAGAGGTTGAATGTAACGAATCATGATCCTATCCCAAGAGTTTGACAAGTGACAAACAACTTTTTTGGCCGGAAACACAGATCGACAAAACGTTGAATGTAATGAATAAGGAACCTATCCTCTCCAACACCTCCAGCCAAATCTCACCAGTCCAAACACATCCCTTATAGTTACTAAGGGCATCATTATGAATCAATCATTGAACAAAGACATATACTTAGACTGTACTTTGCTCTGAATCTTCAGTTAGGCAAAATTATAAAAGGATTGGGACTAGGTGTCTCAATCTAGGAGTGGGTTCAAGATTTGGGTTAAGGGGCTGGAGAGGATCCTAATCCTGAATCCTAATATAATATTCATCTCAATTCATCTTTCCAAATGCAGACATCACTCAATTAACAAAAGAATAACACATAATTCATCAAGTAATCCCATAATTAGGACCGGAACTTCAATAAAGGACAAGTTGCATAAAGAATTATACCTGTGATGAGAATCCCCTCTGGAGAAAAGCTCGCCTTTTGTCACAATTCAAGCTCGCCGAGAGTGAGAACCGTGCTCAATTCGTTACTGAAATTAGAAAACTGAGATGTGTCAGGAGTAGCTGAGAAATAGAGACAGAAAATGAGAATTGAGAGGGAGAGGGAGAGGGAGAGATTTAGGAGAAGGTCCAGATCATGTTCTCAATCAATGCATAGAAACTATATATAGAAAAATACTTTTGAAAATATAAACTAAGCCCTAAAAATACTGAAACCACGAATTCACCCCCACACCAACATAGTCCACCTAGACATCCCTTAGTTCTTCCTATTAATAAATTGTGTATCACTAATTATAATGAAAATCTCCATGCTTCTGACTACTGGTTGAGATTCTACTTGTGTAGTAGTCATTTCCCCCATGGACATAGCTAATGCCAGGTGCAAGGCATGCTCACCCATGGATCCTCTTAGATTTAAAGGATAAAGAAATATTAGGTCTCATTGAGACGCAGAGAAAGATGAAACAAGACAAGCTTCGAAGATCTGAAAGCAGCTCTGATGATGAGGAGTATGAAGTGGATGGATCTATTAATAGCAAATATAGTTCTTATGAAAAGATTAAAGGAATGAACTGAAGAATATGAAACGAAGAGACAGAAACATTGTATTCAATCACATAACAGAAACCTAAGAGACGCCGTCTCTTTAATACAAAGAATTCTAACGGGAAGAAATACAGCCGTTAGACAACGAAGAGTCAAGAAGGATATGGAATTATTACGGCTGTTTTAGGGTTAGAACAATGGGCTTCATTAATGGGCTTTCTTCAAGAGAAGGTTGGACTGTTTAGACAGGCCCAATGCGTAACGGCTGAAGCCCAGAGAAGTTTAGCCCAATATCTTCAATAGCTCCCCGTAAACTCATGGTGGTTGAACCTGAACCATGAGTTTAGTTTTGAGTTCTTCAAAATGAGCAGGATGTAGGCTTTTTGTGAAGACGTCCGCTATTTGTTCTGCACTTGAAAGAAAATCAACAATTAGTTCACGATTCAAGACTTTTTCACGCACGTAGTGATAATCAATTTCAATATGTTTCGTTCGTGCGTGAAAAAGATGATTATAAGCTAAGGACAAAGCTGATAAATTATCAGTCCAAAGAATGGGACAAGAAGTGATTTGAAATCTGAGATCTTTGAATAAGGTTTTAAACCAAGACAAGTCTGCTGCTGCTGTGGCTAAAGCCCGGTACTCAGCCTCAGCAGAAGAACGAGCTACTGTGGGCTGTTTTTTTGAGGCCCAATGAATTGGGTTTGGGCCCAAAAAGACAACAAGACCGGTGGTGCTTCGTCTATCAGAAGGATTACCGGCCCAATCTGCGTCGGTAAAAACTTGAAGAGGCAGAGAACCAGTTCTGTATAAAATTCCATGAGTTTTGGTGCCCTGTAAATACCTCAAGATATGTTTGGCACCACCTAAGTGATTTTCAGTAGGAGCATGCATATATTGACACAAATGATTGACAGAGAAGGCTATATCAGGCCTGCTGAAAGTGAGATATTGCAGGGCTCCAAGCAGCTGGCGAAAAACAGTAGGATTTTGCAGAGGCTTGCTGTCAAATAAGTGATATTTACTGCCAGCTGCTAATGGAGTGGAACATGGTTTACAAGTGACCATGTTAAATCGTTGCAATATATCAGAAATATACTTCTCCTGATGAATAAAAATTCCAGAAGATGTTCTTTTTACTTGTAAACCCAGAAAATAAGTAAGAGGACCAAGATTGGTCATTTCAAACTCAGTATTGAGTTTGATCACAAGGTCCCGAAGAAACTGATGATCATTTCTAGTGAGGATGATGTCATCTACATAAAGCAAAATAATTGAAATTTTGGCACAAGAGTGCCTAATAAAAAGAGATGAATCTGCAGAAGAGGGAACAAAACCAAGAGACATCAAGTAGGTTGTAAACCTTTCAAACCATGTTCTGGGGGCTTGTTTAAGCCCATAAATAGATTTCTTTAGTAAGCAGACATGGTTAGGAAACTGTTTGGAAACAAAACCCTGGGGTTGTTTCATAAAAACTCTTTCTTTTAGAACACCATGTAAAAAAGCATTCTTAACATCTAATTGAGTGAGGGGCCAAGAAAAAGAAGCAGCAAGAGCTAAAATACATATTACAGTAGCATGCTTAGCCACTGGGCTAAAGGTCTCTTCATAATCAAGCCCAGGTGTTTGATGGAACCCCTTTGCAACTAGACGAGCTTTATAACGTGAAACCGAGCCATTAGGGTTAAATTTGGTCCTGTACACCCATTTGTTGCCAATAATGTTGGCATTAGGTGGACAAGGGACAAGTGTCCATGTTTGTTGCTTTTGGAGACTGCTAAACTCTTCAGTCATGGCATTTTGCCACTGAGAGTGTTTAGCAGCTTCACTAAAGGAAGTGGGATCAGTAAGAGATGAAAAAGGAAGAACATGAAAACCTGTATGAGCAGTGCCAGTGAATGGCAAATTCTTTTTAGTAATCCCAGATTTACTCCTTGTCCTCATGGGATGAATGATAGGTGCTGGGGGGAATTCATCATTGGACTTGCTGGAGGTTCAACCAAGCCTGGACTGGGAGAAGTCTGTTGCTGAGATGAAATCTCAGAAGGTGTAGTATCTAGATGGTAGTATCTGTTCTGGGAGAGAAGACCTGATTCCCAGCAGGCTGCTGAACCCCAGGGTCCTCAGACACAGTGTTATGGGGAAACACTGGAGAGGATGGGGGGATAGAGGGGGGAGGGAAAATTTCTGTGTTGATACCTGAAAAGAAATCAAAGTCAGTAGGAGAAGCAGTAGTAGTAATAGGAACAAATTCATTTTGTGATTTAGCAGCATAAGGAAAACAATGTTCATCAAAGATAACATCCCTGCTAATGTAAAATTTTGTGAAGTTTTCTCATAGCAAAGATACCCATTAAAACCATCTGCATATCCAACAAAAACACATTGTTTTGTTTTTGGTGCTAATTTAGATTGAGTATAAGGTGTCAAACAAGGATAACAAGCACAACCAAAAATTTTAAGTCTATTATAATCAGGAAGTTTGTTAAATAGAAGCTCAAAAGGAGATTTGTTGCTTGTATTTGAACTAGGCATACGATTAATTAGATAAACTGCAGTTGAAACAGCATGATACCAAAAATGTGCAGGCAAAGAAGCATTATGAAGAAGAGTGGAAGCTGTTTCTACAATATGACAGTGTTTTCTTTCAGAAACACCATTTTGTTGTGGTGTATGAGGACATGAACGTTGATGAATAATACCATTATTGTTCAAATAAGTTTGAAAAACAAAAGATGTGTACTCACCACCCCCATCTGACCTAAACACAGATATAGAACAGTTGAATAGTTTTTCAACAAAGTTTTTGAATTTAGGAAAAGTAGTAGCAACTTCAGATTTATTATGCAGAGGAGATAGCCAAGTGAAACGAGAATAACCATCAATAAAGAGAACATAATATCTAAAACCATGAAAGGATTTCAAAGGTGCAGGTCCCCATACATCAGAATGAATTAATTCAAGAGGTCTCTTGACAATAGTAGAAGATTGTTCATAAGGAAGTCTAGTAATTTTACCAGCCAGACAAGATTGACATAAAACAGAAGTATGAGAAGAACAGTTAACACATTTAGACAAGATTTCATTAGAGGGATGTCCCAGTCGATCATGCCAAAGTTTTGACTTGACCCTTTGACCCAGAAATGCTTGTGATGAAGGCTTGACAGAAGACTTGATAGAAAGAGGAGTGGTCTGAATGGGGTAAAGACCATTTTTACTCAAACCCTGATAAAGAACTCTGCCCGTTGCAATATCCTGAATACAGAATGATTGGGCATCAAAAATGAATCTAGCATTATGTTCTTCACAAAGTTTATGCACAGAAAATAAATTGGCAGTTAAATCAGGTACATGTAATGTTTTAGACAAAGTAAAAACATGATTAAGACTGGGCAGAAAGGCAGTACCAGAGGTATTGATGGAGAGAGATTAACCATTACCGACAGTCACATTGTCAGATCCAGAATAAGGTTCTGAGAGAGAGAGATTGCGAAGTTCACCAGTCATATGTGCAGATGCACCTGTGTCTGTAAGCCAATAATTTGGAGAGATAGGCTGAGTCTGAGATGTATCAGCCATAGCAGAAAGCTGTTCAAGGGGTGTTCGACCCTGGTAGGCATAATCCATTCGATGCCAGCAGTCGAGTGCAGAGTGATAATCCATGCCACAGATCTGGCAATTTACAGGAGCCTTTCCAGTTTTAGATATACCAAATGAATTGTTAGAGGAACCTCGTCCTCCACCTCTAGGGTTTTGACCAGAACCATTACGATACCCAGATCGACCCCTGTTGTGGTCAAAACGACCACCGCGTTGATCAGAACGATTAGAATAGCCACCAAAACGACCACCACCTCTAGGGTTTTGACCAGAACCGCCGCCTCGACCACGAGAGGAAGAAATTTTTTTAGATTGAGTGTAAAAAGCAGTAGGGGCAGTAGAATCATTTGAAATATGTTGGGAATCAAGCATTTGTTCCTCAGCTTTTAAAAAAACATGAAGTTCAGCAATTGTAAGAGGTTTTGAGTGAATACGAAGTGAGGAACGAAAAGAGTTGTATTCAATTGGTAGACCATTTAGGGCATAAAGAATCATATCTTCATCATCTATTTTTACATTGGAGGCAAACAGTTTATCACGAAGGTTTTAAGCCTCTGCATGTAAAGATCTATAGAGTCAGATCGTTTTTTGAGAGTTGAAGATCAGATTTCAACTGTAAAATATGAGATCTAGACACAGAGGCATAGTAAGACTCAAGTGTAACCCAGGCGGTTCTAGAATCATCTAACCCGATAACATGCGAGAGAGCTTCGAAGGAGAGGGTGGCGTTGATGAGAGTGAGCAAAGCTTGATCTTGTATCTGCCAGGCGGTGAAGGCATGATTGACTGTCGCTGAGACAGATCCGTCAGTGGCGACTAAAAACTCCGGTGGACATGGTGTAGATCCATCGAGAAATCTGAAAAGTGACTGGGTTTTGAGGATTGATTAAAGCTGATGCTTCCACATAACATAATTGCTGCCATCGAGTTTATGAGTGATGAGATTATGGATATTTGACAAGAGAGCTAAAGGATTGGGAGAGATCGGCGTAGAAGCCATTAGAGAGAAATGAGGTCAAAACAGGAGAGGCTCTGATACCATAATAGCAAATATAGTTCTTATGAAAAGATTAAAGGAATGAAGTGAAGAATATGAAACGAAGAGACAGAAACATTGTATTCAATCACATAACAGAAACCTAAGAGACGCCGTCTCTTTAATACAAATAATTCTAACGGGAAGAAATACAGCCGTTAGAAAAGGAAGAGTCAAGAAGGATCTGGAATTATTACAGCTGTTTTAGGGTTAGAACAATGGGCTTCATTAATGGGCTTTCTTCAAGAGAAGGTTGGAGGCCCAATGCATAACGGCTGAAGCCCAGAGAATTTTAGCCCAATATCTTCAATATCTATATCCTGTAATTTTTGCAGTAATGTGTTGGAGTTATCATATACCAGCAGAGATGATACATCCGGATCATGATCCTCATCATATCCTAACCCTTGTTAGCTCAAACTATGAAGGCGGAGGTTTCATATGCGATATTTGCTCTCAAGAACAACACGGGTTCAGCTATAACTGCCATTCTTGCAATTTTTGTGTTGATGTGAGATGTGCCTCAGAAGTACAAGCAATAAACCACAAAGGTCATAGCCACCCGCTACACCCCTTACTCAGCACTGCCTACTTCAGGTGCAAGGCTTGTCCCTTCTGGGCTCACGAGGACTGTGCTACATTACCAACTATCGTCAAATATCGCGGTCACGTCCACCCTCTATCCCTTATTGTCCCACCTCATTCCAGAGTTACCAAAAATCGCTCAACGGTGTGTGACATGCGATCCAGATCGCGCAATCCCAATTCGAGATCATTCGCGATCCAAATTGCTGATTTTGGCGATCCCTAAAGTTTTCACACATAGAACAAGTATTTTTATATCAGTACTCTTTGACTACGTTCATCAACTAATTCACATCCTTACCCCCTGCCTTTTCTTATGTATGATGGAAGTCACTACAAAATTTTACTTCTATTGTATTAAAGTACCGAAATATTGGAATACAACAATAGAAGTACAAAAAATGATGATTGCAATACATATTATTTTAACGCTTCCATGTGTATAAGAATGCTGAGAAGGCAAAGGGTGTTGCAACTTTTTAAGTTTTGAAATAAGACCCCCCCGTGCATTGCACTTGGTATCACCTAGCTCAGAAATACAATTACATAAGTATTCAATCTTCTTCCCTTAATCACTCTTAGTTCTTAATACTATTGAATTGAGCTCGTTCCTTGCTTGGATCGTAGTAAAAAAAGGCACCACTGGTGAAATCCTCCACATCACCTGTCCGCGCATATCTCGAATTTACATATATAAAATTTCAGCGACCACGACCTAGAGATAGGGAACTGGAAATAAAAGAAGAAACATAACTTTGGAGTAAAGAAAACACAAGAAGCCAGGGGCTTAGATTTATCTCTGTAAGCTTCATTCTTCGAGAAAAATAAGTTGATTAGGGAGCCATCTTAGGGCCCCTCTACATTGTCTTATGCAGAACATGATGTTGCACAATGCACATTGTAATGCGTCCTTGCCAAGGGAGAAAGATCTACTACATTTTGAACACAAGGAACTCTTGTTTGAAATTTACAAACGAGAGGGTATGTTTATGAATCTCGGAGTGGTAAGAGAGATGAGGGTTGAGATCTCCTACTTGTTTCTGAGAAATGCAGTCTACGCAAGCAGACACGTCACAGGGAAAACATTGATAAAACCACCACTTTGGGTCTATGTCTTGATAACAGAAAAGAAGAGATGGGCTTAAGAAGAGTTGGGCTGAGAATACTTGGGCTTAGAAGACTTGGGCTTGTTCTGAATTTTTGAAGATATTGGGCTCTTCCTCTTGGGCTTTCTCTCTGCATCATCTCAAGCCCATGAGGAGCCCGAAATCCAATTAGCTTTAGATCACTGTAGATCCTTCTAGGAGGACATTTGAGTATTCAACGATGATTTAGAGGGGCTGTATCGGTAATAATGTTCTAGGGTTGCGAACGGTCCTATTCATGACCGTTTGGCTTGATGTATTCAGTGTCTGCTTCTAATGGAATGAGATAAGGTTGATTCATTACTCGTCACCTTCATCGCCACTCTTTTCTATTTCTATCAACTCAGAAATTACTCTGAGTTTTCATGGTATCAGAGCCCTATGGTGGGTACCATGTCCCACTCTCCGTCCAATCCCCTATATCTTCTCTCCAATATACACAATCTGATGCCCTATAAACTTGATAACACAAATTATGTGTTATGGAAACATCAATTCTCTTCGATCCTGCGCACTCAGAATCTGTTTCGATATCTCGACGGTTCAACTCCGTCTCAAGTGGCCTCTCTTCTCAGTGCCGACAGTGTTCCCACTCCGAATCCTGCGTTTCAAGAATGGTTCCAACAAGATCAAGCGCTCCAAACCATCATCAACGCCACTCTCACTCCCAAAGCTCTCTCGCATGTAATCAGTAAGACCTCATCCCGGGCCATCTGGCTCGCGCTTGAGGGGAGGTATGGTTCTCTGACTAGATCCAACATTCTACAACTCAAATATGCTCTTTAAACTCTCAAGAAACAGCCTGATTCGGTGGATCTATACATGCAAAAGTTAAAAATCAATTCGTGATAAACTTGTTGTGTCTCTTGTTCAAATTGATGATGAAGATATGCTTCTGTATGCTTTGAATGGCCTTCCTATTGAGTATAATGCCTTTCCCACAACTATTCGTGGTAGATCTAATGCTATTAGTTTTGAAGAAATCCACGTTTTAATGAAAGCTGAAGAAAAAATGCATGAAAGTCAATCTGCTGATTTCAATACCTCTGCTCTGAACGTATCTACTGCCTATTCTTTTTCTTCCAATTCTTACCAAGGTTCTGGTCGCGACCGAGGACGAGGTGTCTTTGGTCCTGGTCCCCAAGCCGGTCGTGGTGGCCGCTCCGGCTGGGGTTATGGTTGATCCAACGGATCAGGCCATACGCACTAGGGAGGTAGAAACGACTCTAACAGAGGTCGTGGTGGTGGTCAAAGGGGTCACTCAAGGGGTCATGGTGGTGGAAATCGATACAACCCTAACCCTAGACCTACCACATCACCCATAAACTGCCAGATTTGTGGTCTCAATCGCCACTCTGCTGCTGATTGCTGGCATATGATGGACTAATCTTATCAAGGAGGCAAGCCTCCATCTGATGAATTGACTGCTTATAATGCTTCTTCTTCTTCTAGCACTTCACCTGATTATTGATTATCTGACTTTGGTGCTACCAACCACATGACTGCTGATTTAAGGAATCTCTCTTGGGCTGACACTTACTCTGATCAAGTTACCATGGGCAATGATCAAGCTGCAAAAATCACACACACTGGTATTGCACATTTGAAAACCAAAACTCACACCTTTAATCTTTCTAACACTCTTCATGTTCCTCAACTTGCATCAAATTTGCTTTCTGTTTTTCAACTTTGTCAGCAACACAACTGTTGTTTTAATTTTAATGCCAAATCCTTTTCTATTTAGGATCTGGCTACGGGTAAAACTCTTTACACAAGCTTGAGTGAAAATGGCCTCTATCCAATCTATACTTGTTTTTACTATTAAAAAAACCAAGTCTTGTTTGGGTACTAAAATAAATGTTCCTTTGATACATGCAAGGCTTGGTCATCCATCCAATGACATTTTGATATTCTTGTTTTGTTCTGCTTATAAGTTTAATTCTGATTCTGATATGTGTGAATCCTTTCTTAAAGGGAAGATTCATAAACTGCCTTATTCTAAATCTTCCACAATCACACACACACACACACACCTCTTCATCTTCTTCATTCTGATGTATGGGGTCCTGCTTCTACTAAATCTGTAATCCTTTGGTTTTGAAGAATCAGTTCTTTAAGGGGGGGGGGGAAGGATGTAATCCTTTGGTTTTGAAGAATCGGTTTTGAAGCAAGTCATTTTAGTACATCCTTATAGTATATTGCTCATCGTCATGACCTTTGGTTTGCGTTTAGTGTGTAGACCCTAGAATGGAGAATCATACCTTAGTGGTTGTTGAGATGTTGGTTTAAGCTTCGAGGACGAAACTCTCTTTAAGGGGGGAAGGATGAAATACCCCGTTATTTAGAAACGAGTATTTTCTAATAATATTAGGTGTTAATATGACATTAGTATAAGTTTGGGTATTAGTTGTTATTATTTAGAAAGTTAACTTTTATGTTATAAACCATTATGTTCTTTTATGTATTTTCTTATAACTTATATAGTGTCTTTAATTTAATTTAAAGGAGTGGTAGTTGTGGTAAGACTAAACCAAAGGGGGTGAATGTGTTTTTTACTTGAAATGTTCATCTTCCTTCTCATCTCCTGCAACTAGTAGGAGACTTTCCGACCGTAGCACCGACCCAACGCCACCAAGCTTCGTAGCCGCCCCAAAACTCCACCAAAATCACTGATTTGCGTCCCAATTCAATCCCAATTCGACTTAATCTCATCAAACTCGATACTTTAGTGAAAAGCAAACCAATTTCGCCAATTTTCGGTCCCGATTCGGAATCGACGTTTTCGAAGTGGCTCCCCTCCAACTCGCCGGATTTCTCACCTCTCCGCCTATTCAAACCCCTCAAACCCAGAGAAAAAACCCACACAACCTCAGCTCTCAATCGCACCCAACCCTCTCTCACTCTCTCTCCCGTCGGATTCGCCGGAACCCGCTGCTGAGCCGACCGAGCCGCTGTCGATCCAGGCCGAGCCCAACTCCGCTGTCTCGCCTCGCCGTCGACACCGCCGGTGTCCTCGACTCTCGCCGCCGTCGTCCTCCCTCTCTTCGACGCCACCGTCGGCCTCCCCTCCATCCCGTTGCTTCTCTCTCTCTGTTCGAGTATGTAATGTTGGAATAGGTGCCCTAGAGGCAACCTATATTTAGTATGAACAATGTATTTCTGCTAGAATATTCATATATTATTTATTGTGATATTTAATATAATGAAGTCCTTAGATACAATGTGTTGTTTATCTTAAATATCCCTAGTCAATTATATTGGTTAACAAGACGATCAAATATAGACTATTATGTGTGATATGGAGATATCAAGTCTAACACATGAGTATGCATTAGGAGTAATGGCATACTGGATTGACCCACAACGGGAAGGATGTAGGGTTTTGATCATGGATACGCAGCGGAAAAACAAATATAATCCCTCGAGTGGCCTAGGATATTTGCTCCCTTTATGTGCGAGGGACAAATTCTATCTACGTCCACTACGATCTCTAAGCTTGCTTCTTATTGTATCCGGTACACGCTTTTATAACTACCCAGTTACGGTGTAGCGTTTAACGCTACCAAAATCACAATAATCCACAACTAGAATATCTAGCGACTTCAAGTCTAAGGATGAAAATACCATTTCACCACGAGAAGCACTTGTGACTTAACATAACGTATATGTAGCCTTCTCGTAGATGGGTCAATCCAGTGCGCCATTACCCTTAATGCACACCCATGTGTTGGATAATGATATCTCCATATCAATCCAACCTCATACTAGTCTATAGATGATTGTCCCATTAATCATTATACTTGACTAGGGACATTTAAGATAAACAACACAATTGTAAATCTAAGGACTTCATTATATTAAATATCCAATAAATAATACAATGAATTTTCTAGCCATAATAAATTCATACTAAACTAGATCGCCTCTAGGGCATCTATTCCAACAGTCTCCCACTTGCACTAGAGCCAATCTGACGCATCTCGTGTTCCCATGCTCCTAGTGTTCCCTTCATGCTTCCACTGCACAAGCGGCTTTGTAAGTGGATCTGACAGATTCTCATATGTAGGAATCTTGCATATCCGAACGTCTCCTCTATCGATAATATCTCGAATCAGATGGAACTTCATGAGCACGTGCTTGGATTTCTGGTTTGACCTGGGCTCCTTTGATTGCGCGATCGCCCCAGTGTTGTCGCAGTACAACTCAACTGGATCCGCAATGCTAGGAACCACACCAAGTTCAGAAACAAACTTTCTGATCCAAACAGCTTCCTTTGCTGCACCATTTGCAGCAATGTACTCAACCTCTGTTGTAGAATCAGCCACCGTCTCTTGCTTGGAACTCTTCCAGCTCACCGCTGCTCCATTCAGGCAAAACACATATCCCGACTGTGATCTAAAGTCATCTCTATCAGTTTGGAAGCTTGCATCCGTGTTACCCCTTACACGCAACTCTTCCTCGCCACCAAATATCAAGAAAGCATCCTTAGTTCTTCTCAAGTACTTTAGGATGTTCTTGACTGCAATCCAGTGACTCTCACCCGGATTGGATTGGTATCTGCTTGTCATACTCAAGGCATATGACACATCTGGTCTAGTACATAACATGGCGTACATGATAGATCCTATGGCCGAGGCATTGAGAATTCTACTCATGCGTTCCTTCTCAATCTCATTGGAAGGACAACCCTCTTCGAAAGAGTGATTCCATGTGACATGGGCAAGAATCCCTTCTTGGAATCTTGAATGTTGAACCGCTTCAACACCTTGTCAATATATGTACTCTGACTTAGGCCTAGCAGTCTCTTAGATGTATCTATATAGATATTTATACCGAGTATATAGGCTGCTTCCCCTAAGTCCTTCATTGAGAAACACTTCCCTAGCCAATCTTTAACAGATTGGAGCATGGGAACGTCGTTTCCAGTGAGTAGTATGTCATCTACATACAAGAACAGAAAAGCTACAGAGCTCCCACTAACCTTCTTGTAAACAAAAGACTCATCTTCGTTTCTGATGAAGCCAAACTCTTTGACTACTTCATCAAAACGTCGATTCCAACTCCTAGAAGCTTGCTTCAATCCATAAATGGATTGTTGCAGCTTACAGACTTTGTTGGCTTTCTTTGGATCTTCAAAACCCTCTGGCTGTATCATATACACGTCCTCGAGGCGATTACCATAAAGGAATGTTGTTTTGACATCCATCTGCCAAATCTCATAGTCGTAGTATGCTGCAATTGTAATTAGGATTCGGATGGATTTGGTCATAGCGACTGGTGAAAAGGTTTCATCATAGTCAATACCATGAATCTGTGTGAATCCTTTAGCCACCAATCGGCCTTTATAGGTAATCACATTACCATCCATTTTGATCTTCTTCTTGAAGACCCACTTGCACCCTATGGGTCGCGCCCCTTCGGGTGGTTCCACCAAGTCCATACTTTGTTGGTATACATGGATTCCATCTCGGATCTCATGGCTTCTAGCCACTTCTGAGAGTCTGGCCCTTTCATGCCCTCTTCATAGGTAGTAGGCTCATCATATATAAGCATTGTGTCACCGGAATCGGTCACGAGAAGTCCATACCTCTCGGGTTCCTGGCGCACTCTACTTGATCTACGACACTCGTGTGTTACCTGAATAGGTTGTTCCACAACTGCTTGTGGTTCCTGTTCATGTTCCATAATCGGTACAGTGATTTGTGGTTCTTGAATCTCTTCAAGTTCTACAGTCCTCCCACTTGCTTCTTTAGATACAAATTCTCTTTCTAGAAACACGCCGCTCCGAATAACAAACACTTTGTTCTCGGTTGGATTGTAGAAGTAGTAACCCTTAGTTTCCTTAGGGTACCCCACAAATTTACACTTATCCGACTTTGGTCCTAGCTTGTCTGACTGTAAACGTTTTACATAGACATCACAGACCCAAACCCTCATGAACGACAGTGTGGGACGCCTCCCACTCCACATCTCATGTGGTGTCTTCATGACTGATTTAGATGGAACACGGTTAATGGTGAAAGCTGCACTTAATAGAGCATGGCCCCAAAATGATAATGGAAGATCGGTTTGACACATCATCGATCGAATCATATCTAATAGGGTTCGATTCCTCCTATCAGACACGCCATTCCATTGTGGCGTTCCTGGTGGAGTGAGTTGGGACACGATCCCACACTCTCTGAGATAGTCGTCAAGCTCTTGGCTCAAGTATTCTCCTCCACGATCCGATCGTAGAGCCTTAATACTTTTGCCAAGTTGCTTCTATACTTCACTTTTGAATTCTTTGAACATTTCAAAGGATTCGGATTTGGCCCTCATAAGGTACACAGATCCATATCTACTGTAATCAGCAGTAAATGTAATGAAGTAGCCGTAACCACCCCTGGCAGGTGTGGCTAATGGCCCACACACATCAGTATGTATGAGCGCCAATTGCTCACTAGTCCTCTCACCTTTCTTATTGAAAGAAGACTTTGTCATTTTTCCCAATAAACAAGGTGAAAGTTCGTAATGTAGACTAAATACAGGACCTAAATACTCTAGAAGGGGGGGGGGTGAATAGAGTATGGAAACTTTTTTCGAAACTCAAAACTTAACAGATTAGCTTTGTGTGAAATTCAAATCATGGCCTTGAGATTTAAGAAAACTGTCCGAAACTTTCAAAGGCAAAATAAAAAGCTTCAAGACCTTGAAAAATTACCAGTTCTAAACAACTTATGAACCTTAGTTTTATTTGAGTTGTATGCAGCAAATAATAATCAAACTGTAAAGTAAAGAGCACAAAGGAATTTACAGAGTTCAGTCCCAATGGACCTAATCTCTGCCTGAGGGATCTAATCCCACCAGGATTAGGCAAACACTTCTTATTACTCACACAGAAACAGCCCTAGATCTTCAAGCCTAATTGATTTCCCTTACACCTATACAGCTTGTGGTTCCAAACCTATCTAGTTCCAGCTACTAACTGTTGAGCTAACAAGAACCTCTTGTTGTTCACTTGAACAACCAACCACTAGGTTAAGTGAGGTTTAAGATAATTAAAAGATACACAGATTACAGTACAAGTGAAGAACACAGTAGAAGAGATAAGCTGTTGAAGCCTGTTCTTCTGAAAAAACTGGACTGATTTGATCTTCTGGAATCTGAATTGAAGCTTGAATCCGTGTGTGTTTGAATGAATGATCTCCCACGAATTTTTCACACCTTTCTGAGTATTCTGCAAGCCTCTCTCTTCCTTCAAAATTCAAACCAGTCTCTTTTATCCACAGCTGCAACTGATTGAGAGATTTTAGGATTTCAGTTCCTACAAATCCTCCTTCTGTATTCAACTGAAATTCAAATAGCTCTAAGTGGATATCCGTTGGAGTTTGTTGAGATAGCTGTTGCACGTTTAACAAACCTGCAACAACATTAAAACACAGCAACAACAAAATCCAGTAAGATAACAGTGCTATGACTGTTTGGTTTTCCAGTTTCTGATAAAACTAGTTAAAAGATTAGAATAGTAATCTGTTTAACTTCTAATACCTATAAATCATGAAAAACAAGTTTAAGATGCTTAGAAGTCAATGAATAATCACAATAATAAGAATCACAACCTGAAAGAAAGAATCAACTTAGTTGTGTAAAAACTGTCAGCAGCTCAAGGCACATCTCAAGGCCTTGGAGCTCTGAACCTGCTTCCTAGATATACAATGTTTAACCCAGAAAACTTTATTCTTCCTGTTCTAATCACCTGCAATTATGTTAGAGATGTAAATAGTGTAAACTATAAGTATATTCAGTAAATCCTTGATCTGTATAATCAGATATCCAATCTGCAACACAAAACTGTTAGAACATGTAGCAGAATAAAACAACTCTCAAGCTTTGAAGTTCTGTCAGTATCTCAAGGTCTTGGAGTAACTGAAATCATTTGCTGCATATGTATTTGTCTTTGTCTTTCATCACTCAAAACAATTTCCATCCAAAACACATTCAAGGGTCTTTGAATCAACAATCTCCCCCTTGATGAAAGACAAAACCTACAGTCTTGTATAGATTTCCTACCACTCAGTACGAAAATTAGATAATCACAAAATGCATATACAATAGACAATAATACCATATAGATAACCAGTATACCACAGATAATTAGAAACAATTTTCATATAACCACAGTAACATAATAACACAAGAGATTAACCAAAACAACTACTAAGCATTATTATTCAAGTACTGCAAAGACAAAAACACATAATTTCTCCCCCTTTTTGACTTTCATCAAATAAGGATGAAGAAATGTTGGATCATTACTCAGAGTCATAAAAAAAAAACTTTAAACAAAATTACTGCTAAAAAGTCAAGGCCTTGAGAACAAAAAGAAAAAGAGAAAGAAAAAGAAGGTCAAGGATTTGGCATTCTATGATCTTCACTTCTTCCTTGATGTCTGGCCTTTCTCTGAGCCTTCTCCAACTTCTTCTTCACTTGCAGCATCTTCAGCAGACTAATTACCTTCTTGTTCAGCTTCCACTTCTGCAACAACTTCTTGAATTATTTCATCCACTTTCTTCTTAACCTGTACTGAATCTCCCTCTGTAGCTGCATCAACACCTGTGTCTTCACCAACATCTTCTTCACCAGTTTGTTCATACAAATCGTTTGAAGCAAGCACCACTGGAATTGGCTTCTTTTTCTTCTTCAGAAAATCTCCCAAACTTTCATCTGAATCCACACTGGTGTCATGACTAGTAGCAGAAGGTATCTTTTCCAAGTTCAAACCCTTGATGACAACATCCAGCTTTCCATTCATAACATTCATCAAGCCCTTGAACTGGTTGCATTCAGCTGACATGTCAAATAACCTTTGTATGAGATCTTCAATCTCAACTTGCTGATCTTCAAACTTCTCAACCAACAAAGAGTAATCCTCATTGGCTTGTCCTTTCCCTGATGTAGTCCCCTTTGGCTTCACATACTCCTTCTCTGCAAGTTCCTCCTTTGACAAATCTGAATAGAACTTCCAATGTCCTTTCCCTGTCTGAACTACCCCAATCCTCTGAAGTGCAGTCTCATCAATCAACCCAAAACCTCCAGTAATCTTTTCTTCTCCTTTCACAGGTACATCAAAGTATTCAAAGAAAAGAGGTAACATGTTGGCATATGGAAGAGGATGGTTTCTAGTCCTGGTTGCACAATAAATCATATGCTCCATAACAACTGTTGACAAGTATATCTCAAAACCTTGAGATATCAGATACATCAAAATAAGAACCTTATCAATCACTAACTCCCTTGAGTTCTCCCTAGGAACGACACTCCTCATCAGAATTGTAAACAGAATTTTGGCTTCACAGTTGAGCACAGAGTGTGTCAACTGCTTTGGACCAGAGGGTACACCATCAATGAAAAAAATCTCCTTTGCCTTATCCAGACACTCCTTCCTATCAGGGTAATCTCCAACATTATATTTCCTAGGAATGCCCAAGACTTTGGCAAAGATCCTATGATCTAACCTCAAATCCACCCCAGCCACTTTTGAAGTTAACACCATTTTATCATCACCTTCAGAAACCAAATTAAGATAAAATAACCTATTTAACCTAGGATAGGCTTTTGAACTAGGATTTAACACCTTCCAAACAGCAGTTTCTCTTAACTTTCTCATGCAGTCTATATCCAATTTATCCAACAATTCTTCAGAAACCATACTACAGAAAGCTACCTTAGATGAAGCATAACCTTGCATCCATACAGTTCTAACCTCAGAACTAACAAACCAGTATGTAGGAAGTACATTCTTACCTTGATAACCTTTCTTGGTTGCAGCAGCAACCTGCTTAACCCTAGTTTTCTTCTCTAAGGGTTTGGTCTTTTCTTGTTCTCCTTCAGATGGTTTCTTCTTGCTTTCTTGAGCAGATTTCCCCTTTTCCTCTTCACCAGTCTTTTTCTTTTCTCCCCTTTTCTTCTTCTCTGACCTAGGTTGATCACCACCCTGAGTATGTGTCTCCTGCTGTGGATCAATGCGTGAGCCTTCATCTCCCTTCTCTGTTCTGGACTTCTTTGCAGGAGGAGTGTCCTCATGCAAAGTCTGAGTGTTTTCTGAATCTGAATCAGAAATCACTATCTTCTCCTTCTTATTTGCCCTCTTCTTGGATCTTCCATAAGGCTTTCCCTATTGCTGAATTCTGGCTGATTTGCGCTCCATTTTGGGGATTAGGGTTTTGAGAAGAGAATGTGATTGAGAGAAACTAAGAGAGAGAGAGAGGAGAGTCGTAGAGAATTGAGAAAGAATGAGAGGAAAAAGCCCTGACTTTCAGCTTAAGTAGGTTGGAAAGGATGAGTCATAAAGGGACTCTGCTAAATCAACATGCAAAATATAATCTTGAAAAAATATTTTTGGATATTTTAGAAAATTCTATAAGTAATTAAAATCTTATACAGTTATCTAAAAAGATAAGATATAATATTTGATGATCCATTTTTTGAAAAAAAATTAACGATATTTTCAAGACCTGGAGAACAATCTCAAGGCCTTGAGATTTTCTGCAGTTTGAGAAACTTCAAAGCTTTGAGCTATACTTTCAAGGCTTTGGAAAGTATAATCTCAACGCTTTGAGATTTCAGCACATAATCACATATAACTACTAATACTCCCCCTAAACCAATGCATCCTTGTTTAACATCCCCAATTCAAGCCTTAGAGATGAAACCCTATCATCTGGCAAAGGTTTAGTGAAAATATCAGCAATCTGCATTGAAGTAGAAATAAAATTTAAAACAACATCACCTTGTTCTGCATGATTTCTAAGAAATTGATGTCTCACATCTATGTGCTTGGTTCTTGAGTGCTGGACAAGATTCTTAGAGATTGAGATAGCACTTGTGTTGTCACAATGAATAGGCACATTTCTGAAATTGTAGCCAAGATCTCTAAGTTGCTGAGCAATCCATAATAATTGTGAACCGCAAGCACCAGCTGCAATGTATTCAGCTTCTGCAGTTGATAATGCTACATAATTTTGCTTTTTGGAGTGCCAACTGATCAATGAAGATCCAAGAAATTGACAGCCTCCAGAAGTACTTTTCATGTCTATTTTATATCCTGCAAAATCTGCATCTGAATAGCCACTCAACATAAAATTAGATCTTCTTGGATACCAAAGCCCGAAGTCTCTGGTTCCATTCAAATATCTAAAAATTCTTTTGACTGCAGTTAAATGACTTTCCTTAGGATCTGCTTGGAATCTAGCACACATACATACATTGAACATAATATCAGGTCTACTAGCAGTTAAATATAACAGTGATCCAATCATACCTCTGTAATCCTTTTGACTCACACTCTTACCATTTGAATCTTTGTCTAAAGAGAGTGATGAACTCATAGGGGTCTTAAGCACCTTGGACTGTGACATATTGTACTTGTTCAATAAGTCCTTGCTATACTTTCCTTGATCTACAAAAATTCCTTTCTTCATTTGTAAGATATGAAGTCCAAGAAAGAAATTCAGTTCACCCATTAAGCTCATCTCAAACTCCCTCCCTGCACATCAGACTAGAAAACTCTTTTGAAAGAGCATCATTAGTAGCACCAAACAGAATATCATCTACATAAATCTGAACTACTAACAAATCATTTTGATGATGTTTAATGAAAAGAGTTTTGTCAACTAGGCCTCTTTCGAAATTATTTTCAAGTAGAAATTTTGAAAGCCTGTCATACCAAGCCCTTGGAGCTTGTTTTAACCCATAAAGAGCTTTGTCCAGTTTATAAACATGATCAGGAAAGTTTTCATCTTCAAAACCAGGTGGTTGTGCTACAAAAACATCTTCTTGTAAATATCCATTCAGAAAAGCACATTTAACATCCATTTGATAAAGCTTTATATGATTGTGAGATGCAAATGCAAGAAGTATTCTAATCGCTTCTAACCTGGAAACAGGAGCAAAAGTCTCCTCATAATCTATACCTTCTTCCTGATTATATCCTTGAGCTACCAGTCTGGCTTTATTTCTTACCACTTTGCCATTCTCATCAAGTTTTTTTCTGAATACCCATATGGTTCCAATAACTGATTTCTCTTTAGGTCTGGGAACCAGATTCCACACCTTGTTCCTTTCAAACTCATTCAGCTCACTCTGCATTGCAATGATCCAGTATGCATCTTCTAGTGCTTCCTTGGTATTTTTAGGCTCTATCAAAAATACAAATGCACTAAAAGCACACAAATTCTTCAACTGTCCTCTTGTCTGAGTTCCAGTTGATGGATCTGATATAATGTTATCAACTGGATGGTCTGCAAGGTACTTAAACTTCTTCCTTGGTACCCGGGAATATTCTCCTTCAAGGCTTTGAGTCCTTGAAACAGTAGAGGGAGCATCATAGAAAGTTTCAGCTTCTGTCTCAAGGCTTTGAGATTTTGGTTCTGCAGGAGGTTCAAGGCCTTGAGATTCTGCTGGTTGATTCTGCACATTAGTTTTTCCCTTGTCTTCTTTCACAACATCATCATCTGATTCATGCTTGTTCAAATCTAGATCTGCAAAACTTTCACTCAGAGAATCCTTAGTACTTTCATCAAAGATTACATGAATACTCTCTTCCACAATCTTGGTTTTTCTACTATAACTCTATAAGCTTTGCTAGTTTGAGAATATCCAAGAAATACACCTTCATCACTTCTAGAATCAAACTTACCAAGATTGTCTCTACCATTATTATGCACAAAACAGATACAACCAAAAGGTTTTAAATAAGAAACAATAGGCTTTCTACCTTTAAACAGTTCATAGGGGGTCTTTTTCAAAATAGGTCTAATCAAGCATCTATTCAGCACATAATTGGCAGTGTTAACACCTTCTGCCCATAAGAACTTTGGCAAATTACTTTCAAGAAGCATGGTTCTAGACATATCCTCAAGTGTCCTATTTTTCCTTTCAACTACTCCATTTTGCTGTGGAGTTATAGGTGCAGAAAAGTTGTGTGAAATGCCATGCTTTGCACAAAAAAATTAAAGTCAAGTTGATCAAATTCCCTACCATGATCACTTCTAATAGATGCAACAGGTAAATTTTTCAAAGTTTGAAGCTCTTTGCACAATCCAGAAAATTAAAATAAAGCTTCAGTTTTGTCTCTGATAAACATCACCCAAGTAAATCTAGAATAATCATCTATTATAACAAGCATATACTTCTTACCTTTTGGAGTCTGAACTCTCATAGGACCACAAAAGTTCATATGCAGCAGTTCTAATGGTCTAGAAGTACTTACAAAGTTCTTTGGCTAGAATGAGCTTCTGGTTTGCTTACCTTGTACACATGCCTTGCAAACCTCATCATCTGAATTTTTTTGTGATGGTAAACCTCTTACCAAGTCCTTTGAGATGAGTTTATTCAAGGTATGTATGCTAATATGCCCAAGCTTTCTGTGCCAAAGCTTTGAATCTTCTTTCAAGGCCTTGAGGCGTCTTAGCTTGTCACCTGAAACACTGTTAGTACTCATAGCATATAGATTATATGATCTAGGAGCAGTGAGTATGCAATCACCAGATTTCTCATCTTGCACCACACATTTCTCCTTGTCAAATATAGCTTTATAACCTTTATCACATAACTGAAAGATACTAAGCTGATTATACTTAAGTCCATCTACCAGATAAACATCAGATATAGAATTAGAAGAACCATTACCAATACTACCTATACCAATGATATTGCATTTTTCTTTGTCACCAAATGTGATTGTTCCTCCAGATTTTTCTGTAAGTTCAGTAAAGAGAGACTTCTTTCCACTCATATGTCTGGAACATCCACTGTCTAATAGCCATTTCTGATCTTTCAAGGCCGTGGTGACATCCTGCAAAAACAAATCATTTCCTCAACATGCTGTTAGACCAAGTGCAGAACTTTGAGTCATACTCACGATCAGCTATGTTTGGTGGCCTAATTTCTTTTGGAACCCAAATCTGCCTAACCTGTCCCTTAAGCTGATAAGGGTAAGTATTCCTCATAATGTTAGGTTCTGATCTTCAGAAGGGACAAGTTAATCTGACATGACCAATTTTTCCACAGTAATGACATTTTGGAGAATGTCTGCTACCAGATTTGACAAAAGTAGTTTGGCCTTTCTTTGGAAAATTTCTATTATAGCCAATCCCACTTTTATGCATAGATTTCAGACTTCCTCCAAAAATGAGATTCAGATTATGTTCTGAGCCTGTAAACCTAGTTAGGACCTTCTTGGAATCTTGAATTTTCTCAGTCAAAGAGCAGATCTGTTGTTCTAAATTCTCAGAATGAGTCTTTAGATCAACATATCTTTCAGTCAAAAGAGTGTTTTGATCAACAACCTCTTTATTTGTGCCTTCAGTCCAGGTTTTCTTTTACCTGCTCATGAATCTTAATCTTTAAAGCAAAAATCTCATTTCTATAACTTTCCTCATTTAAAAACATACTTTTTAGAATTTCAGGAAGTACATCAGAAGGACTAGCAAGTAGATTTTTTACCATATCTTCAATATGTCTGTCTGATGATTTTTCCTCATCATGCTTTGCCATGAAGCATAAGTTTGCTTAATCTTCTTCTGTGTCTGAGTCACTTGATGAATCAGAATCACTCCAGGAAGCCATCATGGCTTTCTTCCTTCTGTCGTCACTGTCTTTCTTCTGAAAGTTCCTGTTCTTTTTCTTTTGTGGACAGTCCCTTACTAAATGATCTGCATCACCACACTCAAAAAATTCATTACTTTAGTTTTATGTGACTGTGATGAAGGTTTACCTTTGTAGTCCTAGCTGCCTGAAGGTCTTGATCTCTCTCTGTTGTAATCCCTGTTACCAGAGTTTCTTTTCTTCTTGAGAATCTTGGCCAAGGCCTTGGAGATCAATGCTAAAGCCTCTTCATCATCAGGTTCATCTTCAGTCTCAAGACTTTGAGATTTTTCACTGTCTTTTGCCTTAAGTGCTAAGTTCCTGATGTTTTCACTCAGATCACCTTCCACATCCTTCATAGACATTTCATGAGTGAGCAGCTTTCCTTGTAGATCATCTAGCTGAAGAAGACTCAAATCCTGAGCTTCCTCAATGGCTGTTGTCTTTGGCTCCCACTTGACTTTTGGAAAGCTTCTAAGAATCTTTCAAACCTTCTCCTAATTTGAAAACTTCTTTCCCAAAGACTCCAGATTGTTCACTACATCAGTGAATCTTTTGAACATCTCCTTGATGGTCTCATCTGAATTCATCTTGAAAAACTCATATTGCCTCAGAAGTATGTTGATTTTGGTCTGCTTAACCTGGCTAGTTCCTTCATATGTCACCACCAGTTTATCCCATACTTCTTTGGCACTCTTGCAATTTGATACTCTGTTGAACTCATCTGCATTAAGAGCACAATATAACAGATTCATAGCCTTGTAATTTTTTGATACCTTTTCCAATTCAGTGACTGAAAGATTTTCCTCAGACTTGATACATCTGACTCCATCAATTGTAGTATAGTACTCATGAGGACCATTATGAACTATTGACCACAGTTCCATGTCTTGATCTATGATGTACATCTTCATCAATGCATTCCAGTGCATGGAGTTATCACCGCAGAACAATGGAGGTCTGTTGGCTGCCCTTCCTAGTGAGAATCCACCATCTCCTACATTACTCATAGTCACCAGGTTGTTAGATCTAAAACAGTGACACAAGCTTTGATACCAATTGAAAGTGTGTAACGTAGACTAAATACAGGACCTAAATACTCTAGAAGGGGGGGGGGGGTTGAATAGAGTATGAAAACTTTTTGCAAAACACAAAACTTAATAGATTAGCTTTGTGTGAAATTCAAATCTCAAGGCCTTGAGGTTTTAGTAAACTGTCTCAAATTTTCAAAGGCAAAATAGAAAGCTCCAAGGCATTGAACAATTACCAGCTCTAAACAACTTATGAACCTTAGTTTGATTTGAGTTGTATGCAGCAGATAATAATCAAACTGTAAAGTAAATAACACAAAGCAATTTACAGAGTTCAGTCCCAATGGAACTAATCTCTGCCTGAGGGATCTAATCCCAACAGGATTGAGAAAACACTTCTTATTACTCACACAAAAATAGCCCTAGATCTTCAAGCCTAAGTGATTTCCCTTACACCTATATAGCTTGTGGTTCCAAACCTATCTAGTTCCAGCTACTAGCTGTTGAGCTAACAAGAATCTCTTGTTGTTCACTTGAACAACCAACCACTAGGTTAAGTGAGGTTTAAGATAATTAAAAGATACACAGATTACAGTACAAGTGAAGAACACAGTAAGAGAGATAAGTTGTTGAAGCCTGGATGTGTTCTTCTGAAAAACTGGATTGATTTGATCTTCTGGAATCTGAATTGAAGCTTGAATCCTTGTGTGTTTGAATGAATGATCTCCCACGAATTTGTCACACCTTTTTTTTATTATTCTGCAAGCCTCTCTCTTCCTTCAAAATTCAAACCAGACTCTTTTATCCACAGCTGCAACTGATTAAGAGATTTTAGGATCTCAGTTCCTACAAATCCTCCTTCTGTTTTCAACTTAAATTCAAACTGCTCTAAGTGGATATCCGTTGGAGTTTGTTGAGATAGCTGTTGCACGTTTAACAAACCTGCAACAACATTAAAACACAGCAACAACAAAATCCAGAAAGATAACAGTGCTATGACTGTTTGGTTTTCCAGTTTTTGATAAAACTGGTTAAAAGATTAGAATAGTAATCTGTTTAACTTCTAATACCTATAAATCATGAAAAACAAGTTTAAGACTCTTAGAAGTAAATGAATAATCACAATAATAAGAATCACAACATGCAAGAAAGAATCAACTTAGTTCTGTAAAAACTGTCAGCAGCTCAAGGCACATCTCAAGGCCTTGGAGCTCTGAACCTGCTTCACAGATATACAAAGTTAAACCCAGAAAACTTTGATTCTTCCTGTTCTGATCATCTGCAATTATGTTAGATTTGTAAATAGTGTAAAATATAAGTATATGCAGTAAATTCTTGATCTGTATAATCAGATATCCAATCTGCAACATAGAACTGTTAGAACATATAGCAGAATAAAACAACTCTCAAGGCTTTGAAGTTATGTCAGTATCTCAAGGCCTCGGAGTAACTGAAATACTTTGCTCCTTATGTCTTTGTCTTTGTCTTTCATCACTCAAAACAATTTCAATCTAAAACACATTCAAGGGTCTTTGAATCAACACAAGCCTCACATGTCTCATATGATTCAAAATCAAATGAGTCTAGTAGTCCATCCTTATGGAGTCTAGAAACACGTTTCTCGTTTATATGGCCTAAACGACAGTGCCATAAGTAAGCAGGATTTAAATCACGTATTTTAATCCTCTTGGTATTAATGTTGTAGACAGGATTGCTTAGATCAAGGACATATAGTCCATTAAATGATTGCGCACTAAAATAGTGAATATAATTAAAATAAAAGGAACAACAATTGTTCTTTATTGAAATGATAAAATCTTCCTTGTCCAAACAAGAAATAGAAATAATGTTTCTGCTCATAGCAGGCACAAAATAGCAATTATTTAATTCTAAAACTAATCCTGAAGGCAGAGATAGCTCGCACACGCCTACGGCCAACGCAGCAACTTCTGCTCCATTCCCAACGCGCATATCTATCTCCCCTTTAGCCAATCTTCTACTTCTCTTTAGATCCCGCACATTTCGAAAAATGTGAGATCCACATCCAGTATCTAATACCCATGATGTAGAGACAGTTAAATTGACATATACAACAAAAATACCTGGTGGTGGTGGTGGAATCACTATTCCAAGCCTCTTTTCCTCCAGATATTTTAGGCAGTTCCTCCTCCAGTGTCCAGGCTGACTACAATAGTGACACTCACCTTTAGTCACACCTTTGACAATCCCACCAACAGGCTTAAGGGCAGGTTCCTTGGACTTGGCAACTGACTTGCCTTTTCCCTTGGAGGATGAGGCAAACCTTTTGCCCTTTCCTTTCTTCACCATCATAATGGCCTTGCCCTTACCCTTGTTGATGCTTTGTTCAGCTGTCCTCAAAATATTGAGCAAATCTGGCAGTGGTTTC
This sequence comes from Linanthus parryae, assembly GCA_023055425.1. NCBI lineage: Eukaryota > Viridiplantae > Streptophyta > Magnoliopsida > Ericales > Polemoniaceae > Linanthus > Linanthus parryae. Next base: position 119,944,195 of record JALGPY010000001.1, read on the forward strand.
ACGATCTAGTTCATGTTATAGTTAATGATGAACTGTCCATAACTCTCGGGCAACGATTGCAACACGAGATTGGTTGCCAACTCTTGGCCGACCGGGAACCCTAGTCGGGTGAGATTCTCCAAGTACCCGATCATACGGAGTACATGGGGTCCCACCGGGTTCCCTTCTGCCAGATGCCACTTGAACAATGCCTTAGAAACCTCATACCTCTCGAACCTTGTCTGCTCTTGGAAGAGCTGCTTCAGATGCTCGATCATATCGACATCATTCATGTTTTTCGTGTTCCTTCTGAAGCTCAGAATTCATGGTGCATAGCATAAGGCAGGCCGCATCATTAGCTTCATCAGCATGCTTTTGATACGCCTTTAGGGCTGCAGGGGTATTGTTCTCTGGACCTGATGGAACTTGCTCCTCTATTGCGTACAGTTTCTTTTCTTGCTTGAGAACGATTCTCTGGTTTCTGTACCAATCAAGGAAGTTGGTTCCAGGGAGCTTGTCCTTCTCAAGGACATATCGTAGGAAATGTTGTGAACTCGATGAGTTGTTTGCCATTTGGAATTCTACAAAAAGGAAAATACGCAAGTTTTAGTATTTGTGAATTTTTGACTATATTCAATAATGGCTAGTTTATCAAATATAGCTCCCACTATTTTTTTTTACGGATTAACAACCCTCAAGATATTAATGCGGAAAATATCCTTATATTTTCTAGTGGGCCAAGATCCATGTTTCATCTCCTTATGAGCTTGATTTGGCAAGTCACCCATAATTTGACTACTTTAGGTAGGAACAATTCCAATTGCATCTCTATGCAACTCTTGGTTCAATTGGGCAAATAACTCCTTATTTATCCATCCGTATGGATAATCCCAATTGATTGACTCTAGGTTTTAATCATATTAATAGCCTAGTTGTTCTCAACCTCTTATTCAAACAGTTGCACATTACTTGTTTGTGCCATCGCATTCCATCATTATGAATCAACTCGCCTTGCTTTGGCATGCACGAACTTGATAAATCATGATGATAATGAGTGTTTAAACAACGAGAAGGCAAGAACACAATATTTTAATATTGAGGGATTTTTCAATTCAATTTTAATTGTTTTTGTTGATCAATATCAACTAATCTATCTATTTGAGTTTGGGCACAAATCCAAATAATAGATCCGGGTTGTCTAATTATCTTATTATCCTAATTGCATGTATCATCCATACACCAACCACAAAATAATAAGACAATAAAATAAACAACCACAAAACAAAATAAAACGTGATGTGAATATGGCCTTTTCTAGACTAAGATAATTATCTATGAACCCTAAAAGCAAACACATCTCCATGCGTCTTCATCTTTTGGTCCATCCTTCATAGTCATGTGGAATGCTCCATGCTCCATCTTTTGTGTCTCCCTTTGGATTTGGGCTTCTTTTCTTCAATCTTGGCTAACAATCTATTCTATCTAGCTCTAGCCAACAACTATACTAAATAAAATAAATCTCACAAGTTGAGAGAAAAAAATGGCTCGCAGGCCATAAAACTCTAATTAATTATTACAATTAGTTGATCAGCTCGCAGGCCGTAAACCAAAATACAAAATTTAAACAATCACACCAAACCACATCCTAAGGCCATATCCCATCACCATGCGATTTGCACATAAACAGTTAAAATTCAATTTTAACGCGCTTGGTCAATTTTAATTGATTTTAGGATTTCCTAGGGTTAAAACGGTCCATGGGGCCCAACAATCAAATTGCCCGGACCCCAAAAGAGGACCGCAAAGGCCTTGGGCCGGCCGGCCCCTAGCCCACGCGGCTAGGCCGCGGGCTAGGGCTGCCCCGGCCCCTATGCCATCCCTTTCTTGGGCGGCAAGCAAGGAGGGGCGGTCCCCTAGGGGGGGCAAACCTCCTTTGGGAGTTGTTTCCAAAACAACTCCCTTGCTTGGTGCCCAAGTTTGGTTGTTTCCTTGAATGAAAAGAACTCCTTCTTTCCATAGGATGCCCAAACCCTAGATCTAAGATCCTAAAAATTTCTCAAACTCACTAATTCATGCATCTAATGCAAAAACTAGATCTTGTTATGATTGATTATTGACAAATTGCATCATATGCTTGATTTGTCTTGTTTTACGCGATAAACAATAAATCTAAAGTGTAAAACTATCAAAACGTAACACATAAACCACGTTTATGCTCTACGACCTCTGGCTCTGATACCACTGTAGGGTTTTGATCATGGATACGCAGCGGAAAAACAAATATAATCCATGCAATACCCTCCAAGGATCACAGGACAAGAGACATAACGATGGTAAGGGAATAAATCAAGTTACACACCTTAGGGTTTCTCCTGTGATGACTTCTAACGTGAATTGTGTCACGTTCTCTATAGTTGATCCACGCCTAGAGTTGAAATTTAGATCTTCCTTCTCCTTTGTGCTAGCCGGGAATGGAGGAAGAGGAAGAAGAAATCACACAACGCGAGGAAATAAGGAGGGGCGGCCTCCTTGTTTGGGCCGACGGGAAGGGGCGGCGACAAGGGGGGCGGACGGGTCCCTCTTGCTTGCTTGCTTTCTCTCCTTTTGTTTTCTCCCACTCAAGTTATGAACTAAAGGCTCATAAGTGTGGGAAGGAAGGAAGGAGCCGATGCGCAATTTAGCGTACTATTCGCAAGTATACGAATCAAGTAATATAGAGTGTATTTTCAACTCGGATTATCGATACCACATGGACTTTGCAGGTTTTTCTAGTAATCTGTTTTAACGAACAGAGTGTAAAAGGGAGGATTATTATGAGAGTTTGTAACTACGAACTAAGTACCGAACGTAAATAACTGAAAAGTAAATATTTTTGTTGGAATTTTCTGAATAATCTTAAGGTTGTAAAACTAGAGTTTGAGATACTAGGTCCCGGGATCCCCTAGGGTTCTTCAGATTTTCGTTCTTTGTTTGACATGAAAACACACAGTAGTCTCGTTATCCTTGCCACGTACCAATTGTGCAATATCTTTTCTTTTCCTGCACGTTATCACAATCCTGCAGACTTTCAGAATCCTGTTAAGCTGCCTAAATCTGCAGTCTCGTTCTAAGGCTGCTAGGGTTCCTAACATGTCCTGATGGCCCGGGTCAGATTCTCTAACAGTTGGTCTCAACGATTTCAGGCTAGTCCTAACTCCCCTTCGCTAGTCGGCCCATCGGGGTAAGGTGCTAAATTTTGTCTTCTCTTCCTAACCCTAACCAGACGTTTTCACCTACCGGCTCGGGTCTGTAGCAATTCTGGTTAGCTACTCCGATCATGCATAAACAGTAAAATTCAAAGACAGAATAACTGATAAAGCTGCTAATATTAAGATAACGTAATCATGAATCCATAGTCAAAACGTAGAACTAACCTATGAAAACGAAACCCTAGGTTCACCGAGAACCTAGGTAAAAGTTTATCTACTGAAATTCATAACGTAAATAACACAGTTTTTGAATGAGAAAGAAGAAGAGCAAACGGGTGTCTTGAATCTGGATTCACGTTTCCGTGCTCTCCGGGGATGCTCCGACTTCTCCGTCGGTTGTGCTGTCTTATCTGTTCTGTGTTGTGTGCCTAAACGAGTCTGGACGAGTCTTTATATAGTGCTGTTTTTCCCGAAACGCGTGCGCCAGAAATTACGAAAACTTCCATCGGTCCACCGACTTCGGAAAAAAGTCAAACTGCCTGCGTATATACGCAAGGCTGCGTATATACGCAACCAGGGGCCCAAAATCCACCCACCACCACCTCCCTGTCTGCGTATATACGTAGCCCCTGCGTATATACGCAGGCAGGGGCTGTGGTGGTGGCCCTGCTTGATCCTCTGGTGGGCCCGGTTGGGTCTCCTGGGTCCCACTCTTCTGCCTTATGCTCCCGGTTTGCCTCCCTTGGAGTTCTCCTGCTTTTCCGTGTTCCCGTCTTGGCCCGATCTTGTGCACGTTTCCCGAGACGGTCCCGAATTGCGTTTTGACCCGAAACTTGTAGAAATTACGAAAATACCCCTAGGTCAAAATCGCTCCAAATTCTGTCCAATCTTGGCTCTGGCCATAGGAAAACTGCTAACTGAATTTGGGAGACAAAATCTGAACTTGACTCTGGAAACCCGGGCCCGGTGCCAAAATGACCAAAATACCCCTAGGCCAAAACTGTCCCGGAAATCGTCACGAACATGAAATAAATGCTCCTGACTCCGGACACCGGGAACCGAGACTCCTTACTCGGGCGTGGCCTGACTGGGACCCACACTTGACGGGAGTCGGTTTTTCGGCCGGACTTCGTTTCAACATTATAACCTGTTTTCGGAAAGCCCTTGACGTCTCCGTTCTTTTGCCCCTGGTTTCACTTCAAAATTCCAAGTCAAGCTTAAGATATCGTCAACCGAGCGCATCCCCGCGATTCTCGGTTTTGGCGTTTTCAGCTTCCTCGGTCGGTTTTCACTGCTCGTTTTTCCTCTAGTCTTTCCGTTTTCCATTCCACTCTCCCTTGTACCAGTCTCGGTCAAATCCTGCTCCGAGCATTTTCTGCACGTTTCCCGAGGCGAACCCGGTTCTGTCTCGGCACACATCCCAATGCACTTCCCGAACCTGTTCCTGTAAAGACAACACGAACAAACCCGCGATCATATCCAATAAAAGTACGAAACATGCAGAAATTCACGAAGAGCAAATAAACGTCTCGTTCCTAAAACCGAGGCTTTCCGAGGGTGAATTCTGGCTAAAACGCGGCTTTCCAGCACACATACACATCTTTTCAGGCTATAAAATAACCCCTATTTGGGCGTTATCAAATACCCCCATACTAAACTTTGCTCGTCCCGAGCAAACTCCAACAATATACTACCAATGCATATTATCCCGAATCAATCCAGAGCGGTGTAACTGCACTTATTTAAAAACATTATTTATAAAAACAGTTTATATTTTTTTTGGTGAGACTGGGCAATCTCTTCAACTCAAACTAGACATCATCAAGTTCTCATATTCCCCTAAATTTCAGAAACTGCGGTGATCGGAAGAACTCGCGGCCAGCCTAGGTTAGGAACAAGCACGAACACCTCGTACTTCTGCTTTTGCACGCAAATGGAGCGTATCCCTAACGCACACCTTTCGTGTTTTTATGCCGGGTGTAATGTAACTCTGCCGGCTTTGGGACGGTAGGATAAGTCATTTAGAAGCGATGTCCTAAACGTCACAGCACACTCACAAACACCCCAATCTCACACTCCCCCACCAAGATGATAGAAACTGACTCAGATCACCTAAGATTCTAGACACTCAATTTCCCCAGTCCCGGTGTAACAGCCGTTCTCGAGGCCACAACTGTGAACGAATGTGAAAAGTGATAAAAATTGCCGGCCTGACATTTTGAAATAAAATCAATCAAGCACCCTGATTTTTTTTTTTTTTTTTTTTTTTTTTTTTTTTTTTTTTTGGCGGGGCAACACAATAAACAACAATAATATGAACCAGGCCAACTCTATGATAAACCAAAAACGTGGGGTGACAGAAAAATACTGAAATAAAATCTGAAACGACCACCCCCACACTAATTTCGAACCATGTAGTCAATCTGTAAAATAATCGCGCTTTTCCAACCGATCCTCCTCACTCCAAGGATATCTAAATAGCACAGCGCGTCCTCCAATAACCCTGTCAACCCAAGTTCCCAATGTTGTGCGGAAAAGTTCACGCACTACGGCACTCCTCCTGTGCTCACGGTGTAATGTCGTGAGTTACCGCCACACCGAAGTGTGTTGCCGTCACTATCTCACCCTTACACACCCTCAAATATAAAAATAAGACGCTTATCCACTATCAAATATGACAATTTTGCTCTACCCCAGAAAATCCCCCTCAACTCAACTCCCTCGTGCCATGACGCGTAGGAAAGGTAGAAATACTAACAATGATGCGAGTATCAAAAAACGGCTTCCTAGGTCAAACGGTTTACCAAGAAAAGGGTTAATGGATCAACGGGGCTCACTAGTGGACCTAAGGCGCGAGACAGGACGTGAGGTCCCCTATGGCCTATCGCTCCACCAAATGATGTGGTGACCGTGATGGCGGGTTGACGACTACCTGGTAATGGTGGTCTGGCAGCTAGTCGGATACATGGCTCGGGAGACAGCTACTTGCGTTTTCTGGAGTGCATTGGCTCTATTAACTCCCCTAGACAGATTTTCGCAGCTCTTCCTCACTTAAGTTCGTCCATTTCGGGAAATTTTCTATTATTAAGCTCTCTCCAGTTTTAAGCTAAATCATTTGCCCAGTCTCAAAATTTTAATTTTAATTTATTAATTTTTGTTTATTTTTTTAAATAAAAATTAATGCAGTTACAACGCCACCACCCCCACACTGGATGGTGCCATGCCCTCATGGTACTAATCATCAGGCATATAATCTGGATGGGATGAGCTGGCTTGCCTCATCGAATGGGAACAATTGGTAGCATACGCATAAAAATAAAGCAAGAGACAGAAATTGAACCTGTGCACCCGGAGACAGAAATTGAACCTATGCGCTCTTCAAATGTGCAATCCCCGAGCACCATTATGTGTGACAATGTGCTCCCATATGGTCGAGTATACTTTCGTACACCGCGGTCGATTGCTCCGTTGTGCAGAAAAACTGTTCCTGAAAAATCCCTAACTCGTACGAGTCCCTGTGATGGTTGAGTGTGCCAGAACACACCGGGGTCGATTCTTCAAGATTTGAAAATCTGCCTTTCCTTCTACGAAATTTTCTGAATGAGCATCAAACTCCACGGATCTGTGTATGGAGGTAGAGAGAGAAAAATGGGGCAAAAACGTGCTGATGTTCGAAATTTTTTCTTCTTCTTCTGCCTGCGTATATACGCAAAAGGGAGCATTTTGAAAAAGTGTTTTGTTTTTTCAATGCTGGCTGCGTATATACGCAGACCTGCGTATATACGCAGGCAGCAGGTAATTTTCTTTTTCAAAATTCTGAAATTTTACTGCTGGCTGCGCCTGCGTATATACGCAAGCTGCAGCAAAATTTCAAATTTTCATTTTTTTTCTCTCTCTACCCCCTGTGTGCGTATTATACGCACAGGATGGGCGTAAAATACACACAGAGTATTTCTGCTCCGTTTTGTTCTCGTTTTCTGCTCTGCAGTATCTGCACATGCTCAATTCAAAGTCAATACCCACTCATCTTACCTCTCTCAAAATTCAAAACTGAAAATAAAACTGAAATAATTTAAGCTAACTTACTACGTTGGGTTGCCTCCCAACCAGCGCTTGTAATTTAGGGTCGACGGCCCGACCCAGTTACCTCATGTTTTCTCAAGGGACGTCAAAACAGCCAGGCCTGACGTCCGCTTCCGGGCCCAGATATTGCTTGACCCTGTTTCCGCTCACCCTGCAAGTTGTACTGTCATGCGGATTCTCCAATTCGACCGCGTCCCATGAAAGTACCTCTTTGATGATAAACGGTCCTGACCACCGAGATCTTAATTCTCCCGGGAAAACTGTTTCCAAGAATTGCAGATAAGTACCTTCTGCTCTACTTGAAACTGCTTTGGATGTGCTAAACTTTGATGGCTCAGGAGCGGTTTACCTTCTCGGGTCGGTGGCTCTTTGAGTGACGGGACCAGGGCCAATTTCTGCCCACCTTTTCGGTCCAGCTGTAAAGTGGTCCGGTTTTCAGCTCGCATGGCCTGCTTCTCTTGGAATCTCTCCTCGTTCTCTCTGTCCACTCTGTGAATCTCTGCCCATAGCTCATCCATCTCCTCGTTTTCCCAGCCTTCTTCGACTACCTCCACTACGAAGATATCTTCATGCTCGTAATAATTCGCTAGTTGCAAATTTTTGAAAACGTTGAAATTCACCTTGTCTTCATTGATCTGCATAGTCAGTTCTCCGCTCTTGCAGTTTATCATGGCTTCTCCGGTAGCCAAAAATGGTCTGCCCAGAATGAGTGGTACGTCTCCTGCCTCCATGTCCAGAATTACAAAATCTGCCGGAAAAATCATTTCTCCGACTTTCACCAGAATATCTTCAATAACTTCGTAAGCCTGCTTCACGGATCTGTCCGCCATCTGCAGCTTGATTCTGGTGGGCATGAGATCACCGATTTTCAAAGTTTTGAAAATCGATAACGGCATCAGATTGATACTGGCCCCTAGGTCACACAGAGCCTTTCTTGTGTAAGCATTACCCAGGGTCACCGGGATGACAAAACTGCCAGGGTCCTTCCTCTTCCTCGGTTGCCCATTCTTCACAAAGTTGCTCACTTCTGCCGTCAAATTTATCGTCTCGAAATCGCTCATACGTTTCCGTCCATACAAAATATCTTTGAGAAACTTGGCATAAGTGGGCATCTTTGCCAACGCCTCTGCAAAGGGTATGTTGATCTTCAGCTGTTTGAAAATCTCGAGAAATCTGGCGTAGTCCTTGCTATCATCACTCTTTCGTGTCTTCAAAGGATATGGCACCTCCTTGGAGACAGGTACCGTTTCAGCTTCCTTCTCGTTCTGCACTACATCCTGCTCAACCGAGCCCTTCGGCTGGGGGCGGTCGGCTGAGCTGTTATCCTGGCCAAATACTTCGCGCTCGATTTCCTTCAATTTTTCTGCACGTGCATGGCTAGGATACGGCGGATCTTGTAGTCCTAATCCACACCGAGTGGTGATGGCATTGACCTGAGCACGTGGATTGTTAACTGTGGTCGAGGGTAAGTTCCCTGGTGCTCTTTCAGTTAGCTGCTGTGCTAACTGCCCTACTTGTACCTCCAAAGCGCGCAGTGACGTTTTGGTCGTCTGCATGTCGGCTGTCAGGGCGTCCATATGTGCAAATCGGGACTCCATGGTCTGAAACATGGACTCGATATTCTTCATCTGACTGTCGTACTTCTGTGCAGATGGGCCCGATTGAACCTGCGATACCGGTGCAGCCTGCAGAGCCGGTGGCTTGTGCTGGAATCCCGGTACATAAATTGCGAAATTCGGGTTTCCGTAACGGAACCCGGGATGATCTATCGTACCCGGTCTGTACCGGCTCGGGTCCCACTGCTGCTGTACGTAATTGGCATCTTCGTTTCTGAGCCCCTCAATGGCTGTGTCCAAATCTGGCCCGTCCACCACTGCATCAGTTGAGTAAACTTTCTTGACCAAATCTTGAACGATCTTGGCCAGATTGTCTATCCGGTCATCTTCCACTAGCTCGGCTCGGGCCGTGATCCTGCGATCGTCAAACAGGCGATTGTCCTGTTTGGCTAACTGCTTCATCAGCTCATAGGCACCGTCTTTGTCCACATGGTACAGGAAGTTTCCTCCGGCTTATCTGTCAATCCTGTCAGCACTCTCCCTGTCTAGGGCATGGTAGAATACCTGCAGGATCTTCGGGTCTCCAAAACTGTGGTTCGGGCATATTTTCACTAGTCTCATCAATCTCTCCCATGCGTCTACCACCGTCTCTCCCGTCTTCTGCTTTAATGACAGAATCTCGCTTTGTAATTGAATGACCCGGGAGGCGGGGTAAAATTTGGCAAGAAAATCTGTGACGCATCCTTCCCATGTAGTGATCGATCTGGGTGGTCGGGATTCGAGCCAGTCGTTGGCCACTCCGTACTGGCAGTATGGAAAGAGTATTAGCATGAGCGCCTCGGCTCCAACTCCCTTATACCGGACTTTGTTGCAGTAGTCCTCGAACTTCCCGATGAAGTCGTTTGGATCTTCGTCAGCTTTGCCATGGAATGGGCAGAGGGTCTGAACAGTCTGGATGGTGGAGGGTTTGATGTCAACGTGTTCTGCGGTGATCTCGGGGACCACAATAGCTCGCTCATGCCCCCCCCGTGGGGACTTCGAAATTCTCCACCAACGCCTTCCCAGACCGTTTGTATGTCCTCTGGTTGCTCCGGGCAGCGAATCCTGCTGCGATCAGATCCTCGATGGACCGAGCCATCTCGGCTGGAGTACGTGTCTCGGGCAGTTCTGGCGTTCTCTCGGTATTGTCGCCCATCCTGAAAAAAAATAGAGATCTCAAGAGCAGTGAGATAACATAAAAAAAAAAAATAAAAAAAAAACTCTGAAAATTAATTCGGACTACTAAATAAACCCTAAAAAGTCCCCGGCAACGGCGCCAAAAACTTGATGCGCAATTTAGCGTACTATTCGCAAGTATACGAATCAAGTAATATAGAGTGTATTTTCAACTCGGATTATCGATCCCACAGGGACTTTGTAGGTTTTTCTAGTAATCAGTTTTAACGAACAGAGTGTAAAAGGGAGGAGTATTACGAGAGTTTGTAATTACGAACTAAGTACCGAACGTAAATAACTGAAACGTAAATATTTTTGTTGCAATTTTCTGAATAATCTTAAGGTTGTAAAACTAGAGTTTGAGATACTAGGTCCCGGGATCCCCTAGGGTTCTTCAGATTTTCGTTCTTTGTTTGACATGAAAACACACATCAGTCTCGTTATCCGTGCCACGTACCAATTGTGCAGTATCTTTTCTTTTCCTGCACGTTATCACAATCCTGCAGACTTTCGGAATCATGTTAAGCTGCCTAAATCTGCAGTCTCGTTCTAAGGCTGCTAGGGTTCCTAACATGTCCTGATGGCCGGGGTCAGATTCTCTAACAGTTGGTCTCAACGATTTCAGGCTAGTCCTAACTCCCCTTCGCTAGTCGGCCCATCGGGGTAAGGTGCTAAATTCTGTCTTCTCTTCCTAACCCTAACCGGACGTTTTCACCTACCGGCTCGGGTCTGTAGCAATTCTGGTTAGCTACTCCGATCATGCATAAACAGTAAAATTCAAAGACAGAATAACTGATAAAGCTGCTAATATTAAGATAACGTAATCATGAATCCATAGTCAAAACGTAGAACTAATCTATGAAAACGAAACCCTAGGTTCACCGAGAACCTAGGTAAAAGTTTAGCTACAGAAATTCATAACGTAAATAACACAGTTTTTGAATGAGAGAGAAGAAGAGCAAACGGGTGTCTTGAATTTGGATTCACGTTTCCGTGCTCTCCGGGGATGCTCCGACTTCTCCTTCGGTTGTGCTGTCTTGTCTGTTCTGTGTTGTGTGCCTAAACGAGTCTGGACGAGTCTTTAAATAGTGCTGTTTTTCCCGAAACGCGTGCGCCACAAATTACGAAAACTACCATCGGTCCACCGACTTCGGAAAAAAGTCAAACTGCCTGCGTATATACGCAAGGCTGCGTATATACGCAACCAGGGGCCCAAAATCAACCCACCACCACCTCCCTGTCTGCGTATATACGCAGCCCCTGCGTATATACGCAGGCAGGGGCTGTGGTGGTGGCCCTGCTTGATCCTCTGGTGGGCCCAGTTGGGTCTCATGGGTCCCACTCTTCTGCCTGATGCTCCCGGTTTGCCTCCCTTGGTGTTCTCCTGCTTTTCCGTGTTCCCGTCTTGGCCCGATCTTGTGCACGTTTCCCGGGACGGTCTCGGCTTGCGTTTTGACCCGAAACTTGTCAAAATTACGAAAATACCTCTGGGTCAAAATCGCTCCAAATTCTGTCCAATCTTGGCTCTGGCCATAGGAAAACTGCTGACTGAATTTGGGAGACAAAATCTGAACTTACTCCGGAAACCCGGGCCCGGTGCCAAAATAACCAAAATACCCCTTGGCCAAAACTGTCCCGGAAATCATCACGAACATGAAATAGTTGCTCCTGACTCCGGACACCGGGAACCGAGACTCCTTACTCGGGCATGGCCTAACTGGGACCCACACTTGACGGGATTCGGTTTGTCGGCCGGACTCCGTTTCAGCATTATAACCTGTTTTTGGAAAGCCCTTGACGTCTCCGTTCTTTTGCCCCTGGTTTCACTTCAAAATTCCAAGTCAAGTTCAAGATATCGTCAACCGAGCGCATCCTGGCGATTCTCGGTTTTGGCGTTTTCAGCTTCCTCGGTCGGTTTTCACTGCTCGTTTTTCCTCCAGTCTTTCCGTTTTCCATTCCACTCTCCCTTGTACCAGTCTCGGTCAAATCCTGTTCCGAGCATTTTTTGCACGTTTCCCGAGGCGAACCCGATTCTGTCTCGGCACGCATCCAATGCACTTCCCGAACCTATTCCTGTAAAGACAACACGAACAAACCCGCGATCATATCCAATAAAAGTACGAACATGCAGAAATTCACGAAGAGCAAATAAACGTCTCGTTCCTAAAACCGAGGCTTTCCGAGGGTGAATTCTGGCGCGGTTTTCCAGCACACATACACATCTTTTCAAGCTATACAATAACCCCTATTTGGGCGTTATCAGGAACATCATTTATATAGTCCAACAAATCCTTGCCAACTACCAAAAGGACCCATTCTAGTCCTACTAGAAGTCGGTTTAGTCCCTTCCTTGAAAATTAGTCCTACTAAGTTTGCAAGGTGTTGCAAAGTGATCCCTCTAATTAATTAATCCTATTAATTAATTCCCATATCTAGTTCAACTCTATATAGCGTGTGACCCCATAGGTTCTATCTAGTTGGTAGCAACAATTTGCTAATATGGAGCGGTTTCTGGCAAAACATCCATTTTAGCCAACTAATAGAATAGTCATCCGACAAACCTTGTACAAGTAATTGTCTCATCCCTTTGTCTCTATATCCGTATTGGACACGAGACATACAAGTCAAACTCGTATATCCAATCCATAGTTTCTCGATCCATGGGAATAGCCTTATTCGTGCAAATAACATCAATATCCCATATTGATTTATTTGAGTCTGGCCAGACTTTCTATATGAACTATCCCTCGAGTGGCCTACGATATTTGCTCCCGTTATGTGGGAGGGAAGAATTCTATCTACGTCCACTACGATCTCTAAGCTTGCGTTTTATTGTATCCGGTACACGCCTTTATAACTACCCAGTTACGGTGTAGCGTTTAACGCTACCAAAATCACAATAATACACAACTAGAATATCTAGCGACTTCAAGTGTAAGGATGACAATACCATTGCACCACGAGAAGCACTTGCGACTTAACATAACGTATATGTAGCCTTCTCGGAGATGGGTCAATCCAGTGCACCATTACCCTTAATGCACACCCATGTGTTGGATCATGATATCTCCATATCAATCCAACCCCATACTAGTCTATAGATGATTGTTTCATTAATAATTATACTTGACTAGGGACATTTAAGATAGACAACACAATTTTAAATCTAAAAACTTCATTATATTAAATATCCAATAAATAATACAATGAATGTTCTAGCCATAATAAATTCATACTAAACTAGATTGCCTCTAGGGAATCTATTCCAACAAAGGATACATTAGATTATGTTAAAGTCACAATCGCTTCTCATATTGCTAATATAATTTCAATCCTTAGACTTGAAGTCGCTAGATACTCTAGTTGTGAAATATCATGCTTTGATGTTATCCAACATTGCGCCTTAACCGGGAACTATAAAGATGGCTATCGGGCATGATAGGAAGCAAGCTTAGAGATCGTAGTGATGTAGAGTGGATTTGTCCCTCCCACATAATGGGAGCAAATATCCATGGCCACTCAAAGAATGGTGTTTATTAAATGTCTAGCCAGAATCAGATAAATTAATATGGAGATATTGATGATATCTGCTTGCATAAGCATATTCCCAGGACCGAGGGACTATGGATTGGATATACGAGTGTGACTATTTATGTCCCGTGTCCAATCCGGATATGGAGACAAGGGATAGTGCAATATGTGATATTGGGCACAAAGGTTTGTCGGGATCACTGACTTTTTTCTATTAGTTGGGTGCATGGATGTGTTGCTAGACACCGCTCCATGTTAGTAATTAGTTACTACCAACTAAGTAGAAACCTATGGGGTCACACGTCAAATAAAGTTGAACTAGATTTGAGATTAATTTATATGATTAATTAATTAGAAGGATCACTTTGCAACACCTTGCAAACTTAGTAGGACTAATATGCAAGGAAGGGACTAATCCAAGTTCATGTAGAACTAGGAAGGGCCTTTATGTAATTCACAAGGAGTTGTTGGACTATATAAAGGATTCTCTAGCTTCCTTCCCACAACTAATGCTCATAACAAAAGTGAGTGGGAGAGAAAGCAAAGAGAGAGCAAGACAAGACTAGAGGCTGGAGCCCCTAGCCCGTCCGCCCTACCCGTCGGCCACAAGGAGAGGGTCGAAACCCTCCTTTGTTCCTTGATTCGTACTTCCCTCTTCCTCCGGTCCAAGCTAGCACTAGGAGAAGGAAGAATCTAAATCTCACCTCTAGACGTGGATCAACCGTAGAGACGAGGACATTATTCTTCGTGTGATCTCCTGAACCAAAAGGTACACATCTTCTATGTCCTTCATCATGTTATGAATGTCTCTTCCTGTGATCCTTGGTGGGCTTTGAGTAGGAATTAAATTTGGATTCCGTTGCGTTACCTACGTCAAAACCCAACAGTGGTATCAGAGCCACATGTCATAGTGCATAACATGATTTTATTGTTAATTTCACGCGAAACTGAAATAAATTAGCATAGTAGATGTAAATTGAATATTGATTCAAGAACAAACAAGACCTAATTTTACATGGGATGTAGGAATTAGTGAGTTTGATCACATATGATGTGAATAATTTTGGATCTAAGGATAGGGTTTGGGCACATGCTTGGAAAAGGGTTTTTCCAAGTATGGAAACAATTAAAATTGGGCATCAAGGCAAAGAGTGTTTCGAAAACAACCCAACAAGGAGGGAATTGTTTTTGGAAACAATTCCATAGGAAGGTGCGGCCCCATAAGGGAACCACCCCTCCTTTCTTTCCGTCCAAGACACACGGCCCAAAGGAGCCGGGGCACAATAGCGCATGGACTAGCCGTGTGGGCTAGGGGCCGCCCGGCCCGGGCCTAGTGTGGCGGTTCCTTGGTTGGTTCGGCCATTCCCTTGGTGAACCTCTTGGACCGTTTTGACCCTAGTATGTCCAATTCAACTAAAATTGAACAAGCGCGTTAAAAAATTGTTTTAACTGTATTATGTGCTTTGTTGCATGGTGGATGGATATGGCCTAGGTTGTGGATGTTTTATGTTTTTGTGGTTTGGTTTACGGCCTGCGAGCTGATCAAATTAATGTAATAATTAATTAGTTTTTACGGCCAGGGAGTCGTTTTTCTCCTCAACATGTGAGGCTTTATTTATTTATTTATTCTTGATGTTAGGCTAGAATTAGAAATATTTAGATGATAGCGAAGAGCATGGAGAAGAAGACCGGAGAACCAAGAAGCCAAAAGACGATGAAGACTCCCTACCCTAGGCGCGCGGCTATGGTGGAGCACATGGAGATGAGCTTGTAACTTTAGGGCAAATAGACATTATCATTGGCTTGATAATATATTAGTCTAGGGGCCATATTCATGCCACGTTATTTTTCTTTTTGTGGATGTTTATTATTTATGTCGTGTTATTTATTTGTGTGTCTATGGCGATACTAGCAAAACGTTAACAACATAATAATCAACAAAGATGGTCATTTGTTGTGGATTGCCCAATCCAAATAAGTAGATCATGTTTATTGGATCAACCAAACAAATAATGACTATTAAATCCCTCAAATAGAATATTGTGTTTTGCCTTCTCTTGCCGAAACACCCTTCATGATCAGGGTCCATTAAAATTCGGGCTTGCCAAAGCAAGGCGAATTTAATTCACCTTGGTGTGTTGCGTACGACACAAGCTAGTAATGTGTGTATGTTGAAGCAAGAGGTTGGACGCAACTAGGTAAGAATCAATTGGATTGATGAACCTAGAGGCACGGAAATTAGGTGTTATCTAAAGGATAAAGAATAAGTTATTCACCTAATTGGATCAAGAGTTGCATGGGATGTAATTGGAATGGTTTCTACCTAAATAACAAATTCTTGGATGACTTGCCAAAGCAAGCTCAAGAAGAAGTGAAAAAGGGTTTTTGGACCTCCTAGAAAATATAC
Source organism: Linanthus parryae (assembly GCA_023055425.1). NCBI lineage: Eukaryota > Viridiplantae > Streptophyta > Magnoliopsida > Ericales > Polemoniaceae > Linanthus > Linanthus parryae. Next base: position 119,960,154 of record JALGPY010000001.1, read on the forward strand.
ATGATATATTCCGCATTAATGGTGAGGGCTATTAATCCGAGAAAAATAGTGAGATCTATATTTAATGATCTAGCCATTATTGAATATAGTTAAATTGTTCAAAAAACTAAAATTGCACATTTCTCGTTTTTTAGAATTCCAAATGGCAAACAACAACGCATCGACTTCATCCCTGCGATCTGTCCTTGAGAAGGACAAACTGTATGGAACAAATTTCCTTGACTGTAACAAAACTTAAGGATTTTCCTTAAGCAAGAAGAAGATGTACGTCTTGGACACTTCAATTCCAGCCCCACCCCAAGATGAGTCTGTTCTAGCAGATGTAAGGCCACGTCAGAAACATATTGATGATTCTAATGACGCGAGTTGCCTCATGCTGTGCACCATGACTGCTGAGCTTCAGAAGCAGCACGAGAACATGGAGGCCTATGATATGATCATACACTTGAAACAAATGTTTCAGGAACAGGCAAGGCATGAGCGATATGAGGTGTCCAAAGCATTTTTCAAGAGTAGTCTTGCAGAAAAGAATCCAGTAGGGACTCATGTACTCCGAATGATCGGGTACATTGAGAACCTTGAAAGACTGGGATTCCCACTTAGCCAAGATTTGGCTACTGATCTTGTCTTGCAATCGTTGCCTGACAGTTATAATCAGTTCATCATGAACTATAATATGAACGAGATCAATAAGACTCTGCCAGACTTATTGAACATACTGAAGACAGCTAAACAGAGCATCAATAAAGGCAAGGGCAAAGCCATTATGATGGTGCATAAAAGGAAGGGCAAAGGAGTTGCCTCTACTTCCAAATTAAAGCGCAAGAAAGTTGCAAAATCCAAGGAAGCCCTAAAGCCTAGTGGGGGCGTGGCTAAAGGTGAATGTCACTACTGTAGCCAGCCGGGTCACTGGAGGAGGAAATGCCCTAAATATCTGGAGGATAAGAAGCTTGGAATAGTGATTCCACCACCACCAGGTATTTATGTTATAGATGTCAATCTTTCTATTTCTTCATCTTGAGTATTGGATACTGGATGTAGTTCTCACATATGTCGAAATGTGCAGGATTTGAAAAGAAGTAGGAGATTGGCTAAAGGGGAGATAGATCCGCGCGTCGGGAATGGAGCAAGAGTTGTTGCATTAGTTGTAGGCGTTTATGAGCTATTTTTGCCTTCTAGACTTATTTTAGAATTAGACAATTGCTTTTATGTGCCTGCCATGAGTAGAAACATTATTTCCATTTCTTGTTTGAACAAGAAGGGTTTTCCTTTTTGAATAATGGACATGTGTTGCTCCATTTATTTTGATAGTATGCACTATTGTAGTGCGCATTTGTCTAATGGATTGTATATCCTTGATCTAAATAATCCAATCTATAACATAAATACTAAAAGGATTGAAATTAATGATTTAAATCCTACATATCTATGGCACTGTCGTTTAGGCCATATAAATGAGAAACGCATATCTAGACTCCATAAGGATGGACTTATAGAATCATTTGATTTGGAATCATATGAGACATGCGAATCTTGTTTATTAGGAAAAATGACAAAGTCCCCTTTAAATAAGAAATGTGAGAGGACTAGTGAGTTACTGGCACTCATACATAATGATTTATGTGGGCCGTTCCCCACGCCTGCCAGAGGTGGTTACACCTACTTCATTACGTTTACTGATGATTTCAGTAGATATGGATTTGTATACCTTATGTAGGCTATTAATCTTTTGGATTTGAGATGGGATAGTATCCCATCTCACTCCACCCGGAACGCCACAATGGAATGGCGTATCCGAGAAGAGGAATCGCACACTATTGGATATGGTGCGATCTATGATGTCTCAAACAGATCTTCCGATATCATTTTGGGGACATGCTCTAATGACGACAACTTTTACAATTAACCGTGTTCCATCCAAATCGGTCATGAAGACACCATATAAGACATGAACTGGGAAGCGTCCCATAGTGTCGTTTATGAAGATTTGGGGTTGCGATGTCTATTTAAACCGTTTACAAACAGACAAGCTCGGGCCCAAAGCGGGTAAGTGTAAATTTGTGGGATATCCTAAAGAAACGAAATGATATTATTTCTACAATATCATCGAGAACAAAGTGTTTGTAGCTCGGACCGGCGTGTTTCTAGAAAGAGAGTTTGTCTCTAAAGAAGAAAGTGGGAGGACTGTAGAACTTGAAGAAATTCACGAACCACAAATCACTGAACTGATGATGGAACATGAGCAGGAACCGCAAGTTGTTGTGGAAGAGCCTGTTCAGGTGACACAGGAACTCCGTAGATCAGAAAGAGTGTGTCATGAGCCAGAGAGGTATGGACTTCTCGTGACTGAGCCCGATGACGTACCACTCATGGATGATGAGCCTGCAACCTACGGGGAGGCCATGAAAGGCCTAGACTCCAAGAAGTGTCTAGAATCCATGAGATCCGAAATGGATTCCATGTACACCAACAAAATATGGACTTTGGTGGAACCACCCGAAGGGGCTCGGCCAATAGGTTGAAAATGGGTCTTCAATAAGAAGACCAACTTGGATGGAAAGGTAGTTTCCTACAAGGGGCGATTGGTAGCCAAAGGGTATAGACAGATTCATGGTATTGACTATGATGAGACCTTTTCACCAGTCGCCATGACTAAATCCATTCGAATTCTACTTGCTATTACAGCATACTTCGACTATGAGATTTGGCAAATGGATGTCAAAACAGCGTTCCTTTATGGTAACCTCATTGAGGACGTGTACATGACACAACCGGAGGGTTTTGAGGATCCAGAGAATGCCAATAAAGTCTGTAAGCTGCAAAGATCCATTTATGGATTAAAGCAAGCTTCTAGGAGCTGGAATCGACATTTTGATGACGCAGTCAAAGAGTTTGGCTTCATCAAGAACGAAGATGAGCCTTGTGTTTATAAGAAGGTTAGTAGGAGCTCTGTAGTGTTTCTGGTCTTGTATGTGGATGACATACTAATAATCGGAAACGACATTCCTACTTTGCAATATGTTAAATATTGGCTAGGAAAGTGTTTCCTGATGAAGGATTTAGGAGATGCAGCTTATATAATAGGTATAAAGATCTATAGGTATAGATCTAGAAAGCTGCTCGGCCTAAGTCAAAATACATATATAAACAAGGTGTTGAAGAGGTTCAACATGCAAGATTCAAAGAAGGGATTCTTGCCCATGTCACATGGAGTCACTCTTTCTAAGAATGAGTGTCCTTCCAATGAGATTGAGAAGAACCGCATGAGTAGGATACCCTATGCTTCGACCATAGGATCCATCATGTACGCCATGTTGTGTACTAGACTAGACGTATCATACGCGTTGAGTATGGTCAGCAGATATCAGTCCAATCTGGGTGAGAGTCACTGGATTGCTGTCAAGAACATCCTAAAATACTTGGGAAGAACTAAGGATTCGTTCTTGATATTTGGAGGTAAGGAAGAGCTAAGTGTGATTGGTTACACTGATTCAAGCTTCCAAACCGACAAAGATGACTACAGATCGCAGTTTGGATACGTGTTTTGCCTGAATGAAGGAGCTGTGAGCTGGAAGAGTTCCAAGCAAGGGACAGTTGCTGATTCTACAACAGAAGCTGAGTACATTGCTGCTGTGGAAGCAGCAAAAGAGGCAGTTTGGATAAAGAAGTTTATCACTGAGCTCGCTGTGTTCCCTAGCATCGTGGATCCCATAGAGTTGTACTGTGATAACTCTTGGGCGATCGCACAAGCTAAGGAGCTAAGATCACACCAGAAATCAAAGCATGTACTTAGGAGAAGCTGTCATGAGTGTCTGATTGATCACATAATCACATTCTCTCAAAGTTTCCTTTTCTGCAAAACCAGGTTAGGAAACCAATCCTTCAAAATAGGAAATGATTTTTTTCCTGCAAAACTAAGTCAAACAGGTTAATTAGATGTAGTCTAATTGAATCAAAAGCTTTTGTATCTCATAATAAAGTAGTAACAGATCAAATATTGGGGTGAGAGGGTTAGAATAAGACCAGAAGAACTTAGAGGAGCTCCCCCTTAGAATATGCATACATGTCAGACAGTTTCAAGGCTTTGAACGTTATTCCAAGGCCTTGAAATAGCTCTGCTATTTCAATCCTGTAAAATTTGTGATTCAAGGCTTTGATACCTGTTTCAAGGTCTTGAAATAGCTCTTTATTTCAAGCCTGTAAAAGCTGTGAACTTACAGGCACAATTCCAATAGTCTCCCACTTGCACTATAGTCGATATCCTGCATCATATGCCTATAGATCTAGCGCGGCCCTCCACGCTTACATTGCGTAGGGGAGTGGCGAGACATGCGCTAGTTATTTGAAAATATTCAAATCCCTTCTATCAACAATTTGATTGAGATTGAATATTTTGAGTAAATGCATCTCATGCAGTAACTCACTCAGTCCTCTATGTCAGAATCAGTGACTGAATCTTGCTTGGAACCTTTCTAGCTCACAGTTGCTCCCACTAGTGCAAAACATAAAACATGACTTATAATCTAAAATTTATTTGTTAGATTTGGAGTTCGAATCACTGTAACGCCTTACAGTAAACTCTTCATATCCTTCAAATATCAAAAATTCATCCTTAGTGCTTCTCAAGAACTAAAGGATAATCTTGACCATTATCCAGTGACTCTCACCTGGATATGACTGGTATATTTGTGTCTTACCATATGACACATCTGGCCTAATACATAACATGGCGTATCTCGCGAATCTTAGTCATACGATCCATTTCCAATCTAATTGAAAATGCAATTAGTCTTCCAAAGACTAATTCCATGTGACATAGGTGGAATTCATATTCTATACATATTGTACCATTTCAACACCTTTGTCAATTTATGTACTATGACCTAATCCGCACAACCATCTCGATCTATCTCCATAGATCTTCATGGATTGCTTCCCCTAAGTCTATCATTGAAGATTTAATTCCCTAGTCAATTTACGTAAGATTGCCAAGTAGAGACGTCATTCCCAATGATAAGTATGTCTCCACATAAAAGACCAGAAACATAATTGTGCTCCCACTAACCTTCTTGTAAACACAAGTCTCATTTTCAATTTTGATGGAACCAAACTACTTTGATTGCATCATCAATTCGAAGAATCCAACTCCAAGAAGCTTGACTCAATCTTTAGACAGATTGCTACAAGCAAGATGTGAATGGATTTAAGCATCACAACTAGGGAAAGATTTCGTCATAGTCTATACTATGAGCTCACATGAAAACCTTTTTCCAACCAATTTTCCTTTAAAAGTAATCATATTACCATCCATGTTGGTTTCCTCATAACCCACTGGCACCCTATGGGTCACCCTCTCAGGTGGTTCCACCTAAGTCTATACTTTGTTGGTATACATGGATTCCATATCGTATCTCATGGCTCCAAGCCATTTATGAGAGGATGGCCCACACGTGTCCATCTCATAGGTTGTAGGCTCATTTTGATGAGTAATATAACACGGGTTATGAGAAATCTTTATTTCTCTAGTCCCTTGACATATCCTACCTATTCTACGAGGTTCTAGTGTTTATCTTAGTAGGTTGCTCCACAACATCATGTGATCTTGCTCATGTTCCATCAAAAGGATCAATGTTTTGTTGTGGTTCTTCAACTTCTTCAACTTCTACTGTCCTCCCACTGTTTCTTTTAGAGACTATCTCAATCTAGAAACACTGTGGTTTGAGCAACAAACAATTTGTTCTCAATTGGATTGTAGAAATAATATCCCTTCCATGATATCCCACAAAACATTTATCCGGTGTCTTTACATAAACTTCATAACCGAAATCTTTATGAACGACATACTAGGACACTTCCTAGTCCATATCTCATATGGTGTTTTTCATAATTTATTTAGATGAAAATGTTTTAGGGCGAAATTTGCTGTAATTAGAACATAGCCCCTACAAGTAAAATGGAAGTTCTGTTTGACTCATCATGGACCGAACCGTGTCCAACAAGGTCCAGACTCTCCTCTTAGACACGCCAAAACCCATGTGGCGTTCTAGGTGGAGCGAGTTTGGATCATATCCAATACTCCCATAGATATTTGTCAAACTCTTAGCTCAAGTACTCTTCTATATGATCCAATCGTATAGCCATAATACTGTTTCCAAGCTGGTTCTCTACTTCATTCTTGAATTCCTTGAACAATTCAAAGAATTCTGATTTGTTTCTTCATGAGATACACAAATCCATATTTCTCTGATCCAATCAGTAAATATGATGAAGTACTGAAAACCACATTTAGCATTTGTTCTTAGTGGCCTTGATACATCAATATGTATAATTTCCAAAGATCATATCTTGCCCTTTAAACAAGTTTTACATATATCATATAATTTAAAATAAAATGAGTCCTGAAATCAATCCATATGGAGTTCTAGACATGTATCTCTTATTCATGTGGCCTAAACGATAATGCAAAAGGTAATTGAAGTTCATATCATTATATGCAAACCTCTTTGTATTAATGTTATAGATGAAATTATCATGATCAAGGATATACTATCCATTAGACAAAATTGCATTACAATAATGTATATCAGAATAAATAGAACAACATTTGTCCTTTATTATGATAGAGAGCTTTCTTGTGCAAACAAGAAACTATGATAATGATCCTACTCATAGCAGGGACATAATCACTTCTGTCTAATTCATGAAAAATTTCATAAGGGTAAAAATAATTCCCTACGGCTAATTCAGCAACCCCTTGCTTCACTGCCCCACGTGTAGGATTATTTCTTCCTTATCCAATTGTCTATATCTCTTGAGATCCTCCATATTTCTATAAATGTGAGATCTTTATCTAGTATCATATACTCTTGATGATGAAATGGAAAAATTAAATTCTGTAAAAAAAAACCTAAATTTGAATTCATAATTCCTTTATCGCTTACTTCCAGGTACTTTGGGTAGTCTCTCTTCCACTATACCACCTTTTAGAAATCTACGACAACTTGGATTTCCGCAACAAGCTTGCTTTATACCCATGGGGTTGGCCTAAATTTTTTTGCCCTCACCCATGATTTTAACTATTAATATGTTTTTCCTTAGCCCTTTATTAATGCTTTGTTTGGCGATTCTCAATCATATTGAGTAAACCCCTTTGAACAAAACTATAATTGCATCCAATGAAATTCTTGGTCCACTTGGGTGAATAAATTTTATCTTAATTTATCTCATAGATAACACCCATTCAATAATGTTTCAATCATATTGAATTAGCTTATAAAGCAAGGTGGAGCAACACTTCAAGCCTTTCATGTCTAGCTCGCTCTTTTAAAGAGCTTCTTTCAATGTATGATCATATCATATGTCTCCATGTTCTCATCTTTCTTACAAAGCTCAGAGCTCATGGCAACTAACTGTAGGGTTTTGATTCATGGATTGCACAACGGAAGCATAATCAAACATAAAACCATGCAAAACCCTCCAAGGATCACAAGTCAAGAGACATAACGATGGTAAGGGTTAGAAATCATAAACACACCTTTGGGTTCTCCTTGATGACTTCAAACGCGAATTATGTCACGTTCTCTATAGTTGATCCACGCCTAGAGTTGATCCTAGATCTCCCAACTCCTTGGTGCTAGCCCGGAAGATGAAGAGGAAGAAGAAATCACGCAAAACGAGACCCAAAGGATTGTCTCGGCCTCCTTTGGCCGACGGGGACGGGGCGGCGGCAAGGGGGCGGTTCGGGCCTCCTTGTTGCTTGCTCTCTCTCCTTTTGTTTTCTCCCACTCTTGTTATGTTCACTTAATGAGCATAAGTTATGTGGGAAGGAAGGAAGGAAGGAAGGTCCTTTATATAGTCCAAAAACTCCTTGTTAACTACCTAAAGGACTTATTCTAGTCCTACTAGAATTCAATTTAGTCCCTTCCTTGCAAATTAGTCCCTACTAAGTTTGCAAGGGTTTGCAAAGTGATCCTTCTAATTAATTAATCCAATTAATTAATTCCCAAATCTAGTTCAACTCTATATAGCGTGTGACCCCATAGGTTCTATCTAGTTGGTAGCAACTATTTGCTAATATGGAGCGGTCTCTAGCAAAACATCCATTCTAGCCAACTAATAGAATAGTCATCTTGACAACCTTTGTACAAGTAATTGTCTCATCCCTTTGTCTCTATATCCGGATTGGACACGAGACATACAAGTCACACTCGTATATCCAATCCACAGTTTCTCGATCCATGGGAATAGCCTTATTCGTGCAAATAACATCAATATCCTATATTGATTTATTTGAGTCTGGCCAGACATTCTATAAGCACTATCCCTCGAGTGGCCTAGGATATTTGCTCCCGTTATGTGGGAGGGACAAATCCTATCTACGTCCACTACGATCTCTAAGCTTGCTTCTCATTGTATCCAGTACACTCCTTTATAACTACCCAGTTACGGTGTAGCGTTTAACGCTACCAAGATCACAATAATCCACAACTAGAATATCTAGTGACTTCAAGTCTAAGGATGACAATACCATTGCACCGCGAGAAGCGCTTGTGACTCAACATAACGTGTATGTAGCCTTCTCGGAGATGGGTCAATCCAGTGCAACATTCCATAATGCACACCTATGAGTTGGATCGTGATATCTCTATATCAATCCAACCCCATACTAGTCTATAGATGATTGTCCCATTAATCATTATACTTGACTAGGGATATTTAAGATAAACAACACAATTGTAAATCTAAGGACTTCATTATATTAAATATCCAATAAATAATAAATGAATTTCTAGCCACAAATAATTCATACTAAACTAGATTGCCTCTAGGGCATCTATTCCAACAGTCTCCCACTTGCACTAGAGCCAATCTGGCGCATCTCGTATGCCCATACTCCTAGTGTGCCCTTCATGCTTCCACTGCGTGAGAGGCTTCGTAAGCGGGTCTGACAGATTATCATCTGTAGGAATCTTGCATATCCGAACGTCTCCTCTATCGATAATATCTCGAATCAGATGAAACTTCCTGAGCACGTGCTTGGACTTCTGGTGCGATCTAGGTTCCTTTGATTGCGCGATCGCCCCAGTGTTGTCACAGAACAACTCCACTGGATCCGCAATGCTAGGGACCACACCAAGTTCAGAAACAAACTTTCTGATCCAAACAGCCTCCTTTGCTGCGCCAATTGCAGCAATGTACTCAGCCTCTGTTGTAGAATCAGCTACCGTCTCTTGCTTGGAACTCTTCTAGCTCACCGCTGCTCCATTCAGGCAAAACACATATCCCGATTGTGATCTAAAGTCATCTCTGTCGATTTGGAAGCTTGCATCAGTGTAACCCCTTACACGCACTCTTCCTCACCGCCAAATATCAAGAAAACATCCTTAGTTCTTCTCAAGTACTTTAGGATGTTCTTGACTGCAATCCAGTGACTCTCACCCGGATTGGATTGGTATCTGCTTGTCATACTCAAGGCATATGACACATCTGGTCTAGTACATAACATGGCGTACATGATAGATCCTATGGCCGAGGAATAGGGGATTCTACTCATGTGTTCCTTCTCAATCTCATTGGAAGGACAACCACTCTTCGAAAGAGTGATTCCATGTGACATGGGCAAGAATCCCTTCTTGGAATCTTACATGTTGAACCGTTTCAACACCTTGTCAATATATGTACTTTGACTTAGGCCTAGCAACCTCTTAGATCTATCCCTATAGATCTTTATACCAAGTATATAGGCTGCTTCCCCTAAGTCCTTCATTGAGAAACACTTTCCTAGCCAATCTTTCACAGATTGCAGCATGGGAATGTCGTTTCCAATGAGTAGTATGTCATCCACATACAAGACCAGAAAAGCTACAGAGCTCCCACTAACCTTCTTGTAGACACAAGACTCATCTTCGTTTCTGATGAAGCCAAACTCTTTGACTACTTCATCAAAACGTCGATTCCAACTCCTAGAAGCTTGCTTCAATCCATAAATGGATCGTTGCAGCTTACAGACTTTGTTGGCTTGCTTTGGATCTTCAAAACCCTCCGGCTGTATCATATACACGTCCTCGAGGAGATTCTCATAAAGGAATGCTGTTTTGACATCCATCTGCCAAATCTCATAGTCGTTGTATGCTGCAATCGCAAGTAGGACTCGGATGGATTTGGTCATAGCGACTGGTGAAAAGGTTTCATCATAGTCAATACCATGAATCTGTCTGAATCCTTTAGCCACCAATCGGCCCTTATAGGTAATCACATTACCATCCATGTCGATCTTCTTCTTGAAGACCCACTTGCACCCTATGGGCCGCGCCCCATTGGGTGGTTCCACCAAAGTCCATACTTTGTTGGTGTACATGGATTCCATCTCGGATCTCATGGCTTCCAGCCACTTCTGAGAGTCTGGGCCACTCATGGCCTCCTCATAGGTAGTAGGCTCATCATCTATGAGCATCGTGTCGCCGGAATCGGTTACGAGAAGTCCATACCTCTCGGGTTCCTGGCGCACTCTACTAGATCTACGAAGCTCTTGTGTTACCTGAACAGGTTGCTCCACAACTGCTTCTGGTTCCTGTTCATGTTCCATAATCGGTTCAGTGATTTGTGGTTCTTGAACCTCTTCAAGTTCTACATTCCTCCCACTTGCTTCTTTAGAGACAAACTCTCTTTCTAGAAACACTCCGGTCCGAGCAACAAACACTTTGTTCTCGGTTGGATTGTAGAAGTAGTATCCCTTAGTTTCCTTAGGGTACCCCACAAATTTACACTTATCCGATTTCGGCCCTAGCTTGTCTGATTGTAAACGTTTTACATAGACATCGCAGCCCCAAATCCTCATGAACGACAGTGTGGGACGCCTCCCACTCCACATCTCATATGGTGTCTTCATGACTGATTTAGATGGAACACGGTTAATGGTGAAAGCTGCACTTAATAGAGCGTAGCCCCAAAATGACAATGGAAGATCGGTTTGACACATCATAGATCGAACCATATCCAATAGGGTTCGATTTCTCCTCTCGGACACGCCATTCCATTGTGGCGTTCCGGGTGGAGTGAGTTGGGACACGATCCCACACTCTCTAAGATAGTCGTCAAACTCTTGGCTTAAGTATTCTCCTCCACGATCCGATCGTAGAGCCTTTATACTTTTGCCAAGTTGCTTCTCTACTTCATTCTTGAATTCTTTGAACACTTCAAAGGATTCGGATTTTGCCCTCATAAGGTACACAAATCCATATCTACTGTAATCATCAGTAAATGTAATGAAGTAGACATAACCACCCCTGGCAGGCGTGGCAAATGGCCCGCACACATCGGTATGTATGAGCGCCAATTGCTCACTAGTCCTCTCACCTTTCTTATTGAAAGGGGACTTTGTCATTTTTCCCAATAAACAAGCCTCACATGTCTCATATGATTCAAAATAATCTAGTAATCCATCCTTATGGAGTCTAGATACACGTTTCTCGTTTATGTGGCCTAAACGACAGTGCCATAAATAAGCAGGATTTAAATCATTTATTTTAATCCGCTTGGTATTAATGTTGTAGACAGGATTGCTTAGATCAAGGACATAAAGTCCATTAAATAATTGCGCACTAAAATAGTGAATATTATTTAAATAAAAGGAACAACAATTGTTCTTTATTGAAATAATAAAACCATCCTTGTCCAAACAAGAAATAGAAATAATGTTTCTGCTCATAGCAGGCACAAAATAGCAATTATTTAATTCTAAAACTAATCCTGAAGGCAGAGATAGCTCGCACACGCCTATGGCCAACGCAGCAACCTTTGCTCCATTCCCAACACGCAGATCTACCTCTCCTTTAGCCAATCATCTACTTCTCTTTAGATCCTGCATATTTCGACAAATATGAGATCCACATCCAGTATCTAATACCCATGATGTAGAGACAGTTAAATTGACATCTACAACAAAAATACCTGGTGGTGGTGGAATCACTATTCCAAGCCTCTTGTCCTCCATATATTTTGGGCAGTTCCTCCTCCAGTGTCCAGGCTGACTGCAGTAGTGACACTCACCTTTAGTCACGGCCTTGGCAATGCCACCAACAGGCTTAAGGGCAGGTTCCTTGGACTTGGAAACTGACTTGCCTTTGCCCTTGGAGGAAGAGGCAAACCTTTTGCCCTTTCCTTTCTGTACCATCATAATGGCCTTGCCCTTACCCTTGTTGATGCTCTGTTCAGCCGTCCTCAACATGTTGAGTAAATCTGGCAGTGGTTTAACGATCTCGTTCATGTTATAGTTCATAATGAACTGTTCATAACTCTCGGGCAACGATTGCAATACGAGATCGGTTGCCAACTCTTGGCCGACCGGGAACCCTAGTCGGGCGAGATTCTCCAAATACCCGATCATTCGGAGTACATGGGGTCCCACCGGGTTCCCTTCTGCGAGATGACATTTGAACAGTGCCTTTGAGACCTCATACCTTTCTACCCTTGCCTGCTCTTGGAAGAGCTGCTTTAGATGTTCGATCATATCGACATCATTCATGTTTTCGTGTTGCTTCTGAAGCTCAGAAGTCATGGTGCAAAGCATTAGGCAGACCGCATCATTAGCGTCATCAACACGCTTTTGATACGCCTTTAAGGCAGCAGGTGTTTGGTTCTCTGGACCTTCTGGAACATGCTCCTCTATTGCGTACAGTTTCTTCTCTTGCTTGAGAACAATTCTCAAGTTTCTGTACCAATCAAGAAAGTTGGTTCCAGAGAGCATGTCCTTCTCAAGGACAGATCGTAGGGAATGTTGTGAACTCGATGAGTTGTTTGCCATTTGGAATTCTACAAAAGGAAAATACGCAAGTTTTAGTATTTGTGAATTTTTGACTATATTCAATAATGGCTAGTTTATCAAATATAGCTCCCACTATTTTTCTACGGATTAATAACCCTCAAGATATTAATGCGGAAAATATCCTTATATTTTTTAGTGGGCCAAGATCCATCTTTCATCTCCTTATGAGCTTGCTTTGGCAAGTCACCCATAATTTGACTACTTTAGGTAGGAACAATTCCAATTGCATCCCATATGCAACTCTTGGTTCAATCGGACAAATAACTCCTTATTTATCCATCCATATGGATAATCCCAATTGATTGCCTCTAGGTTTCTTAATCAAATTAATAGCCTAGTTGTGTTCAACCTCTTATCTAAACAATTGCACATTGTTACGTGCCATCGCATTCCATCATTATGAACCAAGTCGCCATGCTTTGGCACGCACGAGCTTGATAAATAATGATGATAATGAGTGTTTAAATAACGAGAAGGCAAGAACACAATATTTTGATTTTTGAGGGATTTTAAATTCAATTTTTAATTGTTTTGTTGATCAATATCAAATAATCTATCTATTTGAGTTTGGGCACAACTTCAAATAATAGATCCGGGTTGTCTAATTATCTTATTACCCTAATTGCATGCATCATCCATACACCAATCACACAAATAATAAGACAATAAAATAATCAACCACAAAACAGAAATTAAACGTGATGTGGATATGACCTTTTCTAGACTAAGATAATTCCAAGCCAATGGAATTATCTATGAACCCTAAAGCAAACACATCTCCATGCGTCTCGATCTTTTGGTCCATTCTTCATAGTCTTGTGGAATGCTCCATGCTCCATGCTCCATCTTTTGTGGCTTCTTTGGCTTTGGGCTTCTTTTCTCCAATCTTGGCTAACAATCTACTTTATCTAGCACTAGCTAATATTTATACTAAATAAAATAAATCTCACAAGTTGAGAAAAAAATGGCACGCAGGCCATAAAACCCTAATTAATTATTGCAATTAATTGATCAGCTCGCAGGCCGTAAAACCAAACCACAAAATTAAACATCCACATCAAACCACATCCTAAGGCCATATCCAATCACCATGCGATTTGCACATAAACAGTTAAAATCCAATTTTAACGCGCTTGGTCAATTTTAATTGATTTTGGGATTTCTAGGGTTAAAACGGTCCATGGGCCCAACAATCATATTTCCCGGGCCCAACAAAATGAACCACAAGGCCCAAGGGCCTGCCCGGCCCAAACCCCACAAGGCTAGGCCCACGGGTTAGGGCCGCCCAGCCCCTAGGGCGGCCAATCTTGGGCGGCAAGCAAGGGGGGCGGTCCCTAGGGGGGCCGAACCTCCTTGAGGGAGTTGTTTCCAAAACAACTCCCTTGCTTGGTGCCCAAGTTTGGTTGTTTCCTTGTTTTGGGAGAACTCCTTCTTCCCCAAGGATGCCCAAACCCTAAATCTAAGATCCTAAAATTTCTCAAACTCACCAATTCATGCATCCAATGCAAAAATTGGATCTTGTTATGATTAATTGTTGAAAAATTGCATCCCATGCTTGATTTGTCTTGTTTTACGCGATAAACAATCAAATTAAGGTGTAAAACAACTAAAACGTAATACATAAACCACGTTTATGCTCTACGACCTGTGGCTCTGATACCACTGTAGGGTTTTGATTCATGGATTGCACAATGGAAGCATAATCAAACATAAAACCATGCAAAACCCTCCAAGGATCACAAGTCAAGAGACATAACGATGGTAAGGGTTAGAAATCATAAACACACCTTTGGGTTCTCCTTGATGACTTCAAACGCGAATTATGTCACGTTCTCTATAGTTGATCCACGCCTAGAGTTGATCCTAGATCTCCCAACTCCTTGGTGCTAGCCCGGAAGACGAAGAGGAAGAAGAAATCACGCAAAACGAGACCCAAAGGATTGTCTCGGCCTCCTTTGGCCGACGGGGACGGGGCGGCGGCAAGGGGGCGGTTCGGGCCTCCTTGTTGCTTGCTCTCTCTCCTTTTGTTTTCTCCCACTCTTGTTATGTTCACTTAATGAGCATAAGTTATGTGGGAAGGAAGGAAGGAAGGAAGGTCCTTTATATAGTCCAAAAACTCCTTGTTAACTACCTAAAGGACTTATTCTAGTCCTACTAGAATTCAATTTAGTCCCTTCCTTGCAAATTAGTCCCTACTAAGTTTGCAAGGGTTTGCAAAGTGATCCTTCTAATTAATTAATCCAATTAATTAATTCCCAAATCTAGTTCAACTCTATATAGCGTGTGACCCCATAGGTTCTATCTAGTTGGTAGCAACTATTTGCTAATATGGAGCGGTCTCTAGCAAAACATCCATTCTAGCCAACTAATAGAATAGTCATCTTGACAACCTTTGTACAAGTAATTGTCTCATCCCTTTGTCTCTATATCCGGATTGGACACGAGACATACAAGTCACACTCGTATATCCAATCCACAGTTTCTCGATCCATGGGAATAGCCTTATTCGTGCAAATAACATCAATATCCTATATTGATTTATTTGAGTCTGGCCAGACATTCTATAAGCACTATCCCTCGAGTGGCCTAGGATATTTGCTCCCGTTATGTGGGAAGGACGAATTATATCTACATCACTATGATATCTAAGCCTGCTTCCTATTGTGTCCATAAACGCCTTTATGACTACCCAGTCACGGTGTAGCGTAGACGCTATCAAAACACAATATTCCACAACTAGAAGATCTAGTGACTTCAAGTTTAAGGATGACAATACTGTTGTCACCGCAAGAAGCACTTTTGACTGCACATAACTTGTATGTAGCCTTCTTGGAGTTGGGTCAATCCAGTATGCCATTACTCCTAATGCATACCCATGTGTTGGATCATGATATCTCCATATCAATCCAACCCCATACTAGTTTATAATTGATTGTCCTCTTAATCAATATAACTGACTAGGGATACTTAAGAATATAACACTTATATTATAAGGACTTCATTCATGTTATCATATCTCCATACCGATGACATAATGAATCGTAAATCCACATATTTGTCACAACAAACTGATTGCCTCTGGGGCACAATTCCAATAGTCTCTAGAGGCTAACCTTCGTGATGGCGACCAATCTGTCCAGGAGGAAGGAATTCAGAGGGAGGAGACCCTCCCCAACAACAACACCAACACCCACATCCAGACGGCTACTGGAAGTAATCCCTCTTTGGAGATGCTGAATGCCACTATTCAAAGCCAAGCTTGGGCCATGCAGGTTCAGTCTGCCCAGATAGTCCAAATCATGGCTATTTTGGGAGGACTTTCCCAAAGTGCTACCCAAGGGACTTTGACTCCACCTAGATCCACTGCAGCACCCAGTGCTCAGGGGACCTTGACTCTGCATGGATCCACTGTGGTACCCACAACGTTCACGTCTGCACCACCAAACCCGCAGGCATCTTTGCCTAATGGTCATGTTCCACAACCAAGATCTTCAGAATCTCCTCTGATGCCAACTTACCAGCCAGAACGTGCATCTGCTGGGAATCCATCTTCCTACCCAATGCTGCCATCATACACAACTAGGGTTCTGGGTAACTACGCACCTCCACCTCCCTATGATCCCAGCATGCCCTACATCCCAGGAATTTTTGCAACCCCATCATCTACCCCAGGAGGAAGCGCACTTACCAATGTGATAGCCTTGGAGCAAAGGCTAGATAGCCTCATTGCAAACCAATACTTTGCTGATACCATCCCGACAGTTGATAATGCACCGCCCATGCCGCATGACATATACCTGATGCCCAACCCCTTTGGGTACAAGCCTCCCAAATGGGAGAAGTTTGATGAAGTCAGTGGGAATGCGCAGGAGCATGTGATGAGATTTGTTGACTTGATGGGTCCACACGACATTGATACCAGGCTGCTGATGCGCAAATTCCTAAATCTCTGGGGACTGCCGCGTACAAATGGTACGTGACCCTTGAAGCCGGTTCTGTCAAGACATGGGAAGACATGGTGAAGAAATTCTACTCTAAGTTTTTCCAGGTCAAGGAGAAGGTCACCACCACACACCTCTCTCGCATGCACCAAAAACACGATGAAGAAGAGGTGGCATTCATCAAGAAGTTCATAACCAGGTCTCTGGAGTGCATGGATGAAGTCACTGAGAGCCGTCTGGTGGAGATATGCCTCCAGGGCATGCGCGACGAGTATAAAGGTATGCTAATCAATTTCAATATGCTTACCTTTTCAAAATTGATTGACTGAACCAGGAACATTGAGCCATTGGTGGAGAAGATGAAAAAGAGATACGCGAACGGTCGCGCGCCAGAAGGATCCAGCTTCAAAATTGGGAGATTCAGCCATAAACGTGGACGCGAGGATGAAGTGTGTACGGTCGCATATCCTCAAAAGCATCAACGACCTATGCCCAGGTAAGCTCTCCCATTGCTGTGTTCAATCGAGGATGCGGTAACCTTGTGCAATCGGTGGAGCAAAGATGGAACTTTACCGGCATTTGAGCATAAGCCCTCTGGGGAACAATTGCGAGACCCCAGATGGTGTGAATGCCATGGGCAGGTCATGCAACCAACAAGGGAATGCAAGAAGCTAATATGGCTGGTGGATAGGAAGATCAAGGAGGGTCAGTTGGTCGTTGATGAGCCAACAAAAGATGTGCACAGCAATCCCATGCCATCCCATACGAAACAGGAGCCCAAAGGAAAAGAGATTGCAATGATCTCGATTGTGGATCCTGAGGAGGTTACAGATGCAGAAGTCCCAATGGTAGATGACATCTTCGAGGAGGAATATTATGGCGTGGATACAGAAGAATCACGCGCCGAACGGATGAAAGATTCCAACAAATTCGAGAAGTTTTTCGACGACATGAAATTCTCCAGCACTTGCGGGCATGAGATGACAAAGGCCATTTTGAGGGTGGCAGAGGACTATGGAGAGGAGCTTGTTGTCTCAAATGGCAAAGTCATCAGGGGCGTGCGATCGAGTGCCTGGTCATGACGTTCGATGAGTTGGACAAGAGGACATACGCGAACCGTCAGAGGCCACTGTAAGTGACTGCCGTTGTCAATGGCATCAAGCCCAAAAGAGATTTTGTCGATGTAGGAGCTGGAGTGAATGTGATTCCACTCAGCACCCTTGAGCTGGCTGGAATCCCAGAGAGCAAGATTGTCAAAAGGCCATCACCCTTGATGGGTTATGCGAGTGACTCAAGAATGACTCTCGGGTGGATTCGACAAGGAATCCAGATTGGTAGAATCAAATGCTCTGCCAAGTTCCATGTGATAAACGCGAACACCACTTATCACATGATCATTGGTCAAGCATGGCCACGGATTTGATGCCATACCATCCACATTTCACCAGGTAATGAAGGCCATATGGAAGGACAGGGTAGTAGAGATACCGGCCTCAATGAACCCATTTATCCTGGATGAAGCACATCTTTCTGAGGCTGTTTGGTTCACAGAAATGGCGGATGAGGAAATTCCAGCCCCATTTCAGCCAACTCCCTTGCCCAGGTCGGAGGATATCAAGGATCAATCACCAGCTGGAGTGATGGTAACGCGCAAAGTGCAAAAAGAAAAGAAGCCTGTGCATGAGGACGCTTCCCCAAGAATAACCTATCAGAGGAAGAATGTGTATACCCTGAAGAGGATCGTCGAGCATAATGAGCAAGGCAAACAAGTCGGGGAGCTTCTATGCTAATGGGAAGAAGTGCTACCGCATCTGAAGGTGCGCGAGGTTATCTTAGACCCTTCCCATCGAAGGTGTCCCTGAGCAAATTTGCGAGTTGATATAAGATCCAATAAAATATATGGGGAAGGCACCATTGGAGTGATTGAAAGAAGCTCCTAAATTCATGAAGGATCGCCCAAAACCTCATAAGAAGGAGCTGAAGGAAGTATTCTTATGCCCAGCCGAAGAAAAGAGGATACCAGTCTTCTTGAGCGCGGATCTCGATGATGGGGAGGAGCAAGAATTGCTGAATTTGCTGAAAGAGTACAGAGATGTCTTCGCATGGGATTATGATGAAATTCCAGGCTTGGAGAAGGGGGCCACCATGCATAGACTGGATGTTATTCTAGGATCAAAGCCGGTGAAGCAGAGCGCGAGAACCTTTCGCCCAGAGGTCAATGTCAAGATAAAGGAAGAGATAGTGAAGTTGCTTAATGCAAAGTTTATCGAGCCCAATCACCATCCCACCTGGCTTGCTAACATTGTTCCCGTCTTGAAAAAGAACGAGAGCCTTCGCGTCTGCGTTGATTTCAGGGATGTGAATAGGTTCTACCCGAAGGACGACTTCCCATTACAAAACATAGATATCCTGATCGATTCTACCGTAGGAAATTAGATATTCATCTTCATGGATGGATTTAGCGGTTATAATCAAATCAAAATGGACCCAGAAGACGCGAAGAAAACAACATTCATCACACCCGTGGGAGTATTTGACTACACGGTGATGCCTTTCGTATTAAAGAATGCAAGTGCCACTTACCAACGCGTGATGATGGAACTATTTCATGATATGATGCACCAGGAGGTGGAATTATATGTACATGATTTGGTAGTTAAGTCAAAGCAGAAGCAAGACCATTGGAAAGACTTGAGAAAAGTCTTCGAAAGGTGCAGAGCTTTTCAATTGAAGATGAACCCCATGAAATGCGCGTTTGGGGTAACATCAAGAAAGTTTTTGGGTTGCGTAATACATCGGCATGGGATTGAGCCTGATCCCGTGAAAGTATCGGCTATTCCCAATCTGCCTATACCACAAACTCAAAGTGCATTGAAAGCGTTTCTGGGGAAGTTATCATATTTGAGGAGGTTCATACCAGCTTATGCAGAGTTGACTTTCTGCTTTGGCAACTTACTCAAAAAGAACGCGACATACATGTGGACAGAAGAGCACCAGATTATGTTTGAGAAGTTAAAGGAGTCATTGGCATCCCCACGAGTCACGATCGCACCTCAGCTAGGGTCTCCTTGCTCCTGTACCTCACTTCGACGAAAAGGTCCATTGGAGCACTGCTGGCTCAGGAGTTTGAAGGACAGGAGAGACCTATCTACTACATCTTGGGTGTGGTTCAGTCAGCAGAATCCATGTACACGGATATCGAACGGAATTAGCTTTATTTTTTGTTATTGAAAAGTTAAATCATTATTTTGCGTCCCACAAAGTTGTCATTGTAACCAAGAGCGACCCTATACGATATTTGTTGGGGCATTCGCCTCCTTGTGGGAGATTGACAAAATGGTACATGACCATTTCCCAATATGACATCACATGCGCGCGCCCGAAAGCCATCAAATCCCAAGAAGTGGAAGACTTGTTGGCACAATTCCCGGATGAGAACTGTGAGCCGATGGTGGAGAAAGAAATTGAGGGACCAGAGATATATGCGATCAACCATCTTCATCGGAAGTTGCTTTTGGACGGATCATCGACAAGATCAGGAGGGTGGAATCGGAGTTGTGCTGACTAAACCCTGATGGGGAGGTCATAAAGATGTCCACAAAGCTTGATTTCACCGTGAACAATAATGAAGCAGATTAGAAAGCTTTGATTGCAGGACTACTCGCAACCAAGGCCTTGGAAGCTCAGAATCTCATCGTGATGGGAGACTCCAAACTGATAGTGAAGCAAGCGTCGGGAGAGTATGGGTTAAAGGTGATAAACTTACTAAGCTACAGGTCGATTGTACAAAAGCTAGTTTATAACTTTGACTCCATCAAGTATGAGCACACTCCAAGATCAGATAATCGACATCAAGATGCCCTGGCCACTTTAGGGTCGAATATAAGCTCAGATAGTCCGGCCAAAATCTCTATTGAAGTCAAGAAAATGCCCACTCTGATAGGGGACTTGTGTGAAGATGAGTTTGCAGAAGCTGAAGACTGGAGGAAACCCATCATGTGCGCGATGGCCGAGGGAACAAGTAAGGAAAGTTGGGTTTCCACAAAAGGCTTCTGCATACATGACAACCTGCTTTATTACAAGGGACCCGGGGGAATCCTTATGATATGTGTCACAGAATAAGAGGATCAAAATTTGCTGGAGAAGATTCATCAACATTCCTGCGGAGAACATGAGGTTTCCATCTACAAGAAAGCGCAGAGATACGAAATTCATTGGCCGCAGATGTCATTGTATGCTACAACCTTGCAGGGGAGCTGCGAGAAATGTGCAATGCTGAAGGGTTCTTTAGAAATTGCTGCGATTGATGATGAAGCAGATTGGAGGAAGCGTTTGATCGGTTACTTGCAAGACGAAGTTCTTCCAAGTGACAGGAAAGAAGCTGAAAAGCTCAAAAGGAAGTCAACGAGGTATGTGCTGCAAGAAGGTTTACTATGGCGGAAAGGACATGAAGGGAATTTGCTCAGATGCTTGAACGGCCAAGAAGTACAAGAAATCATGGAGATGTCTCACCAAGTACAACATCAAGGAGGCGCGAAGTTATGCAGGCAGCTTTTAACTGCTGGTTACTTTTGGCCAACTGTGGAAGCTGATTGTCGCGCAAAGGTCAGAAGATGCCAACAATGCCAATTCAATAGAAATGTGGTTCATGCTCCTGCAGTCGACTTGCACGCGCTAAGAAATCCCTGGTCATTTCACACTTGGTCCCTGGACTTCATTGGTCCATTTGTCCCCCATCACATGGTAATCAGCTCATCCTTACTGGAACAAAGCAGTTCACCAAATGGGTCGAAGCGGTCCCACTTAAGACAACAAATGCACTGGCGGTGGTTAAATTCATTCATAAGAACATTATCTACCACTTCGAGATTCCTAATACCATCATGTCTGAAAATGGCACTCCCTTCGTCAATCGCCAAATAGCTGCAAAACTGATGGAGTATAGGGTACGGAAAGTTTGCTCGACACCCTACTACCTGAAGGGAAACGGCCAAGCTGAGGCCACAAACAAAAACCTTCTAAGGATCTTGAGTAAAATGGTCGCAGATGATCACAAGAAGTGGGCAGACTCCTTGCAACTAGCATTGTGGGCCTATCGCACGTCACCAAGGACTCCTACCGGGGCTTCTCCATTTCTCCTTTGCTATGGGGCCGAAGCAGTGGCCCCTACTGAGATCAGGTTTAATTCCGCAAGGTTAGCCTTCAGCGCTTTATACGAAAATACGCGTGACCATGATCTCATTTTATTAGAGGAGAAGAGCAAACATGCCAAGAAGGCAAACGCCAAATAAAAGGAGAGGATTTATCGAGCCTATAACAAGACAGTTCAGCATCGAGATTTCCCTGTGGGATACCTAGTCCTACGGGCTTCTGATCAGTGCATGCGTGAAGCCGCTCATCCCAAGTTTGCTGCTAACTAGGAAGTCCCTTTTGAAGTAAAGGGAGTTTTTGATAGTGGTTGTTGCAATATCCAACGCTGCCATGGAACAGTCACGACTCCCAATCCGATTAACATGCGATGTATTAAGAAGTATTATCCTTAGCTTCGTTGATTATTGCTCCCTATTACTATGTATCTTGCTTTCCGCTTACATCCTCCCATATGAGGATATTATTAATGATAATAACTCTCCCATATGAGAGCTCTTTTATCAACTGTTGTTTCAACGCTACTTTGCACGACTGATAGTCAAAATTGCTAATCCCATGAGTTAAGTCTATCTGTTTAGATATCAGCCAAACACGAAATTAAAAGTCTATCTGCCTAGATAGCAATCTCTTTCAAGCCTATCTGCCTAGATAGCAATCCTTTCTAAGCCTATCTGTTTGGATAGTAGCAATATGCGAGCATAAGCCTATCTGTTTTGATAGAAGCGATACACAAGTCGTAAGCCTATCTGCCTAGATAGCAACCCTTCTTACATAAGCCTATATGTCTAGATAGCAACAAAAACTAAGCCTATATGTTTAGATAGCAGCAAAACAGAGCCTATCTGTCTAGATAGCAGCTAAACCAAGGCCTACCTGCTTTGATAGCAACAAGACGCGAGTATAAGCCTATCTGTCCGGATAGCAGCAATACACAATTTTATGCCTATCTGTCTAGATATCGATTTTACTAATCAAGCCCATTCTTGTATAAATGCCAAATCTAAGCATCTTACCTGCTCTCATTGAGTAGACGCGCAAGTTTTATATTTATCTGTTGAGATAAAGCCCTTTATGCTCGATCCTTTGCAAAATACATTAGCAATACATGATGCCCAAGTTCGTCTAAATGACAACGGATTTAAGCCTATTTGATTAAAATAGAATCGACATACAAATAAAGTAATACTCAAAAGCATGAGTCAGGACAATCTCCCTTGTCCTTGGGTGCTAACTCCAAGGCCCCTAAGAATGCGGTCGGATATGAAACGCGAACTTTCATAAGCCACTCCAGGAAAGCTTGACTAATACCTACATGTTCAAAACAAGGATGGGTAATTCGATTATGAGGAGAACATGTATGCTGTAAATACATGTTTAAAACATAATCTCACCAGTTCCATCAACTATTTGTTGAATAGAAGGAATGGGAACCACTTCTTGACCACCGAGGGTCGCAACTTCAGCCAGTTTCTGATCTGCAAGAGCTTCACGCGTGAAATACTCCTCAGGGATCATATTGTTTCTCTGAGTAGAAACAGGCTCAATAGTTTGTGTGGCCAAGACCGCCCAAGGGTTTTGAGCAAAGAGTGTGTCTAGATCAAAGCTAGACGAAACCTCCCCAAAATGAGGTTATCCCGCAACCATGCTAAGAACCGAAAAGTTTTCGCTAAGTCCCTACGAGGACAAAACACTTCTTGAGGCATTTGGAGTTGGCACAAGTGGAGCGATTCTTGCTGGCGCCTCGATCGCAGCAACTGGAGTATTAGTCTTTGAGTGGCATCTTGGGGAGGCTCAGCCATAACTGCGTCTTCACCCCCATCCTCTCCTGCTTCGACTAGATTTGGCGCAGACTCCTGAGCTACTAGCACACTTTCATGTGCGACATTAGGTTGCATTCCAGGAGTTGCAGCAATATCATTCTCAGGAGTTAGTAGTCGAGCATCTTCCATGTCTTGATCGGGTGCAACGCCACTTACATTAGATTCAAGTTCAGCCCCCTCTTCGTTAACAGGAATATCTTGAGGTGGGGGACTTGAAATCACAGCTTCTTGAGCGACCTCAGTTCGATCAACTATTCCAGGAGGGGCCTCAGTTGGCAATGCAGTCGCAGGAGAAACACTTGAAGGAGCTTCAGAAGTATAGTTTGCTTCCTTTTGAGTTTCAGATTCAACATCACTCACGTTCGACTCATGCTCGACTCCTCCTTTTTAAGTGGCATTGCACCCTCGGTAGTGGCGCTGACTTGGTTGGCCTCTGCAGTGTTCATGTCTTAGGGAGCGAGATTGGAAGCGACCATTCCTTCATTTACTTCAGTTCCAGGAGTCGCAGTCGGTAAATTAGCTGCGGGCGTACTTGATGGAATCTCTGGAGTTCTCCAGATTTTTCAACATCTTCTTCAACCAAAGCTGTATGCGCGGTCGCACCACCAGGTTCAACACGCTCCTCTGAAGAGGATGTCTATTTCTTCACGGCTCGCGCCTTGAGCAGCATGATCAGCACCTTGTTTTTCCCGTCAGAGGTCTTCCTCTTCTTGCTCAGCGATAAACTTGAGACAGTCCTCAGCAGGGGCCTCTTCCATGTTGGCCTCGGAAATTCCCTCAGGCACATGAGCTGCTGGAGCTTGCCTTACTTGATTTTGCTCCGACGAACCTGCATAAGAACTTTTGCAAGGGGGCTCAGGAACCACTATGGCACTGCAAGTACGTCTCCTCAGTGGATGAGGATCAGGTTCTATAAAAATAGCGTGTTATTCTCGCGCCCGAGCAATTACCATATTAAGTACAAAAGGACTTCTGATTAAAAGACCTCCACATGCATAGGGGATGCCATCTCCCCACTTATATGGGATATCCGTGCAAGTTGAACAAACCCCCATGGTATAATGCCCGCAAGATAAGTTCTTGGTGCAGTAAAGCAAATTGGAAAAGCTTACCTTCTTCACTTTCATCACCGATGAGTTCGTGGAAGTTTATTTGTGCTTGATGCAGCTCATTAGCCATTGAGCGCGAACGTTCCCTTTGACTCACGGTCGAACGCGTTGAACACGGACGCCGCCTTTGCACTTCAAGACTTTTCTTTTTTGCAATCTCAATTCGCTCCTCTTCTGTATCGCCATTTGCAGCAAAAGGACAAGTAAAAGGACAAGAAATGAGTATCGAGACATTATCTCATTACCATCTCAGCAAGAGTACGGCTCCAGTACCTTCTTTACCTTCTTCTCTTGCGATAAAGGATGCGCCAGTGGTCGCTTTCTTCTTTAGAGCCGCCTTTTTCGCAGGGTCTCTCTTTGCTTGCTCAACGGTCTCCTTGGTAGCAGGTTCGCTCCTGGGATGCTTCGATTGCTGAGCGGCCGCATTACCAGCGCAAGACTCATCAGCACTTCTCTTCTTTCTAAAATTTATGACAATCGAGTCGGAAATCAACTTTTGCACTTCTGCATCCATAGGCATCTCTGGGGAAATGGGATCGTCTGGCTTGATCTTCTTCGCGCGGGAGTAATCAAGAAAGCCCTCGCTGCAATGCCCTGACGCGAAGCGTCTCAAACAGCACTATTACAAGACGAGAAGAACAAGATAGAATTTTCATTGTTGATAATGAAAGGGAAATGCAAAGGTGCTTAGACATACTTGTTTGAAGTCTGCTGCATATTGGGTCCTCGCATTCAGGGAAGCCTGTTTGACTATGGCAGTCTTCTCATTGAGGATCAGTGGCGCGCATAAATGATGGTTCTTATCCAGCAGGGAATAATAGCCATATTGCGTCACGTCACGAGAGCAGATAGAATTAAAGGGATACTCTTTAATCGAGATCGCGGGAGCTTTGTTGGCATGGAGCTGAGCTTGCGCCTTCACAAGACGACAACCTTGTGTTTTCCAAAAGGAAACCCATCTTGGGGTATTTCACCCTTGCCTTCCTATGGAGGGTTGAGTCAACAGAAGTTCAGAAATCAATAGATCATTGCTCTTCCCGTACAAAAGCCCGTCATCACAACTTTTAAAAACCAAGTGAGACCACAAAGGTGGCGCCAGGGCGTCAAAAACTAGCTGGGGGCTCACGCAAACAAGATTATAGTAAGCTGTTATGTGCTCGTAGCCAGAGGTTTCGGGGCAAGGCACGTACTCAGTAAGGGCGGGCAGATACCCTCTCTGGCACCAGTTAACGAATCTCCCGTAGGCCTAGGACCCTGTGTTTATGTGTCGGGGCTCGAATTCGGTGTCCTCTGCTGGGTACATGTCTTCCAGAAAAACAAATTCATTCAACTGGGTGACATAAGGCCTAACCTTGAAGTACCTGACATCATCACACACCAAGGAAAAGGTGCGACGGACACTCCTAGTATTGTACCAATGCCACGCCCGAGGACACCGGTGGTTGTGTTTTCCATTAGGCGTGTTCCACACCTCCACTTTTGAGGGGACTGGAGAATATGCAGGCCATCTTTCAAAAGCCCACATGGTTAGGAACACGTGTTGGCAAAGGAGACGACGTCGACTCTACCTTGCGACTCCTCGACGTGGGTCGCGACCAGGTCTAGGCGGTGATACAGAGATCCTAAGACCAAGGGTCCCATAGTTATATTTTGGCCAAGCGAAAGTTTCATGGAGAGTGCGACCACGTGGGTAAAGACCCCATCGCGAGCATGACCGTCTTTCAGATAACGCGACAACCAGACACAAAGGAAGCCGCACAAAAGTCCATTTAGAGCCTTTCCCTTCGAAGAAAATGGTCGCATTTGAGTCCTCTTCCAACAACTCTTGAGCAAGCTTGGGTTTGACAAAATCCTGGAAGAAGTACATAACCCACTTTGACCAGATGTTTTTCGCACCTGAGGAAACTGACATGTAGGTGTCGCAAGGGGTGGTTGTGTTGGGTTTCCATCTCGAAGCCGCTTTCTTCATGTCCGCGATGCACCATTTCATTTGTGCGAAAATGGTGAGCTCCTCCTCAGACTCCAGTTCAGTTAAAGGGTCAAAGCCCCCATACTTGGAACCATCAGCAGCATCTCCACATCTTCGAGGGTAGGCGCAGCCTCGAAGGTAGAAAAATGAAAGGCGTGGGTCTTTTTGGAGTACCTGGAGAACAGCACTCTCAGCATATCTTGATCAACTCTAAGGTTGAGCCCCTTTGTCGAACGAATGGTGTGGAATATCCCAACTTTCAGCAGCAACTTCTCATAATTATCGACGATGAAGGCGGTCCATTCCTCCATCCAGTCGAGCTTCTCCAAGAAAGCCTGGAAAATAACGTCGGTGAATGGGAATAGGCTGGCCTCGATGCCAAGTCTCTGCACGTCTTGAGTTCTTGCTAAATCCTATTCATCTCTGGTTGGTTCAGGAAACAGTTGAAAAACATCTTCCACTGGAGTCTCCTGAAGGGTGGTCCTCTTGATGGTAGCCAAAAAGAAATCCTCGCCACCCAGATAAGGGGCTTTGCACCATAAATCTTTGCTAAGTTCGGGAAAATCGACGGCTTCTTTGTTAGACTTCTTAGGAGCCATTTGTATAACATAAACGAACACATGAAAAACAAGTTCTGAGGATCAATGTCCATTGGAATGTGATGAACAGTGAAGGAGAAGATGAATATTGAAGAGCGTGATGAATATCAAGCCCAGATTGGGTTGCATGAAAATAATAAAAGGGAAGAACATTCATTAATCTAATTTCGAGCCATATTAAAAGGGGGGGAATCACTAACCTTGCTGTCGTTTGAGTGCTTGAACTGCTTGGGAGACTTTTTCGAAAATTTGATCAAAGACTTCTCCTTGTTGATGATTCTCTCTCTGGCTCATAAGACTCCAACGACAACAATGGTGGGAAAGTTCATATCGGTGTAAAAAGGGGGTTTATATAGTCACTCAAGACAACGTGACCCTTCAATTTCGCCCAACTGGCGTTATCTTGAAACAAGGTGAAATTGGTGACCTATCAGATCTATCGAATCAGTTTTGCCTCTAAAAACGACAAACATTTGTGGTTGACAACTAATTAGCCGCGCAACGGACAAACCCTATTAAAGGTTATGACGCTTGAAGAGACCTAGGAAATCATAGTGATTTCTGGGGGCTAGGTTTCTGAAAATTTGAATTGATCTGAGGATCTGCGCGTGGAGCCACGTACGGCTGATTTTGAGCGATTTCACAGAAGACGCGCGTGATTCTCGCACAAAAGGAGGCTAATGTAGATGGTGCATTCCAGGAAGACATATCATAGCCACGTGGCAGCCATCCAGCACATCATACTGTACTCCATATACACCTAAACACTGCTCATACTTATCCACTTGGGGGCTATGAGACAGGGTCACCAGCGATGCCAACCAAACAGGACTTGTAGGGACTTAGTGGTTCGGAGGCTAGAGTAAGGAACGCCCCGCAAGAGCAACAACCACACTCGCGCGCGACCCTTAGTAACTGTCTACGAGATTCAAGGACTACATGTCCTATTAATGTTGTCGATCTCATAACGGTCCCTGCATATGTGCCCTATATATACGGTCGAACGTGCCGTTACGAGGAGGTCATTAAGCCGCCATTAATGGAAGAATTAACCCCTCGACAACGGTCACTTTCTCACTATATATAGGAACACTTGCCTTCTGTAGCAACTCTTGAATCCTCTGGCTAACTTGATACACTGTCTCTCTCTCAAGAACAGTTACAAGTGCTTACTCTCTCCCTCTCACTACCCTTCATCTCTCTGTGTTCTTGTTCTTGTTCCTATTCCCTACTTGAGGTGTACACTTATCTCTTCCTAGGATTTCCTTGTAAACAGGAACATACATGATCGTACTTGAAATGAAGGAAAATTACAACTAATTAATAACTTTGAAAAAAAACTTGTAGGATCATAAGCGTGAAGATTATGTGAATTGGAATTCAGAATCTTATTTAGGTCTTAACAACAAATATCTTTTGGTGCTTTTCACGATAAAAGATAAAATAGACAACATGCCTTTGATTATTGGACAAATAAATTCTCCTCAGAGATGGATGAAAAGAAAAACATACCTTCGTTTGAGGTGTTCGTGCTTCATACTAATTCATTTTAAATAAAATTAGAGGTTTAGGAAACAAAAAGTCTATGGATACATAGTTTTTTGGAGAGGAATCTACGGACAGATACCTGTTCAAATGCTCATAATGAGAAATATGAGATGTCATAATTATTTGCAGAATTAATTGGAAATAGGGAATTATTACTATTCAATTGTAATACAGTTTTAGGAGTTACATTTGTCATTGACTATATGATGTAATAAATGTGAAACTTTAAAAGTCATAAATTACAATTCTTGTAAGAATTTACAATCAATTATATTTCCTATCACTAATCGTGATTGGAGTCTTTTTATGAGGTGGAACACCTTGAATGGTTGTAACTTGACACATATGAAATGATGTTGATGACAAATGGTATGTAGAGAGTTAATATATGCTCATGTGGATGACAAATGGCCTGTGGAGAGTTAATACTTTCTCACCTCATAGATTTTATATATAATATAGATATAGATAAAGATGTGTCTAGTTAAAACAAGAAAGGTGAGGTGTAAAAGGTTTCTGGAAATTTAGTTCTTAATAAAAATGCCAAGACTGATCCACAAACAGAGTTTCAGAAAATATGCAAGTACAAATGACCATATCTTCTTAACTAAGACTATGCAGATGATTTTTTCCCCAAAATAACCCTCTCTGAATCTAGTTTCAAAATATGCAAGATTTGAAAATTTCACAGGGACAAAGTTTAAAGATAATCCATGTTTTTCACAAACTGGTCAGATTCTATAAACATGCATTTTTTAAAAAAAAACAACAAGTATAGTTCCGATGATACATTAAACTTATGGAGACTTGATTTTCACACATATAGCACCATTTTGATCAAGAAATAATATTTTTTACATGCTATTGACACAAATTATCAAAACTCTCTTGAGCTATAAATGCAGTGAAGATGACATTCACAACATGCGTGTGGGTTCTAGTGTGACTTTCATGAAGTAATCTTAATTTTGATTTGTAACACATGATCTAACCATGGAAGTGGAGAATCAAGCTTGAAAATGAAGATAACTAAGATAAAATTTCATCAATCAAAGCTAAACATAGACATGCAAGGATGAATTCAAGGCTTTAAGAAATATTTACCACAAGATTCAAGAATGAGGTGAAAGAAAGAGTTAAATTACCTCCAATCCTTGAGTAGAATGGGGACATAACTCCTCTCTATAGTAATGTCAAGCTTGGAATCAAGATTTTCATGCTTGGGAGACTAGAAAATGAAGTTTTGATAGTGTTTTTGTGAGGTCAACACCCAAAAATGGGAGAGTGAGAGAGAAGAGAGCATGTATATGTGTTCTTGAAGAGAAAAAGATGAAGAAAATGAGAGTGATGAAGCTATAGAGAGTGAGAGTGATTGAAGTGATGTGAGGATGGAATTAAAAATCCTACAATGGGATATACATACAAAGGGATAGGTAATAGTTGTTTAATTTTGGAGTTGACTTGCATGGGAGAGGAAGATGAGCTTGAATGGGATAAACGTCTCCCAACAAGTTTGTTGGGTAGAAACAGAAAATGCGAAAATTGATGGGTGAAAATAAAATTTCCAATTAATAGCTAACACATATAAGTTAATTTTCATATAATGCAAAATTTCCAAATAATTTCCAAAACCACTTTGTATATAAATATCAAAATTCACTTTTATAAAAATACAACTATTTCCAAAGCATACTATAAGTTTCATGTAGTATTATCCAAGTTTCAAAAACTACAAAACAACGTCAAAACAAAATTATATATAATCATACATGTCTAATTACACCCTTATACTTTAAAACTGAGAAGAAGTTAAGAATAAGTTTGAAATATAAATTTATTGAAATTCTCAAATACATTTCCAAAATTATCAAATAACCCCCAACTAAAATACGGGGTGTTACACATTCCGTGAAACCAGAGCCTTTCAGAATGTCCAATGCACATTTCTCTTTACATAGCACGATTCCTTGTCATTTCTGATAGCCTCAAAGCCTAGGAACAAACTGAGATTGCCCAGATCCTTGAGTTCAAACACATAATTCAATTTCTTCTTTTTGCACTCAAGCATCACAATATCATCTCTAGCTAGAACTATATCATCTACATAAACTAACATAACAGCAAAATGAGCGCTTTGAGTCATAGTGAAGAGAGAATAATCAGCTTTAGATTGTGAGAAGCACATGCCAATGATAGTGTTTGAGAAATTCTTAACCATTGCCTAGATGCATGTTTAAACTCATATAAGGATTTATTGAGTTTGCAAACTACTAGTTGCTGAGAGGAATTATGCAAATTCGAAGGTAATGTAGGAAAAGGAGGAATATCCATGTAGACATCTTCGATTAAATCACCATGCAGGAATGCATTATTGACATCCATCTGAAGTAAATACTAATTTCTTATAGCTGATATACCGAGTAGACACTTAACTGTAGTGATTTTGGCCACAAGGGAAAAGGTGTCACTGTAGTCTAATCCTTATATTGTGTATATCCTTTCGCAACAAGTCTTGCCTTGTTTATTTCAAATTTCCCATCTGACCTGTATTTATTTCCTTACACCCATCTACATCCCACAGTGGTGTACCCTAGGGTTAAAATGGTAAATTCCCATGTATGATTATGTTCTAACGCTTGTAGTTCTGCATCCATTGCTTGTCTCCACTCAGAAAAAGTGACTGCTTCTGAGTATGAAGACGGCTCAGTGGTTGTGGTCACAGCAGCTAAAATGGGTAATTGGGTATGATGAAAAGTGTCATATGCTAGATACATGGAAATATCATGGGAAAGGTGGGAATTAATTCTGGCACATGATTTGTGCTTGTGTTTATTCTGGTGAAGAAGGTTGTAATCTTGGTTGGGTAGTTTTGGAATTCTGGTGGATTTTCTAAGTGGTGGTAGTGATGGTAATGGTGGTGGTGGTGAAGGTGGGTGTGGTGGTGTTGGTAATGGTGTTGTTGGTGGTGAAGGTGGCTGCGGTAGTATTGGTAAGGTGCTACCATGAGTTATGCATGAAGGATTTGATTGATTTGATGATCCAAAGATAGAATCATCATGATTGAGAATAGTAAGGCATAGATCAAAAATTTCTTTGGAAGGTATAGCGCTTTTTCAAGGAAAATGTGCTCATAAAATATGCCATTTCTAGAAATGATGAATGTGTGAGACTTAATGTCATACAATTTGTATCCCTTAATGCCGAAAGGGTAACCAATAAAAATACACTTAGTAGCCCTGGGACATAATTTTATTCTACCATGAATAAGAGTAGAAGCAAAATACAAACATCTAAAGACTTTGACATGATCGTGAGTGGGTATGAATTTATGAAGAACTTCATAAGGTGTTTCTCCTTGCAGAATGGAAGTAGGGTTTCTATTAATAAGGTAGGCAGCAGTGAGAACACATTCTCCCCACAAAGAGATAGGTGCATTGGACTAAAATTTGAGAGATCTGGCTATATTTAAAAGGTGTTGCTGTTTCCTTCAGGAGTTTTGTTCAGGAGTTTCAACACATGAAAGTTGATACAGAATACTGTTAGAGGAAAATAAAGTGATCAAATCAAATTCAGGGGCTTGATCTGATTTAATGATTTTGACAATGGCATTGAATTGAGTATGCATAAGATTGCGAAAGGCTGGTATCAAAGAACTTGCATCACTTTTGGCCTTCATAAGATAGACCCAAGTAGTCTTTGAAAAATCATCAACAATAGTAAAAAATATTTGTAACCACCATGATATGGGGTTTTGTAAGGACAACAGGTGTCTACGTGTATTAAGTGAAATTCTTCTGTGGTGAAAGATGAAGAAATGGGAAGAGGAAGCTTTCTTTTTTTAGACAAATGACAAACAACATAGTAAGAATTGTTGTCATTACAATTTTTCAAAGCAGAAAATATAGAAAACAAGGCTGAATCAGATAAGTGACCAAATTGTTATGCCACAAAGTTTTATTTTGTAAAACAGCAGAATAGGATGATGAAGCAACAACTGAAACATTGTTGTTATGAGACAATGGCACAATAGCAGGAGAATACAAGACATATAGTCCTCCTTTCTTGTGCCCTTTACCAAGAATGTGACATTTGGTAAGGTCCTGAATAACACAAGAGTCATGTAAACAAGAAAAGAGATAGTGTCTTGGAGAAGTTTAGAGACAGAGATGAGACCAAAGTGAAAAGAAAGGATGCAAAAAACTGGTGAAGGGTTAGGGTGCTATTGAGAATAATGGTGCCAATGTGAGTAACTGGGATGGTATCCACATTGGGGAGGTGTACAAAAAGGTCATGAACTGGAATGGGATTATGAAAATGGGATAAACTGCTACACATATTATCAGTAGCTCC
Organism: Linanthus parryae; assembly: GCA_023055425.1. Taxonomy (NCBI): domain Eukaryota; kingdom Viridiplantae; phylum Streptophyta; class Magnoliopsida; order Ericales; family Polemoniaceae; genus Linanthus; species Linanthus parryae. The sequence continues at coordinate 119,993,464 of JALGPY010000001.1, forward strand.
AGAATCAAATATCCATGTAATTGTTTTGCAAGATCCATCAATGATAGCAGAAAAACAACTTTTATCGATAACTCCAGCATTAAGTATACCTGAGAATGGATAATTTGGAGTCTCGGCAGAAGAACTAGGAGGCATGGCTGTAGTTGGTGGAGAAGTGTTCTCTTGAAGAGAAGTATGGCTGTGAAGTCTTTTGGAGAGCATGTTCATGAGTTGTAAACACTAAGATTGATTCAGGGGAATATCTCGAGAGGGGTCACCAACAACATTGTGATCCTGAGAATAGTTCTTAAAAGAGGAGCCAGAACAGAATTGCCATGAGAACTTTGTGGATGAGTATTTCCATAAGAGTTGTGCTAGACAGTTGTTGCTGATTCCCATAACCAAAAGAAGGAGAAGGCCTCATGTTGGTTTTGAAACCAGGTGGAAAACCATGAAGTTTATAACACTTATCTTTGATATGTCCTGGCCACCCAAAATAAGTAGAAACAGGTCTTGATCTTCTCATCCCAGAGTAACATCACATGAAACAGGATTACCAAGAACACTTTGAGCAGTAAGAGTGATTTCAGACTGTCTTTCTTGTTGAATGACTTTGCTAAAGACTTTTTTAAGAGAAGGAAAAGGATCAGTTAAGAGGATTTGATCACTAACAGGACCATATGTGTCATTCAAACCCATAAGAAACTGGAGAACACATTCAGTGTTGTAAGAATCTTGGTAATACTTTGTGATATTGCAAACACAGATTTTCATAGGACCACAATTGCACTCTGGCAAAGTTCTATAGTTGGATAATACAGAGAGAATGAAGCTTGGTATAGTAAGCAGTAACAGAAATATCATTTTGCTTCCATGTTGAGATTGATTGAGTGAGTTGAAACACTCGAGGAAGATTTGATAGAGAGAAGTGTTCTCGAAGATCAATCCAGATGTCTCTCGCAAATTGTTAATACACAATGCTACCAACAATTTCACCAAAGACAAAATTCAAGAGCCAAGACATTACCATATTGTCACAAAGGAGCCAAAAATCACGAAGAGGATCATCATCTTCAGGTTGAACTATAGATCCAGTGATGAAATCGACCTTATTCTTCGTGCAAAGAGCAAGAAGCACAGAACGACTCCACGTTTGGAATTGTCACCAAGAATAAGTTGTGTAACAAGAACAATTCCTGGATTACCAGCATTGTTGAGAAAGAACAGCGAGGATGCATCCTGCGGAGTGAATTCGGAGATCTCAGGCATGTTAGCCAAACTCAGTAACTCGGAAAAACACGACACAAAACTCGAGACAGACTCAGAAATCTCCAAAAAAATCGGCAAAGAACTCGAGAAAAGAACTCACTGAGTTAAGAGAACAGAAACCGAGCGAAATATTAATGAAGAATCAGGTGAACGATCAATTAATGAGGAAGATGCTTCAACAAACATCATCAATGAAACGTGAAAAAGACGAAGAGAGATGAAACAGAAGAGGCCAAATTTGGACAATATCAAACGAAATTGATGAAGAAATGACATGCAGAAAGAAACTTGCAATAACGATTGAAACTTGAAGATCTTCGTCGGAGAAGATGGCATGAGAGTGATCGGAAAGGGGTCGAAACCCTAGTTTCCGTGCGGCTCTGATACCATAACAAGAAATAAGATTGGATAAAAAATCTGATTCTGAAACCCTGATAAGTTGAATTTGATTAGATCAATTGATTACAATTACTGCAGATATACTACTCAACTAATTACCAATAACTAGCTATAAGTACTAAACTCTGCACTATTTGCATATTGACCCCAAGATATCCAGCTTATCCATATTTCAATACAATTGGACATTCATGTCCAAAAGCCAGAGCTTGCATCAAGACTATAGAATTAGCGCCCATACGGATTATGAAATCAATAAAATGGAATGGATACTTTTTTCGAAGGAAACTTGGTCCAAGACGGCTTGGATGCCTGTGAACTGGAAAATTCTGATAAAGGGAAGCTCTTTTTGACATGCTATCACTGCAGGTTGGAGTTCTTTCACACCTTCTTCCACATAGAGTGGTCAGGTTATGCTTGTAATCCCTTCGTCTCTAGAAGCTTTCATTGCTTCCAGAATAATTTTCTCATGGATAGCTCCTGTAAAGTAGTGAATTGTTCGTTCAAGTGGAGAACCAATCAGCGGAGACACGTCATCACACATCCTGAGGAATCTCCTTGCATGATCAAATTGCTGGTTGTCAAACTTGTCCGCTGAAATTAGAAGCCACAGTACAGGCTCCACAATGGATGAATTCGATGGACCTTCAACTACAGGGCTACACAACATGGGAAGATGCCCGTAAGATTTGTTGGTGAAACCGAAAAATGCTTCATTGGCTAACTTTATAATCTCTACAGTTAATAATTCAGTGCCATTTGTTGAATTGCTATTTTCTACACATCATTGTTCATTTTGCACTTTCCCCCTTAGGAGCTGCTTCCCCCTTTCCATGCCTGTTTAAGAGGTTTAAACCTGGTATGCATACACTCTTCTTTTTACCTTATACTAACTCGGCGACACTAGTTTGGGTTTTAAACTCCTTGAAGATTTCTAGACTTTGAGATTCCATGTTTCTCCAGATAAATTATCTTGGAGATAAAATTATTCTCAAGGATTCTACTAATGTAGTTATTTTCTTTCCTTTGGATATATGTTCCGAAAGAAGAAAAAACCCGACAATAATAGATAATTCAAATAAGATACTATGCTCCCGATTCAATGGTCAAAGAAGAAATGTTGATAATTAAAAAATTGTTGGACATCCAATGCCTAGCAAATGAGGTTAATTCAAACCAAAAGTCTTGAAGGAACTGTTGGCCAACCACAAACACTACTCACAATGCTCAAATGGAAACATAAAGGAACTGTCCAGGCCTTTGATAAATGGAACTCTATCTATGAAGTAGGTTTAGAGATCATGGAAAATGGCATTTTTTCATGAAAACCCAGAGTACTTAAAGTCATGTACAGACCCCAATTGTTTTTGCTTGCTAGTGTAATATTCTGAAATTCCAGTGACAAGGAACCAAACATAGTGATGAAACTTAGGCAACTTCATTACCATGTATCAAAGCTGTAGCCTGTACGCACAGAAAAATAAAAGATGATATTTTGAAGTAGGGATGGCAACGGGTCGGATCCGGTTCGGGCAGGCCCTTCTCGATCCAGATCCGACCAGAAGAAATGGGATCCAAATCCGATCTAGATCCGTTCGGATCATCACCGAATTTGGATCAGATGGGATCGGGATTCATTCAGTTGATCCAAATTCGATCCGTAGATCCATAAAGTACGTGGTCGGATCGGATTCGGATCATATCCGACTCGATTTTGCAATAAAATAGAAAAAATAACATAAAAAAATAAACACTATTTCATACGCTAAGACATGTTCGTAAGTAATGAAGCCTAAAAAAAAAAGAAATAACTTTGTAGGTTGGAGTTACTATAGTAATCTTCTTGTAAGTGTAAGTGGGAATGTAATAGGGATATATAAGTAAAGCACACATATACGTCGGACCGGATCGCGTCAGAACCCGGTGGATCTTCCCTCATATCCAAATCTAGATCCAAATCCGTTCGGGTCTAGTTATTCGGATCCAATTCCGATCTACTTTCAATTAAATCAGATTCGGATCCGATCCATTCGGCTCGGATCGCTCTGATCTCAGATCGAATAGGACCATATTGCCATCCCTCATCTTTGTTCATAAAACATCACAACAAATTACAAACAATACATTATTGGAAACAAATCTGATTATTGGTATCTAGATCTCCAACTTTCTTAGCACAAACTTTACAGGCTTCCACCTACATTCTTTTGTAGCTCAAACTTTATCTGGAGCACAAATTATGATCCCATACAATTTTCAATGTCGACTATTTTTGGCATTTGTGGTACATTAGAGACTGGAAATCCTTGATTTTCATGTATTGGGAGAATCTGCTAGCATATGTGAAACTGTTCACGAACAATACCTTCCTTAGAGAATATATGTTTATGCTTTGTAAAATGTTGTCGTACCTAGACTGAAATATATATATATATATTATTCAATAATGCAAAAGCGGAGGGTGTCCTTCAATATTTAGAATCTCATTCTATCACGTCAAGCATACAAGTGGGTATTACCTACTAAAATTAAATAGAAAAAAGTCATAACATAGAGTTGAAGAAAACACGATGGACATGATACAAAACTGAATGAAGAGGAATAAGATATGTATTCGACTTGAGTGAAGTAATGTACAAGGGTCATATTTATAGGCTATACAAAAAAAGGGAAAATAGCATGTTAGGACGATGTGGGACAAATACACTAATACATATATCATAACACCCCCCCCCCCCCCAAACTGAAGCTGTTGTGACAAGCGGAAGTTTGGAGACCAAGTCGCGAAAACGTCCAGTGGGACTTCGTATGTATATTTGCAGTTTGATCGGCCGATGTTACATTCTTCATGCGGACTGTACCAGCATGGATATGACGATGTTTAAAGTAACAGTCAATTTCAATGTGTTTCGTCCTCGTATGAAATACATCATTGTGCACTATTTGAATAGCACTGCGACTATCACAACATAAAGGGGTATGGGAAGATTGTGGCATTCCCATATCAGCAAGTAGCCATCGCAGCCAAATGAGATCCTGTGTGGCATCAGCCATCGCACGATATTCAGCTTCCGATCTTGACCGAGACACAACAATTTGTTTCCTACTACACAAAGAAATAAGAGAGTCTCCCAAGAAGACACAATATCCAGTAGTAGATCTTATGTCAGTTGGGTCCCTATCCCAATCTGCATCAGAGAATCCATGTAGAATGGGAGAAGACTTTGCAGGAAAATGGAGTCCATGAAACACAGTACCTTTCACGTACCGCAGAATCCGAACAACATCAGCATAATGAGTCGATTGAGGAGCTGCTAGAAACTGACTGACCTGATTAACCGCATAAGCTATATCCGAACGCGTGACTGTAAGATAAACCAGGCTACCTACAATTTGTCTGTATTGAGTAGGATCAGATAAAGGTTCTCCCTACTAGGATTTCAACCTCAGTTTGGGCTCCAACGGAGTAGATGCGATCTTAGGATCATCAAGTCCTACACGAGCAATAACGTCTGATGCATATTTGGCCTGTGAGAGAGAATACCCACTACTGTCAGAGGTTACTTCAAGGCCCAATAAGTAGCTAAGAGGCCCCAAATCTTTCATCTCAAAATGACGATTTAGGGAATCTTTCACTTCAGTAATACCATCACAGTCATCTCCTGTTATTATCATATCATCAACATAAATCAACAGGATTGTAACTCCGCGATCCATATGACGAATGAATAAAGCTGAATCATACGGACTTGAAGAGAAACCAAGCTGGACAACTGTGGAGCAGAACTTATCAAACCAATCTGTTGGAGCTTGCTTAAGTCCATAGAGTGCGCGATGAAGACGACATACCTGATCCAGAGACCTTGAAACCAGGTGGTGGCTACATATACACCTCCTCGGTGAGATCACTGTTAAGAAATGCATTCATAAAATTTATCTGAAACAAAGCCCAACTTATTTGAGCATCTACAGCTATCAGAGTGTGCACTGTAGTAAGGCGAGCCACTGGAGGAAACGTCTCCTCGTAATCAATACCGTAGTCCAGTGTGAAACCTCTGGCTACCAAACGATCCTTATATCGTTCAACAGTGCCATCAGAACGAGTCTTAATCTTATATATTCATCTGCACCCAACTGTCTTCTTACTAGGTGGTAACTGAACAAGATCCCATGTATGAGTTTTAGCCAAAGCATTCAACTCATCCTCCATTGCTTTCACCCATCTAGAATCAGACTGTGCTTCTATGTACGACTGAGGCTCATACTGTTTGATAATTGTACTCATAACAAACTCAGCTAAACGAAAACGGGTCGGGATGACCTTCTCCCTAGTCGGCCTATTCAGTGCAATGCTCTCATTAGGTTGGACAATTTGATTACTCATAGGCGGATCAGAATCATCCATTTATTGCTCCTTAATATGATCATAATGCTCATTTATGATAGTCGTAGATCCGTTAGAAGGAGAAGCTACCTCGGGATTTGAATCGGGCGCTGGAAGATCGTCATGTAAAAGCTCGGGAAGACTCGATGGAGGTTCCTCAGGGTAGAAGTCATATGATGGATCTGTAAAGACGGTATTATCAACCAGGATGTACTGATGAAATGGCGAGACACTTGAGAACATTTTGTATTCCCAGAAGACAACATGGTGAGATATGCGAAGATGCTTGGAGACAAGATCCCACAATCGATACCCCTTGTGTTCTATGCCATAGCCAAGAAAACAATAGACACGATATCGAGGCTCTAACTTGTTTTGTTCATGGGGTTGCAAGAGAACAAAACCAACACACCCAAAAACACAAAGAGAAGAGTAATCTGGAGGAACACCGTAGAGTTTCTCATATGGTGTCACGTTTGAATTGTAGGAGTGGGAACACAGTTTATGGTATACACGGCAGTAAGATCGGCTTCCCCCCAGAACCTTTCAGGACACGAAGATGATATTAGGAGGGCACGAACAGGGTCAAGGATGTGACGATATTTTCGCTCAGCACGACCATTTTTCTGGGATGTGCCAGGACATGATCGTTGAGGCAGAGCGCCATGAGAGCGAATAGCTGCAAGGAATTCAGTTTCTATGTATTCTCCAGCATTTTCTGCCCTAAATACTTTAATAGGACGAGAGAATTGGTTTTTACCATGGCGGTAAAATGGAGATAGAGTTGGGGTAGCTCAGAACAATTTTCATAAGGTATGTCCAGGCGTAACGAGTAAAATCGTCAATGAAAATGACAAAATATCCAGACCCTCTGATAGTGGCATGAGTAGTAGAACCCCAAACATCAGAGTGAATTAAGTCAAAACGAGCTGAAGAAAATAAATTACTTTTATTAAAAGACAAATCCGGTTGTTATGCAAGCTGACACGGAAGACAATCCAAAAGTCCAGTCTCAACTGTTCCTAGATTACCACTGGAAACTTATCTTATCTTATCTTATCTTATCTTATCTTATCTTATCTTATAAAAGCAGAAAAGTCATGAGGTGAAACCATGTTTCGCCATTTGTCTTTATTTAAGCATCATGAATATGACATTTGTAATCCTATGTGTCGATTATCTAATAATTAACCAATGAGAAATCGACATGTACTCATCTATTGCTTTGTCATTTTGATTTTAAGGTTACAATTTTAGTTTGTAACTCATGAGAAATTAATACTCATTTTATTATTATAATGATAAATTGGTATTGAATGTTCATGCTTGATTTTTTTTTGAGGGACGTGTTCATGCTTGATCTAATGACCCACATATAAATATTTTTTACATATTAGTGTAAATATATATATGATGATAGCATAACAAATTCAAAAAATATGTAAAAACAGAAAGCACGTTTATGATCTTTCCGCATAAAAAAATTGTCCCAAATATAAAAATTATATTGTGATTCTATGTAATCATATAAATTTGTTTGCATGACCTTAATATTTATATACTATAGATTTTAGCACAAAATGTGTACGATAATAGCACAATTAATTTAAAAACTATATAAGTACATGATCTTCATTCATTCTTTAGTTGATGTATATAATATAGTTTTAAACTTCAATAAAAATTATTATGATCTTATATTTGAATTAAATATTGATGAAAATAAAATTATATGAAATGACATTCTTAAAGCCATGTGTTACATCTATTTGTATATCTAGATGTATGTAAATGACATTATAGATTTTTTGAAAAATATTTCTCACTAATTAGTCCATGAAATTTTCTCATAATTAACTTGCTTAATTTTATGTTTAACAATTCTCTAAAGATTACTCGATCTTATTATCTGACTATTAAATTATTTTATCATGATGTAAAGCGTATATGATAATATCATAATAAGTGCAATAAATATAAATCATATAGGTACATAAAATTTACTCGAAAATCTGCTTATTATATTATATTATCATTATCATCTTCTCGAATCACTATGTTTATCAATCTCATTATTATGATAAATTGCCGATCTCACTATTATGATAAACTGCCAAGAAAATGGTGAAACTGTTTCAGTTATTTTGTTTAAAAAAGGGATGAACAACCCCAATTAAACTATCAATTTGTATTAGAACATTCTATACATTTTAAATGTGTAGACAGTTTTCTTATGTGTTCAAATGAGAAAAAAATTAAATATGGTACATTTTTATATATATTGTATTTTATCGGAAATAAATTTCATTTTATCCATCATTTTTATAGTCGAAATTTAGTTATTAGGTGGTTATGATGTCTAAACTTTTAAATCTGGTACAAAGTCACGCGCTTTTGTGCGGGGTATCACCTAGTTTATTTATTACACCAGAAGAGGCATGACCTAACCGAGAATGCCATAAACTAAAAGAAGAAGGAGAATTAGAGGCTGCTAAGTGACGAGACTTGACAAGACGCAGCGAAAGAAGAAGATTAGTGAGCTCAAATAATCTTCCAACATTTATACCGACCCAAGGAGCTTCTTCGTCTGTGGATCCCACACACGACAACCATTAGCAGAGAAAAAGAAAACATCAAGTCCAAATTCACATAATTTCCCTACCGATATAAGATTCAATGCCAGCTTAGGAATCAAATATGTGTCAGGAAGTGGTAAACTGGGAGTACAAACAGGTCCATTTTATCTAACATTCATATTAGAGCCATCAGCTGTGTGGATGAGAGGAGCATCAATAGGTACTGATTTTGATGTGAATACAAATGCATCAGATGTCATGTGATTACAACAACCAGAATCAAAATACAAAGGAGAGTTACTTGACTTTGCTGCAAGAGCGGGTTTAGACTCTGCTAAGGAAAGAAGATGCTTCAAGGGACTGGCTATATCACCGAGATCTTGCTGAGTGGATGCATCAATGGCTGCTGCAGATGTGGAATTTCATGATGCCTTATACTTACCACCCTTGTTGTTTTGTTTATAATCCCATCCATTGTTGTTTTGCCTAAAACCCCCTCTGTGTCCCTTAGCTTAAGTACAATCACTGGCACAACGACCAACTTCATGACAGATGGTGCACTCAATCGGAGGACAAACTGGACAGGCAAAAATACGGTGACCAATCTCATGGCAATAGTAGCACTCAATATTATTACCAATTAGGCGAGACATAGGAGCATATCGAGGAATGGAAAGTGCCCGGTCATAAGTTCCAATGAAACCAAGACGAACTTCATCAGACATGAGTTCGGCAACAGCAGAATCTAGGGTGGGAAGTGGTACCCTGTGGAGGAGACCGAAACGAACTGACTAATATGCATCATCAAGAGCCATAAGGAACTGAATGAGACGCAAGCGATATCGATATGCTATATATAACGCAGCATCTTCAGAACACTTCCACTTGGGTTCAGACTGATCTAGTTGATCTCATGTCGCATGCATTTTAGGCAAGAATGCATGAATGGATTGGCATGGTTCTTGTCGCAATTTATTGATTTCCTGCATCTGCTGGTACTGATGAGACAGATCAGAAGTTGTGTACCTGGAACCTAGGAATTCCCACACTTTTTGGGCCATTTCAAAGCAACCCAATTGATTTTGTATGGATGGAATCGACGTGTTACCAATCCAAGTAATAATTCGAGCATTAGTAGCAACCTGTTCTTCCTGATGCTCTTCAAGATCGACAACAGAAGTGGAGGGAACTTTAGTTGGCCTAGGAATTTTTTTCAAAACCATACGCCATAATTTCTTGCTCTTCAGAAAATTAGAAAGTTCACGGGACCACATCGTATAATTAGGACCATCCAAAACATTGAAAATCGGCTGAGCGCTTTCAGATTTATCCATGACAGTGACAAGAAGTAAAAATCAATTGAAATGGAGTGAGTAAACAAATCTGAAGCGTCGAAAAAAAAGCCTAGGAACCACTAAGGTTAAGGTTGGAAACGGAGCCAAAATGGTGAAAATAAATCACTAAAAGGGATGCTGGAACGGAACTAACGCAAAAAGTGGAACGGCTGGAACGCAGAATGTCGGCTGGAGTGGCTGGAATGGAGAATGCCGGCTGGAACGACTGGGACAGAGCGGAGTTGGGCTGGATCGAGCCACACAGTTTGAGTTGTCGGTTTGGATCGAGCTGCTGGAGTGGAGCCGGACGCGTTGATGGAGCCGTGCGCGTGAATTGGATAGGGCAGCGGAGCAGGTGCACGTGGAGTGGACTGGGTGTCAGAGCAGACCCTTCCAATGGTGAGTGCGAGCGTGTGGACGGCTGGATCGCCGATTTTCTTTCGCGCTTCGCTGCGGAATCCGAAGAAGATCAATTTGATATACAGAACGTGCACTTTTGACGATCGGAAGATGGTCAATACGAGCAAGACAGACGACGGAAAATCACTTCTCAAAGTGCTAGATTTGGCTTTGATACCATGATACAAAATTGAATGAAGAGGAATAAGATATGTATTCGACTTCAATTAAGTAAAGTACAAGGGTCCTATTTATAGGCTATACAAGAAGGAAATAGCATGTTAGGACATTGTGGGACAAATACACTAATACATCTATCTATATAACATATAAAAGGAGGAAAGTGCCAAGAATGAATATCGTAATGCCATTTGTCAATTCATTTTAATTGTGGTTTTGCCATTTGTCTTTCTTAGTAAGCAATAAACACAAACCTCCAATAATAATACTCCATGTCATGCCATCTCACATGACATGTAAGATACCCTCCAAATAAGTAATACATGTCAGTAACTAATCAATAAATGATTTAAATGATGAGGTCATTATTATTGGTAGAAGCCAATTAAACGTATAGCATTGGATGGGTTTGGTATGACTTTTTGAACTTTTAAGTCAACTTTTAAGTTGTTGTAAAAGAAGTATGTGACAAAAAAGCTGCTGAAAAAAGTTGTAAGTGTTTGGCAAATAAAGTTGTGCTGTAAAAAAGTTAGTGATGTGACATTTTTGTTGTTTAGTAAAGATTATTTATTTACCCTTATTGTATGCACTACTAAACATTTATTTCAAACATGTATAAGTATCAAATAACTTTTTAGCAATTATTGAAAAAAAACCTTCCTAACAAAGAAAAAATAAATTTACAAGTCAAATTAAGGTGACAAGTCAACTTGAAGCTTTAAGGTGTTGTAAATAATGGTAGTTGAATATTTAAACAAATTGGTAGTAGATGAGAAAATGAGAGTAATTAGACATAAATATTAGAAGTAGTTTAATTGTTGTCAAGGCTTATTTTTCCGCTGATGTGAACAGTTAAGTAAATTCTATATTTCATATGAAAAATGTAATGATTTTTTGTTGAAGTAGTTTAATTGTTGAAGTATGTAAAAGTATGAACATAGTAGTCTTTTTGTTGTTTAGAAAGAAAAAATTTTAACAAAAGTTGGTGAAACCCAACTTTTTTTGGAACCAATTATGGCTGGGGGTTTTCTTTTTTCTTTTTTTTTTTCTTTTTTTTTGAGAGGTTATGGGTGGCTTTTGGGTTTCTATAAACATGTTTATCTTACACATTATAGTGATTTTCCAAGATACGAAAATGGAAAATTTAGAGGTCCTACATGTGAAAGTAAATTAAACGTATAGCATTATGGGCGGGGTTTTTTTTTGAGAGATTATGGGTGACTTTTGGGTTTCAACAAACACGTTTATTTTACAGATTATAGTGATTTTGCAAGATACGAAAATGGATAATTTAGAGGTCCTACATGTGCGCTAAAAATATTGGTCTCACTGTGAGACAACTTAAAATGGCATGGACTCTACTTCTTGGAATAGAAGAACACAACATGGACAGAGTGCCAGGAATAAATATCGTAATGTCATTTGTCAATTCATTTTAGTTATGGTTTTGTCATTTGTCTTAGTGAGCAATAAAACACCAACCTCCAATAATAATACTCCGTGTCATGCCAGCTCACATGACATGTAAGATACCATTTAAATAAGTAGTACATGTCAGTAACTAATCAATAAATGATTTAAAACATGAGGTCATCATTATTGGTAGAAGTCAATTAAACGTATAGATTTATAGGTGAGGGTTTTCTATTTTTGTTTTTTTATTGAGAGATTATGGGTGGAATTTGGGTTTCAATAAACATATTTATCTTACACATTATAGTGATTTTCCAAGATACGAAAATGAAAAATTTAGAGGTTCTACATGTGAAAGTCAATTAAACGTATAGCATTATGGGTGGGGGCTTTTTTTTTTTTTTTTTTTTTTTAGAGATTATGGGTGGCTTTTGGGTTTCAATAAACATGTTTATTTTACAGATTATAGTGATTTTGCAAGATACAAAATGGAGAATTTAGAGGTTCTACATGTGAACTAAAAATATTTCTCTCACTATGAGACAACTTAAAAGTGCATGGACTCTACTTCTTAGAATAGGAGAACATGGACACACGATTGTTAGAAATGTTATCATCTTTTCCTAAAAAAAAAGAAACGTTATCATGTAGCAATAGTAATACTAATGATAATATGAATTGTTTCTAATATGTAATTTACATGGTGTAATTTTTTAGAGTAACATATGTACTGAATTAATGTAGCATTATTTCATCTTCCCAGTTTCACTGATCAGTTCTATCTCTCAAAAAAAAAAAAAAAAAAAAAATAGTTGCTCTGTTTCATCTTCCTCGCTCTCATTTAACCCCAGTCTCTCCCATGACAGTTTTTGTGTTTGTTTTTCTGCTACGGAGCTTCACTCTCATAAAAAACGAAGAAAGCTCTCAGTAGATTAGAATGAGTGCCCCCACTAAGGAGGGTAAGCACAGTCGAAAACGAAGCCTTGATTGGGTTCTAGAGACTCCTAGATCAAAACGGCTAAGAAGAGAAGGTTTTTTTCCTTCGGGCTATCTTCCTTCGAAGAAGACTCGTAGCTACAGTAGATTGGAATTTATTTGCTTACGATTCTCTCATCCGCTAACTTCAGAGTTTACAAGAGCATGTAGGGGAAGGGAGATTGATGAAGCCTTACTTAATTTTTGCGATCTGAACCCATCTACCGGGTTCACTTTCGTCAACCGACGAACTAACATGGTGGTTCAGATTGATCCTTCCTGGTATGCCAAGCAATTTCGTCAATCTATTCAGGTTCATGGAAATCAGTCGAGTCCTATCCGGGTCATAATTTTCGGCTCTCTGTCGGCTTTTCTTGGAAAAGAAGGGGCGTCGAAGAAACAGTTTTGCTCAATCTAGTGATCAGACAGCTCAAACTTTTGCCCGACCTTCATCGGTTCCTCAAGCCTCTTCACAAACAGAGAATCCGACCCGGCTCCCACCCCAGCTCCCAACCCATTTCCTTGACCCGATCCAAGAGTTGAACCCCAACTCGGGGTGTAACCCGACCCGGAATCATTCTCAAACCATGATCCAAAAAGACCTACCCGATCCGACCCATAACTTTTTTTTTTTTTTGAGAAAACCATTTATTTCAAATTAGGCTACAGCCTCTTCAGTTATTACAAATTTTGCCCATTCGGGTTCTTCTAAATACCAGTAGCTACTAGGAGCCAGCTGGATCGCACATTCGGCAAAACCGTGTCGGAGCGGTTTCTTTCTCGGGACACGTGGTCTACTCGGTAGACCGTTTCATTTCCGAGGCATTGAATCATCTCATCAATTGCCTCTGCTGCTTCCGAGAGGTCTTCATTCATCTCATCTCTTCCTCTTCTGCTTCTTCTCTCTAGCCACAGCTTCACCATGTTCTTCGCATCACTTTCGAAGACTACCGGGTTGAGATCTAGAAGCTTTACCAGCTTCACCGCCTCTCTCATGGCTCTGGCTTCAGCTTTCTTCGGGGAAGGTCCGAAGGGAGTTGTTTGCTAAGTCCGGCGATGAAGAGACCATTCTCGTCCCGTACTACTACTCCGGCGGTAGATTGTTTTCTCCGATTGTCCCAAGTGGCGTCGGAGTTTACTTTCAGCCAGCCAGGTGGGGGCGGTTCCCACCTTTGTGGTGGCGAGGATGAGATCTGAGCCGGAATCTCCGATCTATTCATCGGAGATGGTAGATCTGGAGAGATTTCCGGCGTTGACCGGTTGTTTAGCATGTCAGTAACACACATCTGCACCTCCTGTTGTGATTTCTCAAATCCTTCATGGATTTTTTTTGTTTCTGTTCCACCATAGTGCCCAAACGCCTGCTGTAAATTTCTCCCTCTCCGATTTAGTCATGCATTCAAAAGTGTCTGGGAACCAGTTCTTGAAATCGCCTTTAATGGCTTTCACAAACTCCTGGTCAAACAGGTCTGCCCACAAATTTCTTGCCTTCTTACAGTACAGAAAGAGATGGGTTTCTGTTTCTTTCTCTTTGTTGCAACAAGGGCACAGTTGATTTATTAACACTCCTCTTTTTGCCAGATTAACACGAACGGGGAGACTGCTTTTGAGGGCTCTCCAGGACGGGAAGAGGGCCTTTTTTGGGATCTTTTGTGACCAAAAGGTCTTCCAGAAGGTACTGCTTCTTCCTCCTCTGTCTGAGCTACTCTCCTGATTAGGATCTTCTTCCTGTAAAAGTTTAAACCCAGATATAACAGAGTAATTTCCATTCTCCTCATAATGCCAGATAAGCCGGTCGGGTCGATCTTGTTGAGGGATATCAATTCGTAGAATTTCAGAGACGTCTTCTTCACAGAAAACTTGCCGGAGTTTTTCCACTTTCCAGGTACGATCGAATTCATCAATAAAGTCTGCAACACTATACTCTCTCTGTTGTAGAGTAGTTGGCTTGAAACTCCCCGGTTTTAGCAACCATGGATCTTTGTGTGCATTAATTGCTTGACCATTACCAATCACCCATTTGGTTCCTTTTGAGATGAGACTTTGCCCTTGTATTATGCTTCTCCAGATAAATGAGCTTCTAGAATCCGCTTGTGCCTGTAACAGACCCGTAGCTTCGTAATATTTACTACTCAAAATCCTTGCCGTGAGGGAGTCTGGCTTTTGGAGGAGTCTCCAATATTGTTTTGCAAGCATAGCAATATTGAAGCTTCTAAAATCTCGGATACCTAGACCCCCTTGCGTCTTTGGTCGTTTCAGATTCTTTTTTGCAATCCAGTGTATTGGATTTTCTTTATCTTTTCCTCCCCACCAAAATTTTGTGATTGCTGCATCTAACTTGTCACATAACTGTTGTGGTAGGAGGAAACAGCTCATGGCATACGCAGGGACCGCCTGGGCAACAGTTTTTATGAGGATCTCCTTGCCTGCGAAAGTTAAGGTCTTCTCTTTCCAATTCTTTAGTTTACTTTCTACTTTCTCCAGAATGTGTTGGAAGTTAATCATCTTTTTCCTTCCTATTGATGTAGGGAGGCCTAGATATTTGTCATGGAGAGCTTAAAGTTTGACGCCGCGTTGATCTGCCAGCTGCACTTGCCTTTCTTTCGCAACATTACTAGAGAATACAACAGCTGATTTTTCCAGATTTATCTTTTGCCCCGTAGCTTTTTCATAGTCTTGTAATAGGTTGGTTATTGTTGTAATCTCCTCAGATGTAGCCTTTGTAAACAGTAAACTGTCATCGGCGAAAAAGAGGTGGGTGACTGTCGGTCCCCCTCTGGAGGCGGTGACCCCCGTCAACAAACCAGTAGACATAGATGATGAGAGCGCGCGAGAGAGAACTTCCCCACAAAGCGAAAATAAGTAGGGTGAAAGAGGGCATCCTTGGCGAAGCCCTCTTTCTGGTTTAACAAAACCACACACGTTACCCTTAAGACTGAAAGAGAAAGTTGCAGTAGTAATACAATCAAGAACAAGATTAACCCAATTCGGACCAAAACCAAGTTTTTGAAGTACCTGGCAAAGGAACCTCCATTCGACACGATCGTAGGCCTTGCTGATATCAATCTTCAAGGCCAAATAGCCCTCTCTTCCTTTTTTCCGTGTCCTCATAGAATGAAGCAGTTCAAAAGCTGATATGACATTATCTGTGATTAAGCGACCCGGCACGAAAGCACTTTGGGTTTTTGAAATGATGCTTGGGAGTATCGTTTTAAAACGGTTAGCCATTGTTTTGGTAACCAATTTGTAGATTACGGTACAAAGGCTTATCGGCCTTAGATCCGCTGGCTTTCTTACCTGCTTCACCTTCGGTATTAAAGCCAACACCGTGTGGTTAAAACTGCTGACACTAGCAGTTCCATTTAGGATCTGAAGGACACAATGTACTGTATCATCGCCCACTATATGCCAATACTTTTGGTAAAAGAGCGCCGGGAAACCATCCACCCCCGGAGCTTTTGTGGGGCTCATCATTTTGAGACTGTCTTCCACTTCTTGCCTCGTATACGGTTGCTCCATCCAATCTCTTTCTTCAGGAGAGATTGGATTTTCGATGTGGTTAATCATTCTGTCCAGATCCGTTTGCGATGGATTGGTGAAGTGAAAATGCCACCGAAATAATCCTCAAGAACCCGAATAATATCAGTTTCCCCAACATTCCAGTTGCCTGCGTCGTCTTCAAGGCCTTGAATGTTATTTCTAGCTTTTCTCGCTGAGGCTTTGAGATGGAAAAACCTTGTGTTACGATCTCCTTTTTGTAACCATTGGATTCGAGATCGCTGCTTCCACATCTCTTCTTCTCGGCTTAGGAGAACATTCATTTTTTGCCTGAGCTCTTTTGTCTCCCTAATAACCTCCTTTGATTGTCTTCGTCTGCCTAGGCTTTGGAGTTCCGCCTTGATTTTCTTTAGTTGATTTCGGACATTGCCAAAACGTGATTTGCCCCAATGTGTCAATTCATGCGCTGTTCGCTCAACTTTTTGCGCCAAAGAGTCGGACTCACTTCCAGTCAGCCACGCTTCTTTGATCTTTTCGCTACACTCATTGTGTTCGGTCCACATAGACTCGAAGAGAAAGCGTTTTTGGCCACTGTTTACTTGATAGTTATTACTATCACACACGATTTCTAATGGTGCATGATCAGAGGTGGATGAAACAAGGTGATTGACACGAGCGTTGCCATATCGGTTCCTCCATTCTCTGTTTACGAGGGCTCTATCTAGCCTTTGCATTATATTTGCCTCGTCTTCCTGGAAATTATTACACGTAAATGGGTTGCCCTTGTAGCCCAGATCTGTGAGTTCGCAGACATATATGGCCTCTCTAAACCCTTCCGTCTGGCTAATAGTTACATCTCTTCCTCCAATTTTTTCATTTGCCGTTGAAATTGCATTAAAATCTCCACATACACACCAGGGATACGAGCTATCCATCTTCAGCCTTTTAAGAAGCTCCCACGAATGGTGTCGCTGTTCCCTGTCTGGATCGCCGTAAAATCCGGTGAACCTCCATGAATCTTCTTCTTCGAAACGAATACTACAGTCGATATAGAAGAGGGATGAGGACCTGACAGAGACTTCGGTTCTGTCGTCCCAAAGAATGGACAAACCTCCGCTTCTTCCAATACTATCAACATAAAATCCATGTTGTATACAAACTTTTTCTCGGATTAACTCCATCTCGCTACCACTTTGCTTTGTTTCTGCAAGAAAAACCAGATTGGGCTTCTTATCCCACAAGATGTCCTTGAGGGTTAGAACTTTTCGGGGGTTCCCAAGCCCCCGAACGTTCCAGCAGATTGTTTTCATTGCGATAGGCGGTGCTGCACAGCAGCCACCGCCTCTGGATCTATGTTGTTTTCATCAATCATCAGGTCTGTCTCATTACTGCCCTCCTCATCTTCGGGGGCTCTGTTGGTCATAATGGGAGGATGGATACTTTGAATTTCATCTTGATCTCCACATCTTCTTCCCCCCCCCCCCCCCCCCCCGTGATTAGACCATGATCAGTGGCAATAATCAGGGCTTTGGAATTTGACTTCCTCTTCCCTTGTTCTATTTCATCCGTCAATTTCTCCTTCTCCTTTTCGGTGGAGATATTGACTTTTCTTTTTCTGGCCCGTGCCTTGAGATTCTCCTTAATCTTTTTAATTGGTAAATTCGCTCCAAATTGATAAGTATCTGGTAATTTGGAATTATCCACAGCATTTTTGGCAAATCCCAATTCCCCAATTGAAGGGATTGACACTATCTCTTCATAGTCAAAAATTTTTGCCTTTCCTTTCGAAGAGGTCTCTTCCGAATTTTTTGCCCGCCATTCTTTCCTGTCGTTGACTCGCCGTTGACCTCCCGGATTGGCCGGCGTCGCCCCTTGTCTCTGTACTGTCTGGTTTGCCGGTTGGGAAAGCACCTTTGCATAATCGATTACACCGGTCTGTTGTGGTTTCTTCCTCTTCTTTCTTTCAGGGCTATGAAACATCCACGTGCCATAATCGGGTCCCATCTCTTGTTCCTCAAAGAGTTGCCTTTGAGAACAGCTGGAGTTGGTATGATTCAAACAACCACACCACTCGCAGACTGTTGGGAGTTTTTCATACACAAACATAACTTCCAACTCTTTCCCGTCATCTAACTCAATAACTCCTTTTCTTTTGAGAGGCTTGTCCGCTGGGATACGAACTCGAACTCTGATGAAACGAGAGTTTTCATTACCTTCCTCCTTTGGTACTGCTTTGTAGACCTCGCCCAAAGTTGATCCAATGAGTTCTCCTACTTCTTCGTTGATCAGGGTTAGAGGCAGACCCCAAATTTGGACCCAAACAACAGCTTCGTTAAAGTTGATCTCGTTTACACGGGCACTGGCTTGCCATTGTTTGAAGAGTAGGAGTTGGTTTTCAAAAACCCACGGTCCACTTTTCTTGATATCCATCATCCTTTCTCTACTTGGGAACTTGAAGAGGTAGATTTCGTCCGTCATCTCAATGATCTTCAAGTCTTCCCCTTCCTTGCACCAGAGTCTCTTGAATAGATCTCTCATCATCCAGTCATCAATCCTCTGGTTACCAATGAACTTTCCGGCCAGGCAGTTTTCAAATATTTGCACTGCCCTCTCGCATACTCCCTTGTCAATCTTCAGCACCTTTCTTTCATCATCCGTTGGACGGATCTTGCTGATCCGATCCTTAAACTTTTCATCCATCAAGCAAGCCTGCGTTCTAGAGAGAGAGAGGAGAGAGAGAGACGCTCTCTAGAAAAAATTTTAAAGTTTGATATAAAGCTCCCAGTTATAATAGGGCACGCACTCGAAACAAATTGTTGCACTTGATCAGATGATATGATGAGTATCCGACCCATAACTTTGAATCATTGACTGCTCCGAGAAACTTTTTTGAACCGAAATACTCTACTTCATTCTCTATGGACATTGACAACCTGGAGGATACTCCAAGGACTCCGACTAAGAAACGGCGAAGTAAAGATTTATGGGACGTTTCTTATGGGTATTGTCGCGCTTCAAAAAAGCTCAGGCTCATCTTTAAATTCCGGTCACCCAGTGGAGCTATGGAACGTTTATGCCCCTAATCTTCAGGAAGCCCAGCCTCGTCTATCGAGTGGTCGGACGCTTGTTCTGATTACTACTGTATTGTTTGTTTGATGGTTCTTTGTTTTCTTTGTTTTGTTTCAGGTTGATGTTTCTCTAAAAGGATCTTTGATAGCAGCCTAAATTGGTTCTTGGAGACGACATGCTAGTTTCTTAGGTTGTTTCATGTTGGAGGTTTTCTTTGTATTTTGAAGTCTATGTTCTTTCTGGAGGTGTGAAGGTGTAGTGTTGGTGTGGGTAGCAGATTGCTGCTTAGTTGTTTAGCTCTTTGTATTGTATTGTCTGTCAACTCTTGTACTACTTCTTTGATATAATCTGATGTTCTCTTCAATTGGATAAAAAAAATCATGTATCATTTATTTCAAAAAAAAATCATGTACCATTTTTAATGACCAATTTCATAACTTCAAAGAAGAAACTACATTACCAAAACGTTACTACCAATAAATGAAATGGAGTGACAAAAGGTAAAAATATTTTCCCAGTTGTATATAAGAGCTGGCTACATTCCCAACCTTACCATCTGTTGGACGAGAACCTGTACAAATGCTTTGTTAATATGGTGTTCTATTGGCTTTTGAGATTGTCATAAATCATCATATCATCTAGGGATGAAAACGGTGCGGTTCGGTCATGTTTCGGCACCCATCCAAACCGAACAGCATGTAACGATTTGGGAAAAATCTAAACCTAATCCGGACCGTTTATGGCTCCAAACCGAACTGGACCGAACCGTAAATGACCGGTTTGGTTGGATTTTAAACCTCGGTTTCTAGAAATATATTATGCGACTTGAAATTTCTTAATAATTCATTTATCAATTAAATATTTTCTAAAATTTTAATGTCAAACAATTTTAAAATAAAGTAGCAAATATTACATCATTTTCAGTACCTACTGTATATGATATATGTGTAAAAGTTATTAAGTGTGGCAGTTGTATTGCCTATTATGCAAAAGTTTCGGTTCAGTTTATATGATTTGAAATTTTTGCAAACCTGGACCGAACCCTATTATACGGTTTGCGGCTTTTCCAATTTGAACTTACGTCCCTAATAACATAGATTTGTCAGGATTCTTTTTTTGTTCGTAAAGAACCTTCGCCATATCAGAAATGTGTGTGTGTGTTTTTTATATGCGAAGGTTCTTTGGCCAAGGTTATATAAAACTATGTAAAGAACGCCGTTTTTTTTCAAGGTACCTCTTTTCCGATAAACATGAAATTTGTAGCAATTTGAGTTAAGAGAAGACAACAATGAGAGAAAACTCCTTGATAAAAAGTTCAATTCTTTAAATTGGTTTATTTCCAGTGCCTTACATTCATTGTGTAACGATCATATCATTGTCATTTCTGATACAAGTTAACACTACAAGCGTGCTCATTAATTTATATTTTGGATTAAAAAGAATTATC
Organism: Linanthus parryae; assembly: GCA_023055425.1. Classification (NCBI taxonomy): domain Eukaryota; kingdom Viridiplantae; phylum Streptophyta; class Magnoliopsida; order Ericales; family Polemoniaceae; genus Linanthus; species Linanthus parryae. Next base: position 120,014,386 of record JALGPY010000001.1, read on the forward strand.
ACGAAACTGAAATTCTATGCACAGGTTCGTAAATTAAAATGCGTTATTTTGGAAAGTATCTATTTTGAATTCTTATTGTCGTCCTGATTTCCGATTTCACACATTTCATTCAGCACTTCACCACATATCTACTTTGTGGTATTCAAATTTATTCTAAGTATATATGTGTGTGTGTATGTATGTATGTATATATATATATATATAATGCAATCATGGGACAAAAGTAAAACTCTATTTTGAAAACGGTGCAGTTGTCTATCAAATTAATTTGATTATGGTTTTCCAAAAAATATCTTTTAAGATTCCTACTCCATTAAAATGCTTCTGATGGAGTGCGTATGGATCCGATTCATGAACGGTATCTTGGTCTGCCGACGGAAATTGGGAAAAAGAGACGATCACTTTCCAGAATATACCAGACAGAATCCAAAGCAAGCTCTCAAACTGGAAAGAGAAGTTTCTATCTCCGGCCGAAAAAGAAGTACTTCTAAAGTCAGTAATTGAACCTATTCCTACTTATTCGATGAGTTGCTTTATGTTACATGCGACAAAATTGAGGCATACATGGCCTGATTCTGGTGGGGTTCTGATGAATCTCATAGAAAGATAAGCTGGATCTCTTGGAAAAATTTGAAGAAAGCAAGAGAGGAGGGTGGATTAGGCTTTCACCATTTAAACTTGTTCAATATAGCAATGTTGGGAAAACAATTTTGGCGTATTCTTATGAACCCATCGAGTTTATTGGCCAGAGTATTACTGTGGCACCCCGCTCCCGCGACCCTGACTAATAACGTAATTAAACGGGAACAAGGCGTCACACGCCATCGAGCCTAACTCGTACCATGAGGATGAGAGTGAAATTATTTAGAAAATTTGAGGATTAACTGATAAATATTGCGGAAGCTTCTGAAAAGGGGCCTTATATCCAAAACCATTTGTTTTTTTTTTTCACAAAAGGAAATAGAACTTTGAGAATTGAATAAAACGTTTCTCTATCCTCCATGGTACTCGTCGATCTCAGAGTCAAGTCCTTCAAGGTTCAGACACGGTTACACATAATCCATTCACGAAAAGTCCATAAATTAAACTCCAATAATCCATTTAACAACCACAGGTATCCCCTCATGGGGTTACACATTCCCACTACCAAAATACGACCATACATGGCCTCTAACGAGTGCATAATAGATCTCCCAAAGTTACACATAGAAAGAAATATGGGATGATCCGTTAACACGTGCGTTGTCATGACTTATCGACTATGTTTTGTCCGAGGTAGCGATTCTACGCGGACTCGCCATATTTATGGCTTAGTGTCACGGATGAGATTTTAATGGCCAAAGTACATGAATGAAATGAGCCAATTGCTCAAAGTGGTGTTGTGGAAGGGGTCGAGGACCCAAGTGTTTTGAAATAAATGCTTTACATGTTTACTTACTTGAATGCTTGCTTAAATTATGTTGTTTATATTATTCTTTATCTATGTATGAATTGTGAAGCAAGCATGTTTGGAACACGTTGGCCATGGCATTTGAAACTTCTATGTATATTGTATACTTCTAAACCTAACAAAGGGTTAACTACGTGCTCACCAGACTTCGCAGTCTGACCGGTTTTTAAATGACCACTCTTTCAGGTTCTAAGGAGAGGACCGAGGCAAGTGACCCAGCCGCATCTATCATGAGAAAGTACTTACGCACTATAAATGCTACATGAGCAAGTACCTTATACCAAATAGACTAACACATAGGGCCGTCCTAATATACTCTAAGGTTTTATACAACCCTAGTCTCTGATACCACCATGTGGCACCCCGCTCCCGCGACCCCGATTAATAACGTAATTAAACGGGAACAAGGCGTCACACGCCATCGAGGCTAACTCGTACCATGAGGATGAGAGTGAAATTAGTTAGAAATTTTGAGGATTAACTGATAAATATTGCGGAAGCTTATGAAAAGGGTCCTTATATCCAAAACCATTTGTTTTTTTTTTCACAAAAGGAAATAGAACTTTGAGAATTGAATAAAACGTTTATCTATCCTCCATGGTACTCGTCGATCTCAGAGTCAATTCCTTCAAGGTTCAGTCACGGTTACACATAATCCATTCACGAAAAGTCCATAAATTAAACTCCAATAATCCATTAAACAACCACAGGATATCCCCTCATGGGGTTACACATTCCCACTACCCAAATACGACCATACATGGCCTCTAACGAGTGCATAATAGATCTCCCAGAGTTACACATAGAAAGGTACTACGTACTACCACATAGACTTAAGAAAAGAGAGACTTGGACAAGTCAAGCACAAAAGCATGAAATATCCTACTACATGATAGATGCGGCTGGGTCACTTGCCTCGGTCCTCTCCTTAGAACCTGAAAGAGTGGTCATTTAAAAACCGGTCAGACTGCGAAGTCTGGTGAGCACGTACTTACCCCTTTGTTAGGTTTGGAAATATACAATTTACATAGAAGTTTCAAATGCCATGGCTAACGTGTTCCAAACATGCTTTCTTCACATTTCATACATAGATAAAGAATAATATAAACAACATAATTTAAGCAAGCATTCAAGTAAGTAAACATGTAAAGCATTTACTTCTAAACACTTGGGTCCTCGACCCCTTCCACAACACCACTTTGAGCAATTGGCTCATTTCATTCAAGTACTTTGGCCATTAAAATCTCATCCGTGACACTAAGCCATAAATATGGCGAGTCCGCGTAGAATCGCTACCTCAGACAAAACATAGTCGACAAGTCATGACAACGCACGTGATAACGGCTCATCCCATATTATATCCCTAGGACAGGGCATCGACCTCTAGTCTATTTTCCCCGCGCCGGGAGGGTACTGTCCGGTGTATATCCCCCAACCGTTAGGGTACTGTACCGGTGTATTGTCCCCCACCGTTAGGGTACTGTCTAACAGTGTCATTAAGGCAACCATCTCGGCCAAACATTTATAAAGCATACCATGGACTTTCCATTTAACAAATATCATTATTAAACATGATTTTAAAAACATGGGCTATATCTCCAATCAAAAGATACAAATCACCAATTAGTTATTATGAAAATATTCCACCATTCTCAAGTTTCACAATATCCACCTCATAGGCCATAAACAGTTAATATATGAAAATAGCACTACCAAAGGGTTTGGTAAGTACTCACCTCGATTCCTAGCTTATAAAATCCTTACTAGCTACAGATACGAGAATCCAAGAGCAAAGCTAAGAAGGAGGCTCTACAAATGGCAATTCGACACGTAAGGACAAGCCAACATCAATTCAAGTGATTCCTAGTGGCTATATGATAATAATAAGTTTCATAATATGCCTCGTGCTATGATTACGAAGACACCCTAAATTGCATGAACGAAGGAATAATATTCTCCAAGTAGCACATGCCACTCGGCAAGAAACGGATTTTTCAGATTTGACACATTTTACGAAAATTGGAATTTCGAATAATATAGAATAGATATTGACATGAATCTAACTGGAAATGAAAGTAGACACACAGAGTTTCGAACCGGTATAAGATAGAGCAAAATACAAGCTGGTATGAGGGAGTAATGACCTCACAAAGTTGGGTGACACAATCTGTCGAACCCACTCTCCAGCCCTGACACAGTTTACGAAAAGTCATATTACGGAAAATTTAAAAGTCTTTTTGGCATGAAACCAATTGGAGATGAAAGTAGACACATAGAGATTTAGAAAGATATAAATTTCAGCAAAATACAAGCTCGTATGTGGGTGAAGTGACCTCTCAAAATCGGGTGACGCAATCTGCCCGAGCCCAATTACCAGCCCAGACACACTTTACGAAAACGGACATTCCAGAATATTTACAATGAATTTTGGAATGAGACCAATTGGAGATGTAGTTAGACACATTGTGATTTGAAACGATATAAGATGAAGCACAAACCGAATCTTTATGAGTGAGATGTGGCCTCTCAAATTCAGGTCACAGATTCTGTCCGAAAAGAGAGAATCAATGCAAGACCAAATTTTCTTTTAAATCAAAAGTTCTTCGAGTAAGTATGTGAAACCACTTCATTTTCGATATAAGAAGAAATGGAAGAGACACATGCAAGTCTATATGCAGCATATAGTCTTCAAGGATGAGCAAGAACACATGATTTGGAAGGATGAAGAGTATGGAATAGGAAAATCAAAGACAACCCTCATATTTTGAGACATGAACTTCTTCTAAACCTTCCTCCATGTGCATGAACCCATGAATCCACAAGAAGATACAAAAATAGACACATGCAAGGACATTCTTAGATGAGTTACCATAGTAATAGACTCTAGAAACAAGAATATGAATCAAAGAATAGATCAACAATTTACCTCAAAGATTAAGAATGGTGAGCAAAAGAGTGATTGCAAGCTTCAATCCTTGGGTAGGATGCAGTAAGAACTCCCCACCAAGGTTGTATCAAGCTTAGACACAAATTTTTCATGCTTTGGAGGCAATAATATGAAGTTTTGATGGTATTTTGTGGAGGTCTTAGCCCAAAAACGGGTTGAGCTTCATTTGAGAGAGAAAATGACTTCTTGTGACTCTTAGAGAGAGATGGGGGTGTGAGAAATGAGGGAGATGGGCTGAACTACTGTGTACGAGAGAATCCTTTAGGGAGGATTCAATATACACCAAGAGCAGGGAATAGAAAGAACACGGAAAGAGTAGAGTGTGTGTAGGGAGAGAGTAAGACAATGGCAACTGTATGAGAGAGAGACAGAATTTTGGCAGAGCTTCCACGTAGTTCAGGTGATTCGTCGTGTGTAAGGAAGGGTTAACGATCCTATATATATTGGAGAATATGACCATTGTAGTGGGTTTATGCGCCCATTAATGGTGGCTTAATTACCTTAACCACAACGGCACGTTCGTCCGCATATATAGGGACCGTTACGCACTTCGTCCGCATATACCGGAACCGTTATGAGGTTGACCTGATTTATGGAGCTTGTGCCATAAATCTCTCAAAGCAGTAACTAAAGGTCGCGCGCGGGCTTGGTTGTCGCTCGCGCGCGACATGACTTACTCTAGCCTCCAAACCACTAAGTCCCTACAAGTCCCGTGTGGTGGTATGCGAGGGCCCTGTCTTGCAGGCCCCACGTGGATCAGCGCGGGTAGTGATCCAGTGTGTGTGGAGCACAGCTAGGTGTGCTGGATGATCGCCACGTGGCTAAGATCTGCCTATCTAGAAAGCACTATCTACATTAGCCCCCTTTTTGCGCGTTAAGACGCCTAGTTGGATAGGCTCTAATGCGAAAAAAACCAGTGCACGCGTCATTGCCACGCACCAATTCAAATTCACGCAAAATCAGCCCCCGTGCGTGCCATCATGACCTAGAATCCCTAGAGTCGTTCCGTCTGTTCTATTAGAATTTTAGGCGTGACGTCAGCATCATCCTGTGATTGCGCGATTCGACGGTGACGGTTGTGATTCGACCACTGAAAGGACGCGACTCTTTAGTATCTTTGAATAAATACTCCATGCCCTCTATTGTTGCAAAGTATCACTTCTCTCTCTAAAGTGAATGCCACCTGAGAGTCTTCAAGAGCAAATTCAAATAATCAACCATCAGTTCTTCCTTGTCAATCGTCTCCTTCAACTTGCTTCATCAAAACAAGGTTGGCTTTGCTCAATTTTTAATAATGTATTCAAATATCCTTTGAACTATCTTGGATCTGTAAACCCAAAACTATTTGGAATACGCCATTTATTGAAAACTATGAAATAGGTTTTTCCTAAACCCTAAAAGATTGAATCACTAGATTGAAGCGACTTTCAAATAGTAAATTTCTTCAATTCTGAGATTCTAAGCCCAGAACTGACCCCGAATTGTTCGTCTTCTTCCGATTTCAAAACAAACCAAAATTGCTTCCTGAATCTGAATCTGAACTGAAATCTAAACTGAAAGTGGGTATATTTCTCCCCCCTTTTTTCTTGCTTTTCTGCAGAAATGACGAAGACAAAAGGATCTAAGCCTGTCAAAGAACCTGAAGAAATACCTGATCTTCCAAAGACCCTGTGGAGAATAGCCCCCTATCTAGGTGGGAAGGACTTTATCATGCTAGGGTTAAAGTAAAGAATCTACCGGCTCCTGCCCCCTCTGGAGAATTGCTAACACTGACCCCGCCTACCAATGCAGCCATGTTAGATTTAATCGATTCCAAGGATGTGGTTAGGCTAGTGAAAACGGGTTCTTCCCTCATACTGCAATTTCTACCCAGGCTTTTGTACAAAATAAGGATTTGATGGTTGAGTGGATTGACCATGTATTGACCCATCATGCCATCGCGTTAGACAATGCAGAGATATATTTCGCAGTTCGTTCTAAGAAGGGTGCTGCCGTGAAGCTGGATCCATCCATGCTTCTAAACCTTCTTTCTCGCTATTCGCCTGCGACCCACACCTTCCATTTTGCTGAATTCAAGGCTTCCCCTACTTTGGAAGATGTACAAATCTTATATGACCTTCCCCCATGGGCAAAGTGGATCCCCTGAGCGCTTTGAGGACTTATTCAGAGCTTGCTCTATATGCGCAGATGGTGGAATGCTTAACCGAGGTGAAGAAAATCTCTACTCGTTGGACATCTGTGAAAGTTCTTCCCGAATGGCAGCTTGTTGAAACCTCTGCGAAGAACACTTGGGGCAAGTGGGTGCAATACTTCTTTCGCGACTATGCGAATGGTAGTATTACCAAGGAAATTCTGGAAAAAGATCCAAATGCGAAAAATTATATAGAGGGGAAAGGGTATCATCTAACCTTGTGCGGATTTCTCTGTGCCTGGTTGTCGAGGAATTTGATCGACGGTCATCCTCATGATGGAGTCTTCTACCATGTTTTCCCCCTAGCTGTTAAGTTGACCCTTTGCCAGAAAGTCGCCCTTGGTCCTCTGGTACTAGGCACCTTATATCATCGCTTGGACTAGCTGGTAGTGGCGATCAAGGACTCTCGTGGGCGTCTTGATGTGTTGACTTTTGTCAACATTGCATTTCTTACCATGTGGGTTTTTGTGCGATGGCCCTCTTATGCTCCTATTCCTTCCAAGCCCAGTAAGTGATGCGTTCCAGGTGCGGAGAATGAATTTTCCAGTGGGAGCGCTGCTCGATGGTTCAGAACCAATCTTCCCAAGTGCACATGGAGTCTGATATGCGATGACCGTAGCAAGCTTACGGCTAGGCCTTATGCCACACGCATTGAAAATGTGCGATGGTTTCCGAAGCTGTACCCCACTAGGTCTGGTGCTTACTCAGAAGAGCTCCTTTTCGAAGGTCATGAGCGCTATCGAATTCTTCTGTTGGTGCTTGAGAGGTTCCCTTCCTGCTCTCGCCGAAAATGTTTCTGAGCTAACTCCCATATATGAAAAGATCACAGTCGACGTTGACCCAACTCGCGTCTCGCCCCAGTTTGGTTTTGATGCAGTGGCGCCTTCCATTTGACCTAGGTCAATTGCAAGGAATTGCTACAAGCGACTGCTGACAGGTAAGTGCCAAACGATCTTTTTGAGCAACTTGCCCTTCATCCAACCTTCAGGTAGTCGTGTAGGTCGCCCTTCCAAGAATTGGATCGCTTACTGGACTGCTCAGCAGGCCAGGTTTGAGACGCACTCGACTCCTACTCCCAGTAAAGCTCCTGTGGTTAAAAGGAATGCCTTTCCATTCGCCCCAATTGCAGCTTGGATGATTCCCAATATGGGTTTTATTCTTTGCTGGATTCTAACAATCACTTCTGCCCAGCCACTATTCTTGGGGAGAAAATGACTGCTGTCAGGGAGGGATTTTCGCATGTAATCAAGTATAGCGAAGATTTTGCCAAGGTAAACAATGTTCCTTTATGCGCGATAACTTCTTTCTTTTGATGCATTGTGACTTACATCCCATTTTCTTTTCTAGTGCTATCTGACGAGATTCACATCTGGAGAACGCTCCAAATCGCTGGTCAACTCTATCGTTGCCGCGAAAAGGCAAGGCGAGAAAATTCCCGTGACAATGGGACTGGCTCCCCAAGTAGAAGCTCGGATACGCGAGGAAATGGATGTGTTTGCCTCCTGCTGCTTGGGTCTTTCATCTTAATATGTGGCCTACCATGAGTCCTTACGACTGTTGGCATCAACGCTTGTTCTTTGTTGATTCATGTCAATTTCAGGCTGTGAAACCTGAGTTTGTGCCCTGTGCCATAGAAATAGCTCCCAAAGTCTTCTTTGTAAAGCTTACCGATCTTCATGATCTTTTTGAAGAAGATTTACATAATACTTCATTCATCTGCAAAGATTCTTCTTTGTCTATTATGTTTGCAGGTCGTATCTCCGGTTGCCTGCCGGCGAGGCGCAGTCCTGTACTGACCTTTTTACCGAATCGTAATGAATGGTGTGTTTCTCCTCTAGCTTTCCTGGAGGAGAACTATTTGCCACCATTGTTTTGAACAAGGTGTGACGAGCCATGGCGCTCGTCTCTCTGCACAATAAGCTTCCTTCCCCAGGAGTTGTTCTCCACTTGTTCTTCACGTCTGCAGCCGTCAGGACATGAGGTTCATCTGGCATATCTCTTGGGCACCAATCAAAAGCTTTGTTCTGATCTAGGACCTTGACGATGGCGTCCCATCACATAGCTCTTGTTAGGACCCGTAGGCTGTTCATTTTAGAGTAGGAATTTTCCTTAGTATAAGCTTGTGCTTATAAGCTGCTATCTAGACAGATAAATTGTAAGTCATTTTAACTATTAATGAAATATTCTTTGTCATTTGTTGTTCTTGTTTGATACAACAAATTGAAATTTCGCATGCCTGTTTGCTTATACGATGAAACAAGTTTTGTTTCCCTCGCGTTTTGCATTCGGATATTGCCTGAATGATTTCTTTTATCTCAAGCAGATAATTTTTGCATTGCACCAGGCGTTGTCGCTATAGCTTGCTATCTAGGCAGATAGACTTGCAGATCAATTAAGATCATGATTCAATATTGTTGCTATCAAGTCAGATAGACTTTGCTTGTTGTTACTATCGCTGCTATCTAGGCAGATAGACTTGTAGATCAATTAAGATCATGTTTGAATATTGCTGCTATCTTGGCAGATAGGCTTTGCTCGCACAAAGGCGTTGTTACTATCGCTGCTATCTAGGCAGATAGGCTTGTAGACCAATTAAGATCATGTTTGAACATTGCTGTTATCTCGGCAGATAGGCTTTGGATCACATGGGATCGTATATTATTGTTGCTATCTAGGCATATAGGATTTTGTTGTAAGTAACTGAAGAAGCAAATAAAATGATAAGAGACATCCAAGATAATAAAATTCTTCTCATATGGGAGAATTCTTTTATTAAAAGCCCCCTCATATGGGAGAGGCATGGCTACAAGTTCCTCATATGGGAGGAAACGACGCATGAATTCATTAGAGGACTAGACATACAATCCAACAGTCATTTGAATCAAATATAAAGAGAGGCTAAGGATAATACTTCTTGATCCATCGCATATTGATCGGGCTTGAGGTTGTTGCAGTCCCATGGAGCCTCTGTATGGTGCATTAACCACTGTCAAAAACTTCTTTAACCTCGAACGGCCCTTCCCAGTTAGCTGCGAACTTTGGATGGGCTGCTTCCCGCATGCAATGATCTGAAGCTCGTAAGACGAAGTCCCCAACCGCAAAATCTCGGTGTTGAACTGTTTTATTGTACGCGCGAGCGATCCTCTCCTTATACCTCTTGTTGGCCCGCTTAGCTTGTTCGCGCTTCTCTTCCAATAAAATCAAGTCATGATCACGCTGATTATCATACAAGGCATGAAAGGCTTACCTCGCAGAGTTGACTTTTACTTCCGCCGGTACGACAGCTTCAGCTCCATAGCATAGAAGGAACGGAGAGGCTCCTGTGGGGGTCCTTGACGAAGTTCGATATGCCCAGAATGCTAAATTAAAAGAATTGGCCCACTTTTTGTGATCATCTGCGACCATCTTACTCAAAATCCTTAGCAGCGTCTTGTTGGTTGCTTCTGCTTGACCATTTCCTTTTGGATAGTAAGCAGTGGAACAGATTTGCCTTATGTTATATTCTGCTAGTTTCGCGGCTAACTGGCGATTTACAAAGGGAGTGCCATTATTTGAAAGAATTGTATTGGGGATTCCAAACCTGTATATGATGTTTTCTTGAACGAAATTGACCACTGCGAGCGCATTTGCTGTCTTGAGTGGTACTGCTTCCACCCACTTGGTAAACAACTCGGTCGCAGTTAAGATAAACTGGTTCCCATGCGAAGCCGGTTGAATGGGGCCAATAAAATCTGGAGCCCAAGTGTGAAATGGCCATGGTGTTCCTAATGCGTGTAAATCTACGGCAGGAGCATGCACGGGGTTGCCCTTAAATTGGCATTCCTGGCATCTTTTTACCTTGGTGCGGCAATTTGCCTCAATTGTGAGCCAAAAATAACCAACTGTGAGGAGTTGTGTGCATAGTGTTGCACCCCCCTGATGCTCCACTTGGTGAGATAAATCCATCACCTCTTGCGCTTCCTGGCTATCTAGGCATCGAAGTTGATTCCCCTCATGGCCCCTCCGCCAGAGTATGTTTTCTTTCACCACATATCGGGCCGCTTTTCTTTTAAGTTTTTCGGCTTCCTTTCTTTGCTCAGACTCGATTCCTTCTGTCAGAAAATCAAAGAGTGGCTTTCTCCAGTCATCATCGACCAGAGCAATTTCCAAAGAGTCCTTGTTTAATGTACAACTTTCACAATTTCACTGAATTATTGCAGCAGCGGTGGACATGTCTGGCCAATGAATCCCGCATCTTTGGGCCTTTCGATAAATCGACACCTCACTTTCCCCGCAGGTGTGCTGGTGAATCTTTTCCAATAACACTTGTCCCTCCTGCTGCGAGACGCACCGCATGAGTATTTCTCCCGGGCCCCTGTAATAAAGGGAATTGTCGTGTATGCAGTACCCTTTGGTGGATGCCAAATTTTCTTTGCTCGTTCCCTCAGCAATTGCACAAAGTATCGACTTTCTCCAATCTTCCTCGTCCATGCACTCCTCCTCGTATCCCCCTTTTGTTAATGCTGGTGTCGTTCGAACCTCAATTGAGATTCTCGCAGGGCATTTGTCTCCACTAACTTTGGAGCCCAAAGTGGCTAAAGCATAAGCATGCCGATTATCAGCGCTAGGCGTGTGCCCGTACTTGACATCGCAGAATTGTTGGACCAGCATTTGCACCAAAGTCCGGTAAGATAACAGGTTTACCTCCTTCAACCCGTACTCGCCTGAAGCTTGTTTGACAATTAACTTGGAATCTCCCATAACTGTCAGATTGCTCACTTCCAGTTCCCTAACTGCACGAACTCCTTCGATGAGAGCCTCATACTCCGCTTCATTGTTGGTTACTGGGAAATCTAATTGGTTAGACATTTGGATGACTTCCCCATCTAGTTTAGTCAAAACAATTCCAATTCCCCCACATTTTCTTGTTGATGATCCAACAAAATGAAGCGTCCAATATGGTGACTCGAATGCGTAGATTTCAGGTCCTTCCAGTTCCTCCTCGATCATGGGTTCATAGCTGCTATCTGGGAACTGTGCCAGAAGATTTGCCACTGCTTGCGATTTGATTGCTCGCGGTCGAACACACGTAATGTCATATTGTGAAATGGTCATGTACCACTTTGCCAATCTTCCACAGGGAGAAGTGTGATTCAAGAGATACCGTATGGGGTCGCTCTTTGTAATCACGATAACTTTATGCGAGGCAAAGTAATGCCTTAACTTTTCAATCACGAAGAACAAATCAGGACAATGGCGTTCGATATCTGTGTGCCTTGACTCAGCCGGTTGTAATAAATTGGCCTTTTCAGCCCTTCATACTCTTGAGCTAAAAGCGCCCCTATAGATTTCTTTGCCGATGTCAGGTACAACAGAAGCGGCGAGCCAAGCTGTGGGGGCAATCATCACCCTTGGCGATGTCAGTAGGTCCTTCAGCTTCCCAAATGCGGCCTCAAGTTCCTCAGTCCAATTATATACGGCATTCTTTTTGAGGAGATCGCCAAAACAATAAGTTATTTCCGCAATTTTCGGAATAAATCTCCGCAGGTAGGACAATTTCCCTAGGAACGTCTTCAGGGTGCTCTGATTATGTGGCGCCGTCATGCTAGTGATAGCCGATACTTTCGCGGGGTTAGGCTCGATTCCTTGGCGATGTATTACGCATCCTAAGAACTTCCCCGAAGTCACTCCAAGTGCACATTTCATAGGGTTCATTTTCAGCTTGAAGCTTCTGCATCTTTCGAATACTTTCCGCAGGTCCTCTAAATGGTCCGCTTCCTCTTTGGACTTGACAACCAGATCATCAACACAGAACTCCACTTCCTGGTGCATCATGTCATGAAATAGAGCCATCATCGCTCGCTGATAAGTCGCACCTGCATTCTTAAGTCCAAAGGGCATAACTGTATAGTTAAAGAGCCCCACCGGCGTAATGAATGCAGTTTTTCGTGCATCTTCTGGAACCATTTGGATCTGGTTATATCCTCTGAAGCCATCCATGAAGCTGAACATCCGGTGCCCTGCAGTAGAGTCGATGAGCATATCGATGTTGGGCAGCGGGAAGTCGTCCTTGGGGCAGAAGCGGTTAAGCTCCCTGAAGTCTACGCAGATACGAAGTTGCCCATTCTTCTTTACCACAGGCACGATGTTGGCCAACCAGGTGGGATGATGATTCGGCTCAATAAACCTGGCAGTCAATAACTTGACAATTTATTTCTTGATTTTCACGTTTATCTCTGGCCTGAAACTTCTCGCACTTTGCTTTACCGGTTTAGATCCCGGGATAACATTCAATCTGTGCATAGTCACGCTCGTGTCCGAACTAGGCATTTCCTCATACTCCCAAGCAAACACGTCCTTATATTCAGTCAGCAGCTGCAGCAACCTTGCTTCCTCATCGCTTGTGAGGTCTGCGCTCAGTAAGACAGGCCTCTTCTTTTCTTCGCTTGGGCTTAGGATTACTTCTTTCAGTTCCTGCTTCTGGGGCCTCGGCTTTTCTTCCATGCACTCGGGTGCTTCTTTCAGTTTATCCTCCAAAACCTCTTTTTTTGGCTTGCCCGCCTCCGGGGCGTGTTGAATTTGACTGATTTGCCCAGGGGTTTCTCCATGCTCGGATGGGGGTACCCCCGCGCACTTTCAGATGCGGTAACACTTCTTTCCGTTGGAATAGAAGCTTTCTATCTTCTTGCCCGCAGGATCATGTTTCACCACTCTTTTCAAAGTGTACACATTCTTCCTTTGGTAGGCGACCTGCGGTGCCTCTTCGCGTGCGGGCACCTTTTCCTTGGCATCCTCCCTTGTTACCATTACTCCTGCTGGTGAATGATCCTTGATGTCCTCCCGTCGAGGCAGAGGAGTCGGATTAAATGGCCCTGGAGTTTGTTCGTCCGCCATTTCAGTAAACCATACCGCTTCAGTGAGATGCGCCTCATTTAAATTGAAAGGATTTACGGAAGCTGGTATCTCCACTATTCTGTCATTCCAGATGGCCTTCATCACCTGGTGAGCTGTTGAGGGAACCGCGTCAAAACGATGAATCCAAGCTCGCCCTATGATCATGTGATACGTAGTATTCACATCAATGACGTAGAATTTAGCTGAACACTTGATTTTTCCTATCTGGATGCCTAGGCGAATCCATCCCATCGTCATCCTGGAATCACTCCCGAATACCATCAGCGGGGATTGGCGCCTGACAATCTTCTTCTCCGGGATTCCTGCCAACTTTAAAGTGTTGAGCGAGACCACGTTGACGGCTGCTCCTCCATCGACAAATGCCCTTTTGAATTCGACGTCATTGATCACCGCTGTTAAATACAAGGGCTTCTGATGACTCGAATCCGTCATCCTGTCACTTGCGGAGAAAGTCATAATCTTTTCCGTAGAGCGAGACGCCCTAACAACTTTTCCATTGGAGACCACGATGTCTTCCTCGAAGTCTTCTGCTACTCTTAGGATCGCTTTTGTCATCTCTTTCCGAAATTTCTCCGAAAAGTTCATTTCATCAAAGAACTTGCTGAACCCGTGCGACCCCTTCATCCTATCAGCCCGCTCATCCTCCGTATCTGTGTTGTAGTCCTCGTCATTGTGAATCTCAGCAATGATGGGCAGACCGTCTTTCGAAATTTCTTCAAGATCCATAATTGCGATCATGGCTACCTCTTTGCCTTTCGGCTCTTGCTCCGCATGGGCTGGCAGCGGATTGTTTCGCACGTCCTGCCTCTGGTCGCTGACAATCAACTCGCCTTCCTTAATTTTTCGACTCACCATGTGCCTAAGTTTCTTGCAGTCAGCTGTGGGGTGCATAATCTTTCCGTGGCATTCGCACCACTTCGGGTCCCTCATCATCTCCTTGGAAGGTATCCTTTCGAGCGGAGGCAGAACCCCGTCTTTACGCCACTGTTTGCATAAGTCAATCACTTCTTCTATCGAGCATGGTAGAGGCGGCGCATCTGAAGTTGCAACCCTGGGCTGCTTGTGTGGCGAAACTGTATTGACCTTAGCTTCGCGCCCTCTCTTATAACTAAACCTTCCAATCTTGAAAGTGGTTCCCCCTGAGGGTCGTTCAGGGGCGTGCTTTTTCCTTTGCCTTTCCATTATAGGCTCTATGTTCTTCGTGCATTCAATCAACTTTGAAAAAGTAGGAGTTTGTAAGTTGATCAGCATACCTTTGTACTCATCTCGCATGCCTTGTAAGCATATCTCCACAAGCCTGCCCTCGAGCACCTCATCTCTATACTCCAATGATTTGGCTCTGAACTTCTTGATGAAGGTGACACCATCCTCTTCGCGCTTCTGATACATACGGGAGAGATGTATCGTGGTAACCTTCTCCTCGGTCTGGAAGGATTTTGTGTAGAACCTCTGAACCATGTCATCCCAAGTTTTGACAGATCCAACCTCCAACGTTCTATACCATTTTTAGGCCACATTTCCCAAAGATTTTGGGAACTCACGCATCAGCAACTTGGGGTCGGCCCCATACAGTCCCATCACATCGATAAAACGCATGACGTGCTCGTGAGCATTCCCGTTGACATCTTCAAACTTTTCCCACTTAGGGGCCTTATACCCTGCGGGATTGAGCATCAGATAGATCTCGCGCGGGATAGGTGGTTCGTTGTCGACCTTCGGAATGATAGTGTCTGCAAAAGGCTGATTGGCCAGGAAGGTCTCTATGCGCCGCTGCAACGACGTCATACATTCTGGTGCACTTCCTCCTGCAACAGGGGGAACAGTTGCAACTGGCGGAGACACATATACCGCGGTTGGGCTGGGGGTGTAAGCCACGTTGTTTAGCGGTGCCGGCGGAGGAGGCAAGGGGTACTGTGTAGAGATATTGGATGCCACGTTTGTGTAGGGTTTTGATTCATGGATGCGCAAGGGAAACACAAACAATCATAAAACCATGCAAAACCCTCCAAGGATCACAAGTCAAGAAACATAACGATGGTAAGGTTAAGAAATCAATAACACACCTTAGGGTTCTCCTTTGATGACTTCAAACGCGAATTGTGTCACGTTCTCTATGGTTGATCCACTCCTAGAGTTGATCCTAGAATCTCCCAAGTCCTTGGTGCTAGCCCGGAAGAGGAAGAGGAAGAAGAATCACGCAAAACGAGACCCAAAAGGAGGGTCTCGGCCTCCTTGTGGCCGACGGGGACGGGCGGCGGCAAAGGGGCGGTCGGGTCCCTTTGTTGCTTGCTCTCTCTCCTTTTGTTCTCTCCCACTCTTTGTTATGTTCAATAATGAGCATAATTTATGTGGGAAGGAAGGAAGGAAGGTCCTTTATATAGTCCAACAACTCCTTGCCAACTACCTAAAGGGCTTATTCTAGTCCTACTAGAATTCAATTTAGTCCCTTCCTTGCAAATTAGTCCCTACTAAGTTTGCAAGGTTTTGCAAAGTGATCCTTCTAATTAATGAATCCAATTAATTAATTCCCAAATCTAGTTCAATTCTATATAGCGTGTGACCCCATAGGTTCTATCTAGTTGGTAGCAACTATTTGCTAATATGGAGCGGTCTCTAGCAAAACATCCATTCTAGCCAACTAATAGAATAGTCATCTTGACAACCTTTGTACAAGTAATTGTCTCATCCCTTTGTCTCTATATCCGGATTGGACACGAGACATACAAGTCACACTCGTATATCCAATCCATAGTTTCTCGATCCATGGGAATAGCCTTATTCGTGCAAATAACATCAATATCCCATATTGATTTATTTGAGTCTGGCCAGACATTCTATAAGCACTATCCCTCGAGTGGCCGAGGATATTTGCTCCCGTTATGAGGGAGGGACAAATTCTATCTACGTCCACTACGATCTCTAAGCTTGCTTCTTATTGTATCCAGTACACGCCTTTATAACTACCCGGTTACGGTGTAGCGTTTAACGCTACCAAGATCACAACAATCCACAACTAGAGTATCTAGTGACTTCAAGTCTAAGGATGACAATACCATTTCACCGCGAGAAGCGCTTGTGACTCAACATAACGTGTATGTAGCCTTCTCGGAGATGGGTCAATCCAGTGCAACATTCCATAATGCACACCTATGTGTTGGATCGTGATATCTCCATATCAATCCAACCCCATAGTAGTCTATAGATGATTGTCCCATTAATCATTATACTTGACTAGGGATATTTAAGATAAACAACACAATTGTAAATCTAAGGACTTCATTATATTAAATATCCAATAAATAATAAATGAATTTCTAGACACAAATAATTCATACTAAACTAGATTGCCTCTAGGGCATCTATTCCAACAGTTTGGTGGTTAGGGAATGTGTGAAGTAAGGGGCGGTATTTGGACCGTTTTCCCCTGGACAGGGGGTATTTTCACCATTGTTGGTGGGGTTTGCGGATTAGGATTGGGTAGCGTTGGTATCAACTCTGTCCCCTGGGTGGTAGAGGTTCCTCCTCCATGAGAGACAGCAGCACCTGATGCCGGATTCGGGGCAAGATTTCCCAAAATGGCCATTATTCGATCCATCTGTGCAAACTGGGCCTGGAGAGCCTTCGCCTCATTCTGGATAGTGGCGTTCAAAGTCTCCAAAGTCGGAGTTCCACCGGCGGCTGCGGAATTGTGACGGGTCTCCTCTCCCGAAGTCGTCTCAGTGGAAGGAGATCTATTGCTAACGTCATCCTCGTGAGACATGGTTGCTTGCAGTGGTAAGTTTCACGTCAGGTTCACCAAATGTGTACGAGAGAATCCTTTAGGGAGGATTCAATATACACCAAGAGCAGCGAATAAAAAGAAAACGGAAAGAGTAGAGTGTATGTAGGGAGAGAGTAAGACAATGGCAACTGTATGAGAGAGAGACAGAATTTTGGCAGAGCTTCCGCGTAGCTCAGGTGATTCGTCGTGTGTAAGGAAGGGTTAACGATCCTATATATAGTGGAGAATATGACCGTTGTAGTGGTTTAATGCGCCCATTAATGGCGGCTTAATTACCTTAACCACAACGGCACGTTCGTCCGCATATATAGGGACCGTTACGCACTTCGTCCGCATATGCCGGAACCGTTATGAGGTTGACCGGGTTTATGGAGCTCGTGCCATAAATCTCTCAAAGCAGTTACTAAAGGTCGTGCGCGGGCTTGGTTGTCGCTCGCGCGCGGCAGGACTTACTCTAGCCTCCAAAACACTAAGTCCCTACAAGTCCCGTGTGGTGGTATGCGAGGGCCCTGTCTCGCAGCCCCCACGTGGATCAGCGCGGGTAGTGATCCAGTGTGTGTGGAGCACTGCTAGGTGTGCTGGATGATCACCACGTGGCTAAGATCTGCCTATCTAGAAAGCACTATCTACAACTACAATGCTTTAAAGATTCTCAAGGGACATGGTGCATTGTTATGTCACACTTGCTTGCAAGAAATGTCCTTGTATGGTCATAGCTAGGCACTTTGGACAACAAAAAGATGACACACTTGCTACCATCTTTTGAGTTTAATATGTGGAGTAACATTTAAAAATGACTCTAGGGTTGATAGGTATCCAACTCCCACAAGTTTTACACTTATAGTATGGCAAAATACCAAGTTTTGGCCATGTTTTTGTGGCTTCTTTGCTCAAATCCGGGATTGCACTTAAAAGATGTGATTCATTGAGCAAGATAGCTAGGGAAGAGTGTAAATGAGACAAGCCTATTGTGTGAAACACAAGTAGACATGATGTGACTATACATAGATAGCTAGCTTGCCTAGTGCTAGGTAACTATGTGTCTAACCCCTACACTAGATGTACATGCAAAGTATACATACTATAGCAATACTTTACAAATACTAGAAATACATACATACATTACTACTTTTCTAGATTTTATATTTCATAACAATTAAGTAATTGTCAAAACTAAAATTATTGAGAAGCAATATGTAAGTTCTACCATCCAACTTAATTAGCTCAAATCATCATAAACTAAATCAAATAAATTCCTAATTAAACTTAATTATGCGGGATGTCACAATTACGACACAAGTATTATCAAAAAACACAGGTCTGTTAAAAGCCTCTGTAAAGAAATATGGATCATACCTGTGGAAAAGCATTATGGCAAGCAGAGACTTGGTGATGAGCGGATGTCGTTGGAGATTGGGAAATGGTGAAAATCTAAATTCTTTTACCGATCCTTGGCTCTACAGAGAAGAATCTTTCAAGCCTTATACTCCAAACCGTCTCCCAAGTGGTATTTCGATCTCAGTAGCTGATCTGATTACAGAAACAAGAGAATGGGATGAGGAGAAAATAAAAAAACCTTTTCTGGACAGAGGAAATTCAAGAAATAAAGTGAGTTTTCATTCCAACTACTGCTGTTCCAAATAGGCTCATTTGGCATTATTCAGACTCTGGACACTACACTGTCAGATCTGGATATCAACTTCTTAAAATGCAAGAGGAGAGAAGTCAGAGTGTTCAAGTTGGTAGTTGTTCGAACCCAAACCCAAGTGTGTGGAAGCTATTTTGGAAAATCAACCTCCCAAAAAGTGTTCTTTTCACTACTTGGAGAGCCTTCTTACGAAGTCTACCGGTTCGGAATAACCTCATTCGAAGGGGTATTCAAGTTGACAATTGCTGCCCAGTATGCAACAAAGAGATAGAGGATGAAACACATATGTTCCTTTTTTTCCAATAGGAAGGAAATATTGGGCCTCCCTTCTGGGACATGAATTTGTGCCAAAATCCAACATGCCTTTCCACACCTGGTGGACTACCATTTTTCTTGCATCAAAAAATGAAGAAAGAAGACTGATGAGTGTTATGATATGGAAGTTGCGGAAGAACAGAAATTCAATCGTCTTTAGAAACAAGTTTCAGAAGCCGGAGGAGATTTCCTCTAAAGTAACGGACTTTATTCAAAGCTTGAATTCCCTGATGCATGGGGGATCAAAGTGATTTCAATCTCTCCCCCGCCTTCACCCCCAGATCCATGGGTCATCATCAAATGTGATGCAGCTTGGAATCAACGGTTGAAGACGGCGGCATCAGGTGTAGTAGTCAGATCTAATTGTGGCGTCTTCATCGCCGGAAAAGCAAGACAGATCCCCTTTCCAACCTCAGCAAATGTTGCCGAAGCTGAAGACCTGAAAGATGGAATCAAGCTTGCAACTCGGATGGGTTTTCAGAAGCTATGGATAGAAACCGATTCCTTCTCTCTAGTGAGAGAAACACATCGATTACTTCAGAAGAGAGAAGCAATAGACATTACAGAAGTGGAGCGTCTTCTCGAAGAGTGCATCCATCTTCTCGAGACTTCAACGGGTAAAGCGGTCCACCACGTGTGGAATGAATGTGCCCACCTGTTCGCCCGTAGAGCTATTAAATTCTCTTGTAATTCCGTTTGGACCTCTGTAGCGCCAGATTGGGCTTTCTCTTGTAATAAATGGGTTCTCTGAAAAAAATGCTTCTGATGGTTGTAGCAATTTCTTTTCAGTAAAAAAATAGCCGAGTACTCCATTTGATGTCTGCCAGTAAAATACGACATTTTGACGCCTACAACATATTAACTATGCGAGTTCTAACCCTTTTAATCTCCAATACAGACTTGAACCTCTGTGGTTGAAGTAAATGACGCAACTTATGTTTCAAATACATAGAAGTTAGTTTTAGAGTTAACTTAGGAGAAAAATTTACATTGGTTTCCTCTTTTTTACCTATTAACTATATGAATGTACATACGCAAGTTACCTTCGGACATAAATCACTTGATAAAAATTTACTCAATTATAATTATTAAATTAGAGAATAATGTGGATTTTAATTGTGAATACATATATTATTACAGAAATTTCCAAATGAAATAGAACTCGCATGATCGAAATTATACGCTCACCGCTGCTCTGTACTTAATTTTGTTAATTAATACAAAAAAACCTTCTGTAACCAAGGAGTATTTATTGTTTATGTAGGAGTATGTAAGTTATTTGTTTACGCGCCAATATAACCTAATGCCCATAAACGTTTATAAAATTATATGGTTCTTCTTGATTATAAAGTACATATTGTGTGTGTACCATTTTAAAAGTATAGTAACATTCAACAGTAAGAACAAGGAAATAAAAATTTAGATAGCCTATATAAAATAATTTTGTACGTGATTTTTTTTTTTTTTTTTTAAATGCAATCAACCAATCACTCCAGGATAGATGGGAGTTGGCTACACAATAAGGTCATATGTAGGAGAGTGAGATAAGATTGGAAAGAATCCACCTATATGTTATTAGATAGATAAAAATGGAATCTCTCTCTAGCGAGAGAAATGAGAGAGGAGAAGAATGGAAAGCTAGAAGACGTTACAGAAGTTATGAGAAGCATCGAAGAATGTAGAGTCTATCTCGAGAACATGGAAGAATACGTGCTTCACCACATTCCACGCAAGTGGAATAAATCAGCCCACCTCTTCGCAAAAACCGGAAGCAGTTTAAATTATTGTAACTCTTGGTTTTATTCTCCGCCCGAGTGGGCTGTTCAAACTCTTCATGTAGACTTATTGGGCCTTCAGCAAGCCCAGCCCGTTTTTTAATCCAAGTGATTCTTTCAAAAAAAAAAAAAAAGATAGATGGATAAAATGGAGATTATGTATAACCTTATCACAAACTTATATATTTTAAGCACCTAAGCTAAAAAATCTCGATGGCTAGATGTTGTTTTACTGACTATCACATTTTTCTCCAAAATACAAATAACTAAATTCCCATTTAAGTTAAATAACTAGAACAGTCTCTTCTTATTTCTAATGAATGCATTGTATATGCAACATTTTATAGTATACGAACCTTCCAAAGTACATAACAACTTATAAGCTTACTATTGTTTATTTTTCCTTTGATTTGCCGTTTAAATATTGAAACAAAAATGTAAATAGCCTCTATCAAAATACTTTTTATACAAACATGTGAATACTTCGACAGTGATGGCCGCATCACATCGTCAGAAGGTCGAATATAGTAGAGAGATATTGATATATTATCAAATTTTGTTTCTATCACGAGTGTGAATGAGAAGGGGTTGGAGATAGTACATGTATATATATATTAGATACATATATAGACTATAGCTAATTTTATCACAATGAAAATATTACTAATGTGTAACCTAAAGAACTTATTGTGTTAACGCCATACATACCTATGCACAATTGATATGTGAGCTAGACACAGTAAGTTTTTTGCCGCGGAAGGAATCATATATAGGATGAAGAGTTTCAGCTATGTCTTTCCACAATGATAAGTCCAATACATTGCACCTACGTTTCTTATTACCCCTCCGTCCCATTTTAATTGTCCTATTTGACTTTTCAAGTCACTTTGATTAGCTATATAGAGCAGAAAAATGATACAATAACTTATTAGCTTTTTTACAATATTGTATAGCTTTCTTCAGTCTACAACAATATATATGAGGAGTTTTACAAATTTTTACATCGTTTTGCTACTCGATTTTATTAGTCAAAGTAGTCTTAAATGTCAAGTAGGACAATTAAAACGGGACGGAGGGAGTAACTATTTTTAGATTTACAAAAGTATGTATCGAATGAAAATTTGATAAAGAAGAATACAATTTGCCCCGCGCTAAAGCGTGGGGTTACGGCTAGTATGTCATAACAGGACAAATGTACAATTACTGGTGATAGCTTGGTCCCTCCTGCAGAACAAGTGGAAACATCGATTTTTGAGATCTTGAGCAATTGTAGAAGTGGAACATGACTTTACATTGAACACACTGTAGGACGTATTGGGGATAGCGGAAAACCCATCGACATTCTGCACATATAGAACTCTTGTTTGTTCCATCAACTTGAACCAATGAGAGTGGATGATCATGAATGTCGGAGGAGTAGGTAAGATGAAGGTTGAATTGACTTTTCCCACCATATTGTGGGAAAATGCATTCGGCACAAGCAGACAAGTCGCAGTGCAAACAGTGATGAAACCACCACTTTGCATTTATGTGCTTCTCACAGAACTCGCAAACATACTCATCGACTAGATTTTCTATGGGGGCAACACTTGTTGCAATGAAGGGATGATGTTTGTCATACCTGTGCACAATCACAAGGGGTTTCAGAGCGCAAGTATAATGAAGATAAAAGCAACAGCTGACACACCCGTAAGCCAATGAAGGATTTTGATGCTGACATGCAACACAACCTTCCTTTATGCAGTTCTGTACGAGTTTCAGAGGGTGTTTGTGAGCTTTGTGCGAGATGGCAGGAGGTAAGAGGCACTTTATATCCATAGCAAACTTTGAACATGTAGTCGCAGCATAACGACGGCATCTGTAGGAAAACCCGTTGCTAAAGGATGCACATGCCGGGCACCGAGTTAATCCAAAGTCTTTGCGGCCTGGCCCTGCGAGGATGAGTGGGTGCTTATGACCCGGGTAGTGTTTCAACTCATCGGGTAGCTTGGCACACCACTCATGGAGAACATAATTGTTGCATGTAGTACAACTATAATAATACACTGAAGTTGTCGAACTTGATACAGGCAGCACGCACGCATTACATAATGCAGTCTCCTTCTTCCTCCTGTCACCACCACCTTCATTGTTGTTGCTTGGCATATCATCATTATTATGAATAAGAAGAGTAAGTGGATGTGTGTGACTAAAATGAGAAAAGGACCCAACTTTGCTGCTCAATGTTGTATTTTCTCCGTAATGGATGGTCATGTGCTTGATCATCTGGGCAACAAGGTCATCATACTGAAAAGATTCCGGCAATTGGAACAGTTTTGTCATATCAATGTCAGGATCAACTTCATATGTTTTACTTCTCCTGGGTACATGGTGATGCACTGATAACGCCCAAATAGGGGTTATCTTATAACCCGGTTTTTGTGCATTTGTGCCGGAAAACTCACATTTTAGCCCATTTTCACCCTCGGAACGCCTCGGTTTTAGGAACGAGACAGTTACTTGCTCTTTATAAATTTCTGCATTTTCCGTACTTTATTTGGATATGATCGCGGGTGTGTTCATGTTGTCTATGCAGGAACAGGGCCCGGGAATGCAGCAGGAATGGATCGGGAATGCAGCAGGAGGCAAACAGAGGCAGAAAAGAGCACCCTGCCTTGCTGTCTGCGTATAATACGCAGACCCTGCGTAAAATACGCAGGCAGCAAGGAAGGGGAGGGGTTTTGGACATATTTTCTCCCCTGTCTGCGTATTATACGCAGAAAATACGCAGAAAATACGCAGCCAGGGGGAAAATACGCAGAAAATACGCAGGAAAGAAGAAGCTGAAGGCAAGATGGGTCCCTGTCTGCGTATTATACGCAGGAAATACGCAGAAAATACGCAGACAGCACAAAAACTGGGGCAGTTTCGGGCAGTGGCAGTTTCGTAAATATTGACAAGTTCCAGAAATTCGCCAGCACTATAAAAAGACTCGTCCAGACTCGTTTTGAAGACACAACAACACACAAGACAATTCATCCAAGGACAAGTCTGAGCATCCCGGGAGAGCACGGAAGCACTCATCCAGATCCGAAGACTTAGTTTGATCTTATTCTCTCTCTTAATTCAGAAACTTTGTTATTTAGTTATGTCGTTCAGTAGCTAAACCTTTTACCTAGGTTCTCGGTGAACCTAGGGTTTCGTTTTCAGACATTATTTCTGCAGTTTGAGTATGAATGCATGATCTCGTTATCTTAATTCAGTAGTATTATCAGTTATTCTGTCTTTGATTATATCTGTTTATGCATGATCGGAGTCGCGAACCAGAATTGCTATAGACCCGAGCCTGTAGGTGAAAACGTCAGGTTAGGGTTAGGAAGAAAAGACAGGATTTAGTACCTTACCCTGATAGACCGACCAGAGAAAGGGAGATAGGGCTAGCCAAAACGTATAGACCAACTGTTAGAGAATTTGACCCGGGCCATCAGGACAGGTTAGAAACCCTAGCAGACTTAGAACGAGACTGCAGACTTAGGCAGCTTAACAGGAACCCGAAAGTCTGCAGGATCGTGACAGCGTGTGGAATCTGAAAGGTTACTGCACAATCGGTACGTGGCACGGGTAATTAAAACTGCTGAGTGTTTTCATATCAAACCAAAGAACATAATTCTGAAGAAACCCTAGGGGATCCTGGACCTAGTATTCCAAACCCTAGATTTACAACCTTCAAGATTTTCAGAAAAACGTCACAAAAAATATTTGCGTTTTATTTTGTTTATTCTTAGTTTATAGTTAATCACAATCCTAAACTACTCCTCCTTTTATACTCTGGAAGTTAAAACTGATTTCTCGAAAAACCCGAAATAGTCCTCGTGGGAACGATCACCCGAGCTTAATTACGCCCGGTATTACAAGATTCGTATACTTGCGAACAGCACGTTAGTTTGCGCATCAAGTTTTTGGCGCCGTTGCCGGGGACTTTTTAGGGTTAATTTAGTTATCAGAATTAGTTTTCGGAGTTTTTATTTTTCAGTTTCGTTATTTTTCTTTTATCTCACTGCTTTTTGAATCTGCGTTTTTCAGGACTGTTCAGTTGATGCCCAGATTGCCTCGCAGTTTGGTAACACCACTCGACAATCCGGAGAAACTGTATACCGAACAGAACCGCAGAAACCGAGAAAGCAGGATGGCAACCAACCAGAGAGATCCACCCGAGAACACCGAAGCCGGTGGACAGGAACGAGAGACACGTACCCCAGCCCAGATGGCTCGGTACATTGAGGAACTTGTCACAGCAGGACTTGCTGCCCGAAGCAACCAGAGAACATATAACCGGTCTGGGAAGGCATTGGTGGAGAATTTCGAAATCCCCACCGGGGGACATGAGCGAGCTATTGTGGTGCCCGAGATCACCGCAGAACACTTCGACATCAAACCCTCCACCATCCAGACGGTACAAACTCTCTGCCCGTTTCATGGCAGGGCCGACGAAGACCCGAACGACTTTATCGGGAAATTCGAAGATTACTGCAACAAGGTCAGATACAAGGGGGTAGAAGCAGAGGCACTCATGCTGATCTTATTTCCATACTGTCTTTACGGAGTAGCCAAAGACTGGCTCGAATCCCGACCACCCCGATCCATCACCACATGGGAGGAGTGTGTCGCAGATTTTCTGGCAAAGTTCTATCCCGCCTCCCGAGTCATACAGTTACAGAGCGAGATCCTGTCATTCAGGCAGAAGATGGGGGAGACGGTGGTAGACGCATGGGACAGGCTTATGAGATTGGTCAAACGGTGCCCGAACCACGGTTTTGGAGACGCGAAAATCCTGCAGGTTTTCTACCATGCCCTAGACAGGGAGAACGCCGACAGGATTGACAGAGAGGCCGGGGGAAACTTCTTGTATCACGTGGACAAAGAAGGTGCGTATGACCTGATGAAGCAGTTGGCCAAGCAGGATACCCGACTGTTTGACGATCGCAGGATGGCGGCTAGAGCCGAACCCGCAGAGGATGACCGGATAGACAATCTGGCTAGGATCGTTCATGACCTGGTCACGAAAGTCTACTCGGATAAGAAGACTGTCGCAGCAGTCGAAGAACCTGATCTGGACACAGCCATTGAGGAGCTAAGGACCGAAGACACCAACTACGTACAGCAGCAGTGGGACCCGAGCCGGTACCGACCGGGTACGAGAGACCATCCCGGGTTTCGGTACGGAAACCCAAACGCAGCAGTTTATGCACCGGGATTCCAGCACAGGCCACCAGCCCAGCAGGCTGGACCGGCCCAGCAGGCTCAGTCAGTCCCATCCGCGCAGCAGTACGACGCCCAGATGAAAGAGATCAAGTCCATGTTCCAGACCATGGAGTCCCGGTTCAAGCACATGGACGCCCTGACAGCCGACATGCAGACGACCAAAACGTCGCTACGTGCTTTGGAGGTACAAGTGGGGCAGTTAGCACAGCAGCTAACGGAGAGACAGCCAGGAAACTTGCCCTCGAATACAGTGAACAATCCACGTGCTCAGATCAATGCTGTCACCACTCGGAGTGGAGTAGCACTGCAGGATCCACCGTACCCTAGCCACGCACGCGCAGAAAAGTCGAAAGAAGTAGAACGCAAACTGTCTGGCCGGGATAACAGCACAGTCGACCGCCCCCAGCCGAAGGGCTCGGTTGAGCAGGATGCAGTGCAGAATGAGACAGATGCAGAAACGGTACCTGTCTCCAAGGAGGTACCATACCCCTTGAAGACACGAAAGAGGGACGATAGCAAGGACTACGCCAGGTTTCTTGAGATGTTCAAGCAGCTGCAGATTAACATACCTTTTGCCGAGGCTTTGGCTAAGATGCCCACTTACGCCAAATTCCTCAAGGACATCTTGTATGGGAGGAGGCGAATGAGCGATTTCGAGACTATAAACCTGACGGCAGAAGTGAGCAATTGTGTGAAGAATGGGCTACCGAGGAAGAGAAAGGATCCTGGCAGTTTTGTTATACCGGTCACCCTAGGTAACGCTTACACAGGAAAGGCTTTGTGTGACCTAGGGGCCAGCATTAACCTGATGCCATTGACGATTTTCAAGAGTTTGAAAGTCGGGGAGCCCCGGCCCACCAGAATCATGCTGCAGATGGCAGACAGGTCCGTAAAACAGGCTTATGGAGTTATCGAGGATATTTTGGTGAAGGTCGGTGAGCTCATTTTTCCAGCAGATTTCGTGATCCTGGACATGGAGGCAGGGGAGGTACCGCTCATACTGGGCAGGCCGTTTTTGGCCACTGGAGAAGCTATGATAAATTGCAAGAGCGGGGAACTGACCATGCAGATTAACGAGGACAAGGTTAAATTTAATGTTTTCAAAAATCTGCAACTGCCAAATTATTATGATCACGAAGATATCTTCGCCATAGACGTAGTGGATGATGGCTGGGAAAACGAGGAGATGGACCAGTTATGGGAAGAAATTGACAGCATGTACGGAAAAGAGAAAGAGATGACTCGGTGCGAGCAGGCCATGAGAGCCGAGGACTGGACCACTTTGCACCGGGACGAAGATGGCGGGCAGAAGATGATCCTGGTTCCGTCACTCAAGGAGCCACCTGCACTCGAGCTTAAACCGCTCCCGAACCATCTCAGGTATGCGTACATTGGTAATAATAATACTCTGCCCGTAATTGTTTCTTCTCTTCTATCTCAGGAACAGGAAGAGAAACTGCTGGAAGTATTGCGAGAGCACAAAGAGGCAATCGCTTGGACGATTGCAGATATTAAGGGGATCAGCCCCTCCTACTGCATGCACAAGATCAGGATCGAAGAAGGCAAGAAACCGGTGATTCAGCCCCAGCGGAGACTGAACCCGAACATGAAGGATGTTGTGCGCAAGGAGGTCATGAAGTGGCTGGAAGCAGGAATCATATACCCCATATCAGACAGCACTTGGATCAGCCCGGTCCAGTGTGTGCCCAAAAAGGGGGGTATTACGGTGGTGCAGAATGAGGACCAGGAACAGATTGCGCAGCGTACGGTTACAGGCTGGCGAATCTGTATGGACTATCGGAGGCTAAACGATGCAACATTGAAAGACCACTTCCCGCTACCATTCATGGACCAGATGTTGGACAGGCTAGCTCATCACGCCTATTATTGTTTTCTGGACGGGTACTCCGGGTACAACCAGATTTGCATAGCCCCGGAAGATCAGGAGAAGACAACGTTTACCTGCCCGTATGGTACGTTTGCGTTCCGGCGCATGCCATTCGGGTTGTGTAACGCTCCAGCCACGTTCCAGAGATGCATGATGGCGATATTCTCCGACATGATCGAGAAAAATCTGGAGGTCTTTATGGACGATTTTTCACTGTTCGGGGACAGTTTTGACGACTGCCTGCACCACCTGGGACAGGTCCTGATCCGATGCAAGAAGGCGAATTTGGTGCTGAACTGGGAGAAGTGTCATTTTATGGTCACCGAGGGGATCGTGCTGGGTCACAAAATTTCCAGCAAGGGACTCGAGGTGGACAGGGCCAAGATCGAGGTGATAAAACAGCTCCCATATCCGACAACCGTAAAGGCGATCAAAAGTTTTCTGGGGCATGCAGGATTTTACCGGAGGTTCATCAAAGACTTTTCCAAGATCACGAAGCCACTCTGCGCTTTACTTGGGAAAGACGTGCCCTTTGACTTTGATGCAGCTTGTCAGCAGGCCTTTGACCATCTGAAGGAGAAGCTGACCACAGCCCCGGTTATCACGACACCGGACTGGTCACTTCCGTTTGAGCTGATGTGTGACGCAAGCGACTATGCAGTCGGTGCAGTTTTGGGGCAGCGGAAGGACAAGGTGTGCCATGTGATATATTATGCAAGTCGGGTACTTAACGATGCCCAGATCAACTATGGCACTACTGAGAAGGAGCTGCTTGCTGTGGTATATGCCCTGGATAAATTCAGGCCGTACTTGGTCGGGTCAAAAGTCATCGTTTTTACCGACCATAGTGCCCTGAAATATCTGCTGGACAAGAAGGACGCAAAGCCGAGACTGCTGAGGTGGGTATTACTGATGCAGGAATTTGATGTGGAAATCCGGGATAAGAAGGGAGTCGAGAACGTAGTAGCGGACCACCTGTCCAGGCTTGAGAATGCTGAGGTGAACCCGGTACCAATCCAAGAAAACTTTCCGGACGAGCACATCATGGCGGTCAAACTGGGGAGACCGTGGTATTATGCTATAGCCAACTATCTGGTGAGTGGCACGCTTCCCGAGGACCTAACCCCGTCACAGCGGAAACGGTTTATTTCTGAAAGCCGGCAGTATTTCTGGGACGACCCGTATCTGTTCAAGCAGGGAGCCGACAACATTCTGAGGAGATGTGTTCCGACCCACGAGGCCTGGAACGTGATCAGGCACTGCCACTCGGCTCAGTGTGGGGGTCACTTTGGAGGGACCCGCACGGCACACAAGGTACTGCAGTCAGGTTTCTTTTGGCCAACACTTTTCAAGGACTGTCATGATTATGTACAGGGATGCGATAGATGCCAGAGGACAGGGAGTACGTCACATAGGGACGAGATGCCTTTGACTATTTGGCAGGAAGTTGAACCTTTTGATGTATGGGGGATTGACTTCATGGGGCCGTCCCCGTCTTCAATGGGAAATCTGTACATACTGCTGGCAGTGGACTATGTTACGAAGTGGATCGAGGCGATAGCGTGTCAGAAAAACGATGCAGCGACAGTTGAGCGTTTTCTGAAACGCAACATATTCACACGATTCGGGACCCCCAGAGCAATGATCAGCGATGAAGGGTCACACTTTATTAACAAAGTGTTTGCCAGGGTACTTAAGCAGTACGGGGTATCGATCCATAAGGTATCACTGCCTTATCACCCCCAGACTAACGGGCAGGCAGAGGTGTCAAACCGAGAGATCAAGGGCATTCTCGAGAAAACCGTAAATCTGGGCCGGAAGGATTGGTCGATGAGACTGGATGATGCGTTATGGGCATACAGGACAGCTTTCAAAACACCGCTGGGAATGTCACCATACCAACTCGTGTTTGGGAAAGCGTGTCACCTCCCGGTTGAGCTGGAACATAAGGCCTATTGGGCTATCAAACTGCTCAACATGGATGAGAGTCTGGCCGGAGATAAGAGAAAAATGGCGCTGCTGGAATTAGAGGAGTTCCGCAGGACGGCATTTGAGAGCGCCAAAATTTATAAAGAGAAGACGAAGAAGTGGCATGATCAGCGTATCACGCCAAAGCAGTTCAACGAAGGAGACAAGGTACTTCTCTACAACACAAGAATGAGGTTCTTTCCGGGAAAGTTGAGATCTCGTTGGTCGGGTCCATTCATCATCAGGAAGATATTCGCATGGGGCGCATTTGAGCTAGAGAATCCAAAAGACAACTCAAGCTTCAGGGTGAACGGAAACCGAATCAAGCCGTATCTCGAGAACGCCGAGGTCGCCAAGGTAGATCCAATCTACTTCGATGACCCGTGATCGAACCTGAGGTAACTGGGTCGGGCCGTCGACCGTAAATTACAAAGCGCTGGTTGGGAGGCAACCCAACGTAGTAAGTTTAAATTATATTATTTTTATTTTAAGTTTTGAATTTTTCAGAGAGGTGAGATGAGTGGGTATTTAATGAAAATTGAGCATGTGCAGATACAGAAGAAGCAGACGAAAAGAAACAGAAAGGAGAGAGAGAGAACAGTGACCCCCATTCAACCCACAGTGTCCAAATAACCGAGGTGAAAAAAAAAAAAAAAAAAAAAAAAAAAAAAAAATTGAAAATAATTTTTCTCTGCTGTCTGCGTATTTTACGCAGCTTTCTGCGTATTATACGCAGCCAGCAAAGAAAAAACTGACTTTTGAAAATTTTTGAAAAATTATTTTAACTGCTGTCTGCGTATTTTACGCAGGTTTCTGCGTATTATACGCAGCCAGCAGTATAAACTGTATTTTTCTAAAAAAAAAAAAAAAAAAAAAAAAAAAAAAAAATTTGAAAAATTTATTTTGGCCCTGTCTGCGTAAAATACGCAGCTTTCTGCGTATAATACGCAGACAGCACCAAAAATGGATTTTTCTGAAAAACTTGAAAAATTATTTTCAGAGCTTTCTGCGTATTTTACGCAGTTTCCTGCGTATTATACGCAGACAGCAGAGAAAAATAAGTTTTTATAAAAAAAAAAAAAAAAAAAAAAAAAAAAAAAAAAAAAAAAAAAATTGAAAAATTAATTTTGCTGCTGTCTGCGTATTTTACGCAGATTACTGCGTATTATACGCAGGCAGCACCAAAAATTGACTTTTTTTGAAAAAATTAAAAATTATTTTGAGGGCTGTCTGCGTATTTTACGCAGCTTTCTGCGTATTATACGCAGACAGCACTGAAAAAACAATTTTTGAAAAAAAAAAAAAAAAAAAAAAAAAAAAAAAAAAATTCAATTTTCCCCCTGTCTGCGTAAAATACGCAGCTTCCTGCGTATTATACGCAGACAGAGAGGAAAATTGCAATTTTTTTTTACTTTTTTGTTCACCCGGTACCCCTGTTTGCGTAAAATACGCAACATATACGTATTATACGCACAAAAGTAGCAGTTTTTGACCATTTTAAGCCAGGGGCATTTTGGTCATTTTGGCACTTAGGGTTTATAAAGGGAGGTCCGGCCATGGGAAGCCATTTTTGCTTCCAAGCTTTCTCTCTCTACCTCCATTCCTCTCTAGCACCAACACTCCAAATTTTTCAAAAGTGCTCAAAATCAAAAACCGAAGGCATTTTTGGAATCCCCTCGTCGCAAGGAGCACGGAACTACTCTCGGTTTTCAGAAATTCCAACCGAGCTAGTGTGGGGGTGGAAGGAAAGTGAAGGGTGTTCTTGAGGAAAAATCTCAGATTTGTTGAGTTTGAAGCCAAACCGGAAAAATTCACAGAAGGGAACGTTGAAGAGGAGGAAGAAGGCTACGTGAGAGTGTGCCCGGAATTTCATTCCGGCAAATTTGACTTTTCCGGCGGCTTAGGCGGCGGCTGGACGGCGGCTTAGGCGGCGGCTGGACGGCGGTTTACAGGCGGCTTTACGGCGATAACCTTGCCGGATTCTGCACTTCACCCCCGTTGTGGGAAGGTCCAATTTTCTTCCCTCTCTTTAAAATTTTCAGTTTTAAGCACGACCCGTAGCCGGGTCATTGTTTCTGAAATTTTCTCGGTTTCCGTGCCGTGTGGACCTCTGGTAGATTCTAGGGGGCTTATTTGCTGAGACGCACTATTTCACGCGCACGTACTCTAGATTTCTGTTTCTGCTCGTTTTTGCATTTTCATGGCTTTAGTCAAACCTGTCATTGACCCGAACCGTCGGCACGAGCCGATTGATATCCCTGTCAGCGAAATTACACCGCATAACTTTGACAGTTATCGGTTTGTGACCCACCGTGCCCATGCCTATTATCTCACCGGTAAAAAGCCGAACTATAGGTTGGCTAAGGACCACAGATTCGAGGTAGACGATGATAGGATGCCAATCCAGATGGTGAATTTTGCCAGTCGAGCAGACATTTTCGGCACTTCACTAGCCGGGTTTGAGGGTACGTCTAGTTCTAGGCTGACTAGGGAGTTCTTTTGCAACCTTATGCATGCCGGCGATGCCGAGAACACTGATGTGCGGTGGATTTACTGCCGTCGTGACTATATCTTGCTGACCCCTGACTCTATTAGGCAGGCTTACGGGATTCCACCATCCCAAGAGCCGTGTGCCTACCAGTTAGCTATGAGTAACCCTCCGTCAGCTGGGGAGGTTTTGAGGGTTTTGACAGGTGGAGCCGCGGGGGCCCACTTTGAGGAAGAAGGAAATGTGGGGCTGAAACTGCACTCGGGGTTTTTGTGCAAGCCTGCCAAGTGGTGGGCTGAATGGGTGGTGAACCGCATTATGGGGATCCAACACTTTACCTACCTCGAGAATGAGGCGACCGTCATAGTATACTGTTTGATGATGAGGAGACGGATTGATATAGCTCAGCGCATTTGGGTTTATATTCAGGAGAGGAATGTCTCCGCGAGCAAGAAGGGACTCGGGTATAGCAACCTGATTATCCAACTGGCTCGTAATTACCAGATTCCTCTCTCCGAGCTTGAGGGTGACTGGAATCCTCCTCTTCTTAAGGCCTATAGGAAAATTAGAGGGGGAGGTCCGGGACCGAATGACCCAGTCATCGACCTTGATGCAGACCCTATGGAGGAGGATGAGCCTGCCCCTGCCCCTGCCCCTAGGAGGCGATCGACCCAGGACAGACCTACTCGGGGGACGGGAGCGTCTACACTTAGGCGTTCTCAGTCCACCCATGACCACGGAGAGCCGAGCCAGAGAGCCGGGCCGAGTCAGAGAGCTAGACCTAGTACGAGAGGTACGAGAGGTCCGACCGGTCCACCGCCACTTTCGGTCATGAACCGTAGGTTGGCCCGAGTTGAGGAGGGACTTGAGGGGTGCCGTGCTGGCCAGGCGTCTTTAGGTGAGAAAGTGCTTAACAAGTTAGGGAAAGTTTTCCGATACCTAAAGCACCTAAAGAAGACCACGAAGAAGATAGCCAAAGACCATGGCGATGCGATTACTGCACTCCGAGAGGAGCAGCGAGAGGCAGCCCGCCATGCGGGCCGAGAGGTGCCATTGCCTATTATCTTCCCTCCCTCCTATTCCAGTGAGTACACTACCAGCTGGTCGGACGAGGCGAGCTCGAGTGAGCATGCCACAGCACCGGGCCCACACCCACCTAGCAGTAGGTCAGGATCCCGGACACAGTCCAGACAGTCATCGAGCTCACGGTCCCGCCAGTCGTCGAGCTCGCACCCACGACAGTCGAGTAGTGCCAGATTCAGGCAGACCAGCAGCTCACCTAGCAGCATGTCCGGTTCATCCGAGACCGGGTCAGACCCGCCGTATAGTCCAGACGAGTCAGTGCCATGAGGGCATGCCACCTCTTAGTGTGGGGGTGGGAGTCGTTTCTGCATAACCCGGTCTGCACGTTTTTTCACATTTATTTGCAGTTTTTATTTTATTTTTTTTTGAGTCATCATATTTTCTTTATTTGAGTCGACCCACCACATCATTCTGACCTTGCATTGTGTATATTTAAAAAAAAAAAAAAAAAAAATCAAAAATTTTCAGAAAATCCAAAAAAATTAAAAATCAGAAAATTTGAGAAAGGGCAATCAAGATTACAGAAACTGGGAAGAAATCGAGATTAAACCCTTTGACAGAAAAGAAAGCTTGCACCGAGGTACAGTAGATAGGTGAGAGCCAGTGACCCTTGGAAACCGCAAGTAGTTATCACCTGAGCAAAGGATCCGACTAGTTGCCACACCGCCGTCATCTAGGTAGTCGACAACCCGCCCACGGGCGCCGTCACGGTCATCGCATCTTTCGGTGGAGTGACTGGCTATCAAGGGACCTCACGTCCTGTTTCTTATCCCTAGGTCCAACTAGTAAACCCGTTTGAAGCCATTTACCCCTTTTATTCTTAGCCACTATAGCCTAGGAAGCCTTCTTTGAGACCTCATCAGTCGATTAGTTGGCTATTCTACGAGTTATGACGGAGGGAGTGAGTTGGGGAGGGTTTTAGATGGAGCACTTCATGACATATCAGTTTTGGACAGTTTCGACATGGACACGCTTTTCGAGGGAAGGACAGGGTGAGTGAGAGGCGACAGTGCATTAAATTGCGAAGGTGGATCACTGCATTACATAGTGACCACAGGAGGAGTTAGTCGCGTGCGAGACATCTTTCCGCACATTATGGGGTCCGGGGGGTTGAGAGGTTAATTGGTGGTTGTGCCGTTTTTCTACATCTTTGGTGATGAGGAGGTTCGGTGGGACTGCACAGTATTATTTCGACTACAGGATCAGCACTTCAGGATTAGTGTGGGGGTATTCCATATGAGGACATCTTTCATACCCCACGACGACAGTTTATTTTAATCACTCAGCTTTAGTCAGTTTGTTTATCGTTATTCGTGTATTTATGTGTATATAGAGTCGTAAAAAAAAAAAAAAAAAAAAAAAAAATAGAAAGAAAAAAAAAGAAAATACAGAAAAAAAAATAGAAAAAAAAAGAATTCAGAAAAAAAGAAAAAAAAAAAAAAAGAAAAAAAAAAAGAAAATGATCTAGTTGTGCAGTTTTTCAGTTATTTATGTTGTTTATGTTATCGAGTCAAAAAGCTGAGTGAGTAGCACGATTTTCGAGACAGTTACACCGCTTCACATTTGTGGCCGCGAGAACGGCGAAGACACACCGAGGGACAGGAAGATTGATATGGCAGGAACTTAGGTGTTTCAGGCAGTTTTTCGGGAACTCGGTGAGGGGTGTGAGTTTGGGAAATTGTGAGAATGTCATAACGAGTAGGATCATGCCGTACCTTTACATATATATATCCTACCTGTTAGATTTAGACCCTTGATTCGGAAATAGCTCGGATGGTCGGTTAACTAGGGATTCGCTCAGGTTGATAGTAAAAGTAACAGTACTCGGGTCCCGTGCTTAAATCCACCAAAGAAATCTGTTCAGACTTACCGATCGGTTGCAGGGAAGTATTTTCTGGAAAAAGGGTGAGGTTTTGAGGACACTCGGTTATGTTTTTGAGATTGCCCAATCTCACCAAAAATAATTGTTTAGTATATTTTTTTGAGTCGTGTACATTGAGTCTGTGTATATTCTATCTGAGTCAGTCTTTCTATCGAGTCGTCTGGTTATACGGTTCAGGTTGAAAGAGTATGCAATTGCAGGGAGTATGCAAAGGTAGTGTATGCACGACAGGGTCGGTTTTGCAAAAACCGAGAGGTATGCAAGCAGGTTGGTATGCAAGGGGATTGCTCGGGACGAGCAATATTTAGTGCGGGGGTATTTGATAACGCCCAAATAGGGGTTATCTTATAACCCGGTTTTTGTGCATTTGTGCCGGAAAACTCACATTTTAGCCCATTTTCACCCTCGGAACGCCTCGGTTTTAGGAACGAGACAGTTACTTGCTCTTTATAAATTTCTGCATTTTCCGTACTTTATTTGGATATGATCGCGGGTGTGTTCATGTTGTCTATGCAGGAACAGGGCCCGGGAATGCAGCAGGAATGGATCGGGAATGCAGCAGGAGGCAAACAGAGGCAGAAAAGAGCACCCTGCCTTGCTGTCTGCGTATAATACGCAGACCCTGCGTAAAATACGCAGGCAGCAAGGAAGGGGAGGGGTTTTGGACATATTTTCTCCCCTGTCTGCGTATTATACGCAGAAAATACGCAGAAAATACGCAGCCAGGGGGAAAATACGCAGAAAATACGCAGGAAAGAAGAAGCTGAAGGCAAGATGGGTCCCTGTCTGCGTATTATACGCAGGAAATACGCAGAAAATACGCAGACAGCACAAAAACTGGGGCGGTTTCGGGCAGTGGCAGTTTCGTAAATATTGACAAGTTCCAGAAATTCGCCAGCACTATAAAAAGACTCGTCCAGACTCGTTTTGAAGACACAACAACACACAAGACAATTCATCCAAGGACAAGTCTGAGCATCCCGGGAGAGCACGGAAGCACTCATCCAGATCCGAAGACTTAGTTTGATCTTATTCTCTCTCTTAATTCAGAAACTTTGTTATTTAGTTATGTCGTTCAGTAGCTAAACCTTTTACCTAGGTTCTCGGTGAACCTAGGGTTTCGTTTTCAGACATTATTTCTGCAGTTTGAGTATGAATGCATGATCTCGTTATCTTAATTCAGTAGTATTATCAGTTATTCTGTCTTTGATTATATCTGTTTATGCATGATCGGAGTCGCGAACCAGAATTGCTATAGACCCGAGCCTGTAGGTGAAAACGTCAGGTTAGGGTTAGGAAGAAAAGACAGGATTTAGTACCTTACCCTGATAGACCGACCAGAGAAAGGGAGATAGGGCTAGCCAAAACGTATAGACCAACTGTTAGAGAATTTGACCCGGGCCATCAGGACAGGTTAGAAACCCTAGCAGACTTAGAACGAGACTGCAGACTTAGGCAGCTTAACAGGAACCCGAAAGTCTGCAGGATCGTGACAGCGTGTGGAATCTGAAAGGTTACTGCACAATCGGTACGTGGCACGGGTAATTAAAACTGCTGAGTGTTTTCATATCAAACCAAAGAACATAATTCTGAAGAAACCCTAGGGGATCCTGGACCTAGTATTCCAAACCCTAGATTTACAACCTTCAAGATTTTCAGAAAAACGTCACAAAAAATATTTGCGTTTTATTTTGTTTATTCTTAGTTTATAGTTAATCACAATCCTAAACTACTCCTCCTTTTATACTCTGGAAGTTAAAACTGATTTCTCGAAAAACCCGAAATAGTCCTCGTGGGAACGATCACCCGAGCTTAATTACGCCCGGTATTACAAGATTCGTATACTTGCGAACAGCACGTTAGTTTGCGCATCATGCACACATATAAGTTCACAAGGTAACTAATATGGAAAATTAGGGTTAGAAAACACAAGATTAATTATGGTCAGAGTCTATTGATTTTATTACTTACTCTGCAATTAATGTTGTAGCTAGGCAGTTCACATGAACTTTGTGTTTACATCCACGACACTCATACGTCCAGTGCTTCTGAACCTCTTCTTCACAGATTGCGCATACCTCCAAATAACTTGTTAGATTTGAATAGCTGACGACAAGGGAGAGAGGGTGGACGTGGTGTTGATACTTAACAGTGGCCGGTAAAGTAGCGCAGTCCTCGTGAACCCAGAAGTCGCAAGCGTTGCACGTGTATGAAACACCTGCAGCTGATGAATGTTGTGTGGCACAAGCATCGCAAGTAAACACGGCCATTCTTAGGACAGGGTACAGTGGATGTGGGTGACCCTTGTGGTTAACTGCTTCTGCTCGTGAGGCACATTTCACATCAACATCAAAATCGCACGAGCGACAATGGTAGCTGAATCCATCTTCTTCTTTCGAGCAAATATCGCATTCAAAACTTCTGTCATCAGAACTTCTATGATCTGTAAGGCTAATGGGATGGTCAATATGATTTGGGTGCATTATTTGTGTTGGCAACTTCACACACAACTTATGTACGTGAATATCACAAATTGTGCAGCTATATGATGTACCCAACATTTCATTACGGCATAAAAAACACGATATAGAAACATCCAACTCCTCATCTTCGTCAAGAGGGAGACCTTGTCTTAATCTATCAGATCTCTGCTTTCTCCAGTTGATCTGTTTCTGTGTCTCAATGAGACCTCGTGTTTCAGAATCCGTCAAATCCACGAGGATCAATGGATGTTCCGGATGGGAAAAGTGTTGAATTTCAAAGTAGCGATCCATATTCAATAAATCACGAGTTGAGTCATGGCCTTCTTCCATAATATGTGTCACCTGCGCACACTTTCCATTTCAAAAGCAACCTTGTTCAGAATACTAGAAGTTTATTATTTTTCCATAAGGAATGATAATATCAACGAATTAAATTTTATA
This sequence comes from Linanthus parryae, assembly GCA_023055425.1. Taxonomy (NCBI): domain Eukaryota; kingdom Viridiplantae; phylum Streptophyta; class Magnoliopsida; order Ericales; family Polemoniaceae; genus Linanthus; species Linanthus parryae. The sequence continues at coordinate 120,052,861 of JALGPY010000001.1, forward strand.
GAGACAAACTGTTGAGTTGGTGTCTTGAATTGGTCAAAGGCGGCCAAACACTTTGTTTCCATCTTTAATTAGGAACATTGGAAGTCAAAGGCAATGGAGGATTAGTTAGGAAACAAGTTTGTTTCCAAATCGGATATGGAAATTTTAGGGATCTCCTAGCATTATGTAAAGAGCCTAGTAGTCACACTATTAGGCATGCAAAAACATTCTTGTAGTCTTGTTCCTCTTAGGTGAATAAAGAGTGCTTTTCCGCCGTGGAGGTAGTTAGCAAATATTTTGCTAACGAACCACGTAAAATACTCGTGTTCTTCTTTATTCGTTCATTGTTCGTGCGGTGGTTTGTCATAACTGGTATCAGAGCTCGGGTTTGGCGGTGTTTCAAGATCAAGATCAAGGCGGAGCAAAGTTAGGGTTTCACAACTTGGTGAAATCAAAGCTAGGGTTTTGCGATCTAGGTGGACCACGCGACTAGGGTTTAAGATCCACCAAGAACGATGTCCGGATCGATGTTGAAGATCGACAGGTTCACAGGAGGGAACAGCTTCAGTCTGTGGAAGATAAAGATGGAGGCTTTGCTCAAATCGCAAGGCTTGTGGGCACCTTTGACCGCGGACAAGGAAGGCATGAATGTTGCATCAGCGGAGTTCAAAGTAATGGAGGAGAAGGCACATTCAAACATTATGTTGTGCATATCGGATGACGTGATCATCGAGGTCGCAGATCAAAAGGAAGCAGCGAAGCTCTGGCTCAAGTTGGAGAGTCTCTACATGACGAAGAGTCTCACTAGCAAGTTGATGCTAAAGCAGAGGCTCTTCACTTTGCGGATGCTCGAAGGTACGGCTCTCAAATACCATCTTGATCAATTGAACACAATTCTCCTTGATTTGCGTAATATTGGCGAGAAGGTGGGTGACGAGGATGCCACACTATTTTTGTTGATCTCGTTACCTCCATCGTGTGAGAACTTCGTGCAGTCATTCATTGTGAGCAAGGATGACTTATCTCTAGAGGAGGTCAGATCGGCACTCCAGGCTAGAGAGTTGCGCCATAAGGGTGCAAGCACGGGTACAGAGGACCATGCTTCCAGACTGATGGCGACGGGGGTAAGCAAGATGGGTAAGAAGAACAAGAAAAAGCAGTTTTCTGGTTCTAAGTTGCCCAAGGATGTTTGTGCTTGGTGCAAGGAAAAGGGGCATTGGAAGAGATATTGCCCGAAACGAGGACAACAGGGGCAAAACAGATCCGCAGCCGTAGCAGAACAAAGTAACTCGTCCAAGAATGATTACATTCTAATGGCGGATGTTGTCACGCACTCTCAGGATGCGTGGGTCCTTGAGGCTGGAGCTTCCTATCATATTTGCTCTAACAAGGAGCTATTCTCGACGTACAACCAAACGGATAGAGGGTCTGTTTACATGGAAAACAGAGCCGTCTGTAAGGTGATTGGGAGCAGCTCAGTTAAATTGAAGACGAATGAAGGGAAGTTATGTACTTTAGAGCAAGTCAGGCATGTACCAATTATTAAGAAGAATATGATCTCCTTGAGTCTACTGGACAGCAAGGGATAAAGTTTCAAAGGTGAAGGTGGAGATCTACAAGTCTGCAAGGGTTCTAAGGTGATTATCAGGGGAGTCCAGAATGGGACTTTGTACATGTTGCAAGGTTCAACGATCACAGGTTCTGCTGGAGTTGTCTCAGCCGAGATTAAGGAAGCTTATCTAACTAAGCTGTGGCATATGAGGCTCGGTCATATGAGTGAACATGGAATGCAGGAACTTCACAAGAAGGGATATCTCACCAGGCATGCGCCCAAGAGCCTAGGGTTTTGTGAGCACTGCGTGTATGGGAAGCTACAGCGTAGCAAGTTCCCTCAGGCGGTTCATAGAACGAAAGGTACACTTGATTATATCCATTCGGATTGCTGTGGTCCATCTCGAGTCGAGGCGATTGGCGGGTACAGGTATTTTCTAAGCATCATAGACGACTACTCCAGGATGACTTGGATATTCGTGATGAAGCACAAGAGTGAAGCCTTCGCAAGATTGAAGGAGTGGAAGACACTAGTAGAGAATCAGGTGGGAAAAGAAGGTGAAGGGGTTGCGCACGGAAAACGGCTTAGAGTTCTGTTCATCAGAGTTTGATGGATTCTGCAAGGATCGGGGAATAGCACGCCATCGCACGTTCGACAAACACTGCAGCAGAACGGTGTAGCCGCGAGAATGAATCAAACACATTTAACGAAAGGAAGGTGCATGCTTTCGAATGCAGGTCTTTCTAGAGGTTTCTGGGGAGAGGCAGTTTCCATGGCATGCTATCTCATAAATCGGAGCCCGCACACATGTATAGGATGCAAGATTCCTATGGAAGTTTGGTCCGGTAATGCAGTGGATAACTCGGATTTGAGAGTTTTTGGTTGTGTTGCCTATTATCACGTTGATGATGGCAAACTAGAACCAATAGATAAGAAGGGAGTATTCATGGTTTTCGGAACATGTGTGAAGTGATACAAGATATGGGCAGACAACAAGATTATACTTAGCAGAAGTGTAGTCTTTGATGAGACTCGTAGGTTGAAGAACTCCGTGGCGGGTGGAGCTTGGAGGTGCAAAGAAGAAGGTGGAGGGAGAGTCGGATCCTACTGATCCTAAGGATTCCGAAATCCCTACACCGCCGCCAGAAGCAGAAGAGGAAGCAGAAAAGTCTGATAGTGAGGATGCGTCTACACCAGAGGAACCGGTTCATCAACGTATTGCGGAAGGAAGACCAAGGAGAGTCATAAAGCCTCCGGCGAGATACAGAGATGATGGTATGGTGGGATATGCATTACACGTAGCGGAAGAGGTAGAGGACGAGCCATCCTCCTACAAGGCCGCTATATCTAGTTCTGAGTCAGCGCAACGGATCGCCGCGATGGGAGAAGAGATGGAGTCTCTTAGCAAGAACTCGACTTGGGAGCTTGTTAAATTGCCCGGGGGAAGGAAGATAGTCAGTTGCAAGTGGGTCTTCAGAAGAAAGAAAGGAACTACATGTGGGGAGGGCATCAAGTATAAGGCAAGGCTAGTTGCAAGAGGGTTCACTCAGAAAGAAGGAGTTTCCTACAACGAGATCTTCTCACCGGTGGTCAGACATACTTCTATCCGGGTGTTACTAGCTTTAGTGGCACACCACGACCTAGAGCTTGAGCAATTGGATGTCAAGACAGCTTTCCTGCACGGAGAGTTGGAGGAGGAAATATACATGAGCCAACAGGAGGGGTTCCAAGTTCCCGGAAAAGAAGATTATGTGTGCAAGCTGAAGAGATCTCTCTAGGGACTTAAGCAGTCACCGAGGCAATGGTACAAGAAGTTTGACAGCTTCATGTTGAAGATTGGTCACCACAAGTGCGAGTATGATTGCTGAGTGTATCACAAATAGTTGCATGGTGAATCACGTATTTACCTAGTTCTATATGTGGATGATATTCTGATTGCAACTCTAAATATCAAAAACATTAGAGAACTGAAGAGGTCCCTTAGCGCGTAATTCGAGATGAAGGATCTGGGAGCTGCTCGGAAGATATTAGGAGTTGAGATCTATAGAGACAGGAAGAAGAAGAAGCTTTTCTTGTCACAGCAGGGATACATCATGAAGGTCTTAGCAAGATTCAGGATGTTATCAGCTAAAGCTATAGATACTCCTATGGCAACTAACAGCAAGCTGGGAATGTACACCATTCAGACTGAGGAGGAGAAGGAGTACATGTCCAAGGTTCCATATGCTAGCGCAGTTGGAAGCCTCATGTATGCTATGGTTTGTACTCGACGTGACATAGCATTCGCTGTTAGTGTGGTTAGTCGTTTTATGGCTCATCCAGGGAAGGACCATTGGCAGGCTGTGAAGCGCATATTCAGGTACCTTAAGGGTACGTCAGACATTGGCCTATGTTATGGGGCTAGTGAAAACATCTTGGTAGCTGGTTTCTCGGATGCGAACTATGCAGGGGATATTGATAGTAGAAGATCAATGAGAGGCTATGTATTTTCTCTGGGATCATCTGTTGTGAGTTGGAAGGCGACGCTACAGCCGACGGTGACTTCGTCCCGCACTGAGGCATAGTACATGACTCTAACAGAAGCAGCAAATGAGGCAATTTAGCTTAAGGGAATTGTCAATGATCTACGGCTACATCAAGATCAGGCGATAGTCTACTGTGACAGCTTGAGTGCGATTTGCTTGACTAAGGACCAGGTTCATCATGAAAGGACCAAGCATATCGACGTCAGGTATCATTTTCTGAGAAACGAGAGCAGGATCAAGGTGAAGAAGGTGGGTACAGCTGACAACCCCGCATATATGTTCACCAAGCCGGTTCCGGAGAGCAAGTTCCAGCATTGCCTGGAATTGCTCAATATCTTGAGCCAGTGAGGCCCTTCGGGGCATGTCGGACCCAGTGGGGGTCCAATGAGTCTCTGTGACGAGAGACATTGGGTGCGGAGAAGACGTAGCTTTATTTACAAGAAGAGGAGAAGTTGTTGTTGACAAGACAATGCAAGTCAAGGTGGAGATTTGTTGAGTTGGTGCCTTGAATTGGTCATAGGCGGCCAAACACTTTGTTTCCAACTTTGATTAGGAAACATTGGAAGTCAAAGGCAGTGGAGGATCAGTTAGGAAACAAGTTTGTTTCCAAATCGGATATGGAAACTTTAGGGATTTCCTAGCACTATATAAAGAGCCTAGTAATCACATTATTAGGCATGCAAAAACATTCTTGTAGTCTTGTTCCTCTTAGGTGAATAAAGCGTGCTTTTCCACCGTGGAGGTAGTTAGCAAATATTTTGCTAGCAACCCACGTAAAATACTCGTGTTCTTCTTTATTCGTTCATTTTTCGTGACGTGGTTTGTCATAACACAAACAACTGTGTTAATGCATTTAGTACACGACTTCGGCGATAAACAGCGAATTACTTTTCTTATAGAAATATAAACGATTTGCTGATGAGTAATGATAAGTAGTTCACTCACAAGTCGGAAGGGTAGCCATAATGTGATATGGCATGCCACATCAACAAATTGAGGAAAAGAAGAAAAAATAACAAGAAAATGTAAGAAATCAAAACAAACTAGAAAGAAAAAGCAAGTAATTAAAACAAATGACAAATTATTATTATTTTTCGTCTCTCAATTTGTTGATGTTACATGTCACATCACATTCTGACTACGAGAGTGGACTACTTATCATTACTCTTTGCAAATATATTTTAAGTGTTGAGTATAATGGATTAGGATCCTCTCCTCTTGCTCACCGACACTATTAATTGTCCAGTCCAAACTTTCTAGCCAAATCTCAGCTGTGCAAATAACCCGTACTCGAGTACGGGTGTCATTTCGGTATAAAATCGGAGATTGGATTCCCAAGCTTAGTCCCATAATTTTGGAAATGGGGATTCTGCTTGGAAGAATCCAAAATTTATGTATGAGTAGTGCTACATGGACATAATTTTAGACATACATGTAAACATAACTAAAGTCTACTATGAAAAAGCTAAACATATGGGTACGGGGACATGTAGACATAATTTTAGACATACATGTAGACATAACTGAAGTCTACTGTTCGTTTAGAATTATTCGTCTACATATGGGTACGGGGATATGACAGACATCATATGTGTAAATTTTTTTTATACTCCTATATTATGAGGAAATAAAAGTGGGGATTACATTGCATCTAGGGTGGTAGCTCAAGTGGTAGAGAGTTGAATGCCCTTGCATGAGGTACCGGAATCAAACCCGGTGGGCCACAAAACAATTTCTCAAAAAAGTGGGGATTATACATTTGCCCTGAGATGTTTCAGTTTCCAACATCCTTATTTTACTTGCTTTATTTTGAGAGTATATTTCACGACATCTGGGTTTATGTGATGATTTACCAAACTATAAGGAGCTGGTTACAGATTTTAGCCCCATAGCAAATAGCGATCGGTAAACTAGAGATGGCTCTCAGTCGCACTGACTTTTTCTTGCCATGAGGGTCACCGAGGGGGCTAGTTGGTAGTTTACCCAACCCAACGAAGATCCTGTCCCATACCCTCACCCAGATCCCATACCCGCACCTGAATCGATATCGACGAATGTGGGAATGATTCATATTTCCCAGATGCAGGCATCATTTCAATCAACTAGTTAAAAACAAGATTAATTAACTAACTCAGAATCCATCAAGTACACAATCCAGCCATAAGAAGAGTAAGTTACATTGATACCTGTGACGAGCTCTCCTTTTGCCGTAAAATTTAGTGTCTGAAGGAACAGAGAGTCGGAGACTTGCAGAAAAGAGATTCAGAGAAATGTATGGCCTAAGAAGCAACACTTTACGAAAATACAAACTAGCCACCCTCTACTAATACTGAAGAGTCACCACCTAACCCTCCAGAGACTATCATATTTCACCTAGGAAACCCTTAGTTTTTCCTTTCCACTTGAGATTATTATATTGTGTATTTCCCAGGGAATCCAAAACAAGTATTCATAAATTCAGAAATTGTGTGTAGATCTCTAATCATTTAACAACTTAGATTCAAACTTGTGTAGTCGTGGCTTCCACATTCGGCAGCTAATATCAATGTCAACCTGCTGCTTTTCATTTATTTTTAACAATTTTCTCTTTGAAAGATTAAGAAATAAACCCTAATTCACAGATAGATAGCCATAAAGGCTGAAATGATGAATAAGTCGTCTAACAGTATCAAGGAATTAACCCCTACTGAATTATACAGGGAGCAGCAGTATTTACATGTTCAGTTCCTAAAGTAAAATTCTGCATACAATGCAATCTAAACCCTATCAACATGTGTATTCTATCATTCTTATGTACAGCTGGTTCGGATTCCAGCCTTGGTAAACAGTTTATTATTTATTAACATCAACCTCCAACAGTTGGTTTAATTAACTTAACAGAAGATATAATTCATTGATGCCCATCAACAATATTATAATCATTAAACTGTGCATTATTGACACAAGGTGTCGTTCAATGGTGGTTTAGATTCTTCGTTCTATACAGTCATTGCTTTGCCTCCGTGAGTAGATACCTAACTGTCAACTGCTGCACGTGATTAATTAAATCCATCTGTCGCTGGTGTTGTTGGTTTTCATTTCTTAACAAATTACTACTTGTCACAATGTCCTCCAATTCATAATCTATGCAGTTCATTTTACAAAATCAAACACAATCATCACCATCATTGTCATCTGGATACAAACAATCGACGACATGTATGTTTCAACTTTCAAGGGTTACATGTAATATATATACCCTCTTTTCAGGTTTTGCAGTAGCAGGGCATCATTCAAGTAGGTATGGAAAGAAGAGATGATCGGGTACAGGTTCATCGATGCTTATCCAGGTTGATATACTGTATTGCCTCCTCAGTCTTCACCTGTATGGAGTACAGTTTCTATCTGAATACTGATTTTTTTTTTTTTTTTTTTTTTTTTTTTTTTTTTTTTTTGCAGTAGTACCTTACACATATATTATTATTGTTTAGAAGATACCCAAGCAGAAATTTGTATGTTAGTGGGGATACTTTCAGACAGAAAGGTAAAGCAGTTCTATGAAAAAGAGAGAGACAAAGAGAGAAAGCATGAGGCGGACAGGAGTACAGGTTGATATAAAAAAAAAAGTCAATTACTTATTACCCACCTCTTGTATAGGGTAATGATCCATGTACCACCTCCAGTTTCAAAATCCTCTTATTACCACCTACAGTTTTTGTTAGCAATTGACAACTGGGGTAAATTCCGTCCAAACTTTTCCGTTAGTTAAAGGTTTTTTAGGGGCAATGTTGTCAACATACGAAAAATATGAAGACCAAATTAGTCCCACTGCCAACACCAGTACCACCACCATGACCATCGTTGCACCACCAAGACCACCAACAAACCCAGAGTCCGGCCACCACTAAAAAACTCAGAATCCGCCGATATCACTAGTAAAACCCCCACCATATGCCCCCTAAACACCACCATTCCCATCATCTAAAACCCAGAACATGTTGGGTTTTGATGCAGGTTACGCAGCGGAATAACAAAATTAATCCTGCTTAAATCCCACTAAGGATCACAGGCAAGCCATCATAACATGATAAGGACATAAAAGATGTGTACCTTAGTTTGGGAGATCACACGAAGAATAGTGTCTTCGTCTCTATGAATATCCACACCTTCGATTCTAGATTGGACACCTTCCCACCATGTCGTGCTAGCAACGGAAGAAGGAGGAATGGATCACGCAAAACGAGGAACCACGCCGGCGCCTATGGAGGCCGACGGGCTAGAGGGCTTCGGCCTTCTTGCTTTGTCTCTCTCTCTCTCTCTTGCTTGGTTATGTTCTCTCATTAATGACTAGTGTAGAGTATTAACAAGCTAGAGTTCCTTTATATAGTAATAACTCTTTATTAACTACATAAAGGCCCCAATACTAATCATGTCCTTACATTGATTAGTCCACTTAAAAATTAGTCCTACTAAGTTTGCTTGTGGTTGTGTTATGATCCTTTTATTAATTAGTCTACTAATTAATACCTATATACAATTTAATCCATCCGGTGTGTGACCCCGTAGGTTTCTACTTAGTTGGTAGTAACTATTTAGTAACATGGAGCGGTGTCTAGCAACACATCCATGCCACCCAACTAATAGAAATAAGTCAGTGATCCCGACAAACCTTGTGCCCAATGTTCACATATTGTGTTACCCCTCTGTCTCCATATCCGGATTGGACACAAGACATATTAGTCACACTCGTATACCCAATCCATAGTTCCTCGATCCTGGGAATATGCTTATGCGAGCAGATAACATCAATCTCCATATTGATTTATCTGAGTCTGGCCACACATTCAATAAGCACCATCCCTCGAGTGGCCCATGGATATTTGTCCAATTATGTGGGAGGGACAAATCATCTCTACGTCACAACGATCTCTAAGCTTGCTTCCTATCATGCCCGATAACTATCTTTATAGTTACCCGGTTAATGCGCAACGTTTGATAATATCAAAATATGATATTCCACAACTAGAGTATCTAGTGAGTTCAAGTCTAAGGAATTGAATATTATTAGCACTATGAGAATTGATTGTGACTTTTACATAATCTAATGTATCCTTCTCGTTGTGGGTCAATCCAGTATGTCATTACTCCTAATGCATACTCATGTATTAGACTTGATATCTCCATATCAATCTACACACATACTAGTCTATTGTTTATCGTCCTATTAATCAATATAATGGACTAGGGATATTTAAGATATACAACACATTATATCTAAGTATTTCATTATATTAAATATCACAATAAATAATAAATGAATGTTCTAGCCAAAACATTGTTCATACTAAATATAAATTGCCTCTAGGGCACCTATTCCAACAGAACGATAGCCACCAACACCACCAAAATTGCAAACCATACACACACATATCTGGAAAAGAGGATGAAGAAGAGGAAAAAGAGGAAGAAGAGAATCATAACACCCACAAACGCAACAGTACCGAGAATTGAAACATTGACATTAAAAATAAGATTTTGACTCTCATCGTCGGAATTTTTTTGGCAAACTATAGCCCTGTGATTTTTGACCATCCAACTGCAGGTAACCTCCCGTCGAGCCTCCAACTACAATTACACTACAACAGATCATGCTTTCAGCGACCAGTTTCTTCCTACTACGAGGATTACAGTCATTGATAGCAGTACAAACAGTCTTTTTTATCATTTAGTCGCCTGGCTTGTCGTCTTTTAGATTTTTAAAGACCAGTTGTGTTTTTGCCGTGGGGGGAAACTACTAGTCATCTGAAATAAAACTTATCAACGACGTGCAGTATGGTCGGAAATTGATCTAAACACAATTTTAACCAAAATTTAGGGAGAAAATTATAATTACATGAAACAATTGTGGTAAAAAACAATTTTTCAAAATTTTAACTCCACCTATTGTCATTAAGGGCGGCAATTGAAAATTTCAGCAAACATTTTGGAGGGAAAACTAACAATTCACGAAAATTTTAGAGCCAAAACCCAATTCATCAATTCACCAAAACATAAACCCTTGAAATTTTCCAACTTATCTCAGTTCCTCATTTTGATCTCTAGCTATTGGAGGGGGAAACTAACAATTCACGAAATTCTTAGAGACAAAACCCAATTCATCAATTCACCAAAACATAAACCCTTACTCTTTTTTTTTTTCGAATTATCAGTTCCTCATTTCGATCTCTAGCTCGCTAGCTCTGTTCTTATCTTCACACAACGCGGTCAAATCGATAGATTTCACAAGGCCCTATCTCTTCTCCATCTGTAGCTCTTCATTTGTTCTTCATCGATCGATACTTCCACTATAGCCGCATAACCACGAGACTATAATTGTGTGAGGCGAGAGCTAACCACGTCAATCGAAAGAGGGAGGGAGAGACGAGGCACTTAGATCTGGAACCCTGACGGGTCCGGTTTTCATCGATCGGAATTGCGGAGAACTTCGTCGAAGAATCAAAATTGCCCCAATACTCAACTAAGAATTCACTGATTCGATTTAAAATTAATAGATTAGGTTATCTATATACGGGGGTTCCGTTGTTCTGCGATGGCTTAGTGGTATCGTATTTGAGGCTTTCTTCGTTTTTTATTCCAATACCTTGTTCTAGAGTTTTTTCTTTTTCTATGTGGGATTTAATTCCTTGTTTGTCTTGAAGATCACAATTTTCATTTCAATGTTTGAATTACTGACATGTTGAGTATGCTGGTGTCGATAATTTTCAATTGTTTGGTATATGCATGAAGTTGTGTGATACTTTTAGATATAAGAATGTTATGTCTGTGCTGGATGAAACTCAGTTTAGTTGATAGTCTATGTGTCGAAATTCATATTTACGAAATTAAAGTTTTAAATTCACCATTTGCATTTGCTGCTTGCATTCCATTTTTCCAGTGAATTTTTTTTGCGTCTCATTTATGTGGACAACTTTGGTACTTTTTGCATTACGTGGTAAATGCATTCCACCAGTTAATTGATGATCTATTTATATAGCTATTTGTGTCCTGTTTCGGTGCATTAGTGACTATTTGTGAGAATTTCAGAGGTCGTGATGATTTGGATAAATCTATAGAATTCAGCCATTGAAGCTGATAGAGTGTAATATGCATGGCAAGGCAAAATACTTTTGCAGCCTGTGATCATCTCTTATTTAGTTTTGATGAGTACCGATCTTAGCCGGCCTCTACATGCTCACTGAAGAGTCCGTGGTGATATGGATCTATTGAATTCACTCGTTGAAGCTGATAGAGTGTCATATGGCCAAGGCAAAATCCATTTGCAGCCTGTGATCATCTCTTATTTTCTTTTCATGTGTACTGAATTGAGCCTCTTCATGCTCACTAAATAGTCTGTTATGATACATATGGTCCTATCAAATTCACTTGTTGAAGCTCGTAGAGTGTAATATGAATGGCATGAAAAATCCTTTTGCAGCTTGATATTATAACTCTTATTTGCTTTTCATGAGTACTGATTGCCTCCTTCTGTGTCCCTATGTTTGGGTCTGAATTACAGTATATCTTATGGCATCCTCATACAGAACTATATCTTGGAGCATCCTCATAGGACCCTGGTTCTTACTGTTTAACCTATATATGCTGCCTATGTGTGACTACTAATTCTGACTTTAAATTTGGTAGTTCTGACTGTGTTGTATATGATATCGATGTTAAGCAAGCGAGTTTATATGAGTGATCATAATAGGCCGTGATGATACAGATCCATTGATCATTTGAGAGATATTGTAATACGCATGGCAATATCCTTTTGCAGCCTGTAATCATCTCTTATTATGTATTCACTCACAGGTCTGAGCCTATGATCACTATTCTTGAAACAGTTTGGCTATTGTAAGAGAATTGTAATAATTTGCTATTGACTGCAATAGTTTTGTACTTCAGAGCCAGACTGAAGTACTTTGTTCCTGATCATCTGTTATTGACTGTCTGTGTGTGTTGTCTCGTAGAAATGAATCGCAAACAGACTTACTATGCCGTATATGTTGGCCGACAAAGCGACGTATATAATTCATGGAAAGAGTGTCAGCAACAAACAACGGGATACAAGGGCGCTTGCTTTCACAAGTATACAAATTATGAAGAGGCTACAAATGCCTTGTTGGCGAATCAGGAACGCCGTCGTGCTGACATACTTGTCGCTCCGTCCAACTATTTCGCCGAACGTGCTGCGTCTACACCAAAGAATAACAAGCTACTTTCCGGCGCTGTTCGATTTTTGTTGGGCTTCTGTGTCACATGTGTCGGATTTATAATAGCGTCCTAGTTATGTTTATGAAATCAATGTATTTGTAATGTAGTTTGGATATTTACTATTATGAATATGTTGCAATGTGTTTTGTAACATCATTTGGAACTCTCTAATCCAGTACTTGGTTTGAAATATTAAATTACTATTGTTGTAAAATTGTGTGACCTCTGATTTAGTAAAGACAACTGATTGCTTGTTGATAATTGGCCTAAAGCCCGTAGATTGTAAATTAGTAGGCGATGAAAGTCAACAATTTCTTATATTAAAAAAGTAAATTGTACAATCAATGGTCAACTCGTAAGTCAATATGCAGTAAACGGTTAACTTTGCTGAAAACATTATATAGGTAGGTAAGATAAAGTGCACGGTGAACAAAAAATAAACTCTATGGCGTACGGTTAAGACAACAGTCTAATATGCAATCAATGGTCAACTTCACAGTTTCCACTTAGAGAAACTCATATGTTAAGTCAAACAAGGTGAAAAATGAACTAAATACTCTAATGTACAGTCAACGGTGAAATCCCAAGTCAATTATGTAGTCAAGGGTCAACTTTGCGGGTACCACTTGGTGACACTATTAGGTTCTGTCAAAGGAAGACAACAGTGAGCTAAATAGTCAACTTTACGGTCAACGGTCAACTAAAAAGTCAATTACGTGGTCAACTGGAAACTTTGCGGTTAGCACTTCGTGACACTATTAGGCTCGGTCAAAGGAAGGCAACAGTGAACTAAATAGTCAACTGCACGATCAATGCTGAACTCAAAAGTCAATTATGTTGTGCACTGTCAACTTTCCGGTTACCACTTGGTGACAATATTAGGTTCGGTTAAATGAAGACAACAGTGAACTAAATAGTCAACTGTACGGTCAGCGGTCAATTCAAAAATTCAATTACGAAGCCAATTGTCAACTTTGCGGTTATCACTTGGTGACACTATTAGGTTCGGTCATAGGAAGAGTACAACAGTGAACTAACTAGTCAACTGTATGGTCAACGGTCTACTCAAAAAGTCAATGACGTAGTCAAATGTCAATTTTGCGGTTAGCACTTGGTCACACTATTAGGCTCGGTCAAAGGATGAGTACAACAGTGAACTAAATAGTCAACTATATGGTTAACGGTGTACTCAAAAAGTCGATTACGTAGTCAAATGTCAACTTTGTGGTTACCACTTGGTCACACTATTATGTTCGGTCAAAGGAAGACCACAGTGAACTAAATAGTGAACTGTACGGTCACTGGTCAACTCAAAAAGTCAATTACGTAGTCAAATGTCCACTCCGCGGTTACCACTTCGTGACACTATTAAGTTCGTTCAGAACACAACACTGAACTAAATAGTCAACTTTACGGTCAACGGTCAACTCCAAAGTCGATTACGTAGTAAACTTATAACTTTGCGGTTACCACTTGGTGAAACTATTAGGTTCGGTCAAAGGAAGACAACAGTCAAATAAATTTACGAAACTGTATGGTCAACGGTCAACTCTAGATTTAATTATTTAGTCAACTTTCAACTTTGGGGTTACCACTTGGTGACACTATTAGGTTCGGTTAAAGGAAGACAACAGTCAACTTAACAGTCAACTGTACGGTCAACGGTTAAATCGAAAGTCAATCACTATTAGGTTCGGTCAACGTTGCTATCTCGAAAAGGGAAACTAATCGATCAACAAAGTCAATGGTTAACTCTAAAGTCTAGATACTGATCTACAGTCAAAGGTAAACTTTGCGGTCCCCACTTAACCCTAAAACTAATTAATATTCCGCTCTAGAGAATTCACTCCACAGTCAACGCTCAACTTTGCGATCCCTACTCTAAACCCCTAATCCATGAACACCTAATCGCGAGCTTGAAAGGTCACTAGTTAATGGTCTCTAATTTAATTTCCTATAAAACCTAAAACTTAAACCCTAAACCCTAAACCCTAAACCGTTTTGAGGGGATGGAAATTGAAATAAGTAAAAATATGGGACAAAGAATACAATCAACATAAATAACTATGGCGGGTGGAATGAATTAAAAATGCGATATGGATCCCTACGCGCCACTCATTGTCTCCTTATCCCCAAAAAACCTCCGGCGCGAACTCATAAGCCCTTTCCCGCGATGTCTCAGCTCCCTGACCGATCGAACAACCACGCTTGAATCCATCGAACAACATCTTAATCTCGTCTAACTGGCGCCTGAAAATCGTCGGAGTGTTCACTGAAGCACCCACAGAGTCGGTCGCGTCTTAGCCTCAAGCTAGCTCAGTATGGTCTTTCTTCTATCAAAATCTGCTGAAATATTACTTGTTCTTATTGATATTTTTTTTAATTTCTTTTTCTTGTTCATATCTTTTTTTATCTCCGGTCGATTCCTGCTGTAGAACTGCAAGAACACATGTATTCAAACTAGTTTTTTTGTTTTTTTTTTTTTTTTTGGGATCCCTAGGGTTGAAAGGAAAATATAGGGCTATTCTTCTGCTGTTTGGGTGTAAGCGTTCGTTCTTTAGTATGTTGTCATTTTCAAACTGTTTATTTGGGGCATTCATGTGTTTGTCTGTATACATGAGAAGCTTATGTTATTTATTAACGTGCCAACGCTACGTGTGACTACTGACATGCATCTTCTGAATTTGATACATGAACACTACCACTTGAGGAATGTCATGATATGTTCTGCCTAGCCCTCTCTTTGTCTGTCTTTATCTTAAATTGTCAATATGCTAGCTTTCTGTCTCTGTGTGCTTAGGTCAATCCCTCACTCCTTAAACTTTGTGAGTCGTATGTGGCATTCGACTTGTCTTTTTGACTTGGCTGGCTATATTACTGATTGTCTGAGTTAATTAGTATTGGTACTGTGAGTCGTAATTTGTTTCTTTGTGGATCCATCATGTTCTGTATTAAACATACTTCATCTATGATCGAATGTTCTTTGTTTCTTATGCCGATTTGTACATATGACAGGCGATCGGAGCTTACATTCCACAACTAAGAAACTTCAAAGGAGATAAAGTAAAAACTTACGTGGATGCAATTTTATGATCATAACTTATGTTAATATTTGGATTGTTTGTTGTCTATATTCAGTGCATAGTGTGTGCTACCAGTTACAGTACTCCTTTATTCCAACCCCATTTGCAAAATGTATTGAGCAAGTTGCGCTGAAACTTTCACTAGTACACAGTAAATGGCGGTGATGATATATGAGTGATTCGAATTCGCTCGTTCACGCTTTCACAAGTAGTGTAAGATCTTTCGAATTCGACCGTCGAAGCTGATAGAATGTAATATACGGGCAATGCAAAATCATTTTGCAGCCTGTGAGCAGATCTTATCTGTCGTTGATGATAACACTGATTTGAACCTCTTTTTATGAATTACAATGGACGACCGCTTTGTACTTGTGAAGTTCAAAA
Source organism: Linanthus parryae (assembly GCA_023055425.1). Taxonomy (NCBI): domain Eukaryota; kingdom Viridiplantae; phylum Streptophyta; class Magnoliopsida; order Ericales; family Polemoniaceae; genus Linanthus; species Linanthus parryae. The sequence continues at coordinate 120,068,613 of JALGPY010000001.1, forward strand.
ATGCTAGTTTATTTATATACTAATGTGGGGTTGGTACGCTGTGGGGTTGGTAACATTTTTTAATGTGTACTTTGTGATATTATGTCATTCTTAACCAATAATTGAATGTGCACTCTTATTTGGTGTTCATCTGTTATTTGGTTTTCATGAGCACTGTAAGAGAGCGTGATGATGTAGCTCTACCGATGGAACTGGTTGATGGTGAGAAAATGTTATATGTAAGGCGGGGCAAAAATCCTTTTGCAGCCTGTGTAATACTCATTACTTGGCTCTGAGTACATATATGAGTCTCTTCATGCTCATTGAAGAGGCCGTGATGATATGGATCAACATTCAATCGAAGGAAAGTTACACTTGGTCGTTGTTTAGTTCGTGCTATTGTGTGATATCGTGAGTTGCACCTTTTCTGTGTTCTACTCTCGACTTTTTGACGATGTGGCTATGCATGTTCCTACATGTACGTGTTGTCTGCATGTCTTGTTTAGGATAGGTTGTAGTAGGGAAATATCGTTGTCTACTCTTAATTGTGTAGGCTCAATGGATCGTGGGTGGATGTTGCTGACTAATAAGTTTTCTCCTGAATATACTAAAGGAGTTGCTGGGTTTATGGAGGTTGCTAGATTTCATAGTGATAGTTCTAATAGGGTACGATGTCCTTGTTGTAGTTCTGTTAATGTATTTTATGAAAGTGTTGAGCATGTTAAAGAGCATCTGCATCTGAACGGTATACAAAAGGACTACACAGTATGGACCTACCATGGGGAAGAAAGTGTTAGTATAGGTTATGATACCGCTGGTAGTGGGGTTGATGACATTGCAGAGACAGGTGATGAAATGGAGGGGTTGATCGGGTACTTACATGAGGGGACACTTCCCTCGCCCGGTTCCGTACCATCCAGCGATGGTGGGGGGCATGAATTTGATGGGTTGTTGAAGGATGCGCAATCTGAAGCATACCCTGGGTGTCAAACATTCTCTAAGCTGTCACTCATCGTCAGGCTGCTTCATATTAAGACAATTTGTAGATGGAGTAACAAAACTGTAAACTTGTTGTTGTATTTTATTAAAGAGTTAGTACCTCCTGGTCACTCAATACCTAAGTCATTTTATGAAGCAAATAAAGTGTTGCGTGGAATAGAGCTAGGATACATCAACATCCATGTGTGCCCTAAACACTGCACATTATATTGGAAAGAAAACGAACACCTAGACCACTGTCCAAACCCTGACTGGGGTGAGCCTAGATATAAGCCCAGTACCACAAAGGGAAAAAGAGTTCCTAGAAATGTTCTAAGATACTTTCCAATTAAACCAAGTCTGCAAAAGTTGTACATGTAAAAAACAACCGCTAAGGCAATGAGATGGCACAAGGAAGAGCGTGTCCAGAATGGCTCAGTCATAACTCATCATGCCGATGCAAAGTATTGGCAAGAGTTTGACCAAGCGCATGAGTGGTTTGCTAGAGATCACCGTAATGTCCGTTTGGGACTAGCCACGGATGGATTTAATCCATTTAGCATGATGAATAGTGCTTGTAGTATGTGGCATGTTGCTGCACGGCAGTACAATATGTCCCTTGAGGGGTGTCTTAATGAGGATTTTCTGATGATGCCGCTTCTAATACCTAGCCCAACGTCCCCGGGAAACGCAATCGATACCTACTTGCGTCCCTTAGTTGATGAGCTGAAAGAGATGTGGGAAGTAGGTGTCGAGACCTATGATGCAGCAACTGGTGAGCGATTCATATTACATGCTGCACTTTTTGGGACCATTAACGATTTTCCCGCCTATGCAATGATGTTGGGATGGAGCAGGAAAGGAAAACTAGCTTGCCCACCTTGTAACAAGGACACGGATTCGATCAGGCTATATTTTAGTAAGAAGCAAGCTTATATGGGTGCTCGTAGGTTCCTGGGGCCGAATCATAAGTGGCGGACTAGTACAAAGTTTGGGAAGAGGGAAATGAAAAAACAAAAAACAAAAAAAAGAAGCCGAAGGAGTTATCAGGGGATGACATTCTGAAGTAGTTACATAAACTTCCCAAAGAATTGAGATTGGGGAATTGGGAAGCAAATCGCAAATGGAATTTGAACCGTCCCCCTGAAGAGTTAAATTGGAAGAAGAAAAAAAAGTATATTCTTCGAACTACCTTATTGGCATGAACTTAAAACAAGAAACTGGATGGACGTAATGCATATCGAGAAGAACATTTGCGAGAGTCTTGTTGGGACGCTGATGGGTACTGAAGGAAAAAGTAAAGATCATACAACTGCACGAAGGGATTTAAATCTTATGAAAATTAGGCCGGAATTGCATCTGCTAGAAGAAAATGATGGGGAGAAAGTAAAACTTCCCAAGGCACCATATACCTTGAACGCAGCCGGTAAGAAAAGTTTATGTGAATGGTTAAAAGCGATTAAGTTTCCAGATGGGTATGAGTCAAATATTTCAGCTTGTGTAAGTGTCAAAGATAACAAGTTAGTTGGAATGAAGAGCCACGATTACCATGTCCTGTTACAAAGGCTGTTTCCACTCGCAATATGTGGCCACCTCAGCAGCGAAGTTGTCAGTGCTATTACTAAGCTGAGCGCGTTTTTCAAGGAGTTGACCTCATCAACTCTGACTGTCGAGAGTTTAGAAAAACTCAATAAGACATAACGTTGATATTGTGTAAATTTGATTTAATATTTCCTCCTTTCTTCTTCGACGCGGGATGTATCCCATTGAAAGGTTAGATGTTGGTATAATACCTGAGTTATATTTATATAATATGTTCGAAAAGACTTAATTTTTACAGTGTCTGTACTGGTTATTTAAACAGATTTCTGCATACGCTAAAGTTGTATGTAAGAAATTAAGCGAGGGCGGAGGGTTCAATTGCTGAAGCTTTCATCGATAATGAATGTCTCACATTCTGCTCGATGTATCTTCACGGAATTGAAACGAGATTTAATAGGACTGAGCGAAACGGAGGGCAGGTAAACACTAGTGATATGCCGAATATGTCCATATTTGATGGTGCAGCTCACCCTTTGACGGGTTCATCCTTTTACGAGCTGTCAGCAGAGGAAAATGAGCAGATTAGTTGGTATATTTTACAAAACTGTACGGAGGTTGAGCCGTATTTGATGTGAGTGGTTCCACTATAAAATTTGCTTAATTATTGGATGCCAATGAATTAAATATTTAACCGTACTTAATCCTGATATAACTCTGAATCCAGACAAAACCACAAAGAAATCCATGAGCTTGAACCTGACCTGGAACGTGGGGATCATATGCATTGGCAGGAGTTTCCTTACTAGTTTAAACGACATGTAGGTTTTCCGTTCTCTTGGCCTCGTCATGAACACATGTTATATGCATTTGAATTCTTATTAAATTTGTAATATACATCTGTTCATTCAGATGGCCTGAAAGCGCCTTGACAAATTAGCAGAAGCAACCGATGGGCCGTATTCTATCGCTTATGGTTCTGACAAGAAAGTGTGTCGGTATAAGCCTTGTGTTGTGAATGGCCTAAGGTTCCGCATGTGTGCCAATGATGAACATAAGACAACCCTGAATTCCGAAGTTATTGTACTATCGGAACATTTAAGCAAGGAAATTGATTGTTATGGTACAGTAAATGACATATTTGAACTAACATATCCAACTCACTACCGGGTTATGGTGTTCAAGTGTGATTGGTTTAATGTAGGAGATACGAATGGAATTAAGAAAGTCGTCCACTTTACTTCTGTAAACTTCTCTAGGACTTGGTATAAAGATGATTCTTACATTTTTGCGACCCAGGCTGGACAAGCCTTCTATGCTCCCTACACTGTTGGGGGGTTAGGAACTGGCGAATAGTGCAGAAGATAGAAGCTCGATCTTATCAGGTCCCAAAATCCAATGATGAAAATATAGACAGACGAGTTGAGGATGCTAATCAGCAGTCATCGAACATCGGTGAGGCGTTTGAAGTAGATGTTAACATAGATGAGGTTTTGCCTACTCAAATTGTTCAGGATCCCCCTACTGTGTACCCTGATTATTTCAACAACATAAAAAAGAAACACTTGGTGAGGATTCTGCATCTGAGGATGACAGGCCCTACCGAAGCAATGATGGTACCGCTGATGATGATTACGATACGGATCCGAGTGATTCGGATTGATGATATGTTTAATTTGTTTTGTTTTAGATCATATTTTGTACATGAAGGTTTGCATTTCCTGCATGATGTTGGTTTACGTAGAGGATTACGACAACTTACTTGAATGACTTGGCGAGGATTACGTAAATTGTTGACATGGAAGTAATTCAAATATTCTCATTTAATATTACATGGTCCTGTATTGCCTTTTCTATATCGTGTAAATAAGCAAATTACATGATGTCGACGACTAAAAAAGATTAGACGGTCGGGCCGGATCAGTCCACTAAAAGCCGCGGAGGACATTACGTCATCCGGAAATCATGGTGAGAGTTTTCCTACGTTATTGCAACTTTTATGTCTTTACATATTATCAATTCATACTGCAGATATTTCTTTTCTTGTGGAGTTACAGAAACTGGTTCGACAAAAGTTTCTACAAGCTCGCAGAACGTCCAGGACATAAAGAATCATTTTGTTGGTGGTGCTGCTGCTGCGCAGAAGGTGAAGATAGAGGTGATATGTTACGTTCTGTTTGTGTGAACGCTTATTTATATGTAACGAACAATATTTATTTTTACTTTACGTTACTCTTTTTGTAACTTAAATATTTTGGTAGCTATAAGTTCCTTACGTATATCTCACAACGTGGTTAATGCAGAAAATTTCCCAAGGCAATCCGACGAAGGGGTTGGCCAAGCTCGACGGCACTGGCAGCCATAGTCGTTAGTATGACCCTTCGTCTATGTTTGATGCATCGTTACAGTATCTGCTGTGCTTATAGTCTTACAAGTCTGTTTTGTAATTCTTAGTCCCTGCAGGATCGCATGTGCTGAGGAGCAGCGCTTCCAATATTTCAGAAGGCGTACAAACGCGGAAGGCTGTGTCGGATAGAGAAACCAGTTTGGGCAGCGATTGCCTAAATGGAAGTGTTGACGCTGGTGCTGGAGGAGTTACATCACAGGTATAACTATGAAACTGGTGATATATCTGTCTTATTGGAATTGCATTGCTTCCTCACATCTCATTGTTGGTAATTTAGAATAAGGCGTACAATGTACCACCCGATTATTTGATGGAACGGGCTAAAGCAAGAAACCTTGAAAGATCGAATGTTGCGAGGAAGTTGAATGTCGACCAAGAGAGTAAGTTTTAACAGTAGGTTAATACATTTAATTAGAATTTCAATCTTGTGTTGATTGGAAGGGAAACTATATCACTTTGGGAATGAGGTTCTATCTAATAGTACTATCGTCTGTTTTTGCAGCTATGAATCAGGCAAACAAGCCGAAAAGTGTCGGTTTCGGCATGGATCCAGGAACCACCGCAAGTATTAAGGTGATCAGGTCTATAATTATTTTTTTAATATTCATTGTAATCTTGAAATGTTACGTTTTTTGTGCAAACATTGTAGGTCATACCACCTGTGGAACAGCAAGCTAAATCCCCGCACGAGAAAGGCAATAGTACTTTTGACGGTGGTCATAAAGAAGTTGTGAAGAGGGTTGCGCCTACCGCAACACGGACGCCGCAGTTCCTAGCCAAAATTCAGGTGATGTAGATGATGTTTGAACCAAGTTACTGCCACTGTTTTGTTTATTATTACTAATATTTTTGAAATGTACCCTTTTTCGTGCAAATGCTGTAGGTTTTACCAACAACCAATCAACACCGTAAATCCCCGCGCGGTAATGCTGTAGTTGTTCATGGGGTTTCTTGATCATTTGACAAGAGGTCTCCATCTACTGCAGCTCGGGCAGAGCTGCCCAGCTGTCCGTAACTACTTTTTTAAAGTCGATCATGTTGGATTTAATTGAGAAACTTCCCTCAAACATAGAGGTAATGTAGATCATGTTTGAACCAATTTACATTGCCCCTGTTTTCTTTCATATTACTGTTAGGCTTGAAATGTTACATTTTCGTGCAAACGTTATAGGTTTTACCACCTGTGATCCAGCAACACAAACCCCTCGGGGGAAATGAAGGACTGTTGAGGGTGGTAATGGTCAAGCCCAAAATAGGTCTACGCCTAAGGCTGCAGTGGCGGAGGAGATTCTATCTGACAGTGAGGTATATGTGTGATATGACAAACCAGTCATGAATTATATTATGGTTTTCGATATTTCTTTTAAACGCGACCGATGGTTTTGCTCACTTGTTTTATGACATGGTTCCTTTTGATTCCTAGTTGATAAGAAGATCTGCTGAAATACTTTCTCAACCGATATCCATTTCCGCATATATTGTACTTGTATTTGGTTTGGTGGTTTTTCGTTTTTGGTGCTTTTACCTCGCTAGTGACTGTTCTAATTCGCAGTTACCAGTGGGATCAAGAGGATTGAAAAGGAAGCACATAAAAGACTCGTACAGTTTGGTCGACGAGGTGGGTATTCGTGAATGATTACTGAATTCGAAGATTGTTGATTGTCGTACATGAGCTTGGTAGGTCTATGTCTTACTGCAGGTGTTACCGACATAAAATTGCATGTTTTAGTATGTTAATGAACTCTTCATAACTTGCTAATATGTGTAATTTAGCTATTTTATCTCTCTTTCTAGACTTATGCTTGTCTTTGTAGTTTTTGTTGTTTTTATCTTATTTTGTAGGCAAATTTGTGATAAAAGTAGTGAACTGGCGAAGAACCAATCATGAGAGACACACACTCAACTAGAAAAGGCTTGACTCAATTCTAAACTAGACTCAAATATTTACAAACACACACACAGGAAATTGAGGGACGGTCGCCGCCATTGACTAGGGGCTGCAAGACTATTGACATGACAATGGGAGAGCTGAATGCCGGTGAAATGGCTACTGATCTCATTAATTATACAAATAACATCTTTTTTTAAATTTATTGCTTCAGCTCAGATGTTTAAATGTTTTCTTGCAGAACGTGACGTCACATGCTACAACACCGAGGAGATCTCAGCGGCTTCAACAACTTGGGTCCCACTCGTCCCCCAGGTCCCCCTTTACGCCGGTGGTTCCATCAGTACCTACCCAGAATGACCAAGGGGCCTCACCTACATCAAGTACGTATCTCATTTCTCTTAACCCACCTAATATATACCCTTTCTGATCCTAACATAACTAATAAGTAATTAATTATATTGTGGCAGGTCCACCTTTAAGCAGAAGAGGAAGAGGCGTGACCCGTGGCCTTTCAACGAGGAAGAAATTGTGCGAGAGAGATAAGTTATTTTTGAACATCCCTCTTGTCAAGAAGAAGCCAGTTGGCGACAATGCGAAGGAGGTCTTTGCAGAGGTGGGTATAGCAGTGCGGAAGAATGCACCACTGGATAAGTGTAGCTGGGAAGATATGGACGAGGTTGAACTGAAACCCATATATGATCATCTTCAAGTAAGTGACATAAAATACGTGTGAACATATTTTTTCCTGTAATTACTTTCTGTGAATTTGTACCTACGACAACATATCTTGTCGTATGCAGGGTCTGTTTGACCTCGACTTCAACAGAAAAACTACTCGGTGGTCCATCAATTATAGTAAAAACTCTATAAATTAATAGTGTTTGGACCGGGATATTTAATTAATTTGGCGAGATATTATTATATCAATAAATTAATAAACGATTAATTTAAGGGTAAAAGACACTGACCACCCCTGAGTTTAGGATAAATTCCACCCTGCAACCCTGTGTTTTGGAAAAAACATCCCGCACCTTTTTTTGGATGGAGACTAACAGTACTAAGAAAAAGACCATTTTACCCTTAAAAGTTAATAAAATTACACTCTATATATTACCCTAACCCCTCCCTCTCCTCATTTCTAATCCTAATCTCTCTCTTCCCCCTCTTTTTCTCATCCCCCTCGTGCTGTGAAACACACAGTCGCCAATCCTCCTTCATTTCCTTCACTTCTCCTCTCTGCCATCACTCTCCGTCTCGCCATCAAGAGAGAAGAAGGCTCGATGTTTTAACCCAGTTCTAACCCAGATCTGTTGATTGAGGAATCCTCACGGTGTCATGAACCTCCTTCTCGAGGCCGGACCGTCAGATGAGGCCTACGACGGCGATGAGCTCCGTTGATTGAGGGATCAGAGTCGTCGGACTTGGGTGGAGCTGCTCCGATTGGATTTCTCTTGGAGGAATTGGGGGTTTTGTTCGATGACTCAAGTTGCTGTTCGGTCTAGGTGTTGGGTCTCTTTGGGTGTCGAAGGTGGAGAGAGGTTTGGGTTTGTTGATGACGGTGATAGTTGTGACGAGCTTCAGGGGGTGACGAACAGAGGTGGTCGGCGGTGGTGATATTGGAATCTGGGTTTGGTGCTAGGAGCGGGTTGTTTCGATTGCCGGATATGGACGATCGAGAGGTCGCTCGAGGTTGTCGCTCGATGAGGTGGATCTGATTTAGGACTTCTTCGATCTCTACGAAAGAGGGTTGAGATTGGAGATTGAAGGTTACATGACAGATATACTCTCAAGGCTAATGCTAGGAGGAGACAAAGCTGCTGGGAGCATGAAGGGAAGAAAAAGGCACCCCTTGCCTCTTGATTTTGTTGTTTCTTCTCCTCATCGTTGCCAGGTCAAAAATTTTAGTTCAGTTTTCTAAGTACTCAGATTCTTCCTTTCTAGCCAATAATTTTTCCAGGAATAAATATTTTGTCCAGTGCTGGATTGAGGCTGGTCTTTTTACATTTCCTTGTGCAACGAAATTTTATTTAAGTTAGGATTACAAGTTGATGTGGTTTGATCTTCGAAACAGTAGAGTGGTGTTCTGTCTATTAGCATCTTCTCATCATGTATGTTTTGCTTTTATGCTATCAGCCCTTGTTGTGGGTAACTAATGGAGAAAAAAAGTCATTTTTTAGTATTTCTCTCTTTCAACTAAGCCATGTTGTTGTGTTAGAGCATGTGTTTTGGAGAAGAGGGGTTGCTACTTGCTATTACTCTGCTGATTCTTTCATAATTGTTTTCTCTGTTTTTGGGAATTTTATGGGTTTTTTCTTGGTGTTTTTGATGTTTGTTTTTTTGATGTTCTTGGTGTTCTTGATGAACAAGAGTAATACAGTTCAAAAAACACCCAGGGGCAATATGGTCCAAAAAAAGTCTATCTTCTACTTTTTTAACGGAATAGGGCAGAAGGGTGCTAAGTATCCAAGGAATATTCCGTCAAATGGGTGTGGAGTGTCTTTTTCCAAAATACAGGGTAGCGGGATGGAATTAACCCTAAACTCAGGGGTGGTCAGTGTCTTTTACCCTTAATTTAAAGATGTCTTGCATGTGACCTTCAAATTTTTAGGTCTAGTGTACTAGTTACAACGTATATTAATTACAGATGAAAATAAACTACAAAAAATAAGTTCCAAGGAACATTCTATAGCTTTGGAACCGGTCACTTGGAAAGAAGTATTGGAAGTGGAATTAACTCTTCACAATTTTTTGTTGCGATACGAGAAGATAATGCCCCAACTCTTAAGTGAAATGAGGAGATTTAAAGATGAACTCAACATAGATTTAAAGTTCAACAAAAAACAAGCGACTATAGATTCATTTTTCACTAGACAATCTTAGAATTTTGAATCATTTAGTAATTATTAATTTATAGTTTTGTTGGACCAATATATGTACACTAGGAAATCAAAAAAGTTATTATCTTATTATTTTATCGATTGGGGTCCAATTTTGTACCAGCCCCAAGTTGGGACCAGACAAATTATTAATTTTATCGAGGTTATTAATTTATCGAGTATTAGTTCATAGAGGTTTTACTGTATATGGCAAATGGAGCTTATAGTGAGTACCGCTATAAGTTGCACATACACTTCAAGAACTTCCGCACCCCCGCTGAAGCAATTAAAAGCCCAGAACCAAGTGTCTTCCAGGAGCAGTGGGAAAAAGTGTGCGCACTATTTTAGACAGATGGGTGGAAGGTAAAATATTGAATGCTTTTTCATTGCAGCAAACTAATTTAGGTTTGCTTTTGACTTCATGTCCACTATTATGTCATTGCATTGTAGGAGTGCTAGGGCTAAGTTGAACTGCTCAAAAGTTAAAAATATTTCTACCGCATGTTCAAAGTCCATCGTCCAGCGTGTATATGAGATGGTAAGTTCCATGTCATCCGCTCTGTCACATCAGTTTATAAGTTTCACAGCTATAACAAATTTCTATATAAAATATTTATTTGGAATATTATCTTGTGCAGGAGGACCCCTCCCTCACCGACAACTACAAATCAACACACACCAGAAACGAAAACGAATATATAAAAAAATACATGTGGAAATTTTCATCTATGTTGGGTGCTTCTGATTGGTCGAGCAGCCGCATCGGGTGCTTCTGGGTGATTCGTGGGTGCTTGGGTGCTTCGTGAGTGCTTTTGCGGGTGCTTTATGGATAAGGCGGGGTAATTTTCGAAAATTATAGTTGAGAGGTCTTCCAAATACAACTGGACTTTAACAAAGAAACGTACATCTACGTGAACATTTTTAACCCTCAAATTACTCATCTCTCCACAGCTAAGAACAACGACATGAAGAGATTATACTATTGATATAGTAACCTTGTATCTTCGAATGTGTATGGATTTTTGTTCGATTATAATACGATCCCTACTTTTTTCATTATTATATAAGTGTAATGGTATCACTAATAATATCAGATAAAAAAATATATAACGTGGCCGCGCCCGCGCCGCACCCGCACCCTTGATTTTTGGGAATTTGCCGCACCCGCACCCAGTCCCGAACCAGCACCCGCACTCGTGCTGCATAGATTTTCATTAATAAGAAAAAGATATGTAGAACTTTGTAACATGCATTATCTACTATTTACAAAAAGAACTATCAACATTTGAGATGTAACTTGTCTTTTTTTTTTTTTTTTGAGAAACAACTTCTTTCATTAATCAGCTAGAACCAAATTGGGGCAAAATACATCTTTTTCTATGCATCTTAAAACCCAGTGGGGAAACTCCTCGTGCCACACGCCTTCTCCTCCTCGGTCTGCGTGTTTAGCCAGCTGGTCAGCCTTGCGGTTTGATTCTCTGCCCCAAGCGCGCATCTCGATGCTCACAAACTGCTTCAGTAGCTGACCCATTTCTTCAACCAGTTCTCTCATTTCTCCTCCCTCTTCCCTTCGTATTCCATTTCTGCACTCTTGTAGATCTAAGATGACCTGGGTTGAATCGCCAATCAGCCATATGTTGCACTCTTTCCATCGCCGGCTCTCCTTCAGTGCTTGTAAACATGCCCATAACTCCGATTGTCTAGCACTCTCGCATCTTGGTGATTTTGTTGCTCCGGCCATTTTGCAATCTCCGGTAACCGTACGAAGGATAAATCCGGAAGAGGCTTTACCAGTCACCGGATTCCAGCTTCCATCAAATTGGAGCACGAGATGATTCTCTGCAGCCACCATCTTTGCTCTCTCCGGCTTTGTAATCTCCAAGCTAAGTGTGTCTCCTCTTCTAAATAATTGTTCTTGTATTTTCCGGCGAACTAGCAGTAGCACCGATTCCGCATTTGGTGTCTTGTTTTTGAATCTTTGGGCGTTCCGTTCCTGCCATAGAGCCCACAAAATTACACAATATCTCATTAGATCTGCTTCATTAAACCGTAGTATATCTCATGAATCCTTTCTAACGCTTTTGTATTGGCTCTAACTAGGAGATTCTTGCCTTCTTCCGAATCCCAAACTGCAGTTGCTAGGGGGCATGTGAAAAAGACGTGTTCAGCCGTCTCATCGGGGTACTTGCAGTAGTGACATTGGCTCTCAACATTGATTCCTCTCCTTTTCAAATTCTCAGCAGTTGGTACTATATTCCTTGCAATTCTCCAGATCAGGTGAGCAATTTTCTTCTCTATCTTCAATTTCCACAGCTTCACGTATGGGCTTCTCAAAGGCTTTGAGCTTTCACCTGAGTTCTCCTGATGCATCTTTTCTTTTACTCCCAGTAGATACCCTGACTTTACCGTATACAACCCGGAGTCATTATAGTGCCACCGGACCCGATCTTCGCACGGATTTGGTGATAGTCGAATCTGTTCTATCTCTTTACAATATGCTTCAATAAGGTACTCCCTCAGCTTCTGATTATTCCAGCTTCTTGATTCTGTGTCAATGAACTCTTCTACTTTTGACGAGTTTAGCATGCTATTGGATGTAATCAGTTTGAAAGTGGGCTCCCTGGGAATCCATGGTGAGTTCATATAAGCTGATTTTACCATCCCCGATCTGCCACCTTGAGCCTCTTGCAAGAAGTTTATTTCCAAAGCAAATGCTCCTCCAGGCATAGCTAGGTGCGCTCCCCTCTTGTGCTTCCCAAAAACTTTTTTCTGCAAAATATTTTGACTTCATCACTTTGCTCATTAACGAGTTGGGTTTAGTGAAAATTCTCCAAGCCTGTTTTGCGAGCATAGCTTGATTAAAAATCTTGAAGTCCCTAAAAGCTAAGCCACCGTTCTCCCTTGGTTCCTGTAACCTGTTCCACGCAAGCCAATTTATGCCACGCTCCTTCTTTGAGTTACTCCACCAAAACTGTCGGATTTTGGATTCAATTTTTTGGCAAACATGCTCGGGCAATTTGAAACACGACATAGCATAACTTGGTATGGCATTGGCCACTGCTTTAATAAGAACTTCTTTTCCCCCAATTGATAACGATTTCTCTTTCCACCCCTTCAACTTGCTATCAATTCTGTCTAAGATGTAGGCGAAAGTTGTGATTTTTTGTTTACCAATTGTTGTCGGCAACCCGAGGTATTGATCATTCTTGTCTGTTTCAGGGATCCCACAGTGCTGCTTGATCTCTTGTTTGGCTGCTTCGGACATATTTTGGGAGAACACGATCGACGAGTTTTTCGAGGTTTATGAGCTGGTCGGATGCTTTACAATACATGTCCAATATCTCTTGTAATTTTTTAACGTCTTGTATTGTAGCCTGTAAAAAGAAAATAGAATCGTCAGCGAAAAACATGTGGGAGACCATTGGTCCTCCCCGAGATGCTATCACTCCTGTAAGACTTCTACTACTGATTGCAGAAGTGATAGCACTCGAGAGTGCTTCCGAGCACAGCACAAAAAGATACGGTGATAGAGGGCACCCCTGTCTTAGGCCTCTCTTGGGAATAACATTCCCAGTTAGGGCACCGTTTCTAACAAACTCATATTGGGCAGTGGTAACACACCGCATGATAACAGAGACTAGTTTAGGACCGAACCCAACGTTTTTTAACACCTCCTCTAGGAACCTCCATTCAATACGGTCATACGCCTTAGCCATATCGACTTTAAGCGCGAGTGTTCCTTTCTTCCCCTTCTTTCTCGTCTTAAGAGTGTGTATTACCTCAAAGGCCGTCAAAATATTGTCCGTAATGAGACGCCCCGGCACAAAAGCTGACTGATTTTCTGTAATAATACTATCAAGCACCAGTTTCACCCTGTTTGCTACCACCTTTGCCACTATTTTGTAAACAATTGAACACAAGCTAATTGGTCTGTAATCGACCGCCCTACGAGGCTGTTTTGTTTTAGGGATCAACACAATGATAGTCTGATTAAAGTTTCCCAGGTCCGCACCTTCGTTTAGAATTTCGAGACAAGTTTTGACAGTGTCTGCCCCTACCAGTTCCCAATGCTTCTGGAAAAACCCGGCCGAAAAGCCGTCCTTCCCTGGAGCCTTGTCGGGGTGCATTTGAAACAGTGCTTGTGTGATCTCTTTTGCCGTGAACACTTTATCAAGCTCTGCCGCACTATCCGCTGAAATGGCTCTGTCCCTTAGAGGACTCGATACCGCCTCAAAATCTTCCTCCTTTGGCCTACTGGACATAAAAATTTCATTGAAGTGCCTTTCGAGACAGGCTGTAACTTCAGCCTCTGATTGTACCCATCTTTCGGTCTCGTCTTCTAGCCCCGTGAACTCATTCCTTGCTCTTCTTATTGATGCTCTTTTGTGAAAGAAACTAGTGTTTCGGTCTCCTGAATTCAGCCAATCCGCTCGCGCTCTTTGTGCCCACATCACCTCTTCTCGTCTTAACAGTTCATCATATTGTGACGTCAACCAATTCAGTTCCTCTATAGTCCCCCTAGTACGAGCTCCCTTTTCCAGAACTTCTTTTATTTGCCGCAGCTCTCTTATTTTTTTTGTTTACGCTTCCAAACGTTGTACTATTCCATCTTTGACAGCAGCTAGCTAACGCACGCAACTTAGTTTGCAAAGTCTGCTGGTCATGTTGACTCCAGCAGTTTGCAACCACCTCCGGGAACTCACTGTGCAGGTTCCACATACGCTCATACTGGAATCTACGCCCCTTATACCTTTTGTACTCCTTCTGATCCCACTCAAATAGAATGGGTCTGTGATCCGATCTCAGCCCAGTGGTATGCGTAACCTTAGCTCCCCTAAACTTATTCATCCAGTCAATTGTTGCAACTACCCGATCCAGCCGAACCCTAATATGGGTCTCCTCTTCCTGGTTATTTGACCAGGTGAATTCTGGTCCTGCAAAGCCGAAATCAACAAGGCATAAGTCCTGTAACACTGAATTAAACGCTTGCATTTGACCGTACCTTCGTTCATTGCCTCATTCCTTTTCAAGATTCGATCTGATTTCGTTGGAGTCTCCGCACAAGCACCACGGCTTATCACTCATCGGCGCTATTCTTCTCAATAATTCCAAAGTATTATGTCTTTGATCTCTCTCCGGGTCGCCATATACCCCTGTCAACCTCCATACAAAGCCCTTTTCCTCTTCTACCAAAGCGTCAATATTGATGAACGGAGATTTTAATTAGCTTAACTTTTACCTTGGTATCCCAAAGCAATGCTAATCCTCCCTTCCGGTCTTGAGCTTCGGCAAAAACTCTGTTTGCATACTTCACCTTCTCGCGTACCTTTTCCATCTCGAACTTTTTGAGTTTAGTCTCCATAAGAAGGACTATGTTTGGGGATAGGAGCCTCAACTGCTCCTTCAGGGCCCGGACCGCACGTGGTTTCCCCAACCCACGTATGTTCCAACTAACGAGATTCATTGTGCTTGGCGGGACAAGCGTCGCAGCCTCCGCCAATTTTGCGTTGAGAGTTTTTTGGGTGCTCGAAAACCTATTTCCTGCCGTACTCTGTCTGTCCCCATCTACCTTTCCTCCCCTTATCGCGCCCAAATACCTCTTCTCTAAATCCAGCTGCTTATTTCTTTTCGACACTTCTGATTTTTGTACGGATGCTGGGCTGAGTTCAGGGGCTATTTTTCGTTTTGGAGACCCTGGTCTGCTGCCTGCAGACCTTTCTGCAACAACTTCTTTCCCCCTTCCTCCTGGGCTTCATTGTTGACAGTACCTTTTTTCTGGCTAGGACCACTTGCATCTCTTCCCACCGCTTCGTGATCTAGACCTGCCGTGTTCCTCATTGGCGCTTCTGGGTCGGCCATCTGATTTTCTTGCTGGACTTCACTGTCCAACCCTGTGCTGGGGTCTTCTGTCATCACATCATCCAAGTTTTTGTTTAGATAAATATCTTCAACAAGCTTCTCCGGCTCCTTCTCTTCCTCTCCCTTCTTCTCCACTGTTCTCGTTCTCTTTTCTACATTCAGTCGTCCTTTCTTTGGCGGTTGGAACAACATCCATTCTCCATAAACTGGCTCGTCCTCCGGGTCAATTCCATTCGCCAAGTGGTTACATTGGCTGCTATGGTGGTCAAGGTACCCACACCATTGGCAGACTGATGGAATTCGTTCATACTTGAAATCTAACCAGACTCTCTCCTTCTTGATTACTACATGTACACCCCTTGGGAGTGCCTCGAAGACTGGAATCCTCACCCAAACCCGTACATAGTTTTCTTTACCATCACTATCCACTCTTGGGTCTGACTCCAGTATTTCTCCAACGTTCTTCACAGCTTTCCTTCCTGCCGCTTCTATTGTTAAGTGGACTGGTAGATGGTGAACTTGAACCCAAACGTCTATATGTTCAAACTTTGGGTTCTCCGATTCATCACCTAACTTCCAGGGTTTTAATAGTAGCATAGCACCCTCAAATACCCATGGTCCTCTGGAGCAAATATGATCTAACAAGTTTTTTGTCGGAAACTTCAAAATACAAGTGTTGCGACTTACGTAGAGAAATTCGATCTGATCGCCTTTGTTCCAGATCCTTGGGAAGAAGGTTCTCACCAATCTAGGGTTTACTTCTTCTCCAGTAAGTAGCTTGGCAAATAGACAGTACTCGAAACCTTTCTCTGCTTCGGCACAAAACTCATCTTCGAACACAATCTCTTCCGCTTCTTTCTCTGTGTACCTCAGAGGCTCAAAGCCATTCGTTGACGCCGGTAGATCTTCCTCTGGCGCCGCCGGGGATTGCATCTTGCTAGGGTTTCTCTCTCGCTATTTTTACGGACCTTTATGTTACCTATTGCTTGCGCTCTATTCACTATGTAACTTGTCTTTTGATTAGACAACATATAAGCATAATATTAGAAAAGGAAAACTACGTAGCAACAATTATACAATTCCGATAAATAAGATAGTGAATTTATGAGATGAAATATGGACTGATTGTTTAATTGAGCGTAATTATATATGTTTAAAATTTTAGATTTCAAAATTTGTCATTGTATTTTCATTTTTATTAGGATATTTATTCTGAAATGAGTAATTATCATTGCCATTCATCATGCATTACAGTCTTTGACAGTTGACTGTGGATGATAAATATGTAAATCATTGCCACAAATTAAGTCTAATATTCCTTAAAAAAAAGTAAGTATAATTGATTGCTGACATTTTCAAACATGGGCCTTCCTAAATTTTTACATAATTTATGGTTTTACTAAAAAAATGTATTAATTAGATCTTATTATTGTCTCACGTTATACCATAACTGGCACATCTTTATTTTGTGAATGATGATATTCTCTTATCGTATGGAGGATTCGAAGCACTTTTTATTGTTTGTTACTAATGTCTGAATTTTGATAATAGTATGTTTTCTTTTAACGTTTGTTATGAATTTAATTAATAGATATTGCCACGTGGCACCCTCTGAGGCAAATCTTAAGAAAATATTCTACAATAGTATATATAGATTTTTTTTTCTTCCTCTCTAGTTGTTTCTTCATTCAGTTTTTGCTTTCTATTCTTCTTTATTGTTATTTTCTTAAAATGTTGCATATCTACTTACTAGACCATTTTGCCCCTAAAAATCCGTTAACGGAAACATGTGGACATAATTTACCCCAGTTGTTAATTGCTAATAATTATAAATTGTATGTGATAATAAGAGAATTTTGAAACTGAAGGTAGTACATGGATCATTACTTTATACTGAGGTGGGTAATAAGTAATTGACCCAAAAAAGAATGATAAAATCTACCAAGTGAAAATTGGAAATTGTCAAGGTGATGCTTTGACAACTTGCCATTCATGATGAACATGAATCTGCACAAGCAAATTATTAGCTGCAACCAGCTTTGCTTGATACAAACGGGGAGTGCTGAAACCTACTTTAAAGTTTAACCATTCTGAACGTCTGAAAGATATCTCTCCATTCATTAACCTTCCTTTTTCTCCTTGTTCTTATCTCTCGTCTTCACCTTTGAGGATGTCTCGAATCCGATACCTTGTTTATGGAGCTTCAGTTATGATCCTACTTGGATTAACCGGATCCATGCAACCCTCGTAGCGATCTAACAGAACCATTGCTTCTATGAACGGATCCATGAATATCGATGAATCAGTGTTTATCTCTAGCTCAATGACCACCACTGAGGGACGACAAATGCTTTTATAACCCCAGATAACAACTTCCAAAACATAGGCCAAGTCTTCACGGGGCTTAAAACCCATGGAAAATAGACGGCAATAGCTTCACCATCTTCTACCATGAAGAGATCTTCTTCAAGGTCATTAAACCCTATAACTGATTTTGAAGTAAAAGCCGGTAGCATTTGACTTACATCCTCAAAATGTTCCAGAGTTGTTGCCGCAGCTGTTATCATAAGAAGCTCAATGGGACATTCATGCCGAACAGCCAGAGCCTGCACTAGGATTGTACCATGAAACCCATTCGGACTCCAAAATCAATCAAATTTATCCATTTCTCAGATGAAACGTTGTCCAAGACGGCTTGGATGCCCATGAACTACTTAGGAAATTCGTGACATGCCAACGTTGCAAGTTGGAATGATTTGCCTTGCAGTCTTATTGTTTGCAGATTTTTCTGTTTCTGGACTGATTTTTTCCCGGATAGCTGCACCAAAATGATACGCAGTTTGATCGAGTGCATTGGAATTGGATATAAGTCATTGCAAATTCTCAGCAACTTGAGGGCATCATCAAATTGTTGTTACCAAACTTATCAGTTATCAACCAGATGGAACTCCAAAGGCATGATTCATAGCCATGGAGTGATTCCCATAAGACCGGGAAGACGAAAGGATAAATGCTTCTTTTGAAAACTTAATAATATCTACAGTTGATTATAACTTGTGAACCTCTGTCAGATTGCTCTTTAGCACTTCCCCAGTCAGGCGCTATTTTCACCTGCCGTGCTTGGTTAAGGATTTTAATGATGCCAAGTGAGGCATATATGAGCTCTTCTTGTCAGCTTCAGCGACATTAGTTGGGGCTTCCAATTCCTTGGTGAATTATGGATTTTCAGATCCCATGTTTCGCCAGATAAAAGATCTTGGAATGCCAAGTCTACCACACTCACTTGCTCCCCTTACATCTGTTCTGAAGAAACATACATTCACACAAAACTATAGTCAGCTACAGACATTAAGAGATTATGACAAAAAAAAAGTAAAACAAACAAGCATTTAAGAGATCCAATTCCATGTAAAATGATGTTCATACAGAAGCAATATATATATATATATATAGTACAGCCGAATACTGCATGAGTTTCAGACTTCGGCTTCAACTCACATCAAGAGGATAAATAAACACTAAAAAGATAAGGAGTACAGATAACGGAGCAATCAAACTAAAGCGTCGCCAGAATCCCAAGTGAAGATCAAAATCCACGGCAAAATGCAAAAAGGAACTTTCTGAAGCACAATAGCAATGGTAATTCAGGAGCCGAAACTGATAAGGAGGTTCATTGGAACTGTCAAACAGAGGTGAAGAAAACACTCCCAAGAGAAGATCAAGCCCTTAATAAACTGGTTTAGATGGATTGCATGTAAAATGCGAAAGGCTCAGATGTAAAACACACACAAAAGTTTTTATAGATGAGGAACACTTGGAGAATTCGAGACTTCTATGCGAAAATGGTTTAGTGTTGATACCCTGTCTCTTGATTGAACTTCCAAGAGGAGAGTGAAGCAATAGGTGTTCCTTTCCACCCAACGAGTAGGCATTTCCCATCCATGTCAAGTGTGCAAGAACCTCCACAAGCAAATTTGCCTGCCACCAGCTTTGCTTGATACAAACAAGAGCTACTGAAAGTTGTCTCAACCATTTCAAACCTCTCAAAGAAATCCCTCCATGCCCCCAACCTTCATGTACCTATTTCTTCTCAACTCATCTTCACCTTCGAGGATATCTTCGAGTTCACTCCCTAAATAAGAAGCTTCCCCTGTAATCATGTTTGGATTATCCCAGTCCATGCAAGCCTTGAAGCAATCCAATATTGAGCCATATAGAAACTGATAAGATTCATGTATTTGTGAAACCCCAAGGGTTTGATGAATGAATGTGCAGAAAACGAAAAGGAAGATGAAGATGAATCAATTCTCCATAAACGGCTGAAGGGGATTACACAGTATTAATACCCGGATGCCAACGGTATTAATCTAGACCGTTGGATTTAGGTTTAGAAGGAAACTAAGGAGATGACCCTAAAGTTTGGTAGACTTTGTAAACAAGTACTTACATAAATATCATTAGGCACCAAAGCTTTGCCTAACTATCAAAGAAATGCTTCAAGTCTTCTAGTCTTCATTTGAGCACCAATAGTTTGATAAATTGCAGATTTGGCACCTTCATAGCTTTGAATCTTCTATTACCCTCCTTCAAACTTGTGGTGGATGCTGAACCATAAGTTTGTGCTTTAGAGTCCAGAATTGAGAGTTGAGCAGAGGTTTTGTAAAGATGTCAGCTACCTGTTCATCGCTGGAAACAAAACAAACTCTAATTAGTTTTCTGAGAGCCTTTTCCCTCACATAATGATAGTCAATCTCAATATGTTTGGATCTTGCTCGCAAGATAGGATTGGTTGTCATTGCAAGGGCAGATTTGTTATCAGTCCAGAGAATGGAAGGTTGATGAACAAATAATCCCAAATCTTTGAAGAACATAAGTAACCAAGAGACTTCAGCAGCTGCAGTGGCTAGGGCTCTATACTCAGCTTCTGTGGAGGACCTAGCCACTGTAGCTTGTTTTTTTGCTCCCCAATGAATGGGATTGGAACCAAGGTAAACAACAATGCCAGTAGTACTTCTGCGATCAGTAGGGTTCCCAGCCCAATCTGCATCACTAAAAGCCTGTATTCCAAGATGACTTTTGGTGAACAGAAGGCCGTGTGTTTTTGTAGCTTTGAGATACATGAGAATTCTTTTTGCAGCAACAATATGAGTTTCAGTAGGTGAATGCATAAACTGACATAAATGATTTACAGCAAACGATATGTCAGGCCTAGTGAATTTTAAGTACTGAAGAGCTCCCAATAGTTGTCTGTAAAGAGTAACATTTTCAAGAGGTTTGCCATCAAGAGAATGAAACTTAATTCCAGGTGCAAGAGGAGTGTTACAAGATTTGTAGTGAGTCATATTATACTTGGCCAAGAGATCATGGATATATTTTTTTTGGTGCCGAAACAGCCCAGTAGTGTTTCTCTCAATTTCAAGGCTAAGAAAATATGTGAGTTTTCCCAGATCTGACATATCAAACTCAGATTTCAATTTCTTGACAATATGAGCAATGTAGGCGTCACTTCCAGTGAGAATAATATCATTCACATAGAGCAGAAGTATTGTAATTTGAGCACCATTCTTTCTAATGAATAAAGATGAATCAGCAGTGGAGGCTTGAAAGCCCATAGATAATAATATATGTGGTGAATCTCTCAAACCATATATGGATTTTTGTAATTTGAGCTTCTAATTTGATCTTGTTTGAGACCATATATGGATTTTTGTAATTTGCAAACATAGTGAGGAAATTGCTTATTTTGGAAACCCTGAGGTTGAGCCATATAAACAGTCTCTTTTAGATGTCCATGTAAAAAATCCTTTTTTTACATCTAATTGCTTTAAATTCCAGTTAAGAGAAACTGCAAGACTCAATATAACTCTAACAATAGTATGCTTAATAACAGGAGAAAAAGTTTCATCAAAGTCAATGCCAGGGGTTTGGTGAAACCCCTTGGCAACAAGTCTTGCTTTGAATCTTGAAATAGAACCATTTGGATTGTATTTTGTTCTAAAAACCCACGTGTTTCCAACTATGTTTGCATTTGGTGGCGGAGACACTAAAATCCATGTATTTTGATGTATGAGAGTGTTGTATTCCTTAGTCATAGCAAGTTGCCACTGAGGATGTTTAACAACCTCTGTGAAGGAAGAAGGATCCTTCTGAGAAGTAATAGCAGAAAAACCAAGTTTTCTTTTGGATATACCTGATTTACTTCTAGTCTGCATTGGATGGCCAGTAGCTGAAGTGGATTGAGTAACTGAAGAAAGCATCTCATTTGGTATATGTTCTTGTATTGAGTGAACCTCAGAGATGGAGTTGTCCAGTGTGGATAACCTCACATTTAGGTCTTCATTTCCAGATGTGTGCAGACTAGGAGTGGTTGCCCTCACAGGGCTGGTTGAAGCAGAAGTGTGTTGCATTACTGGTTGTGGGGAGCTTCTCATCATAGGTGAAGGGACATGAGTATGCTCTTCTCCAGTGACTGGGTTAAGGGACACAACTACTGGATCCAGAGCAGTGGGGGGTACATGTAAAAGATCCATGAAAAACAGTAGAAGAGTCAGTCACAGGGGAGGCAGTAGAAGTAGAGAGTGAGTAGGGAAACACTTCTTCATCAAAGATCACATCTCTACTAATATATGTTCTATTTGAAGTTTTTTCATGACATAAATATCCTTTGCATCCAACAGCATAACCCAATAAGACACATTGTTTGGTCCTACCATCAAGTTTTGAACTGTTGTAAGGCCTAATATGTGGATAGCAGGCACAACCAAATATTTTTAAGTTAGCATAAATAGGTTTTTGTTGAAACAGTAGTTCATAAGGAGATTTAAAACTGTTTTTTTACTTGGCATTCTGTTTATTAAGTAAACTGTAGTATCCACAGCATGAAACCAAATAAACTTTGGTAAGGATGCTTGTTGTAAAATAGTTATAGCAGTTTCTATAATATGCCTATGCTTCCTTTCTGCAACTCCATTTTGTTTTTGAGTATGGGGGCAAGATTTTTGATGGGAGATGCCATTTTCAGAAAGTATCTGTTTAATCAAATAAGATGCATATTCTCCTCCACCATCTGTTCTAAGAACAGTGATGGAGTGTCCTAGAGATTTTTCAACTAAGGTTTTGAATTTTGGAAATAATGAGACAACATCATATTTGTTTGCCAGACCAAATAACCAGGTATATTTAGAGTAATCATCAACAAATATAACATAAAACTTGAAGCCATTCAAAGATTTAGTTGAGGCAGGACCCCAAACATTAGAGTGCAATAATTGTAAAGGTTTGCTTGAACTAGAAACAGATAATTTATAGGTAAGTCTTGACATTTTCCCTTGTAAACAGTATTGACAAACAGAAGCATCATGAGTAGATAAATAGGAAAAAAAATTTTTAAGTATGACATCAGTAGGATGGCCAAGTCTGGCATGCCAACGAAGAGAAGAAACTTTGTGACCCACGTGAGCAGCAACTTTAGTTTAGACCCTTTGAAAGGATTTGAGTGAATGGGATAAAGTCCATTGTCACTCAAACCCTGATACATAATTTGACCCGAAGCTTTGTCCTGGATTGAAAATGAAAGAGCATCGAAGGTAAATTGACAATTATGTTCAACACAAACTTTATGCACAGAAAGTAAGTTTGCAGGTAATCCAGGAACATGAAGATTTTAGAAAGTTTAAAATCATGATTTGGGGTAGAGAGTAGCAGTACAGAATGAGTTATAGCCAAATTTTGGCCATTACCAACAGACACTTGATCAGTTCCAACATAAGGTTCCATTCCAGTAAGAACATGTGAGTCAGTGGTCATGTGATTGGTGGCTCCAGAGTCAGAAAGCCAATACTGAGGTAGGGAAATGACAAATGAATTAGTAGCATTGTAACCAGTGAGTTGAGCAGGTGGTTTGCGACCTTGGTATGAATAATCCATACGATGCCAGCAGTCAATTGCTGAATGATAGTCAAGTCCACATATTTGACAATTAACAGGGGCCGAAGAGGTGTTAGGCTGACCATTCCTATGATTTGAGGACCCTTGACTGTTATATCTCCCCCTAGGGTTTTCAAATTGATCACCCCCTCGATTGGAATTACCACGACCCCGAGAGTATTGTCCATGAAAGTAGTCTTACCTACCTCCAGAGTATTGACCAGATCTACCACCTCTTTGAGAAGAGTTGGGATAACCATTAGGGTTACGGCCGCCACGACCACGGTAACCCCAGTTTACAGAAAACTGTGAAAAATTTGTAGATACAGTATTCAAAGATGCAAAAGCAAAATTCATATCACCAATAGACGAGTTTTGATGCATTTGTTCTTCAGCTTTAAGATAAACATGCAATTCTTCAAGAGTTATAGGAGCAGAGTGAAGATGAAGATTTCATTTAAAGGAGTTATATTCAGCAGGTTTCCATTAATGGTGTAAAGTAACATATCTTCATCAGGTATGATCACAGAAGAGACTGTAGGGTTTTGATCATGGATACGCACCGGAAAAACATAATTTATCCATGCAATACCCTCCAAGGATCACAGGACAAGAGACATAATGATGGTAAAGGAAGAAATCAAGTTACACACCTTAGGGTTTCTCCAGTGATGACTTGTAACGAGAATTGTGTCACGTTCTCTATAGTTGATCCACTCCTAGAGTTGAGATCTAGATCTTCCTTGTCCTTTGTGCTATCCCGGAACGGAGGAAGAGGAAGAATAAATCATGCAACACGAGGCACCTATGAGGCGGCGTCCTCCTTGGTGGCCGACGGGATAGGGGGCGGCGGCAAGGGGGGTCGTTCGGCCTTCCTTGCTTGCTTGCTCTCTCTCATTTTTTTCTCTCCCACTCAAGTTATGATCAAAGGCTCATAAGTGTGGGAAGGAAGGAAGGAGCATCATTTATATAGTCCAAAAACTCCTTGCCAACTACCTAAAGGACCTATTCTAGTCCTACTAGAATTCGGTTTAGTCCCTTCCTTGCAAATTAGTCCTACTAAGTTTGCAAGGTGTTGCAAAGTGGTCCTTCTAATTAATTAATCCTATTAATTAATTCCCAAATCTAGTTCAACTCTATATAGTGTGTGACCCCATAGGTTTATCTAGTTGGTATCAACAATTTGCTAATATGGAGCGGTTTCTAGCAAAACATTCATTCTAGCCAACTAATAGAATAGTCATCCGACAAACCTTGTACAAGTAATTGTCTCATCCCTTTATCTCTATATCCGGATTGGACACGAGACATACAATTCACACTCGTATATCCAATCCATAGTTTCTCGATCCATGGGAATAGCCTTATTCGTGCAAATAACATCAATATCCTATATTGATTTATTTGAGTCTGGCCAGACATTCTATAAGCACTATCCCTCGAGTGGCCTAGGATATTTTCTCCCGTTATGTGGGAGGGACAAATTCTATCTACTTCCACTACGATCTCTAAGCTTGCTTCTTATTTTATCCGGTACACACCTTTATAACTACCCAGTTATGGTGTAGCATTTAACGCTACCAAAATCACAATAATCCACAACTAGAATATCTAGCGACTTCAAGTCTAAGGATGAAAATACCATTGTACCACGAGAAGCACTTGTGACTTAACATAACGTGTATGTAGCCTTCTCGGAGATGGGTCAATCCGGTGCGCCATTACCCTTAATGAACACCCATGTGTTGGATCATGATATCTCTATATCAATCCAACCCCATACTAGTCTATATATGATTGTCCTATTAATCATTATACTGGACTAGGGATATTTAAGATAAACAACACAATTGTAAATCGAAGTACTTCATTATATTAAATATCCAATAAATAATACAATGAATTTTCTAGACAAAATAAATTCATACTAAACTAGATTGTCTCTAGGGCATCTATTCCAACAGTCTCCCACTTGCACTAGAGCCAATCTGACGCATCTCGTATGCCTATGTGTCTAGTGTGTCCTTCATGCTTCCACTGCACAAGCGGCTTTTTAAGTGGATCTGACAGATTCTCATCTGTAGGAATCTTGCATATCCGAACATCTCCTCTATCGATAATATCTCGAATAAGATGGAACTTCCTCAGCACGTGCTTGGATTTCTGGTGTGACCTGGGCTCCTTTGATTGTGCGATCGCCCCAGTGTTGACATAGTACAACTCAAATGGATCCGCAATGCTAGGAACCACACCAATTTCAGAAACAAAATTTTTGATCCAAACAGCTTCCTTTGCTGCGCCATTTGCAGCAATGTACTCAGCCTCTGTTGTAGAATCAGCTAACGTCTCTTGCTTGGAACTTTTCCAGCTCACCGCTGCTCCATTCAGGCAAAACACATATCCCGATTGTGATCTAAAGTCATCTCTGTCGGTTTGGAAGCTTGCACAGTGAACCCCTTACACGCAACTCCTCCTCACCGCCAAATATCAAGAAAGCATCCTTAGTTCTTCTCAAGTACTTTAGGATGTTCTTGAATGCAATCCAGTCACTCTCACCCGGATTGGATTGGTATCTGCTTGTCATACTCAAGGCATATGACACATCTGGTCTAGTACATAACATGGCGTACATGATAGATCCTATGGCCGAGGCATAGGGAATTCTACTCATGCGTTCCTTCTCAATCTCATTGGAAGGACAACCACTCTTCGAAAGAGTGATTCCATGTGACATGGGCAAGAATCCCTTCTTGGAATCTTGCATGTTGAACTGTTTCAACACCTTGTCAATATATGTACTCTGACTTAGGCCTAGCAGTCTCTTAGATCTATCTCTATAGATATTTATACCGAGTATATAGGCTGCTTCCCCTAAGTCCTTCATTGAGAAACACTTCCCTAGCCAATCTTTAACAGATTGTAGCATGGTAACGTCGTTTCCAATGATTAGTATGTCATCCACATACAAGACCAGAAAAGCTACAGAGCTCCCACTACCTTCTTGTATACACAAGACTCATCTTCGTTTTTGATGAAGCCAAACTCTTTGACTACTTCATCAAAACGTCGATTCCAACTCCTAGAAGCTTGCTTCAATCCATAAATGGATCGTTGCAGCTTACAGACTTTGTTGGCTTGCTTTGGATCTTCAAAACTCTCTGGTTGTATCATATACACGTCCTCAAGGAGATTCCCATAAAGGAACGCTGTTTTGACATCCATCTGCCAAATCTCATAGTCGTAGTATGCTGCAATTGCAAGTAGGATTCGGATGGATTTGGTCATTGCGACTGGTGAAAAGGTTTCATCATAGTCAATACCATGAATCTGTCTAAATCCTTTAGCCACCAATCGGCCCTTATAGGTAATCACATTACCATCCATGTCGATCTTCTTCTTGAAGACCCACTTGCACCCTATGGGCCGCGCCCCTTCGGGTGGTTCCACCAAAGTCCATACTTTGTTGGTATACATGGATTCCATCTCGGATCTCATGGCTTCTAGCCAGTTCTGAGAGTCTTGCCCTTTCATGGGCTCTTCATAGGTAGTAGGCTCATCATCTATGAGCATTGTGTCACCGGAATCTGTCACGAGAAGTCCATACCTCTCGGGTTCCTGGCGCACTCTACTAGATCTTCGAAGCTCTTGTGTTACTTGAACAGGCTGTTCCACAACTGCTTGTGGTTCCTGTTCATGTTCCATAATCGGTTCAGTGATTTTTGGTTCTTGAATCTCTTCAAGTTCTACAGTCCTCCCACTTGCTTCTTTAGAGACAAACTCTCTTTCTAGAAACACGCCGGTCCGAGAAACAAACACTTTGTTCTCGGTTGGATTGTACAAGTAGTAACCCTTAGTTTCCTTAGGGTACCCCACAAATATACACTTATCCGACTTTGGCCCTAGCTTGTATGATTGTAAACGTTTTTACATAGACATCGCAGCCCCAAATCTTCATGAACGAAAATGTGGGACGCCTCCCACTCCACATCTCATGTGGTGTCTTCATAATTGATTTAGATGGAACACGGTTAATGGTGAAAGATGCACTTAATAGAGCATAGCCCCAAAATGATAATGGAAGATAGGTTTGACACATCATAGATCGAATCATATCCAATAGGGTTCGATTCCTCCTCTGGGACACGCCATTCCACGGTGGCGTTCCGGGTGGAGTGAGTTGGGACACGATCCCACACTATAATATAGTCGTCAAACTCTTGGCTTAAGTATTCTCCTCCACGATCCGATCGTAGAGCCTTGATACTTTTGCCAAGTTGCTTTTGTACTTCACTTTTGAATTTTTTGAACATTTCAATGGATTCGGATTTGGCCCTCATAAGGTACACAAATCCATATCTACTGTAATCATCAGTAAATGTAATGAAGTAGACGTAACCACCCCTGGCAGGCGTGGAAAATGACCCACACACATCAGTATGTATGTGCGTCAATTGACTAGTCCTCTCACCTTTCTTATTGAAAGGGGACTTTGTCATTTTTCCCAATAAACAAGCCTCACATGTCTCATATGATTCAAAATCAAATGAGTCTAGTAGTCCATCCTTATGGAGTCTAGATACACGCTTCTCGTTTATATGGCCTAAAAGATAGTGCCATAAATAAGCAAGATTTAAATCATGTATCTTAATCCTCTTGGTATTAATATTGTAGACATGACTGCTTAGATCAAGGACATACAATCCATTAAATCATTGCGCACTAAAATAGTGAATATTATTAAAATAAAAGGAACAATAATTGTTTTTATTGAAATAATAAAACCATCCTTGTCCAAACAATAAATAGAAATAATGTTTCTGCTCATAGCAGGCACAAAATAGCAATTATTTAATTCTAAAACTAATCCTGAAGGCAGAGATAGCTCGCACACGCCCACTGCCAACACATCAACTTTTGCTCCATTCCCAACGAACAAATCTATCTCCCCTTTAGCCAATCTTCTAATTCTCTTTAGATCCTGCACATTTCGACAAATGTGAGATCCACATCCAGTATCTAATACCCATGATGTAGAGACAGTTAAATTGATATTAACAACAAAAATACCTGGTGGTGGTGGCATCACTATTCCAAGCCTCTTGTCCTCCAGATATTTTGGGCAGTTCCTCCTTCAGTGTCCAGGCTGACTGCAGTAGTGACACTTACCTTTAGTCACACCTTTGGCAATGCCACCAAAAGGCTTAAGGGCAGGTTCCTTGGACTTGGAAACTGACTTGCCTTTGCCCTTGGAGGATGAGGCAAACCTTTTGCCCTTTCCTTTCTGCACCATCATAATGGCCTTGCCCTTACCCTTGTTGATGCTTTGTTCAGCTGTCCTCAACATATTGAGTAAATCTGGCAGTGGTTTCACGATCTCGTTCATGTTATAGTTCATGATGAACTGTCCATAACTCTCGGGCAACGATTGCAAGACGAGATCGGTTGCCAACTCTTGGCCGACCGGGAACCCCAGTCGGGCGAGATTCTCCAAGTACCCGATCATACGGAGTACATGGGGTCCCACCGGGTTCCCTTCTACCAGATGACACTTGAACAATGCCTTATAGACCTCATACCTCTCAACCCTTGCCTGCTCTTGGAAGAGCTGCTTCAAATGCTCGATCATATCGACAACATTCATGTTTTCGTGTTGCTTCTAAAGCTCAGAAGTCATGGTGCATAGCATAATGCAGACCGCATCATTAGCGTCATCAACACGCTTTTGATACGCCTTTAGGGTTGCAGGGGTATTGTTCTCTGGACCTGCTGGAACTTGCTCCTCTATTGCGTACAGTTTCTTCTCTTGCTTGAGAACAATTCTCAAGTTTCTGTACCAATCAAGGAAGTTGGTTCCAGAGAGCTTGTCCTTCTCAAGGACATATCGTAGGGAATGTTGTGAACTCGATGAGTTGTTTTCCATTTGGAATTCTACAAAAAGGAAAATACGCAAGTTTTAGTATTTGTGATTTTTTGACTATATTCAATAATGGCTAGTTTATCAAATATAGCTCCCACTATTTTTCTACGGATTAATAACCCTTAAGATATTAATGCGGAAAATATCCTTATATCTTCTAGTGGGCCAAGATCCATGTTTCATCTCCTTATGAGCTTGCTTTGGCAAGTCACTCATAATTTGACTACTTTAGGTAGGAACAATTCCAATTGCATCCCTTATGCAACTCTTGGTTCAATTGCGCAAATAACTCCTTATTTATCCATCCTTATGGATAATCCCAATTGATTGTCTCTAGGTTTTAATCCTATTAAACACCTAGTTGCGTCCAACCTCTTACTTAAACAATTGCACACGGTGCCATCGCACCACATCATTATTAACCAAGTCGCCATGCTTTGGTATGCACGATCTTGGGAAATCATGATGATGATGATGAGTGTTTAAATAACGAGAAGACAAAAACGCAATATTTGAATTTTGAGGGTGTGGGAATAGATGCCCTAGAGGCAATCGTAGATTTAGTATGAACATTGTTTTGGCTAGAATATTCATTTATTATATGTAGTGATATTTAATATAATGAAGTCCTTAGATAAAATGTGTTGTTTATCTTAAATATCCCTAGTCCACTATATTGATTAATAGGACGATCAAATATAGACTAGTATGTGGGTAGATTGATATGGAGATATCAAGTCTAACACATGGGTATGCATTAGGAGTAATGGCATACTGGATTGACCCACAACGAAAAGGATACATTAGATTATGTCAAGTAACAATCGCTTTTCGTAGTGCTAATATAATTGCAATCCTTAGACTTGAAGTCACTAGATACTCTAGTTGTGGAATATTGCGCTTTGATGTTATCAAACGTTACACCGTAACTGGGTAATCATAAAGATGGCTATCGGGCGTGATAGGAAGCAAGCTTAGATATCGTACTGATGTAGATAGGATTTTTCCCTCCCACATAATGGGGGTAAATATCCACGGCCACTCGAGGGATGAGGCTTATTGAACGTCTGGCCTGACTCTGATAAATCAATATAGAGATATTGATGTTATCTGCAAGCATAAGCATATTCCCAGGATCGAGGAACTATGGATTGGATATACGAGTGTGACGATGTATGTCTCGTGTCCAATCCGGATATGGAGACAAAGGGATAGTGCAATATGACATATTGGGCACAAGAGGTTTGTCGGGATCACTGAATATTTCTATTAGTTGGGTGGCATGGATGTGTTGCTAGACACCGCTCCATGTTAGTAAGAGTTAATACCAACTATATAGGAACCTATGGGGTCACACGTCAAATAGAGTAGAGCTAGATTTGGGATTAATTAATATTGATTAATTAATAGAAGGATCATTGTGCAACACCTTGAAAACTTAGTAGGACTAATTTGCAAGGAAGAGAATAGTTCTAGTTCATCTTGAATTAGGAAACACTTTTATGGAAAAAACAAGGAGTTGTTGTATATAAAGAGGCTTTAACTTCCTTCCCACATGAATTGTTATTAGACATAACAAAGAGAGTGGGAGAGAACAAAAGAGAGAGCAAGACAAAAGCTAGGGCCGAAACACTAGCCTCGTCCGCCCCTTCCCGTCGGCTCAAAGAGGAGGCCGAACCTCCTCTTGTTCCTTTAGTGCTTTGATCTTCTTCCCTCTTCCTCCGGGTTCAAGCTAGCACTTGTTTGAAGGAAGAATCTAGATCTCACCTCTAGATGTGGATCAACCGTAGAGACGAGGACATCATTCTTCGTGTGATCTCACAAATCAAAAGGTACACAATACTATGTCTCTTATCATGTTATGATGTCTCCTCCTGACGATCCGTGGTGGGCATTAAAGTAGGAATCATTTTTTTGTTATTCCACTGCGTTACCTACTTCAAAACCCAACAGTGGTATGAGAGACAAAGGTTGTAGAGCATAACATGATGTATATGTTACGATTTCAGTTTACACACCGTTTTATTGTTTATTACGCGAAACTGAAATTAATTGGCATAGTAGGTGCAAAATTGAATTTGATTCTATGGAACAAGATCCAATTTAACATTGGATGTTAGTATTGGTGAGTTTAATCAAATAAGATGTGTAAAATTGGGTTCTTGAAAAATTAGGGTTCATGGGCACATGATTGAAAAGGGATTTTCAATTATAAAAATAAATTTATGGAATAAAATTCATAAGGAAACAACCTTGCTTGTGAAACAAGGAAGAGGGAAGGAAGACTAGGGCCGAAACCCTAGCCGTCCGTCCCCTCCCTTGCGCGCCAAGCAAAGGCCGCGGCCCAATGGGGCGGCCGGCCTAGGGCCGGGCCTTGTGGCGGCGGCGGTCCTAGGGGTTCGGGCCCCATGTTGGCTTGAACACCTTGGCCCGTTGTAACCCTAATTACCCAATTTCATTAAAATTAAACAAGCGTGTTAAAAATTGGTTTTAAATGTATTATGTGCTTTATAGCATGGTGGATGGATATGGCCTAGGATTGTGGATGTTTTATTGCTTTGTGGTTTGGTTTACGGCATGCGAGCTGATCAAATTAATGTAATAATTAATTAGGCTTTACGACCTGCGAGTCGTATTTTTCTCCTCGACATATGAGGCTTTTTCATTTATTTATTCTATATGTTAGGCTAGAATTAGAAATATTTTGATAATAGCCAAGAGCATGGAGAAGAAGACCAGAGAACCAAAGGAGCCAAGAGACAAAGAA
The DNA here is from genome assembly GCA_023055425.1 of Linanthus parryae. Taxonomy (NCBI): domain Eukaryota; kingdom Viridiplantae; phylum Streptophyta; class Magnoliopsida; order Ericales; family Polemoniaceae; genus Linanthus; species Linanthus parryae. Next base: position 120,100,752 of record JALGPY010000001.1, read on the forward strand.
GACATCCCTAGGCGCGCAGCTATGGTGGAGCACATGGAGATGAGCTCGGCACTTTAGGGCAATTGGATATTATCATTGGCTTGATAATATCATTAGTCTAGAGGCCATATCCATGCCACGTTTCTTTTATGTTTGTGGATGTTTATTATTTATGCCTTGTTATTTAATTTTGTGTGTATGGCGATACTAGCGAAAACAATAACAAGATAATAATACACAAGGTTGGTCTTTTATTGTGGATTGCCCAATCCAAATAAGTAGACCATGTTGATAAGATCAACCAAACAAATTAAGAAAGAAAAATCCCTCAATTAAATATTGCGTTTTGCCTTCTCTTGCCAAAACACCCTTCATGATCATGGTTTATTAAAATTCGGGCTTGCCAAAGCAAGGCGATTATAATTTATCATGGTGTGATGCGGACGACACAAGCTAGTAATGTGTGTATGTTGAAGCAAGAGGTTGGACGCAACTAGGCAAGAATCAATTGGATTGATGAGCATAGAGGCATGACAATAAGGGGTTATCCATGGGATAAAGAATAAAAGAGTTATTAACCTAATTGGACCAAGAGTTGCATATGATGCAATTGGAATGGTTCCTACCTAAATAACCTATTCTTGGGTGACTTGCCAAAGCAAGCTCAAGAAGAAGTGAAAAAGGGGTCTTGGACCTACTAAAAAATATAATGATACTTTCCGCATTAATGGTGAGGGCTATGAATCCGAGAAAAATAGTGGGAGCTATATTTGATGATCTAGCCATTATTGAATATAGTTAAATTGTTCAAAATACTAAAATTGCACATTTCTCGTTTTGTAGAATTCCAAATGGCAAACAACAACGCATCGACTTCATCCCTACGATCTGTCCTTGAGAAGGATAAACTGTCTGGAACAAATTTCCTTGACTGGTACAGAATCTTAAGGATTGTCCTGAAGCAAGAAAAGAATATGTACGTCTTGGACACTCAAATTCCAGCACCACCACAAGACGAGTGTCTTCTAGCGGAAGTGAGGGCACGCTAGAAACATATTGATGATTCTAATGACGTGACTTGTCTCATGCTTTGTACCATGACTCCTGAGCTTCAGAAGCAGCATGAGAATATGGAAGCCTATGATATGATCATACACTTGAAACAATTGTTTCAGGAACAGGCTAGGCATGAGTGCTATGAGGTGTCTAAAGCATTATTCAAGAGTAGTCTTGCAGAGGGGAATCCAGTAGGACCTCATGTGCTCCGAATGATCGGGTACATAGAGAACGTTGAGAGACCGGGGTTCTAATTGGGCCACGATTTGGCTACTGGTCTTGTCTTGCAATCGTTGCCTGACAGTTATAATCAGTTCATCATGAACTATAATATGAACGAGATCAGTAAGACTCTGCCTGACTTATTGAACATGCTAAAGACAGCGGAACAGAGCGTCAACAAAGGCAAGGGCAAAGCCATAATGATGGTGCATAAGAAGAAGGGAAAGTCAGTTGCCTCTACTTCTAAAGGAAAGCGCAAGAAAGTTGCGAAATCCAAGGAAGCCCTAAAGCCTAGTAGAGGTGTGGCTAAAGGTGAGTGTCACTACTGCAGTCAGCCGGGTCACTGAAGGAGGAATTGTCCTAAATATCTGGAGGATAAGAAGCTTGGAATTGTGATTCAACCACCACCAGGTATTTATGTTATAGACGTCAATCATTCTATTTCTTCATCTTGGGTATTGGACACCGGATGTGGTTCTCACATTTGTCGTAATGTGCAGGATTTGAAAAGAAGTAGAAGATTGAGTAAAGGGGAGATAGACCTGCGCGTCGGGAATGGAGCAAAAGTTGCTGCATTAGCTATAGGCGTTTATGAGCTATCTTTGCCTTCTGGACTTATTTTAGAATTAGACAATTGCTATTATGTGCCTGCTATGAGCAGAAACATTATTTCCGTTTCTTGTTTAGACGAGAAGGGTTCTTCTATTTCAATAAAGAACAAGTGTTGTTCCATTTATTTTGATAGTATGCACTATTGTAGTGCGCATTTGTCTAATGGATTGTATATCCTTGATCTAAATAGTCCAATCTATAACATAAATACTAAAAGGATTAAAACTAATAATTTAAATCCTACATATCTATGGCACTGTCGTTAAGGCCATATAAATGACAAACGCATATCTAGACTCCATAAGGATGGACTACTAGACTCATTTGATTTGGAATCATATGAGACATGTGAATCTTGTTTATTAGGAAAAATGACAAAGTCCCCTTTCAACAAGAAAGGTAAAAGGACTAGTGAGTTATTGGCACTCATACATACCGATGTATGTAGAACATTCCCCACGCCTGCCAGAGGTGGTTATACCTACTTCATCACATTCACTGATGATATCAGTAGATATGGATTTGTATACCTTATGAAGGCCAAATCCGAATCCTTTGAATTGTTCAAAGAATTCAAGAATGAAGTAGAGAAGCAACTTGGCAAAAGTATTAAGGCTCTACGATCGGATCGTGGAGGAGAATACTTAAGCCAAGAGTTTGATGAGTATCTTAGAGAGTGTGGGATAGTATCCCATCTTACTCCACCCGGAACAACACAATGGAATGGCGTGTTCGAGAGGAGGAATCGCACTCTATTAGATATGGTGCGATCTATGATGTTTCAAACAGATCTTCCGATATCCTTTTGGGGACATGCTCTAATGACGGCAGCTTTTACCATTAACCGCGTTCCATCCAAGTCAGTCATGAACACACCGTATGAGATATGGACTGGGAAGCGTCCCATAGTGTCGTTTACGAGGATTTGGGGCTGCGATGTCTATGTAAAACGTTTACAAACACACAAGCTTGGGCCCAAAGCTGATAAGTGTAAATTTGTGGGATATCCTAAGGAAAGTAAAGGATATTACTTCTACAATCCCATCGAGAACAAAGTTTTTGTTGCTCGGACCAGCGTGTTTCTAGAAAGAGAGTTTGTCTCTAAAGAAGCAAGTGGGAGGGTTGTAGAACTTGAAGAAATTCAAGAACCACAAATCACTGAACCGATGATGGAGCATGAGCAGGAACCGCAAGTAGTTGTGGAAGAACCCGTTCAGGTAACACAGGAACTCCGTAGATCAGGAAGAGTGCGTCATGAGCCAGAGAGGTATGGACTCCTCGTGACTGAGCCCGATGACGTACCACTCATAGATGATGAGCCTGCGACCTACGGAGAGGCCATGAAAGGCCCAGACTCTAAGAAGTGGCTAGAAGCCATGAGATCCGAAATGGATTCCATGTACACCAACAAAGTATGGACTTTGGTGGAACCACCCGAAGGGGCTCAGCCCATAGGGTGCAAGTGGGTCTTCAAGAAGAAGACCGACATGGATGGCAAGGTAGTTGCCTATAAGGGGCGATTGGTAGCCAAAGGGTATAGACAGATTCATGGTATTGACTATAATGAGACATTTTCACCAGTCTCCATGACTAAATCCATTCGAATCCTACTTGCTATTGCAGCATAGTGCGACTATGAGATTTTGCAAATGGATGTCAAAACAGCGTTTCTTTATGGGAACCTCCTCGAGGATGTGTACATGACACAACCGGAGGGTTTTGAGGATCCAAAGAATGCAAATAAAGTCTGTAAACTGCAAAGATCCATTTATAGATTAAAGCAAGCTTCTAGAAGTTGGAATCGATGTTTTGATGACGCAGTCAAAGAGTTTGGATTCATCAAGAACGAAGATGAGCGTTGTGTTTACAAGAAGGTTAGTGGGAGCTCTTGTAGTATTTCTGGTCTTGTATGTGGATGACATACTAATCATTGGCAATGATATTCCTACTTTGCAATCTGTTAAAGATTGGCTAGGAAAGTGTTTTGCAATGAAGGACTTAGGAGACGCAGCCTATATACTTGGTATAAATATCTATAGGGATTGATCTAGAAGGTTGCTCGGCCTGAGTCAAAGTACATATATAGACAAGGTGTTGAAGAGGTTCAACATGCAAGATTCCAAGAAGGGATTCTTGCCCATGTCGCATGGAGTCACTCTTTCAAAGAATGATTGTCCCTCCAATGAGATTGAGAAGGACCGCATGAGTAGGATACCCTATGCTTTGGCCATAGGATCCATCATGTACGCCATTTTATGTACTAGACCAGACGTATCATACGCGTTGAGTATGGTGAGCAGATACCAGTCCAATCCGGGTGAGAGTCACTGGATTGCTGTCAAGAACATCCTAAAGTACTTGAGAAGAACTAAGGATGTGTTCTTGATATTTGGAGGTAAGGAAGAGCTGAGTGTAAAGGGTTACACTGATGCAAGCTTCCAAACCGACAAAGATGACTATAGATCGCAGTATGGATACGTGTTTTTCCTGAATGGAGGAGCTGTACGCTGGAAGAGTTCCAAGCAAGGGACAGTTGCTGATTCTAAAACAGAAGCTGAGTACATTGCTGCTGCGGAAGCAACAAAAGAGGCAGTTTGGATAAAGAAGTTTATCACTGAGCTCGGTGTGGTCCCTATCATCGTGGATCCCATAGAGTTGTACTGTAACAAATCTTGGGAGATCGCACAGGCCAAGGATCCAAGATCACACCAGAAACCAAAGCATGTACTTAGGAGATTCCATCTCATTCATGATATGATCGATCGAGGAGATGTGAAGATGTGCAAGATTCCAACGGATGACAATATTTCAGATCCGCTCACGAAACCTCTTGCACAGCGAAAGCATGAAGGGCACGCCAGACCTATAGGAATACGAGATGCGCCAGATTGGCTCTAGTGCAAGTTGGAGGGTGTTGGAATAGATGCCCCAGAGGCAATCGTAGATTAAGTATGAACATTGTTTTGGCTAGAATATTCATTTATTATATATTGTGATATTTAATATAATGAAGTCCTTAGATAAAATGTGTTGTTTATCTTAAATATCCTAGTCCACTATATTGATTAATAGGACGATCAAATATAGACTAGTATGTGGGTAGATTGATATGGAGATATCAAGTCTAACACATGGGTATGCATTAGGAGTAATGGCATACTGGATTGACCCACAACGAAAAGGATACATTAGATTATGTCAAGTCACAATCGCTTTTCGTAGTGCTAATATAATTTCAATCCTTAGACTTGAAGTCACTAGATACTCTAGTTGTGGAATATTGCGCTTTGATGTTATCAAACGTTACACCGTAACTGGGTAATCATAAAGATGGCTATCGGGCGTGATAGGAAGCAAGCTTAGATATCGTACTGATGTATATAGGATTTTTCCCTCCCACATAATGGGGGTAAATATCAACGGCCACTCGAGGGATGAGGCTTATTGAACGTCTGGCCTGACTCTGATAAATCAATATAGAGATATTGATGTTATCTGCAAGCATAAGCATATTCCCATGATCGAGGAACTATGGATTGGATATACGAGTGTGACGATGTATGTCTCGTGTCCAATATGACATATTGGGCACAAGAGGTTTGTCGGGATCACTGAATATTTCTATTAGTTGGGTGGCATGGATGTGTTGCTAGACACCGCTCCATGTTAGTAAGAGTTAATACCAACTATATAGGAACCTATGGGGTCACACGTCAAATAGAGTAGAGCTAGATTTGGGATTAATTAATATTGATTAATTAATAGAAGGATCATTGTGCAACACCTTGAAAACTTAGTAGGACTAATTTGCAAGGAAGAGAATAGTTCTAGTTCATCTAGAATTAGGAAACACTTTTATGGAAAAAACAAGGAGTTGTTGGAGTATATAAAGAGGCTTTAACTTCCTTCCCACATGAATTGTTATTAGACATAACAAAGAGAGTGGGAGAGAACAAAAGAGAGAGCAAGACAAAAGCTAGGGCCGAAACCCTAGCCTCGTCCGCCCCTTCCCGTCGGCTCAAAGAGGAGGCCGAACCTCCTCTTGTTCCTTTGTTGCTTTGATCTTCTTCCCTCTTCCTCCGGTTCCAAGCTAGCACTTGTTTGAAGGAAGAATCTAGATCTCACCTCTAGATGTGGATCAACCGTAGAGACGAGGACATCATTCTTCGTGTGATCTCACAAATCAAAAGGTACACAATACTATGTCTCTTATCATGTTATGATGTCTCCTCCTGACGATCCGTGGTGGGCATTAAAGTAGGAATCATTTTTTTGTTATTCCGCTGCGTTACCTACTTCAAAACCCAACAGTGGTATGAGAGACAAAGGTTGTAGAGCATAACATGATGTATATGTTACGATTTCAGTTTACACACCGTTTTATTGTTTATTACGCGAAACTGAAATTAATTGGCATAGTAGGTGCAAAATTGAATTTGATTCTATGGAACAAGATCCAATTTAACATTGGATGTTAGTATTGGTGAGTTTAATCACATAAGATGTGTAAAATTGGGTTCTTGAAAAATTAGGGTTCATGGGCACATGATTGAAAAGGGATTTTCAATTATGGAAATAAATTTATGGAATAAAATTCATAAGGAAACAACCTTGCTTGTGCAACAAGGAAGTGGGAAGGAAGACTAGGGCCGAAACCCTAGCCGTCCGTCCCCTCCCTTGCGCGCCAAGCAAAGGCCGCGGCCCAATCGGGCGGCCGGCCTAGGGCCGGGCCTTGTGGCGGCGGCGGTCCTAGGGGTTCGGGCCCCTTGTTGGCTTGAACACCTTGGCCCGTTGTAACCCTAATTACCCAATTTCATTAAAATTAAACAAGCGTGTTAAAAATTGGTTTTAACTGTATTATGTGCTTTATTGCATGGTGGATGTATATGGCCTAGGATTGTGGAGGTTTTATTTCTTTGTGGTTTGGTTTACGGCATGCGAGCTGATCAAATTAATGTAATAATTAATTAGGCTTTACGACCTGCGAGTCGTATTTTTCTCCTCGACATATGAGGCTTTTTCATTTATTTATTCTATATGTTAGGCTAGAATTAGAAATATTTTGATAATAGCCAAGAGCATGGAGAAGAAGACCAGAGAACCAAAGGAGCCAAGAGACAAAGAAGACATCCCTAGGCGCGCAGCTATGGTGGAGCACATGGAGATGAGCTCGGCACTTTAGGTCAATTGGATATTATCATTGGCTTGATAATATCATTAGTCTATAGGCCATATCCATGCCACGTTTCTTTTATGTTTGTGGATGTTTATTATTTATGCCTTGTTATTTAATTTTGTGTGTATGGCGATACTAGCGAAAACAATAACAAGATAATTATAAACAAGGTTGGTCTTTTATTGTGGATTGCCCAATCCAAATAAGTAGACCATGTTGATAAGATCAACCAAACAAATTAAGAAAGAAAAATCCCTCAATTAAATATTGCGTTTTGCCTTCTCTTGCCAAAACACCCTTCATGATCATGGTTTATTAAAATTCGGGCTTGCCAAAGCAAGGCGATTATAATTTATCATGGTGTGATGCGGACGACACAAGCTAGTAATGTGTGTATGTTGAAGCAAGAGGTTGGACGCAACTAGGCAAGAATCAATTGGATTGATGAGCATAGAGGCATGACAATAAGGGGTTATCCATGGGATAAAGAATAAAAAAGTTATTAACCTAATTGGACCAAGAGTTGCATATGATGCAATTGGAATGGTTCCTACCTAAATAACCTATTCTTGGGTGACTTGCCAAAGCAAGCTCAAGAAGAAGTGAAAAAGGGGTCTTGGACCTACTAAAAAATATAATGATACTTTCCGCATTAATGGTGAGGGCTATGAATCCGAGAAAAATAGTGGGAGCTATATTTGATGATCTAGCCATTATTGAATATAGTTAAATTGTTCAAAATACTAAAATTGCACATTTCTCGTTTTGTAGAATTCCAAATGGCAAACAACAACGCATCGACTTCATCCCTACGATCTGTCCTTGAGAACGATAAACTGTCTGGAACAAATTTCCTTGACTAGTACGGAAACTTAAGGATTGTCCTGAAGCAAGAAAAGAATACGTACGTCTTGGACACTCAAATTCCAGCACCACCACAAGACGAGTCTCTTCTAGCGGAAATGAGGGCACGCCAGAAACATATTGATGATTCTAATGGCGTGACTTGCCTCATGCTTTGTACCATGACTCCTGAGCTTCAGAAGCAGCATGAGAATATGGAAGCCTATGATATGATCATACACTTGAAACTATTGTTTCAGGAACAGGCTAGGCATGAGTGCTATGAGGTGTCTAAAGCATTATTCAAGAGTAGTCTTGCAGAGGGGAATCCAGTAGGACCTCATGTGCTCCGAATGATCGGGTACATAGAGAACGTTGAGAGACTGGGGTTCTCATTGGGCCAAGATTTGGCTACTGGTCTTGTCTTGCAATCGTTGCCTGACAGTTATAATCAGTTTATCATGAACTATAATATGAACGAGATCAGTAAGACTCTGCCTGACTTATTGAACATGCTAAAGACAGCGGAACAGAGCGTCAACAAAGGCAAGGGAAAAGCCATAATGATGGTGCATAAGAAGAAGGGAAAGTCAGTTGCCTCTACTTCTAAAGGAAAGCGCAAGAAAGTTGCGAAATCCAAGGAAGCCCTAAAGCCTAGGAGAGGCGTGGCTAAAGGTGAGTGTCACTACTGCAGTCAGCCGGGTCACTGAAGGAGGAATTGTCCTAAATATCTGGAGGATAAGAAGCTTGGAATTGTGATTCCACCACCACCAGGTATTTATGTTATAGACGTCAATCATTCTATTTCTTCATCTTGGGTATTGGAAACCGGATGTGGTTCTCACATTTGTCGTAATGTGCAGGATTTGAAAAGAAGTAGAAGATTGAGTAAAGGGGAGATAGACCTGCGCGTCGGGAATGGAGCAAAAGTTGCTGCATTAGCTATAGGCGTTTATGAGCTATCTTTGCCTTCTGGACTTATTTTAGAATTAGACAATTGCTATTATGTGCCTGCTATGAGCAGAAACATTATTTTCGTTTCTTGTTTGGACGGGAAGGGTTCTTCTATTTCAATAAAGAACAAGTGTTGCTCCATTTATTTTGATAGTATGCACTATTGTAGTGCGCATTTGTCTAATGGATTGTATATCCTTGATCTAAATAGTCCAATCTATAACATAAATACTAAAAGGATTAAAACTAATAATTTAAATCCTACATATCTATGGCACTGTCGTTTAGGCCATATAAATGACAAACGCATATCTAGACTCCATAAGGATGGACTACTAGACTCATTTGATTTGGAATCATATGAGACATGTGAATCTTGTTTATTAGGAAAAATGACAAAGTCCCCTTTCAACAAGAAAGGTAAAAGGACTAGTGAGTTATTGGCACTCATACATACCGATGTATGTGGACCATTCCCCACGCCTGCCAGAGGTGGTTATACCTACTTCATCACATTCACTGATGATATCAGTAGATATGGATTTGTATACCTTATGAAGGCCAAATCCGAATCCTTTGAATTGTTCAAAGAATTCAAGAATGAAGTTGAGAAGCAACTTGGCAAAAGTATTAAGGCTCTACGATCGGATCGTGGAGGAGAATACTTAAGCCAAGAGTTTGATGAGTATCTTAGAGAGTGTGGGATAGTATCCCATCTCACTCCACCCGGAACAACACAATGGAATGGCGTGTTCGAGAGGAGGAATCGCACTCTATTAGATATGGTGCGATCTATGATGTTTCAAACAGATCTTCCGATATCCTTTTGGGGACATGCTCTAATGACGGCAGCTTTTACCATTAACCGCGTTCCATCCAAGTCAGTCATGAACACACCGTATGAGATATGGACTGGGAAGCGTCCCATAGTGTCGTTTACGAGGATTTGGGGCTGCGATGTCTATGTAAAACGTTTACAAACACACAAGCTTGGGCCCAAAGCTGATAAGTGTAAATTTGTGGGATATCCTAAGGAAAGTAAAGGATATTACTTCTACAATCCCATCGAGAACAAAGTTTTTGTTGCTCGGACCAGCGTGTTTCTAGAAAGAGAGTTTGTCTCTAAAGAAGCAAGTGGGAGGGTTGTAGAACTTGAAGAAATTCAAGAACCACAAATCACTGAACCGATGATGGAGCATGAGCAGGAACCGCAAGTAGTTGTGGAAGAACCCGTTCAGGTAACACAGGAACTCCGTAGATCAGGAAGAGTGCGTCATGAGCCAGAGAGGTATGGACTCCTCGTGACTGAGCCCGATGACGTACCACTCATAGATGATGAGCCTGCGACCTACGGAGAGGCCATGAAAGGCCCAGACTCTAAGAAGTGGCTAGAAGCCATGAGATCCAAAATGGATTCCATGTACACCAACAAAGTATGGACTTTGGTGGAACCACCCGAAGGGGCTCAGCCCATAGGGTGCAAGTGGGTCTTCAAGAAGAAGACCGACATGGATGGCAAGGTAGTTGCCAATAAGGGGCGATTGGTAGCCAAAGGGTATAGACAGATTCATGGTATTGACTATGATGAGACCTTTTCACCAGTCGCCATGACTAAATCCATTCGAATCCTACTTGCTATTGCAGCATACTGCGACTATGAGATTTTGCAAATGGATGTCAAAACAGCGTTTCTTTATGGGAACCTCCTCGAGGATGTGTACATGACACAACCGGAGGGTTTTGAGGATCCAAAGAATGCAAATAAAGTCTGTAAGCTGCAAAGATCCATTTATAGATTAAAGCAAGCTTCTAGAAGTTGGAATCGATGTTTTGATGACGCAGTCAAAGAGTTTGGATTCATCAAGAACGAAGATGAGCCTTGTGTTTACAAGAAGGTTAGTGGGAGCTCTGTAGTATTTCTTGTCTTGTATGTGGATGACATACTAATCATTGGCAATGATATTCCTACTTTGCAATCTGTTAAAGATTGGCTAGGAAAGTGCTTTGCAATGAAGGACTTAGGAGACGTAGCCTATATACTTGGTATAAATATCTATAGGGATTGATCTAGACGGTTGCTCGGCCTGAGTCAAAGTACATAAATAGACAAGGTGTTGAAGAGGTTCAACATGCAAGATTCCAAGAAGGGATTCTTGCCCATGTCGCATGGAGTCACTCTTTCAAAGAATGATTGTCCCTCCAATGAGATTAGGAGGACCGCATGAGTAGGATACCCTATGCTTCGGCCATAGGATCCATCATGTACGCCATTTTATGTACTAGACCAGACGTATCATACGCGTTGAGTATGGTGAGCAGATACCAGTCCAATCCGGGTGAGAGTCACTGGATTGCTGTCAAGAACATCCTAAAGTACTTGAGAAGAACTAAGGATGTGTTCTTGATATTTGGAGGTAAGGAAGAGCTGAGTGTAAAGGGTTACACTGATGCAAGCTTCCAAACCGACAAAGATGACTATAGATCGCAGTCTGGATACGTGTTTTTCCGTAATGGAGGAGCTGTAAGCTGGAAGAGTTCCAAGCAAGGGAAAGTTGCTGATTCTACAACAGAAGCTGAGTACATTGCTGCTGCGGAAGCAGCAAAAGAGGCAGTTTGGATAAAGAAGTTTATCACTGAGCTCGGTGTGGTCCCTAGCATCGTGGATCCCATAGAGTTGTACTGTAACAAATCTGGGGAGATCGCACAGGCCAAGGAACCAAGATCACACCAGAAACCAAAGCATGTACTTAGGAGATTCCATCTCATTCATGATATGATCGATCGATGAGATGTGAAGATGTGCAAGATTCCAACGGATGACAATATTTCAGATCCGCTCACGAAACCTCTTGCACAGCGAAAGCATGAAGGGCACGCCAGACCTATAGGAATACGAGATGCGCCATATTGGCTCTAGTGCAAGTTGGAGACTGTTGGAATAGATGCCCTAGAGGCAATCGTAGATTAAGTATGAACATTGTTTTGGCTAGAATATTCATTTATTATATATTGTGATATTTAATATAATGAAGTCCTTAGATAAAATGTGTTGTTTATCTTAAATATCCTAGTCCACTATATTGATTAATAGGACGATCAAATATAGACTAGTATGTGGGTAGATTGATATGGAGATATCAAGTCTAACACATGGGTATGCAATAGGAATAATGGCATACTGGATTGACCCACAACGAAAAGGATACATTAGATTATGTCAAGTCACAATCGCTTTTCGTAGTGCTAATATAATTGCAATCCTTAGACTTGAAGTCACTACATACTCTAGTTGTGGAATATTGCGCTTTGATGTTATCAAACGTTACACCGTAACTGGGTAATCATAAAGATGGCTATCGGGCGTGATAGGAAGCAAGCTTAGATATACTACTGATGTAGATAGGATTTTTCCCTCCCACATAATGGGGGTAAATATCCACGGCCACTTGAGGGATGAGGCTTATTGAATGTCTGGCCAGACTCAGATAAATCAATATAGAGATATTGATGTTATCTGCAAGCATAAGCATATTCCCAGGATCGAGGAACTATCGATTGGATATACGAGTGTGACGATGTATGTCTCGTGTCCAATCCGGATATGGATACAAAGGGATAGTGCAATATGACATATTGGGCACAAGAGGTTTGTCGAGATCACTGACTATTTCTATTAGTTGGGTGGCATGGATGTGTTGTTAGACACCACTCCATGTCAGTAAGAGTTACTACCAACTATATAGGAACCTATGGGGTCACACGTCAAATAGAGTAGAGCTAGATTTGAGATTAATTAATATTGATTAATTAATAGAAGGATCATTGTGCAACACCTTGCAAACTTAGTAGGACTAATTTGCAAGGAAGGGAATAGTTCTAGTTCATCTAGAATTAGGAAACTCTTTTATGGAAACAACAAGGAGTTGTTGGAGTATATAAAGAGACTTTAGCTTCCTTCCCACATGAATTTTTATTAGACATAACAAAGAGAGTGGGAGAGAACAAAAGAGAGAGCAAGACAAAAGCTAGGGCCGAAACCCTAGCCCCGTCCGCCCCTTCCCGTCGGCTCAAAGAGGAGGCCGAACCTCCTCTTGTTCCTTTGTTGCTTTGATATTCTTCCCTCTTCCTCCGGGTTCAAGCTAGTACTTGTTTTAAGGAAGAATCTAGATCTCACCTCTAGACGTGGATCAACCGTAGAGACGAGGACATCATTCTTCGTGTGATCTCACAAATCAAAAGGTACACAATACAATGTCTCTTATCATGTTATGATGTCTCCTCCTGACGATCCGTGGTGTGCATTGAAGTAGGAATCAAATTTTTGTTATTCCGCTGCGTTACCTACTTCAAAACCCAACAGAGGGATTTTTCAATTCAATTTTAATTGTTTTTGTTGATCCATATCAACTGATCTATCTATTTGAGTTTGGGCACAACTCCAAATAATAGATAAGGGTTGTCTAATTATCTTATTATCCTAATTGCATGCATCATTCATACACCAACCATAAAATAATAAGACAATAAATAAACAACCACAAAACAAAATAAAACGTGATGTGGATATGGCCTTTTCTAGACTAAGATAATTCCAAGCCAATGGAATTATATATGAACCCTAAAAGCAAACACATCTCCATGCGTCTTCATCTTTTGGTCCATCCTTCATAGTCATGTGGAATGCTCCATGCTCCATCTTTTGTGGCTTCCTTTGGCTGTGGGCTTCTTTTCTTCAATCTTGGCTACCAATCTACTCTATCTAGAACTAGCTAACAACTATAATAAATAAAATAAATTTCACAAGTTGAGAAAAATAATGGCTCGCAGGCCATAAAACCCTAATTAATTATTACAATTAATTGATCAGCTCGCAGGCCATAAAACCAAACCACAAAAATTAAACAATCACACCAAACCACATCCTAAGGCCATATGCGATTTGCACATAAACAGTTAAAACCCAATTTTAATGCGCTTTGTCAATTTTAATTGATTTTAGGAATTTTCTAGGGTTAAAACGGTCCATGGAGCCCAACAATCCAATTGCCCGAACCCCAAAAGAGGACCGCCAAGGCCTTGGGCCAGTCGGCCCCTAGCCCACACTGCTAGGCTGTGGTCTAGGGCTGCCACGGCCCTATGGCCGTCCCTTAATTGAGCGGCAAGCAAGGAGGGGCATTCCTGTAGGTGGCCGAACCTCCTTTGGGAGTTATTTCCAAAACAACTCCCTTGCTTGGTGCCCAAGTTTGGTTGTTTCCTTGTATGAAAAGAACTCCTTCTTTCCATAGGATGCCCAAACCCTAGATCTAAGATCCTAAAATTTCTTAAACTCACTAATTCATGCGTCCAATGCAAAAACTAGGTCTTGTTATGATTGATTATTGACAAATTGCATCGTATGCTTGATTTGTCTTGTTTTACGCGATAAACAATAAATTTAAAGTGTAAAACTATCAAAACGTAACACATAAACAACGTTTATGCTCCACGACATGTGGCTCTGATACCACTGTAGGGTTTTGATCATGGATACGCAATGGAAAAACATAATTTATCCATGCAATACCCTCCAAGTTTCACATGACAAGAGACATAACGATGGTAAGGAAGAAATCAAGTTACACACCTTAGGGTTTCTCCTGTGATGACTTGTAACGTGAATTGTGTCACGTTCTCTATAGTTGATCCACTCCTAGAGTTGAGATCTAGATCTTCCTTGTGCTTTGTGCTAGCCCGGAACTGAGTAAGAGGAAGAAGAAATCACGCAACACGAGGCAACAAGGAGGTGGCGTCCTCCTTGGTGGCCGACGGGATAGGGGGTGGCGGCAAGGGGGGTCGTTCGGCCTTCCTTGCTTGCTTGGCTCATAAGTGTGGGAAGGAAGGAAGGAGCATCCTTTATATAGTCCAACAACTCCTTGCCAACTACCTAAAGGACCTAGTCTAGTCCTACTAGAATTCGGTTTAGTCACTTCCTTGCAAATTAGTCCTACTAAGTTTGCAAGGTGTTGCAAAGTGATACTTATAATTAATTAATCCTATTAATTAATTCCCAAATCTAGTTCAATTATATATAGCTTGTGACCCCATAGGTTCTATCTAGTTGGTAGCAACAATTTGCTAATATGGAGCGGTTTCTAGAAAAACATCCATTCTAGCCAACTAATAGAATAGTCATTTCACAAACCTTGTACAAGTTATTGTCTCATCCCTTTATCTCTTTATCCGGATTGGACACGATACATACAAGTCACACTCGTATATCCAATACATAGTTTCTCGATCCATGGGAATAGCCTTATTCGTGCAAATAACATCAATATCCTATATTGATTTATTTGAGTCTGGCCAGACATTCTATAAGCACTATCCCTCGAGTGGCCTAGGATATTTGCTCCCGTTATGTGGGAGGGACAAATTCTATCTACGTCCACTACGATCTCTAAGCTTGCTTCTTATTGTATCGGGTACACGCCTTTATAACTACCCAGTTACGGTGTAGCGTTTGACGCTACCAAAATCTCAATAATCCACAACTAGAATATCTAGCGACTTCAAGTCTAGGGATGATAATACCATTGTACCACGAGAAGCACTTGTGACTTAAAATAACGTGTACGTAGCCTTCTCGGAGATGGGTCAATCCGGTGCGCCATTACCCTTAATGCACACCCATGTGTTGGATCATGATATATCTATATCAATTCAACCCCATACTAGGCTATAGATGATTGTCCTATTAATCATATACTGGACTAGGGATATTTAAGATAAACAACACAATTGTAAATCTAAGGACTTCATTATATTAAATATCCAATAAATAATACAATGAATATTCTAGCCAAAATAAATTCATACTAAACTAGGTTGCCTCTAGGTCATCTATTCCAACAGAGACAGCCAACTTGTCACGAATAGATTTCAATTTTTGCATGTAGGTATCAATAGAATCGGGCCCCTTTTTTATAGTTAATAACTCAGAACGCAACCGAAGAACATTAGCGCGAGTAAGAGACGCATACCTCTGTTCCAGAATAGACCAAATAGAAGATGAAGTAGTCTGACCTATAACATGAATTAGGGCATCCTGATAGAGAGTAGCGTTGACGAGTGTCTGAACAGCTTGATCTCGCTGAACCCAGACGGCATGCTCCGGATTGGGGAGTGAAACGCTGGTGGTGATGATGGATTGTGGTGGTTCGGTGACAGAACTGTCAACAATCCCAAAAACGGATTGAGTGCGAAGAACAGTGGAGATTTGATGTTTCCACAGGACATAGGTGTTGTTATCCAATTTGTAAGGAACCAAGTAGTTGATATTGGAGAGAAACGAAATAGGGTTTGTAATAGTACATAGATCTGAGGATGGCGTGAGAGCCAATTGAGAAGAAAAAATGAGATTCCATGATAAGATTCATGTATTTGTGAAACCCTAAGGGTTTGATGAATGAATGTGGAGAAAACAAAAAGGAAGATGAAGATGAATCAATTCTCCATAAACGGCTGAAGGGGATTACACAGTATTAATACCCGGATGCCAGCGGTCTTAATCTAGACCGTTGGATTTAGGTTTAGAAGGAAACTAAGGAGATGACCCTAAAGTTTGGTAGACATTGTAAACAATTCCTTACAGAAATATCATTAGGCACCAAAGCTTTGCCTATCTATCAAAGAAATGCTTCAAGTCTTCTAGTCTTCATTTGAGCACCAATAGTTTGATAAATTGCAGATTTGGCACCTTCATAGCTTTGAATCTTCTATTAGAAACATCGCTTCAATAAACCGCTCCATGAATATTGGTGTATCAGTGTTAGCCTCCGTCTCAGCAACCACCATTATGGAAGGAGAAATTCATTTTATCACCTCCACCACAACTTCCAAATTACCAGGCCTGGTTTTGATGGTGCTTAAAATCCATGGAAAGTTGACAGCAACAGTTTCACCAACTTCTACCTCAAACAATTCTTCTTTCAGGTCTTTTAACTCTGTCACTACAACTTCTTTGAAAATAAACGGTAGCCCAATTGTATCAGAAAAAGCTAATAGCCTGTTGCAAGTTCCCACAACTTGATCCACGGTTGTTGCCACGACTGTTATCTTAAGAAGCTCAATTGGACATTCATGTCGGACCGCCAAAGCCTGCATCAAGGCTATAGCATTAGCACCCATACAGATTCCGAAATCAATAAAATGGATCCGTTTTGCAAAAGAAACTTCGTCCAAGACGGCTTGGATGCCTGTGAATTGGGAAATTCTGATAAAGGGAAGCTCTTTTTGACATGCAATCACTGCTGGTTGGAGTTCTTTCACAGCATCATCAACATAGAACGGTCTGGTTTTGCTTATTATCACTTTGTCTTCGGAGGCTTGCGTTGCTTCCAGATTTATTTTCTCCCAGATAGCTCCACTAAAGTAGTGAACTGTTCTCTCAAGTGGACAACCAATCAATGGAGACAAGTCATTGCACATCATGAGCAATTTTATTGCACGATCAAATTGTTGGTTTCCAAACTTCTCCGCGAAATTTAGAAGCCACAGTACAAGTTCCACATTTTTTATAT
This sequence comes from Linanthus parryae, assembly GCA_023055425.1. Taxonomy (NCBI): domain Eukaryota; kingdom Viridiplantae; phylum Streptophyta; class Magnoliopsida; order Ericales; family Polemoniaceae; genus Linanthus; species Linanthus parryae. Next base: position 120,118,152 of record JALGPY010000001.1, read on the forward strand.
CTTCTTCAGATAAACTAGATGGACCTTCAACTACAGGGATACTCACCATCGGAAGGTCCTTGTAAGATTTGGTGGGAAAATGGAGAAATGCTTCTTTGCTAACTTTATAATCTCTCGGTTGCCAACTCAAGGCCATCTGTTGGTTTGCTCTTTCCTACACATTCTTGTTCATTTTGCACTTTCCCGGTTAGGAGCTGCTTCCCCCTTGCGCGCTTGTTTAAGAGATCTAGTGATGTCAAACCTGGTATGCACGCGCTCTTCTTGTCACCTTCAACTAATTTGGCGACACTAGTTGGGGTTTGAACTCCTTGAAGATTTATGGACATTGAGATTCCATGTTTCTCCAGATAAACTATCTTAATGTGTTTATTGCGTTGTTAAATGTTCTTGATAACTAGAGTGCAGTATCTTTTAAAGAGGAGGGTCTAATTCGATATTTAAAAGCTCATTCACTCATGTCGAGCAGCCAAATTGGGATTACATGCTACAATTAGAGAAAAAAATTATAACATAGAATTGAAGAAACGCGAGGGACTTGTATAAAACTACTGGTGATAGCTTGGTCCCTCCTGCGGAACAAGTGGAAATAGGGATTTTGGATATCGCATTGAACAATTTCCGCAGTGGAACATGACTTTACACTGGGCACACTGCAGGGCGTATGCTCTATAGGCGAAATCCCATTGACATTTTGAACATAAAGAAGTCTTGTTTGTTCTATCTATTGGAAAAAGTAAGTTTTTGACGATAATAATTTGAACTGGTTTTCACCCGAATCGCTTAAGAGTTGATAATACCGAACATAGAGTTGTAAACTAGGTACACTGGTGATCGTTTCGGTAACTCACTCATAAAAAACTATGAAGTAATGAATGATCAAATTAAGCGCTCAAAATGAGTCGTTGATCATTAGGTTGAGAGAGAGTATATCACATCGTTGATGAGGAAGAAACATGGGCAAAGGCCAAACCACCACAGTCGGCTTGGATACATGTTGTGACGTGGTGTGGTGTTGGGTTGGGCTAGTGGGCTTTAACTTTTTTGGGGCCAAATACTAACTAAATATTAATATATTATGTATTTAAAAGGATTGTCAACAGTTGCAACTGATCAGTTCAAATTGAACAGACACAACCGTTCCCAACAGTCACTTATTCTCCTATAAAAAGGACTACCGTCCTCATCATTGAGACACATCTTAGAAACACGCAAATATCTCTCTCACTATCTTCCATCAGAAATTATCCTTTTCGTAGTCTTAGTTCGTCGTGTGCGAGTGTCGTACTGTACTTTCAACACTTCACATGGAAGCTTTTATCGTGGGAAGTAGACGTCCAATTTCTCCACGGGAAGCACGAAGTGTGGGGGACGAATCTGCTTTAAGGAGCCTCGTAATCTATACGAAGTTGTCTTCCAAAATTGTACAATCGTTCGAGAATCTCGCTATCAGTAAGTTCGTTCTGTGTTTTTTTATTTTTGGGTATTGATTGATCAGTTCACAAACTGTTCGGGTCAGTAAAATCTACTACAATCTTAAAGCAGATTCGTGTTTGTGTTCTAATCTATCTGTATTCCAGAATTTTTTGTGTCAGTAAACAAATTCTTATCGTCCAGTTTAAATGTTTATTTCTGGCCTAAATTTTGTTTGGTACTGTACTTCTCTGGCGATTCAATTCGTAACTCATTAGTACAGTTTCGTTAAATTTAATATTGTTATCTTATCATGTGTCAACCCGCGCTTAACTAACCCCTGTGACCAATACTTGCACTGAATCGTTCATTTATTATTCATTGTTTCTATTTTGTGTCTTAATCTACTATCAGTATCCCTTTTTGCATGTGCTCTGTTGTATTTCAGTACCCAAAATGATCTCTGTTTGGCTCTTCAAACTCACTGCGACCAACACATGCACTGTTGCTTGGTTCGTTTCATATCAACTTTGTCCTATTTAGTCTATTATATTATGTACTAATCTGTTGCTTCTTTAATCATTTGTCTTAAAGCCTATTTGGTTAGTATATTTCAACGTTTTTGATTCTCAGTTTCTGATAATCATTAAGTAATCTCTGATTAGTATAGAAGTATAGTTATGTTTTGTCATTACAGCTTCAATATTGTTTCGGACTGTTTTATCTTTCCGACTTGCTTTAATAAATTCAGCAAGCGTTCTTTCACTTTATGTCTAGTACTATCTATCATCTTTTAGTGTACTGCAATTTTGATTTAATTTTCAATTCTATTGTTAATTTTGTCAATAGTAAAGGAAACACTTCTATTTGTTGAAATGGGAGATAATTCCAGAAAAGAGGCGGCTGCAATGTCAAGTTTGACATCCGCTGCCACCAACCCCGTTGTACTGGTGGGTTCTCATCTTGTTGAAAAGTCAGAGAAATTTACGGGCAAGGACTTCAAACAATGGCAGCAAAAGATGATGTTTTACCTAACAACGCGAAGTCTAGCCAAATTTCTCAACGAAGATGCTCCTCCATGTCCTGAAGAAGCCGATAGACAAACAGTTGCAGCGGTTGAGGCTTGAAATCATTCAGACTTCCTTGCGAGAAACTATATTTAAAATAGTTTAGACAACCAATTGTATAATGTCTATTGTGCTGTAAAAACGGCTAAGGAACTTTGGCAATCCTTCGAAAATAAATAAAAAGTAGAGGATGCCGGTGCTAAAAGTTCGTAGTCGAGAATTTCATGGAATATAGGATGGTAGATTCCAAGGGGATGGTGCAACAAGTTCAGGAATTTCAAATTAAAATACATGAAGTAATAGCGGAGAAAATGAATCTCCCTGAAGAATTCCTTGTAGCCGTGATGATTCACAAGTTGCCCCCTGCATGGAAGACCTACAAGAGCTACTTGAAGCACAAGCGTAAAGAAATGATGATGGAAGAGCTCATCGTTCGACTTCGGATTGAAGAAAGCAATCGACTAGCCGAAGACAAGACGTCGACAAGCTATCAGTCTAAGGCAAAAGTCGTAGAGGAAAAGCCGAAGAAAAATCTTAAGAGGAAGGCTACGAGTGAGAAGAAAAAGTTCACGAGCAAATTTCACAATTGTCGCAAGACCGGGCACAAGATAAAAGATTGCTAGAAAAGGAAGAACACCTCCAAAGGGAAGAAACCTGAAGCCAACGTGGCCGATGAAGGAGAAAACGAAAACAACTTTGCAGTCGTAGTCTCCGAAGTGAACCTCGCTGGAGGTAATCCCATGGAGTGGTGGATCGACACCAGTGCCACAAGGCACATATGTTCCGACAAGGCTATAATCTCATCGTTTGAACCAACCGAAGATGAAGAACCATTGTACATGGGAAATTCAGCAACTTCCGCCATAAAATGAAAAGGGAAAATAACGCCGAAAATGTCTTCCGGAAAAACCTTACCCTCAATGATGTTTTCTATGTTCCCGATATTAGGAAGAGCCTAGTTTCAGGATCAGTGCTTAGCAAGAAAGGGTTCAAGCTTGTATTTGAGTCGGACAAATTTGTTCTGACTAAGGGCGGGGAATATCTAGGGAGGGGATATCTCAAAGATGGGATATTTAAGCTCAATGTGATGACTGTATTTCCGACAATGAATAAGAAAGCGCAAGTTAATTATATGTCGGAGTCTTCTACTTCTTGTTTGTGGCATGCACGATGAGGTCATGTTAATTACGAGTCAATTCGTAAGTTAATGAAAATGGACCATCTTCCCAAAAGCGTGATTAATTCCGATCACAAGTGTGAAATATGCGTAGAGGGAAAATTGACAAGTAAGCCGTTTCAACCTATCGGTTCGAAATCAGCGAGTCCTCTCGAATTAATTCACACCGACATATGTGATCTGAAATTTGTGCAGACAAGAAGTAAAAATAAATATTTTATAACGTTTATCGATGACTGCACTAAATATTGTCATGTTTATTTATTGCATAGTCAAGTTAAAGCGTTAGACACATTCAAGAAATATAAGGGCGAGGTGGAAAACCAATTAAACAAAAGGATTAAGATTCTTTGTAGCGATCGAGGAGAAGAATATGATTCTCCATTTGCTGAAATATGTTCGCAAAGTGGAATCATCCATCAGACCTCGGCAACCTACACACCTCAACAAAATGGGGTTGCGGAAAGGAAAAATAGAACTTTAAAAGAAATGCTCAACGCATTAATTTTAAGTTCAGGGCTACCACAAAACATGTGGGGGAAGCTTTATTAAGCGTCAACTATATCTAAACATAATTCCTAGAAGGAAATTGGACAAAACCCCATATGAAATGTGGAAAGGCCGGAAACCCTCATACAAATATTTGAGGGTATGGGCATGTCTTGCTAAAGTAGCTAACCCACTACCGAAAAAAGTTAAGTTAGGACCTAAAATGTTAGATTGCATCTTCATTGGATATGCGGCGAATAGTAGTGTTCACCGATTTCTGGTCCATAAGTCAGAAATACCGGATATTCACGAGAACACTATTATTGAATCAGCCAATGCCTCCTTCTTCGAAGATATATTTCCTTGCAAGACAAGGGAAGTAGAATCATCCGGAAAACGGTCGCATGACACTGCCATTGGCGATGAAATTGAGGAAGAGGTAAGGCGAAGTAAACGAGCCAAAATGGAAAAAACTTTTGGACCTGATTTCCTAACTTATTTAACGGAAAATGATCCAACAAGTTATAAAGAGGACATGTCCAGTTTTGGTGCTCCATAGTGGAAAGAAGCTATAAATAGCGAAATGAATCCATCTTACAAATTAATACTTTAGAATTAGTACACATTCCACAAGCGTCCAAGCCCCTAGGTTGTAAGTGGATTTTTAAGAAGAAGCTAAAACCCGATGGTACAATCGACAATTACAAGGCAAGACTTGTCGCAAAGGGGTATAGGCAGAAAGAAGGACTAGATTTCTTTGACACATGTTCTCCTATGACCAGAATAACGTCTATTCGGATGCTTATCGCAATTGCCGCAATATTCAACTTTGAAATACACCAAATGGATGTTAAACGGATTTCTTGAACGGAGAATTAGAGGAAGAAATCTATATGGAACAACCGGAAGGGTTTAAGGTTCCTGGAAGCGACAACAAATATTGTCGGCTAATGAAGTCCCTTTATGGACTAAAACAGGTCCCCAAGCAATGGCACGAGATGTTCGACAAAGTCAAGATAAGTCATGGAGTTTGAACTAATGAATATGATAAGTGCGTATACTATAAGAAAATATGAAAGGAATGTGTCATAATATGCTTGTATGTCGACGACATGCTCATTATGGGGAGCAGCAAGGCAATAATTCTTGACACCAAGAAATTATTGTCTATGAAGTTTGACATGAAAGACCTAGGAGTGGCGGATGTGATTTTAGGGATTAAAATTATAAAGACTCCAGATGGTTACACACTTTCTCAAAAAGGTGATCGAAAAGCTTGACAAAGGGAACAACAAACGGATTACCACCCTAGTAGACGTGAGTTTACATCTCGCTAAGAATAATGGCGAATGTGTTAGACAATTGGAATATGCCCAGATAATTGGAAGCCTCATGTACATCATGAATTGTACAAGGCCGGACATCGCACAAGCTATCCCAAAATTGAGTCGCTTTACCAGTAACCCTGGAAAGAACCATTGGACAGCCTTGATTCGAGTGTTGAGTTATCTTCGTTATACCAAAGACATGGGTCGACAATACTCGAACTATCCAGCTGTCCTAGAAGGATATTGCGATGCCAACTGGATATTTGACTCAAGAGACTCCAAGTTCACAAGTGGATATGTATTCACTCTCAGTGGAGCGGCAATATGTTGGGAATCTTCAAAGCATTCGTGCATTGCAAGGTCAACTATGGAAGCATAATTCATAGCGTTAGACAAGGTAGGGGAAGAAGCAGAATGGCTTTGTCATTTCCTCGAGGATATTCCAACATGTCCAAAACCAGTGCCTCCTATTTGCATTCATTGCGACAGCCAATCAGCAATAGGTAGAGCACAAAGTATCATGTATAATGGTAAGTCTAGACATACGTCAGAGACATAATACCATTAGGCAACCTTCTCTCAAGAGGAATAATATCGATTAATTATGTGAAGTCAAAAGAAAATATATCGGATCCGTTGACTAAAGGTTTATCGAGAGAACTAGTTGCAAGTTCGTCAAGGGGAATGGGATTAAAGACAATCTCGTAAGAGTTGCACGTAGCGGCAAACCCAACCTAGGTGAATGGAGATCCCAAGAACTAGGTTCAAAAGGGATAACCCAACTACCATTGTAAATAATCAAATCACTCAACCGGAAATGAAGTTTCCAAACTCATTCCTAGGATGAACACCAAGTGATGGGACAGGGTAAGCTAAAGGATTTTAATGAGACCACATCTTAAGGTTCCTCGAGAAGAGTATGTACGATACTCGTTGTGTGTCTCCCCTATGTGAGTAGGAACGGGCCGGTTCTAGAAGGATGACGTGGCTATACTCCTCTAAGTATACTCATGAAACCAGGAAAGTGTTTCAAGGCCGAAATGAACACAACTATGAGAACAGACTACGTTCAGGTTGTTAATTGTGTGATTACTACCCACTAGGTATACAACGCGGCAAGCAGTTCAAGGCGTTTCGTTCACTGTCAAGCCAGTATATCTTGTAGTATTCCACTAAGGGGAAGGTTCAAAGCCTATGGGCACCTTTCTTTATGAAATTAACAACCGCCTACGAGATTTAATCCACATTTGGACAACTTTTAAGATTAAAAGCTAATTTGTCATTCATGTGGGGGATTGTTGGAAAAAGTAAGTTTTTGACGATAATAATTTGAGTCTGGTTTTGACCGGACTCGCTTAAGAGTTGATAATACCGAACACACAGTTGTAAACTATGTACATTGGTGATCGTTTCGGTAACACACACATCAAAAACTATGAATTAATGAATGATCAAATTAAGCGCTCAAAATGAGTCGTTGATCATTGGGTTGAGAGAGAGTATATCACATCGTTGATGAAGAATAAACATGGGAAAAGGCCGAACCACCACAGTCGGCTTGGATACATGTTGTGACGTGGCGTGGTGTTGGGTTGGGCTAGTTAGTGGGCTTTAACTTTTTTGGGCCAAATACTAACTAAATATTAATATGTTATGTATTTAAACGGATTGTCAACAGTTGCAACTGATCAGTTCAAATGGAACAGACACAACCGTTCCCAACAGTCACTTATTCTCCTATAAAAGGACTACCATCCTCCTCATTGAGACACATCTTAGAAACACACAAATATCTCTCTCACTACCTTCCATTGAAATTCTCCTTTTCGTAGTCTTAGTTCGTCGTGTGCGAATGTCCTACCGTACTTTCAACACTGCATAGGGAAAATTTTATCCTGGGAAGTAGACGTCCAATTTCTCCACGGCAAGAACGAAGTCTGGGGGACGAATCTTCTTTAAGGAGCCTCGTAATCTATACGAAACTGTCTTCCAAAATTTTACAAGCGTTCGGGAATCTCACTATCGGTAAGTTCGTTCTGTGTTTTTTTATTTTCGGGTATTGATTGATTAGTTCACAAAATGTCCGGGTCAATAAAATCTACTACACTATCAACTTGAACGTACGAGAGGATGATCATGGATGTCGGAGGAGTAAGTAAGATGAAGGTTGACATGACTTTTCCCACCGTGTTCTGGAAAAATGCATTCGGCACAAGCAGACAAGTCACAGTGTAAACAGTGATGAAACCACCACTTGGGGTTAATCTCTTCCTCACAGAACTCACAAACATACTCATCAGCTCGATTTTCAATGGGTTCAACACTGGTTGCAATGAAGGGATGTTGTTTGTCATACCTGTTCACAATCGTAATGGGTTTCAGAGCGCAAGCATGATGCAAATAAAAGTAGCAACTGATGCACCCGTAATCCAATGCATGACTTTTACAAGGACATGCAACCCAACCTTCCTTTAAGCAGCTCTGTAGGAGTTTCAGAGGGTGTTTGTGAGTTTTGTGCGAGATGGCAGGAAGTAAGAGGCACTTAATATCCATATCAAACTTTAGACATGTCGCCGTATCACGACATATGTATGAAAACCCATTGCTATAATTTTCACACGCCGGACACTCAGTTAATCCGAAGTTTTCGTGGTCTGTACCCGCGAGGATGAGTGGGTGCAGATGAGCTGGGTGTCGCAACTCATTGGGTAGCTTTGCACACCACTCATGCAGAACATAATTGTTACATACGGTACAACTATAATACAGTGATGTTGATACAGGCAGCAAGCACGCATTGCATAATATATCCTCCGTCCTGTTACCTTTATTGTTGTTGCTTGGTAGATTAGTAATAAGAGTTAGTGGATGTTTGTGACTAAAATGAGAAAGAAGCCCAAATTCGCTGAATGCTTCATTTTCTCCATAATGGATGGTCATGGGCTTGATCATCTGGGCAACAAGATCATTATACTGCAAAGACTCTGGCAATCAGAACAGTTTGGTCAGATCAATGTCAGGATCAACTTCATATGTTTTAATTCTCCTGTAAAAATACACGCACATAGGTTCGCAAGAAAAATACGCTGTTGTGGCAAGGTAGGTAACTAATAGATAAATTATGATTTGAAAACGCACAACTATGGTAATAGCCTATTTATTACTTACTCTGCAATTAATTTTTTAGCTAGGCAGTTCACGTGAACTTTGTGTTCACATCCATCACACTCATACATCCAGTGCTTCTGAACCCTTTCTTCACAGATTGTGCATACGGCCCAAAGAGGACGGTTAGATTAATGATAGACGACAAGGGAGAGAGGGTGGACATGGTGGCGATAAGTAACAGCGGCCGGTAGTGTAGCGCAGTCCTCGTGAACCCAGAAGTCGCATGTGTTGCACATCTATGAAACACATTTAGCTGAATGTTGTGGCATAAGCATCACACTCAAACATTGTCGTTCTTAGGACAGGGTAGAGAGGGTGTGGGTGACCTTCGTGTTGGAATAGATGCCCTAGAGGCAATCTAGTTTAGTATGAATTATTTGTGGCTAGAAATTCATTTATTATTTATTGGATATTTAATATAATGAAGTCCTTAGATTTACAATTGTGTTGTTTATCTTAAATATCCCTAGTCAAGTATAATGATTAATAGGACAATCATTTATAGACTAGTATGGGGTTGGATTGATATGGAGATATCACGATCCAACACATAGGTGTGCATTAGGGAATGTTGCACTAGATTGACCCATCTCCGAGAAAGCTACATACACGTTATGTTGAGTCACAAGCGCTTCTCGCGGTGCAATGGTATTGTCATCCTTAGACTTGAAGTCACTAGATATTCTAGTTGTGGATTATTGTGATCTTGGTAGCGTTAAACGCTACACCGTAACTGGGTAGTCATAAAGGCGTGTACTGGATACAATAAGAAGCAAGCTTAGAGATCGTAGTGGACGTAGATAGAATTTGTCCCTCCCACATAACGGGAGCAAATATCCTAGGCCACTCGAGGGATAGTGCTTATAGAATGTCTGGCCAGACTCAAATAAATCAATATGGGATATTGATGTTATTTGCACGAATAAGGCTATTCCCATGGATCGAGAAACTATGGATTGGATATACGAGTGTGACTTTTATGTCTCGTGTCCAATCCGGATATAGAGACAAAGGGATGAGACAATTACTTGTACAAAGGTTGTCAAGATGACTATTCTATTAGTTGGCTAGAATGAATGTTTTGCTAGAAACCGCTCCATATTAGCAAATAGTTGCTACGAACTAGATAGAACCTATGGGGTCACACGCTATATAGAGTTGAACTAGATTTGGGAATTAATTAATTGGATTAATTAATTAGAAGGATCACTTTGCAAAACCTTGCAAACTTAGTAGGGACTAATTTGCAAGGAAGGGACTAAATTGAATTCTAGTGGGACTAGAATAAGTCCTTTAGGTAGTTAACAAGGAGTTGTTGGACTATATAAAGGACCTTCCTTCCATCCTTCCCACATAACTTATGCTCATAATTGAACATAACAAAGAGTGGGAGAGAACAAAAGGAGAGAGAGCAAGCAACAAGGGAGCCGACCGCCCCCTTGCCGCCGCCCCGTCCCCGTCGGCCAAAGGAGGCCGAGACCCTCCTTTTTGGGTCTTGTTTTGCGTGATTCTTCTTCCTCTTCCTCTTCTGGGCTAGCACCAATGACTTGGGAGATCTAGGATCAACTCTAGGCGTGGATCAACTATAGAGAACGTGACACAATTCGCGTTTGAAGTCATCAAAGGAGAACCCTAAGGTGTGTTTATGATTTCTAACTCTTACCATCGTTATGTCTCTTGACTTGTGATACTTGTAGGGTTTTGCATGGTTTTATGTTTGTTTATGCTTCAGTTGCGCATCCATGAATCAAAACCCTACAGTGGTATCAGAGCCACAGGTCGTAGAGCATAAACGTGGTTTATGTGTTACGTTTTAGTTGTTTTACACCTTAATTTGATTGTTTATCGCGTAAAACAAGACAAATCAAGCATGGGATGCAATTTGTCAATAATTAAATCATAACAAGATCCAATTTTTGCATTGGATGCATGAGTTGGTGAGTTTGAGAAATTTTAGGATCTTAGATCTAGGGTTTGAGCATCCTTGGGGAAGAAGGAGTTCTCCAAAAACAAGGAAACAACCAAACTTGGGCACCAAGAAAGGGAGTTGTTTTGGAAACAACTCCCATAAGGAGGTTCGGCCCGCCTAGGGACCGCCCCCCTTGCTTGCCGCCCAAGCTTGGTCGCCCTAGGGGCCGGGCGGCCCTAACCCGCGGCCTAGGCTTGTGGGTTTTGGGCCGGGCCGGCCCTAGGGCCTTGTGGTTCACCTTATTGGGCCCGGGCAATTTGATTGTTGGGCCCATGGACCGTTTTAACCCTAGAAATCCTAAAATAAATTAAAATTGACCAAGCGCGTTAAAATTGGATTTTAACTGTTTATGTGCAAATCGCATGGTGATTGGATATGGCCTTAGGATGTGGTTTGATGTGGATGTTTAATTTTGTGGTTTGGTTTTACGGCCTGCTAGCTGATCAATTAATTGTAATAATTAATTAGGTTTTTATGGCCTGCGTGCCAGTTTTTTCTCAACTTGTGAGATTTATTTTATTTAGTAAGTTAGCTAGTGCTAGATAAAGTAGATTGTTAGCCAAGATTGGAGAAAAGAAGCCCAAAGCCAAAGAAGCCACAAAAGATGGAGCATGGAGCATGGAGCATTCCACAAGACTATGAAGGATGGACCAAAAGATCAAGACGCATGGAGATGTGTTTGCTTTAGGGTTCATAGATAATTCCATTGGCTTGGAATTATCTTAGTCTAGAAAAGGCCATATCCACATCACGTTTAATTTCTATTTTGTGGTTGTTTATTTTATTGTCTTATTATTGTGTGGTTGGTGTATGGATGATGCATGCAATTAGGATAATAAGATAATTAGACAACCCGGATCTATTATTTGGAGTTGTGCCCAAACTCAAATGATAGATTAGTTGATATTGATCAACAAAACAATTAAAAGATTGAATTTAAAATCCCTCAAAATTCAAATATTGTGTTCTTGCCTTCTCGTTATTTAAACACTCATTATCATCATTATTTACCAAGCTCGTGCGTGCCAAAGCATCGCGACTTGGTTCATCATGATGGAATGCGATGGCACGTAACAATGTGCAATTGTTTAGATAAGAGGTTGAACACAACTAGGCTATTAATTTGATTAAGAAACCTAGAGGCAATCAATTGTGATTATCCATATGGATGGATAAATAAGGAGTTATTTGCCCAATTGAACCAAGAGTTGCATAAGGGATGCAATTGGAATTGTTCCTACCTAAAGTAGTCAAATTGTGGGTGACTTGCCAAAGCAAGCTCATAAGGAGATGAAACATGGATCTTGGCCCACTAGAAAATATATGGATATTTTCCGCATTAATATCTTGAGGGTTATTAATCCGTAGAAAAATAGTGGGAGCTATATTTGATAAACTAGCCATTATTGAATATAGTCAAAAATTCACAAATACTAAAACTTGCGTATTTTCCTTTTTGTAGAATTCCAAATGGCAAACAACTCATCGAGTTCACAACATTCCCTACGATATGTCCTTGAGAAGGACAAGCTCTCTGGAACCAACTTTCTTGATTGGTACAGAAACTTGAGAATTGTTCTCAAGCAAGAGAAGAAACTGTAAGCAATAGAGGAGCATGTTCCAGAAGGTCCAGAGAACCAAACACCTGCTGCCCTAAAGGCGTATCAAAAGCATGTTGATGACGCTAATGATGCGGCCTGCCTTATGCTTTGCACCATGAATTCTGAGCTTCAGAAGCAACACGAAAACATGAATGTTGTCGATATGATCGAACATCTAAAGCAGCTCTTCCAAGAGCAGGCGAGGGTAGAGAGGTATGAGGTTTCAAAGGCGTTGTTCAAGTGTCATCTGGCAGAAGGGAACCCGGTGGGACCCCATGTACTCCGAATGATCGGGTACTTGGAAAATCTCGCCCGACTAGGGTTCCCGGTCGGCCAAGAGTTGGCAACCGATCTCGTGTTGCAATCGTTGCCCGAGAGTTATGGACAGTTCATTATGAACTATAACATGAACGAGATCGTTAAACCACTGCCATATTTACTCAACATGTTGAGGACGGCAGAACAGAGCATCAACAAGGGTAAGGGCAAGGCCATAATGATGGTACAGAAAGGAAAGGGCAAACGGTTTGCCTCTTCCTCCAAGGGCAAAGGCAAGTCAGTTTCCAAGTCCAAGGAACCTGCCCTTAAGCCTGTTGGTGGCATTGCCAAGGGCATGACTAAAGGTGAGTGTCACTACTGCAGTCAGCCTGGACACTGGAGGAGGAACTGCCCAAAATATCTGGAGGACAAGAGGCTTGGAATAGTGATTCCACCACCACCAGGTATTTTTGTTGTAGATGTCAATTTAACTTTCTCTACATCATGGGTATTAGATACTGGATGTGGATCTCATATTTGTCGAAATATGCAGGATCTAAAGAGAAGTAGAAGATTGGCTAAAGGGGAGGTAGATATGCGCGTAGGGAATGGAGCAAAGGTTGCTGCGTTGGCCATAGGCGTGTGCGAGCTATCTCTGCCTTCAGGATTAGTTTTAGAATTAAATAATTGCTATTTTGTGCCTGCTATGAGCAGAAACATTATTTCTATTTCTTGCTTGGACAAGGATGGTTTTATTATTTCAATAAAGAACAATTGTTGTTCCTTTTATTTAAATAATATTCACTATTTTAGTGCGCAATTATTTAATGGACTTTATGTCCTTGATCTAAGCAATCCTGTCTACAACATTAATACCAAGCGGATTAAAATAAATGATTTAAAACCTGCTTATTTATGGCACTGTCGTTTAGGCCACATAAATGAGAAACTTGTATCTAGACTCCATAAGGATGGATTACTAGACTCATTTGATTTTGAATCATATGAGACATGTGAGGCTTGTTTATTGGGAAAAATGACAAAGTCCCCTTTCAATAAGAAAGGTGAGAGGACTAGTGAGAAATTGGCGCTCATACATACCGATGTGTGCGGGCCATTTGCCACGCCTGCCAGGGGTGGTTATGTCTACTTCACTACATTTACTGATTATTACAGTAGATATGGATTTGTGTACCTCATGAGGGCAAAATCCGAATCCTTTGAAGTGTTCAAAGAATTCAAGAATGAAGTAGAAAAGCAACTTGGCAAAAGTATCAAGGCCCTACGATCGGATCGTGGAGGAGAATACTTGAGCCAAGAGTTTGACGACTATCTTAGAGAGTGTGGGATCGTGTCCCGACTCACTCCACCCGGAACGCCACAGTGGCATGGCGTGTCTGAGAGGAGGAATCGAACCCTATTGGATATGGTTCGATCTATGATGTGTCAAACCGATCTTCCATTATCATTTTGGGGCTACGCTCTATTAAGTGCAGCTTTCACTGTTCCATCTAAATCAGTCATGAAGACACCATATGAGATGTGGAGTGGGAGGCGTCCCACACTGTCGTTCATGAGGATTTGGGGCTGCGATGTCTATGTAAAACGTTTACAATCAGACAAGTTGGGGCCTAAATCGGATAAGTGTAAATTTGTGGGGTACCCTAAGGAAACTAAGGGTTACTACTTCTACAAATCCAACCGAGAAAAAAGTATTTGTTGCTCGGACCGGCGTGTTTCTAGAAAGAGATTTTGTCTCTAAAGAAGCAAGTGGGAGCAATGTAGAACTTGAAGAGGTTCAAGAACCACAAATCACTGAACCGATTATGGAACATGAACAGGAACCACAAGCAGTTGTGGAGCAACCTGTTCAGGTAACACAAGAGTTTCGTAGATCTAGTAGAGTGCGCCAGGAACCCGAGAGGTATGGACTTCTCGTAACCGATTCCGGTGACACGATGCTCATAGATGATGAGCCTACTACCTATGAGGAGGCCATGAGTGGCCCAGACTCTCAGAAGTGGCTGGAAGCCATGAGATCCGAGATGGAATCCATGTATACCAACAAAGTATGGACTTTGGTGGAACCACCCGATGGGGCGCGGCCCATAGGGTGCAAATGGGTCTTCAAGAAGAAGACCGACATGGATGGTAATGTGATTACCTATAAGGTCCGATTGGTGGCTAAAGGATTCAGACAGATTCATGGTATTGACTATGATGAAACCTTTTCACCAGTCGCTATGACCAAATCCATCCGAATCCTACTTGCGATTGCAGCATACCATGACTATGAGATTTGGCAGATGGATGTCAAAACTGCATTCCTTTATGGGAATCTCCTCGAGGACGTGTATATGATACAGCCGGAGGGTTTTGAGGATCCAAAGCAAGCCAATAAAGTCTGTAAGCTGCAACGATCCATTTATGGATTGAAGCAAGCTTCTAGGAGTTGGAATCGACGTTTTGATGAAGTGGTCAAAGAGTTTGGCTTCATCAGAAACGAAGATGAGTCTTGTGTCTACAAGAAGGTTAGTGGGAGATCTGTAGCTTTTCTGGTCTTGTATGTGGATGACATACTACTCATTGGAAACGACATTCCCATGCTGCAATCTGTGAAAGATTGGCTAGGAAAGTGTTTCTCAATGAAGGACTTAGGGGAAGCAGCCTATATACTCGGTATAAAGATCTATAGAGATAGATCTAAGAGGTTGCTAGGCCTAAGTCAAAGTACATATATTGACAAGGTGTTGAAACGGTTCAACATGCAAGATTCCAAGAAGGGATTCTTGCCCATGTCACATGGAATCACTCTTTCGAAGAGTGGTTGTCCTTCCAATGAGATTGAGAAGGAACGCATGAGTAGAATCCCCTATGCCTCGGCCATAGGATCTATCATGTACGTCATGTTATGTACTAGACCCGATGTGTCATATGCCTTGAGTATGACAAGCAGATACCAATCCAATCCGGGTGAGAGTCACTGGATTGCAGTCAAGAACATCCTAAAGTACTTGAGAAGAACTAAGGATGCTTTCTTGATATTTGGCGGTGAGGAAGAGTTGCGTGTAAGGGGTTACACTGATGCAAGCTTCCAAACCGACCGAGATGACTTTAGATCACAGTCGGGATATGTGTTTTGCCTGAATGGAGCAGCGGTGAGCTGGAAGAGTTCCAAGCAAGAGACGGTAGCTGATTCTACAACAGAGGCTGAGTACATTGCTGCAAATGGCGCAGCAAAGGAAGCTGTTTGGATCAGAAAGTTTGTTTCTGAACTTGGTGTGGTCCCTAGCATTGCGGATCCAGTTGAGTTGTTCTGTGACAACACTGGGGCGATCGCGCAATCGAAGGAACCCAGGTCGCACCAGAAGTCCAAGCACGTGCTCAGGAAGTTTCATCTGATTCGAGATATTATCGATAGAGGAGACGTTCGGATATGCAAGATTCCTACAGATGATAATCTGTCAGACCCGCTTACAAAGTCGCTCACGCAGTGGAAGCATGAAGGGCACACTAGGAGTATGGGCATACGAGATGCGCCAGATTGGCTCTAGTGCAAGTGGGAGACTGTTGGAATAGATGCCCTAGAGGCAATCTAGTTTAGTATGAATTATTTGTGGCTAGAAATTCATTTATTATTTATTGGATATTTAATATATTGAAGTCCTTAGATTTACAATTGTGTTGTTTATCTTAAATATCCCTAGTCAAGTATAATGATTAATAGGACAATCATTTATAGACTAGTATGGGGTTGGATTGATATGGAGATATCACGATCCAACACATAGGTGTGCATTAGGGAATGTTGCACTGGATTGACCCATCTCCGAGAAGGCTACATACACGTTATGTTGAGTCACAAGCGCTTCTCGCGGTGCAATGGTATTGTCATCCTTAGACTTGAAGTCACTAGATATTCTAGTTGTGGATTATTGTGATCTTGGTAGCGTTAAACGCTACACCGTAACTGGGTAGTCATAAAGGCGTGTACTGGATACAATAAGAATCAAGCTTAGAGATCGTAGTGGACGTAGATAGAATTTGTCCCTCCCACATAACGGGAGCAAATATCCTAGGCCACTCGAGGGATAGTGCTTATAAAATGACTGGCCAGACTCAAATAAATCAATATGGGATATTGATGTTATTTGCACGAATAAGGCTATTCCCATGGATCGAGAAACTATGGATTGGATATACGAGTGTGACTTGTATGTCTCCTGTCCAATCCGGGTATAGAGACAAAGGGATGAGATAATTACTTGTACAAAGGTTGTCAAGATGACTATTCTATTAGTTGGCTAGAATGGATGTTTTGCTAGAAACCGCTCCATATTAGCAAATAGTTGCTACCAACTAGATAGAGCCTATGGGGTCACACGCTATATAGAGTTGAACTAGATTTGGGAATTAATTAATTGGATTAATTAATTAGAAGGATCACTTTGCAAAACCTTGCAAACTTAGTAGGGACTAATTTGCAAGGAAGGGACTAAATTGAATTCTAGTAGGACTAGAATAAGTCCTTTAGGTAGTTAACAAGGAGATGTTGGACTATATAAAGGAACTTCCTTCCTTCCTTCCCACATAACTTATGCTCATAATTGAACATAACAAAGAGTGGGAGAGAACAAAAGGAGAGAGAGCAAGCAACAAGGGAGCCGACCGCCCCCTTGCCGCCGCCCCGTCCCCGTCGGCCAAAGGAGGCCGAGACCCTCCTTTTTGGGTCTCGTTTTGCGTGATTCTTCATCCTCTTCCTCTTCTGGGCTAGCACCAAGGACTTGGGAGATCTAGGATCAACTCCAGGCGTGGATCAACTATAGAGAACGTGACACAATTCGCGTTTGAAGTCATCAAAGGAGAACCCTAAGGTGTGTTTATGATTTCTAACTCTTACCATCGTTATGTCTCTTAACTTGTGATCCTTGGAGGGTTTTGCATGGTTTTATGTTTGTTTATGCATCCGTTGCGCATCCATGAATCAAAACCCTACACTTCGTGCTTAATTGCTTCTGATCTTGAGGCACATTTCACATCAACATCAAAATAACATGAGCAATAATAGTAGCTGAATCCATATTCTGATTTCGAGCAAATATCACATCGAAAGCTTCTGTCATCTGTAAGGGTAAGGGGATGCTCGGTATGATTTGGGTGCATAATCTGTGTTGGCAATTTGGAACACAACTTATGTAGGTGAACATCGCAAGTTGTGCAGCTATATGATGTTTCCGCCATTTCATTACGGCATAAAAAGCACAATATAGAAACATCTTCATCTTCGTAATCAAAGAGACCTTGTGTTAAACTATCAAATATTTTCTTTTCGCAGTTAATTTTTCTCTGTGTCTCAATGAGACCTCGTGTTTCAGAATCCTTCAAATCTACGAGGGTCAATGGATTTTCCGGATGGGAAAAGTTTTGAATTTCAAAGTAGCGATCCATATTTATTATTTCACGAGCTGATTGATGGCCTTCTTCCCTAATTTGCGCCACCTGCGTACATAAAACTAGATGTCCTCAGTACAGAAAACTAGATGGTCAAGATATTTCTTTCAACTTGAAATAAAATTAGGCTTAATTACTTAATGCATACCTCCAGTATGTTGAAACTCTCACATTGCAACCCTCGTTTTTAAAACTCGCTGATTGCATCCCCCATTTGCAATATACATATCAATGTGAAACTGAGAAAAAAAAATTCCACCACTTAACTAAAGTCGCCTGAATTGATTCGATAACCAATAAACATGTAAAACTAATTAGTTTGTCCTCGCCTGAATTGATTCGCCCAGCCGTAGGAACTACATTTGATGTCGATAAGCCGTTTTTTCGTTGAAAGCCAATCTTGAGCTTCTGCCTTCTGGGTTGTCGTTCGGCCAAGTATTAGCAGAATCAAGACAACTCAATAAGAAGTTCTAGCAAAAAATGTGTTCAAGACAAGTCAAAGAAGTCAAAGAAGAAGTGTTTTGGAAAAACAAGGCCAAAAAGGGGTCCTTTATGTCTTTTCTCAGAAGCTATTAACACTTCAGATTTAACCCTAGTGGTTTTCTTGCCTTTTTCAAAACTCTTGTGTCTGTTTTTATATTTGATAGAGTTGTTTATAAGGCTAGCCACATCTCTGGGACTTAGTAGAATTTGCTCTAAATTATGGACGGCTAAGATCAAGTTGTGTAATCCAACGGTCTGAAATAAGACCGTTGGTATCCTGGGGTATTTATCCCTTTCTCTTCCGCTAGGGTTCACAATCTCTCTTCTTCATCTTCCTGAAATTATGTAGGGAAGCTCTTTCAAAAATGTTCCAGAAAATCAATGATATTGTTTCTTCCTTGTTTTGTTTGATTTCTTCATTACTGGAATCGTTTGATTCCTTTCATGGTATCAGAGCTATGGCTCTCTCTACAGATCAGTCTCAAGGGGGTTCAAATTCCTCCTATCTTCTCTCACAAGTTCATAATCGCGTTCCTTTCAAGCTAGATAACACAAACTCTGTTATCTGGCGTTAACAAATCTCCACTCTCCTCAAAACACAGTCTCTTTCGGGTATGTTGATGGTTCTAGGGTTTGTCCATCCGAATTCCTGGTTGGTGATGATGGAACTATTACTGCTAATTGCAATCCAGAATATGACGCATGGTTTAATCAAGATCATATCGTCCTCTCTCTACTCACAGCGACCCTCTCACAAGAAGCCCTAGTTCAGGTAGTTGGTAAGCCTTTCTCTCGAGACGTTTGGGTTTCCTTGGAGAACGGGTATTCTTCTCTCGCTAGATCTAATATTATTCAACTAAGATCTGAGCTGCAAACCATTAGAAAGAAATCTCATTCTATTGATGCCTACATGCAAAAGTTAAAAACCCTAAGAGATAAATTATCTTATGCTATGGTGATCACTGATGATCAAGATATGATATGGTATGCCTTGCATGTTCTTCCTCCTGAGTATAACTCATTTAGATCTGGTGTGCGAGTTACTATGTCTGTTTCTCCTGATAAGATTAATTTTGAAGAATTACATGTTCTGTTAAAGGCTGAAGAACAGATGATTGAGTCACAATCTGTTATGGGTAATGAGTTGACTGTGTCTGCTGCTTATGTTTCTAATGTGTTTAATGGTGGAAGAGGAAAGGTAAATGGGTATGATAACAGTAAAAATCAAGGAAATGGTTATGGTAGAGGTCAAGGAACAACGTATAATGATCAAAACTTTAAGTTCAATCAAGTCTCAGGTTATCAAGGTCAAAGTCCAAGTCAAAACCCTAACTATCAAGGTCAAAGTTATAACTCTAATTACTCTTCTGGAAGAGGTAACACTAGTGGAGGAAGAATTCAAGACTCTTCTTGAGGAGGTAGAGGTTACAATAGAGGGGGTGCTAAATCTAAGAACAAGGGACCTAGTTTTGATAGTAACGGTAACCCTATCAACTATCATATTTGTGGTATGGACTACCATTCAGCTGTTGACTGTTGGCATAGAATGGACTTTGCTTACCAAGGTAAGAAATCTCCACCTCAGTTAACTGCCATGAACAATGTTGCTGCTCCTACCATGACTGTCAATCAAGACCAACACTCTCAGAACAATGTGTCTACACCAACAACTGGTTATCAACAAATCAGTGCTTTCAATGCTAGTCTTCTTGGTCCCTCGCCTAGCACTAATCCAAACTATTGGTTAACTGATTCTGGTGCCAACAATCATATGACTGCTGACTTTAGTAACTTCTCTCTGGGCTCTCCTTATTATGATAATGACAAGGTTGCTATTGGAAATGGAAACACTCTTCTCATATCTCATTCTGGTACTGCTATTCTTAACATTCCTTCACATTCATTTACTTTACATAACACTTTACATGTCCCAAATCTTGCAACAAATCTCATTTCTATTTATCAGCTTTGTAAGAAACACAATTGCTTTTTCTACTTTGATGCTGATAAAATCTATATTCAGGACAAACTTCAGGGCACAATCCTCTATCAAGGATTGAGTGAACATGGTCTATACCCCATACACACACAACCCTTCTCTGCAGATCATCAAGACAAAGACACTAAACAATCTCACTTAGGAAAAAAAGTCAAGTCTCCTCTCTGGCATGCTAGACTGGGACACCCTTCTGAAGAAATTTTGAGACTTATATTTATTTCTTCTTCTCATATGTGTAAAGACCTTAAAGTTTCTGATATTTCTTCTCATTCTGTTTGTGAACATTCCTTGTTGGGAAAAATGACTAAGCTGCCTTATAAGTCTTCTACTACACACACTGAAGCACCTCTCAATCTTCTTCATAGTGATGTTTGGGGACCTGCAACTGTGAAATCTTATCATGGATATTGATTTTATGTGTTATTTGTTGATGATTACTCTAAGTTTACCTGGATTTTTCATTTGCATCATAAGTCTGAAGTTGCCATGGTCTTTCCAAAATTCAAACTTGAAATTGAAAATAGTTGAACACTTATATTAAAATTTTGAGATCTGATGGTGGTGGTGAATATATGTCATATACTTTTCCAACCTTCTTACACTCACAAGGAATTGTTCATCAAAAGTCTTGTCCCTATACACCTCAACAAAATGGTGTAGCTGAAAGGAAACATAGGCACATAGTAGAAACTGCTGTTACTCTTCTTGTTCATGCTAAACTGCCTAAATATTTTTGGTATCATGCTTTCTGTGTTGCTGTCTATTTGATAAATTACATGCCAAGCAAGAATACACAAAATAAGTCTCCATGGGAGCTGCTTTACAACACCAAACCTGATTATAGTAAACATAAAGTTTTTGGATGTGTTTGCTATCCTTATTTAAGACACTATAATAACTCCAAACTAGATCCAAAAACTAAACAATGTGTGTTTCTTGGTTATGCTCATAATTACAAAGGATATGTTTGCTTTGATAAAGATTCTCACAAATTGTTTATTAGTAGAGATGTTATATTTGATGAACATACATTTCCTTATGATAAAAATTGTTCAAATTCATCTTCTGATATTCCAAGATCCTCTGCTCATGTGTTTCATATTGGTGATATTCATGTCTCTTTGCCATCTGATTACTTGTTTTCTGATAATGCACCACAATCTCACATTGTTCATGATACTCCTCTCCCAAATATTATTGATGACAACAATGCTACACAAGTTCAAAGTCAACACACTGAACATGATACTACCATGATCTTTCCCAACAACACTGATGAGAACATATCACATCACACTGATGAGAACAGATCATACACTGCTGCTGGAGACTCCCAGACTCAGCATGTCCCTCTCTCACAGTCTCAGCAGCCAACTTCTTCACATGATGATCACACTACTGATGATCACTCCAAAAATAGTATTGGCATGGCAGATACTAATGCAGAAAGGCTTCATTCAGTTCAGAGTCACCCTATGCAAACAAGAAGCAAGTCTGGAATCGTTAAGAAAAAGACCTTTGGTTTCAATGCTATATCTGGTAACTCTGATATTTCTCCTTTCTTAACTAATCCAACTTGTTTCACAGAAGCTAGAAAACACTCTCAGTGGCTACAAGCTATGGCTTAAGAGTTCTCTAGCCTCACACAAAAAACACTTGGACTTTAGTTCCAAAAAACTACAATTCAAATATTGTAGGGAACAAATGGGTTTTTAGAACCAAATACAACCCTGATGGTTCCATTTCTAGACACAAAGCCAGATTAGTGGCTAAAGGTTTTAGTCAAACTCCTGGCATTGACTTTGAAGAAACATTCAGTCCTGTTGTTAAACATGCTATTGTTAGAACTATTTTGTCTCTAGCTGCAATTTTTAATTGGCCTCTTCAACAACTTGATGTAAAAAATGCTTTTCTTCATGGCTATCTTAAAGAAACTGTCTTTATGCAACAACCACCTGGATTTAAAAATCCTCATTTTCCTGATCATGTTTGTAGACTTAACAAAGCAATTTATGGTCTCAAACAAGCTCATAGAGCTTAATTTGAGAGATTTACTTATTTTATTTTATCTCTTGGTTTCACTCAATCTCAAGCTGACACTTCCATGTTTGTAAGACATCATTCAAATCCCTCAACTATTACTGTTTTGCTTCTATATGTAGATGATATTATTTTGACTGGATATGATCCGGTTTACATCACTCATCTTATTTCACAATTGCAATCTGAATTCAACATGAATGATTTAGGACCCTTAACTTATTTTTTGGGATTGCAAATTGACAAAAATGACAAAGGTATATTTATTCATCAATCAAAATATGTCAATGATTTACTTACTAGATTTAATATGCATAATTGTACTCCTTGCAATGCTCCTTCTATATCTGGCATTAAATACACATTTAATGACAGTGAATTATTATCTGATCCTACTCCTTTTAGACAATTGCTTGGTGCTCTTCAATACTTAGTTTTTACTAGACCAGACATATGTTTTGATGTGAATTATTTGTGTCAATTCATGCATTGTCCTACCACACAACATATGTTAGGTTCTAAAAGAATTCTTAGATATCTAAGAGGTACCACAAATGATGGACTTTTCTACAAGCCCAGTGACTTACACTTTTGTGCATTCTCTGATGCAGATTGGGCTGGTAACCCATCTGACAGAAGAAGCACTACTGGTTTTGTCCTTTTTCTGGGAAATAACCCAATTCACTGGGCTGCAAAAAAACAGCCAACTGTCTCTAGATCCTCATCTGAGGCATAATATAGGGCTTTGGCAACAACTGCTGCCGAAATTACTTGGTTTCAATATTTCTTTCAAGACTTGCATATTTTCTTAAAACAACCTGCTATTCTCTTTTGTGACAATGAATTAGCCATTCACATGACAGCTAATCCCATCATGCATTCCAAAACCAAGCATATTGAATTAGATTATAGTTTCATAAGGGAAAAAGTGTTAAGAAGACAATTACTGGTTGAATTTGTTTATTCTGCAGATCAGCTTGGAGATTTGTTCACTAAAGGGTTGGCTGCAGGTGGATTTGACTATTTGAAGTCCAAGTTAATGGTCTCTACAACACCATTAACTTGAGGGAGGGTATTAGCAGAATCAAGACAACTCAAGCAGAATTTCTCGCAAAAAATGTGTTCAAGACAAGTCAAAGAAGTCAAAGAAGACGTGTTTTGGCAAAACGAAGCCAAAAATGGGTCCTTTATGTCTTTTCTCAGAAGCTATTAACACTTCAGATTTAACCCTAGTGGTTTTCTTGCCTTTTTCAAAACTCTTGTGTCTGTTTTTATATTTGATAGAGTTGTTTATAAAGCTAGCCAACATCTCTGGGCCTTAGTATAATTTGCTCTAAATTATGGACGGCTAAGATCAAGCTGTTTAATCCAACGGTCTAAAATAAGACCGTTGGTGTCCCGGGGTATTTATCCTTTTCTCTGCCGCTAGGGTTCACAATCTCTCTTCTTCATCTTCCTGAAATTATGTAGCGAAGCTCTGTCAAATTTTTTTCCAGAAAAACAATGAAATTGTTTCTTCCTTGTTTTGTTTGATTTCTTCATTACTGGAATGGTTTGATTCCTTTCACCAAGGACACAGTTTGATTCGCTAAAGTTGATTCGATTTAATTCTACTTTGTCATGGGTGAACTTATTTGGAGCTCGATTTGAAAAAGATTAGGCCTTCTTTTTCTGCAGACCTGTTTTGGACTCAGAGAAACTGAAATACGACCGGAGAATACGGAAGAAACCTTACAATGAGAAAACATGTCCGATTTGATTCAAAATCTGATGTAAACTCTCAGTCAGTTGGAGGGGAGACTCTTGTTTCTCCTGCGTTTTCATCTTCATATTTTCTTTAGTTGTTTATTTTTGTTTATTTCTTTTTTTTGATCCCCTTTCTACATAAAAGAATGCGTGTATGAAATTAAAAAAAGGGTACCCTTAAAAAAAATCATATAATATGACTGGACGAAAATACCCTAAGGATCCGTTTGGTAATGGACGTAAAAAAATTACCAGTTTCAAATTGACATGTATTCTGCAAATGGGGGATGCAATCAGCGACTTTTAGAACTGGGCGTTGAAATGTGAGAGTTTTGACATGCTGGAGGTATGCATCAATTAGACAGAAACTGCTTCACCAACTTCTATCTCAAACAGATTTTATGTCAAGTCTTTCATGTCTGGTATTACAACTGCTTTGAAAATAAAGGGTAAACCAATAGTATCAGCAAAAGCTGATAGTCTCTTTCCTGCATCCCCAACATGTTCCAGGGTTGTTGCAACAGCTGTTATCTTAAGCAGATCAATTGGACGCTCATGTCGGACGGCCAGAGCCTGCATCAAGACTATAGCATTAGCGCCCATACGGATTCCGAAATCAATAAAATGGATCCGTTTTGCGAAGGAAACTTTGTCCAAGACGGCTTGGATGCCTGTGAACTGGGCAATTCGAATAAAGGGAAGCTCTTGTTGACATGCTATCACTGCAGGTTGGAGTTCTTTCACAGCCTCTTCCACATAAAACGTTCCGTTTTTTCTAATTATCCCTTCTTCTCCAGAAATTTGCGCTGCTTCCGAAATGATTTTCTCGCGGATAGCTCCAGCAAAATAGTACACTGCTCTCTCAAGTGGAGAACCAATGAGTGGAGACAAGTCATCGCACATCCTGAGAAACTTCATTGCACGATCAAATTGTTTGTTACCAAACTTGTCAGCAGAAGCTAGAAGCCACAGTACAAGCTCCACATTTTTAATATCCTCTTCAGATAGGGTAGAAGGACCTTCAACGACAGGGTTAATCACCATGGGAAGATCCCCGTAAGATTTTGTGGGAAGACGGAGAAATGCTTCTTTGGCTAACTTTATAATCTCTACAGTTGATAACTCAAGACCATCTGTAGGTTTGCTCTTTTCTTCACGGCCTTGTTCCTTTAGCATTTTCCACTTTACAAGCGCCGTCCCCCTTTGACGCTTGTTTAAGAGGTTTAGTGATGCCAAACCTGGTACGCATGAGCTCTTCTTGTCACCTTCATTTAATTCTGCGACACTAGTTGGGGTATTGAACTCCTTAGAGATTTCTTGACCTTGAGATCCCATGTTTCTCTAGATAAACTATCTCGAAGATAAATTATTCAAGGATTCTGCTACTGTGTTTACGATACCTGTTCAGAACAAAACACGTATAAATAGCAAATTAAAACCGGATACGATGCTCTCGCCTAAATGGTCAGATAAGAATCAAAATGATGATTAAAAGAAGGTTACATCCAATAGCTCCTAGTAATTGAGGTTAATACAAACCAAAAGTCTTGGACTATAGCATGTCTGTTTGTGAGTCTCTGGTATTTCAGAAAAAGCATATTGATACTAGGGAGACTGCCTGATCAAACTCATTGATAAAAGTTAACACTAAGAGTCTAAAACAGCCGTCCTAGGATAAAGAATCACATCCAAATATACAAAAGCTAAATCACTAAAGTTTGATAAACGATCAAGAATAATACATTGTGTAAATTCAGATTTCGCCTTCTGCTCAAAAGGATTAACATTTCATAGAAAACTGTTGAGGGAATTCTCAAAGCATAACAAGGTGAAATGCGTGTGTGGGAGAGAGAGCAGGAGTAAGTGCAAGATGATTTTGATGACTTTCATGATCTTGTTTTTCCTCACAAGCGCAAGAAGTAGTTGAGTCATTGTTAGTTGCAACTACTCGAAAATATGTTCATGTTTATTGTGAAATAAGATTCTTTTCACATTCCTGGAGTCCATTCTTATCACAGGGCTTATGTTTCATGATACATACATCAAGTTTTCCTTAAGACGTCAAGCAGAATGTTCGTTTAGAAGCTTCCCTCTTTAGAAGGCACGTAGTAATGCCTTAGAGGAACCTTGTCCTGTTCAGAACAGTTGCTACTCAAAAAGATATTCACTATTCGGATAAATGAACTGTCCGAGTCTTTGATAAATAAGACTCATAGTACTCGATGTGCAAGATAACTACTCCCTCCGCCTTACTTCATCAGTCCTGTTTGACTTTTCATGAAATTTTAACTAAGTGATTTGAGTAGCAAAAGGACACAAGAACTTATTAAGCTTTTCATAATGCTATAGATTTGAGATAACTTCAAAACTTTATGAAAATGTGAACAAGGTCTTATTTCATTTTGCTACGGAAATCACCAAGTCAAAAATGCCTGAAAAGTCAAAGATGACAGATAAAATGGGACGGAGAGTAAGACTGTATCTATGAACGAGGTTTAGAAATCATAGAA
Organism: Linanthus parryae; assembly: GCA_023055425.1. Classification (NCBI taxonomy): domain Eukaryota; kingdom Viridiplantae; phylum Streptophyta; class Magnoliopsida; order Ericales; family Polemoniaceae; genus Linanthus; species Linanthus parryae. Next base: position 120,144,848 of record JALGPY010000001.1, read on the forward strand.
AATTACTATTTCCATGAAAATACCTGGAGTACTTACAGTGATGTCCAGACCCTGATTCTGTTTTGCTGCCAGTGTAATCTTTGGAAACGCCAATGACAAAGAACCAATCATAGTGATGAAACTGATGCATCTGCGTCACACATGTAACACAATTGGAGCCTGCACACACACAGAAACAAAAGCTTCTCATTTGAGGTTCGAGCATAGTTTTCTATTTTCACGGACTAGGTCTAAGCTTCAAAGTGGACACAGAAGTACCTTGTTTCATTCTGGAACATTAGATTAAGATAATATATCAAAAACAGTAATACAAGTTGCAAACAATGTATTATTAGTAGACAAAGAGCTTATCGTTAGCACTATCACTCATTTCATGCGTATGCAATATGCATATAGGTTTAACTTAAGTAGGTATGATCTAGACAAGGCCGCACCACCAGACTTGAGCAAAGTCCATTCCAGATGATACACGTTTTACACATGTCTCATACTCTATATTAAGTTCTGAGTTATTGTTGTTCAACATTACATCTGCAATATTATATTACTGCGAAAACCCATCCAACAAGTCAAATCAAGACCAGCTAATGAATCATACAATAGAACCCAGTATAAGAACCAGTTAACGAATACACGAAAAATAAGTTATGAATCTCTGCCTGATCCCACCTCACATGAATTTCCAAGCAGAAACAGAAAATATGGGAGTTTCCTTCCAACCAACAGTAAGGCACTTTTCATCCATATTGAAAGTGCAGAAATTCCCACCGGTAAAATTGTTAGCCACAACTCTTGCTTGATACAGCGATGATGCACTCAGTTCTAACTCTACCATCCCAAATCGTGCAAAAAACATCCTCCAGACACTGATTTTAACATTCCGAATAATCCTTTCCTCCTTCTCAGCTGCAACGATATTTCGTATCGCCGTACTAAAGCATATTGATTCTGAAATCCTTCTGTATGGATTACTGTGGTCCATACAGTTTTCCAGGCAGTCAAAAAACGCCGCATAGTAAAAGAGGCTTTCAATCAAACGATTAACAAATACTGGCGAATTATGGTTTGCCTCAACCTCGGTGAGCGCCATTATACAAGGATTAATATCTTTAAGAACTCTCATCAAATATTCTAACTGGTCTGGCCAAGGAAGCAGGACTCTTAACGAATACGGTGCATAGACAGCAACTAAATCACCAGACTCTAGGTTGAAAAGGCTTTTCTTGAGATCTCGCATGTATGGAACCAGAACTACTTTAAAAGAGAAGGGTATCTTCATTGACTGGGCAAAAACCATCAATCGTTTACCTGTTTCCTCCATGATTGTTTCAGACTGGGTTCCAACGGCAGTAATCTTAAGAAGCTCAAGGGCACAGCCAGGTCGACTCGCAAGAGCTTGCATCAATGCAGTATATTGAATACTACTCCTAATTTCTAGGTCAATTATATGGATCCTTTTTGCTTCCCCAACATGTTCTATGATTGCTTGCATTGCTGTGAATTGGCAAACCTGAGAGAAGGGTACCTTTAGGGGAAATGCAACGAGAGCAGGACTGAGACTCAAGATAGCACTGTTGAGATCAAGCAACTGTTTCTCTTCTGTACCCTCTGTAGTCGTTCCTGTTTCCCGATCAATCTTTTCCCAAAGAGCCTTAGAATAATAGTACACTATTCTTTGTACAGGATTTCCAGTGTCAGAAGATAAGTAATCACATTGTCCAAGGATGTTTCTTGCTTGATCATACTGTTGCCGGCCTACTTTGTCGGCAGAATCTAGAAGATATTGTAAGAGTTCCACATCTTTGAACTCTGCATCCGCAATAGTGAGGAACGAATTACCAAAGATATGGCTTAATTTGAAGAAATCACCAATTCCTAAGGAAGAAGATTGAAGCAGCTTTGCACCAGCTAAATATAATATATCTTCAGTTGGTAGTTTCCTGCTTCTCATCTTAAGCTCAGGCTCGAGCCATTTGTTATAATAGCTATGATCTTCAATATTTTCAATGTTCACTCTGCAGTTGAAGGTCCCATGCGAGAACAATGGATTTGCACATGGATTTTCCTTTGGCACGTCAAGCAGTGACCTCCGAAATGGCCCTCGAGCAACCCCTAACATATCTTCATGAAATAATGGAAATGGTGGGGAGAAAATACAAACACTTGTACCATCTCGAAATTGAGACTGTGCAAACCTTTCCTGGGGTTCTTGCTGATCATTAGATGCTGGAATTCCATCCTTGGTTTCCACACAGAAGCCACTCCTGCTAGGAAATAGAAAATCTTCTAATGCTTCCAGGTTTTCTTTTCCATAGGTATTTCCTTCCTCACTCTGGAATCCCATAAGAGAACTGTGGTTGTCTTCAAATCCGCCAAGACGGGGTTGCTCAAAGGAAAACATTTTGCTCATTGCCTTAGAACGGAAAATTGCGCAAGGTTTCAGGATATGGTACCTAGACGTACTTTATTTATTGGTACAGCTTTATGTTGAAAATGTACAAAATTGTTGCTAAAAATTGTGTTTTCTTCACGACAAAGGTGGTTGTGACTTATGAGGCTGACATTTTCAACCTCATCTTCGAGCAGCCAAGGGCACTACATGGAGAAAAACAATAATGAATATATAATAAGATCGACAAAAACAACAATTCTTGACTAAAATTATATTACAACCAACTTGCTCCTGACTAACACTAAGGAAGTGTAGGTGTCCTGGAATTCAGCACACTGAGGGGCCGAAGTGTCATTTCCCAAACTAGAAGGGGTGAAAGTGTCTTTTCATCAACCTTGAGGGGGTGAAAGCGTCTTTTACCCTTATGCTAATGATAAAATACGTACCAACACTCACATCCCAATTATGTTCCAACTTGAACACATCAACATGACCCACCACTATGTTAAATGTTTTTCAAGTGATTGGCCAATGTAGTTGATTTGGCAAGTAGGGACATAGTTGGGATGTGAGTGTAGGGACACATAGCATTTTTGAATATGGTAATGCTAAAGGATGAAGTTAAGATTATCAGTGGGTCCTACAATGCTCAAATACCAAAATTGATATAAAAAATGGTGCATTGTTTTCATCTTTAAGACTATACCACTGCAAAATCAGCATAAGAACAAAAATCTCATTCATTTGAGCAACTAACAGTACTTCACATCATAAATGACAATTTTTTTATTATTAAATTTCAACTAATAGTCTAAAACCTTGCACCTTTAAGGCAATTAACAAGGTGAAGAAGAAACTGTCTGCAGAGAAGCGAACAGACAGAAACAAGCTGGTATCAAGAAAGTACAAATTAAATGACGATCCCACAAATATATAAGTTAGTGTGTCTGAAGAAGACAGTGTCCCGTCTTTTGATATCATGACGACACCACAGAAGTAACTAGGTTGATGGGATTGGTTCAACGCAGATGAAACTCAACTTTAGTTTGATGTATCAATTGATCTAAAAAGTTTCATGGGAGGATAGAATAGTCTAACCTCCTTACTTGATCAAGGGCCAAACCATCTTTAGACATGTACACACGTGTGTCCTTACGGAACGACTAGCGGTTATTTTCTTTTTCCCGTCATTCACACGTGAATGATACGAAGAACTAAATCTACAAGACTGGCTAAGAGAATCTAGTAACGCGGTCAATCACTCAGTATCAACCGTCTTCAACAAGGTACTAAACTAGAATGTACAAATGCGAATAGAAATCTAAGAAAATCTAAAAGGGGTGAAAGCTATCGTACTTACTAGTTACTGGAACTTTTTTTTTTTCCATATACGGAACAAAATGTTGGAAAACTTTGAATTTTGGATAATAAAATATGTAGACTTTAATTCTCACTCTGAGATGTTAAATATGCAATTGAGAGTTGTCCAAAATAAGTTACGGGTGAATGAAAATTATTGTTAATTATGAGTGTACAAAAAGGTCCTTCGATGGACGCAATTTAACTTTACGTGCGTTATTAATTAAAGTCGCAAATTAATAATTGTTGGAATTGCTAATAAGTTTATTAGTTATCGACCAAAGTTAGTTATTATTAGTTAATAACGTCCATAGTTAGTTATTATCATGAATAGACACATCTATTCATTTGCACCCCTTTGAAGGGTCACATACTCTATTATAAATAGAGGGCTTCTCCACCCATTTGTGCATTCCAACATTTCCTTCTACTCTCCTAATTCCTACAAAGTCTTCCTACACTTTGTAGAACCTACAACTTTCATAATTTCGAATTCCTATATTCCAATTCAATTCCTTCAAGAGAGATGTCATGCCATTGCGGTTCGTAGGGTGTAAGCGGTGTACTGACTTCTTGCACGGTGAGAGACGATTATCCTGGGAGGCGGTTTGTTCCGGATCAAGCAGTACCAAAGGGAGCAAATAAAGCCTTAAGGACATCGAGCCAATGCTCGAGATCGTTTCTAATTACTATTCATATTCGACGACTTTTGTAAGTATTTGAATTCGTCTTTATTTAGTTACTTTCTATCATACGATTCTGTTTCAGCTTCTTCTCCATCTTCTTCTTTTCGGTCCAGTTTCGATTGTTCTCCAACAATCTTAAGGCTTTATGTGTCGAAACTGATTTTTGACGCTTCTTTGGTTTTCAAGTCGGTTTTAATTATTATTATTTTTTTTTTGTAAATCTGAGAGTTTCATAGTACTCACAGATTGTTGTATTAAAGAGTTTTTAGAGCACTCATTAATACAGTGAGTTGCAAAGAGTTTTTATAGTACTCATTGCATGAAAAAAAATGGTTTACCGATAGTGACTTTTGCTACGCAAAAATTCAGCATGCATAAGTTGGGGGCAGAATTGTATTTTGTCGTTTAGACATTGATAACGATCTCGGATCTGTTTTCCTAAAACATGAAAATTGTAGATAACGAAAAAATGAAGCTTTGGGTGAAAACGATGCATCAATCGGAGTTGTAAAACTCAAGATATCGTTGTTCAAAGCTGCCGGTTCGTAACAGAATTTTGTACAAATTCCGAGTTTGGTTTTTGAAGGATATCTGGAGCTATAGACCTCGGATCAAGGCGACTCATGTATAAAAATTGTGTATCTCGACGAGACGAATGTAATGGATATAGTCTTGATGTCAGATTCATAAAAGCAAGTTTCTAGAATCATGGTCAAAGTTTTTGAAAAATGATATCGTACCAAGCCGAATAGTCTATGCAATTAGATTTCGGAAAGTTATCACGTCTAAAAGTGTCGGCTATATTTTGAAACGTAATAATTTAGTTTCTTCATATGTGACATCTTAAAAAGGATCCAAACTTAGTCTTGAAAAAAAAAGTTTTAGTAGTTGTTACGCACGACATGTGTGTGGGCAATGGAACGTTCAAAATTAAGAAAATGAACGTGATACTCTATAATAGAGTAGGTCGCGTCATGTTAATTTTGATTTAATTCGCGAATTCATTGAATGTGATTATTCAATGTTTTGGGATATGTCGGAATAAAAGTTTCGTATGAGATTATTTTAAACTAACATAAGTACGGTGTTGTCACCCGATAGTTTAAAGCATGTTGATCTTGAATATTTACGTATTCAAATATTTTCGTTGTAAAACGGAAACAACTCGTATGCCTTGTGGGGGTCTCTTTATCAATAGATCAATTATTGAACGTACCAAGAGTTTCAAGCACTCATGGAAATCCAAGAATTTCAAAGTAATCATGGGTTGTCGATTTAGTTTCTTGCAAATCAAGAGTTTTTATAGTACTTATGGTTTGTTATTAAACTTAATCACGACGTCATTTGGTAGAGTACATATATCAAGAGTTTCAAATTACTCATGGACATTGGTAAATAAATCAAGTGCTTCACCGCATTTATGATTTATTTAATCAATGTGTATATGTACTTGAATTAGGCATACAAATGGAACCACTTATATTTCGACATCCTTTCGACCAATTGAGAACAAAAACTACTACGCCTCTTGAATTAATCCACACGGATATTTGTGATTTGAAGTTTCTTCAAACAAGAGGTGGAAAGAAGTACTTCATTACGTTTATAGATGATTGTACACGATATTGCTATGTCTATCCTCTACGAAGTAAAGATGAAGCAATTGACATGTTCAAACACTATAAAAATGAAGTGAAAAATCAATTGGGAATGAAAATTAAAATGGTGCATAGTGATCGTGGTAGATAATACAAAGCACCACTTAAGGACATATGTCTAGAAAGTGGAATTATCCACCAAACTACGGCACCCTATTCGCCTGAACAAAATGGCGTAGCCGAGAGGAAGAATATGACTTTAAAAGAGATGCTAAATGCATTACTCCTAAGTTCGGGATTACCACAGAACTTGTGGGGGGAAGCCCTATTAACGGCCAACCATATCCTTAATAGGATACCTCGGAAAAGTGTTGACAAAACCCCATATGAATTATGGAAAGGAAAGCCGCCATCTTACAAATATCTCAAAGTGTGGGGGTGTCTCGCAAAGGTGGCAATACCATTACCTAAAAAGGTGAAACTTGGACCGTAGGCATTAGATTGGTTCTTTATCGGGTATGATCATAATAGTAGTGCATATCGATTTTTGGTTATCAAATCAGAAATCGAAGACATATACGAAAAACTATTTTTGAGTCATGCAACGCATCATTCTTCGAAGATGTATTTCCATACAAAGAGAAGAATGAAAAAAGTTCTAATAAAAGAACACGGGAATCAACATCCCAAGAGTGCGAAACGGAAAACGAACCTAGACGTAGCAAGCGGGCAAAAGTTGCTACAACATTTGGCCCGGATTTTCTAACCTATTTGGTAGAAAATGAGCCTCAAACCTACAAGGAAGCTATGTCTAGTACCGATGCGTCGTATTTGAAAGAAGCAGTGAATGTGGAAATTGAATCCATACTTCAAAACCATACTTGGGAATTGGTGAGTCTTCCACCAGGAAGTAAAGCGTTAGGCTGTAAGTGGGTTTTTAAGCGGAAGCTTAAACCTGACGGTTCAAATTGACAAGTATAAGGCTAGGCTTGTCGCAAAAGATTATAAACAAAAGGAAGGTATTGATTATTTCGATACCTACTCACCAGTTACAAGGATAACGTCCGTTCGTATGCTTATAGCTATTGCAACTATAAATAATCTTGAAATTCACCAAATGGACGTTATGACTGCATTCTTAAATGGTGAATTAGACGAAGAGATTTACATGGAATAACCTGAGGGTTTTATTGCTCCTGGGCAAGAAAATAAGGTATGTGTTTGGTTAAATCTCTTTACGGTCTCAAACAAGCTCAGAAATAATGGCATATCAAATTTGACAAGACCATGTTATCAAATGGATTTCATATTAATGAATGTGACAAGTGTGTTTATACAAAAACCACTCGTGATGGATATGTCATTGTGTGCTTGTACGTTGATGATATGTTAATTATGGGAAGTAATTCAACTATCATTAAAACAACTACGAAAATATTGACAACAAAGTTCGATATGAAGGATATGGGTATTGCTGACGTTATTTTAGGGATGAAAATTACTAGAACGACGAATGGATACTCATTATCTCAATCGCACTATGTTGGGAAGATTCTTGAGAAATTCGACAAGAACGATGGCAAGATAGTTAAGACTCCCGTGGATCTTAACTTACATCTCGCCAAGAACCATGGTACAAGTGTAAGACAAGTCGAATATGCTCAATTAATCGGCTGTTTAATGTACCTCATGAATCGTACAAGGCCCAATATTCCTCAAGTTGTTGGAAAGTTAAGATTCACCAGTAATCCAAGTGATAAACATTGGAAAGGAGTGACTCGAGTGCTAAAATATTTAAGATATACTTTAGCATATGGACTACACTATACTAGGTATCCTGCGGTACTGGAAGGGTATAGTGATTCCAACTAGATATCGGACACTTTGGAATCTAAGTCCACAAGCGGGTATGTCTTTACCCTTGGAGGTGCAGTTGTGTCTTGGAAGTCTTCTAAACAAACTTGCATCGCAAGATCCACAATGGAATCGGAATTTATTGCTTTGGATAAGATAAGAGAGGAAGCCGAATGGCTTCGTCAACTTTCAGAAGAACTTCCGATGTGGCCAAGACCAGTGCTAGCTATCTGCATTCATTGCGATAGTCAATCGGCAATCGGAAGGACCCAAAGCACCATCGACAATGGCAAGTCTAGACAAATACGTCGTAGACATAACACCATTGGACATTTGCTCTCGAAAATAATTATATCGATCGATCGTGTGAAAATTAAGTAAAAACTAGCGGATCCGTTGCCCATAGGGTTAACAAGAGAGAAATTGTTTACATCGTCAAGGGGATTGGGATAAAGCCTATCTCTCCGAGTTGCACGTAACAGAAAACCCAACCTAGATTACTGGAGATCCCAAGAACTAGGTTCAAAAGGGACAACCTAATTACTGTGAAAATATAGTCACTGTAGGAAATTTTATTTCCAAACCCATTCTTAGGACGACACCGAGTGACGCTTGCATTGGTAAGGATAAGCGATTAGCTTTTAATGAGCTCATACCTTGGGGGATAAAACCAAGTGGGGTATGGCAAGATACTCTTTATGAGACTCACCTATATGAGTGGGAACTGGCGGCCGGTTCTAGGAGAATGACGAGGCTAAATTCTCTAAGACCACTCACGAAACCAGGATTAAGTGCTCCAAGGACAAAACGGACACGACAATGAGAACTTAATATGGAAGAATGATAACCGTGTCGGTACTATTGTCTAGGTATACACCACGGAAAGCAGTTCAAGGTGTTTCACCACTGACAATCCAGTATATCCGATAGTATTCCACTAAGAGAGGTTCAAGGTCCTTGGCCACCTTCTCGATGCAATTATCATTCGTTTGGTATCTCTCTAAATCTCATCTTTGATTATTCCGGCTCTTATGCCAATTTGTCATTCATGTGGGGGATTGTTGGAAAACTTTGAATTTTGGATAATAAAATATGTAGAATTTAATTCTCACTCTGAGATGTTAAATCTGCAATTGAGAGTTGTCCAAAATAAGTTACGGGTGAATGAAAATTATTGTTAATTATGGGTGAACAAATAGGTCCTTCGATGGACGCAATTTAACTTTGGGTGCGTTATTAATTAAAGTCGCAAATTAATAATTGTTCGAATTGCTAATAAGTTTATTAGTTATCGACCAAAGTTAGTTATTATTAGTTAATAACGTCCATTGTTAGTTATTATCATGAATAGACACATCTATTCATTTGCACCCCTTTGAAGGGTCACCTACTCTATTATAAATAGAGGGCTTCTCCACCCATTTGTGCATTCCAACATTTCCTTCTACTCTCCTAATTCCTACAAAGTCTTCCTACACTTTGTAGAACCTACAACTTTCATAATTTCGAATTCCTATATTCCAATTCAATTCCTTCAAGAGAGATGCCATGCCATTGCGGTTCGTAGGGTGTAAGCGGTGTACTGACTTCTTGCACGGTGAGAGACGATTATCCTGGGAGGCGGTTTGTTCCGGATCAAGCAGTACCAAAGGGAGCAAATAAAGCCTTAAGGACATCGAGCCAATGCTCGAGATCGTTTCTAATTACTATTCATATTCGACGACTTTTGTAAGTATTGTAATTCGTCTTTATTTAGTTACTTTCTATCATACGATTCTGTTTCAGCTTCTTCTCCATCTTCTTCTTTTCGGTCCAGTTTCGATTGTTCTCCAACACAAAAGTATATACTAATGACTAATTCAAGAGTTAAATTTCGACATTACATCTTGCTTCGATGAGATATGCTACAAAGCTCCATACATAAACAACATTTTTCATATCGATCAGACATTATTTTATCAAGCAAACAGAATAGATTCAGACGATGCATGATACAGAGGTAGCTTCATTCAGACCTTGTGATATCTCCCCATCCTTATCAGACTATAAGTATCTTGTTTAAGAGTTCTCTTTATTTACTTATACTTCAAACTGAGTTTTTACCACAAACCTAGAAAAGAAATTTACATATACTCGGGTAAGCTGTTCTTGATACTCATCTCAGAGATAAAGCAAGTACATCAAAAGAATCGGGTTGTCTTAGGTTGGTGATCACTAAGAAATCTCAGGGAGTTGACCGGCAACCACTTCAGCATCCGGGATTGATACCAACCACCCAGATAAGGCATGGATATCTTTCTGGATTCAAAAAAAAAAAAAAAAAAAAAAAAAAAACAGAGATCAGACGGAAGTGAAATGTTCAAAAACAATATTGCTTTTTGTAACAACGGAGATGTAATACTGGCCAAGGGCTTGTTAATCTCAACCATGAAGGTACTGGAGCCCAATTGAATATAAGTTCTCAAGACGTTCATGAGAACTTGATGTGGCACCGTGTCAAAACCGCCTACACTCAAACCAAGATACTGGCCCAGTCAATGAACTACCATTGACTGGCCAAGGGCTTGTAACAACAGAGATGAAATACTGTCCAGGGACTGTCAAGTCTGCACTGTCACTTCAATCTTGGTCTGTTGGCCCGGATTGCAGCCCACAAGAAAACACATGTCAACCAAGATAGAGGTCTGCAGCATGAGTGTTAACCCACTTGCTGGGGCATCTACTCTTCCGTGGTACCCCGGTGCTCCCTTCATGAGTTTCCCTTTACAAGACTACCCCTAAAATGTGAGAGCTAGGTTTTAGTTCGACTAAGATTGGAAACTAGTAGTAGTTTTCTTAATTATCATCAAATTACCTAGAAACTACCCCTAAAATGTGAGAGCTAGGTTTTAGTTCGACTAAGATTGGAAACTAGTAGTAGTTTTCTCAAAAAAAAATCATCAAATTACCTAGAAGCCCCAATGTAGTTTTCCTACTCAATAGTCTCCAAGTTAACATATGAACTAAAGAGCCGCTTAGAAAAATTCCTCTCCCTCAAATGAAATGCAGGCGAAGAATTCCTTGTAAACCGGAAAGCAATATCTGTTATTAATTGAGGACAACACAGTTTAAACTGCATAACCTTGTGTCATATACTTCATGAAGTTCAAACTACAAGAACAGAATAAGGCGGAACATTAGCCTGTCTAGAAATTACCCACACCAAATCTTAAGGCACTCCCTAGAGGAATTTCCAAGCAGAAACAGAATGCAGCGGTGTTCCCTTCCACCCAATGATAAGGGAATTACCATCCATGTCAAATGTGCAAGAACTCCCACAAGAAAAGTGTTTGGCCACAAGATTTGCTTGATAAAACGACGATGTGCTCAGTTCTTCCTCCACCATCCCATATCGAGCAAAAAAAGCCCTCCAAACACTGATATTCACATTACGCATAGTCCTTTCCTCTCCCTCAGCTGCCACTGTATTCCGTATCCCTTGTGCAAAGAAAACTGATTCTGAGATCTTTCTTATTGGATCACTCTGATCCATACAGTGTTCTAGGCAATCAAAATAAGCACCAAAAAAGAAAAGAGCTTCAATGAAACGGTTCACGTATACCGGTGAATTATGATTTGCCTCCACTTCAGTGACAACCATTAGACACGGGTTTATACCTCTGAGCACTCTCATCAGTGAGTCCAGCTGATTTGGTGTTGATAGCATAGCCCTTAACAAAAATGATGAATTGACAGCAATAACCTCCTCAGCCTCAAGGTCAAACAGATCTTCCTTGAGATTTGACTGAGAAAAACTCAGCAACCGCTTACCTGTATCCTCAATGGCAGATTTGGAATCGGTCCCTACGGCAGTTATCTTGAGAATCTCAACTGCGAATTCAGATCGAGCTTCTAGAGCTTGCATCAAGACTATACATTGTATCCCACTCCTAATGTCAAGATCGATCAAACGAATCTTCTTTGCATCTGCTACATGTTCTATGACAGCTTGCATTCCAGTTAACTCGCAGATCTGAGCGAAGGGCACCTTGCTGTGGAATGAAATTGATGGAGAATTTGAGCTCCTCATTGCCTTATTAAGATCTAACATCTGTTTCTCTCCCGGTCTCTTTGACATGAATATTCCTGTTGCCTTTTCAATCTTTTCTCGAAGAGCTTCCGAAAAATAGTAAACTAGTTTTTGGACGGGATTTCCAGTATCGGAAGAAAGCCGGTCGCATGTGCTCAGAAGTTTGCTGGCACGACTATATTGTTGCTGGCCTACTTTCTCAGCTGCAGCTAGAAGACTCTGCACGAGGCCAGCATCCTTACTCTCCTCATCAGAAAGATTAAGAAATGAACTACCAAAGGGATGGCAAGAAGTAGGACCATCATCAACTGAAGGGCAGGAAGGATCTAACATGCTCAGATCAACAACATGAACTAAAGCGGAATATTCATGTGTTTACCTTGTCTTCCTAAGCTCCTTAGTGCAGCGGATGATCGTTGTGTTGCTTGCTTTCACGCGCCTACTCCTTGATCTTGCTCCCACCAATCGAGTGCGAATCTCGAGGACGAACACTGATTTCCACACCACGTTCCACCTCCTTGGATGAAGTTGGAGAGAGACTAGGGTTCTCTACAACTAGTATGAATCTAGACAGAGAGACTTTTCTGTATGGAATAATCAATTATGGTCACACCATAATGTGTAGGAGGCTACCTCTTTATATAGGCAAAACTTCTCCTAGGTTTGCACATAAACCCCTAGGGTTTGAGCCTTAGCTACTAACCCTTCTAGTTTATGTATTAGTGCAACTAACCCCATAAGGTTATGTTAATTGCATTGGGCACCCCACATGGGCGCACCAATTGCTAACATCAACCATTTTGGATGAGTGTTGGATAACCTTTTCTCCAGCCAGACGTAGAATATCTACAGTTGACAGCTTCCGGTCACCCATCTGAAAATTTGGCTCGGTCCATGCCACACCATGGGCAGGCACTTTTATCTTTTCCCCCTTCAATCTCTTAAACCCATTCCCGTAGCTCTTCAGAATTGCAAGAGAGGCGAAGGGAATTGCACTCTGCTTTTCCTTCTCGCATGCACCAAATACCACGCTTTCTGGGGAATTGCCAGCAAGCTTCGCTATCTCTTCATGGCATGATTGAAATGGTGGGGAAGCAACGTCCAGATACATATTGTCCAAAATCTCAAAATCTGGAAACAATTCCTGCTGGCATTCGTCTTGACATTTAGACACTAAATGTCCATCTCTTGCTATGTTCTCAACGTCGAAGCCACAGTCAGAAGAGACTGAATCAATCTCTCCAGACTCTTCCAACTCTTCTTCATACAAATAATATTCTTTACCCAAGATCACTCCACCGTGACCGTCAATGCCCTTTGAAGAACTATTTTTGGCTTGGAATCCAGCAACATTGATTATCTCAGAAGAGAACATTTCACTCATTACTTTCAGGGACTGTATTTTTGGCTTGGAATCGCATCACTAGTTTAGTTTCTTATATCCGGACTAGTCATCCTCGTACAGCTTGTTGAAATAGTCCACGCTCTACCATAAAAAATTACCTTGATGTTGATGTCCGCTAATGTCATCGGCCTGCACTTTGGCAGTAACGCTCCATACTATGTGAAAGTTGGCTATTATCAATAATTGTTTAAAGATAATTCACTAAGTTCAATAATGTTATTTAAAGAAAAGGAAAAAAGTGTTCACCTTGACTTGAAAACTAAACGACCAAACCGGCCAGTGGAATTACAACTATCTATTATGGCTCCTGATTGTCCTTTCAAAGCACTGGAAGAAATAATTCATAGAACGGAACAGGTATAATAACGTAATAAACTTGCCAACGTGGTATAAGAAGGAAAATAGCATGTCCTCGGAGAGAGACAAAGGGTGTGCACCGATACATAATTACAAGAAAGTGCATGGATAATGGTGTGATTTAGGGTATTGCATGTGGTTAGATGTTTGTGTTCACCATTTTCCAATTTAGAAGATTTGCTAAGCCAGCATGTTTTCGCAGGTTTTGCATCATATATTTCAGTGTTCCAAATAATATCCACCGGATCTTGATCTATAATATCTAGAAATTAAGTTGGAAACAACTGGGTATCCAATTACTGCTTTCAATTCACATTGTTCATGTGAATTGTTCTTATGGGTGTAATCTGTATGAAAGAGTAAGGATCAAAACATCCACAACTATATAAAACATGTAACTACTAATTTATTAAAATTATCCCTCTTGTGAATGACCGATTCCACTAAATGAAAAACTAATAGATCAAAATCGACTGAAAGTACTATAGATTTGAAATGTGTACCAAATGCTTTGAAAGAATGTCTATCAACTTGATACACTAAAAAGATGTCACCATAACCATATAGGTGATAACAAATGATGGGCAGCTAAGTTGGTAGAGCTTTATGAGCCCAATGTGAGGTCAAGGGTTCAACCCCGCTTAGTGTAGGTTATAGTAGAAATATTTACTCGGTGTCCTTGATGCAAACAAAAAACAAGTAAATAATAGTATCAAAATAATATATATATATATGTGTGTGTTTACTTATCAAATATATATATATATATATGTAAAGAACTATTAAAGTACAATGTGGATCAATCAACTCTCAGTCTAAAATTAACATGTCCATAGACTAAGTGACTAACTTCACGGTAATAAATTGCATTTCTGCTTCTTTCAGGACATGTACAAACAACATGCCTTGCCGTTTAGTACTTTACCCTGAGGTTCAAGTCCTAATAGGTCGTTTCAGGAATTCCTCAATATTCTAGCATTTTGGTCTCACGTGCTCTAAAACCAAAATTTGTGAGTCATATATACAGCCCATTACAGATCATTTTCTTCACAAATACGTCAAATATAGAAGTCTCTGTTTGAGTATTGTCCACTCGCGCTAGCACACATACCTTATCTATGAATTCATCCATTACGCTTCTCAAAAAAACACACCTCCGGAGATGATGTTTAGGATTTTCCAGATAAATCTGATCAAAGTCCATAGTTTTCATCTCACGTGCTACATTTTTTCAATTTTTCACCATAGATAACTATTCTTATTCTGACTAACCCCCTTTGGACCGTTACCATAGCAAACATGCTCCTGAATTATTATTTTTTTCTCCATAGAGGGTAGGAAGGGGCAAACAAAGTGGCTAATTCCATTTGCGCCGCGATCATGACAACTCTAGGATTTAGGCTTAAGCCACTCCCCCGCAGGCGAACGTGTCACCCTAGCCCCATCAAGATGCAAGGTAACTCCATAGTCGAAAACAAACATATGGGATATGGCCTATTGTTCCTCGAGCCACTTGGGCGGAACAGGCACCTACCTTACCTATACTTGGTGATTCATGAATTCAGTGTGACACCATAGTCTATTACTTGAATTGAGTCCAAAGATAGAGAGATAATTCATACCCCCTAATTTCCTTAACAGAAAGCCCTAACATAATACTCCAGCATAGCTCTTAATCAGAAACACCCACAACTTCTCTAGCTGGCAATATACCCTTTAAACTACATTGGGTTCACCACCATAAAGAAAGATTAGACATTTCTTGTGTGTTAACCGATTTGGTTAGCATCCAAACGGACCAAAACAAAACATGTCCATCAATGTCATCACATAAGAGTCGAACACGAGAAACATATAAAAAAATTATTAACGATTAAACAACATAAGAGGGTAAGGGAAGACAGTGAGAGTGACTGCATAAACAACTGTGTTTTATAGACACAGTATGCACAGAAAAGGATAACAAAAAGGAAGAGATGTTGACTCTAATTTAGTTGGATGGTTTTGCGTACCGATGAGCGCGTGTTGTTCGTGGAAATGCCACTGAGAAGGAGAAGAAGACGGCCGATCTGGGGAGCACATCTTCAGAGTGTCCGTCGCCAAAACCCGGATATTTTCTTTTTTTTTTTTTTTTTTTTTTTTTTGCAAAGAAATCAATCTTTTTTATTTAAGTAGAGGCTTTATCCATAGCCCAAATCAGATACAAAGTCAGGGCATACTATGGCCCAATACATATCACATGCAGCAGATAAGCCCACCCTTGCTAGACTATGTGCGAGGGCATTACCGTCCTTTCGCACAAAACTAGGTTTACTACATTTAAAGCTTCTGGAGAGTTCTCTCACCATTGAGAAGAGACTCTCCATTTCTGAGCCGCTCATTCCCTCGGTCATTCCTTTCTCTTCTCCTCTAGCAATCTTCTGTACGAGCTTGTAGTTGTCGGATTCGATGATTAAATTTCGATACCCTCTATCGTACGCCATTAACAGAGCTTGACGCCAAGCAACAGCTTCTGCAACCATTGAATTGGTTGTAAAAGGGATCTGAAATGAGAACCCAAGTACAAACTCGCCTTTTGAATTTCGAATGATTGCTCCTCCGCTAGATCTGTTCAGGGGAAGGGAGATGGCGGCATCCACGTTGATTTTCAGGCGACCACAAGGAGGGGGAAGCCACCGCTGACTTCCTTCCGGCCGATTCCCTGCATGCACATCATTATCTGAGAGATAAGTACTAATGAACTCTTCTTTTGCTGAAATTGCTTCTATAACCAGATCCTCTTCCTTCTTATCTGCACAATCGAAAACTTTTCTATTTCTAGAAATCCATATTAGCCACAGAGTGAATAGAAATAAACATCTCTTGTCCTTGGAGAGATTGAGAAAATTTTCACGAATCCTTACTGCAAAAGGGATCTGAGAATGATTTAATTGCTAGTCAAGAAGAGGGGAGTCAATGATCTTTCTAGCGTACGGACAGTCGAGGAAAAGATGAGCCAGAGATTCAGAAGCAGAGTAACAGTACACACATTGGACCGGTAAGTTAACACCTTTTTTATGAAGTCTTTCCTTAGTAGGAATACAGTTTGTTAGAAGACGCCAGAAAAAAAATTTAACTTTGTCTGGAATTGTTAAATCCCAAATAAGATTGAAGAAATTATTTTTGCTAGAACTTGTACTGCAACTATCAAAAAAGCTGTTCAAATTTGGATTCAGGATAGCAAAAGCAGCGTGGTAGGCAGTTTTGACGGTATAGACACCGTCTGAAGTTTGGGACCAAACAGGAGAGTCAATCTTATTTGGATTTGATAAAGGAATATTAATTATGCATTCAAACTCATCTTCTGAAAAGTGTTGTTTAATCAAATCATGATTCCAAGTAAAGTCTTCCTTTATAAGAGCAAAAACTTTTGAATGTAAAGGTAAAGAAGGAGGACTAAGAGGCCTTCGACCAAATTCTATTGGCAACCATCTATTGTAATAAATCCAAGTGTTTTGGCCATTGCCTATACCTTGTCTGGCTGCTTGAAAAATAATGTTTTTGGCAGTTAAAAGACCACGCCAAAGTAGAACAGGCATTGTTTGCTTCTGCAGAAATAATGGATTGGTTGCGAAAATATTTACCTTTCATGACTCTAGTCAACAGAGAATTAGGGTTTTGAAAAATTCTCCACACTTGTTTTCCTAAGAGGGCTATATTAAAAGCATGCAAATGTCTAAAACCCATCCCCCCAATATTTTTTGGAGTACACAAAGAGTTCCAATTTTTCCAATGAATTTTAGTTTTGTCCAAATTATGACTCCACCAAAAATTAGAAAACAGTTGTTGAAGTTGATGACAAAAGTTCATAGGTAGACGATAAACAGACATGATATAAGTTGGTGAAGATTGAAGAACTGATTTGTTAAGGATTTCCTTACCTGCAGGCGAAAGAAATTTATTTTTCCAGCCACTAACTTTATTCCAAATCTTGGCTTTGACATCTTTAAAAGTGTTTAAAGTTTTACGACCATAAATTGTGGGTAAACAAAGATATTTATTATGATTATCCGCTATAGGGATTTGAAAAACACAAGAGATATCATGTCTGGTTTGGTTAGTAACAGTTGGGCCGAAAACAAGTCTGGACTTATCTTTATTTATGGACCGGCCCGACGACATACAGTAAAGATAAAGAATGGAATTAAGAGTAATAGCATCTTCAATTTTTGCTCTTGAAAAAAGCATACAGTCGTCGGCAAAAAGAAGTTGAGTAATAAAAGGTGAAGATTGGCTGGCCCGAACACCTCTTAAATTTTTTTGATCAATGGCCTGATTAATTAAACAGATAAGACCCTCAGTACAAATATCAAATAAATAAGGACTAATTGGGTCACCTTGTCTAATACCACGTGTAGGAGCAAAAGGCGAAGAATTTTGACCATTAACAATAACCGGAAACGTAACAGTGGTAATGCAGGTCATAATACGCTGAATAAAAACATCCGGGAAACCCATGTTTGTCAGTACATTACGAAGGTAACCCCATTCAATTTTATCATGGCCCTTTGCCATATCTAGTTTTAAAGAGAAGGACCCAACTTTGGATTTTTGATTTTTTATAGTATGAAGAGTCTCAAGGGCAATAATAGCATTATCAGAAATAAGGCGGCCTTTAATAAAAGCAGATTGGGAAGGGTCAATAATTTGAGGCAAGATATTTTTCAACCTGTTAGCAAGAGTTTTAGAAATTATTTTGTAAAGAACATTACATAAACTAATAGGTCGAAAATCAGTAGCAAAAGTAGGATTCATTTTCTTAGGGATCAAAACAATAGCAGTTTTGTTAATAGAAGAAATGTCCCCACCATTGTTAAGAAAATTTAAGCAATAACTCGTAACGTCATTACCAATAGTAGACCAGAATTTTTGGTAAAAAATAGCAGGAAGGCCGTCTGGTCCTGGAGATTTAGTAGGATGCATCGAAAAAATTGCCTCATAAATTTCATCAGCAGTATAAGGTTGAGATAAATGATCGTACATTGAAGTAGAAATACGACAAGAAATGGCATCACTGGCATGAGTAAAATCCGCATTACTAGAAGTGAACAGATCTTGATAGAAGGTTTGAAAATAATTTTTAATTTCATTCTGGTTTTGAAAAATCATACCATTCGGATCTGTTATCTTAGAAATACGATTCCTTTTTTGTCTCTCTTGGTACTGCTTGTGAAAAAAATTCGTGTTCCTATCCCCATGCTTAAGCCAATTTACTCTAGACGCTTGTTTCCACTTAATTTCCTCATCAGTTATAAGTTTGTTTAAAGCAGTGGTAACCTCTTTTTTCCTATCCAAATTACATGCAGATTGAAAACCATTGTTCAGGGAAGCAAGTTCTTGAAGCAAATTATTACGCAGCTGTCTTTTTTTATGATGATTCGATTTGCCCCAGATTTGTAAATTAATTGTAAGATTTGTAATTTTGCTGGGCATGATATGTAAATAATTAGAACTAGACGTAGGATAGGTCCATACCTCCTTCACCAGGTTGTGGCATTCCTCCGATTTCGCCCATTCAGCCGCAAAAAGAAAACGCCTTGGGTTTCTGGGCAGAGGTGGATCATCAAGAACTGTGATTAGCAATGGTAAGTGATCTGAACCCGTTAATTGCAGTACATCTACCCTGCTGAATGGAAACAAAGCATCCCAACTATACGAGCAAACTCCTCTGTCAAGCCTCTCACGAACATTGTAAGGCTCTGGTCGTCCATTATTCCAAGTAAATAATGGTCATGTGAATCCCATATCAAACAGGTCACAGTCATCTAACGCCGCGCTGAAATCCTGCATCTGCTGATTACTCCGTTCATTATCTCCCGATTTTTCATTAGGGCTAAGGATCTCATTAAAATCGCCAAAGACTAGCCACGGAACCCCTTGACCCGGGTTCAATCTTCTCAATAAATCCCAAGAAAATCTACGGCGACTAGTGACACGATCGCCATAGAAACCAGTAATAAAGAAACCCTTGTTGTTGTTATCCGGTGGACGAACAAACCCATGGATATGATAACGATTGTAAGATAGGATTCGAAGATCCACCGATCTATCCCACAACAAAGAAAGGCCACCACTCATCCCGACTCTAGGAACATGTAAACCATTACCAAACCCCAATTTGCGTTTAATCTCCTCTGCCTTTGGAACTGCCAATTTGGTTTCAGAAAGAAAAGCAATTTCGGGTTTTTTGTCTTTTGTAAGGGAGTTTAAGACATGGAACGTTGAGGCACCCCCAAGTCCTCTAACGTTCCATCCGAAGATTTTCATTGCGACCGGCAGGGTTGGTCCTTGCCAACCTCTGCCGATAGAGAGGGAAGAGAAAAGTCTCGATTCCCGAGTTTAGGCTTTTTGGAATTGCATGAAGTAGGAGTAGTAGTAGTTGACAGCCTTTTATCTCCTAAGATAGAAGAGTCCATCGCATCTGTGTCTTTGTTACTAGCACGAATGAGGAGTCTGTTGGCCACTGCAATTGCTTTATCCTTATTTTTCGACACAGAAGTTGGAGAAAGAGATTTTTCTCTTAGTCCACCTTCGTTACCCAATAGTTCATCCTCATCCAGATGTTCGTCCTGGCCCACATCAGCATCACACATCTCCGCCATATATTCCAAATGGGACTCTTTTTCTCTCTGTTTAAGCAATAACTGTCCTTCCTCAGTGGTTGGATCTGGGTCAGGCTCTGTTTCATCCGTACTCCCACCTGTGTAGTCACTACGCTGGTCTCTTGTATTTATATTGAATTTCAGTTGTCTTTCATCGGGAGATAAGGTGGACGGACCAAAAGCAGATGAAATGTCATCGGTATAACCAAGAACAAAGTTTAGCATCGCCGCTGCATCCATCCAATTCCCATACAGAATGGGAACTTCCTCTAGTGGACATCCCACCGCAGTAACTGCTTCACACTCCTTAGCCTCATGGCCCATCACACCACAAAAACTACAAATGTTGGGTAGTTTCTCGTAGCGTAGGAAGACACATTCAACATGATTATCTGCAATGTTGGCATAAGCCACTCGCATTAAAGGTTCATGTACACTGACAAGAACTTTTATACGGATGCATCTCCCTGATAAGGGTCCTCGATTTGGGATGTCAACCGCCTTAACTTGACCAATCATGGAACCTACATCATCACCGACAGCCTTGGTGCGACAGTCCGGTGGTAGTCCCCAAACTTGGACCCAAATATATGCCTCATTATAGCGAAGAGTATTCATCTTTTTCCATGGGTACCAGCGTTCAAGGACAACCACGTCCCCCCTGTAATACCAGGGCTGATTGTCAATAGCAAATTCCACCTGATCCTCCCTTTCAAACACGAACTGGAAAACTTTTCCTCCTTGGGGATTGACAGTAAACCCTCGTGGATCACCCCATGCCTTTGCCATCTTGATTTTCAAATGACTGATATTAATACTTTTGGAAGTTAGAATTTTCCCAAAAATACTTCGACGACACAGTCCTTGACCCTCCACAATAGATTCGGCCCTGATTTTGCATCCCCGCTTTTCCTTCTCTGTGATACATAGATGAGAAAGCATCTCATCTATTTCTTCAGCAGTTTTACCATCATACGGCTGTGGATAATGTTTTTTGCGTGAAGTACTCACCGTAGAATTGGTAGTGACACAAAGTAGTAAAAAGAGGTTGAATTAAGATAAGAGATTGGTCTGGGAATTTGGAAAAGGGTAGCGATAAGGCACTGGAAAACAGTTAGAAACTGAAATCCTAGATAATAGGAGCAGTTATCTCCTTCCGGGGGAGGAAACTGACACCCGAAACACAAAAAGTTACGTCAGTTATCTCCAAGATATGGAGATAACTACCAACAGGAACAAATCCTAAAATTTAGGAAAAGAAAACAGTGAGGAGAGAGGAGAGAGCGTTTTTCGCCCAATTATACCGAGTCCCCGGATATTTTCTTGAGTGTCGTATGGTATAGTTAATCGTTTTTGCATCAATATGGGATAGTTAATCTTTTTTTTTTTTTTTTGTCAATGGATAGTTAATCTTTTCTTGATGAAGGCAATTTTTTTTTTTAGATAATGATTAAGACAAAATATGTTAGCAAAAATGAAGCTGGGGCACCCATGTTTTGGCATTTGTTACATTTGGTACCCAATTTTTCAATTTAAGTGCAAATGGGTGTTAGCTCATTGGTAGAGCGTTTGAAGCTCCTGCACGAGGTCTAAGTTCGAACCCGACAATATGGTATAATTATCCAAAAAAATATATTTAAGCATGAGTGATATCCAAAACTCATTTGTGTTGCAATCATGGTACCTAGAGCAATCCCAGTGACCATTATGCCCTTAAATATATTTAAACATATGAACTTCACATTTTACACCATCTGTTATTATAAATGACTCCACAAGTATTTTAAATATTTAATTTGAAGCGTTCTTTCTTTGAGCTTGGCGGTTGTCTCAGTTGGTAAGGGAACCTTAAGCAAGCTCGTTGGCTCACGTTTGACCTCCCAGACTAGTAGTAGATTTCTTACTTTGTACCCAAAAAAAACATTCTTTGTTTTGACTTCTATTAGTCAATTGACGCTCATCGTCTCCGCACTCAATTTTCTCTACCTAAATCGATGCCACCACCACTAGCCCAACTTTATCACTCCTATCATGCACCATACCATATTCATTGTCCGCTTGCAAATTTAACCAACCCCAGGGCTAGAAACTCCAATTCAACGGATTCACAACAACCGACATAGCCACATCCATTGAAGAACAATCTAGATCTTCATCGATGACGGTGCAATTTGATTTGTTGATGTGAAAGAGTTGTGGTTATTCAAATCAAGTACGGAATTTGTTATCATATTTCCTTGGGCATTGGTTGCAAGTCGACGGTGAACTTGGTGGTAGTTGAGAGGATACTTTCTGATACGGGTAGCGTATCAGTTTACTTAGTTATTTATTAGTATTTGAGTTATTTAATTGTGTTATTTATAATTAATAATCTGGACTCGGCCCGTAGGAGTCTAGGGTTAGGTTAAGGTTAGGGTTAGGATATTTATCTATTTAAGCATTGTACTCTTTCAATATTATTCAAGCAATAAGATATCAATTCTCTCAACCCGAGTCTTTATCCCTCTTTTCGTCTATATTTCTCCTAATTTCTTCACCCCGTCTATCAATTTCTCCCTATATCGATACAACCACGTATTAATTTCACCACCTCGTATTTGACACAAACACACTTCCACCCTTCCAGTTTCCGAAAAAGACACTTTCACCCCTTCAGTGTTCCAAACTTTAGGACACTTACACCACTCAAATCTTCACCATAACTCTTGATTTTTGTCCCAATTCAATCTCAATTCGATTTAATCTCATCAAAGCTCGATACGTTAACGAAAAGTAAACCAATTTTGCCAATTTTTTGTCCCAATTCGGAATCGAAGTTTTCTAAGTGGGTCTCTCTTCCCGGTTGGATTTCTCACCCTCAAGCCTATATAAACCCCTACAATCTCAGAGATTTCCCACACCAACACCACATCAATCTCTCCCATTCTCTCCCGCTCTCTCTCCTTCCCATTCGGATTCGCCGGAACCCACTGCCGGGTCCGACCGAGCCGCTGCCGACGCCGCCGTCCCGCCGCCTTCCACCACCGGCGACCTCGCCGCCATCGTCCGCCCTATCCCCGACGCCACCGTCGGCCTCCACCACTCACTCACGTCGTCTTTTTTCTCTCTGTTCGGGTAAGAAAAACAAACCCGATTGACTCTCTCTCTCTCCTGTTTTTGATTTGTTCCTTTTAGTTTTTACTATCATTGAAAATTAGGTTAATTGCTAGTAGTTGGGAAGGTGATAACAAATGGGGTTGTGGCCCAGTGGTTAAATGCTACTACCTCTGTTTCTTCTCTTTCACCTTAGGTTGACTTTTTTACCCGTAGTTGGGTCACTTTGACTCGCTGATTTGAATATCAAAACAATGTAATTTTTTGTCAATTTTTTCATAGTATTGTAGAGTAAAGTTTACTCTAAAAGGTCATGCAAAGATTACCAAGTTCGTGTATCTTTTTTGTAACCAAATCACAGGGTCAAAGTGACACAATGAATAGTGTCAAAAAGTGAACTAAGGTGAAAGAGAAGAAACAGAGGTAGTATCACTTAAGGCTTGGTGGGTATGTAGAAGGTTCTAAGTTTGAATCTCACTAAAGACATTTTTTTATACAAGTTTAAAGTAATCTTTTTGTACTCATCTTTACTAAAAAATAAAGATGTAGGATAAGGGTGATAAAAATATTTGTCTTATTTGTTTTTATATACCTTTGACAAGTTAGAATATGTTACTTTCCTCAAATAAATTTGTTATTTCTTTTAAATAAAAGTTAGTTAGTTTATAACTTATATTATTTACTAAGGCTGGTTTGGTTGGGAGAAACTACTATTAGAATTATAATTGTTTTTGGGGTAAAATAATATGCTTCTCTACCCTAAATAATAAATGGGATATTTTATCTAATCTTATAAGTTATATTTATATCATTATAGCTTAGTGTTTTTTTGAAAATAATAAACGTTAGATTTATAAAGGGTATTTTATTATAAAAGAGGTTGTTCACGTTAGCAAGGTTGGGGAGAGTTAGTAAGGGATTTATTTCTTTTACCTATAGGACTTCGTGTGCAATATGTTGATTAGGATATTATTAAATTTGTAGGCGACAAATTTTGTTGACGAATGATACGTCGAGTATTACTAGGAAGTGATTTTCTTTGCTTGAGATTCAAGGTATGTAATCATGCCAGGCATAGCGCTCATATTTTCATTCGTGTCAAACTGCTTTTGTGATTTATTGTCTCAAAATTTGAATATCTACTTGAACTGTTTATTTGAGAAAGTTTACTGATTTTATAAAGGTGATTCTATCACAACTATCACATGATTAATTAAGACGTAATAACGTAAAGTGAAAGAGTTGTATCGGGGAACACTTTATTATTTTGGGATCGGTTGTTGTTGACTACGGTCACTCAACCCACTTTTATTTGGTTGCTCGGCCGCCACAAGCCCCGGTTTGCTCCTTGTACTTACCTCTCTGGCCGCAAGAAGTCTTTAGGGGGTGTCGACACTTATGGTCTTGGTAGTGTGTGATGGTTGGTTCTTCCCCGTGTCAACATGATAAAATATGGTTTCCAAATACTTGGACATTTATTGTTTGAATTTGAATGTCCCGATTGGACAAATAGAGAAGAGTTTGGGAATGTTTCCTCACCAGTGAAGTGATAAAAGGAAAAGGTTGGTGAATTCTTATTTCATACTTATACTTAAACTCTTACTCAAATTATTTAGTCTTCAAACTCATGTGTCGTTTTTAAACTGCTTCATAATCTGTTTACATACTTGGGTGTTGCTTAATCAGTATTTTCCGCTGACTTTGGAAACTGTGGTGTTTCTTTTTATTTATGCACCACAGGTTTAGGTGGAAGCTTGGAGTAACGGGAGCGCGATTCGACATACATAGGAAAATTATAGTAGATCACATTTATTTACTTTAGAACTTCAGTTAGACTTAGAGAATTTCTAGATTGGAATAATGCCCATGTTTGTGGCGAGACAAGTTTCAAAGTTTTAATTATTTATTTTAAGGATTTGGTTTGGATATTTTGTTATAAAATCTCCTTGTATACGGGTTTAATCTCGGGTACGGAGTGACATCCCCGGGCTTCCGGCTTGGTCGTTTTGGGGGTGTTACACATACTCCTGGAGAACGAATTTGTCCCTATAACTATAATCAGTAACAGACCTTCACCCAGTTAAGAACATCACAATTAAGGAGTGTAGGTGTTGAGTAAAAGACACTTTCACCTCCTCTAGTTTGATGCAAAGACACTTTCACCCCCCTTCAGTTTGGGAAATGACACTTTCACCCTTTTTATGTTCTAAATTTCAGGACACTTACACCCCCTGAGTGTGTCACATCATAGTCCAAGAGAGCGGATGTGTCCCAAGACTGTTATAGTGACAGAAAACCGCCCCCAAACTAATGATGTCGCAGTTAGGACGTGGGGCTATCTTGATGTAAAATCCCGATTTTCAGGCAACGCCGAAGACCGAGGAGGTGTCATCCTTACTAGGTGTTACCATTTTGTGCAAGGGGTAGTGGTAACAAATAAGTGAAAAGAAGACATTCACTATTGATTAGTTACTTAAAAATTAGCATAGTCACGAAGGGGTCAAAACCGGACACCAAGTCTACGAAAAAAAATCAAGAAAAACTGACTTTCTAGCTAATTACTAGTCTCTAATGATTTCATAGAAAAGGAGATGATCTTAAATAATTGTTTTTAAGCTATTTCTTCACTGATTTTTGAAATAAATTTCATAACTCGGATTAGGAACGCCTAATTACGATTTTTTGTAATGGGAATATCTTGGGGTCCCATTTTATTTCATGGAGTGCAATTTAAGGACATAAATTTGTGTCATTTTTCACATACGTGTTGTAGAGAGACGACCCACATGTCCAAAAGGTGGCTAGCATTGACCGCAAAGCAACTTTCGTAAAACTTCCATAAAAATCTACAAATAACGATGTATCGGAGATCTTAAACCGGACTGCACCAAGAAAAGTCTCTACATAATTGCAACAGCGAACAGACGCTATGGAAATGTGAAGTCACTATATGTCGCTCCTCTCAGACGTAAGGGCATAGTTCTGAAGGTAAAGGCCCTGCAAGACTAAGGGGAGCACATTGAATTGCTAGGGTGGTGGCGGGAGCAAGACTATGTGAGCCACAAACAAGGCTATGTCGCTGTGACAAAAGCAACGCAAAGATGGATGACGCATCACCCTATAGCACTCGAGGGCAAAGTCTTGATTTTTCTTGACTGTCAAGTTGGTCCGTTCACATACATAACCTGGTGTGTGTGTGTGTGTGTGTGTGTGTGTGTGTCTATATATATATTCACGAAAATGTGTGTGTTATTATTTTTGTATACAATCTAGGTTGGAAGATGTGTACAAGGAAATCCTGGGAAGAGATCCAAGTGTACACCTCTAACAGGAGATTAGAACATGAACAAGAATGAACACAGAGAGATTGAGGGATGGCGTAGGGGAACGAGTAAGCACTTGCTAACTATTCTTGAGAGAGAGAGAGAGAGTATAATAATTGGCTAGGAGATTCAAGAGATTGCCATAGAAGGCTAACGTTCCTATATATAGTGAGGAAGTGACCGTTATGAGGGGATAATGCACCCATAAATGGCGGCTTAATGTTATCCTCGCAACAGCACGTTTGACCGTATATATAGGGCACGTTACACACTCATCCGCATAAGTACGGGACCGTTATGAGATCGACCGCGTTTATGGGACACATGGGCATTAAATCTCTCAGACAATTATCCAGGGTCGCGGGCGAGCGTGGTTGTTGCTCTCGCGCGACGTTCCTTACTCTAGCCTCCAAGCCCCTACAACTCCCGTGTGGTTAGTATCGTGGGTGACCCTATCTCACAGCCCCCATATGAATGAGCTTGCATGTAAGCATACGCGAACCAAAGGAGATGTGATAGAGTGTATACGGAGTACCTTTAAATGTGTTGGATGGCTGCCACGTGGACAGTGACTGGTCTGTTCAGAATACGCTATATACATTAGCCCCCTTTTGCGCGTATACAACGCGTGCAGTTGTGCACATGTGCAAAACCAGGCGTGCGTGGCCCCCCGCAGATCCTCGTATCAATTTGAATATTTATTCGACAACCCTAGCCCCCAGATATAGCCATGATTGCCTAGGTCTCTGTAGCGTCGAGTAGTCTTTAATGAGGCGTGGCCGTCGCGAAGCTAACCAGACGCCATCCGCATATTTTCGCCAATTTTAGAGGCATGAATGATACGGAATGATTTGATAGGTCGTCAATTTCGCCGGTTATCAAGATAATGCTGATTCAGCAAAACGAAACAGTCGCGACTCTTCAAGCTTCGGAACCCTATTTAAAGCCCTTGCTGCAACAATTAGATCTTTTCCACCATTGTTGCCACCGAAGTTTTATGAACTAGAGAGAGAACTCCCAACAGGACGCTCAGATCTTCGATCAAATTCTCGACAACATCAGGCAAGCAGTTCAAGCACTCAAGAAACAAGAAGGTTAGTGATTCTTGCTCTTCAGTTCATGCTTTGAAATAAGATTAGCAACCCAATCCAGGTTTAGAACTCATATTTTTTCTTCATGTTCTTCACTGTACTTCATGCCCGAATAGGGTATTGATCTTCAAATCTCGTTTTACACGTATTATTTGTGTTATAGAAATGGCTCCCACGAAGTTTCAAAATGAAGCGGTTGAGTTGCCTGAACTTTCCAAGGATCTGTGGTTCAAAGCCCCCTGTCTGGGTGGAGATGATTTCTTCTTAGCAACTCTCAAAGGGACCACCCTTCAGGGATCTCCGCTGGAAGATGCTCTGCAATTGGTGCCTGAACCAGATAAGGACGACTGGGATTTGGCAGGTACTCAATACGTGCAACGCCTTGGTCTCAAAGCTGGCTTGTACCCCTACACAGATCTTCTTCTTCAATCCTTCATGGAGAAGCTTCACTGGATGGAGGAATGGACAGAGTTCACCCTCGACAATTACGAAAAGGAACTGACAAGAGCTGGGATCTTCCACGCTATCCGCGCGACTAAGGGACTCAACCTCAGGCTCAATAGTGATATGTTGAGAGTCCCGTTCTCAAGGTACTCCAAAAATACCCACTCTTCCATTTTGCTACCTTCGAGGCTGCACCCACTCTCGAAGATATAGAGGTGTTCTTTCTGCTCCCTAGTGAAAGATCGGGTTGTGTAGGACTTGAAGCTATTTCAAGGCCTTGAACCAGCTTTAAAAGCCTTGAATCAGTCTCAGAGGCTTGAAAATAGTTTAAGCATCGAAACTGTATTCAAAGCCTTGAAACCGCTTAACCTGAATGCACACTCTCAGGGGGAGTTTTCTGCAAACTCTCTGAGTTGATTCCATCTCTTTCTTTCATATGTTTGATTCACTGTTATTAGATGATGAAAGACAAATTGGTCTAACATGTTTTGATCATAAGATATCATCTGTTTGACCATGATAATACAGGACATTTTGTTTCCAATATTTGCAGGATTTGTTTCCTGAACTGAAGTTGTGCAGTTTTGGAAATAGATGACTATTTTGATCCTGTGATCAATCAGAGACTTATGAAAGCTTCTCAGATTTCCTAGGGACAAGATCACAACAATATCTCTTGAGATTGTGATCAACTATCCGTTGGAGAAATTTGTTAAAGAGAGTCAAAGCTGTTGCCTACAAAATAGGGAGTTGTTGCTGAAAATTTGGGAAGATTTGCAGAGCTTCAAACAGTTTAAATAGAGCTCACCTTGAAGCAACAATATACGAGACTCAACGGGAAAAAACAAGAGACAAGTTTCTGGATTGACAAAGCATCAAATAAGAACATCAAACTTTCCATCCTTTCTACAGAAGTTCACTGTATTGAGCTGTATTGGTAGATCATTTATGTATTATCTCTACATCTATTCTCAAGGATTGTTCAAAGTGAACAATAGAGAATTCTTAGTTAATCAGTTAGCTAGAGCGGGTACTAGACAGGTCAGGGAAAACCACAAACTGTAACAGAGTAAGGGAACTCTCTGGGCTTGAGTTCGAGGGCTTAGCTTTTGATTAATAAGAATTGAGTTGAAAATTCTGCAGGGATCTAATCCCTAAGGTAGAGACGTAGGTCCAAGTAGACTGAACTCTATAAATCACCAGTCTTCTGCATTTACAGTTCATTCCTTTTCATAGTTTTTGCTGCACACAAAACTGTCTATTTTCAAGAGTTTGAACTTGTTTTCAAGGCCTTGAAAAAGAAATACTTGCTATATAATATATGCATCTTCTCCAAGGGCTTGAACTAGTTTTCAAGGCCTTGAACTTCATTGTTTGCACAAGTTTTCATCTTCCTAGCAAGTTTTGCAAGAAGTTGGCATACTCTATTAACCCCCCCCCCCCTTCTAGAGTATCTTAGCTGCATAAACATATGCATACTCACACTTTCAATTGGTATCATATATTGTATCACTATATAAGATTTAAGCATCTGGTGATCATGAGTACTGCAGGTGATGGTGGTTTCTCACAGGGAAGAGCTGCTAATAGACTTGCTCTATTCTGTGGAGAAATTTTGCTCACTGGAAAGCTCTCATGAAAATGTTCATTATTGATCAAGATCTAGAGCTTTGGACCATTATCCAAAATGGACCTCATACTTTCTACACAGAGAAAGATGGGATCAGAACTCCCAAAACAGAAGACTCACTCTCCTCTTATGAATTAGAGCAATTTTCTAAGAACTACAAAGCTATTAACATTTTGTATTGTGCTTTGAGTACAAATGAATTCAACGGGATCTCTGGATGCACAACTTCAAAAGAAATCTAGGATAAGCTTGTGGTTACCTTTGAAGGAACCAATCAAGTTAAGCAAACCAAGATCAACATTTATCACAGGCAATATGAGTTGTTTAAGATGAATGCAGATGAGTCCATCAGAGACATGTTCAAGAGGTTCACTGATATTGTCAACAACCTTGATTCACTGGGAAAAAATCTTTCCAATGAAGAAAAGGTAAGGAAGATTCTCAGAAGTCTTCCAAAGGCAAAATGGGAACCAAAGACCACAACTATTGAAGAAGCTCAGAATCTCTCAACTTTAAAACTTGATGACCTACAAGGGAAGCTCCTGACACATGAGATATATATGAATGAAGTTGATGGAGAACTTCCAGATGGTGTTAAGAACTTAGCTCTCAAAGCCAAAGAGAATGAGAGAACACAAAGCCTTAAAACTGAAGATGGTGATGATGAAGATCCAATTACCTTAATTTCCAAAGCCTTGACAAGGATTCTAAAAATGAAGAAAAAATTTGGAAACAAAGATTTCCACAGAGAAAGGCATAGATCATCCAGCAACAAGGACTAAAAAGGTAAGTCCTCTTCACAAAACAAATCAAAAGTTATGAACTGCTTTGAATGTGGTGATGCAGGACACTTGATAAGAGATTATCCACACAAGAAAAGCAAGAGCTTTCAAAAGAAAGATCATGACAGAAGAAAGAAAGCCATGATAGCTTCATGGAGTGATTCAGATAG
Organism: Linanthus parryae; assembly: GCA_023055425.1. Lineage (NCBI taxonomy): Eukaryota > Viridiplantae > Streptophyta > Magnoliopsida > Ericales > Polemoniaceae > Linanthus > Linanthus parryae. The sequence goes on from JALGPY010000001.1 coordinate 120,175,742, forward strand.
CTCTAGTGAATCTGAATCTGACGAAGAACATGCCAACATATGCTTCATGGCCAAGCATGATGAAAGTTATGAGAAGAACATTGAGGTAATGGTAAATTTTCTAATTTCAAAACCAAAAGAACCTCTTTAAGAATATCTCAGAACAATGCTTTTGAATGAGGAAGATTATCTGAAAGAGATTAGACTTTTGAAAGAAAAAGTTCATGAGTAAGCAAAAGAAAACTTACAACTTGTTTTCCTAAATCAGAATCTTGAAATCTCTCGGAAGAAAACTGATAGTGATTTCAAGGCCTTTAAAACCAGTTTCAAATCCTTGAAAACACAAGTCAAGGAAGTAGTCACTGAGGACTCCTCAATGAGTGAAAGCCTTGTTAATCTAAGACATCAGGTTGATGGATTAGAGAAACAAAAGACTACTCTTACTGAGAAACTTCAAGAATCTGAATTGGTCAAAGTTAAGCTTGCTGGATCAGAACATAAGTTGAACTTGATTATTGGAGGAAGTTCACAGTCTGTTCACAAAGATGGTATTGGATTCAGTCCAAACTTTCCAAGAAGGAACAATACCAGATTTGTGAAAAATGGAAACAAAACTTCTCCTACTTGTCATTATTGCTGCAAAACTGGTCATGTTAAGATGACTTTTCCTTTTAGAAGAAGAGACCCTCACATAATGAGGAACACTTTTCCTTTTCAACTCAAAGGACAAGTTAAGCAGATTTGGGTTCCTAAAGGGGTTAGGTCACCTAACATGATTGATCCTGAATATGAATCCAAATTCCACACTTGGTCTAACAGTTGGGTAAGGCAGTGATTGGTGTTTGCAGGGTGTCACCAATATCAAAGAAAAGAAGTGGTTCATGGACAATGGTTGCTCAAGACATATGAGTGGAAAGATATCTCTATTCTCAGAATTAAAGGAGCAATCAGAAGGTTCAATAAAACTTGGTGACAAAGGCAAATGCATTATTCTTGGTATTGGAAAAGTTGGTACAAATTCTGAAAACTCTATTTCTGATGTGTATCTAGTTGAAGGTTTGAAATTTAATTTGCTTAGTGTATCTCAGCTTTGTGATAATGGCAACAAAGTTATCTTTGATAAAGAGAAGTGTTGTGCAAAATGAGAAATCAGGAGATTACATTCGCACAAGCCTCTAGATCAAACAATGTTTATACTTTTCAGACTAACAAAGTTGCATGTGAAATTTTCAAGTGACTCAAGGCCTTGAAAGAGGATTCAAAGCTTTGGCACATGAAACTTGGTCATATCAGTTTGCATACTTTGAACAAATTGATTTCCAAAGACTTGGTAAGAGGATTGCCATCCATCAAGTTCAAAGAAGATGAAATGTGCAAAGCATGTACTCAAGGCAAGCAGACCAGAAGTTCCTTCAACGCAAAGAAGTTTGTAAGTACAACTAGACCTATTGAATTACTTCATATGGATCTCTCTGGTCCTATGAGGACTCCTACTCCAAAAGGTAAAAGGTATATGCTAGTTGTTGTAGATGATTTTTCTAGATATACTTGGGTTATGTTTCTTAAAGAAAAATCTGAAGCACTCTCTGAATTTTCAAAGCTTTGCAGAGAACTTCAAAACTTGAAAAACATACATGTAGCTTCAATCAGAAGAGATCATGGTAGAGAATTTGATCAGTTAGAATTTGATTTATTATGTGATAAGCATGGTATTTCTCACAACTTTTCTTCTCCAAGAACTCCTCAACATAATGGTGTTGTTTAAAGAAAGAACAAGACTCTTGAAGATATGTCAAGAACAATGCTTCTTGAGAACAAGATGCCAAAACATTATTGGGCAGAAGCTGTGAATACAGCAAACTATATTTTGAACAGGTGCTTGATCAGACCCATTATGAAGAAGACCCCCTATGAACTATTCAAAGGGAGGAAGCCAAACATTTCATATTTCAGACCCTTTGGATGTACTTGTTTTATCCACAACAATAGAAAAGACAATATTGGTAAGTTTGATGAAAGAAGTGATGAAGGTATATATATTGGTTACTCTCTGAATAGCAAAGCTTATAGAGTTTACAATAAAATAACCAAACTGGTTGAAGAAAGCATTCATGTTATTTTGATGAAAGTTATGATGGTTCTTTGAGTGAAAGTTTTGCAGACTTGAATTTGAACAAGCATGAATCAGTGGAAGAGAATGAGAATACATTAGGATTCAAGAAAGGTTCAGAAGAAAATAGAAGACATTTTCAAGACCTTGAAAATGGTGCTCAAGGCCTTGAAAGTAAATCTCAAAGCCTTAAAAATATGATCAGAAGGATTCAAGTGACAAAGCCACTACTTCAAGACCAGAGAAGATCTATGGAGATCCTGAACCATGGTCTCCAACAAAGAGATTCAAATATCTCTCATCCCATCCAGCTGATAATATCATATCAGATCCAACCACTGGTACACAAACTAGATCACAGTTGAAGAACTTATGTTCTTTTAATGCCTTTATTTCTCTTGTAGAACCAAAAATTGTGAAGGAAGCTTTACAAGAAGCAGACTGGATCATTGCTATTCAAAGTGAACTCAATGAGTTTGAAAGGAATAAGGTTTGGAACTTGGTTCCTCCACTTACAAACCAGTCTGTCATTGGTACCAGATGGGTATTCAGAAATAAGTTGGATGAAAGTGGCAATGTGATCAGAAACAAAGCAAGGTTAGTTGCTCAAGGTTACAGTCAAGAAGAAGGTATTGATTATGAGGAAACTTTTGCTCCAGTTGCCAGGTTAGCAGCAATTAGAATTTTGCTTGATTTTGCATCTTACAAGAACATGAAACTGTTTCAAATGGATGTGAAGTGTGCTTTCTTGAATGGCTATTTACAAGAAGAAGTTTATGTTGCACAACCACCTGGTTTTGAAAATGACAAGTTTCCAGCTCATGTTTACAAACTTGACAAAGCTCTTTATGGTTTGAAACAAGCTCCAAGAGCTTGGTATGAAAGATTGTCAAAGTTTTTACTTAAAAATGATTTCAAAAGAGGTTTAGTAGACAAGACTCTTTTCATAAAGACTCATGAGAAAGATTTACTTGTAGTTCACATATATGTTGATGATATATTGTTTGGAGCTACTAATGATCAATTGTGAAGAGAATTCTCAAGTCTTATGAGCAGGGAATTTGAGATGAGCATGATGGGAGAGTTGAACTTCTTCCTAGGACTTCAAATACATCAATTGAAGAAGGGAATCTTTCTGCATCAAAGCAAGTACACAAGAGACTTACTAAACAAATGTAGCATGGCTCAATGTAAGGAAGCCAAGATTCCTATGAGTTCTACATTATCCTTAGACAAGGATGAATCTGGTAAGAGTGTCGAGTATAGAGGCATGATTGGATCATTACTCTATCTAACAGCAAGCAGACCAGATATTATGTTTATGTAGGGTTTTGAATCATGGATGCGCAACGGAAACACAAACAATCATAAAACCATGCAAAACCCTCCAAGGATCACAAGTCAAGAGACATAACGATGGTAAGGGTAAGAAATCAATAACACACCTTAGGGTTCTCCTTTGATGACTTCAAACGCGTATTGTGTCACGTTCTCTATGGTTGATCCACGCCTAGAGTTGATCCTAGATCTCCCAAGTCCTTGGTGCTAGACTGGAAGAGGAAGAGGAAGAAGAATCACGCAAAACGAGACCCAAAAGGAGGGTCTCGGCCTCCTTGTGGCCGACGGGGACGGGCGGCGGAAAAGGGGCGGTCGGCTACTTTGTTGCTTGCTCTCTCTCCTTTTGTTCTCTCCCACTCTTTGTTATGTTCAATAATGAGCATAAGTTATGTGGGAAGGAAGGAAGGAAGGTCCTTTATATAGTCCAACAACTCCTTGCCAACTACCTAAAGGACTTATTCTAGTCCTACTAGAATTCAATTTAGTCCCTTCCTTGCAAATTAGTCCCTACTAAGTTTGCAAGGTTTTGCAAAGTGATCCTTCTAATTAATTAATCCAATTAATTAATTCCCAAATCTAGTTCAACTCTATATAGCGTGTGACCCCATAGGTTCTATCTAGTTGGTAGCAACTATTTGCTAATATGGAGCGGTTTCTAGCAAAACATCCATTCTAGCCAACTAATAGAATAGTCATCTTGACAACCTTTGTACAAGTAATTGTCTCATCCCTTTGTCTCTATATCCGGATTGGACACGAGACATACAAGTCACACTCGTATATCCAATCCATAGTTTCTCGATCCATGGGAATAGCCTTATTCGTGCAAATAACATCAATATCCCATATTGATTTATTTGAGTCTGGCCAGACATTCTATAAGCACTATCCCTCGAGTGGCCTAGGATATTTTCTCCCGTTATGTGGGAGGGACAAATTCTATCTACGTCCACTACGATCTCTAAGCTTGCTTCTTATTGTATCCAGTACACGCCTTTATAACTACCCAGTTACGGTGTAGCGTTTAACGCTACCAAGATCACAATAATCCACAACTAGAATATCTAGTGACTTCAAGTCTAAGGATGACAATACCATTGCACCGCGAGAAGCGCTTGTGACTCAACATAACGTGTATGTAGCCTTCTCGGAGATGGGTCAATCCAGTGCAACATTCCCTAATGCACACCTATGTGTTGGATCGTGATATCTCCATATCAATCCAACCCCATACTAGTCTATAGATGATTGTCCCATTAATCATTATACTTGACTAGGGATATTTAAGATAAACAACACAATTGTAAATCTAAGGACTTCATTATATTAAATATCCAATAAATAATAAATGAATTTCTATCCACAAATAATTCATGCTAAACTAGATTGCCTCTAGGGCATCTATTCCAACAGTCTCTCACTTGCACTAGAGCCAATCTGGCGCATCTCGTATGCCCATACTCCTAGTGTGCCCTTCATGCTTCCACTGCGTGAGAGGCTTTGTAAGCGGGTCTGACAGATTATCATCTGTAGGAATCTTGCATATCCGAACGTCTCCTCTATCGATAATATCTCGAATCAGATGAAACTTCCTGAGCACGTGCTTGGACTTCTGGTGCGACCTGGGTTCCTTCGATTGCGCGATCGCCCCAGTGTTGTCACAGAAAAAATCAACTGGATCCGCAATGCTAGGGACCACACCAAGTTCAGAAACAAATTTTCTGATCCAAACAGCTTCCTTTGCTGCGCCATTTGCAGCAATGTACTCAGCCTCTGTTGTAGAATCAGCTACCGTCTCTTGCTTGGAACTCTTCCAGCTCACCGCTGCTCCATTCAGGCAAAACACATATCCCGATTGTGATCTAAAGTCATCTCTGTCGGTTTGGAAGCTTGCATCAGTGTAACCCCTTACACGCAACTCTTCCTCACCGCCAAATATCAAGAAAGCATCCTTAGTTCTTCTCAAGTACTTTAGGATGTTCTTGACTGCAATCCAGTGACTCTCACCCGGATTGGATTGGTATCTGCTTGTCATACTCAAGGCATATGACATATCTGGTCTAGTACATAACATGGCGTGCATGATAGATCCTATGGCCGAGGCATAGGGGATTCTACTCATGCGTTCCTTCTCAATCTCATTGGAGGGACAACCACTCTTTGAAAGAGTGATTCCATGTGACATGGGCAAGAATCCCTTCTTGGAATCTTGCATGTTGAACCGTTCAACACCTTGTCAATATATGTACTTTGACTTAGGCCTAGCAACCTCTTAGATCTATCTCTATAGATATTTATACCGAGTATATAGGCTGCTTCCCCTAAGTCCTTCATTGAGAAACACTTTCCTAGCCAATCTTTAACAGATTGCAGCATGGGAATGTCGTTTCCAATGAGTAGTATGTCATCCACATACAAGACCAGAAAAGCTACAGAGCTCCCACTAACCTTCTTGTAGACACAAGACTCATCTTCGTTTCTGATGAAGCCAAAATCTTTGACCACTTCATGAAAACGTCGATTCCAACTCCTAGAAGCTTGCTTCAATCCATAAATGGATCGTTGCAGTTTACAGACTTTGTTGGCTTGCTTTGGATCCTCAAAACCCTCCGGCTGTATCATATACACGTCCTCGAGGAGATTCCCATAAAGGAATGCTGTTTTGACAACCATCTGCCAAATCTCATAGTCGTGGTATGCTGCAATCGCAAGTAGGATTCGGATGGATTTGGTCATAGCGACTGGTGAAAAGGTTTCATCATAGTCAATACCATGAATCTGTCTGAATCCTTTAGCCACCAATCGGCCCTTATAGGTAATCACATTACCATCCATGTCGATCTTCTTCTTGAAGACCCACTTGCACCCTATGGGTCGCGCCCCATCGGGTGGTTCCACCAAAGTCCATACTTTGTTGGTATACATGGATTCCATCTCGGATCTCATGGCTTCCAGCCACTTCTGAGAGTCTGGGCCACTCATGGCCTCCTCATAGGTAGTAGGCTCATCATCTATGAGCATCGTGTCACCGGAATCGGTCACGAGAAGTCCATACCTCTCCGGTTCCTGGCGCACTCTACTAGATCTACGAAGCTCTTGTGTTACCTGAACAGGTTGTTCCACAACTGCTTGTGGTTCCTGTTCATGTTCAATAATCGGTTCAGTGATTTGTGGTTCTTGAATTTCTTCAAGTTCTACATTCCTCCCACTTGCTTCTTTGGAGACAAACTCTCTTTCTAGAAACACGCCGGTCCGAGCAACAAACACTTTGTTCTCGGTTGGATTGTAGAAGTAGTAACCCTTAGTTTCCTTAGGGTACCCCACAAATTTACACTTATCCGATTTCAGCCCCAGCTTATCTGATTGTAAACGTTTTACATAGACATCGCAGCCCCAAATCCTCATGAACGACAGTGTGGGACGCCTCCCACTCCACATCTCATATGGTGTTTTCATGACTGATTTAGATGGAACACGGTTAATGGTGAAAGCTGCACTTAATAGAGCGTAGCCCCAAAATGATAATGGAAGATCGTTTTGACACATCATAGATAGAACCATATCCAATAGGGTTCGATTCCTCCTCTCGGACACGCCATTCCATTGTGGCGTTCCGGGTGGAGTGAGTTGGGACACGATCCCACACTCTCTAAGATAGTCGTCAAACTCTTGGCTCAAGTATTCTCCTCCACGATCCGATCGTAGAGCCTTTATACTTTTGCCAAGTTGCTTTTCTACTTCATTCTTGAATTCTTTGAACACTTCAAAGGATTCAGATTTTGCCCTCATAAGGTACACAAATCCATATCTACTGTAATCATCACTAAATGTAATGAAGTAGACATAACCACCCCTGGCAGGCGTGGCAAATGGCCCACACACATCGGTATGTATGAGCGCCAAATGCTCACTAGTCCTCTCACCTTTCTTATTGAAAGGGGACTTTGTCATTTTTCCCAATAAACAAGCCTCACATGTCTCGTATGATTCAAAATCAAATGAGTCTAGTAATACACCTTATGGAGTCTAGATACACGTTTCTCATTTATGTGGCCTAAACGACTGTGCCATAAATAAGCAGGATTTAAATCATTTATTTTAATCCGCTTGGTATTAATGTAGTAGACAGGATTGCTTAGATCAAGGACATAAAGTCCATTAAATAATTGCGCACTAAAATAGTGAATATTATTTAAATAAAAGGAACAACAATTGTTCTTTATTGAAATAATAAAACCATCCTTGTCCAAACAAGAAATAGAAATAATGTTTCTGCTCATAGCAGGCACAAAAATAGCAATTATTTAATTCTAAAACTAATCCTGAAGGCAGAGATAGCTCGCACACGCCTATGGCCAACGCAGCAACCTTTGCTCCATTCCCAACGCGCAGATCTACCTCCCCTTTAGCCAATATTCTACTTCTCTTTAGATCCTGCATATTTCGACAAATATGAGATCCACATCCAGTATCTAATACCCATGATGTAGAGAAAGTTAAATTGACATCTACAACAAAAATACCTGGTGGTGGTGGAATCACTATTCCAAGCCTCTTGTCCTCCAGATATTTTGGGCAGTTCCTCCTCCAGTGTCCAGGCTGACTGCAGTAGTGACACTCACCTTTAGTCATGCCCTTGGCAATGCCACCAACAGGCTTAAGGGCAGTTTCCTTGGACTTGGCAACTGACTTGCCTTTGCCCTTGGAGGAAGAGGCAAACCTTTTGCCCTTTCCTTTCTTTACCATCATTATGGCCTTGCCCTTACCCTTGTTGATGCTATGTTCAGCCGTCCTCAATATATTGAGTAAATATGGCAGTGGTTTAGCGATCTCGTTCATGTTATAGTTCATAATGAACTGTCCATAACTCTCGGGCAACGATTGCAACACGAGATCGGTTGCCAACTCTTGGCCGACCGGGAACCCTAGTCGGGCGAGATTCTCCAAGTACCCGATCATTCGGAGTACATGGGGTCCCACCGGGTTCCCTTCTGCCAGATGACACTTGAACAGTGCCTTAGAGACCTCGTACCTCTCTACCCTCGCCTGATCTTGGAAGAGCTGCTTTAGATGTTCGATCATATCGACATCATTCATGTTTTCGTGTTGCTTCTGAAGCTCAGAAGTCATGGTGCAAAGCATAAGGCAGGCCGCATCATTAGCGTCATCAACACGCTTTTGATACGCCTTTAGGGCAGCAGGTGTTTGGTTCTCTGGACCTTCTGGAACATGCTCCTCTATTGCGTACAGTTTCTTCTCTTGCTTGAGAACAATTTTCAAGTTTCTGTACCAATCAAGAAAGTTGGTTCCAGAGAGCTTGTCCTTCTCAAGGACAGATCGTAGGGAATGTTGTGAACTCGATGAGTTGTTTGCCATTTGGAATTCTACAAAAAAGAAAATACGCAAGTTTTAGTATTTGTGAATTTTGACTATATTCAATAATGGCTAGTTTATCAAATATAGCTCCCACTATTTTTCTACGGATTAATAACCCTCAAGATATTAATGCGGAAAATATCCTTATATTTTCTAGTGGGCCAAGATCCATCTTTCATCTCCTTGTGAGCTTGCTTTGGCAAGTCACCCATAATTTGACTACTTTAGGTAGGAACAATTCCAATTGCATCCCATATGCAACTCTTGGTTCAATTGGGCAAATAACTCCTTATTTATCCATCCATATGGATAATCCCAATTGATTGCCTCTAGGTTTCTTAATCGAATTAATAGCCTAGTTGTGTTCAACCTCTTATCTAAACAATTGCACATTGTTACGTGCCATCGCATTCCATCATGATGAACCAAGTCGCCATGCTTTGGCACGCACGAACTTGATAAATAATGATGATAATGAGTGTTTAAATAACGAGAAGGCAAGAACACAATATTTGAATTTTGAGGGATTTTAAATTCAATTTTAATTGTTTTGTTGATCAATATCAACTAATCTATCTATTTGAGTTTGGGAACAACTCCAAATAATAGATCTGGGTTGTCTAATTATCTTATTATCCTAATTGCATGCATCATCCATACACCAACCACACAATAATAAGACAATAAAATAAACAACCACAAAACAGAAATTAAACGTGATGTGGATATGGCCTTTTCTAGACTAAGATAATTCCAAGCCAATGGAATTATCTATGAACCCTAAAACAAACACATCTCCATGCGTCTTGGTGTTTTGGTCCATCCTTCATAGTCATGTGGAATACTCGATGCTCCATGCTCCATCTTTTGTGGCTTCTTTGGATTTGAGCTCCTTTTCTTCAATCTTGGCTAACAATCTACTTTATCTAGCACTAGCTAACTTCTATACTAAATAAAATAAATCTCACAAGTTGAGAGAAAAAAAATGGCACGCAGGCCATAAAACCCTAATTAATTATTACAATTAATTGATCAGCTCGCAGGCCGTAAAAACAAACCACAAAATTAAACATCCACATCAAACCACATCCTAAGGCCATATCCAATCACCATGCGATTTGCACATAAACAGTTAAAATCCAATTTTAACGCGCTTGGTCAATTTTAATTGATTTTAGGATTTCTAGGGTTAAAACGGTCCATGGGCCCAACAATCAAATTGCCCGAGCCCAATAAGGTGAACCACAAGGCCCTAGGACCGGCCCGGCCCAAAACCCACAAGCCTAGGCCGCGGGTTAGGGCCGCCCGGCCCCTAGGGCGGCCAAGCTTGGGTGGCAAGCAAGGGGGGCGGTCCCTAGGGGGGCCGAACCTCCTTATGGGAGTTGTTTCCAAAACAACTCCCTTGCTTGGTGCCCAAGTTTGGTTGTTTCCTTGTTTTGGAAGAACTCCTTCTTCCCCAAGGATGCCCAAACCCTAGATCTAAGATCCTAAAATTTCTCAAACTCACCAATTCATGCATCCAATGCAAAAATTGGATCTTGTTATGATTAATTATTGGAAAATTGCATCCCATGCTTGATTTGTCTTGTTTTACGCGATAAACAATCAAATTAAGGTGTAAAACAACTAAAACGTAACACATAAACCAAGTTTATGCTCTACGACCTGTGGCTCTGATACCACTGTAGGGTTTTGATTCATGGATGCGCAACGGAAACACAAACAATCATAAAACCATGCAAAACCCTCCAAGGATCACAAGTCAAGAGACATAACGATGGTAAGGGTAAGAAATCAATAACACACCTTAGGGTTCTCCTTTGATGACTTCAAACGCGAATTGTGTCACGTTCTCTATGGTTGATCCACGCCTAGAGTTGATCCTAGATCTCCCAAGTCCTTGGTGCTAGCCCGGAAGAGGAAGAGGAAGAAGAATCACGCAAAACGAGACCCAAAAGGAGGGTCTCGGCCTCCTTGTGACCGACGGGGACGGGCGGCGGCAAAGGGGCGGTCGGCTCCTTTGTTGCTTGCTCTCTCTCCTTTTGTTCTCTCCCACTCTTTGTTATGTTCAATAATGAGCATAAGTTATGTGGGAAGGAAGGAAGGAAGGTCCTTTATATAGTCCAACAACTCCTTGCAAACTACCTAAAGGACTTATTCTAGTCCTACTAGAATTCAATTTAGTCCCTTCCTTGCAAATTAGTCCCTACAAGTTTGCAAGGTTTTGCAAAGTGATCCTTCTAATTAATTAATCCAATTAATTAATTCCCAAATCTAGTTCAACTCTATATAGCGTGTGACCCCATAGGTTCTATCTAGTTGGTAGCAACTATTTGCTAATATGGAGCGGTTTCTAGCAAAACATCCATTCTAGCCAACTAATAGAATAGTCATCTTGACAACCTTTGTACAAGTAATTGTCGCATCCCTTTGTCTCTATATCCGGATTGGACACGAGACATACAAGTCACACTCGTATATCCAATCCATAGTTTCTCGATCCATGGGAATAGCCTTATTCGTGCAAATAACATCAATATCCCATATTGATTTATTTGAGTCTGGCCAGACATTCTATAAGCACTATCCCTCGAGTGGCCTAGGATATTTGCTCCCGTTATGTGGGAGGGACAAATTCTATCTACGTCCACTACGATCTCTAAGCTTGCTTCTTATTGTATCCAGTACACGCCTTTATAACTACCCAGTTACGGTGTAGCGTTTAACGCTACCAAGATCACAATAATCCACAACTAGAATATCTAGTGACTTCAAGTCTAAGGATGACAATACCATTGCACCGCGAGAAGCGCTTGTGACTCAACATAACGTGTATGTAGCCTTCTCGGAGATGGGTCAATCCAGTGCAACATTCCCTAATGCACACCTATGTGTTGGATCGTGATATCTCCATATCAATCCAACCCCATACTAGTCTATAGATGATTGTCCCATTAATCATTATACTTGACTAGGGATATTTAAGATAAACAACACAATTGTAAATCTAAGGACTTCATTATATTAAATATCCAATAAATAATAAATGAATTTCTAGCCACAAATAATTCATACTAAACTAGATTGCCTCTACGGCATCTATTCCAACAGTTTAGTGTGTGTATGTGTGCTAAATTTCAAGTTGATCCAAAAGAATCACACTTGACTGCTGTGAAGAGAATATTCAGATATCTCAATGGTATCCAAGACATTCTAACTTCTCTTTACATGGATTTTCAGATGCTGAATTTGCAGGTTACAAGGTTGATAGGAAAAGTACTTCAAGAACTTGCCTATTCATTGGATCATCCTTGATTAGTTGGCATTCCAAGAAACAGAATTCAGTTGCTCTATCAACAGCTGAATCTGAATATATAGCTGCAGGAGCATGCTGCTCACAAGTGTTATGGATTGCTCAACAGCTAAGAGACATTGGATTTGATTTCAGGGGAATACCTATTAAGTGTGATAACACTAGTGCATTTTCAATTACAAATAATCCAGTGCAACACTCAAGAACCAAGCACATTGATTTCAGACACCATTTCATCAGAGATCATGCTGAGAAAGGTGAAGTTGTTCTTGAATTTGTTGCTACTAACATGCAAATTTCAGATATCTTCACTAAACCATTAGCAGATGAAAGGTTATCATCTCTAAGATTGGAGTTAGGAATGCTATATAAAGATGCATTGGTTTAGGGGGAGCATCGGGTAAGAAAGGTAAGCTTTATATGTTTTCAAAGGTTTGAACTGAGTTTCAAAGCCTTGAAAATCAGTTCATAGCCTTGGCTTTTTACTTCTTGCAGTGTTACAGTTTTTCAAGACCTTGAAAATCTTTTCAAAGCCTTGAAAATAAGTCTACTACACTGATAGTCAATAATCTTGGATCATTCTGTGCAGGGGGATATCTCTGTAGATATTTGCCTAATATAGACCCTACCCCTTTCAAAAAAAAAATTTAGCCAAAAATAGTATTAGTATATTTTATTTTCCAACGACATAAAAGATTTGAAATCTCTCTGATCATTGCAAATCTTTTGAGATCAGAGAGATACTAGTTTCCTTTTGAAACTCAAACTCTTTCAGTATTTATCTTCTTCTCTTCTCCTTCATTCCGTATCACTCCCCTCTCTCTATTCTTCTCCCAAAACCTAATGAGCACAAGGAGAGCCTCAGATAGAATCAAGATGGCTGGAGGTTCGAAACCTGTCTGAGAGAAGAAAAGAAAAAGCAGCAGTGGATGAGGTTCAAGAAGTCAGTGGGGACTCTAGCTCCAGAACTCCTAGTGCAGAGGCAGTTCAAGATCTTCCTCCACCAAAGAAGAAGGTCAAGAAGGTTACAACCTCCTCTTCAGAAAATCAAAAGAAGCAGAAAGCTGTTACAGAAAAGCAACCAGAAACAGAGCCTACCATTTCAAAGAAGGTGAAGAAGAAAGCAGCTCAGGCAGAAAAGGGGAAAGGAAAGGTTACAGAAGCCCAACCAGAAGGTCAATAGGAAAAGGCACTGCAGATCTACTCACAAGCCTCAAAAAAGAACACAGCACCAGATGAGACTTGGTTTGTCTCAAACATCTCTAAATGTCAGTCGTTAGATGGTTTTGCTTCAATATCTATTGGTTTATGTAGTATGGTAAATAAGCATGTGGTGGAGCACATGAAACTTAAATGCATCTCTATGTTGAAGAAGAGTTCTTTGTGGTGTATGCTGAATCCTAAAGAATTAGCCTATCCAAGACTCACCAGACTCTTGTACCTGAACTTGACCCAAGTTAAGAGATCTGCACATTTGGTGATCAAATCTAAAGTTGCTGGGATAGTAATTGAATTGGATCACTCTGACTTTGCCACTGTGCTAGGGTGTCCAAAGAGATATGACACTAGCAACCATCCACCAAAAACAAAAATTTTGAAGCTAGCTAAAGATGTGTTCTTTCTTCCAAATATCTCTACCAAAGCCAAACAATTAACACATTCTGTGTTGAATGTTGAAGCCAAAGTCCTTCATACCATCCTGGTTAGGTGTATCTTTCCCAGAGAGCACTCTAGAGAATTGGTGACTGAGAGAATGCTGCAAATCATGTATCTGGTTCTGCATGGCTATGGCATTGATCTTCCAAAACTAGTGATTGAAGAGATGCTCTTTATCCCTACCAGTAAAAGGATTCACCCTCTGCGCTATGCAAACTTGATTACTTTGTTCTTTGAACACTTTGAGATTCTAACTACTGGAGAGGAATCAGTCACATCTGGATTTGGAGTACTTAATGAGAAAGCCTTTGAGAACATTGGAGTGGTGAATACCAACGAGAAAGTTTGGAAAGTTTACTCAGACTTGAATGAAGCAGAACTAGGTGCAAAGAAGTTTTCTAGGCCCAAGACCTTGACTCCCACTTCAAGTCAGACTTCTCAGCCAACGGACAATCAGAGACTTGATGGTTTGGAGTTGGACATGGAGGATATCAAAACAACTGTTTATGGACTGGAAAGTGAAATTGGGCAAGTCAAGTACATGGTGGAAAGTATCTTAAGAAACATGACTTTGATTGATGTTCCTGAGGATGATGAAGGTCTAAAGAAAGGAGACTCGAAAAAATATCTACCAAGTTATCATTCAGACCAGGAAGAGGTTACTCCAGTTTCAGATAAGGGAAAGCAGGTAGCAGAACAGGCCTCACAGGAAGAAGACAGCCCTGACTCAGATGATTTGTTGATTACCTTGAAGAAGAAAAAGAAATCTCCAAATGCTGCTACAAAGGACAAGACTGAAGAGGTAACCGTTGCTGGGGAGAATGAAGAGGAACAGGAAGTGCAGGACAAGTCTGATGCAGAAGAGAGTGAGAAATAGGAAGGAGATCAAGCTGCAGATGAAGATCAAACCCCTTAATCTTGCCTACTCTTTCTTCCCCAATCTCTCTTCTTCAAAGTTTTTTTTAAGTTTTCAAAATTTTCCCTTGATCCAGCATCTTCTATCTTTTTGATGAAAGTCAAAAAGGGGGAGAAATTCTAGGGTTTTGGTTTTTGCTTTTAGTTTTTAGGTTTATTTGCTATTTGCTGAACTGTTTAAGTTTTTGTCAGTATTATAAACGTATTATGAATTACTTGGATCTTTTTAGAAATACCGTGTTATAAATTGTGAACTAATCAGTTTATTTTGCGGAGACAAAGGATCAAACAGAATTTGGTTTTGTCTTTCATCATGGGGGAGATTGAAAGATCAGGTTGTGCAAGGCCTTGAACCAGCTTTCAAAGACTTGAATCAGTCTCAGAGGCTTGAAAATCTATTTTCAAGGCCTTGAAACCGGATTCAAAGCCTTGAAACTGCTTAACCTGAACGCACACTCTTAGGGGGAGTTTTTTGCAAACTCTCTGAGTTGATTCCCTCTCTTTCTTTCATATGTTTGATTCACTGTTATTAGATGATGAAATACAAATTGGTCTAACATGTTTTGACCATAAGATATCATCTGTTTGACCATGATAATGCAGGACATTTTGTTTCCAATATTTGCAGGATTTGTTTCCTAAACTGAAGCTTTGCAGTTTTGGAAATAGATGACTATTTTGATCCTGTGATCAATCAGAGACTTATGACAGCTTCTCAGATTGCCTATGGACAAGATCAAAACAATATCTCAGGAGATTGGGATCAACTATCCGTTGGAAAATCCTGCAGGGATCTAATCCCTGAGGTAGAGACGTAGGTCCAAGTGGACTGAACTTTATAAATCACTTGTCTTCTTCATTTACAGTGTATTCCTTTTCATAGTTTTTGCAGCACACAAAACTGTATATTTTCAAGGGTTTGAACTTGTTTTCAAGGCCTTAAAAAAGAAATACTTTCTTTATACTATCTGCATCTTTTCCAAGGACGTGAACTAGTTTTCAAGGCCTTGAACTCATTGTTTGCACAAGTTTTCATCTTCCTAGCAAGTTTTGCAAAAAGTTGGCATACTCTATTCAACCCCCCCCCCTTTTAGAGTATCTTAGCTGCATAAACATCTGCATACTCACACTTTCACCTAGCATGGGAGCTATTGACCCCTTAGCTCCTCTAGCTTCTGATGAAGAGCTCACTTTTTTCACACAAATGAAACAGTGTATTGCTGACACGAAGAAATATGCGTCAAGATGGAAGCTAAACTCGACTACCTACTTCGACTCATACATGTATGTTTCCTCTGGCGCGAAGAATATCTGGTCCAAATGGATCATGTACTTCTTCAGAGACTTCGTCAAGCCAAAAATTGCTCAAGATTTAGCGGAGGAAGGTCCAGAGGCGATCATCTCCCTCGAAGGGAAAGGTGCTGAGTTGACCTTATCTGGCTTCCTCTGTGTCTGGTTGTCGCGCTATCTGATAGATGGGCATCCATGTGATGGGGTATTCGCTCATGTGCTCCCGCTTGTAGTCAAATTCTCGCTTGGCAAGAAGGTTTATTTGGGGCCTCTTATCTTGGGTTGCCTGTACCAACGCTTAGACTTGGCTGCGACACATGTTGAGCAGTAGCAAGGCAGGTTCGATGTTTTCTCCTTCGTCAACATCGCGTTCCTGACAATGTGGGTGTTTGAAAGGTGGCCCGCGTATGCTCCAATCCCTTCAGAAGTAGAGTTATGGAACGCACCTAACACCAAGCATGAGGACCTATGCCCTCGAGCATGGCGTTGGTACAGAACCAGAGTCCCTCGTCGTACCTTTTCTTTGGTGTGCGACGACATCAGCTACTTTGAGGCGAGGCCTTATGTCAATCAGTTGGACAACATCGTTTTCCTAGAAAACATGTACCCAGAAGTAGATACCGAGTACGAGCCTAAATATATCACCAAAGGGGACAGCCGTAACGGGAGGTTCGTCAACTGGTGCAGGAGGGGATATTTACCTGCTCTTCCTGAGTATGTAATTAACCCCGAAACCCCAAGTTATGAACGTGTAACGGTTCATTATAATCCGATTCTCGTGAGCCCCCAGCTGGGTTTTGATGTCGTTCCACCACCTCTATGGTCTGATCTTATCGTCAAAGGCTGCTATGACGAGTTACTGTACGGGAAGAGAAATGACCTATTGATGGCTGAGCTCCCACTGACTCAACCTTCTGGAGAAAGGCGAGGGCAGATCACCCCAAGTAGGGTTTCTTTCTGGAATTCAGAAGTCAAAATGCTCCCTAGACGCGACCCAATATGGTTTTTACTCTATGATGGACCAAGACCATCACTCATGTTCTCAATTCATTCTTAATGAGAAGGTAGCCATAGTCAAGAAGAAGTCTCTCAAGGCGAGGACTAAGTACGCGGATGATTTCAAACATGTATGACTTAACGCATTCTCTCTATCTTTCTTTATAAATAGCGCGAACTCTGACTTGCCTTTTCATGATAGTGTTGTTTGAGGCGATTCACGTCCGTGGATTGCAGCGTAGGCTTCATTGACTATTGTCGTGCAAAGAAGATGAAGCATGAGGTCATTATTACTCCGGAGTGGCCAATAAATGCAAAAGTTCAGAAGGTGGTCTCAGAAGCGCTCGAATTCTTCCTTTCACCCCTTGTCAAGTCTTCGAAGAAAAAGAGAGCTGCTGATGAGTGTGGGACCAGCGATGTGGTAGCCCAACAGTCAAAACGCCCAAACCGATCCTGCTCCCGCGGCACCATCCAAGAAAGGTCAAGCTCCTGCTGCCCCTGCGAAGAAAGCGACTCCGAAGAAAGCAAAGGACTTTTTCGCGAGAGAAGGTACTCAGTCATATTCCTGCTTGGGTTATGATAAGTCTTGTCCTGATACTCAACTGTTTCCTTTATTACAGACAGCGACCAAGAAGTGGAAGGTATGACTCAAGAGGAAGAGGTCGCAGATTCCAGGACCATGGCTGAGGAGAGAGAGAGAGAAGAGAAAAGGAGGAGGAAGATCGTCAAATTCAGGAAGCCCTGCAAAAAAGTCTTGAAGAGCAAGAGCAGCGCTCGCGCTCAACTGCTTATCAGATGAAGCAGGCACAAAATAACTTCCATGATCTCGTTGGCGATGAGGATGAAGAAGGCACTATTTTTTTTAAATTCGCTCTATCACATCATGAACTTGTCTTGCGCGCATTATACCATGGAGTATCTAGGAGAGATATCCGCAAGTGGTTAGTAAATCAGTGTGGAGAATCCTCAGGTACACATCTCCTTCCTTAGTGCTGCCATGCTTCATTTACCCTCTTCAAGAGATGATGATAGTGTTCCGCACATGATGAAAATATTCCACACCCAATCAGGTCATGTGAAATTTAAAGGAATTGATGATAACCTTTGCGCATATATCCCATATGAAAGTGGAAAGAGTGGGTATCGCAACTCCTTAAGTTTTTGGTAGCATGCTTTGTGCTTTCACTTTGAATTAAATAGGGAACTTTCACGTTGTAGCAGACGCAGATCCATTCATACAGAGATCTCGCCGGCTTCGCAGTGCTGTTGTTTGCGTGCCTCCACCTGTTATTGAGGCTAACCAATAAGTCCAAGACATGACTTTGACAGGAGATGTTGTCGCGCCTCAAAGGCCTCTTGATGCTGAAATGGCTGATCCTGAAAGCGAGCGCCTTGAACTCATCATTGAACAAGAGGAAGAGGAGCTTCAACATGAGCATAAGCGAAGTGCTGAATACTGATCAAGGCACAGCTCATCAAGAAAAGAACGCTCCGCCTCAGGAGTTAATGCGTGCGCTGCTCAAGAGTCCCCCAAAAGGGTTAATGCTCGTGAAGGAAACGTTGAGCTAGCTGAAGCAAATTCAGAGGTCCCATCGAGTTCCACTCTTGTAATTGCTTTTCCAGTCAAAACTCCCAGAACTGAAGTTCATCAAGGAGTGGTTGCTTCGAATCCCACATCCCAAGTCGTAGAGATTGCAGAATCCGATCAAGTCAATGTTGCCCCCGCATGTGCAATGCCAGGCAATGAAGGAAGTTTCGAGCATGAGTCTAACACAAGCAGTGGCGCGCCAGATCAACAAATAGAAGATGCTCAGTTTCCAAACCCTGAAGCTGATATTGCTGCGGCTCCTGGAACACAACTTAATTTCGCACATGAAAATGTGCCAGAAGTTCCAGAGTCTGCACCAAGTTCGGCCGAAGAAGTAAGAGAAAGGAATGAAGACACAGCCATGGCTGAGCCTCATCAAGATGCATGTTCGAACACGAATACTCTCGTGGCTGAGACTGAGATGCCGGCAAGAACAACTTAACCTATGCTAAATCTGAATGCTTCAAGAAGTGATGCGTCGTCCTCAGAGGGACTTAGTGAAAACTTGTCACTTCCTGGCAGGGTAGCTGATTCATCTAGTCATGATATGGACGCGCTTTTTGCTGAAAATCCATGGAAAGATTGGTCTACTGATGCTCTTGAGGCCATCAAAACTGAAGAAGAGTATGTTTTTCCCGAAGGATACTCCAAGCAAGAATTTATTTCTGCAATTTCCGGAATGAATTCTCTGCAGGTAAGATAATTTCCCTAGGAACGTCTTCAGAGTGCTCTGATTATGTGGCGCCGTCATGCTAGTGATAGCCGATACTTTCGCAGGGTCAGGCTCGATGCCTTGGCGATGTATTACGCATCCCAAAACTTCCCCGAAGTCACTCCGAATGCACATTTCATGGGGTTCATTTTCAGCTGGAAACTCCTGCATCTTTCGAACACCTTTGCAGGTCCCCCAAATGGTCCGCTTCCTCTTTGGACTTGACAACCAGATCGTCAACATAGAACTCCACTTCCTGGTGCATCATGTCATGAAATAGAGCCATCATTGCTCAATGATAAGTCGCGCCCGCGTTCTTGAGCCCAAAGGGCATAACCGTGTAGTTAAATACCTCGACCGGCGTAATGAACGCAGTTTTTCGTGCATCTTCTGGATCCATTTTGATCTGATTATACCCACTGAAGCCATCCATAAAACTGGACATCCGGTGCCCTGCAGTAGAATCGATGAGCAAATCGATGTTGGGCAGCGGGAAGTCGTCCTTAGGGTAGAAGCGGTTGAGATCTCTGAAGTCCACGCAGATGCGAAGTTGCCCATTCTTCTTTACCACAGGCACGATGTTGGCCAACCAGGTAGGATGATGATTTGGCTCAATGAACCTCGCAGTCAATAATTTGACGATTTCTTATTTGATCTTCATATTTATTTCTGGCCTGAAACTTCTCGCACTTTGCTTCACCGGTTTAGATCCCGGGATGACATCCAACATGTGCATAGTCACGCTCGTGTCCAAACCAGGCATCTCATCATACTCCCAAGCAAACGCGTCCTTATACTCGGTCAGCAGTTGCAGCAACCTTGCTTCCTCATCGCTTGTGAGGTCTGCGCTCAGAAAGACAGGCCTCTTCTTTTCTTCGCTTGGGCTCAGGAACACTTCTTTCAGTTCATGCTTATGGGGCCTCGGCTTGTCTTCCATGCACTCAGGTGCTTCCTTCAGTTTATCCTCCAAAACCTCTGATTTTGGCCTGTCCGCCTCCGGGGCGTGTTCGATTTGACTGATTTGCCCAGGGATATCCGCATGCTTGGATGGGGGTACCCCCGCGCACCTTCATATGCGGTAGCATTTCTTTCCGTTGGAGTAGAAGCTCTCTATCTCCTTGCCCTTATGGTCATGCTTTACCCCACTTTTCAAGGTGTACACATTCTTCCTTTGGTAGGCGACTTGCGGTACCTCTTCGTGTGCGAACACCTTTTCCTTGGCATCCTCTCTCGTCACCATTACTCCTGCTGGTGACTGCTCCTTGATGTCCTCCCGTCGAGGCAGAGGAGTCGGATTAAATGGCCCTGGATTTTGCTCGTCCGCCATCTCAGTAAACCATACCGCTTCAGTGAGATGCGCCTCATTTAAATTGAATGGATTTACCGAAGCCGGTATCTCCACTACTCTGTCATTCCAGATGGCCTTCATCACTTGATGGGCTGTTGAGGGAACCACGTCAAAACAATGAATCCAAGCTCGCCCTATGATCATGTGATACGTAGTATTCGCATCGATGACGTAGAATTTGGCTAAACACTTGATTTTTCCTATCTGGATATCCAAGCGAATCCAGCCCATTGTCATCCGGGAATCACTTCCGAATCCCATCAGCGGGGACGGCCGCCTGACAATATTTTTCTCCGGGATTCCTGCCATCTTTAGAGTGTTGAGCGAGACCACATTGACGGCCGCTCCTTCATCGACAAATGCCCTCTTGAACTCGACATCATTAATCACCGCTGACACATACAAAGGCTTTTAGTGACTCGAGTCTGTCTTCTTGTCACTTGCAGGGAAGGTCATAATCTTTTCCGTGGAGCGAGACGCCCTAACGACTTTTCCATTGGAGACTATGATATCTTATTCGAAGTCTTCTGCTACCCTCAGGATCGCTTTTGTCATTTCTTTCCGGCATTTCTCCGAAAAGTTCATCTCATCAAAGAATCTGCTGAACCCGTGCGACCCCTTCAACCTGTCAGCACGCTCATCCTCAGTTTCCATGTTGTAATCTTCCTCATCATGGACTTCGGCGATGATGGGCAGACCATCCTCCGCGATCTCTTCAAGATCCATAATCGCGATCATGGCTACTTCTTTGCCTTTCGGCTCTTGCTCCGCATGGGCTGGCAGCGGGTTATTGCGCACGTCCTGCCTCTGATCGCTGACAATCAGCTCCCCTTCTTTCATCTTTCGACTCACCATATGCCTAAGCTTCTTGCAGTCAGCTGTGGGGTGCATAATCTTTCCGTGGCACTCACACCACTTCGGATCCCTCATCATCTCCTTGGAGGGTATTCTTTCGAGCGGCGGCATAACCCCATCTTTACGCCATTGTTTGCATAAGTTGATCACTTCCTCTAACGAACATGGTAAAGGTGGCGCATCTGAAGTTGAAACCCTGGGCTGCTTATGTGGCAAAAATGTGTTGACTTCAGCTTCACGTCCTCTCTTGTAACTAAACCTCCCAATCTTGAAAGTGGTTCCCCCTGAGGGTCGTTCAGGGGCGTGCTTTTTCTTTTGTCTCTCCACTATAGGCTCTATGTTCTTTGTACATTCAATCAAATTTGAAAAGGTAGGAGTTTGCAGGTTGATTAGCATACCTTTGTCCTAATCTCGCATACCTTGCAGGCATATCTCCACGAGCCTGCTCTCGAGCACCTCATCTTTGCACTCCAATGATTTGGCTCTGAACATCTTGATGAAGGTGACACCATCCTCATCGCACTTCTTATACATACGAGAGAGATGAATCGTCGTGACCTTCTCCTCCATCTGGAATAATTTTGTGTAGAACCTCTGAACCATGTCATACCAAGTTTTGACAGATCCAGCCTCCAGCGTTCTATACCATTTGTAGGCCACATTTCCCAAAGATTTTGGGAACTCGCGCATCAGCAACTTGGGGTCGGCCCCATATGGTCCCATTACGTCGATAAATCGCATGACGTGCTCATGAGCATTCCCGTTGACATCTTCAAACTTGTCCCACTTAGGGGCCTTATACCATGCGGGATTGGGCATCAGACAGATCTCGCGCGGGATAGGTGGGGCGTTGTCGACCTTCGGAATGATAGTGTCTGCAAAAGGTTGATTGGCCAAGAAAGTCTCTATGCGCCGCTGCAACGACATCATACATTCTGGTGCACTCCCTCCCACAGCAGGAGGAAGAATTGCAGCTGGCGGAGACACATATGTCGCGGTTTGGCTAGGGGTGTAAGCCGCGTCGTTTAGCGGTGCCGGCGGAGGAGGAAAGGGATACTGTGAAGAGATATTGGAGGCAACCGTTGGTGGTTGGGGAATATGTGAATTAAGGGGAGGTATTTGGACCGTTTGTCCGTGGACAGAGGGTAGTTGCACCATTGCTGGTGGGGTTTGCGAATTAGGGTTAGGTGGCGTAGGTACTACTTCAGTTCCCTGGGGGGTAGAGGTTCCTCCTCCCTGAAAGGTAGCAGCACCCAATGCCGGATTCGGGGCAAGGGCTCCCAAAATGGCCATTATCCGATCCATCTGTGCGGATTGAGCCTAGAGGGCCTTCGCCTGATTCTGGATGGTGGCGTTTAAAGTCTCCAAAGTCGGAGTCACGCCGGCGGCCGCAGAATTGTGACGGGTCTCCTCTCCCGAGGTTGTCTCAGTGGAGGGAGATCTGTTGCTAACGTCGTCCTCGTGAGACATGGTTGCTTGCAGTGGTAAGGTTCACCAAATGTGTACGAGAGAATCCTTTGAGGAAGATTCAATATACACCAAGAGCAGGGGATAGAAAGAACACGGAAAGAGTAGAGTGTGTGTAGGGAGAGAGTAAGGCAATGGCAACCGTATGAGAGAGAGACAGAATTTTGGCAGAGTTTCCGCGTAGTTCAGGTGATTCGTCCTTATATGGAAGGGTTAACGATCCTATATATAGTGGAGAATGTGACCGTTGTAGTGGGTTAATGCACCCATTAATGGCAGCTTAATTACCTTAACCACAACGGCACGCTCGTCCGCATATATAGGGATCGTTACGCACTTCATCCGCGTATACCGGAACCGTTATGAGGTTGACCGGGTTCATGGAGCTCGTGCCATAAATCTCTCAAAGTAGTTACTAAAGGTCGCGTGCGGGCATGGTTGTCGCTTGCGCGCGACAGGACTTACTCTAGCCTCCAAACCACTAAGTCCCTACAAGTCCCGTGTGGTGGTATGCGAGGGCCCTGTCTCGCAACCCCCACGTGGATCAGCGCGGGTGGTGATCCAGTGTATGTGGAGCACAACTAGGTGTGCTGGATGATCGCCACGTGGCCAAGATCTGTCTGTCTGGAGAGCACTATCTACACCAAGCAAAACATCCATAAAATAATTAAAACTAAACATTATTACAATCCAACTATTCTTGCCTCAAACGCGGGCATAAAACAACTAAAGTGTTATAATACTAAAAGAGTTCTAATTTATTGAAAAGAAACGACTAATGAATTCGGTGATGAAGCGCGTCCCCCGCTAAGCCAAATACTCACCACCTAGACCTGTGGTGCAGAAATAAAAAAGAAACACCACAGTACAAAATCAACATATAAATACTGGCAAGCAAACACCAAAACATGTAAAATGATGATGAGATAGTTATAAAACAGTGACTCATTTACAAGTAGGAGTTCTTTTCAAACACAGCGGAAATAAAGTTTGACGCTTGTAATAAAAACATGAGAGTTCCCAATTCCACAATATTTCCAAACAATTCATTATCCAATAGGGAAATTCCAAAATCACATATTAATTCTTTTTTCATTAATATGAACAAAACCAAAACCATCTTATTAATTTGTTGTGACGGGGGAAACCAACCATCTCGCAAGCATCCAAGACCTTAAGTATCGGCACCCCCCCCCCCAAAGACTCTAGCGGCCAGAGGAGTGAGTACAGGGAGCTATCCGGGGCTAAGTGCGGCCGGATTAAATAAAATAAATTGAAGGGGAGACCGAGATCAACAGGTCCAATGCAAATTGTAACCAATAATAAAAGTCCCCGCACAACTCTTCCACTTTACGTTATCGTTCACTATTATATCATGGTGATATTTTCAAGAAAAGCATTTAGCAAGTAAAAACAGATATTTGCATTTGCAGGTAACACATAAAAAATCATTTTGAGACGTAAATTAATAAATCATTCGACACGAAGGAAGTTAGGCACACTAGGCTTGACATGTTTACTTACCTCAAATCAAATCAACTACGGCGACTCACTCGTAGTACTCAACGTACGCGTCGTCGGTGAACTCGTCGCCTACAAGTTAACAATACTCTAATTAAATTACCATACTTTAATAATACTAGTGACAACTATACTACATGCATATGACGCTCAACGGTTTAAAGTTCTAACACCATCCTAACATTCCCAAATAACCCAAGACACAAGTGGTTAGGATGATTGGTTCTAAGTCAACAACACTATTCTACTGACGGTTCAAGTTTCACATCCACTAGGCTAGTTAATTTTAAACAAGGAGATTACTAAACAACTTAGACTTACATTACACTAGTCACAACTCACAAATCATCTCAAACACATGTACTTAGGTTCAAGGTCACGAAACGAGTGTTAAAACTCCCAAAATCCAAGTAATTTCCATGTCTAGACACTATATAATAAACCCACCTGCATTAGTGACAAATTCAGCATCTTTTGGCGACTAAAAACAGTCCTATAGCGACAAATTCCAACCTTTTAGCGACCGGACAGATTGTATATCAACTCTAGATCGTCACATTAAGTGTCTAACGGCCTCGATTTCAACTCCAATTCAATTACCGGACAAATACAACTTGTCCTACCAAGCCAACACATCAAACAAGTGATAACTTCTAGTTAATCCTATTGTTTCAACTTGTTTTTACCTCCTATACAAACTAGGGTTTATGGTTATCATGAACAAGAATAAATCAAGTGATTAATGATGAAGTATATGATACAACTTGATGATTAAAGTGAATAAATAACGAGAGAAAAGAGGAATCAAAGGAGAAGAAGAAACGGACAGGGAGAGAGAGAGAAGAGAAAAAGAAAAGAGAGAGAGAGAGAGAGAGAGAGAGAGAGAGAGAGATTACCTGCACGGGGGAGAGAGAGAGGCGGTGGCGGTTGTGGCTGCTGCTGCTGCCGTCGGACAGAGAGGAGAGAGCCGAGAGAGAGAGGGACGGGAGAGTGAGAGAGAGACGTGAGAGAGATAGAGAGAAATAGGGATTGAGGGTTTTTGATGAGAGTTGGAAAAAATCAAACTCATTAGGAAGGAAACCCTCTTGAATAGGAAACTTTACGTAGGAAGAAAAATTGGGTCAAAATAATACCAATATGTGGGAAAAGACACTTTCCCACCACAAGTTTAGGTAAAAAGACAACTGCCTCCCCCCAACCTAATTAAAGGTACTAACTGTTGGAATAGATTCCCTAGAGGCAATCTAGTTTAGTATGAATTATTTGTGGCTAGAAATTCATTTATTATTTATTGGATATTTAATATAATGAAGTCCTTAGATTTACAATTGTGTTGTTTATATTAAATATCCCTAGTCAAGTATAATGTTTAATGGGACAATCATCTATAGACTAGTATGGGGTTGGATTGATATGGAGATATCACGATCCAACACATAGGTGTGCATTAGGGAATGTTGCACTGGATTGACCCATCTCCGAGAAGGCTACATACATGTTATGTTAAGTCACAAGCGCTTCTCGCGGTGCAATGGTATTGTCATCCTTAGACTTGAAGTCACTAGATATTCTAGTTGTGGATTATTGTGATCTTGGTAGAGTTAAACGCTACACCATAACTGGGTAGTTATAAAGGCGTGTACTGGATACAATAAGAAGCAAGCTTAGAGATCGTAGTGGACGTAGATAGAATTTGTCCCTCCCACATAACGGGAGCAAATATCCTAGGCCACTCGAGGGATAGTGCTTATAGAATGTCTGGCCAGACTCAAATAAATCAATATGGGATATTGATGTTATTTGCACGAATAAGGCTATTCCCATGGATCGAGAAACTATGGATTGGATATACGAGTTTGACTTGTATGTCTCGTGTCCAATCCGGATATGGAGACAAAGTGATGAGACAATTACTTGTACAAAGGTTGTCAAGATGACTATTCTATTAGTTGGCTAGAATGGATGTTTTGCTAGAAACCGCTCCATATTAGCAAATAGTTTCTACCAACTAGATAGAACCTATGGGGTCACACGCTATATAGAGTTGAACTAGATTTGGGAATTAATTAATTGGATTAATTAATTAGAAGGATCACTTTGCAAACCCTTTCAAACATAGTAGGGACTAATTTGCAAGGAAGGGACTAAATTGAATTCTAGTAGGACTAGAATAAGTCCTTTAGGTAGTTAACAAGGAGTTATTGGACTATATAAAGGACCTTCCTTCCTTCCTTCCCACATAACTTATGCTCGTAATTGAACATAACAAGAGTGGGAGAGAACAAAAGGAGAGAGATCAAGCAACAAGGGAGCCCGACCGCCCCCTTGCCGCCGCCCCGTCCCCGTCGGCCAAAGGAGGCCGAGACCCTCTTTTTGGGTCTCGTGTTGCGTGATTCTTCTTCCTCTTCCTCTTCCGGGCTAGCACCAAGGACTTGGGAGATCTAGGATCAACTCTAGGCGTGGATCAACCATAGAGAACGTGACACAATTCGCGTTTGAAGTCATCAAAGGAGAACCCTAAGGTGTGTTTATGATTTCTAACCCTTACCATCGTTATGTTTCTTGACTTGTGATCCTTGGAGGGTTTTGTATGGTTTTATGTTTGTTTATGCTTCCGTTGCGCATCCATGAATCAAAACCCTACAGTGGTATCAGAGCCACAGGTCGTAGAGCATAAACGTGGTTTATGTGTTACGTTTTAGTTGTGTTACACCTTAATTTGATTGTTTATCGCGTAAAACAAGACAAATCAAGCATGGGATGCAATTTGTCAATAATTAATCATAACAAGATCCAATTTTTGCATTGGATGCATGAATTGGTGAGTTTGAGAAATTTTTGGATCTTAGATCTAGGGTTTGGGCATCCTTGGGGAAGAAGGAGTTCTCCCAAAACAAGGAAAGAACCAAACTTGGGCATCAAGCAAGGGAGTTGTTTTGGGAAAAAACTCCCATAAGGAGGTTCGCCCCCCCTAGGGACCGCCCCCCTTGCTTGCCGCCCAAGATTGGCCGCCCTAGGGGCCGGGCGGCCCTAACCCGCGGCCTAGGCTTGTGGGTTTTGGGCCGGGCTGGCCCTAGGGCCTTGTGGTTCACCTTATTGGGCCCGGGCAATTTGATTGTTGGGCCCATGGACCGTTTTAACCCTAGAAATCCTAAAATCAATTAAAATTGACCAAGCGCGTTAAAATTGGATTTTAACTGTTTATGTGTAAATCGCATGGTGATTGGATATGGCCTTAGGATGTGGTTTGATGTGGATGTTTAATTTTGTGGTTTGGTTTTACGGCCTGCGAGCTGATCAATTAATTGTAATAATTAATTAGGGTTTTATGGTCTGCGTGCCATTTTTTTCTCAACTTGTGAGATTTATTTTATTTAGTATAGAAGTAAGCTAGTGCTAGATAAAGTAGATTGTTAGCCAAGATTGAAGAAAAGAAGCCCAAAGCCAAAGAAGCCACAAAAGAAGGAGCATGGAGCATGGAGTATGCCACAAGACTATGAAGGATGGACCAAAAGATCAAGACGCATGGAGATGTGTTTGCTTTAGGGTTCATGGATAATTCCATTGGCTTGGAATTATCTTAGTCTAGAAAAGGACATATCCACATCACGTTTAATTTCTGTTTTGTGGTTGTTTATTTTATTGTCTTATTATTTTGTGGTTGGTGTATGGATGATGCATGCAATTAGGATAATAAGATAATTAGACAACCCGGATCTATTATTTGGAGTTGTGCCCAAACTCAAATAGATAGATTAGTTGATATTGATCAACAAAACAATTAAAAAAATTGAATTTAAAATCCCTGAAAATTCAAATATTGTGTTCTTGCCTTCTCGTTATTTAAACACTCATTATCATCATTATTTACCAAGCTCGTGCGTGCCAAAGCATGGCGACTTGGTTCATCATGATGGAATGCAATGGCACGTAACAATGTGCAATTGTTTAGATAAGAGGTTGAACACAACTAGGCTATTAATTTGATTAAGAAACCTAGAGGCAATCAATTGGGATTATCCATATGGATGGATAAATAAGGAGTTATTTGCCCAATTGAACCAAGAATTGCATATGGGATGCAATTGGAATTGTTCCTACCTAAAGTAGTCAAATTATGGGTGACTTGCCAAAGCAAGCTCATAAGGAGATGAAAGATGGATCTTGGCCCACTAGAAAATATATAGATATTTTCCGCATTAATATCTTGAGGGTTATTAATCCGTAGAAAAATAGTGGGAGCTATATTTGATAAACTAGCCATTATTGAATATAGTCAAAAATTCACAAATACTAAAACTTGCGTATTTTCCTTTTGTAGAATTCCAAATGGCAAACAACTCATCGAGTTCACAACATTCCCTACGATCTGTCCTTGAGAAGGACAAGCTCTCTGGAACCAACTTTCTTGATTGGTACAGAAACTTGAGAATTGTTCTCAAGCAAGAGAAGAAACTGTACGCAATAGAGGAGCATGTTCCTGAAGGCCCAGAGAACCAAACACATGTTGTCCTAAAGGCGTATCAAAAGCGTATTGATGACGCTAATGATGCGGCCTGCCTTATGCTTTGCACCATGACTTCTGAGCTTCAGAAGCAACACGAAAACATGAATGATGTCGATATGATCGAACATCTAAAGCAGCTCTTCCAAGAGCAGGCGAGGGTAGAGAGGTATGAGGTATCTAAGGCACTGTTCAAGTGTCATCTGGCAGAAGGGAACCCGGTGGGACCCCATGTACTCCGAATGATCGGGTACTTGGAGAATCTTGCCCGACTAGGGTTCCCGGTCGGCCAAGAGTTGGCAACCGATGTCGTGTTGCAATCGTTTCCCGAGAGTTATGGACAGTTCATTATGAACTATAACATGAACGAGATCGTTAAACCACTGCCAGATTTACTCAACATGTTGAGGACGGCTGAACATAGCATCAACAAGGGTAAGGGCAAGGCCATAATGATGGTAAAGAAAGGAAAGGGCAAAAGGTTTGCCTCTTCCTCCAAGGGCAAAGGCAAGTCAGTTGCCAAGTCCAAGGAAACTGCCCTTAAGCCTGTTGGTGGCATTGCCAAGGGCATGACTAAAGGTGAGTGTCACTACTGCAGTCAGCCTGGACACTGGAGGAGGAACTGCCCAAAATATCTGGAGGACAAGAGGCTTGGAATAGTGATTCCACCACCACCAGGTATTTTTTTTGTAGATGTCAATTTAACTTTCTCTACATCATGGGTATTAGATACTGGATGTGGATCTCATATTTGTCAAAATATGCAGGATCTAAAGAGAAGTAGGAGATTGGCTAAAGGGGAGGTAGATCTGCGCGTTGGGAATGGAGCAAAGGTTGCTGCGTTGGCCATAGGCGTGTGCGAGCTATCTCTGCCTTCAGGATTAGTTTTAGAATTAAATAATTGCTATTTTGTGCCTGCTATGAGCAGAAACATTATTTCTATTTCTTGTTTGGACAAGGATAGTTTTATTATTTCAATAAAGAACAATTGTTGTTCCTTTTATTTAAATAATATTCACTATTTTAGTGCGCAATTATTTAATGGACTTTATGTCCTTGATCTAAGCAATCCTGTCTACAACATTAATACCAAACGGATTAAAATAAATGATTTAAATCCTGCTTATTTATGGCATTGTCGTTTAGGCCATATAAATGAGAAACGTGTATCTAGACTCCATAAGGATGGATTACTAGGCTCATTTGATTTTGAATCATATGAGACATGTGAGGCTTGTTTATTGGGAAAAATGACAAAGTCCCCTTTCAATAAGAAAGGTGAGAGGACTAGTGAGCAATTGGCGCTCATACATACCGATGTGTGTGGGCCATTTGCCACGCCTGCCAGGGGTGGTTATGTCTACTTCATTACGTTTACTGATGATTACAGTAGATATGGATTTGTGTACCTTATGAGGGCAAAATCCGAATCCTTTGAAGTGTTCAAAGAATTCAAGAATGAAGTAGAGAAGAAACTTGGCAAAAGTATCAAGGCTCTACGATCGGATCGTGGAGGAGAATACTTGAGCCAAGAGTTTGACGACTATCTTAGAGAGTGTGGGATCGTGTCCCAACTCACTCCACCCGGAACGCCACAATGGAATGGCGTGTCCGAGAGGAGGAATCGATCCCTATTGGATATGGTTCGGTCTATGATGTTCAAACCGATTTTCCATTGTCATTTTGGGGCTACGCTCTATTAAGTGCAGCTTTCACCATTAACCGTGTTCCATCCAAATCAGTCATGAAGACACCATATGAGATGTGGAGTGGGAGGCGTCCCACACTGTCGTTCATGAGGATTTGGGGCTGCGATGTCTATGTAAAACGTTTACAATCAGACAAGCTCGGGCCTAAATCGGTTAAGTGTAAATTTGTGGGGTACCCTAAGGAAACTAAGGGTTACTACTTCTACAATCCAACCGAGAACAAAGTGTTTGTTGCTCGGACCGGCGTGTTTCTAGAAAGAGAGTTTGTCTCTAAAGAAGAAAGTGGGAGGAATGTAGAACTTGAAGAGGTTCAAGAACCACAAATCACTGAGCCGATTATGGAACATGAACAGGAACCACAAACAGTTGTGGAGCAGCCTGTTCTGGTTACACAAGAGCTTCGTAGATCTAGTAGAGTGCGCCAGGAACCCGAGAGATATGGACTTCTCGTAACCGATTCTGGTGACACGATGCTCATAGATGATGAGCCTACTACCTATGAGGAGGCCATGAGTGGCCTAGACTCCCAGAAGTGGCTGGAAGCCATGAGATCCGAGATGGAATCCATGTATACCAACAAAGTATGGACTTTGGTGGAACCACCCGATGGGGCGCGGCCCATAGGGTGCAAATGGGTCTTCAAGAAGAAGATCGACATGGATGGTAATGTGATTACCTATAAGGGCCGATTGGTGGCTAAAGGATTCAGACAGATTCATGGTATTGACTATGATGAAACCTTTTCACCAGTCGCTATGACCAAATCCATCTGAATCCTACTTGCGATTGCAGCATATCACGACTATGAGATTTGGCAGATGGATGTCAAAACAGCATTCCTTTATGGGAATCTCCTCGAGGACGTGTATATGATACAGCCGGAGGGTTTTGAAGATCCAAAGCAAGCCAACAAAGTCTGTAAGCTGCAACGATCCATTTATGGATCGAAGCAAGCTTCTAGGAGTTGGAATCGACGTTTTGATGAAGTAGTCAAAGAGTTTGTCTTCATCAGAAGCGAAGATGAGTCTTGTGTCTACAAGAAGGTTAGTGGGAGCTCTGTAGCTTTTCTGGTCTTGTATGTGGATGACATACTACTCATTGGAAACGACATTCCCATGTTGCAATCTGTTAAAAATTGGTTAGGAAAGTGTTTCTCGATGAAGGACTTAGGGGAAGCAGCATATATACTCGGTATAAAGATCTATAGAGATAGATCTAAGAGGTTGCTAGGCCTAAGTCAAAGTACATATATTGACAAGGTGTTGAAACGGTTCAACATGCAAGATTCCAAGAAGGGATCCTTGCCCATGTCACATGGAATCACTCTTTCGAAGAGTGGTTGTCCTTCCAATGAGATTGAGAAGGAACGCATGAGTAGAATCCCCTATGCCTCGGCCATAGGATCTATCATGTACGCCATGTTATGTACTAGACCAGATGTGTCATATGCCTTGAGTATGACAAGCAGATACCAATCCAATCCGGGTGAGAGTCACTGAATTGCAGTCAAGAACATCCTAAAGTACTTGAGAAGAACTAAGGATGCTTTCTTGATATTTAACGGTGAGGAAGAGTTGCGTGTAAGGGGTTACACTGATGCAAGCTTCCAAACCGACAGAGATGACTTTAGATCACAATCGGGATATGTGTTTTGCCTGAATGGAGCAGCGGTGAGCTGGAAGAGTTCCAAGCAAGAGACGGTAGCTGATTCTACAACAGAGGCTGAGTACATTGCTGCAAATGGCGCAGCAAAGGAAGCTGTTTGGATCAGAAAGTTTGTTTCTGAACTTGGTGTGGTCCCTAGTATTGCGGATCCAGTTGAGTTGTTCTGTGACAACACTGGGGCGATCGCGCAATCAAAGGAACCCAGGTCGCACCAGAAGTCCAAGCACGTGCTCAGGAAGTTTCATTTGATTCGAGATATTATCGATAGAGGAGACGTTCCGATATGCAAGATTCCTACATACGATAATCTTTCAGACCCACTTACAAAGTCTCTCACGCAGTGGAAGCATGAAGGGCACACTAGGAGTATGGGCATACGAGATGCGCCAGATTGGCTCTAGTGCAAGTGGGGGACTGTTGGAATAGATGCCCTAGAGGCAATCTAGTTTAGTATGAATTATTTCTGGCTAGAAATTCATTTATTATTTATTGGATATTTAATATAATGAAGTCCTTAGATTTACAACTGTGTTGTTTATCTTAAATATCCCTAGTCAAGTATAATGATTAATGGGACAATCATCTATAGACTAGTATGGGGTTGGATTGATATGGAGATATCACGATCCAACACATAGGTGTGCATTAGGGAATGTTGCACTGGATTGACCCATCTCCGAGAAGGCTACATACATGTTATGTTAAGTCAAAAGCGCTTCTCGCGGTGCAATGGTATTGTCATCCTTAGACTTGAAGTCACTAGATATTCTAGTTGTGGATTATTGTGATCTTGGTAGCATTAAATGCTACACCGTAACTGGGTAGTTATAAAGGCGTGTACTGGATACAATAAGAAGCAAGCTTAGAGATCGTAGTGGACGTAGATAGAATTTGTCCCTCCCACATAACGGGAGCAAATATCCTAGGCCACTCGAGGGATAGTGCTTATAGAATGTCTGGCCAGACTCAAATAAATCAATATGGGATATTGATGTTATTTGCACGAATAAGGCTATTCCCATGGATCGAGAAACTATGGATTGGATATACGAGTGTGACTTGTATGTCTCGTGCCCAATCCGGATATGGTGACAAAGGGATGAGACAATTACTTGTGCAAAGGTTGTCAAGATGACTATTCTATTAGTTGGCTAGAATGGATGTTTTCCTAGAAACCCCTCCATATTAGCAAATAGTTGCTACCTACTAGATAGAACCTATCGGGTCACACGCTATATATAGTTGAACTAGATTTGGGAATTAATTAATTGGATTAATTAATTAGAAGGATCACTTTGCAAACCCTTTCAAACATAGTAGGGACTAATTTGCAAGGAAGGGACTAAATTGAATTCTAGTAGGACTAGAATAAGTCCTTTAGGTAGTTAACAAGGAGTTATTGGACTATATAAAGGACCTTCCTTCCTTCCTTCCCACATAACTTATGCTCGTAATTGAACATAACAAGAGTGGGAGAGAACAAAAGGAGAGAGATCAAGCAACAAGGGAGCCCGACCGCCCCCTTGCCGCCGCCCCGTCCCCGTCGGCCAAAGGAGGCCGAGACCCTCTTTTTGGGTCTCGTGTTGCGTGATTCTTCTTCCTCTTCCTCTTCCGGGCTAGCACCAAGGACTTGGGAGATCTAGGATCAACTCTAGGCGTGGATCAACCATAGAGAACGTGACACAATTCGCGTTTGAAGTCATCAAAGGAGAACCCTAAGGTGTGTTTATGATTTCTAACCCTTACCATCGTTATGTCTCTTGACTTGTGATCCTTGGAGGGTTTTGCATGGTTTTATGTTTTTTTTATGCTTCCGTTGCGCATCCATGAATCAAAACCCTACACTAACAACTTTACATAAAAGACACAAAGATCCCCAAACTCTAGCAAACTTTTATAATTAACTCTCCACATTTAAATTAACTCCCCAACACTTATAATAATATCACAAAATACCAATAGTCATAAAACGGGGTATTTCAGTATTGGCATCAATGACATGGAACTTGGCAGAGCATTGATTTGGCTCATCTGGATTCCCACGCAGATCCATCTAATAGTCATTCGTGAATCACTCCCAAAGCCCATCAGAGGCGATGGCCGCTTGATGATCTTGCTCTACGATATTCCTGCCAACTCAAGAGGACTGAGTGGTACCACATTCACTGCGGCTCCTCCATCGAAAAAAGCTCTCTTGAACTCAACCCCATTGAGTACTGCTGTCACATACAATGGCCTTTGGTGGTTGGAATTTGTCGTCTTGTCTGCTTGCGTGAATGTCATTTCCAAGCCAGTGGATCGCCCAGCCCTGACGACTTGTCCATTTGAAACCAGCAAGTCTTCCCCAAAGTCTTCAGCCACTCTTAGAATCGTCTTTGTCATCTCTTGTCGGCACTTGCTGGAAAAATCATATCATCGAAGAACTTCTCAAACTTCTGTGAGCCCTTCATTCGCTCGGCTCGAGAGTCTTCCGTGTCCAAGGAGTAATCCTCATCTTCGCAGATTTCGGCTATGACTGGGATACCTTCTTCTACGACTTCCTCATAATCGCAGATAGATATCATTGTTATCTCCTTTCCCTTGGACTCCTTTTGTGAGTGAGAAGGCAGCGGATTGTTGCGCACATCTTTTGGTTCATCAATGACCAATTGCCCCTCCTTCATTTTTCTATCTACCAGCCACCTCAATTTTATGCATTCCTTGGTTGGGTGCATGACCTGGCCATGGCATTCACACCACCTTGGGTCTCGCAGTTGCTCTCCAGAAGGTTTATGCTCCTAATGCAGGGAGGACCCCATCTTTCCTCCACCGCTTGCATAAGTCTGTGGCCTCTGCGATCGAGCATGGTAGTGGAGTGGCTCCTTGGTGGACTACGAGGTTGTTTTGGAGCAGAAACCGAGTTAACATCATGCTCGCGCCCTCTCTTGTAGTTAAACCTCCCAATCCTGAAGCTGGAGCCTGTTGGCGCGCGATCGTTTGCGTATCTCTTCTTCTGCTTCTCCATCAGTGGCTCAATGTTCCTGGTGCAGTCAATCAACTTGGAAAAAGTAGGCATGTTCAGATTGATTAGCATACCTTTGTACTCATCCCGCATGCCCTGGAGGCAGATCTCCACAAGGCGACTTTCAGTCACTTCATCGACGCACTCCAACGACATGGTCCTGAACTTTTTGATAAATGTGACCCACTCTTCATCGTGCTTCTGGTGCATTCGGAAAGATGTATGGTCGTGAACTTTTCCTCAACCTGGAAGAACTTGTTTACCATGTCTTCCCTGGTTTTGATAAAGCCAGCCTCGAGGATTCTATACCACTTGTATGCGACAGTCCCCATGGATTTGGGAAATTCGCGCATCAGCAGACGGGGATCAGCATCGTGTGGGCCCATCAGATCAACAAAACGTATAACATGTTCATGCGCATTTTCGCTAACCTCGTCCAACTTGTCCCATTTTGGTGCTTTGTATCCAGCAGTATTGGGAATCAAGTAAATCTCCCTGGGGATCGGAGGGGCACTATCGATGTAACACCCCCAAATGGACCAAGCCGGAGACCCGGGGATGTCACTCCGTACCCGAGAGGAGCCCGGATACAAGGAGATTTTATAACATAGTTCGCAAGCACAAAACATCTACAATAATAATTAAATCTAATTAAAACAATGCATTATTATAATCCGACGTCCTAGCCACAAACCGGCATAAACAACTAAAGTGTTTAAACTACTTAAAGCATTCAAATTCAAAGGAAATACTACTACTATTAATCCTTGTAATGCGCGTCCCCTTCTATGCCAGATAACCATCCTCTAAACCTGTGGTGCGGAATCAAAAAGAAACACCACGGTACAAAATCAGCATGAAATACTGGTAAATAAACATCCAAACATGTAAAACGATGATGGGATAATTATAAAACATTGACTCATTTGTAAGTAGGAGTTTTTCGCAAACACAGCGGTAATAAAGTTGACTCTTGTATTAAAACATAAGAGTTCCCAATTCCATAATATCTCCAACCAATTCCATAATCATTAGGAAAAATCCAAAATCCAGTGTTAACTTCTTTCCGTTAACAAAACAAAAAATCCATTATTAATTCGTTGTGACGATGGAAGAACCAAATAAACCACAGCTTCCATGACCTTAAGTGTCGACACCCCCCTAAGACTACGCCGGCCAGAGGAGTGAGTACATGCCGCTATCCGGGGACTTGCAACCGGATCAAAAAGAGACGGGAGCGCAGCCAACACCGCCCAAAGAGAATAATAATGTCCCCGCACAACTTCTTCCACTTTACATTATAGTTCATTAATTATCATGGTAATGTTTTCGGCAAAAACATTTAACAAGTAGAAATCACATATTCCAAGTCATGTATCACGTAAACACATTTTGAGACGTAACAAATCAAAGTATTCGTTTGACACGAAAGAGATAAGCACACTAGGCTTGGCATATTTACTTACCTCAAAGCAAATTCCAACTATAGCAATCAATCAACATACTCTACGTACTCGGTTAATAAATATATGTTGGAACATATGAAACTCGAGTTCATCTCTATGTTAAATAAGAGTTCTTTGTGGTGTATGCTGAATCCTAGAGAAATAGCCTACCCCAGACTAACCAGACTCTTCTATCTGAACTTAACCCAAGTCAAGAGATCTGCACACTTGGTGATCAAATCTAAACTTGCTGGGATATTAATTGACCTAGATCACTCTGAGTCGTCGTCGACGAACTCGTTACCTACACATAACAATATGCTAATCAAACATATATTCTATCAATATACTTGCTATACTAATTACATGCATATGATAGTCAATGGTTTAGGGTTCTAACACTTCCCCAACATCTCACTCAATTCATGCTCCAAAATAAGACCCAAAGCTTTGCTTCAAAATCCCCTAACCTAAAGCATGCATAATCTACCATAACTCCACCAAATCTATTACTCCAGTTTCCCAAACAGATCATGGTCTAAAAACAGTTCCATTGGATTCAAAACGTTCGACATAATAAGTTTAACCTCAAACGGATCTTAATTTCGATTCCTGAATCAAAAGTTACACTAGTTTCAAGTTTCCAATTTCATTTAAAATATACATACGAGAATTGTCAACCTTCATGAAACTTTTCCCCCAAGCATCTAGTTCATCCTATATTCATACTATACCTAATATAACATGATTCCCACATTCAAATCAGATTGTTATCCACCTATTATGATCATTCAAACTACAAATCATTCAATCAACTTCCTCTTCCAAACTAGGGTTTCTTCCCAACACCCAAGAACATGATAAACTCTAAAACTTGATTATCAATCCAACAAATCCATGAACAATGATCCTAACAATAACAAACTGAAAATTAAAGATTACATGCAACATACATGAATCATGAACAAGTGATCACAAGATCAAGATATCAACAAAAGAAAAGAGAAGAAGAAACAAAACCACTCAAACCCGCCGCCCATGGAGGCGGACGGAGAGAGAGACGGACGGAGAGAGAGAAAAAGAAAGAGAGAAAGGAAAAGAGAAAGAAAGAAAAGAGAAAGAGAGAGAGAGAGAGAGAGATATTACCTTGCCGGAAAAGAGAGAGACGGCGGCGGCGGTGGGGTGGCTGCCGTCGGGTAGAGGGACGAGAGAGAGAGGGTCGGGTGAGAGTGAGAGACGTGAGAGAGATTAGAAAAAATAGGGAGAGTGAGGGTTTTATGAGAGTTGGAAATAAAATCTACTTCATAAGTAGGAAACCCTCTTGGATTAGGAAACTTTTACGTAGGAAGAAAATTTAGGTCAAAAGACACTTATTTCCCCTTAGTTTTGCAAAAAGACAAACACCTCCCCCAAACTCAAGTAAAAGACACTAAAATCCTTGATTAAAGTCACAAAGTTCCCCCCAAACTCTCAAAGCATTATAATTAACTCTCTAAAATTAAATTAACTTCCCAATACTTACAATAATATCACAAAATACCCGTAGTCACAAAACGGGGTATTTCATCCTTCCCTCCTTAAAGAGAACTTCGTCCTCGAAGTTTAAACAAAAACCTCCCTCCTAAAAGAAATTCGTCCTTGAAGTTTAAACTAAACCTTAACCACAATAAGATATAGGCCTCCCCTCAATGGTACAACTACTAAATGCAAAACTAAGGTCATGAATGATATGCAATATACTATAAGTAGTACTTTAATAAAAACCGAAGGATTTATATCCTCTCCCCCTTAGAGGAGTGACGTCCTCGTAACTCAAGGTACCTCTTCA
The DNA here is from genome assembly GCA_023055425.1 of Linanthus parryae. NCBI lineage: Eukaryota > Viridiplantae > Streptophyta > Magnoliopsida > Ericales > Polemoniaceae > Linanthus > Linanthus parryae. Next base: position 120,214,358 of record JALGPY010000001.1, read on the forward strand.
AACAGGTGAGGGTACTTCTTCCTCATATCATCCTCCGCTTCCCAAGTTGCCTCTTCAGTGAGGTGGTTTGTCCATAAGAATTTTACAATCTTGACACTCTTGTTACGGGTGTTTCTTGTCTTGGTATCTAGAATCTTAACAAGATGTTCTTCATAACTCAAAGACGGGTCCAGTTCTACTGGTTCGGGATCTAATACATGAGATGCATCAGGCACATACTTCTTCAGTTGCGATACATGAAATACGTTGTGAACACGGCCCAAATTCGATGGTAGATCCAATCGATAAGTCACTTCTCCAATCTTTTCTATGACATCATATGGTCCAATGAATTTCGGGCTCAACTTCCCTTTCTAATTGAACCTCATTACTCCCTTAGTCGGCGAAACTTTAAGAAATACTTTTTCTCCAACTTGAAATTCCAACGGTCTTCTTTTCTGATCAGCGTAAGACTTCTGTCTATCCTGCGCTGCCTTCATTCGCTGCTGTATAAGTCTCACTTGATCTGTCATCTCTTCGATAAGTTGTGGACCAATTACTATCGTCTCACTTATGTCGTTCCAACACAATGGTGTTCTACACTTCCTTCCATACAACGCCTCATGTGGTGTCATTCCAATACTGGCATGATAACTGTTGTTGTAGGAGAATTCTATCAAAGGTAATCTATCAACCCATGAACCTTGAAAATCCATAACACACGATCTTAGCATATCTTCCAATGTTTGAATTGTTCTTTCGGTTTGTCCATCTGTAGCAGGGTGAAATGTCGTGCTAAACTTCAACTGAGTTCCCAGTGCCTCCTGGAGTGCTTTCCAGAAGTGAGAAAGAAAATTTGGATCTCTATCGGAAACTATATAGCTTGGTACTCCATGATACCTCACAATGTTCTTCATATACGCATCAGCTCTTTGTTCCATATTCCATGTGTCTTTCATCGGGATAAACCTTGCTGTCTTGGTCAATCTATCGACTACGACCCAAATCTGATTCAGTCCATTCTTTGATGTCGGTAGCGCAGTCATGAAATCCATCGAAATAGAATCCCACTTCCAAACTGGGACGTATAATGGTTGTACTAAACCTCCCATTCTTTTATGTTCAAACTTCACCTTTTGACAAGTTAGACATTTTGCCACAAATTCTGCCACTTCTTTCTTCATGTTAGGCCACCAAAACATCTTCTTCATGTCCTTATAAAGTTTGTCACCTTTTGGATGTATTGAATAGGGTGTGTTGTGCGCTTCTCGCATGAACTTCTCCTTAGTTTCCATACACTTATGCGGCACACACCATCTTCCCTTGTAACGGATACTTCCATCTTCATGGATCTTGAAATCTTTTGCTTGGCCTTCTGCAATCTTCTTCTTTATCCTTTCCAGCTTCACATCTCCTGGCTGGTTACTCTTTATTTCTTATAAAATGTTGGCAACAACTGTCATATTCCCAAGGATATTCTTTACTCCTCCTTGTTTCACTACTTCAATTCCAAGTTTTCAGAACTCTTGGCATAGCCGGTCTGGCAACACTAGCATAGTATCCAAACTATGGCTCGATTTTCGGCTTAACGCATCAGCTACTACGTTTGCCTTCCCTTCATGGTATTGGATACGCAAATCATAATCCTTTATGACTTCTAATCAACGTCTTTGCCTGTTATTTAGCTCTTTCTGCGTGAAGATGTACTTGAGACTGCTATGATCCGTATACAATCTACACACAGATCCATACAAGTGATGTCTCCATATCTTCAATGCAAAAACTATAGTTGCAAGCTCTAAGTCATGCGTAGCATAGTTCTCTTCATGAGTTTTCAGTTGTCTTGAAGCATAGGCAATAACTCTTCTTTCTTGCATAAGCACGCATCCTAAAACCTTCTTCGATGCATCACTGTAAACATCAAACTCGCCAGAATCATTGGGTAAAGCTAACACAGGTGTTGTAGTCAACTTTTCATTCAGTGTCTGGAATGCTTTTTCACAATCTTCGCTCCACTTATACCTTACCGTCTTCTTGGTTAGCGTAGTAAGCGATATAGCGATCTTCGAGAAATCTTTCACGAAACGCCTGTAATATCCTGCTAATCCGAGAAAACTTCTTACTTCGGACACATTCTTCGGAGTAGGCCAATCTTTAACTGTTGAAATCTTTTCTGGATCCACGGATATTCCTTCCGTGGATATTATGTGACCCAAAAATGGAACATGTTTTAGCCAAAACTCACACTTCGAGAGTTTAGCATCTAACTTCTCATGTCTCAAAGTTTCTAGCACTTCTTTGAGATGTTCTTCGTGTTCTTCCTCGCTCTTTGAATAAACGAGGATGTCATCGATAAAGATGACCACGAAACAATCTAGAAACGTCCTCATGACACGATTCATTAGATCCATAAATATTGTTGGTGCATTGGTTAGACCAAAAGGCATAACAGTAAACTCGTAGTGTCCATACCTCGTTCTAAAGGCTGTCTTCGGTATGTCCTTCTCGGCTACTCGAAGCTGGTGATACCCTGATCTCAAGTCTATCTTTGAGAAAACGCTCGCCCCTTGCAACTGATCGAACAAGTCGTCAATTCGGGGTAAAGGGTATTTGTTCTTGATTGTTGCGCTATTCAACTCTCTATAGTCAATGCACAACCTCAAGCTTCCGTCCTTCTTCTTCACAAACAATACCGGTGCTATAAAGGTAATCTAAACCTAGAGTCTCATTCTAAGATGGTGTCGGCACCAGTTAACTCTTTTGTCACCTTGGGGAGCACTTGTTAATTTCTAAGCCTTGTCTCTTCAGGTAGAATGCCGCGCAAACAACCTTGCGGTTCTCGGGGCACTCAACTAGCTCTAGGATCTTATCCATTTCATCGATCCAATTTTCGAGCTCAACAGGTTCCTCATTGCCTGTAAAGTTCCCTGGCTTCATGTATGCAACTTTCTTAGCCCAATTAGCGTTATTCAGCTCTCCCTGGTTTGCGTTCTGCGCCATCTGAGCAAATTGCGCGAAGAACTGCTCCATGTTGTTGTTGTTGTTGTTGTTGTTGTTTTTGTTTGGTGCGCCCATTGGTACTTGGCGATTTCTCCTGGTGTAGTATTGATGTGGTCTATCAGTCATAATTTCTACACTATAGCCTATTGTATCACTTATAAGGTACCAAGAAGTACAAACAATCACGCATATATGGCATGTAATGCCCAATTAAACAGGTAATTTCACACATTGATCATCATTTGCATCAACTACTCATGTATTTCCACAAAGGCTGATCACGTCTCAAATTTTCGTCTACTTCCAAAATTGGAAAAAGGATCAATAGATCAAGCAAAAATTGTGAATTTTGGTGTGTGACCCCCTCTCTGAGTCTACTTTCATAATCAAGAAGAATCAACTCAAAATCAATTGTAGAACTCAAGATACACAGTAACTACTACAGCTGCTGTCACAGCCCACCAGAACAGAAACTTTGACTTTGAAAAGACTTAAACCGACTTTAAATTTTTCAAAATGAGTTAGGCTTTCTCCCAGAGTTATCCAAACGTGTCTAATAGTTGTCATAAAATTTTGAGATCAAAACAAGATCTGGAAGATAGGTAATATCAAAAATTCTACAGTTGGTAACTTTGCAATTCTGCTACTGAACCGTCAACTTTGAAAATTCGTAACTAATTCTCCAGAACTCATATGGGGCTGAAATTTTTTATGAGAGATACCTGGGTGTGTCTACTTTTTGGGAAAAATTAAGGGAAAAATAAATCCAAAATTAAATACGTCTGCTACAACAAAAACTCACTGCTGCGCAGATTCAACAACACCAAAGATCAAAGTTTTCACGTTCTAACTTCATGAACACTTTCTAAGTACTCAATCAATAATAACAAAGCATAACACAACCTTAATTCATCGATTCATACTCCAAAATTCAGAAAGCTAAATTTATTAAACTCCCCAAATCGGGTCTTCAACTCATGAACATTATTCATCCCAAGGCAAAACGCTAAAAATTTAACTCTAGCCCAAAAGTGACTATTCAAGAATCGTTCTAAAACTTCAAAGTGTTGCTTGGCTCCATAGCCTTATTCAAACCAATAAATAAAAACTTAAAAGCATCAAGTCTAGGAAATCTAAAGAATTCTAACAAGCTTAATCGTCATCCTCATCGCTTTCACCCATCTCTTCCTCTTCATTGGAATCATACTCGTGCTCTTCATCTTCACTCGGGTCCTCTTCACTTTCTTCATATTTCATGGGATCTTCTTCAATCTCGGGGTATTCATCGACATCTTCCATTGGATCTTCTTCAACTTCCTCATCGTCACTAGAGTCTATAATAATCACCTTTTTTCATCCCTAGAGCTTATGTAGATCACGTCTTCTTCATCACTGGACTCTATCTCAATAACTGTATAACTTTGCCACTTAAGATAAGTCTCCATCAACAACTTGCATATAAAATCCGCACTTACCGTCCATTCACCTTGGCAACGATAATCCCTATCACTCAGACGATTCATCCTGCCCATGATGTTGCTATACTTCGTAATAATTTCCCCAAACATGGGTTTCATAGGTAATGCCTTTACCATACAGTAAGCCTGAAAAGCTGGATTTCTATATCGAGGAAAATCTAAGGCTTGGAATCTATCTTCACAATATTGAACCACGCGGTCACGAAAATCTGGAAAATCTTCACCTTTGACCCAACGTGTCACAACAGGGTGCTTCTCTACTGGCAACACACGCTTCCTTGCTGTATGCTTAGTTCTAGCCATCTACAAGAGGAAAACAACTTAATAAATCCATAATCTCACAAGGCATATATTGAAATCCGAAATAACTACTCTTTGCAACTAGTAATCATTCCCAAGACTCCAAATTTATGGTCACAAGACTCTTGAAGAAATTTCCCAACAAAGTCTCTTAAAAGTAGGCTTAAACTCAGAATCCAATTGAAACACTTCAAAAATTTCAATTCATTAGCATCTTGGATATACTAGGGCTCTTAGTTAGGAATGGGTGGGTGGAAGTACTTGCTTTCTATCCTATTTTCTAAACACTTACACATAATAATCCTATCCATACTACCCAAATTCCCACGGCTCGTCAAATTTTAAGTTATTTCTCCTATATTCATTTTAGTTACCCTAACAAGTTTTGATTTCCTTTTTGGAATGCCGGCTCTGATACCACCTGTAACACCCCCAAATGGACCAAGCCGGAGACCCGGGGATGTCACTCCGTACCCGAGAGGAGCCCGGATACAAGGAGATTTTATAACATGGTTCGCAAGCACAAAACATCCACAATAATAATTAAATCCAATTAAAACAATGCATTATTATAATCCGACGTCCTAGCCACAAACCGGCATAAACAACTAAAGTGTTTAAACTACTTAAAGAATTCAAATTCAAAGGAAATACTACTACTATTAATCCTTGTAATGCGCGTCCACTTCTATGCCAGATAACCATCCTCTAAACATGTGGTGCGGAATCAAAAAGAAACACCACAGTACAAAATCAGCATGAAATATTGGTAAATAAACATCCAAACATGTAAAACGATGATGTGATAATTATAAAACAATGACTCATTTGTAAGTAGGAGTTTTTCGCAAACACAGCGGTAATAAAGTTGACTCTTGTATTAAAACATAAGAGTTCCCAATTCCATAATATTTCCAACCAATTCCATAATCATTAGGAAAAATCCAAAATCCAGTGTTAACTTCTTTCCGTTAACAAAACAAAAAATCCATTATTAATTCGTTGTGACGGGGGAAAACCAAATAAACCACAGCTTCCATGACCTTAAGTGTCGACACCCCCCTAAGACTACACCGGCCAGAGGAGTGAGTACATGCCGCTATCCGGGGACTTGCAACCGGATCAAAAAGAGACGGGAGCGCAGCCAACACCGCCCAAAGAGAATAATAATGTCCTCGCACAACTTCTTCCACTTTACGTTATAGTTCATTAATTATCATGGTGATGTTTTCGGCAAAAACATTTAACAAGTAGAAATCACATATTCCAAGTCATGTATCACGTAAACACATTTTGAGACGTAACAAATCAAAGTATTCGTTTGACACGAAAGAGATAAGCACACTAGGCTTGGCATATTTACTTACCTCAAAGGAAATTCCAACTATAGCAATCAATCAACGTACTCTACGTACTCGTCGTCGACGAACTCGTTACCTACACATAACAATATGCTAATCAAACATATATTCTAGCAAAATACTTGCTATACTAATTACATGCATATGATAGTCAATGGTTTAGGGTTCTAACACTTCCCCAACATCTCACTCAATTCATGCTCCAAAATAAGACCCAAAGCTTTGCTTCAAAATCCCCTAACCTAAAGCATGCATAATCTACCATAACCCCACCAAATCTATTACTCCAGTTTCCCAAACAGATCATGGTATAAAAACAGTTCCATTGGATTCAAAACGTTCGAAATAATAAGTTTAGCCTCAAACGGATCTTAATTTCAATTCCTGAATCAAAAGTTACACTAGTTTCAAGTTTCCAATTTCATTCAAAATATACATACGGGAATTGTCAATCTTCATGAAAATTTTCCCCCAAGCATCTGGTTCATCCTATATTCATACTAAACCTAATATAACATGATTCCCACATTCAAATCAGATTGTTATCCACCTATTATGATCATTCAAACTCCCAAATCATTCAATCAACTTCCTCTTCCAAACTAGGGTTTCTTCCCAACACCCAAGAACATGATAAACCCTAAAACTTGATTATCAATCCAACAAGTCCATGAACAATGATCCTAACAATAACAAACTGAAAATTAAAGATTACATGCAACATACATGAATCATGAACAAGTGATCACAATATCAAGAGATCAACTAAAGAAAATAGAAGTAGAAACAAAACGACTCAAACCCGCCGCCCATGGAGGCGGACGGAGAGAGACAGAGACGGAGAGAGAGAAAAAGAAAGAGAGAAAGGAAAAGAGAAAGAAAGAAAAGAGAAAAGAGAGAGAGAGAGATATTACCTTGCCGGAAAAGAGAGAGACGGCGGCGGCGGTGGGGTGGCTGCCGTCGGGTAGAGGGACGAGAGAGAGAGGGTCGGGTGAGAGTGAGGGACGTGAGAGAGATTAGAAAAAATAGGGAGTGAGGGTTTTATGAGAGTTGGAAATAAAATCAACTTCATAAGTAGGAAACCCTCTTGGATTAGGAAACTTTTACGTAGGAAGAAAATTTAGGTCAACACTTATTTCCCCTTAGTTTTGCAAAAAGACAAACACCTCCCCCAAACTCAAGTAAAAGACACTAAAACTCTTGATTAAAGTTACAAATTTCCCCCCAAACTCTCAAAGCATTATAATTAACTATCTACAATTAAATTAACTAAATTAACTTCCCAATACTTATAATAATATCACAAAATACCCGTAGTCACAAAATGGGGTATTTCAGTCGACCTTGGGAATGATGGTGTCCGCGAAGCACTGGCTCATCAGGAAGTTATCCAAACGCTGCTCTAAAGCCGTCACACTGGAAGGCGCGCTTCCTCTTGGAGTAAACGAAGGGGTTGCGGCAAGCCCGGGAATATAAGGCATGTTGGGATCATAAGGAGGTGGAGGTGCGTAGCTACCGTGGGCCCCAGTCGCGTATGATGGCAGCGGAGGATATGAAGATGGATTTCCAGGAGTTGCACGTTCTGGCTGGTAAGTTGCCCCCATGGGAGATTCTGAAGATGATCTTGGTTGGGGCACCGGACCATTAGGCAGGGATGCCTGGGGATTTGGTGGAGCAGGGATATGTGTTGTTGGAGCCAAGGTTCCATGGGTAGAACTTTGTGCAAGCCCTCCCAGAATAGCCATGATCTGAGCTATCTGGGCAAATTGAGCCTGAATGGCTCTGGCTTAGATCTTAATCGGAGCATTCAACGCCTCCAAAGAAGGGTTGCCTCCTGTACACGTCTGGGTCTGGACATTGGTGAGGGTTGTGAAGTTATCCTCTCTTGAGACATCATCTCATGCAGGGGACTGAGTTCCTTCACGGGGATTGGTATCATGAGACATGATTACAGAGCTTTTCGAAGGTTTTCAAGGGAGTGTTCACTTCGGGTTCACCAAAATGTGTACAAGGAAATCGTGGGAAGAGATCCAAGTGTACACCTCTAACAGGAGATAAGAACAAGAACAAGAATGAACACAGAGAGATTGAGGGATGGCGTAGGGGAAAGAGTAAGCACTTGCTCACTGTTCTTGAGAGAGAGAGAGACAGTATAACAAATGGCTAAGAGATTCAAGAGACTGCCATAGAAGGCTAACGTTCCTATATATAGTGGGGAAGTGACCGTTATGAGGGGTTAATGCGCCCATAAATGGCGGCTTAATGTTAGCCTCGCAACGGCACGTTCGACCGTATATATAGGGCACGTTACACCTCATCCGCATAAGTAGGGGACCGTTATGAGATCGACCGCATTTATGGGACACGTAGGCATTAAATCTCTCAGACAGTTATCGAGGGTCGCGCGCGAGCGTGGTTGTTGCTCTCGCGCGACGTTCCTTACTCTAGCCTCCAAGCCACTAAGTCCCTACAACTCCCGTGTGGTTAGTATCGCGGGTGACCCTGTCTCACAGCCCCCATATGAATGAGCTCGCATGTAAGCATACGCGTACCAAATGAGATGTGATAGAGTGTATATAGAGTACCTTTAAATGTGCTGGATGGCTGCCACGTGGACAGTGACTGGTCTGTTTAGAATACGATATCTACAGAAGACAAAACAATTTTAAAAAATAAGTTTTAAACAAGCAAAGAAATGTGGTCATTTATACACATATTCTATCTCTTATTATGATTACCCAACATATTAATACATATCCCTGCAGCGCATCATATCTCATAATTGTTCCGAAGAATCACTCAAAATCAGTACAATTTTATCCTTGACAGTTAACAAATTTAACAAAATTGTATACCAGTTGTTGATTGTTTGCAATCAACAATTGGAGATGGGTAATTCGCAAAATACAAACTAGAAGGTGCACGTAGATTATTACCCCATACTGAAAGTAGGTAATATGTAATTGACCCATTTTTATACCTTACCCAAACGAGGCAATAGAGTACAACTTATTCTCTTCTACCACCTCAATCACTCAATAAATGAAAAAAATAAAATAATTAAAAAAACCACGTTTCCAAACTACCTCACTATGTGCTCTGTTCAGGACATGAATAGAGAAAGATTTGCCAAAAAAACATGCAGTGGCAGTGCGCATGATTTCACATTTTGTTCAAGTGTAATGAACCATAAAGTAACAACACACCCGACACACCACTCCCATTTCGATGTTAGAAACTAGTTGAAGTTTCCATTGCTGCTGAAAATTGGCTGGTAACCAAGAGGATGTCATATGTACAAATATATACACTACCATACAGAGGCCCTAGTTAAATTCACTATAAAAAATGGGTTGCCTTTTCCTACCCCAAGGATCAATCATCATAGACCACTTTAAGATGACTGATCAAATCATCCTGGTGACGACAATCGACAACAAAAGCTACTACTACAATCTTGATGCCAACAAAATACCACCCATCAAAAACTGATCAGTGTCGCCAATATCTTCATTTGGTTTCCCGGTGGTCGCCATGGCAGGGGATGTGATCCTGGAAAATGCTCTCACTGGTCAGCAGCCTCGGCGCTTTACGTCAACCACACAACTATCAGTTAGTTAAAGATATGAGCCCAGCAATAGTTACATTCTGGTCAAGGATTCAAATAACGGTATCGGTCGGCGTATCGGTAACGGTCGCGGAAACCGGTTTTGGCCTGTAACGGACAAACCGTAACGGGAATCGGTCACCGAATGCGTGAATGTGAAAAAAATGTCAAAAGATGCAAAAAAAAGCATTTGGAAGACATTGTTTTGTATATCAAATATAATTGTAGTCATTTACTAGTTGTTTAGACTATGTCTAACTTATTTTTAGACAATTACACTTCATTAGCTTCAAAATTATCAATCGTCTAACGAGAAATGACAAAATATATTTGTTCATCACATAATAAAAAGTAGAAATCATAAGCATTTAAAGAAACATTATTACATAACAAAACAACAAGAAGCCACAAGTCCACAACTAAACTCATTCTAAGTCCAAAAAGAGTGTCGTGCTGGTTCCGTGTAGGTTTGGTCCGCGTCGTTCACATCTCCAAAGTATTGGGAATGTGGAATTCCATAGTTATGGACAGATGTATCCATTGGACTATCAGTAGATTCGCTATTGTTTGAAACAACTGCAGTTTGGGGATGATACCCGTGTGGTACTGATGGGCCAAAAAATCCAGATGCAATGTGATGCGAAAGATCACTTTGTTGTTGATCATACGCATGTGGGTAAGGGTACCCATATGGATGTGGCGGCGGTACCGAATAAGTGTATGATGGTGGGTATATCACGACAGCAGGGTAGGGATATGGGTGTGGAGGATGTTGGTGTGGAGGATGTCTTCCCATTTGAAGCCCACTGAATGTCCGATTCAATCGTTGTTCATCATCGCTGTCCGCTCCATCAGTAGAACCAACACTAACTCGAAATCCTCCTTGATGTGATGAACTTGGCAATCCTCGTCGATGTGCTGACCTTGGCAACCTGTTGGTCCCCGATTGTGCATTGTGTACGAGCTGTTCATCGTGATAGGAATGAAGGCCAGTGTGTTCGTAAGACCCTTGTGGAGAGACACTTCCTTGGACTCCAGCGTTTGTATGCTCATGAGGTTGTGGTTGATTGTTGCTAGAACCACTGCCCGTATCACTACGTATAGTACTGAACGGACTTAGACCTCCGGAAGCGGACGCTGTGGGTACTTCAGACGGAGGAGTTCCATCTGCAGTTGAAGGGGGTTGAGAAGTTGATGGAGCAGCTTCATCCTCACCGCCAGATAACCAGTCAGCATTATTCTGTCCATCCAGAAGGGGGTCTTCGCGGTTTGTAAGCCAATCTTCCAACGGATCATCTTCGTCAAATATGTAATCCAAATTAATTGGATTAAACTCGTTGTCAATGTCTCGTTGACTTCTTCGTGTGGCATGTCTTATCTTCAGCCTCATATTGTAGTACACGTAAACAAGGTTGTTTAACTTTTGGTATTTGAGCCTGTTTCTTGTTTTCGTGTGTATGAGACTGAAGGTACTCCAATTGCGCTCACATCCAGAAGAAGAAGTTGTTTGGCTCAACACTTTCACTGCAATTGATCTCAGTTCTTTAGCAGATCCTCCGTAACTCATCCACCATTCAGCTGTACAAATAAAAGCAATTTTTATAAGTTATCTAGCAATTTATAAAAGTTATATAGTAATTTATGTAAGTTACCTGCATTTGTTTGCGAGACTGCTCGCTGGGCTATGGCAGTGCCAAATGAATCACTCTTGTTGCGGAATGTTTCAAGCTGTATTTGCAATTCATTAATTGGTAAGTTTGAATCTATTTAGCATATCTAAGACTAATACTTTAAAATTATATTTACCTGATTAATGGCTCGTATTTGTTTCTCGATATCGGGCTCCAAGCGTTGAATGACATCTCTCACTCCCTCCCTAATCTCCTCGTCAACTTCTAAGAGTTCTTCCCCGTACTGAAATTGGGGATTGAGAAAGTACCCTGTCGAGGTAAGGAATAATAATTGCATTAGACACTATTTCTTATCCATCTTTGTAATAAATTGAAAGTAAATTCACTTACCTGCAGCATGAAGTTTGTGATGTAACTGTTTATCCCATCGTTTGTCAATTATCTTGCAATATTCCGTATGATAACGAGCATTGTTTTCGATGGCCTTCCTTGCTCTATCCATTGCTTCATAAACGAAACCCATAGTAGGCTTTTCATCTCCATCAACCAATCGAAGTACTTTCAGAAGTGGCTCTTCCACTTTCATGATTTCTGCTACTTTGCTCCAAAAACTCTTGTCACCTACGACTTTCCCCGCTTCCTTTGCGCCCTCAGTTTTTGACCACCTTGTGGCCTTCCATGCCGTAGAGGTGAACATATCCTGCAAGTTATTTCTATACTTAAACAGGCTTTCCAAACACAAAAAATTAGTGGCAAAACGTGTCGGGGCAGGTCGAAGTAACTCCCTATCGCCAGTGTAACGCTTCATGAAATTCACAATGCCGCTTGAACTGTATATGAAGCTTGAGATCGATTGAGCATCAGCTAGAAGTTTCTTCACATTAGACTTCTTGGCTATTTCCTCCAAGATTAGGTCAATGCAATGTGCTGCACAAGGAGTCCAATACAGGTGTTTTCGCTTTTCCATCAACTTAATCCCGCCAGCTTTCACTGCACTCTCGTTGTCAGTTACCACCTGCACAACATACTGTTCTCCAACTTCATCAACAACTTTATCCATCAAATTGAAATAAAAATCACCGGTTTTGCTGATGACATTCGAAACGTCAACAGACTTCAAGAACACTGTCCCCCTGTTGCTGTATGCCAAGAAGTTAACCAAATTCAAACTTCCATTTTTGCTTTTCCAACCATCGCACATTATTGTAACTCCCCTTTCTTTCCACCAAGGCTTTTGCGATTCAATCCATTGTGTGACTGCATGAAGCTCTTGTTGTAAGTACACGTCGCTTACCTCGTATGGGGTAGGTATGGAAACATTGGGCCCAACTTCATAGGCAACATCCAACATAGGTTTAAACCATTGACTACGGACCACGTCGAACGGGAGTCTAGAAAATATGACAAATTGGCTTACAGCCGTTCCTAGCTTCTTCCTCAACCCCTTCATCACCTTTGTTGAGATCTTTTGTTGCTTGGAATCTTTAGAGCGATGCAACAAAGGCTCCATGGATGCAATTCTGGCTTCCGCACTATTTGGATCAATAGTCCGTTTCCCCCTACTACCGTCTCTCACAGATTGAGAACGACGCTCTAAAGAAGGATCTCCACTGGCATTACTCGTACGTTGTTGTCTCGCCGTACCACTGCCTCCTCCAACAGCATACCTATCACCGGCACGATTCCTAAACTCATTATGTCTAATGCTTTCTCTTCGTGCGACCTCCATTTGTATGTCTGACTCGTCACTTGAGACCTCGACATCGCATTCGTAATCTTCACCAAGCATGGATCTCTGTGTGGATCGGATATGGTCTCCAACCTCAAGTTGTCGCTTTTGTTTATCTTCTCTCAGAAATTTTGCTTCACTGAGATGTCTCTTCATTTCTGCCTTAAGTTCATTAGAAACTTCATTGCATCCACGAATCTCGCCTTTTACATGAGCCAAATGTTGCTTAAACCTAGTGATCCCGCCATTAACAATTCTGCCACAGAGCTTGCATCTAGGCTTTGCTTTATTGCCGTCCACAGGATCCGCAAACCTCCATCCAATGTCGTCACTAGGAGGTTTGGCTACTCCCTTATCACGCGGCATGTGTTTCCTACGATTCAACAATTTTTATTTAACACAAGTTACTTATAAACAATCAACATGTGTACTTATCGGTTTTATACTTTTATAGCGAATATTATATCACAAATTCACAATATAATTTTAATATATCGTTACAACCTTGTTGTGTTAGTAAGTTAATCACTTCTCAGTTCTCACTTACAATCTTGAAATAAATTATTACATTAATAGTTCCTAATTTTTTTATATCTGTAAATTAACATATTAAAGTCAACTTATCTCTTTTGCACATGAACTGTATTTACAAAATGAACCAATGAAACTGTATTTACATTAATTTATGTACTGGTAAGTGGTAACCAAGCTTTCAAATAACGGTCTGTAAATAGACTTCATGTGCAAAAGAGATAAGTTGACTTAATATGGACATTTACAGATATAAAAAAATTAGGAACTATTAATGTATTATACTGAACCAATGAGACTGTGTTTCATTATGCAAGCTGCTGCACATGAACTGTATTATAGCGAACTAGGAACTATTAATACAGTATTTACAAAATGAAAAAATTAGTTTGTCAACTTAATACAGTCTCATTGGTGAGTATTGGATAAAAAAAAACAAAGTGAGTATTAATTTTCTGGAATGTACAAAATGAGTACATTATACTGGCAGATTTTTTGACGAAGATACATTAATAATCAATACATTAATATACTTTAAACAAAAAATCAATACATATCTGGTTCTCAAAATAATAATAAAATAAAATCATTATATATCTCTATCCCTATCCAGTATCCACCCACTATTGATAAGGATTAGATTACAGTGAGAGAGAAAGAGAGACTCAGTGAGAGAAGTACTTACTTGTTCTTCAGTTCCGTTCCGTCTTCGTCGCTGGTGGATGAAGCAAAGTAGGACGGGACACGCCTTCGAACTCCGGTGGAACTCTCCGTCTCACACTCTCAATCGCGCTCTTCGCCTCTATCTCAACAGTCTCCTCTCAACAGATCTCAATTTCTAGGGATTTCGAATTGGGTTTTTCATCTGCTTCAAGCTTCAAGTTATATAGCCGGGTTCATCCACCCTCCATCATTCAATCTGCAATTATTCTCAGGCGTGCGATTCCACGTTTTCTTTTCAGAAACCACTTGCTCTGCTCTGCGAGAACCAGTGGGGCGGTGATGGAACACAAAGGTGACCAGCGTTTTTGTTTCTGTCTCTTACTTTTTCTGATTTTCAGACCGATTTTTAACCGAACCGGACCCGTATCGCCCGATAGCCAATCGACCCGGTCCGTATCGGACGATATGGTTGTGAATCCGGTTCACATGTAACGTATCGGCCGAACCGGTTTCGGTGACCACCGTGTCCGTTACGTATCGGGCGATACGTGACGTTACAGCCCGTTATTTGAAAGCTTGATTCTGGTAGAAAAATGTCAATACACATGGCAGGACCAATCTCTACAACTCCTTCTGGGTTTCTTTTCCAGCAGAACGGGCAGCCTGAGATTGGATGTTATATTTCTTCTGCATATCCTTGAGCGTCTCCTGTAATTCTAAGAATGTCGGTCGGTTCTTCGGCTCCCTGATGACATTACATGGAGTCATGAGTGCCCTATGTTTCTACAGAAACTAACCTGCTCACCGGGCTATCCAAAGAAAGGAGAACATAGATATGTGGAAGACAACATACAAGTGAGACTCCACATTTCTGATGATACACCAGAAATTTATATAATCTTCGATGCTAGCATAAATTATTTGCAAGGACAACTATGATTAGACAGAATAATGAATTGGTTATACAGTGATGGCTAACGTGCAAATGGGTATTTATCTGGTCAAATGTCACATAGAAGATAGATATTGGTTCAGAAATCCAAATATGCATCCATGTATCTCTATTTTAAGATATAATAATAATGACACATGGTGAGCCAAGGATTAGCATAGACAATTTCATGCTCTATATACTACTATTAGATTAGTTCCGGAGCATTCATATAAGCATAGGTTGTTGTGATGTTTGAACCCTGGTGAAGGACTGAAGGTTAAAACTTTTTTTTTTAACCGCTAAATATTGATTCTTCCTGCAAATGCATAGACTGGATGTGGAGTTTGAATGCGTCAAACAAAGACTTGAACCAAAAGTTCTCTTTTGGGATAATTATTCCATCTTGTAATACGATGCAGGATAAGTAAAAGAGGTTAAAATGTACACGTTTGTAGCAGGAATTAAAATAATGTCCCGCCGTACTATGGGTACAAACACAATTTTCTATACTAAATTCTTATTTTCGATTCATTTTATATGAACCAAATGTCGAAAAGAAGAAGAGATGAATAGACAAACCTCCAGCAGCTCTCTATCATAGAGGCCCATTCTGGATCTACATCTTCGGGGATCTCTAATCGTTGGTCCATGAAACCTACAACTCCAATCACCTGCAGAGAGACATCCAAGTATAATCAGCATAATTTTTTGTTATTCTTTTCCATTCTGGATGGCATTTTAGTACAGTTTGAACTTCAAATCAATGCTTCCACGACCCTCCTCTAAATCTAATCTATCTCAATACTAAAGTGCAGATGAAAAAGCATGCCTGCATAGGGTTCATATTATCCCAAGGTATCTTCTCTGTAGCCAGCTCCCATAATATGACACCAAAGCTGTAGATATCACATCTGCGCGATTTTTCAAATCAAATTGAGTATCGATAAGAACATGTCTGATACTATCATCATATAAATGTGCTATTTTAATTAAAGATTGAAGCCCTTAATTATAGCACACATACTTCTCATCTGAGGGTTCATTACGAAGAACCTCCGGAGCCATCCATTGAGGCTATAAACAAAAACCCACATCTACCCATTAATCAAAATGCACAACTACATTTAAACTAACAAATGCAAGGAATTAAGTCGTCATGAGCTAGTTGGAATACCGTTCCTTTCCCACTTTTTGTCATGAGATATGTTTCGTGTTTGAGACGTGACAGACCAAAGTCACCAACCTGTTGAATTGATTACAAACAATTATTAACATCTGGAGCAAAATATAAAACGGCAAGAAAAACTGTCTAAAACCAAGAAGGTTAAAGGGAAGAGGGGGAGCAGTACAAGAAAGGGAACTACCCACCTTCACAGTCCAATTCTTGTCAACAAGAAGGTTTGATGACTTCAAATCACGATGAACAATTGGTGGGTTGTAATGATGAAGATAATTCATACCTCGTGCCTATACAAGAGAAAAAGATGTTGTATGAACACAAAAAATCAACCATAAAAGAACCAAGATGTTAAACCAGACAAGAATGATGATACCCCGTACTTGGCAGTAAGGAGCGTTTCCATAGAAAACTGAGCAAGTAAATACTCACAATATCCAAGGCCATGAGAGTACGTCGCCTCCAATCCAATTTGGATCCAGTTCTTTGTATTATCCGAAACAAGCTCCCGCTACAAAAAGAAATACAACTATAAATGGCCAAGACAATGTAATCTATTCTGGAAGAGTTAAAACACACACATGAAAATGGCACAATAATCTGATTAAAAAGTTAATACACGAGAATTGACTCGAACTGCTTAAAATATACAGATTTATCAATGTGAAGTAAGGAGCGGACCGTGGAAGGAACTCTGTAACAATACAGAGACGCTGATGTGAGGTTACTGCACCCATAAAAAGTAGCACATTTGGATGTCTGAGCCTTTTCATGAGAGATACCTTCAACAATAAAAGTAAATTCGGATCTCAGTAAACTTATATTCCCTTAAAAAAGTATAGCATTACAACTTATTGCTTTACGTGAGTAATCCAAGCTTTCAAATAACGGGCTGTAACGTCACGTATCGCCCGATACGTAACGGACACGGTGGTCACCGAAACCGGTTCGGCCGATACGTTACATGTGAACCGGATTCACAACCATATCGTCCGATACGGACCGGGTCGATTGGCTATCGGGCGATACGGGTCCGGTTCGGTTAAAAATCGGTCTGAAAATCAGAAAAAGTAAGAGACAGAAACAAAAACGCTGGTCACCTTTGTGTTCCATCACCGCCCCACTGGTTCTCGCAGAGCAGAGCAAGTGGTTTCTGAAAAGAAAACGTGGAATCGCACGCCTGAGAATAATTGCAGATTGAATGATGGAGGGTGGATGAACCCGGCTATATAACTTGAAGCTTGAAGCAGATGAAAAACCCAATTCGAAATCCCTAGAAATTGAGATCTGTTGAGAGGAGACTGTTGAGATAGAGGCGAAGAGCGCGATTGAGAGTGTGAGACGGAGAGTTCCACCGGAGTTCGAAGGCGTGTCCCGTCCTACTTTGCTTCATCCACCAGCGACGAAGACGGAACGGAACTGAAGAACAAGTAAGTACTTCTCTCACTGAGTCTCTCTTTCTCTCTCACTGTAATCTAATCCTTATCAATAGTGGGTGGATACTGGATAGGGATAGAGATATATAATGATTTTATTTTATTATTATTTTGAGAACCAGATATGTATTGATTTTTTGTTTAAAGTATATTAATGTATTGATTATTAATGTATCTTCGTCAAAAAATCTGCCAGTATAATGTACTCATTTTGTACATTCCAGAAAATTAATACTCACTTTGTTTTTTTTTATCCAATACTCACCAATGAGACTGTATTAAGTTGACAAACTAATTTTTTCATTTTGTAAATACTGTATTAATAGTTCCTAGTTCGCTATAATACAGTTCATGTGCAGCAGCTTGCATAATGAAACACAGTCTCATTGGTTCAGTATAATACATTAATAGTTCCTAATTTTTTTATATCTGTAAATGTCCATATTAAGTCAACTTATCTCTTTTGCACATGAAGTCTATTTACAGACCGTTATTTGAAAGCTTGGTTACCACTTACCAGTACATAAATTAATGTAAATACAGTTTCATTGGTTCATTTTGTAAATACAGTTCATGTGCAAAAGAGATAAGTTGACTTTAATATGTTAATTTACAGATATAAAAAAATTAGGAACTATTAATGTAATAATTTATTTCAAGATTGTAAGTGAGAACTGAGAAGTGATTAACTTACTAACACAACAAGGTTGTAACGATATATTAAAATTATATTGTGAATTTGTGATATAATATTCGCTATAAAAGTATAAAACCGATAAGTACACATGTTGATTGTTTATAAGTAACTTGTGTTAAATAAAAATTGTTGAATCGTAGGAAACACATGCCGCGTGATAAGGGAGTAGCCAAACCTCCTAGTGACGACATTGGATGGAGGTTTGCGGATCCTGTGGACGGCAATAAAGCAAAGCCTAGATGCAAGCTCTGTGGCAGAATTGTTAATGGCGGGATCACTAGGTTTAAGCAACATTTGGCTCATGTAAAAGGCGAGATTCGTGGATGCAATGAAGTTTCTAATGAACTTAAGGCAGAAATGAAGAGACATCTCAGTGAAGCAAAATTTCTGAGAGAAGATAAACAAAAGCGACAACTTGAGGTTGGAGACCATATCCGATCCACACAGAGATCCATGCTTGGTGAAGATTACGAATGCGATGTCGAGGTCTCAAGTGACGAGTCAGACATACAAATGGAGGTCGCACGAAGAGAAAGCATTAGACATAATGAGTTTAGGAATCGTGCCGGTGATAGGTATACAAACCGCGAAGACCCCCTTCTGGATGGACAGAATAATGCTGACTGGTTATCTGGCGGTGAGGATGAAGCTGCTCCATCAACTTCTCAACCCCCTTCAACTGCAGATGGAACTCCTCCGTCTGAAGTACCCACAGCGTCCGCTTCCGGAGGTCTAAGTCCGTTCAGTACTATACGTAGTGATACGGGCAGTGGTTCTAGCAACAATCAACCACAACCTCATGAGCATACAAACGCTGGAGTCCAAGGAAGTGTCTCTCCACAAGGGTCTTACGAACACACTGGCCTTCATTCCTATCACGATGAACAGCTCGTACACAATGCACAATCGGGGACCAACAGGTTGCCAAGGTCAGCACATCGACGAGGATTGCCAAGTTCATCACATCAAGGAGGATTTCGAGTTAGTGTTGGTTCTACTGATGGAGCGGACAGCGATGATGAACAACGATTGAATCGGACATTCAGTGGGCTTCAAATGGGAAGACATCCTCCACACCAACATCCTCCACACCCATATCCCTACCCTGCTGTCGTGATATACCCACCATCATACACTTATTCGGTACCGCCGCCACATCCATATGGGTACCCTTACCCACATGCGTATGATCAACAACAAAGTGATCTTTCGCATCACGTTGCATCTGGATTTTTTGGCCCATCAGTACCACACGGGTATCATCCCCAAACTGCAGTTGTTTCAAACAATAGCGAATCTACTGATAGTCCAATGGATACATCTGTCCATAACTATGGAATTCCACATTCCCAATACTTTGGAGATGTGAACGACGCGGACCAAACCTACACGGAACCAGCACGACACTCTTTTTGGACTTAGAATGAGTTTAGTTGTGGACTTGTGGCTTCTTGTTGTTTTGTTATGTAATAATGTTTCTTTAAATGCTTATGATTTCTACTTTTTATTATGTGATGAACAAATATATTTTGTCATTTCTCGTTAGACGATTGATAATTTTGAAGCTAATGAAGTGTAATTGTCTAAAAATAAGTTAGACATAGTCTAAACAACTAGTAAATGACTACAATTATATTTGATATACAAAACAATGTCTTCCAAATGCTTTTTTTTGCATCTTTTGACATTTTTTTCACATTCACGCATTCGGTGACCGATTCCCGTTACGGTTTGTCCGTTACAGGCCAAAACCGGTTTCCGCGACCGTTACCGATACGCCGACCGATACCGTTATTTGAATCCTTGGAGTAATCTAATTAGCTATTATGTGCAAACAAAACCAAAATGATAATAATATCACTAAATTCCCTCCCTCTTTACTCTGCAAACAAAATCTTGTTCAGAAAAAACCAGTACAACCACGGCAAACACAATCATATAACTGCATTATTCTGGTTTTACGCCAAACAGAATTAGCTTGTCAAAAACCCCTACAGGCACAAACAGTGAAGAGAAAAACAGTGCCAATAGTTTTCCCATACAGATGGAATTCAAGATAACAGTATTTGTATGCGTGTCTAATATTGTAGTCAGATGTCCATAGGTTCATATATCTAGAGAACGTTTTTTAACTAATGGAAGTACATTGAAGAAGCAGAATTGGTCGGATGGAACCGACGAAATTTTTCAAAGACATTAAACTCTGAAATCAGTGCTAACCTCTAATCCGTCTAATGGGAATGATTAAACATCCCTCCTTTTTTAACTTAGTCACATAAACATAATGCTGGTTGTTAACTTTAAAAGTATTAAGAAACCCACTCTTCTAGTGACGTGAAAGGGTTACACATTCTGAAATAAAATGAGCAACGATGCTGTGAATGATACTCGTACTTTACTACATTAAAGGAACACCTTCTATCTTTTCTAAAAAAAGTGGAACTGGTTACATGAATGCTAAGGAATGAAAGTTCGAGAAAAAAATGGAAGTTTTGAGGATAGATAACAATATGTTGTTGGGAACTGCGACGTAACTAGGGCAAGTGTCTCGTCGACCAAGATGGAAGGTACTCTATTACATGAATTTGGTCACGAGTGAAATGTAGTGTACTTTTCAGTCAGCAAGCAAAATTGTGAAAAAAACGGTTCTATTTATGTCTTTTGCATTCGAAAACCGTGATTAACATTTGAACCTTTGAATCCACCGTCTGAGTGAAACTAACTGCTTATTCAAACATCTTTTTTTTCCTTTTTTTTCAGAATACGTAATGACCCACAAATCTCTTGGAACTTCATTCTCTGGGGTCTGGCAAAGTAAATTACTCAAGTGACCTCTGAAGAATAAGCAACAAGGGAAATGCATACCTCTTCTGAAAACGAAAGTATCACTTCGTCAGAATAGTCTTGCTGGGAGAAAACCTTAACAGCAACATCCTGCAACAATTTTTTTGTGGGACTTTAATGAACGAAAACGAGACATCTTCAGCATAAAAAACTGGACAAGCAATTATGAAGGTCCATATTGCTTTAAATAGAAATGAATTATGAAAGTCCATAACAGCGGCGGAGCCAGGATATCGAACCAGCCAGGGCAAAATTAGGATGTGACGGAAAATTTTAATTCCAGGGGGGGGGGGGCATTTATGTATTTTCTATAAGGTTTTAATGTAAAATAGCTATAATAATAGGGATGTTAGTGGAGTTTTCAAGAAGTCAGGGGTGGCAAATTCCACCCCTTGTCTTCAAGTAGATCCGCCCCTGGTCCATACTGAGTAACAAAGAAAGATATTCTTTGTAGTCTAAGATATATCTATTAATATCTAACCACTTTTATTTCCTCCAGGGTCCACTGGAAGGCGATTGGACAAGAATCGGGGATTAATAAAGACAGAGCTACTCCATATTTCAAAATGTCACAAGGGCTTACAATTCCATATCTGAAGGAAAACTTGACAAATTAAAAGCTTGACTGAGGGCGCTTAGGAGTTTGAGCAGCAGAAGAACTTTCATGACAGGCAGAGAACAACCGTAGAAGTCCATTAGTCTACCATGTACCTGTTGTAGAAGGTCAGACATTTCACAGGTTTACAGGCTGGTATAAGCAGTCTTCTAAAAGATAGGTCGACCTTTAGGGTTGGACCAAGCTCAAAACTGAGGCCTGATTGGTAACTTGATAAAGTGTTCGAAATTCAACATACTCCAGCAGTATAATTCTAATTTAGGTTGCAACCTAAGAAGCACGGGTACTGATACGGGTATTGATACGATATGGAAACGGACACGGGATACGTCATTTTCTAAAAAAATGAGGATACGACACGGCACAGATACGTCAACAATTTTATTATCTTTTTTTTCACATATTTGAATTTTTAACTACGAGATATGATAAAATATTGGTGCCAACTTCTTTATATTTATAGCTTAAATATCACAGAAAGCATATATTAAGTATAAGAATGAAAACAGAAGGAGGAATAGCTTAGGTGGGTTCGAGTTTGACGAGTTGTGTCTGGAAATACTCTTGAACTTTTCGTTCAAAACCTTATCATATATTGATCCATCAATTAATCAAATATATCGTACTACTTTAGCTTAATTATGTTTTAACCCATTTAAAGTTCAAATATCTCAACCCATGTGAGAGTCTAATAAACCCTAAGGGGCAATGGTCGTCTATCATTAAGTGTCCCCAAAGTGTCTCCCAAGTGTCCAGTCTAATAAAATTCTATAAAATACTCGGACACGCCATCCGGAGTGTCTGACTCGTATTTTGGAAAATCGTGCGAGTGTCCGAGTATCCTAAGTGTCCAACACGGATACGGCCCCTGATTTGGAGTGTCCATGCTTCCTAGGTTGCAACATTGACAAATTACAAGATAGGTTGGACGGTCTTATGAGGCTGTAAGAAGGAAGAAACACCTTTTTATTGACTGTTTACCAGTCTTACCAAGTTGATCCATAGATATCAATGGTGGGAAAAAAGGCCGCTTTTGCGGGCAGATGTTAGCAGTTCAACAGCCGACTAGGTAGAGGACAGGGTGTGCTTTCGGCACAGGTTAAGAAATAAAGCCCATGATTTGGCACTAAAAGTTGATGCAACCAAATTTAAGAGTGTACTCAACGCATGTAACTCCTTAGTGTGGGGAAGTGATTCGAAATGCTACTTTAACAACATTTCATTTGTTAGAACCATATACTTAATCGTAGTACAAATATCCAGTATACTTCATTAGGCCTTTTACTTTATATCTCCTCCACCCTAATTAAAGTCTTAGAATCTATGATTCTTTCTAGCATTACAATGAAGAAAGTTTCTCAAAGCGACACCAAAGGAAAAGCTGCAGAACATACCGATCCAAACCACATGGCATGATACACAGTTCCACAAGAACCTGCACAAACATTTGGGGGAGGGCAAGTCAGCACAATTTTGTCACGTCAGCGTCCTCAATAACAAAGAAATACTGAGTATCAGCAAAAAAACAAGAGTGTGGGAGAGAGAGAGAGAGAGAGAGAGAGAGAGAGAGAGAGAGAGAGAGAGGGGGGGGGGGGTGTTCTGAAGTAGGGGAAATGGCACATTAGTACTTTTAGTACCTCTATTGATAGTGGGGTTACCAAAATGGACGAGAAAAGAAGCCCAGGTTACTAAACAACTTTTACAAGCACAGGTTACTCAATTCCAGCTGGAGAAGGAAGAAAAGGAAGAGCAGCTGTTGGCCGGGTAAGCAGAAACCAAAATGGGAAATACTTAGATGGACAATGGACCAGCAATGAAGCAGAAGACCCTTTTGCTGCTGAAGCTTTTGCCCTGAGATTGGCTCAAGTAGGAGGTACAGAAATACAAGGAAAAGTGATGATAGAATTTGATAGCAGAGAATTAGTAAAATTTCTGAAGTCAAAAGCAAGGTACCCTTAGCAGACTGCTCAAATACTTGAAGACAGAAACGCAAAGAGAAGTTGATGATTGGGTATTAAAAATACCGCTTGTAGTAAGTTGCGGTATATAAACCCACCCAAAGAGATGGAGAACTTTTCAGTCTATGATTGTGATCCCAAAAGTTAACTATCTTAATAGAAGCTGCGATGTTTGGACTAAAAACAATTTTAATTCCAGCTAAATTACAAGTTATTATACTGAAAATTGCCATAAATAAAATAAACACGGACTGCTGTAACCAAATATTCCAGACAACTCCCAAATACTGGATTTTCAAAAACATAAATTTGTTAATGTCTTAGTCTATACAATTACATAGACAATGTGTGTTGCATAAAGAATGACAAAAAAAAATTATGAAAGAAAATACGAGAGCAGTTACATGTTAAAATAGAAAATAAAATATCAATGAAAAATGAATTGGCATGTTTCATGTCTACAATTTTTCTCGCTTTCCAAAGAAATGCCTACAATTTTCTCATCTCTCTTAAAAGTAAATCTTTAAAAGCTGGTCGCACCACACCATAAGTAGAACTCAGGCTTAAGTTTTCAGTTCTGAACAACATAATACAAAGCAAAGGAAAATGCCCGGACATCATGATAGAAAGCACGATAGCTCCAAGAAAAGATAACGATGATGATGATGATGATAATGGTACAGTGTACAAACAAACATGAACGGCGCGAAAAAAAACACGTCCAGTTGAACAAATAAAAGTACCTTCGCCAATTTGTTGCCCGAGTGCTAGATCCTCCCACAATATTTCGTGGTCCAAGTCATCAGTGTCAGTGCCCACTTTACTAACAACAGTCTTACTAGGACTTGCACTCCCTGAGTTGACACCATTCATAGAGGGCAACCCTGACCTTGACCCTGGAGCCTCATCATTTGTAGGCCAACTATTGTCACCCATTTGCATTTCTGGTTTTAAAGCAGAGTTCTTTTCATGAACCAAGTCACTATAATGATCATTGTGGGAGGACGGAGAGGCGAAAGAAGTAGTCTCCACCTTCACTCGCTCATACTCGCTCCCTTTCCGCGA
The DNA here is from genome assembly GCA_023055425.1 of Linanthus parryae. Lineage (NCBI taxonomy): Eukaryota > Viridiplantae > Streptophyta > Magnoliopsida > Ericales > Polemoniaceae > Linanthus > Linanthus parryae. Next base: position 120,239,364 of record JALGPY010000001.1, read on the forward strand.
CCATGATATTCCTTTCTTATGAATCCACTCCTCTGCCTTAGAGGCAATGATTCTATGGATTCCAGGTTTTCCTTCCGACACATTACCAGAATCCAGCGGCTTCCCCGAATTCTCAACCTGTGAGACTTCGGTAAACACTCCAATTGGAGGTGGTGGCATATCTTCTCTAGGCGTGCTAGCTCCACTTGAATCGTAATCTTCCACAACATCAATAGATGTAAATGAGACACTATTACCAGTGCAATCTCTCGTTTGGCTTTCATCCACGACGACATCGTCTCCTTTCCTTAATTTTGACTTCATCTTGTTTCCCAGCTTTAAAGCCTGATACATCCCCCAGTCAAATAACACGCACAATAGCTAAAGCCTATAAACATTAAAATTCTGTAAAATTGTACCAAAGTAGACATTCTTGACACTACTGTTGCTTGTGGGGGAGGTTGCTGAGGGTCAAGAGTACCGAGATTGGTTGAAGCACTGCTTCTAGAAGACGGGGAAAATGCAGAACCCGTCGTCTGGGAGCGCCTTGCAGCAGCCATAATCGCAGTCCTGGCACCTTCGAATGGACGCGTATCATATGACACACATAGGATCCCAACCATAGTGGCATTGTCATCGTAGAAGGGACTAATGGTTGCATGTACAAGAAACCTCTCACCCATTTTATGCTTAACAGGGTATAACCCAGTCCACGTCTCTCCCTTCCCCACACGGCTTACTACTGTGTCACCAAAACCACGGTCTCGGACTTCTCCAAGGAGGTCAAGTACATGCCAACCTAGAGCTTCTGCTGCAGAATAACCGTATACGGATTCTGCACCGCGATTCCTGCTCATTGAATCATACAATTAGCAAACCTGGCTGGGGCTCCCAGGAAATTGCATATTCTTCAGTACTTGATAAAGAGTACTACCTTTGTTTCTTTAGGAATAACCTACTTCATTTTATTCACTGGGTCACTTTGATGCGGCGATTTGATTAGCAAGACGATACAAGAATTTGGTAATCTATGAATGGTCTTGTAGAGTAAACTCTAGTGAAAATTTGCTAAAAGATTGTAGTCAAAGTGACGGGTTGAAAAGTCAAAGAAGGACTTCCAAGAGATGCAAATGAAGTATTACTCATAAAACATTTTGAACTTTGAATTAAAATCCACGGCTATCTTTGATGATTAGAAAAACAAAATGAAACAGTATGAATGAGAAAACCAGGTTAAGAAATGAATTGACTGACCAGTAGAATAGGATGCCGCTGTGACCATATATGAAAACCGACTGGCCCATTGAATCCAGTACATTCAAGTAATGCTTATCAGTGAAATTGAAAACACCACCACCACCGCCACCACAACCACCGCCACCAGAGAAAGAGGGGTTGAATGCACCGGCGGTGCTCCTCATACCCTTCCACCATACCGCTGAAGAACCTCCGAGTTCCTCAGCTCCGCCGCTTTGATTGTGGTTGTCGGAAGTAGTAGTAGTAGTAGTAGTAATTAGCTTCAACACCTCATTTTGGAGATGGGTTTGCCCGGATTCGAGGTCTTGAATCCTCTTCAGAAGTTGAGCGTCCATTAAACGACGGCGAACCCAAATGAATCGTTGCGCAGAGATTCATAAACCACCCAACTCCAAGAGATTCATAAATGAATCGTTGCGCAGTTTCTCGGATTTACTTGGTTCAATTTTTTAGCTTTTCAACCTCTAGTTGGTTTTTACTTCTGTCTCGGTCTAGAGAAACGTTTGTTTGCGCTCCCACTAGGTTTGTGTTTGGAGACGCTTCTAACTTCCTTTCGCTCAATGGGCAGCCCGCTGACACTTTTTTGGGCCTTCCCCCTCCTCACTCCCATTTTTCACTATTCATCCCCACCGACAAATCATTTTCAAAGTAAGAGTTTGAGCTTAGGGATGGTAATATGGTCCGATCCGATCTGAGATTCGAGCGATCCGAGTCGAATTGATCGGATTCGGATGGATCGATTTTGAATCTGGAAAGTCAGACTCGATCTGTATTTGGATATGAGGGTAGATCCATCTGGTTCTGACCCGATCCGACATATATGTGTGCTTAGAAATATACCGCTATTACCTCCCCATTTACATTTACAAGAAGAATATCATAGTAACTCCAACTTACAAAGTTATTTCTTTTGTTTTTTAGGCTTCATACTTAAAAATATGTCTTAGCGTATGAACTAGTGTTTAAGTTTTATGTTATTTTTTCAATTTTATTTAAAACTCGAGCCAGATCCGATCCAAATCCGATCTGACCACGTACTACATGGATCTACGGATCGAATTTAGATCAGCTGAATGAGACCCGATCCAATCCGATCCAAATCCGGTGATGATCCGAACGGATTTCGATCCCATTTTTTCTGTCGGATCTGGATTGAGAAGGGTCTGATCCGATCCAAATCCAACCCGTTGCCATCCCTAATTTTAACCCCTTCCCCTGCACTCTAGTGCATTGCTACCTAAACTTTCCACAAGCCCGGTCCTCAAAACACCAGGCGCGGCCCCGTACACACTAGCCATGCCCTAAATCGGTTCGGTCGTGTTTAGCCCCCAAGCCCGCCCGGCTCGCCTCCCTCACTGAACAAGTCCCCTCAGGATTAGCCGAACCCCTCTCGTCCTAGCTGGCCCTCCAAAAGACCCTCCAATAGCTATCTTTTTAATCATTTTCCTATGATCCAGCCCGGCCCCCCGCCGGCCCCAAACCAAGTGCCATTAATCGGCCCGGATAACTTTCCTCCCCCCATAACAGCGTGAGCGGATTATTGTCCCAGCAACTTCTTTATCCGTACCACCGGATAAAAATGCTTAAGCCTTGAAGGTGCTAGTAGTAATCTACAGGGTTTACCATATACCAGACGTCAAACTCACAAATCTCCGATGTAAGACATAATACTACATGAACAAATCCCCTAGTGCCTTACAAGAAGAACAAGTTTTGTTTTTCTTCCTCTTCTTAATAAAATGGGTTTTATCAAAAAAAAAAAATCCCCTAGTGCCTTAGAGTCCTTGGTAGAGTCCCAACGGGTAATATGCGCACGTGTAATGATTTTTTTTTTCTTTTTTTTTAGAATTTTTTTGTTAACTTTGCTGTCGAACCAGCTTGCGCGCACCACAATTAATTCACAAAATCCTAGAATACATATACAATTTAGATAGTCATACCAATTCTTAGTGATTGCAATAATGAGTGACATTATTGGAATTCAAACTTGTAGCTGCTTTCTTGTAATAAGGCAACTGTGTTTTGCCTCATATATTTGTTGCATTAGCAACATTTTAGTGGTCCAAAGAACGATAAACACTCAAATAAAATCGCTATCTTTTTTTTTAAGCATATCGACCTACTTTCTTTTATATATCCGTCGTAATGATAATTTACACTGAAATTTAAAAAGTGGTGTCCGATGTGATTTTCATCTTAAACAGTATTTTAAGTACATATCAATGATTTGATTTTATTTCTAAACGGATCTTTTTTTAAGCAGCTTGTTTTCTGTTTTTTAAACGTGACACCGCTTTGACAAAAAAAAAAAAAAAAAAAAAAAAACTTTGACCAAAAAAAAACGTGACACCGAACACGCTCTTGTTACGAAGTACTACATCGTACGCATTCTTATGATGTCATCATCAAATTTTCAGAAAAAAATTAGTTGCAAACGTAATCTTTAACTGCTGAGTACGAGTACCAAGCTATCACATCATTTGTGTTTGTCGTGCCACGTCACATACCATAGCCAATATTGATGATGTATTGCCAAAATTTTCGGCCCATCAATCACTTTTGCTAGCATCAAGTTCATACGGATAAAAGTTTAATGATGTACCACTCCGTCCCTGCTCTTTCTTCTCAATTTCTATTTTGAGACGTCCCTCTTCTTTCTTCCCATTTCCTTTTTTGGTAACCTTAAACAGTAAAAAAGACCAAAATACCCTCACAAATAATACCCACATATTTTTTCTCTTCCCAACCCAACCCACTCAGCCTTATCCTCTCATCTAAGACCAATCATCCACACCACACAAACACCCAACACACAACAGTAGAGAGAGAGAAGGGGAAGGAGAGGGGATTGACCGGCGAGGCGGCGGAGGGATGGTGGTGTCTTTGTTGGTGGTTCTGATCTGCTCCCCTCTCTCCGTCGCTCTGGTCGTTTCTCAATCGGGGTGGCCTCGTTGGTTTCGTCAGTCGGCGATGGTGCTAGTTTCGGCCTTGGTGGCATTGGAAGAGCCACGACCCTGGAGGCGGCGGCGGCGACCCAGCTCCGTCCAGATCTACTCCCTCTCTCTATATTTCGATCTGTTTGTCTCTTCTTCTTCTTATCCTTATTCTTCTTTTTCGCAGAAATCGCAGTTGCGAAGTGGTGGGTTGGTTGCCTCTCCTCCTCCTTCTGCTCCTCTCTCTCTCTGTTTGTTCATAGAGTTCAGATCTGGTCAGTGGCTGGTTTCTGGGTCTGCGACGGCGATGACTTCGAAGGTGGGTGGAGGCGACCCAATTGTTTTTCTAATTTTCTGGATCGTCGTCGGCGACGATCGTGTAGAGGAAAACAGAGGGTTGCATTGGAGTGTTTGGTAGAGGAAAACAGAGGGATGCAGAGTACGAAGAAGGCAGAGATCCTCCATCTTCTTCTCTTCCTAACACTATTTTTTTCTACGATCTGTAATTTTGTAGGGTATATCTGTATTTTTTGAACATAATCAGTTGAATTTGCGGTTGTGTTCTTGTATTTGTGGCGGCAGAGTGGTGGTATTTGTGGCGGAGTGGTGGTTGTTGGGTGGTGTTGATGGCGGCTGGTACTTATTGTCATTTCTGTGAAAGGTCAGGGGTATAATAGTCTTTCGTCCCTACCCTTAATCCCCGCGCCGAGCCGCCATGGGAAGAAAGAGTAGGGACAGACTGGTATTTATTATATTGCGTTGGTGTCGCGCTCATATTTTTTTTTTCGATTCGACGGAAATTAAAAGTCTGGATACAAACACAACAAACGCAAAGGAAAAACAAACAACAAACAAAACAAACGATCACTTAAAAGAACATTCCAGTTCCCATCTTGTCCGCAATGATAAGGCCTTTGACCGCGTCCGGTGCTTCGTTAATCATCTTGATGGGTTCAGTTTGTTCCGCTCCGAGGTTGGCAAGAGCATTGGCCACTTCATTGGCGTCTCTTCCAATATGTCTGATTCTGCCCACGACCCGTCCAAGGAGCACCTTCCCATCATTAATCTGAGTAGTCATGGATGTGGGGCCTTTGGCGTTTCCTTGGAAAATCTCCACCGCCGCCTTGCAATCGCTCTCGATCACAATGTTGATCCAGTTGTTGGTGTAGGCCACTGTGAGTCCCCTGTAAATGCTCCAGATCTCGCTTTCAAGGCTAGTACATCCTCCCCTGATTCTTCCAATAAAGCCCAGCTTCCAATCCCCTTGACTGTTTCGAAAGGCTCCTCCAATTCCTGTCCTGTTGTTGTCCAATCTAACGCACCCGTCCACGTTCAGCTTGAATTGACCTAAAGGAGGAAGGATCCAATTAGATTTACAATTATCAGAGATGGTATTGAAATTGACAAGGTTAGGGTTAGAATTGAAAGCTCCCTGTATGAGTTGGGACTGCTTTCTGATAGTCTGCATATAAACCAAGTCAGTATCAATTGTATCATTAAACACTTTACAATTTCTTCTAATCCAAATATTCCAAAGAGTAATAGTGAATAAAACATTATGATCCACCTCACCCACCTTGCTCTTAATCTTGATATTTTTCAAGATCCACTCAGTGGTGCTAAAGCTAGAGTTAACATTAATCCAATTAGGGTGGTAAATCTTCTCCCAGATGCCTTTAACTTTGCTACAACTACGGAAAAGATGGTTAATATCCTCCTTGTCCAGATTGCAAATATTACAATTCTCATCCGTGGTCATACCTCTTTTCTTTCTGTGGACATTGGTAAGGATTTTCCCATGGAGAACGGTCCAGATAAAATGGATAATTTTATTTGGAACTCTAAGTTTCCAAAGCCTTATCCAGTCCCCACTTCCTATGTCCATTTGTTGGTTTCCATCAAACGCAATGGCATTATAGGCAGCAGAGGTAGTGAAGGATCCAGCGTTGGATCCTTTCCAAAAGGGGGAGTCCTCCGAGGAACTCAAAGAGGGGATAATGGTGTTGTTAATGTCATTAATCTGTTCCAAGGACAGATTAGGGGAAATGGAACCTAAATTCCAATTCAGGTTAGTATCCAAAAGATCAGCCACTTTCATCTTATTAAGGTTAGGGTCAGTTGGGGGGCCAAAAGCCTCTTCCCCACACCACCAGTCATACCAAACAGAAATATTATTGCCATTCCCAATGTTCCACCTAGTATTTTTAGTAATATAATTCTTGGTGCTCAGAATACCTTTCCAAATGGGGGAAGAGTTACCCTTACTCTTGTTTCCATCAAGGTGATAGTTTCTAAGGTACTTCTTTCTAATCACATCACTCCAAATATTATTCTCGAAGCACACACCCCACCCAAGTTTAGCAATGAGGGCTAGGTTTTGGTACTTAGCTTTTCTAATGCCTAGCCCCCCTTTGGTTTTGGGGAGACAAACCGTATCCCACTTGACCAGATGGGTTCTCTTTTTATTTTCAGTATCTCCCCAAATGAAATCCCTGCAGATTTTGTCGATTTTATCGTTGGTACCCTTGGGCAGAGGGAGAACCTGCATTGTATACGAGGGGAGAGTAGCGAGCACACTTTTGCAAAGGGTGACTCTACCAGCGAAGGACAGAATCTTACTAGCCCACCCAGACATTTTAAGATTCATTTTGGTGATAATGTTCGCCACACTTTCTTTATTAAATTTACCATGTACCAGGTTAATACCCAGATATTTCCCAAGGTCCACAGTCTCCGGCATGCCAATGGTACTGATCACTTTGTTTCTATTACTCCGGCTGGTGTTTTTAGAAAAAAACACTTTAGACTTGGACTTACTAATGGTCAAACCTGAGATATTCGCAAAATCATCAAGAGTATCTTTCATAGTTTGACAAGTTTTGTCATCGCACTTGCCAAAGAACATAAGGTCATCAGCATAGAAAAGGTGAGAAATAATGGGACCATTACTAGAAGCCTTAATGCCTATCCAGTTCTTGTTTTTGACATGTTCCATAATCTTGTGGGAAAGTCTTTCCATGCACAACACAAAGAGATAAGGGGACAAAGGGTCCCCTTGTCTAAGCCCTCTTCCTGTCTTGAATTCAGGGAGGATTTCCCCATTCCATATAACAGCAGTGTTCACGCTAGTGACACAATCCATAATGAGCTTGGTAAGGATATGGGGGAAGCCGAAGAAATTAAGGGTCTCGTGGATAAAATTCCAGGAAATTTTGTCGTAGGCTTTCTCAAGATCAATTTTTATAATCATGCCCCCTACCTTATCTTTCCTCTTCTTAAGAGTATGAATGATTTCCTGGGTGATAATGATATTATCTTTAGTGGATCTCCCAGGCAGAAAACTACTTTGGAAAGGACCAACAATGTTATTAAGAATGGGTCTGATTTTGTTAACCACACACTTAGTCACCCCCTTGTAGAGGACATTACACAGGCTAATGGGTCTGAACTGCTTAATGGACTCGGGGTTATCACATTTAGGAATAAGGCAAATAAGGGTTCTATTAATGACATGGGGAATACTTCCCTTCGAGAAACAGTTAGAAACAAAACTAAAAACTTCCTATTGCAAGCTGTCCCAATACTTTTTGTAGAAACCCCCATTAAACCCATCAATACACGGCGACTTGTTACTGTTAATTCCCCAAAAAGCAGTTTTAACTTCCTCTAAAGTCAGATTCTTGTTAATTTCCCATAAATCTTCCAACCCAATTTTCGGACAAATTTGTTCCCCCCAAGAGGAATTCAAGACAGGAGGATGTCTCGGGTCAGCAGTGAAGAGGTCAAAAAAATACTTAGAAACCATATTTTTAAGACTAGTGGGGTCGTCAATCCAGACACCATCATCATTTTTAAGGACAATAATCTCTTTTCTCTTCATTTTGATAATAGTGGAGAGATGGAAGAATTTAGTATTTCTATCACCCTTGCAAGCAAAATTACTTTTCGATTTTTGTTTCCAAAGAATTTCTTCCTGGTTAAGAATAACATTATACTTAGCAATAAGTTCTTTTTCCAGTAAGAAGAGGTTGTGGCAGTAGCACCTGCTTTGGGACTTTTGGATCCCTTCGAGTCTTCCTAAAATCCATCTTTTATTTCTGAAAATATTCCCCATGTTAATTTTACACCAATCTTGGATCTTGTTCGAGAGGCAATTAGTTTTAGAAATTAAATCCAGATTAGCAAGATCTTTCCAAGTATCTTTAACGAACATATTAAAATTTTCATCCAGCAGCCAAGCATTCTCAAATTTAAAACTTTTAAAGCGAGGGTGGGGGATATCCATACCATCCACGTTGATGAGAAGCGGAGCGTGGTCCGAGTAAGTCCTAGGGAGGTTCCTGACATTGGCTTCCGGGTTCTGAATCCGCCAGTTAGCGTTGCTACAAGCCCTGTCAAGTCTCACCATGGTGTTGGCGAAACCAGCCCTGTTGTTGGTCCAGGTCATGTTCGGCCCATTACTCCCGAGATCAATAAGGTTGCACCTGTTCAAGTTGTTCTGAAACTTATGCATACGACCAGTGGTATCGTTGTTGGAGAAGCTTCTCCTCTCATTGACGCTACTGAAATCATTGAAATCTCCGGCAACCAGCCAAGGTTCATCAGAATCTCCCATCTCATCCTCAAGGTCATTCCACAATTGTTCTCTAACCGTCGGGTTGGGGCTTCCGTAAACAGCCGAGAACACCCAGTTGGCATAATTGTTCCTCTTAATCGTAGCATGGATAAACTGTTTGTTGATCTTATGTGTCGTCACCGTGACATGCTCTGGATCCCAAAAAAGCCAAATCCCGCCCTTTCTCCCGTCCGGGTCAGAGAAGGAGCAACCAGTAAAATTGAGATTGTTGAAAAAATCCCCCATGCTGGAAATAGGGACCTTGGGTTCAATCAAAGCACAGATTTGAAACTTGTGAGTTCTCAGGAGCTCAGTAAACGTGTTCTCAAATGTGATATTGCCCGCACCGCGGACATTCCAAGTCAGAATTTTAAGAGACATGGAGAACTTTTCAATGTCGAAGGATGGGGTCTCCTTCAGGTACGGATCCAGCTTCTTGACCCTGGCCTGATCCACCTCCATCTTTCTCAATTCCTCCATCATGAGCAGATGCATGGTCGGCTCCTTCCTGGATGTGAATTGGTTTAGCCTCACTGTTAGCACCGCGTCCTTCCTCCACCATGGCACTCCCCATATCTGCTTCCTCTTCTCCTTGGTATCCCATAAGATCGAATGATGGCCCTCCGCAAGCACCAACATCGTCTCTTCTAGGTTCTCCATCTTGTGAGATATTCAGATTGTTTAGAGTAAGAGACACTGAGCAATAGGGGGAGGCTAAGGCTTTTCTGTTCTCTGATTTCCTTCTTGAGGATTGTCTTCTCAAGAGATGGTCACTTATATTTTGGAGGTCAGAGAAGAGTGGTTGACAAGGGAGATTCACCTTACCTACCTCTGTTGGAAGATCTCTCCCCTTTAAATCCGTCAGCTTTTCTTGATCTTGATTCCCCATCTTAAATCCTCTGTCGAATTTTTTCTCTTCTTCAACACTCAAACCTTCAGCAGCTTTATCCTGATCCATCTCTTCATTATCATCTCCCCCACTGTTCTGCCGCCCAATCGATGGGATCGCCTCTCTCTCTTTGTTTCGTGTTTCATCTTCTTTCAACTCCTCGAGCCCAGACCCTTCTGTCATCTCAATCTCCTTGGAACTGTCTCCCTTTTCTCTCTCTGTGACTTGAGCCGTGTGAGAGTAATTGCCTGCCACGTCTTCTTTATAATGGTTCGGGAAGCTTCTTCCGGTGGGCCTGTAGGAGGTGTTGGGCTTGCTAGAGCTTGGGTTAGGGTTTGGGTTAGAGTTAATGGGGTTGTTGTTGTTGTGGTCCATTAGCGGCCCAAATCTATTTTGTAGCCCACTTCCTTTATTGGGCTCAACATTCCCTCCCCCGGCCTTTTTATTTCCTCTGAACATTTTTTGTTTGGGTTTGTTCCAGCCCACTTGATTACTACCCGTCTCTTTACCCGGGTTTTGTTGACCCGCCATCTCCTTTGACCCACTTTGACCTGTCTCTTCATTTGCCCGTTGCTCGCTCGGATCGAGGCTTTTGCCGTTGTTTCTGATGTTTCTACCGTTCGTCTTCTCCGGCGCCGGCGCTTGGTTCGCCTCTTCTTTCTTCTGATTGATCGGGCACCACTCCCTCCTATGTCCAATCTTACCACAGTCAACACAGAGATTGAAGATGTGCTCATATGTGACCTTGTAGCTATGTCTTCCCACACTAAATTCGGGAATAAGAGGTTGATTTAGATCGATCTTCACACAGATCCTAGCGTATCTAATGTGTGTACCTTTGATCGTGACCATATCATTGCGTATGTGTTCCCCAAATTGTTTGGCGATAATTTTGAGGACTCTTTCGTCATAGTATTCTGCCGGGAGCTGCGGGAGTCGGATCCACACCGCGGTAAAGGATTGGTGGGTTTCAAGGGGTCTGAATTCCGGTTCCCACTTCCTAACTGTCAGATAGTGGTCAAGTATGATCCACGGCCCTCCAGTGAGGGCTCTATTCATGTCGTCCCTATCTTGGAAATCCACCGTATAAAAGCCCTCTGCCATATCACGGAATCTACACCCACTTCTGGGTTTCCAAAGTTTTAGAACTCTCTCTTGAAGAACCTTGAACCCAACTGTTCTTCCAAGCAGCTTGATGATAATACTGTTGGCAAATGGTAAGGCGATGCTCTTTTTGATAGATCTAGGTATGAAAATCTTTGGTTTCAGAGGATTTGCCCTGTTGTATTCCTCGATCTGGCGGATCTCTTCAGTTTCATCCCCAATCTCTTCCATCTCCATCGTCTGTTCTTCCATCGTTTCTTGTTCCCCCAATCCAATCAAAGCCCTCTTGAAATTTGCTTCTTGATCATTCTGTTCTCCTTCTTTGGTTGTGTTTCTCGCCTTTCCCTCTCTGTTGTCCTCCTCCATCATGATGTTTGTGTTTGTTTCCCTGTTAGAATCAGACACAGAAACCATGTTAGTAATACCTGGGTTTGGATCCTTACCTTTGATCCTCCGTACGCTCCGATCTAATTGATCAATTTCTTCACTGGAGTTGTCTGGAGTGTTCTCCATGCACAGATTCCAAGTCAGAGAAAGATGTTAGAGAGAGAAAGCTGTTGTTTTTGGCTTGACATGAAATGCTGTGTCGCGCTCATATTACATGAGGTACATACCACCATATTGATTTTAGACCTTTTGTTCATGCAATAAAATAGGAGTATGTAGTGCAAGGGTCGGCTCCAATTCCCCAAGCGAGCACAAGAATTTACTCTTTTGCAGAAGTCAGTCACAAATTCTTTTTCTTTGTTGTACTTGTGATGAAGTTTGAATTCAACTCGTTTTGCTTTGAACTTGTGTACCACCACCTCTTTTGCACTATTTAGATTTTTACCACTATTTATTGGGTTACTTTGACCTAATGATTTGGATATCAAAACTTTTAAATTTTTAAATAATTTTTTCGCAGTGTTTTAGAGTAGCTCTTATTCTAAAAGACATAAAAAAAAATTGTGAAAAAATTACATCATTTTGCCATCCAAATCACCGGTCAAAGTGACCTAGTTACGGGTGAAAAAAGTTCAAATAGTGCGTTAGAGATGGGACGGAGTGGTACCATTAATCAAAATATCTTTGCTTTCGAAATTAGTGTTTTGCAACATTCCATATTTGGAGACCTGAAAACCATGATTATATAAACACGAGAAGTTCGAACTAAACTTAATCCTAAGCATGCGGTTTGGAGTTTATTCCTTAGGGCAAGAATTTGGAGTTTATCTCCTTGACTTTAACACAGTTGCATGACATTTGACATGCATATGTGACCATTATTTCATCATACTTTTTATATCATAGTCCCAATATTTTGGTTTCGGTTGGGAATTTAAATATGTTAGGAGACATTTAATCAACACATTCCCATTGGCTTTTTGCTATGTCATTTATTCCAATGCTCCTATTTTTAAATTTTGTAATTAAGTCATTCGGAATACACCATCCGTCCCATAATGCTTCTTGTTTGATTTTTCACACAAGAGAAAAATGTGCTAAAAAGACCATGCACAGCTAAAATTACTTTTACATATATATTATTGATGATTATACATGTTGGTCCATATGAAAAGAAAAAAATTAAGTACTCAGTTGGAGGATAAGAGTGGAAAAAATAATGGCTACAAGTACATTGTATTTTCAAAGACAACGAAATTGTGAAACGAGTAAAAACTGAAAACATGACGGAAGGAAAGTAGACAATTTTTTTTGAGACAACCAACAATAGACTAGAGGACCAATTTACTGGGACGGAGGGGGTTCATGAAGCACAACATGAGCCAAAAAAGTTGACAACTACTGCAAACAAAGGCACAAGAATTGGAGATTGGCACCTCAATTGTATCTCTTAGGGCATCTCCAATAGTCTATGCAAAATGCAAAATATAAAGAATATGATGAAAAATTGAACTCCAATAGACAATGCATAGGCCCATACATTTTGCAAATCATGCATCCTCCTCTCCATTAATATAGCTAGCAAGAAAGTAGGCATGCAAAATTTTGTGTCTATCTCTCTCCTCCATGCATCCTTAATATGTATATTTTAACTTCTCATAACTACAAAATGTATAAATTGCATTATACTGCTGGAGCAAAACTACAAATGCATGTCATGCAAAATTTAAAACATGCAAAAAATGCCTACTACTATTGGAGATGCCCTTAGAATAGGTGCATCATTATGAGAACTTAGCCACAGGGTGTCAGTGCTTGTAAACTGTATACTAAAGAACTTGTTACAAGCTACATCATTAATTATACTATGTACAATCATCATACTATAGAGGCCCTAGTTTATTACCAATTCACAACAGCTGAAACCATCAACAACAGGTTCTACCATAATGGTCATTTTACAACACAAAACACAGTCTCATTATCCTGTCAACAACACATAGCCGTTGCCGATCCGATCTTCATTTTGTTTCCTCCTGTTGCCAATGCAAGATGGGGTGTCAGCCCAAAAACTATTCCCACAATACCATTGTAGGACGACCACTCTGCCTGTGAGTTTTGAAATGGAACTCCCCTGGAAATTGCAAATTCCTGGAGAAAAAAGTGCTAATAGACATGCTAACCCCAATAGTAGGACCAAGCATCAGTCTTTACGATTCCTCCATGATTTCTTCAGGAGAAAGAATGGGCTGAAATTCAATAGGATAGTATGTCAGCATGCCCTTGAGCTCGTCCAGTAATTCTTGGAATGTTGGTCGATCCTCGGGTTCCCTGATGAAAATTGCACGATATCATTAATGCATAATATTTATTATTATGTATTCATGAATGGTTGAAATGTGCAAGACTCCAATAAAAATACCACTACTAATGCTGAATGATTATCAGATAGCACGGTGCTTACTACGAGTCCACATATCCAATGATCCGGAAATCATGCAAATCTTTCCAAGCATATCAAATATCATATTTAGTGGTCATTGCCCTAATTGCATGTTAATCTTATCAAGTCCCTCCAATCACAAATGCCGTCACTGTCAGCCAAAAATGCAACAAAACAACCTTTACATCTCTGGATATCAAGCTACTGGATTAGATTTTAAAATATTATTGATTTTGATACACATAATTTTGAAATGCATTTACAGTGGAAAATGCCCTTGCGCCAACCAACCACATCATCGCAGAAACATGACTTACAACTGAGAAATGATGTTGGATCACTGGTGAAATATGGTCGGCTGGTTTCACCAGTCATGTTTCACCGTAGAACAAACGGGTACGTGTATCTGCAATCTTATAATAGACCAGTTGGTGATACAGAACATATTCCATTATGACCATAAAGTAGATTTGCATCTTCCAATATGACCATAAAGTAGATTTGCATCTTCCCCCAGTGGCAATGGAATTTTGAGGAAAAACAGCAAGAGAAGGAAGACATTGATATCCTTCCTAGAACTACAGTTTAACCCGCTACCTCCATCACCCCGACCTTCCATCACAGCCCTCTCAGTCACCCCTACCACCTGAAATGACCTCAGAGATCCCCCAACACCCACCACCAATCCATCTATTATCAATACATTAGTTTGTAGTAACCCATCTCAAAATATGCAGCAATAGATTTTAGTATAACCATTCATAAAAAGGAGACAAATTCTAGGATGAAAAGTTCGACATGTGACCTTTTCAATGCATGAGCAGTCCCTTTGTCAGAGAGGAAGTAAAATGATTTCTGGTGTCCTTTTTAGTTAAGAAAAGTAGAAGCATAATCAATTTTATTTCTTCCTAATGACGCAGAGGCTCCTTTCCCTAATGAAAGTATATATGAAAAATAAAGCAAACCACAAATTAGCATTACGTATACTTATTTCGAACATAAGGTCAAACATTCTTAAGAGAGCTATCAAAATTGTAAGGGACATAATGTTAGTGCCAGATGCAGATACAATATACTTAGTATTTTCTTCATCAGCTTCAAGAACAAGGTTTGATCTTATAAACAAATTTTGAACAAGTGGTAAGGACTAGTGATGCTCAAGTTCACCACCAAGGTTCAGAAGGTGACATCCCGATTCCCCTTGGATATAGGTTAGGGTCGGCTCGTACATGTGATTGGAAAAAAATAATGAAAATCAGTACATATTTGTCCCAAGAAATATTACATGAAACGCGGCGATTTCTTCTATCAAATGAAAAAAAATTAGACATATTGTCAAGGTGTTTCCTTTATTTGGGATGAACATTTCACCAGATAGAAAGACGCGGGATAACAAAAATATCTATGCATGTAGCACGAGACTAATTCAATCTCCTTTATATCATGGGTATAGCATTTGTGGAACAGAAAAAGAAGAGTGACGAATAAACAAACCTCCAACAGCTCTCAATCACAGAGGCCCAGAGTGGATCCGCGTCTTCAGGGATTTCTAATCGTCGGTTCAGGAAACCAACAAGTCCAGTGACCTGGACATAGATATCAAACAATAAGCAATGAAACTTTGGTCAGCCTTGCTATTTTGGATGGCATATAAAGTAACACTTGAGAGAATGCATCGCAACCATCCTCTAAATATAATCAAATACCAACCGCATTAATAAAGTTTAGAAGGGAAAGCAAACCTGCTTTGCATTGAGATTCTCCCAAGGAATCCTCCCAGTGGCCAGCTCCCATAATATCACGCCAAAGCTGTATACGTCAGACCTGCAAATTTCAAGACCAAAATGGGTGTTGAAGAACATGTCTCCTCATGGAAATGTGATATTTGAATTGAAGGTAAACATACTTCTCATCTGGGGTTTTATTACGAAGAACCTCTGGAGCTATCCACTGAGCCTACAAACAAGAAAAACATTTATTAATAACCACAATGCACAACTACATTAACTAACAAATGACAAGAAATGTTGTCGAGAGCTCAGTCAACATACCGTCACCTTACTGATTTTTGTCGTAAGAAATGTTTCAGGTTTGAGAGATGACAGACCAAAGTCACCGACCTGATGAATTGGTGAGAAATAATTACATCACTGTAGAATATTAACATAATTAAGAACGGAAAAGTTTCCACCACTAACAAGGTAAAATGGAAAGGACAACTATAGAAGAATGTGAAAAAATATACCTTCACAGTCCAGTTCTTGTCAACAAGAAGGTTTGACGACTTCAAATTACTATGAACAATTGGAGGGTCATAATGATGAAGATAATTCATACCTTGTGCCTAAAGCAAGACCAATAAAGTGATATGAACACATTAACCAACAATAAAAGAACAGATCTAGGATCAAAAGATGATACTAAACTAGACAGCACTAGTGATATGTCAACATGAATCAATGTTGGCATGGCAAACTGCACCAACAGATACTCACAATATCCAAAGCCATGAGAGTCCGTCGCCTCCAATCGAACTTGGATACATTTCGTTGTATTAACTGAAACAAGCTCCCACTACCAGAAGAAAAATAAAAACATAAATACGTACTGTAGTATAATTAATATGTACTATAGTATAATTACTCTGTTCTGGAAGAACAAAAAAGAGAAAAATATGAAACATATAGGAAACATGACATCACGATCAATTTTTGTAAAATAACAAGTTTCTCAAACATGGCACCATGGATATGAGGAACGAACCGTGGAAGGAACTCAGTGACGATACAGAGGCGCTGAGGAGAGGTTACTGCACCCATAAGTACTAGCACATTCAGGTGTTTAAGTCTTTTCATGAGAGATACCTTCATAAACAGAAGTATACTCAGATCTCAGCAAACATATGTTTCACCCTAAATATACCTGTTCAACTCATTGCGTTATGCGAGTAATCTGACCAGTTATTATGTGAGAACACAAACCAGTATGATAATAATATCACTGAACTTTCTTCCTCTCTGCATTGTGAGCTTAACGTTGTTGTAACATGACAAGTAGAATCACGGCATACACATAGTTGTATGGCATTGTTCTTGTTTTTACTTATAAACAGAGTAAGCTTGTTAGAAAATCCAACACTCAGAAAATGTATACAACTACTACCATTGGGAATGCAAATAGTTTTGTCCTACAGTTGAATTCAACGTTAAATTTTTCAATGTATGCACATGTGATATTGTAGCAGATACAATATCAAATGCCCATGGTTTCAAGTGGAGAACAAATTACAGAAGAAAGTAAACTGGAGATCAGTAGTGATGAGACAGAAGTGAGGGAAGTCTCTGCCGCGATTCAATTCTCATAACTTATAATCTTTAGTCTTCTAACGGAAATGTGTTATTTTGATGTCTTACTAATACTAGTTGCTAACTTCCGGAAGGAGTAGTTACGCTCATAAAGCCACGATAGGGTGTATTCTGAAAGAAAATGAACCACAATGTTGAATACCATACTTATACTGTACAACTTTATTGGAATTTTTTGCACTCTTTCTTTGAAAGGAAAAGTGGATGGTCAAGGAACAAGCGGAAGGAACCTTTTGAAGATAGACAAATATTTATGGTCGGGAACTAGGGACGTGAAACAACGTCATCTCTATTGATGAAGATCCTTTTAGCCAATCAGGGAGACTAAATTTTCTAGACTGGTACGGAAGAAGAGTAAACAGAATAAGAAGGAAAAGAAATCTCAATAATTAAGGGTTTTAAATTATTTTTATTTACCATAATTGTCATTTGATCTGAATTGTCTCATTCAATGGTTTCCTATAAGTCTATGCCTGGCCTATAAAAAGCTATACATTTTCATTTTGTAATCACCTTGGATGTTATGAATAACAGCTGAGAAGAAGTCCTCCCATTGAGTACTGTGTATTCTTGGATTGTTTGTGTGTGTTATGTGCAGGTCTGGCATTAATTGGCATCAGAACCCAATTCCTGTCCAGAAGCCACCGCCATCCGCTGCTTCTCCCACTTGTCCGCTGCTACCTCTCTTCCTCACGCCAACTTTCGCCGCTGCTTATTTCTCAACACCACTGTCACCTCTTCCCAACACAAGATGCTGCAGTCTCTGCCGAACAGCACTGCCACTGCTACTTCTGCCTGAACGCCGCTGCCCCCACAACATCTTCTGCCTCTATCGCAGCGCCTCTGCTGCAGCCAGACTCGCCGTGGTTTACATCACCGGCATCAGCCAACACCACTTCTGAATCTGAACAGATTTCAAAAGAGCCCAATCCCAGACAGAACTAACACATTCCGGACCTCACCGCTCATCATCTAAGACCCTAAGTCCAGCCTCTCCTGTTCACCACTGGAACTGGCTCTGACCAGAGGTCAGCTGACACCATCTCTGACAATCTAAAATAACCACCCAGAAAGATTATTGGGTCCTTGTCGGCAAATCAAATCCAAGTAGCTTCTCTTCACGGCTTAATCCTCTGTGGTCCATGCTGCTTCTTAAATCACCCCATACATTTATATATCCAAAGGGAGAAAACGGAAGTTCAAAAAGATGTTCAACTAACGACCAACTTGGATGAAATTGCGACCTTGTTGGGTAAAGGAAAAGAAATCCTCCCAGCAACTCTAGGATGTTGGTAACAAGTTCATGCAGTACCATCATTAATTGACGAGATTCTTCTCTTACTCGACTGAGCCAAGCCTTTGCTTAACTAAGATGATCAGTCTCCATCAAGTGAGTTGATAAAAATTCATCTTCGTACGTTCATTCGCTGATTCGAGAAGAACTCTACGGACATCCGGACAACAATGTGGTAGGTTTAGTCATTGCTTGTATTTGTTCGTTGACAAGGATCACAGCTCCAAATCTCCCATCTGATGATGATAAAAAACGAAGAGGATTTTTGTGCTCATCATGCTCCCTATATGAAATTGGATCATCCTTCAAGTCGTTCTTATACATACTCAACATCGTCAGAGGGACCAAATTATTCGTATTCGATGCTTCATCTTGATCTTAATGATTTGAAAGACATGTTCCTATTATTTCTCACCAGCATCAAGCCGGGCATCTGCCAACAGACGTCGAGGATATGAAGACTATAATGAGTACCTTATTTAAAGAAAGTGATGACATTTGAAATCAGTTGTTAGCACTACTTTTAGTTTGCATGGAAGAGGATAATGAAGATGTCTCAGAGGTTGGTCTACAATTGAGAATTCAAATTTTCAGGAGGACTACTATGCTTCACCCTTGTATTTCACCTCGTATGTGTCCAGATGTGATTGTTTATAATTATTCTTTGATATCTTTCTAAATTCCTACCACCAGTGGAGAACCCCACATGGACGGTAAAATTAAAGGGTGAAGAAAAATGGGTGACACAGCATTTTTCTTTCAAGAATTGCTCTACAAAGTTCATTCCTTATGCTAAAAAAGCTAAGACAAGAACTATGAAGCTGTTTGAGAAGCTTGTTATTTAGTTAGGTTTTCGTGAATTAGTGTTGGAGGCAAGGAGAGAGAATATACAGTATACTCTCTCACCTCACCACAACAACAACCAAGAAACCAAAAAACTGACTATCCAAACTACCCCTATACCCAGAGCGGATTTAATTTTTGAGGATATTGCTCATAAGGGTTCTACTGCTAAAGACGTGACCATTACGTTTGGAAAGGGGGCTCATGATCATGATCTTTCATCTACTTTAATTGCTGGGATACCTAAGCCGATTGTGACAATGGCATCCAAGTAGGTACGTCATGCTCAAATCAACACAGTTTCATGATGCTATTCCCCTGCAGGATGATACCTCTTCCACCAGCTACTTCTCCCGAACTGAGGCAAGGGTTCACACTTCAGGAAGAATTGGAGACAGACCTATTTTTACTGTTCCCCCCCCCCCCCCCAGATACCGAAAAAAAGAACTCACACTTTCTAAATCATGATCTTAGGTCTGCCTCCTGAAGCTATAAAGCTGCTGATTGATTGTCTTGAAAAGCACGAGCTGACTGATTTCTCTTGTGAACCATTTCCAGTTTGGGGGAATGATCCCCTTACCACCCCCAGTTTCAAAACCCTCTTATTGCCACCTCCAGTTTATGATTGCTTGCTAACTAAAGTAAATTTTCTGTCAAGAAATTAACTCCGTTAGGGTATAATTGTCCATCAAAAAATAAACTGGAGGAATGAAACTAAAGAGACCAAGGAAAAAGATGAAAAAAAAAGGGAGATGCACTGACACAGTAGGAGAGATTGAGAGGTTTCTCGATCTGCTTTATCCCTCCTCCTCGTCCTCTATCTCTGTCCCTCTCGATTTGCCTCTCTTTCTTTCTCTATCTCCCTCTCGATTAGTAGTCGGACGAGCAAGTCACAGGGATCCATGGATGTGGTCAGCAGAATCCACAGAGGAGGTCATCTCTCTCTGCATGAATAAAACCAGATGACGAGATCGAGTGCCTCGGTCTTCTTCTGTCTCTCTCGATCCCCCCCACTCTCTCTTTCTCTCTCAATCTGGCTTTCTCTCTGGAGTCACTGCAAAATATTATATGAGTGTTGGCTTCAATTTGATGTCCAGTATGTGTTGACTTTTGAGATGGCAGTGTTGATATAGGTGATGGTGGTTGTCGCCGGCAGGGCTGGTGGTTGTACCAGTGATGGTGGTCGCTGTTTCTGAGTTTATGGTGGCGGTGACGGTAGTTCTATGGTGGTGTGTTCATCGTGTTCACATTTGTTGTGGGACCACATGGCCCCCAAATAGCCATTACCTAACGCAAAATTTTGGACAGAAATTATCCTAGCTGTTGATTGCTAGCAATCATAAACTGGAGATGGTAATAAGAGGGTTTATCATTACCCGAACTGGAAGTGGCTTACATGTAATAAGAGGGTTTTGAAACATGACTTGGGACCTCAGGTACTCCTTACTAGCCAAACCAAATATGGAAACCATTTTGGCTCCACTTAATTCATGTCATATCTGTTGGAAATGGAAGATTCAAATGAATTTGGATTTGAATATCTTCTTCTATCCGGAGCATCATTCGGAAGTATCTCTCTACTGGAGGGATAGTCCATTTCACTCATTTAAAGGCAAAAGTTGGGAGTATTTTACTGGTCATGACTTGCTTACGTATTTGATGCATTGGAAAAATGCCCAAAATCATCCACTCGCGATGGTTTTTGGAGATACTCGGTTCAGTGGACAACCCGTGAAGATGCAAGTTGTAGTATTCTAGCTCGTGAACGCATTTGGATGTACTTGGGATGAGTCGCTCCAACTTTTTCTTCCCTCTTAAACTCTACGGAGTAGAGTAATCTTAGGCCCGGGAGAACGATGAAGATCCTTTGAGCCAATCAGGGACACTAAAGTTTCAAGATTGGTATGAAAGGAAAAGAATAAACAGAATAAGGTAGGGATAGGGTTTTGGAAGGAATAGAAATCTCAGATGAGGGATTTTAAATTATTTCTATCTTACGCTAATTATGATTTGATTTTCCTCATTAAGCAGTTTCCCTTCTTCAGTAAACGCATTTTGTAGTCACCTTTGAATTTATGAATTAAGAGCTGAGAATAATTCCTCCTATTGTGAGAGTATTTTCTGTGTATTCTTGGAGTGTTTGTGATCCTTGCAGGTCCGGCCACGCGTGTCTTTCTGCTGACTACCGTTCCTCTCAACAACCAGATGTACGCTCTAAACAGCAACATCATTGATGCATAACAGGTCTTTGCTATGAGGGTAAAGCCAAGAAGAAATGTATGTCATTACAAAAATCTGGTGAAAGCAGCTGAATCCGGGTTTAGTTACCATCAAGCTAAACAGTGACTGTTAGTGAGTCGGAAAGTCATATAGTGTCTCACAATGGAAAGAAAACACAGTTTTATTTAGTTGGTGTCATTTGAACCTTCCTAACTCACCTTCTGAACCAAACTTACTATGAACAGAACTATCTTGAGCTTCCAAATTTCTGTGTTTCAAAACTCGAAAACCCACATACTTTTTAGAATTGTGCTACTCGGGAGTCTTTAGCAACATCAAAAAGACCTCAGATAATAATTAACTAGTTAGATGCATACCTCTTGTCTGAAGGAAAATATCACTTCATCTGAAAAGTCTTGCTTGGAGAAGGCCTTAACGGCAACATCCTGCAATAATTATTTTTCTTAGAACTTTAAGGAACCATATGGATACATTTCAGAATACAACCAGAATCCAATTATGAAGGTCTGGATTTCAGTGACCATTATATATACATTCCTTGTCATCTAAGTTATATAGCTAGGAATTTTGTTCTCTCCAAGACCCATAATGCAACTTGAAGGTGGTTTGGCTGAGCATTAGAGATTAACAAATATGAAGTAAGTCCAGTCTCCCAATGTCACAAAGGTTAACAATCCATATTCTGTCCATGTGCAAAGTGTGATGAATTCAGAGCTGGGTTAGAAGTTTGTTCGGAATACTAGCAGCTGAAAGACAATAACTCGACGGTGTAATAGTATGTGACCTTGTTTGGATTGGGGATAAGAAATGACTATGATATGTACTGGGTTGTGAGGTGGGATCTGATTGATGGTGGATAAGGTAGGTTATGACATTCTGTGTTCCCAAGTTTCGTTAGGGCGGGGTTGAACCCGACAACCCCAGCCCAGCCCGAACTAAAATAGGGCCCGGAAACATAGTTTTAGTAATTTGGATGGGCTTGGACATAAATTCTCCGCCTGAATTGCAATTGTGTTTTGAGACATGTATTAATTTTAATGTACTAGCCCGAATTCAGACCGAACCCAGATTGATTTGTATGAATTTGGGCTCGGATGGGCTGACGTTTCTCTTAACTCGGGCTGGGCTGGGCTGGGCTTGGGCAGCCTCGACAAAACTTGGGCTCGGGCTAGGACAGGGGTGTCAACCCGTCCAACCCGTCCGAGTTGCAGTCCTAAATTATACATATAATAAGTATGAAATAACACACGTTTATTAGGTTAGACTTTTCCTTAACTCTATAAGAATAGTGAAGTCATTTTAACACCACTCATACCCCCTCAAGCTCATATCCTTGCTTGTTTTAGGCAAAAATTGATGAGAGGGAAACAGGGGGATATGTTATGCCTGTTTCATATCCCCAACCCAAACGCGGGATTCGAAACCACCTTGAATAAAAAATCCTTATCCCTCTTCTTACTTTAAATGCATGTCCCCTTAAGAAGTTGGGGTTTAAAAAAGGGACACTTATTATGGGAAGGGGGGAGTACAACATACTACAAACGTTGTATAACCATTGGTACTCTCAGACATCTCACGAAGAGGCCCATGTTTCTTTCAAGCTTGGATCAAGCTTCATCTTAAGACTTAATTGGTAACTTAAAAGATTCAACAAATCCCAGCAGGAAAATTCTTCTCCGGATTGCAAATTTGGCAAATGGCAATCAAGTTTGGAAGGTATTTTGGGACCTCAGGTTGTAGAAACACCATACATACTGATTGTTCATTTGGTCTTACCGCGTTGAATCACTGACATACAGGTGAAAATACACAAGCCTATACTAGAACAGTCACTTATTAGGAGATATCAACACTACAGGTAAAGGAGAATGAGAACTTATGGAACAAGCTAAAGAATAAGGTCTAATCAATGACTAGGAACTTAAAATAGATACAACCAAATCTAAAAGTATACTAGAAGTAACCCTTTCTTTGTTTTAGGCACTTGACTTCGTCTATGAATGTGTAATTAAATTTAGAGAGTCGCTTACTAGATGCTACTTTTAACAAAAAAAAATCATTTTAATTTTAACTTATTTACTTTACTTAACTGTGGTACATAATATCCAGAATACGTATTTCAGAAGGCCATTCACACTATATCTCCTTCACCCTAATCCAGATTCTTGAACCGGATATTTTTCTTTCCTAAATAATACTAGAAAGAAAGTTTATCTACAGCAAGATGAAAAACAGTATAACATACTGATCCAAACCACGTAGCATGATAGACCATCCCACAAGAACCTGCAGAAACATTCAGAGGGGGAAGAGCGAGTCAGTACAGTTTTGTCAGAGCAGCTGCAAGTAACATAAATGTAAGATGTTGAATCATACTTAAGGAGACAAAAACACAAATAAGAACCTAACAAGTTAGAGACAGTTGCGTATTAGTTTTCCTATTTAACATTATCTAATTAAACAAGCAAAAGTACCTTGGCCAATTTGTTGTCCTAGTGTTAGGTCCTCCCATAACATTTCGTGATCCAAGTTGTCAGAGTCCGTACCTACTTTGTTATCAACGCTACAACTACTGACAATACAAGAGCTGTTGGCATCGATTGAAGGCGACCACGACCTTGACCCTGAATGCAAAGCATTATTGTTGTTAGGCTGACTACGCTCACAGAGTAATAGGATTTCTATTTACTACAATATCACATGTACTTTTTTCATCACTTTAAACTAGGTGCACTTTATTCATCACCTGAGTCATTATCACAATCATTGTGGGAGGAGGGCGAGGCAAAAGAAGCGG
Organism: Linanthus parryae; assembly: GCA_023055425.1. Lineage (NCBI taxonomy): Eukaryota > Viridiplantae > Streptophyta > Magnoliopsida > Ericales > Polemoniaceae > Linanthus > Linanthus parryae. Next base: position 120,263,511 of record JALGPY010000001.1, read on the forward strand.
TTTTCACATCAACTCCTTTGTGCTCACTTCCTTTTCTCGGCCAACGTGTTCCTTTCGTAATCCATGAATCTTCCTTTGAGACACTGATATTGTGGAATCCAAATTTTCTTTCCATCTCATAACCACAATTCAGTGATGCTTTCCCCGGGTGCTCTGGGTATTGAACTTCAGAAAACACTTCAAAGGAAGACAATGGTGCACAGTCTATGGGGGTGCTACCGCTTGAATAAGAATCCTCCATATCTCCAATATGACTCTCATCAATGACATGCTCTCCTTTCCTTAATCTTGACTTTATCTTGTTGCCCACCTTAGAAGCCTGTTTTCATGGAGATTCCATCAAAAAGTAGGAACGATGTTTACCAAAGCCCGTGAAAAAGGAAAGCTAATGTAATCCTACCAAATTTGATATTCTTGATACAACTTCTAGACCAAGTTTGGCCGAATCAATGTTTCTGGAACGGTCGGAAACAGAATCTCTCGCGGAGCATTTAGCATCAGCCTTAATTGCAGGCCACGAGCCTTCAAATGGGCGCGAATCACATGCTACCACTACTTCCCCAACCAGAGCCCCGGTGTCATCGTAGAAGGGGCGGACAGTTGCATATACTAGAATCTTCCTGCCCCTCTTATGTCTAACAGGGAATAGTCCAGTCCAGGCCTGCCCCTGACTCACGCGAGCTACGATCGCGACACCTGCGTCGTGGTCTCGAGCATCTGTGACGAGGTGAAGCAAATGACAACCTAGAGCTTCTGCCGCAGAATAGCCAAAAAGTAGTTCTGCAGGTCGATTCCTGCTCATTGAACCACCAAAATTAGCATGTATGGATCTTCTGTGATATATATACATATATATATATATACATATATATATATACATACATATATATATACATATATATATATATATACATACATATTGAACATCATATTGCAAATCAAACAAGCAAACTACAATCTATCTACAAATCTTAGTTCTCATCCCTTGGTCAAGTCACTTGTTCTTCTATATGACATATTAAGCATCTAAGAAATTGGCTATTCAGTGCAAGAAATATGGAGGCACTGGTGAATATCACTGTTGAGAATAGATCTGTTCTTAAATAGTTGAATGAATTGAAGTTTTAAACTTCAATTGTTGGGTTGTTGCTACACCAGAAAACCCTTCAAACCAAGCAATTGCTATACTTCAAACCAAGCAATTGCTATATACTGTAGAATATGCAAATGGAATGTAGCTTACCAGTACAATATGATGAAGTTAACATCTAAAACATAGACTGCGTGACCCATGGAATCCAATACACTGCCGTAGTGTTCATCGGAAAAAATGAAATCCTGCGGCTCCCACCCTCCACCACCGCCTTCACTCCGCCACAACAGAGGGTGCTTCTGCAGAAATTGGAGAGTGTCCATTAATGGCAGGAGACGCAATAGAAAAAAGTCTGAACCAACTACATATATATAATTTGGGGTAATTTACACAAACTACCCTTGTATTTTAGTAGTTAGGCATTGATTATCCCTGTTGTTTACGAATTGACAAAGAAGACCCTTAGTTTGGATGTGTCGTAACAGAAAACCTCAAAATACCATTTTGCCCTCACATTTATACAATGTTAGGTCCACAAGTTGTATATAGTGATAAAATACCATTGTAACCCCCACACTTCATCTTCTCTCTCTAATCTATCTTCTCCCTCAACTCCTGAATCCTCCGCCGCCGCTGCCCGCACCCATCACTCATCAACCCCCGTCTATTTTTCTTCCTACCACTCATATCACACCTGCCACCTCGTACTCCTACCACCAGCGCCACTTCCAATTTACCCTCCGCACCCAAAGCGAAATCCGTTTTCAGAATAGCGAATACCCACGGTGGAACCAATAATGAAAATTGGCGTGACTGCAATCAACGCATCGGAGAAGTAGCAAACGAGTCTTCGAGTCCTATACTCATTCTCAGTTTGATAATTTTCTTCTACTCCATCACTCGTTTGTCCAATTTGCACCAGTCTCTCTCCTACTTTTTTCTCTTTCCCTCACTATGTTCGTTCAACCTCTTGTTAGGGACGACGGTGGTGCCACTTGTGTAATTTTTACTTGAGATTGCGTGAAAAGAAGCCGAAGATGGGTGTGATTTGTTTGCTGTATTTTCCCAGAAATGAAGAACACTAACATGTTTTTTCTAGAGGAATACCAACTTCTATTAATGCAAAGTACCGGGATTACGGTCCCCATTACATCCTTGTCAAGAAGTTGTTGGGCCCAAACTGGGTTACTAGCTAGCCACACGTGTTTATTTGGTACTGAAAGTCCAATCAAATTCGTGCGCTATTACATTTGTGGAACGATGACTATAATGAAAGGAAACATAATAAAAACTAGGAGAAAGGCTAGAAATATGGCGAAGGGTGTCCCCATTTTCTGATCTGTCCAGATCCAAAGTCCCCACAGCGTTGATTGTGTTCACCACATTTTTGGCATCCGTCTCGATCATAATCCTCATGTAGCATGATTCCAAAGCGATAAGGATCCCATCTCTAACCACCAAAGATTCCGCCTCAAAAGCAGAAGTTGTCGATGGGAAAGGAGATGAAATTGCTGCACAGAAACGTCCTTGGTAGTCACGGATAATTGCTCCGCTTGCCACACTGCCTACCGCCCCCGTCGGTATTAATTTTCATCGTTCCAATGTCCGGTGGCCCCAACACGCTGCTGGAATAATAGCAGCAGAACACACACTGCGCCTATCCTTTGAAACATCATATTGTTGATCGATGAACCTGAGACAAGACTGGAAGAGTTCTTCACTGGAGGACACTTCGTTGTGGAATACTCGAACGTTACAAAACCATAGCTGCCATATCACCGTACAAAACACAACTCTATCTTTTGCGGACAGCGAAGCGATCATGCCTGGGATCCAAAGCGTGATATCCCCTCTTATATTGTAGCAAAAAATATTCCCAAAGCGACTCCACAAGGCCTTTGAAACCGCACACTCCATAAAAAGTTGTGTTTTAGTTCCGGGTGTTCATGGCAGAGAGGGCAAGAAACCGAAATGTCCTTCTTGAATCTAGCAATTTTCATCCGATTGGCTAACGAATCCTGAGCATCTCGCCAAGTTGTATAAATAATTTTAGGTTGCACTTTAGTTTTCTAGAGAGATTTGAGCCAATCCTTCGAAGCATCAGACGAAGAAACACTCACTTGATCCATCCTTTTTTGCTGCCGAAGAAGGGTGTAACCCGAAGCCACTGAAAATTGTCCGTTCTCCGTATAATGCCAGCGGGGTACGTGTCCTGCGTAGGGGGATAAGGGATGTGAAATTTGATTATATCTGCAACGTCTGCCATTAATCCAACTTCATTCAGTTTATGTATATCCCTAGAGGGGTCCGGCAAGATGAATTATGAAGTCTTCATATTCTCTTCCATATTTGGGCGGAGAATCGTGCGAAAAGTTGGCTCTCTCTTCAACCATGGGTCACTAGTAATGAAAATACTCTGACCGTCGCCGAGCTTCCATCTTGTTCCACTTTAATGAGGTCGGTCGCACTCATGATCGATCTCCAAGCGTAAACAATTCTTCTTCACTTGGGAATCAAGAATGTTAGAAGTATGGCAATATTTATGTTTGTAAACATTACTGACCAAAGTATCAGTTGATAAAATCCTCCAAAGCTGCTTTGCCAATAGAACGACAATAAAATCCTCTAGATCCTTGAACCCTATTCCCCCTATGTCCTTCGGGTTCTTGAGAGTGTCCCAAGAAATCCAATGACCTCCTCTTTGATTCTTATTGTTTTCCCCAAAAACATGACAAGAAATACGTTCTAGCTTTTGACACAGAGTGACCGGGAGCTTAAAACAGCTCATCGTATAAACTGGAATCGAGTGAGTAACGCCTTTGATTAATACTTCTCGTCCTGCATAGGAGAGACTCTGTTTCCATCATTTTAGTTTCTTTGATACTCTCTGAGAAAGGGAGCTAAAGCTAGCAATCTTCTTCTTTCCGATTAATGTGGGAAGGCCCAAATACCTTTCATGACTGGCTGATTCCTTGATACCCAACCGATTACAGAAACTGATCTTGTCATGAGAAGGAACATTAGAAGATAAAACAACTGAATGATAAATAATGGGCCCTCCATGAGAGGCCGAAACACCAGAGAGCTGACTATCGCGGACTGAATCAGTAAGCGCTCAAGAGAGGGATTCGCCAACAAAAAAGAAACAGATAAGGGGACATGGGGCACCCCTGGCGAAGCCCACACTCATGGATTATTCTTCCCTTGGCTTCCTCATGCACTACAATAGAGAACAAAGAAGTAGAGATGCACTCATGTACAAGTCGAACCCACCTTTGACTGAAGCCCATTTTCTCTAACGTAGCTTCAAGAAAACACCATTCAACTCTGTCATAGATCTTGGCCATGTCGAGTTTAACAGCCATATAACCTGTTTTCCCTTTCTCACGCGTCCTCATCGTGTGAAGGGGCTCGAAGGCGACACGGATATTGTTTGTAATAAGGCGACCTTGGAAAAAGACACTCTGAAAACTCGAAATACATAAATCCAAAACCTCCTTCAAACGGTTAGCATATCCTTCGAAATCAGTTTATATATCACATAACACAAACTAATAGGGTGCAAATCACTCGGAATTCGTACTTGTTTGACTTTAGGCATCAGATCAATGACTGTGCTTTTGAAACCAGAAAAACTTTCGTGATTATTCAAAAGCTGTAGACAAGTTTTCGTAACCTCGGTTCCCAAGAGATCCCAGTTTTCTTGGAAAAAGAGTGTCGGGAAGCTGTGTGGACCGGGACTCTTTGTCAGCCCCATCTGACTGAGAGCTGTCGTAATCTCTGTCGGGGAGAATGGCTGATACAAAAAGATTCGCTGAGCTCCGGATAATGTTGGTTGGATATGCTGGAGCATTGGTTCCATATCACTGACCGTGGGTCTCTGAGAAGCAAAAATACTGCGGAAATGAGTATCCCGAATGGAGACAATCTCATCAGTAGAGGTGCGCCAGAGGCCATTAGTGTAATATCTCATCCCACATCGAGATATTGTGGAGTAGATGTTTGGAATATATGATACCTTGTGGATTACTACTAGCACCTTCAAGGCTTAAGCATTTTTATCCGGTGGTACGGGTAAAGAAGTTGTTGGGACAGTAATCTACGGGTGTTACAAATGGTATCAGAGCCAACCCTGGTCCCGCAAAGGGCTCCATGGCGGTTCGCCGCCAGCCAAGAGGATACGTGATTGGGGAGTCTCGACGAGGACGTCGAGTATATAAGGTGGGGGATTGTAATATTCCGTCTCAAATCGAGATATTTTGGAGTAGATGTGTGGTATATATGATACCTTGTGGATTACTAATAGCACCTTCAAGGCTCAAGCATTTTTATCCGGTGGTACGGGTAAAGAAGTTGTTGAGACAGTAATCCACGGGTGTTACAATTAGCGTCCTCTAAGCCTCCAATATGGTTACGAGCTTTCCGAATGCTTTTCTGTGAAAGAAGCTGGTATTACAGTCCCCTCACTTTAACCAAAGGACTCTTGACCGTTGAAGACACAATGTTTCTTCATTAGCAAGGAGGGCGTTGAGCTCCTTTTTCAATTAGGAAATATCATCAAACACATAATCAATGTCGGCATTGTCTTGCAACTTCTCAATTCTTTCTCGAATGAAGGAGATTTTCCTCCCTACATTGCCAAAAACACTACAATCCCACTGTTCCAAACGTTTACCCGTCTCTTCAAGCTTCAGACTGAGGTTGAGATCTTGAAACTCTTCCCATTTTTTGCTGATAAAAGATTTGAAGTCGACATGAGACAACCACATTGCCTCAAAATGAAAACGAGGACGTTTCTTCTTCAACAAAATCCAACATAACTCGACCTGGACATGATCCGACACAACAGTGAGATGTGTTACTTTGGCTCCTACGAAGAGATATAGCCACGCAGTTTTTGCCACCACCCTATCGATCCTCTCACGAATACGTCTCCCACTATGCGGATTACTAATCCACGTGAATTTGTTGCCGCTAAAACCAAAATTGAGTAGGTTGTTATCAGAAAAGGCCAATATGAAATCCTCCATAAGCTGAATATCCGTAAGTCTTCCCCCTGTTTCTCATCAGCTGAAGTACAGGCGTTTAAGTCGCCCATAACACACCACGGAATCCCATTAGGGTCTCTCAGTCTCCCTAACAGGTTCCAAGAATTTCTCCTTTGCGCACTATCCGGATCACCATAGAATCCTGTGAACTGCCATTGAATCTGCAGTACATGATCAATAATTAAACAACTAATAAAAAAACTTTGACTAGTTAATAGGAATCACCTCTATATCACCATTCCAAAGAAGAGACAATCCCCCACTCCGGCCTTCTCAAGGGACACAAAGACCATGTGTGAATCAAAGACGCTATTTAACGCTCTCTAACTCGTCAGAAGTAAGGCGTGTCTCCATTAAGAAGACTAACTTGGGACACTTTCCTCTGATGAGGTTATGAAGCTCTAGAACATTAAGGAGGTTCCCGAGTCCCTATATGTTCCAGCTGATAGCATTCATGGTGATTGGCAGGGCTACTCCGCAGTCGTCGCCATTGGATTTACTGGAGTTTTGGAATTGGTACTCCGCACCGTATCAACCATTTCAGTTTCTGAAGCTGATAACAATCCATCTTCTTTCATAGCTTCGCTCAGACCACCCATTATACCTTGAAATCTGACTGAACTAAGGCGGTGATCTGCTACCTTTTCTTTCGGGTTATGGCTGAGAATGATTTGCCCCATTTTTCTCTTGGCTTTGGACGCTTTAGACGCCGAGAAATTCTTCAATGTATGTTGGCCTCAGAGGAAGAAATAGAGTGGGACGGGGTTGTCTTCGATGGCAACACAACATCTGTTAACATCTGATCTGAGGCTAATGGGTTCGAATATAGTTTTGAGCTTTTCTCCGCTGCTTCCTTTCTCGAGTCAGAGTCAGACCCCGAGTCCGTGTCCATGCCGGAGGAAGATGGCGAAGACACAGAGGCTGGATTCTTCCCTCTACGATCACGTCAGGCGACAATGTCGGGGCCCCAGAAGACGAATTTTTCCCTTTCCGTGCTCGTTCAGAATCATACTTCTTCTGCCCAGGACTCTGTGGAATTCCCGAATCTTCATCGCCTATAGACTCCCTCCCCTATTCTTGCTCACCCTGAGAATTGGGTCGATTCTCTGTTTCGTTTTTGGTCGTCGGTGTCCTCCTCCTGGGTGGAGGTTTCTGCAGAAGCCAATCACCGAATCCTTGATTCTCCGTTTGCTTGGTTTCTTCGGACTTCTTATAGCAGTGATCCGTCCAGTGAGTGATTCGAAAGTGAAGAACAACAACAGGTTATTTTTAGCCAAAGAAAATTTAATAATTATTTTTTTAATTAATCTTGATTTTCATTCATAAAAGAACTTCCTGACTAAAAAATAATAGAACAAAGGAGGAGTTTCTTTTTTTAAGAAGTACCATTATCTTTCTAAAAAAAAGGAAAAAAAAAGAAAGTAGCAATATCTAGGCATGACGTTGAGAATTTTTTTGTTTAAATTTATGTTTGTTAAAAAAAATCAAATTTATTTTGTTACAAAATTTAAGATTGGAATTTCGGCATATAAATTTCAAAAGCTTTAAAACAATAAACTTAGAAATAATTAGATATTTAGATAATATAAAGTTCAACTTCAGACATGAGGTAAATATTCAGTCCGAAAACTAAACAAAGGAAATACAAATAATAATAAATAATTCATTTTCCCCCAAAATAGAGAGTGATGCAAAGTGAATTGTTACAATGTAATGCATAAATGGTAATTCAAGAATCTACATTTAATTTGTAGTGACCGTGCCTAAGTTTTTCTAATGCTTATTTTGGTGTGCAATCATATCTTGTCCTGAGTTCTTTCTAATTTTTTGATTTGCGTTTTCCAAGAATTTGCATGGCTTTGTTTAATTTTGAGATTTCAGTTCTCAAATTTTACAATTGAAATAATAAGAAAGTTAATTGTTAATTTTTTTCTAAATGAACTTTTGTTTATTGAAATAGATTAATGAGTAACTCAAGGGGTTGGTCGAGTGAGTGAAACTTGGGACTTAAGGGTTTGTTCTTGAGTTCTCATGTTGAAATCTTTTGACGATCAAGGGTTTCGCGAATTTGTCGAAGTGTGCGTAAGCTAGCAGGAACACTACGATTACCTTCATAAATAAAAAATAAATAATTGAGTAACATGATAACAAATGAGAATGTAAAGGCTTAATGCTTACACATAGGAAGTTTCCCAAACTCTTGTATAAACAGACAGCGATGCAAGTTGTATGATGTTTACTATCCTAACCTCTTTTTTCCTTTTTGTATTAACCCTATCCTAAGTTATTTATTTTTCTCAAAATAAATAAAGAAATAAATAAACAAAAATCCTAAACTCTTTCTCAAGAAGAGGGAAGGGGGTGTTAAACGAGAGAAATGGATACCAAAGTATGTTGAAAATGAAAGTTGTAGAGTGTGGTACTTTTCGTCAAAAAAATTTGAGTTGTTGATAATCACTATGTAAATAGTGTTTATATTTGAGGTTATTATCGACTTTACACGTCCATTGGGGTTAAAATCGGAATACTAATCATAGTCAAACGTGACTCCCACTGCCACATCACCTTCGTTTAACTGACGTTTACAGAAGGGTGTTTGTTGTAGTTATTTTCACACAAATTAAGGGTGTATTTTGTCAATCAACGAACAATGAGGGTATCAAGTTCCTATTCAACAAAATACGAGGGTAACTTCTGTAAATTACCTATAGAATTTGTGACTCAAAAAGAAATAAGGTCTGAACCAACTACATATATATAATTTCTGACTAAAAAACATTGTTAGTCCTTTTAAATTTTACTACTGAAGCCCTAATTTATTGTTGTAAATTTTGAATATTTGAATTCTTTGTGCAAATTGTTTGTATTCTACGGCATTTTAAAATAGCAGAAGTCTGGGCTAACTTGAGGTAAGATTTAGTCGATTGGCCTTTGTATATCTTCTGTAGGCTAAATATGTTTGAAAAAAATAAATTTAGATAACCAACTAGCATAGTGAAGAGTGAATACACAGGGGATGTAAGTAACAATAAGTTTGGTAGTAAGTGAACATCATCAACTGAGGGGGTATACGTGATATTTACCATTTTATTTTTATTTTTATTTTTATTTTACGTCAGATTAAGAACATCTCCAATAAGTCATTTATATACAGATTTTCTCAATAGGTCATTTATATAGCGGTGTCTTTAAAATATAAATAAGAAGGAAAATATGTTGTCTCTAAAATGGGTTCTATTCTCGGATCTTTATTTTTGGGAATAGCTTTTCCGCTCTCTAAATTTAAAGAGTCGTATAAAGATCTTTTTATTTTCTTTAACCATGTCCATGGTTGTTATGTCCCGAATTTTGCAAAATTCTCCTGCAGGAAATATTGAGAATGTACCATGTGTTATTTGACTAATAATTTTTTTTTTTTATTTGAGACTTGCGTGTTTGTATTTTTTATTTGAGACCTACATGTTAGTCGGAGTTTGAACCCAGGAGTCAGGACCTCATGCAGGGTCTTTTAAACGCTCTACCATTTGAGCTAGTACCCATTTACACTTAACTAATTATTTAACTAACACTATTGGAGCACTTTATAAAATTTTGTACTAAAAATGTAAGATTTTCATCAGATTGTATATAAATTTTAGCTAGTCTACTGCAGATGCACTCAAGTTATCTATTATCCTAGTTTTTTCTTAAATTATACTTATCATGAATCTCGTGGGAACCAATATTAGTATATGTATACATACTAATATGCAGGGACGGACCCATGTACATCAAAGCAGGGGCCATGGCCCCCTCTGGTTTGGTTGCAACAGCTAGCAAGTTTACTCTGTTGGAGAGAATTGAGTACTATTTCAACTATGTGGCCCCCCTAGAAAATGTGGACTATTTTGTTTTTGAAACAAGAGAATGTGGACTATGATTTTGTTGTAATGAAATATAATTGTTTAATTACTCTTCTTAGTCCTTATAGCTTGAGATAGAATTAATAACATTAATAGAAGATTATACTTTTCTTTTATGGTTGATCCGTAATAGTGGCAATCTCGATTTTGTGTTTGTAAATTTTAATAGAATTTTGAAGTTACACATTAACATTGGCACTCATTATTTGGTAATCAAACTAACTTTCTTTTCAAGTTATAATTGTTTAATGAAAATTGATTACTACTCTTTACATCCCAAAATGAGTGTATTGTTATTTCTTATAAGCATTTTTTGAGGAGAAGAATTGACTATCAAAATGATAAAAGACCTTGTTAATCTTTTAATAGTGTTTGTAGAATAATTTTAACACTATAACGCTGTAAAAATAAACAACAAGTTCTAATATTGTTTTGCTCGTCAAGCCGTTTCCGCAAAATGATTGGAAAATAGAATGACACTCATTTTGGAGTAGATGGAGTATATTTTAAGATTCTTCTTATTTTTACCTTGGCCCCCCCTACAAAAATTTTCTGGGTCCGTCCCTGCTAATATGCAAACATCAAGTTTTTGATGATATATTTGTACTTTCCAAAGTACCATTATCCCTCGCAATTAAATTATAAAAGTTACAACCTCCTCCCACTTTTCTTGTTCATGTTATTTTTTTTTCTTTACTTTTTTCTGTTAAACTAACTCATTATCTATTATTCAAGTCTTTGCTTAAATTTTACTTTCCACACATCGAGTGGGCATGACCTTGTAATTACTTAATCGACACTATTTGTATCATCTTGACATCACTTCAAACATGAGAAGTAAACTCATAAAAAAAATCATAATCTCGAACATATGTATTGTTAGCAATACAAGCTCAATTTTCTAAATAAAATTGATGCTACGTGATCATGTGAGGTAGTAGTAAAAGTTATCAGTCAATAAATATGGCATGTTATTACACATACTCACGCGAGTTTGCCATACTAAACGATATGCATATGGATTTGAACTACCAGCGAGCATAGTAGTTGCTTCGGGCAAATGAGTATACCGCATAGTTATCAACCTCTATTGATTTCACATATATGGATTCGTACGACCGTATTGTGTAAATTGTTCATTTTTTAAAACTTATTCATAATAATTTGTAGTTTTTTAAACTAAATGAAAACTCATAATCACTCTTATCAACATATGATTGGTATTTTATAAATATTATTACAACCACGAGAAATATTGTGCTATCATTCATTCATAACTTGAGACATAATATCTATCTTTTAATAATATCACGAATTCAACCATATGAGTGCGAACATTTGCGGATATTGTTCTACACGAATATTGATGTTTCAGGAATCTTAGATACTTAAAATATTTTACACCTATGGTAACACACATTTAGATAATTGCAGAGCTTGCGTGCACTTAGTACTTACTCACATTGTAGCTAACTATTATTTTGGCCAATGATAAGTCAACATTCTCTAATTACAGTGGTTTAAGGATATCATGTGATTTTAATCACCTTTTCAAAATTAAATGTCACAAATAATTTGATCGCGTACATAATCTCAAATTTATGTACATTTAACCTTCTTTATATGCTATTGTCTTTTCACGGGCATTTTCTTTTACCAACAACGTTAGTTCTCGTTCTCAATATGCATCGAATTGGAACCAACAAGATAATAATTTATATAATGACACTAAACCTACATGCAGTTTGACACCTGTGACATTAAGTCTCTAGCACTTTCAATTTGATAAAATAAACTCCATGTTATTTGTCCTATAATATAAGTACTAGTTTAGTGTTCCCCTCCAAAAATATGTGAACGAAAACATCCTACATATTCTATCTTCACATATTTGTAAAGACATTTTGACTCTGATTAGCAATTCATTTTCATTAAATAAAAATATTAAAGCATGACTAAGTTTAAGCTAATTAATGATAAGATATTGTTCATATCTTAAAAATCTCTTATCTAACTAACTATTTAAATCTAAAGATCGTTGTTTATTTTTTGATAAATGCTAAATGTTCTAAAGATCGTTGTTTATTTTTTGATAAATGCTAAATGTTTTGACTTGTGATGTGATTATAGAAACATTTTAAAATAAATAGTTACCAACAATCATACCTTGACACATATGAGCTGAAATTAAAGGGTGAAGGAAAATGGGTGAAGCATAGCGGCCATCAAATAATTCAATATATGCCAAAAATGAAATATTACTTAAAATTGTATTCATTTAAAATTTCAATTTGCTACAATATGGAATGTAGGTCGGATGGTATCTCTTTATTTCAATTTATAGAATTGTCTCTATATTGCCCTGCAAACACGATCCATTTTCTAGCTATTTTATAAAAGACATTGGTAACTGCACAAATAAACTTTATACGTGTCTTATATATCATTGTATTCAAATCTCATTATTAATAACATCTCAATTGGAATTTAAAGTTTAAAATTATACATACTGATCATTTTTGGAAGCCATTTTTTATGTTTATTTGGCCCTATTTTCCTTGCCTAATTTTAGGTGACTTTTTAGCTTTTTTAAAGTCATAAAAAAGTTACAATGTACTCATTTTTGGTACAACTTATTTTATCTTTTTATAAGACTAAAAAAAAAAATAGTTTTTTTTTTTTAAATCACTTTTTCTTACTTTTTTTTCCTTCTAAAAAAACTTGCTTTTAAGATATGAAATAGAACATAAGAAACATTTTGTTCTAAAAAAATGTAACTAAAACTTTTTATAAAGTTTGTCAATATCAAAATAAGGCCTTGCTGACATTGTGAACTTTTCTAAGAAGTTGTAGGTACCTTTTTTAAATAAAATGTTGCTTGCGAACGTTCTATTTTATCTCCTAAAAGTAATTTTTAGGAGTAAAAAGTAAAAAAATTTGAAGTTAGAAAAAAACTATATTTTTAAGCTCCACTTGCTTTGCTTAATTTTAGGCGAATTTGTTATATTTTTTAAGTCATAAAAAGACTGAAAGAGCTTTTTACATTTTTTAACTTTTTATCTTTTTCTAAAAATACCTGAAAAGTAACGTAAATCAGATAAATAAAATATGGATTTTGTGAATGAGTGATCAAGAGAGAGTATCACCTCTCTCCTCACCAAACTACTCATTCACACACACAAAACATAGAAAACTAATAAAGAAGTTATCTAAATTGCCGCGAGCTCGCTTTGTGGGTGATTTTGTGAAATGAGTGGTAAGGAGGGAGTATCTCTTCTCTCCTTAGCATAACCACTGATTCACACATAAAAAACAATCAAAAAATAATTCAGATTGTCGCGAGCTCGTTTTGTGGATAAATCACAACCACACGTATTTTGGAGATTAATTTTTTTTTTCATGTCTGGTCAAATGGCTCAAGCAAACTCTACTCTATAGAACTAGAATGCACTGAAATTTTAGTGCATGGCCTCTCTTTCTAAAGTCCATAGCATTATTTGGAAGATAGTCAACTTTCAACTAACTCCTTGACGTTTCTTCTTCCCACCTCAATTACGCTACAACATCGAAATATGTGCACAACTTTTTCGTCCATTAATCAAGGAGCCCCTATTTCCATCATGGCACAATAATATTGAAATTGTCTTTTATAGAAATTTTATGTTAGGACGAAAAAGACAATCTCCCTTGCTTAGTGCATGTTTGGTATATCTGTTTTTAATCAAAATTGTTTAAAAACACCATTTTTTTGAAAAAGATGTGTTATTTTTTGCTTGTTTATAAACAAAAACAAACTGAAAAATAGTTGTTTAAAAAATAGCAATGTTGGTGTTTTTTTTGTGTGTTTTCATATTTTCCGTGGTTAAAATCATTTCAACCTTGATTCAATGCATAAAGTAACAAATATATGTTTTTAGTTTATGTAAAATGATATTAGAGTAAACTAACATTGAAATTAGTAATTTTGCCAAGTGTATTTTTGACTTTAAACACTATTTTTCAACACATACCAAACATTTGTTTGATCCAGTTTTTAAACATTTTTAGCATGTTTTTTTTCTTCATATTTTTCTTGTTTTTAAACGGAAATCAAACAGGCTCTTAGTTGACAACATATATATGAGCAAATAAATAAAAACATGTTAAATATAAATTGTGAGCTATGATTTGGCTATTTATGTTGTTGTTATTGTTGTTTAGGATGTGCTAGAATGGGTGATCAAATAAGCAAAAAATAAGGTGAATAAGTAAATATGCATAGCTTGCATTTTTTTCTTTGCCAATCGGTAAATGTGACGCAAGTCCCGCGGAAGTCATCAATTTAGTTCTTATATATTACGAATCAAACAATAACATGGTGAATGAATTTTTCTCTATCACAATATATTCATATTCACATAACAAATTCTACCTTACATGAACAATGACATTATTTAAATAAACAAATCACATATTAATTCCCTAAAAAAAACTCAAATAAAAAAATGACATATTAATCTCATATCTTATCTTATTTCATTTGCTTAAACATTTTACTTTTTCCATCTTAAATTTCAAAGAATAAGAAGAATAATTATAATACATTCATCATAAAGAATAATTAACTATTTTTAATAATTACCTTGAAAACCTTGGTTTGAGATGGGCATGGCCGAATTCAAGATCTTGAATCCCCGTGAAAAAATCATGAGAGTGTGGAGTACTGTCCATAGTGACAAACCCCTCAAATTATGAATTTGAAAAAAATAATTCAAAGAGTGTTTTCAATAAGTATGGTTAAATCACTCTACAAACTCGAAAAGACGTTCCACGCTTCTCATCACTCTCTTGTCAGGATTACTTGTTCAGTTTGTTAGATTTGAAGAAGACCTCCTTCTCCGTTCACCTATGTACTCTTGATTCTAAATGATTTTTATTTCATTTAAGCATGTCATGGTCAATGAAATCCTAATATCTCGGTTAAGGATGATAATTTTGTCCGGTGCGAGATCCCAGTGATCCGATCTATAAGGATCAAGTCCGAATCTGATCCAATTTCAGATGGATCGGATTTGGATCATGAAAGCAAGATCCAAATGGATTGGATCCGATTATGGATCATAGTGCAAAAACGTTGGATACCCGATATGATCCGAGTACTTGCTATTTTATGAAAGTGTCCCCAAAGCATTATATTTAATAATGAATAGTGTATAAAATTATAAACTCAATTTCGTCCTCAATGCTAGAAATTCTAGCCTCACAGTAACAACTGACCTTATCAGCAGTGGACAATGAGCTATTGACAACTTTTTTACATGTCAATTTTGGTTAATTTTGTGGACGGATTGTTGTTGTAAAATTTTGTGTGAGTTTACATTTTTTATATGTGAATTAGAAGTTGTGAATGTCTCGTTGGTATGGATCTAAACCATGTTTTGAAGTTATCATAATTTTTTAGGTTTTATTTTTCTTTATTTTGGGGTCTTTCAGAAATCCGACCTGTATCCGATCTTATTTTTGCTTGGCAGATCTGAGGATAAAATATGGATATTGAAGTTCGGATCCGATTCAAATTTGATCCGAATTTGATGAAGATCCGAATGGATCTGAATCGGATATGGATCTCCCCTTCTTATTTCGATAGGGATACGCATATATGTGAATTTGATTCAAATCCGACCCGTTGTCATCCCCATTCTCTGTTAAGTCCCTGCCTGAGAACCTCCAATAGTGAATTGCGAACATGTTCTTAGTGTAATGGCTTTCTTTTAGCAAGGTAATTTTTTTTTTCTTTATATATGTGTTGCCCGAGTGGTTCTTTGGTGGTCGAAGGAAATAAACATCTTTATTTATTCCTCACATTTTACTATCCAAATTCAAAGAGAAATCAGTGTTGGAATTTCATGAAGATTGTTTTGATAATAGCCATTCAACCTGGGTGGAATCACATGAAGATTGTTTTTATGTTGTAGCATGAAAATTCTAAAATGAATGGGAGGGTGGCTTCAATCACATGTAATCTATCAGTGTCATATAAAAGTAAAACGAGTAAAAAATATAAATTGTTAAATTTAAATTAGTTTTTTGTCATTTTTATATAGTGTATGATTAGTTAGTTGACCCACTAAGTTTATATTTTAATTAAGAGAAATTATATGTACCGGAAAAAACTTACTATGATTTCATTTTCCTAGCTAATATGGTACACGAGAGATTCATATTCCCCTTCTCCTTAGTATAAAATACATTTCTCTTTATCTACGCATATTGTGAATTTTTTAATTTCGGACTATAGGTAACCACAAATTTCTTCTTGGATATAGTGTCTCATCACTCTCATGTGATGTTCTTCAGCAGATAATTTATTACAATAACATATAAGAACGTATGTACCATTTATAATTTGATACATAAATGGTGAAGTCAAACAATGAAAAAGTCAATAATAGATCGCATCCCTCCTAGTTAATGATTACGATGGTAGGTCACCATGTACGTTTTCGTAGTGCAGGTTTGGTATGAGGTTTCAATCTAATTTAAGATTTACTTCTACCAAAAATGTTAATTTCATGTTGTACGTTTGTTTTGAAGTAAGAACTAAGATTATAATATCAGTTGGACTTTCAATATGTATGTTCTAAAATGTCCCGTTATCTAGATTCTTAACTCGACCTTGCAAAATTAGTATTTTACCATATTTTTTAGGTATGCATTATGTACTTGTCTAAGTACATACATTTTGGATGTAGTCTTACCAAAAAAACATTCAGGATTTTCTTGAAAAGAAAACATTTTTGATGTAGCATCAACTTAAAGATGGACATTTCTTATAAATATGATAGTAAAAGCTGATTGCTAATTGAGCTTCGATTTTATTTCAAATTTTAGTACACGTAAAAGAATTTCCATTCTTTTCGATGAAGGGATCACTAATATCATTCATTAGGGCCTTGTTTGGGTAGAGGATATGATATATAGGGACAAGGCTTATGCTGGGATATGAGTAAGGATATGACTGATGTCTGATAAGCTCTGATAAGATATGTTCGCTGTCTGTGTTTGGGTGTTGTTGGATATGATGCAGGATATGAAGCAGTATATGTGTCAAAATGACTGTCATACCCTCAAAGCTGTTATTTTGATAAAAGATTGTATATTTTAAATTGATGAGGAAAATTGTATACAAAATGTATCACTAATTATGTTTATATTTTAACTCTCTTTTTTTCTACACAATAGTGGCGTAGTCAAAATGTATACAAAATGTATACAAAATGTATATTAATATGCGAAATAAACTTGTAGTAACATGCAAACATAACAAATTATTCACGGATACAACATGACCATAGCTAAATATGAAGTATAAATTACTACCTCAGTTTCTTCTTTATGGCACAGGTTTGACTTTTTGACTCGTATTTGGGTCACTTTGACCGGGTGATTCGGATAGCATATTGATGCAATTTTTGATTATTTTCTCACCGTGTTATAGAAAAACTTTTACTCTACAATACCATAAAAAAATTATAAAAAACTGCATCGTTTTGCTACCCAAATCACCGAGTCAAAGCGACCTAGTGAACGGTGGTAAAAGTAAAACCGGTGCATTAGAGAAGAAACCGAGGTAGTACTATATAGTACTTATTGGTATATTGGCATGGTGTTACATAACCTACAATAAGGAAGTTAAATTAAATCGACGAAATTTCAGCAAGCACGGTAAAATGTCTTCATATTTATCTCAATCGTACATACTCAAATAAATTTATGCAACCCCAAAATAATAGTTATCAAACCCATGAGGACCTCCTCCAAAATAAAGGAGGGACGTGAAACGGTGAAATAGCTGATAGGGTTTGGGGACAAGGGTAGGAAATTAGATAGTTTGTGGGGTTATTTTTGTCAACCTACTAGCATCGTAATATGCTATGTTTTATTATCCGAGCTTATACCTCCATGTTGGTGGTATAAAATTTGTTCATTAAAAGCTCCATCAGCACAAGACAACATAACTTATCCTCTCTCTTATCCGGCACCCAAACACTTGATAAAAAGAGAGAGAGAGCATAACTTATCTTATGCTCCCTCCTTATCCTCTACCCAAACGAGGCCTAGATGAATAACTCAGTTTATGTCTATCATTGAGATTAACTTCGTCCAGCCAATTTGGATGTTCGTTTATGCTGATCATGGATGTTTCTCGGGATCTTCCTTGTCGCGCCATCACATGCATACCATCATTAGCCTCTCGCACCACGTGTTGCGCCTCGACCTTGGATGTTTTGCTTGCTTCACTATATCAAGAATCGTGTCTCCCAAACTGATAGGTTCAGAGTCATTTTTTCTTCCATAGCCTTTCCCACTTCCTTCATAAAATCCATCGTATCACCTTCTGGAATGGTCGGGGGAGTATCAATATTTTTTTGGAGTTTGAGAACTTCCCATGCCGCCTATGTTTCTGCTTCCTTCGCGTACTAGTAAGACTTGGTGACTATTGTTGCCGCTACGATTTGTTCTCTACTCGAGATCTCAATAACGACTCATGTCATTGACTTCCTGAATTTCTCTATTCACGATTAATTAAGTTTTATTTTGATCCAACACATCCTTGGTGGTTCCCATTCGTACCTATCTAGTCCACTGTTCTCTTTCTCACTCACATTCATTTTCAATTTATCTCCCCACTTTTCAAATTAATGTGTTCAATCATGTTCGATATCTCTTATTTTTATTGTTGAATATGTTGGTGTTTTGGTGGTACAATATCCCCCACACTGTAGCACCGAAGATCTAATTTGGTTGGTGTTTGAATTATGAGTTTATCTTTTGTCCATTCTGAATAATTGTTGACTTCCAATTAGAAGAACTTGGACCCCATGCTGACTATCCATACTTATTTTTATATTGGACATTAGGTAAAGATGTGTAGCTTTATCTCTCTTTTCTGACCACATAAGGAGAAGTAGTTATCTGTGTGGATACTCTATTTGAAGAGGCTGGTTAATGTTGGTAATGCCCCGTTTATACTTCTCTGAATCAAATGAAAATCAAATTTTGTTAAATTATTTGCGATAGCAACTTGAAAGGAATTTTTTAGATGATGAGATGATTCTCCCCCAATTTCTTCCTTCCTATTTTGGCGCACTTAGTGGTCATTCTCCAAAAAATTCCATTTAATGGAGTTTTATTTTTTCCGTCAGAGGATTTAGATCGGTATAATTTACTCGGCTTCGAATGGAAGTATGTAGTGTCTTACTTTGTGTGCCATCATGTCTTTGTATCGTTGTTAATGAATTTGTTATTGTCAATTTTTTAATTAAGCCCTCTTTGTAACTATTTTGAAGGTTGGTTCTCTCGATGTCCACTGATACGAGATCTTGATGTTTCTCCCATTGCCCATATGCCATCTCACCCATGATTGCAAGAGCTTTCTCCCATGAAAAATACTCCTCCACGCGAATGAAGGTGTGTTCCGCAACTCTGCCTTCCAAAAATCTATCTTTTCTAGAATGCTTTGATATCATGACTCTGCTAAGTAGGGATGACAGGTTTGTGTGAATTCACCGACCTTGTTTGGCCAACATTTCTTGATTAAGCATTTGAAATCGCGGAATCCCACTCCTCTCCCTGAGCTCTTGCATTTTCCACCATTTATCCCTTTTATTCCATTGTTTTTCCCAAATCTACTCCACCAAAATTGTCGGATTTGTTTCTCACTATCACATGTACTGTTCGGGAGTTTAAAACATGGCATATAAATTTTAGGAATCATCTTTGCTACTGCCTTGACGAGTAACTATTTCTCCGTATGGACAAAGATTTTTTTTTTTTTTTTTTTATTTGCACCCTTTCAACTTACTATTTAATCTATCGATAATATGGGTAAACATTATAGCTTCCTTCTTACCCGTAGTTGTTGGTAGCCACAAGTAGTCCTCATGTTTTCCTGTTTCATGTATCCCGCGCAGCTGCCTGATTTAGCTATTTATAGCGTCGTTGACATATGGGAAGAAGAAAATTGGTCACTTTTCTACATTAATTAGATGACCCGAAGCTAGCTCATAGGCATTATATGTTCTAATATGTTATATCTTCTATTGTAGCCTGCAAAAATAAAAAGATATTGCTATAGTGGGAGACCTTAGCTCCTCCCCGAGACCTCTCGTCAATCCTACCAGACTCATATCTACTTCTGCATCAATGACAGATGTTAAAAGTACTTTAATACAAAAGGAGGAACATGTAGGGGAGAGTGAAAATCTCTACCTTAGTCCCCCTTGTGGTAATATTCTCCCGATTGGGTGACCATTTCTTATAGACTCACAAAATCGTGGATATCATGTTTATAACAAAGGAGATAAATTATTACTCAAATCCCTAGTAAAAGATGGCTTCTGCCACTCAACCCTATCGTATGCTTAGACATGTCAATCTTGATGGCCATTGCAATTTTTTTTTTTTTTTTTTTTTTTTTTTTTTTTTTTTTTTACGGGTTTTGATAGAATGCATAACTTCAAAAGTCATTTGAATATTGTCTGTTTTTAGACTACCCGAAAGGAATGAGCTTTGGTTCACAACAATGAGGATCTTTGGATATGACTAAGTCGAGGTAGAGCATAGTCTAAAATATATGATTTCAGTTGAACCTCTCCATAAAAATCCGAAATTTCAAAACAAAATCTGGATTTTCGGCTAAAAATATGGAATTCCGAATTTGTAGACCTCATTTTGGATTTTTAGCCAGAATTTTGGATTTCTTTGACGGAATTCCGAATTATATTGGGGGTTCCCCAGATTATTATGGAGTGAATTGTGGATTATTTGGGGGAATATCCGAATTGTAAAAGTTCACGAATTTAACAAAAAATATCAATAATCTATAATAATCTTTCGCATTCAAATACTATTGATTAAATGAGCTTTTAAGCTCAAGCACTCACTTACTTCAGCTCATCTAAACAATCCCCGATGAGTTTAGGGAAAACCTATAAATTTCTTCGCCAAAGTCAGTTTTTGTTATTTCATATATGATATAGCATAATCTAATTGGGCAATAATCACTGTTGTCTAGGCTGTATCACCTTAGTAATGAGTTCCAATAATGTTTATTCAACAATGATTTGTTGGAAATATGCCCTAGAGGCAATCTATATATATTGATATTTATGGATTTACTATTCATTATGTTATCGATATGGAGATATGTTAACATGAATGAAGTCCTTAGAATAAAAATGTTATATTCTTGAATATCCCTAGTCGATTATACTGATTAACAGGACAATCAACTATAGACTAGTATGGGGTTGGATTGATATGGAGATATCATGATCCAACACATGGGTATGCATTAAGAGTAATGGCATACTGGATTGACCCATGACGAGAAGGCTACATTAGATTATGTTAAAGTCACAAGCACTTCTCGTAGTGCTAATGGTATTGTAATCCTTAGACTTGAAGCACTAGATACTCTAGTTGTGGAATATCATCCTTTGACATTATCAAACGTTTTGGCTTAACCGGGAAACTATAAAGGTAGTTATCGGGCATGATAGGAAGCAAGCTTAGAGATCGTAGTGACATAGACATGAATTGTCCCTCCCACATAATGGGAATAAATATCCATGGGCCACTCGAGGGATGGTGCTTATAGAATGTCTGGCCAGACTCAGATAAATCAATATGAAGATATTGATGTTATCTGCACGGATAAGCATATTCCCAGGATCGAGGAACTATGTATTAGATATACGAGTGTGACTAGTATGTCTCGTGTCTAATCCGGATATGGAGACAAAGGGATAACACAATACATGAACATTGGGCACAAGGTTTGTCGGATGACTATTTCTATTAGTTGGGTAGCGTGGATGTCTTGCTAGAGGCCGCTCCATGTTAGTATTTATTACTACCAACTAAGTAGAAAGCTATGGGGTCACACTCCCTATGGATTAGACCGGACTTGGAAAATAATTAATATGATTAATTAAGTAGAAGGATCAATATGCAACTACTTGCAAACTTAGTAGGACTAATTTGCAAGTTGGACTAATTCGTGTATGCACATGAGGATAGGGGCTTTTATGCAGTCAACAAGGAGTTGTTGGACTATATAAAGGACACTCCTAGCTTCCTTCCCAAAGTAATGCTCATAACACATTGACTGGGAGAGAAAAGCAAAGGAGAGAGAGCAAATCCCAAGGAGGCCGAACCCCCTTGGGACCGCCCCTACCCCGTCGGCCACAAAGAGGGCCGAGCTCCTCTTTTTGGTGTTCCTTGTGTGATCTTCTTCCTCTTCCTCCTTCAATCCTAGCTAGCACAAGGCCTGAAGGATCCGGTTTCAACCCTAGGAGTGGACTAGCCATAGAGACGTGAATACTATTTCACGTGTGAAGTCATCACAGGAGAACCCAAAGGTATGTAGATACGAAAATCCTTTAACATCGTTATGTAGTCTCTTCCTGTGATCCTTGGTTGGATTTGAGCAGTATTAATTTTGTTATTCCGCTACGTAACCTGCATCAAAACCCAACATGAGTAACTCCTACCCTCATTTAGATAGAAGTCTTCCGTAAAATTGTATTTACCGTGCGCTTTGCCTAGACCTATTTGGAAGAGAGGTCTCTTTATTTATGTCGATGTGCTACGCCTTTATGCTCTCTATGTCTTCTTTCTCTTCCGTGACTTCCAAATTTTCTAGTATCGGCACCGTTTCATCCATTTTCGGGTGTATGGACTAATATATATGTTAGGAAAGTTCGACTTGAATCAACTTTGGCAAGAAGTTGTTTTCGAAATACTTTGTATGGACTAATATATATTTTAGGAAAGCACATGCATCCGTGGCAACACACACATATACACACATGGACGTTTTGAGAGCACCACTATTTTGAGAGCTTTTGGTGAGTGTGTGTCTGGTATGGTGATCGGGGTGGCCGCCGTGGCCGTTGTGGCCACGGAGTGCATTGTAATCGGGTTCCCTTCTCAATAAAATATCAGGTTATGGCCGTGGAGGTAGCTAGCGGGTTCGCTATAAGTTCGTTAGTGAACCACGTTAAATATATGTCTCGTTCTCGTTTTTCTTTCGTCGTTCTTGCTCGAATACCCCCAGGTTTTAACAAACTGGTATCAGAGCTAGGTCAAGAGGAACATTAGTTTTAACAATATACTACCAAATGTTGTTCCACTCTTGACATAAACTCCGTGTCTTCTATTGTCCATGTTCCGTACGAATTTTTTACTCATGCAGAATATTTTGAGATCTCTTGATGGTGGCTTTTTGGTGGATTTTTTTTTTTTTTACTTTGACATCCACTACACATACAATTTGTTCTTGCTCGCTGCTTTCACATTATCTCATCTCGTAATAGTACCTCATCGTATTATTCCCTCAATCCATTACTTTCTCCGGCCCCATCCCTTGTATGTGGTTGTGATTCTTAGAACTTGTCCCGAACACACAATTACTTCACTTTATGCTGAACACTATCGGAAGTTTCCAGGTTCCACTGTCGGTATTGGATGACATCCACCTCAAATTTCCATTCAAATTTCATTAACTACCATCTGCTAAATTATTGTGCATGAGTCCCCTAAAGTTAGGGTATTGGTTCCACATATTTTCAAAGTGGATCCTAGGCCCATTTTGCCTATGTGTAGGTACCGAATGCTCATTCCACCTTAATTGACTTATGGTCTGATTTAAAGCTTGTCAAATATGTGACTTTGGCTGCTCTAAACTGTCTGTTCACATTGTTTTTTCCATTGCTCGCTTAAGTCTCTCCGTAATATTATTCTCCTTCCCCAGTTTATTTGTCTATGTGAATAGTGTTTCCGACAAAGGCTCGGTCTAGAAGCTCAAGGTATTGTAGTACCCATGTGAATGCATATATTTTGTTGTACTGGATGCCAATTCCACTCTACTTCTGTGATATGGATGAGACGACATTGAAGTCTGCCATTACTAGTCATGCAAGTTCCGGTTATAGTGCTATTCTTCGAAGTAATTTCCAAGAATAATGCATTTATCCTCTTACGGGATCTTCGTAAAAGCATTTCAAATTTCATATGAATCCAGCCTCCTCTTTCACATAAGAACCAATATGGAAATTAGAGAATAATATTAGTGTTACTTGCACTTGGTCGCTTTAAAGGAGGGCCAGACCCCTTTACGCCCTTCAGCATAATTATACACCCCATTTGCATACTTTACCTATTATTTTTACTTGTTCCATATCGCTTCCTTGCAATTTGCTTTTCATCCAGAAAATTAGTTTGTGCCCTTCGAGCTTCATCAGGTATCTCAAAGCTCTCGCCGCACGAAGCTCTCAAGTCCTCGTACGTTTCAGCTTATTAGACTCATTGAAATTGGCAACACTACTATTCATTCTGCGCCATTTGCGTAATTGAGAATTAGGGGGATCCCCCACCCCTGATGTTTCTGCTACTCATGGCTCCCAATAAGTTTCTCTCAAGATGAATTGGCTTGCTCTTTTTGTTTCCTCCTTTTGGCTACGTCGTGTTGGATGGGGGGATAAAATAAATTTCAGGTTTCCTCTTGGGTAATTTTTGGATCACAATTTACTCTTGCATTTTCATCATTGCTTTATATTTTTGGTTTTGTCATAGGTGAATTCCTGTAAGAGATTGTGAAATACACCGTTTTGAGCGTAGGGATATCTTGATATTTTAGTATAATATTGGGGTTAATTTTTATTATCTTAAAAGTTTGGGATTCTTTATGTTATTTTCCTAAACTATCGGGGTTATAGTACGATTATTAAACAGTAATTTCAGAATTTATTTTATTTAAAATCATTTTATTCATTTTCCTTCAATTCTCCAAAAATTCCTAATTTCCTACTCCACATCTAGTTCTCCCAAAACACCCATTCCTAAACCCCACATCTAATTTAATCAACTACGTAACAAACTCATTTCAAACCCTAACTCCCTCACCCAAATCAAGTGGCAACATGATACCCTATTAGATCACCCTAATCTATTTACCTAATATCTCCCTCAAAATCAAAATAAAAAAATTGTTCCCTTCTTCTTTGTCACTCTCACGACTTCCACTATCATCATCATCTACCCTTGCTCCCTCATTTTGGGAGAAAACGCAAACACCACCACCCTAGTGATGAGGGGCCTTAAGTAATGTCTCTTAGCAAGTGCACCAATCAAGTAATATAGAACTGAGAATTTCAACCCCAAATTATCGATCCCACGAGGACTATCTTTAACTAACTCGACTAGATATTTTACGTAACCATCAAAAATAGTGTTCGAGATAGTGGTTTGCTGTCACAACCAAGCAACTAAAATAATTCCAGGGAATAAAATGCAATATTTTTGGATTTTCAATTAATTTAAAAGATGTAACAAATGCGATAAAAAGGCTAGGCTTCGAGTGAATTCCCTAGGGCTCAGACAGCTATGATTATCCTTCCTAAGAACATTACGTACATTGTTTATCTATGCCACACCAATGAGTACATGTTATTACCTCTCGGTCTCTAACACCATTGTGTTCCCGTAAACACCTCCACATCTCGGTATCTTTGGTATCTAACGAATCCGTTCTAGTTAGCCCGCAACCTAACAATTTACCGCCACCTCTTGGTATCTTCGGTTCCTACTAAATCACAACTCATAATCAATCCAACGAATTGACTAATCCTAACTGGCCACCTCTCGGTATTTTCCCGATTCGGGATCAAATCTACAACCTCTCTGTATCTAGGGTGTGGCTCTCGCTCATCACCCTAGAAAGCTAACCTAAACAGATGATCAAATTGTCAAGCACAAAATAGCCTCAAGCATGTAAATACTAGATAAACAAAAATACTTGATTAAGTTCATAGATAGTGAATTAAAGAATTAATAATCGTAGATGTATCTAATCGTGCCCTAGGTTCGCCATGGAACCTAGGCAAATAGTTTAGCTACTCATGAAACTAGAAAACATAAGTTCTTCATGATAGCAAGAGATAGAGTGGAATAATCAAACAATGATTTCTTCAGCTTCGTGAATCTCTACTCAGAGGAAGATCTCCGGTGCTTCAGCTCTTTCTGCGCTCCAATGTCTTCTTATATCAGTCCTCCTCTATTTCCATGCCTCCCTTACTTTCTTTATGTTGTGTGTTATGATTTTAGGTCATAGAGACCTAAAATAACTAGGGTGTGGGCACAAGTTGGAGAAAGATGTTTTTCAAACTTGGAAATAAATAAACTTGGGCAACAAGGAGAAAGTTGTTTTGGAAACAACTAAACTTGGGAAACAAGGAGAAAGTTGTTTTGGAAACAACTAAACTTGAGCAACAAAGAGGAAAGTTGTTTATGGAAGCAACTCCCATAAGAGGTTCGCCCCCCTAAGGGACCACCCCTCCCCTCCTTGCCGCCCAAGAAAGCCACGGCCAAGGGGCCGGGCCTCCCTAGCGCACGGCCTAGCCGTGTGGGCTAGGGGCCAGCCGGCCCCAAGACCTTGTGGTGGTCCTTTAGGGTTTTGGCCATGGTGATGGTGGGCCGTCTTGGACCATTTTGACTCTAGTTCATCCAAAATCAACTTAAATTGACCAAGCGCGTTAAAATTGGATGTTAACTGTTTATGTGCTTTTTGCATGGTGATAGGATATGGCCTTAGGTCGTGGTTTGTTGTGGATGTTTATTTTGTGGTTTGCTTTACGGCCTGCAAGCTGATAAAATTAATGTAATAGTTAATTAGATTTTACTGCCTGCGAGCCGGTCTTCTTCTCAACTTGTGAGATCTTTTCATTTAGTATAGATGCTAGCTAGTATTATATTAAATAGATGATAGTCAAGATGGAGAAGAAGAAGCCTAAAGAATTAAAGAAACCACAAGATGGAGCATTCCAGAAGGCTAAGGAGCATGGAGCATTCCACGAGCTATGGATCATGGACCAAAAGATGGAGGCACATGGAGATGAGTTTGCTATTTTAGGTTTCATAGATATTCTCATTGACTTGAGAATATCTTAGCTTAAAGGCCATATCCATATCAAGTTTAATTTGTTTGTGGTTGTTTATTTATTGTGTTATTATTTATTGTTGGTGTATGGCTGATGCACGCAAAATTGATAATAAGATAATTAACAACTCGGATATTTTATTTGTGAGTTTCCCAACTCAAAATAAGTAGATCAGTTGATATGGATCAACAAAACAATTAAAACTGGAAAAACAAAATCCCTCAATTTAAATATTGCGTTTTTGCCTTCTCGTTACTTAAACACTCATCATAATCATGATTACCAAGCTCGTGCGTACCAAAGCAGGGCGACTTAGTTTGTCATAGGTTTGATTCGATGGCACAAGCAAGTAATGTGCAATTGTTGAAGTAAGAGGTTGGACGCAACTAGGTAATTTTAATGGGATTAAAACCTAGAGGCAAACAATTGGGATTATCTATGGGGATAAGTGAATAAGGAGTTATTTTCCCAATTGAACCAAGAGTTGCATGGGATGCAATTAGAATTGTTCCTACCTAAATAACTAATTTTGGGTGACTTGCCAAAGCAAGCTCAAAAGAAGTGAAATACGAATCTTGGCCCACTAGAAAATATAATGATATTTTCCGCATTAATATGGAGGGTTATAAATCCGAGAAACGTAGTGGGAGATATTTTTAACAATTTAAGTCCTTGTTAAATATATTCATAAGTCACATCACTTTGCATAATCCATTTGTGTTGAAAAATCCATGGCATTAAACAAACAAAACACGATTTTATGTCCTTAGGAAGGACAAGCTGTCTGGAATACTTTTTCTAGACTGGTATCAAATTGAGAAAATTCTCAAATGAAAGGAAAATGTTGTACATCGTAGAACATAAAGTTCTCTTCCCACCGACTACCAAGACACACTAAAAGCCTAATGAAAGGGACATCAAAGAATGGTTCTTTTGATGTAACTTGCCTCATGTCAACTGCAATGAACTCAGATATTTGGAAGCAATATGAGAAATATGGAGCCGTATGATATGATCATATATTAAAAGAAGCTCTTTTAAAGAGTGAGCTTGACATGAAAGGCTTGAAGTGTTGTTCCACTTTTCACTCTCTTGCTTAGCACTCGTCATGATCAAGATGGAGTGATTTCGGGCTTGCCAAAGCAAGGCGACTTGATTCATCGAGATATGACGCGACGACACAAGCTAGTAATGTGTGACTGCTGAAGCAAGTGGTGAAGCGCAACTAAGCTACTTCAATAGGATTGAAAGCTTAGAGACTGGGATTTATCTATGAGATAGATAAAGAATAAATAATTATTCTCCCAAATGGACCAAGGATTTCATAGGTTGCAATTATAGTTTTTGATCAAAGGTGACTTACTCAATATGATTTGATAATCGCTATACAAAACACTCATAAAGGGCTAAAGGCAAAACATAGGTCCCATAGGTGGTGTGGAGGAAGAGAGACTGCCCAAAGTACCTGGAAGGAAATAATAAAGGAATTGTGAATTCCAAATTTGGTATTTTTGTTATAGATGTCAATATGTCTATCTCATCATCATGAGTATATGATACTAGATGAGGATCTCACAGTTATAGAAATGTGGGGATCTCAAGAGATGAAGACAATTGGATAAGGAAGAAATAAACCTACACATGGGGCAATGAAGCAAGGGGTTGCTTAGTTAGGCGCAGGGAATTATTTATACCTTTTTTGAAATTATCCATGAATTAGACAAATACGATTATGTCACTGCTTTGAGTAGGGACAGTATCACAGTTTTCTTGTTCTGACAAGAAAAATATTTTATTTAAAATAATGACAAATGTTGTTCCATTTATTTTGATAAAATGCATTATTGTAATTCACTTTTGTCTAAGTGGATTGTATATTCTTGATCATCATAATTTCATCTATAACGTTAAACCAATAGGTTTGCATTTAATGATATGAACCTCACTTATCTTTGGCATTGTTGTTTAGAAAATATAAATAAGAAATACATATCTAGACTCCATGAGGATGGATTTCTGGACTCATATTGATTATTGAATCATATGAGACATGTAAAACTTATTTATTAGGCAAGGATATGATCTTTTGGAATCATACATATTGATGTACGTAGGCCGCTAAGCACACATTTTAAAGGTGGTTTTCAGTACTTCATCATATTTACTGATGGGATCAGAGAAATATGGATTTGTGTATCTTATGAAAAAACAAATCAGAATCCTTTGAAGAGTTCAAGGAATTCAAGAATGAAGTAGAGATCCATCTTGGCGAAAGTATCATGGCTCTACGATTAGAATCGTGGAGGAGAATACTCAAGACAATAGTTTGAACATCTAAAGGAGTATGGGATGTGATCCCAACTCACTCTACCTAGAACACCATTATGGAATGGCGTGTCTGAGAAGAGACACTGGACCTTGTTGGACATGGTTCGGTCCAAAATGTGTCAAACACAACTTCCAGTATACTTTTAAGGGCCACGTTCTAATTACAGCAAATTCTCCTTTAACCTAGTTCCATCTAAATTAATTATGAAAATACCATATGAAATATGGGCTAGAAAGTGTCCTAGTATGTAATTCATAAAGAATTTGGGTTATGAAGTTTATGTAAATAGTTTACAGATAAACTTGAACCCAATTCGAATAAATGTACTATGTGGAATATCCTGAGGAAACAAAAGATATTATCTCTACACTCCAATCGAGAACAAATTGTTTGTTGCTCGAACCGCTGTGTTTCTAGATAGAGATTTTCTCTAAAAGAAACAGTGGGAGGATAGTAGAACTTGAAGGTGTTCAAGAACCACAAAAGAACATTGATCCTTTTTGATGGAACATGAGCAGGATCACAAGATGTTGTGGAGCAACCTACTCAGGTAACACATGAGCCTCGTAGGATAAGTAGGATATGGGAAAGGCTAGAGAAATATGGATTTCTCATAGCCTGGTGATGTATTGCTCAAGGAGATGAGTCTACAACCTATGAGGAGGCCACGAGTGGGAAAGACTCTTAGAAAAGGCTTAGAGCCATAAGATACGAAATGGAAACCAACATGGGTGATAATATGATTATTTTAAGGGACAATTGGTTGGAAAAAGGTTTCGTGTGAGTTCATAGTATAGAATATGGCGAAATTTTTTCCCCATTGTGATGCTTAAATCCATTCGCATCTTGCTTGCAACAATCTGTCTACGGATTGAGTCAAGCTTCTCGGAGTTGGAATCTTCGATTAATGATGAAATCAAATGGTTTGATTGCATCAAGAAAGAAGATGAAGTTTGTGTTTACAAGAAGGTTAGTGGGAGCATAGTTAAATTTTTGGCCTTGTATGTGGAGACATACTAATCATTGGGGATAGTGTCTCTTGATAACTCTCTTTTAGGAGTTATTATTATACTTCTATATTCCTTGTATTAGGCTTATTTCACATGATTTATATGTTATATTTGCACAAATATGTGAATTTGACGATTTGTAAGTCTAAGAGTCAAAAGTTGTGTTTCTAGCTTATTTGAGTATGATTTCTCTCATGTTTGCGATGATAATTGCACGGGTAGTATTTTGTTGTGCTTCTTAGGTAAAATAGGTGCAATGGAGCTTATGAGAGGCTTGGATATGCTTGGTATGGAGCTAGATGAAGAGGAGAAAAGGGGACGCAAAAACGAAGCAAAGTTGGAAAAGTCGCACAGGACCAGCCTGCACTCTTTTCGATGCTCAGGAAAATATACAAATAATTTTGGAGCAAGGCTTGCGGCATTGGAAAGTAGACATCCGTAGCTTTCCAACGATATATGGTAGGCCCGAAGACAAGTCCGTATGAGGGAGATACAGCCCGCGCAAGATCAGCTTACAATTCTGGCCGAGAATTGCAAACTGGAGGGGCTGAAGTGCAATTTCGGCCAAGTTTCATTAAAAAACGTGCCCAGACCTGGGGAAACGTACTCTCAGACCTAAAACACAGTTTTGACGTTGCTTTGGAGGGCTTGGAGCTCAGGGAACGATTGGAGAAGCTTGGGAGCACTTGGATCATTCGTTTGACTTCTAAAAACTCTGTTTCTTCTCTAGTTTTGGATTTTGATCATGAAAACTTGTACTTTGATCATGTCTAAGCGTAGCTAAACTCTTATTCGGGATATCTCATAGGGAACTAGGGTTTGATCACCTTGTTGGATGATTTATGGATTTGCTTGCATGCTTTTAAAGCTTAATTGATGATTATTTCTCTAGTTATGTGTATTTTATGCGTTTGATTCATCTTTTCTATTGGTAGACGTATTAATAGGATTGAGATAGGTTGTAAACGTTAGAGACATCAACGTTTGTTGCCCGGAAAATTGAAATACACACTAGCCGAATCTAGGGTTGAGAAATCTTGCTAGTTAGCTAAGAACAAATAGTAGATTATTGATCGTAAAGTATGCTTAGACTTGATTAGACTAGAGAAATCGGTTTTGATAGTTTAAGTATAGGTGTTGGTTGAGACATCTTCAACATAAGTATGCTCGTTTAGCTAGAATAAAGAATCATCGTGTTAGTAGAACGTAAATCCAACATAGTGTGAAATCCTAGTGACCCGTAGAGATATCCTGATTTTGTCAAACTTGAGAAAAACTCACAACAACTCGTCTTAATTAATCGTGAAGCAATCTAATCGATTAATTGAGATTCGTACTTTCTTTAATTTCAGTAGAATTAGTAAACACACACAACTGCGATTGGCCCACATAAGGATTGGATTTAAAACTAATTTACAAAGAAGTCTCTTGGGTACGATAAACCCGGAATTACCGGATATTACTATACGCGACAGCCGTACACTTGCGGTTGAATCGTGTCAAGTTTTTGGCGCCGTTGCCGGGGAGATCGGTAAATTAGTTATAATTCCTAGACTTAGGGATTTACTTTTCTGTTTATATTTGTTACTCACCTACGTTTTGTGAGTGATTTGTGATTTCAGGTTAGATTGTACGGTGCATGTCCCGTTCTAGAGACGAACCTTTACATCCAATACTTGAAGACCGGGAATCCTTGTTACGAGCACAACTTAGAGACAAGAGGAAACCAAGCTCAGCTACCATGGATGAAGAAACTAGAGATGAGTTTGAAAGGATCCGCAAGAATATGCAGGATGCGGAAGCAGCTAGAGTTGCAGCTGTGGAAGATGCAGCTAATCGAGCAAGGGAGACTGAGCAGCTTAGAGCTCAGATGGCTGAGATGGAGGCTGCTATGGCCCGCATGAATCCCCCAAATCCACAACTTCCGGGTGTTGGGGTTGGTGACGGAAACAATGGTGGCAACAACATGGGTAACAACAATGGTGGAGGAAATCATAGAAAAAATGCTGAGGCCCAAGTGATTGTTGATCAAGATGAACGTCCATTAGTGGACTACTTCAGAACCACACCGGATGGGTACCAGCCTACTATTGTCAGACCCCAGATCAATGCTGCACATTTTGAGATACGCCAGCCATTGATAAACATGGTTCGAGATGAGTGTCTGTTTATTGGGGCTGCAGGTGATGATCCACACCAGCACTTGCTCAATTTTGAGCAAATTACCTCCACTATATATGATCAGAGAGTTCCACTCGAGACAATAAAGCTCATGCTTTTTCCTTTCTCCTTATCGGGAAAAGCAAAGACATGGCTTATGGAGCTTCCAGCAGGTTGTATTACTACATGGGCAGAATGTTGCCAGGAGTTTCTCAGGAAATATCTTCCACCATCCAAGGTTGCACAGAGAATGGCTGACATCACAAAATTCACTCAGCAGGAAGATGATTCTTTGGGGGACACATGGAGGAAATTCAACCAGCTTCTTCGCAGATGCCCTACTCACGGGGAGCCATGGTACAAACTATTGCACTACTTCTATAATGGCTTAGATAGGGAGACAGAAAATGAGCTGGACATGATGGCTCAAGGAAACTTCATGGGTTTAGGAATACAGAGATGTCGGGATCTGCTGGACAATGTGGCAAAACGTGAGTCTACGAGGTCTGAGACTCGTAGAAATTCAAAATCTGATGGGGCACTGGTAAACAAGATTGAAACAATGGTGGAGCAGAAATTTGAGCAGCAAATGGCAATCATGACTCGGGCTTTCAGCAACATGAATCCATCAGCACGGGTAAAGTCTGTGGGGAGATGATGGCAGATGAGAATCAGGGATATGGCGCTGCAATTGAAGATGTGAACTACTTGGGTCCACCACGACAGCAGCAGTGGCCGAATACTTATCATCCCAACAACTCTAATCACCCCAATTTTAGTTATGCCAACCCAAACAGTGGGTTATATGCACCGGGTCAGCAGCCAAATCCTCCATACCTGGCTCAGAGACAAGAACCGCAGCAGCAAGCTCCGCGGCAAGAGGAACAAGAGAAAAATGCTTTATTGAGAAAATTGCTGGCTAATCAAGATAGAATGGAGAGTATAATTGTCTCCATGAAAGCTAAAATGAAGATTCATGAGACGCAGATTGGGCAAATTTCCAATCAGAATGCTAACATTCCACCAGGTATGCTTCCTTCTAATACCATTCTCCCTACTGAGCAGCTCAAAGCTATTACTACTTGCAGTGGTGTGACTACGGAGGATCCTCCATATCCTAGCCATGTGAGGGCTGAAGCTACAAAGGCCACAGAGAAAGAATTGGGCGAAGAGTTTTCCAAGACCGTGATTCCCCAAAGGACACGGTTGAGAAGAAAGAAGAGCCCAAGAACACTCCAAATCCGGCTACTTATGAGCCACGGATACCATATCCGGCGGCTATAAAGAGGAATGATGAGGAACACTTTGGGAGATTTATGGATATATTCAAACAATTGCATATCAACATTCCTCTTGTGGAAGCACTTGCTCAAATGCCCAAGTACAAGAAATTCTTGAAGGAAATCTTATGGGGCAAAAAGAGCATAGACCCCTATGCCACGGTGAAATTGACTGAGACATGCAGTACAGTGATTCAGAGGGACATTCCCAAGATGAGAGATCCAGGCAGTGTCATCTTAGGCTGCACTCTTGGGGGTGGATATCATACACATGGTCTCTGTGATTTGGGCGCGAGTATAAATCTCATGCCATTGTCCCTATTTCAAAGATTGGGCATTGGTGCACCAACCCCGGTGAAGATGGGTCTGCAACTGGCAGACAATTCAATTTTTACAGCAAAGGGGGTGATCGAGAATTTGCTTGTCAAAGTGGGTGCATTTGTCTTCCCAGCTGACTTTGTGATAGTGGATATCAAGGAGGATCGCGATGTTCCACTCATATTTGGAAGACCGCTTTTGAAGACAATGCGCGCTAATGTGGATCTAGAGACTGAGGAGCTTACTATCAAGGCTCTGGATTCATCACTGGTGTTCAAAGCATTTCATCCGGCCAAGGGGAAGAATAAGTTGGCTATGATCAAGTTTAGAGAAGATCGTGTGGATCATTCTCTTGGGGTGCCTACAATTTTGCAACCCCATCCACCCGAATCAGAAAAGAAGCCCAATGTGGTGCATGCACATGATGTGGTGCAAAAGATCAAGAGCAAGAAATTGAAGGAGGAGGCACGTCGTGCTAGACCTCCTTAACATATCTGAGGTAATTGGGTCGGGCCGTCGACCTTAAATTACAAGCGCTTGTTGGGAGGCAACCCAACCTATTTATTGCTTTAGTGTAGTTTTTTTATTATGTTTTGTTTATTTTAATTTTTTTGATTTATTTGAGAGGTTCGAGAGAGTGGGACTAATCTTTCCAATGAGTGTGTGCAGGAATTTTAGGTGGAAGACCTATTTCGGATCCCCCTTCTTGATGCGCACAGAGAAAAGTTCACAAAAATCGAGAAAAAGCAGCTAAAACGCGTATCGGGATCTAGAATGAAGAATTGGGTGAAGAATGATGTACCAACACACACTCAACACACGCACCTGAGGGGAGGCACGTATTCGGACTCCCCGTCTTGATGCAAGCGAAGAATGCAGTGCAATATAGAGAAAGCTGACATAATGGCACGGATTACGAGGCAAATTTTTTTAAAACCAGACTGTTATGCTGAAATGGTGAGTGCCAATGTATGGGGATTGTCGAGAGCTTTCTGTTGATATGTGGATCGCATGCATCGGAGTCCGGACGCAAGAGTTATGGCCATTTGGCTGTTTTCGTGAATAAAAAGCGGCGAAAAACATCCCGAATTGCCAAACGGGCCTTTGAAAGAGCAAATTTGAAGAATACAGGATTCCCCGGATATTGGGAATTTTTGATAAGTTAAATTGAGTCTCGAGGTCGAGGAGATCCAATAAAAAAACAAAGGAACGATCAAAAAGGCGAGAAAGGATGCTTAAGCGGCGAAAAACATCCGGAAATGGCGAAAAATGTCAAAACCGTATGCTACCGGTCGAAATTGTTAAACGGCATGTTGGATCCCAAGTGTGGGGGTGAAATATCATGGTTGAGCTTATCGGGGGTTTTTTCAAGCTCAAAATTTAAGAAAAATCAAGCCGGACGAAGTTAAAGGTTTTGCGGGCTGGTAACTAGGTCGCACGACCTAGTTACTAGGTCGCACGACCTACTTAGCCAAAACAGGTTGTTTGACTAGGTCGCATGACCTGCATACTAGGTCGCACGACCTAGTGCTTGGATGGTTTCAATTTGGTCCAGCAGGGGGGTTTATGAAATTTATTGAAACTTTATGGGGCCGAGTGTACATATTCAAAACTTACCAAATTTACCCCCTATCTCTCACACCATCATCGGGTACACAGAACCAAACCCTCTCAAATCCCGTCGCCTTCTCTTCCAACACCCGGTGCCTTCTCCTCTCATCCACCATCTCCGACCCCCCATCCACCACCACGACCTCCCTTCTTCTCCGATGCAACCCCAGCCACAGCCGCCAGTGGCCTCTGACCCAGACGCCGGCGGCTTGCTTCGTCTAAACCCAGAAAACTTCCCGATTTCTACCCACGAAATCCTGAACCGGCGAACCCCTCAATCCTAATCTGCAGCCCAACCACCGAGAACCGCCAATCCTCCATGGATTCCGACCGCCAAACCTCTCTCCGCCTCTCCTATCTCGCTGACTTCACTCGAAACCACCCTTTATCCGCCCTCGTCTCTCTCCCTGAATTCGGTGAATCCGCTGAAACACCATATATCCAGACCTGAACCCTGCTCCAATCACCGCTCCCTACACCACCAATTTCACAAACCACCGACTCTAAGTCGATTGGAGATCTGACCGTCTTTGCGACCGAGAACCCTGAACGACTCGTCCCAACATCTATGCTCAATCAATTGGAGAGGTTGGATTCAAACCACATACAGTAGCTAAAGTTCATGACAGTTGCAATACTTGACTTGATGTTGGCATAATTTGAGGCTCTGTCGCATTGCTTGTGGTGGCCATATTCAAGCTTTGAAAGTTCTAAGCATTGATTCTTCTTGAGGAAACTTGGCAAACATATGGACATTCCCTTAGCTGGATTAATAAATCTGTTTGACAATGAAGCCAATGTTTGAAATAAATGTTGAGTACAAGAGCGTAATGGAATGATGGAATTGAGTATTACGGAACTGGACTTTTTGTTGGCCAGAATTGAAAATTCAGAAGGAGGTTTATAAATTTGATGATTAGCGATCAACCTACCTGAACAAGATTGATTGATTTGCCGCTTGCAATTTGCCACAGCTAGAAAAAAAAGGGGTAAAAGTTTGACGAAGACATCGATCCCGGTGTGCTACTTGCGCACTCGACCATTACGGGAGTTCACATCACGAGCTCGGGGATTCTTCGTTCATTTTTCTTCGCCAGCAACTGATCAATCGACCCCGGTGTGTTTCACACACTCGACCGCAATGGGAGTTAGCATTGATGCGCACAATGCTTGCTTGGGGATTGTTCTTGCTATCTCAGTCAGCATCTTTCGGATTTCGTCCCCGACCTTGTGTCGGTTGTGAGTATTTTTTTTTCTCTCTCTTTACTTATCGTTTTAGGCACATCGTACTTGCTCTAGGATTTTATTTGACTACTTGGCTATGGTGCATAATCACCGCTGGGATTAGTTTTTAGAATCTTAGGGAATACTTGAGTACTTGCTTAATTTCGGTACACACAGCTTGTCACGTGCACGTAGGTTGAATTATCCCTAAATTTATTGTAGCTACCTTCTTGTGTCGTGGCTTTGACTTCGAGTAGAATCACTGCCCCTCGCATTTGAATGCCGAGTCTTCTTGGTTGATCTCTAAATTCGTTGAGGACAACGAAGCACTCAAGTGTGGGGGGATTTTTAGCTATTTGCTAGCCATGTCCGTGTCTTGCATCGCCAGTTACATTTAGATTAGAATGTTGTATGGTGAGTCAGTGTCGTATTTGTAGTCGGTTTCGTGTTTTCCTTATATTGTCGTATCGTGCGTTTATTTATATTGCATTGTATATATTATTGTTGCACTTTTATTTATTGAGTCCCCCTACCCCAAATGTGTTGGTTAATCGAGTTGGCAAAAAGCATGTAGAGTCTAGGAAAATATATTTATAAAAAAAAAAGAAAAATAATATTAAAAAAAAACAAACTTGACAAATCCTAAAATATTAAAATTTGAGAAAGGGCAACTTAAGACTTAGAAACCGAAGAGAATCCAGTGAAAGAGCTCATGAGAGTATGAAGCACCGTAGTAGGGATACTTTAATTCTAGTATTTTGTGCACAAGTCTCACGAATGGATGTCTCGGGTATCTAGGGAATGGTGAAGGAAGATTACGGGCAAACTTTTGACTCCTTTATTGTGCTAGGAGAATTGAGTCTCTAAGTGATTGATTATTCCGTTTCCGGTGGAAACTTGTGGACTCTTAGAATCTGGGGCGGACCTTCGTGTAGAGTCGGTTTCATGTGGTACGAGTCTTCGGCCTAAGCGAAGTCAGGGAGCGTGCACCACCATCCCTTAGGTTCTAAGAGAAAATCCTAAAAATCCCACACTCTTAAGCTCTATTGCACGGTTGTAAAAACAGAGGAGAATAATGAAAAAAAAATGAAATGAAAAAAAAAACATATAAATGTGCTTCAAGGAGAAACAACCTAATGTGCTTCTGTCTGCGCGGAAAATTTGGATTCAATCCAATGTAGAGCTTAAGAGGGAAACTAAAGTCAAGCCGTATTACACAGGAGTTGTGTCTCCCGTCAATGGGATAATTTGCATTTCAAAAGCAATAACGGCTAAGAGGGTCTGAAAACCTCAAATGACTTGGCGAAGAAAGACCACTTAGTGACTTGAGATGCCTAGACCCTCCGAGTGAAAAGACGTGCCGTGTCTCGGAATGATTTGGATGATGTTTGGGGACACCTTAGTGAGTTTGTGCATAGGGTCATCATATCATATTTCTAGCTACGTGTTGTGAAATTTCAAAGTGAGCTTGTGAGGATTTGATGATTTCGGTTTATGATATAGAGGTTGCCCAATCTCAGAAAAAGAGAAAAAAATAATAATTGTTGTTTATTTCATTGCATTGTGTATAATTGAGTTGCATTGTATATATCATGTAGTTGCATAGTCGAGAGTCGTATTGAGTCGTTTGCGTCTTGAGTCGGCTAGTAAACAGTGATTTGCTCGGGACGAGCAAAAGATAAGTGTGGGGGTATTTGATAAATCTCTTTTAGGAGTTATTATTATACTTCTATATTCCTTGTATTAGGCTTATTTCACATGATTTATATGTTATATTTGCACAAATATGTGAATTTGACGATTTGTAAGTCTAAGAGTCAGAAGTTGTGTTTCTAGCTTATTTGAGTATGATTTCTCTCATGTTTGCGATGATAATTGCACGGGTAGTATTTTGTTGTTTCTCAGGTAAAATAGGTGCAATGGAGCTTATGAGAGGCTTGGATATGCTTGGTATGGAGCTAGATGAAGAGGAGAAAAGAGGACGCAAAAACGAAGCAAAGTTGGAAAAGTCGCACAGGACCAGCCTGCACTCTTTTCAATGCTCAGGAAAATCTACAAATAATTTTGGAGCAAGGCTTGCGGCATTGGAAAGTAGACATCCGTATCTTTCCAACGATATATGGTAGGCCCAAAGACGAGTCCGTATGAGGGAGATACAGCCCGCGCAAGATCAGCTTACAATTCTGGCCGAGAATTGCAAACTGGAGGGGCTGAAGTGCAATTTCGGCCAAGTTTCATTAAAAAACGTGCCCAGACCTGGGGAAACGTACTCTCAGACCTAAAACATAGTTTTGACGTTGCTTTGGAGGGCTTGGAGCTCAGGGAACGATTGGAGAAGCTTGGGAGCACTTGGATCATTCGTTTGACTTCTAAAAACTCTGTTTCTTCTCTAGTTTTGGATTTTGATCATGAAAACTTGTACTTTGATCATGTCTAAGCGTAGCTAAACTATTATTCGGGATATCTCATAGGGAACTAGGGTTTGATCACCTTGTTGGATGATTTATGGATTTGCTTGCATGCTTTTAAAGCTTAATTGATGATTATTTCTCTAGTTATGTGTATTTTATGCGTTTGATTCATCTTTTCTATTGGTAGACGTATTAATAGGATTGAGCTAGGTTGTAAACGTTAGAGACATCAACGTTTGTTGCCCGGAAAATTGAAATACACACTAGCCGAATCTAGGATTGAGAAATCTTGCTAGTTAGCTAAGAACAAATAGTAGATTATTGATCGTAAAGCATGCTTAGACTTGATTAGACTAGAGAAATCGGTTTTGATAGTTTAAGTATAGGTGTTGGTTGAGACATCTTCAACATAAGTATGCTCGTTTAGCTAGAATAAAGAATCATCGTGTTAGTAGAACATAAATCCAACATAGTGTGAAATCCTAGTGACCCGTAGAGATATCCTGATTTTGTCAAACTTGAGAAAAACTCACAACAACTCGTCTTAATTAATCGTGAAGCAATCTAATCGATTAATTGAGATTCGTACTTTCTTTAATTTCAGTAGAATTAGTAAACACACACAACTGCGATCGGCCCACATAAGGATTGGATTTAAAACTAATTTACAAAGAAGTCTCTCGGGTACGATAAACCCGGAATTACCGGATATTACTATACGCGACAGCCGTACACTTGCGGTTGAATCGTGTCATCTCTACTCAGCAATCTTGTAAAGATTGACTAGATAATTGATTTTCAAGGATTGACTTAGGCGAGACAATCTATAAAGATCTATGGAGATAGAACAAGGTAGTTTTTCAGCTTGAGTCATGGTTCATATATTGAAAAAGGTGTTGAAATGGTTCAATATGTAAGAATATGGATTCTTACCCATGTCACATGGAATTAGTCTTTGAAGAACTAATTGTCTTTCCAATTAGATTGAGAAAGGACCGTATGAATGAGATTCACGAGATACGCCATGTTATGTACTAGGCCAGATGTGTCATATGGTATGACACGAAGATACCAGTCAAATCCGGGTGAAAGTCACTGGATAATTATCAAGATTATCCTTAAAGTAATTGGGAAGAACTTAGGATGAATTCTTGGTAAATGAAGGATATAAGAGTTTACTGTAAAGGGCTACAGTGATGAGAACTTCTAATCTAACAAAGAAGATTTCAGATTATAGTCAAGTTTTATGTTTTTCCCTAGTGGGAGGGACTGTGAGCTGGAACGGTTCCAGTCAAGATTTAGTTGCCGATTCTATGACAGAGGACTGAGTATATTTATGCATAATATGCACTTACTCAGAATATTCAATCTCAATCAAATTGTTGATAAAGGAGATGTGAATATTTGCAAAGTACCGACATGTGTCTCTCTTACCTTACGTATTAAACGCATGAGCATCGCGCTAGATCAATAAGCATGTGATGCAGGAGATTGAATCTAGTGCAAGTGGGAGACTGTTGGAAATATGCACTAGAGATAATCTATTTAAATTGACATTTTTGGATTTACTATTCATTATGTTATCGATATGGAGATATGTTAACATGAGTTAAGTCCTTAGAATATAAATGTTATATTCTTAAATATCCCTAGCCGATTATATTGATTAACTAGACAATCAACTATAGATTAGTATGGGGTTGGATTGATATGGGGATATCAGGATCCTACACATGGGTGTGCATTAAGAGTAATGGCATACTGGATTGACCCACGACGAGAAGGCTACTTTAGATTATGTTAAAGTCACAAACGCTTCTCGTAGTGTTAATGGTATGATAATACTTAGACTTGAAGTCTCTAGATACTCTAGTTGTAGAATATCATGCTTTGATATTATCAAACGTTGCGCCTTAACCGTAACTATAAAGGTAGTTATCGGGCATGATAGGAAGAACGCTTAGAGATCGTAGTGACGTAGACATGATTTTCTCCCACATAATGGGAGTAAATATCCATGGGCCACTCGAGGGATGGTGCTTATAGAATGTGTGGCCAGACTCAGATAAATCAATATGGAGATATTGATGTTATCTGCACGGATAAGCATATTCCCAGGATTGAGGAACTATGGATTGGATATACGAGTGTGACCAAAATGTCTCGTGTCCAATCCAGATATGGAGATAAAGGGATAACACAAAGCACAACGTTTGCCGGATGACTATTTCTATTAGTTGGGTAGCGTGGATGTCTTGCTAGAGGCGGCTCCATGTTAGTATTTATTACTACCAAATAAGCAGAAACCTATGGGGTCACACTCCCTATGGATTAGACCGGACTTGGAAACTAATTAATATGATTAATTAATTAGAAGGATCAATACGCAACTACATGCAAACTTAGTAGGCCTAATTTGCAAGTTGGACTAATTCGTGTATGGACATGATTATGATAGGGCTTTTATGCAGTCAACAAGGAGTTTTTGGACTATATAAAGGACACTCCAAGATTCCTTTTCATACTAATGCTCATAACACATTGAGTGGGAGAGAAAGCAAAGGAGAGAGAGCAAATCCCAAGGAGGCCGGCCCCCTTTGGGAACGCCCCTACCCCGTCGGCCACAAAGAGGGCCGAGCCCCTCTTTTTGGTGTTCCTTGTGTGATCTTCCTCCTCTTCCTCCTTCAATCCTATCTAGCACAAAGGCTTGATTGATCCAGAGTCAATCCTAGGAGTGGACAAGCCATATAGACATGAATACTATTTCACGTGTGAAGTCATCACAAGAGAACCCAAAGGTATGTAGATACTAAAATCCTTTACTATCGCTATGTAGTCTCTTCCTGTGATCCTTGGTGGGCTTTGAGCATGATTAATTTTTTTGTTCCGCTACGTAACCTGCATCAAAACCCAACATGATTAACTCCTACCCTCATTTAGATAGAAGTCTTCAGTAAAATTGTATTTCCCGTGCGCATTGCCAAGACCTATTTGGAAGAGAGGTCTCTTTATTTATGTTGATGTTCTAGGCCTTCATGCTCTCTATGTCTTCTTTCTCTTCCGTGTCCTCCAACTTTTCTAGTATCGCCACCGTTTCATCCATTATCGGGTGTATGGACTAATATATATGTTAGGAAAGTTTGACTTGAATCAACTTTGGCAACAAGTTGTTTTCGAAATACTTTGTATGGACTAATATATATGTTAGGAAAGCACATGCATCCGTGGCAACACACACATATACACACATGGACGTTTTGACAGCACCACTGTTTTGAGAGATTTTGGTGAGTGTGTGTCTAGTATGGTGACCGGGGTGGCTGTTATGGCCACCGAGTGCATTGTAATCAGGTTCTCTTCTCAATAAAATATCAGGTTATGGCTGTGGAGGTAGATAGCGGGTTCGTTAAAAGTTTGTTAGTGAACCGCGTTAAATATATGTCTCATTCTTGTTTTTCTTTCGTCGTTCTTCCTCGAATACCCCCAGGTTTTAACAAACTGTTATCAGAGCTAGGTCAAGAGGAACACTAGTTTTAAAAATATACTACCAAATGTTGTTCCACTCTTGACATAACCTTCGTGGCTTCTATTGTCCATGTTTCGTACGAATTTTTCATTACACATACAATTTGTTCTTGCTCACTGCTTTCACATTATCTCTTCTACTAATAGTACAT
This sequence comes from Linanthus parryae, assembly GCA_023055425.1. Classification (NCBI taxonomy): domain Eukaryota; kingdom Viridiplantae; phylum Streptophyta; class Magnoliopsida; order Ericales; family Polemoniaceae; genus Linanthus; species Linanthus parryae. The sequence continues at coordinate 120,306,556 of JALGPY010000001.1, forward strand.
CATCCTATTATCCCCTCAATCCATTTCTTTCCCGGGTCGCATCCCTTGTATGTGGTTGTGATTCTTAGAATTTTTCCCGAACACACAATGACTTCACTTTATGCTGAACACTATCCCACTGTCGGTATTAGATGACATCCACCTCAAATTTCCATTCAAATTTCATTAACGCCATCTGCTGAATTACTGTGCATGAGTCCCCTAAAGTTAGGGTATTGGTTCCACATATTTTCAAAGTGGATCCTAGGCCCATTATGCATGCCTATGTGGAGGTACTGAATGCTCATTCCACCTTAATTGACTTACGGTCTGATATAAAGCTTGTCAAATTTGTGACTTTGGCTGCTCTATACTGTCTATCCACATTATTTTTTCCACTGCTCGCTTAACTCTCTCTGTAATATTATTCTCCTCCTCCTGTTTATTTGTCTAAGTAAATAGTGTTCCGAAAAAGGCTCGTTCTGGAATCTCAAGGTATTGTAGCACCCATGTGAATGGATATATTTTGTTGTACTGGATGCCAATTCCACCCTACTTTTGTGATATGGATGAGACGACATTGAAGTCTGCCACTACTAGTCATGCAAGTTCCGGTTATAGTGCTATTCTTCGAAGTAATTTCCAAGAATAATGCATTTCTCCTCTTACGGGATCTTCGTAAAAGCATGTCAAATTTCATATGCATCCAGCCTCCTCCTTCACATAAGAACCAATATGGAAATTAGAGAATGATATTAGTGTTACTTGCACTTCGTCGCTTTAAAGGAGGGTCAGACCCCTTTACGCCCTTCAGCATAATTATAAACCCAATTTGCATACTTTACATATTATTTTACTTGTTCCATCTCGCTTCCTTGAAATTTTATTTTCTACCAGAAAATTAGTTTGTTCCCTTCGAGCTTCATCAGGTATATCAAAGCTCTCGCCGCACGAAGCTCTCAAGTCCCCGTATGTTCCAGCTTATTAGACTCATTGAAATTGGCAACACTGCTATTCATTCTGCGCCATTTGCGTAATTGAGAATTAGGGGGATCCCCCATCTCGATGTAACACCCCTCATTCCCGAGAGAATTCTTAGTGCAATATCAAGACTTTGGGGGCGAATTTGTAAATAACTTTTCACGTCTTTAAAGTTGGAACTTTGGAGTATTTTCATTTTTTAGAAGTTGTTAGAATGATTTTGAAGCACTACAAGTATTCGGGGTGGTAGTGGAATTCTCTAAAATTAGGTAGAACATCTAATTGTAGTTTGTACCCTAACTCTGAAGAAATTTCAATTTTTCTCCCCTAGTGCATGAACACCACATGTCAATGCCCTTGGACAAGTTTGCCAATGCCCTTGAGGTAGTAAAACCTCACGAACTCTCAATTCCTTCCATTTTTCAGCAAACTCTCTCCCTCATCTCTCATTTCCTTCCTTGTTTTCTCCTCCAACCACCAAGAACACCAATGAACCACCACCACCACCAAGTTGAAACCCCCATCGCCGCCGCCACTTATCTTCAAGAGCTGCTATATCTGGAGGTATATGTCAATCCAAGGATCAAAACGCCCCAATCAATTTATTATTTCATGGAGAATCGACAGAGAAAACCCGATTTGAAGGTAAGAACCCTAGTTTTGGTTATTCGTCGATTTCTCCCTCCTCGTTGCATTTCAGCGCAATTAATCACCATATTATTGTTCCTTGTGTCGAGGCAAGTCCGGAAAGCACAAGCATGGCCCCCAATTCGACAATTTTTTCTCTGGCCACCATGCATGTCGAACCCATCCGCCGCCAAACCTCCATAGCCACCGGATTCTTGGTAAGCTCTCATTTCTTATTCATTTTTGTTGGGTATTGCATCAAAATGTTCCTTAGGGCTCGATTCAACCTTCTAGCAACCCCTAATCTCCCCGGAATAGGTTTTGATTTGGACTTGGTTCGAATTTTCTCAATTTTTATCATTTTCCGGCATGCAAAACTGCCCCTGTTCGCGGGCTTGTATCTCCCTCGTTTTTAATCCGTTTTGAGTGATCTTGGACTTTCTGGAATCCTCAGAAAATTGTCTACAACTTTATTGTTTAAACTTTTGTCCAATTCGGTTTCTAACCCATCTGAAAATCGAGTTGAAGTCGCTGCATTCGTGTTCTACAATCTGTCCAAGTAGTTATTTTTTTTCCAAGGGTTGAATGTTAGGTTGAAACAGACATTTTCAAACAATCATAACTCCCTCAATTATTAATCAAATCTTGTTTTTCTTTCTCCTATGTGAAGTTGGTTTATAATACTTCATTTCATCGTCTCTGGGTCATCTTCAAATTTATAACGGATTTCTCACAAAACGAGCCTGAAGTTGCTAGTTTGAACTCATGAAGCACTAGTGAATTTTTCTAAGTGTTGAATCGGAATTTTTGTCCAACTTTGACTAGCGATATCTCTTTGAATAATTTGAGTTTCTAGAAGCTCAAATATGTTCTGGAATCCTTGGACTATCATCTTCAAAACCCTATTATTAGTTTCTCATAACCCCTTGATCGGAATTCAGTCGCGAAGTCGACTACTTAAAATGACTTTTTTCGCTATCTTTGAACTTCCGTTTTGACCATTTGAACGACATTTCTAGCCTTAACATTCTTCATCAAAATTGTTCTGATTCACGTTTTGAGTCTACATATAAATTTTGACCAAGTTTGACTTTTTTGAAAACCCTAGTTTGACTGAACTGTCTAGGAGGGACAAAATAGTAATTTCACTTAGCTTTGAATTGAGATTCGTTTAGTAACATGGAATATGTCAGCATGTATTGTATGCGTATTTGGAGTACTGTTATGTAATTCTGGGCTAGGGTTGACCAAGTCAAATGTGGGGGTCTTTTTGCAGTTTTACTAAACTTCGGGGTCTATGTGCGTTTAATTAAAAGTTCACCCTTGAACTACTTGAGACTAGGTTAATGTTTTGAGACCAACAACCTGACTTAGAAGGATATTTTAAGTCTCAAGAAGGAAGTATTTGACTCGGGAGTTATCAAATCAATGGTTGGGGTCTCTGTAATTTTAGCAAACTTTAGGGGCCTAAGTGTAATTTATTGAAAGTTGTAGATTTCAATGATAAGTTCATATGTGATAGTTAAGAGTCATTCTTGCATGTTGTTGGACCAGTATGAATGTAATTTGGAGTCCAGGCACAGTCAGGGACTGTACTAGAGAGTTTTGAAGTATCAGGGGCATTTTGGTCAAGTTAGCTTGCATGACTTGCATTTTATTGCATTCTTTCATACAACCTCAAATAGAGGGTATATTCTTATAGGTTATATACTTTACTTGTGTATATCCAGTCTTTATTAAGGATCGTTCCGAGTAGACGTACGTATTAGTGTTGCTTACTATGAGACTCAGAGACGAGCGTTGTAGGAGTGCTAGCGTTGCTTTGCGCATTTCATGGCTCAGAGGTAAGTACATATGTACGACTTTTCATATCAAATGTGCGCATGTGTGTGATGTTTCAAATGAATGCTTGTTATATGAAAAAGTATGAGAATGCATGTTTTCCACTCGAATGTTGTTAAACTGTTTTATTCATCTCCTTTGAGAACTCTCGGAAATTACTTGTGAAATGTTGATATTCTGATTCTGGTTATGTGAAAGAGAAGAAATAAAATACCTCTAATAGACTTAGCACGATGTACAGAGTACTGTTATTAATGGGAGGCGTCAAGCGATCCTCCATTTTATTATGGCTAAGACCATTGAAGCAATGCTTCTTATTATTGGATAGGACGTTAATGTTCACAAATCCGCCCCCGATGATCCAAAATAATCATGATATTGAGGCCAAGGGGTTTATAGAGCTATAGAGTGCTACTTATACTTGTAAGGGTCACTACGGTATAGGGGTGTCGACACTTAAGGTCTTTTAGCTAATGTTGTGAGTGGGGTTGACGAATGGGCTCCCTTAACGCTCGGGTGAAATAGGGTTTGGTAGACCCTGGAAGGAACCCTTAGTGATTATTTCGTGATCCCTCTGTCTACATCTATCATGCTGGTGGCTCTAGACATGCCTCAGCTAAATTAAACTGTTGATTGAAGTCGAAATTAAAAATTGACTACTTTATTAAAGTTGTTTGTGGCTCTGAATTGCCCTAATCAATTGAAATGATTTGAAATGATTTGGCTACTCATGAACTAAGTTATTCTCTTAAATGGACTTGTTTACCCTGGATATGTTACAAACTACTCGTGGTTTCTCAATGTTATTAAATTGAGAGGTTTTGTTACTCGGTTACTTCCAGTTGTTCCAAATTCTCCAGCATGATAGTTTTACTGTTTAAATCTTCTGATTTGTTTCAACTCATGCTTCCGTGCCACTCGTTGCTTTACATGTCTTAGTATGTATTTACTCAATTTTTACTGATCATTTCTTCAAAACTGCGTCAGGTTTTGCCATTTTAAAACCGCAGATCATCAATCAAGGTTGGTGAATGGGAACGCGAATCGAGACGAAGCTGCGTGCTTAAGTTATATCATTTAGAATATGATGCACTTTTTATTTATTTACCTTTTTTTGTAGACTTATTTCGACAAGATTTGTTGTATACACTAAACGAAATGTAATCTAAATAGCATAATTCTACTTTTGGTTATCGATTGTCTCTTTAACCCTGAACCGAGATCCCGGATTGTTTCACCTGATGTTTCTGCTACTCATGGCTCCCAATATGTTTCTCTCAAGATGAATTGGCTTGCTCTTTTTATTTCCTCCTTTTGGCTACGTCGTGTTGGATGGGGGATAAAATAAATTTTCAGGTTTCCTCCTGGGTAATTTTTGGATCACAATTTACTCTTTCGTTTTCATGATGGCTTTATACCTTAAGTTTTTTCATAGCTGAATTCCTATAAGAGATTGTGAAATACACCGTTTTAAGAGTAGGGATATCTTGATATTTTCGTATAATATTGGGGTTAATTTTTATTATCTTAAAAGTTTGGGGTTCTTTTTGTTATTTTCCTAAACAATCAGGGTTATAGTAGGATTATGAAAAATTAATTTCACAATTTATTTTATTTAAAATAATTTTCCTTCAATTCTCCTAAAATTCCTAATTTCCTACTCCACATCTAGTACTCCCAAAACACCCATTCATAAACCCTACATATAATTTAATCTCCTACGTAACAAACTCATTTCAAACCCTAACTCCCTCACCCAAATCACGTGGCAACGTGATACCCTATTATATCACCCTAATCTATTTACCTAATATCTCCCTCAAAATCAAAATAAAAAAATTGTTCCCCTTTTCTTTGTCACTCTCACGACTTCCACTATCACCATCATCTACCCTTGCTCCCTCATTTTGCGAGAAAACGCAAACCCCACCACCATAGTGATGAGGGGTAGTAATTAATGTCTCTTAGCAAGTGCACCAATCAAGTAATATAGAACTGAGAATTTCAAACCCAAAATATCGATCCCATGAGGACTATCTTTAACTAATTAATTAAAGAACTCGACTAGATATTTTACGTAACCACCAGAAATATTGTTCGAGATAGTGGTTTGCTGTCACAACCAAGCAACTAAAATAAATCCAGGGAATAAATGCAATATTTTTGGATTTTCAGTTAATTATAAAAGATGTAACAAATGCGATAGAAAGGCTAGGTTTCGAGTGAATTCCCTAGGGCTCAGACAGCTATGATTATCCTTCCTAAGAACATTACGTACATTGTTTATCTATGCCACACCAATGAGTAAATGTGATTACCTCTCGGTCTCTCACACCGTTGTGTTCCCGTAAACACCTCCACATCTCGGTATCTTTGGTATCTAACGAATCCATTCTAGTTAGTCTGCAACCTAACAATTTACCGCCACCTCTTGGTATCTTCGATTCCTACTAAATCACAACTCATAATCAATCCAACGTATTGACTAATCCTAACAGGCCACTTCTTGGTATTTTCCTGATACGGGATCAAATCTACAACCTCTCCGTATCTAGGGTGTGGCTCTCGCTCATCACCCTAACCTGAACAGATGATCGAATTGCCAAGTACAAAATAGCCTCAAGCACGTAGAAACTAGATAAACAAAAATACTTGATTAAGTTCATAGATAGTGAATTAAAGAATTAATAATCGTAGAAGTATCTAATCGTGCCCTAGGTTCACCATGGAACCTATGTGTGCACAGGGAAATCCCTTGGAGAGATCTAAGTGCGCACCTCAAGTAGGAGATTAGAGTAAGACACGGAGAGTTGTAATGTGTGTGTAGGGAGAGGGTAAGCACTTGCAAATGAGAGAGAGAGAGAGAATGCTTAATAGCTAGTATAGATACAGGTATGGATCAGTCTGTCACAACGGAGGGATAGGGGTTGATGCACAATAAATGGCGGCATAATGGTATCCCCCGTAACTGCACGTTCGACCGTGTATATAGGAACCCTTAGGCACCTGACCGTACATACCGGAGACCGTTATGAGGTCAAGACGGGTTTATAGGACTTGGCCATTAAATCTCTCAAAGCAGTTACAAAGGGTTGCGCGCGAGCTTGGTTGTCGCACGCGCTCCACGAGCCTTACCCTAGGCTCCAAACCACTAAGTCCCTACGACTCCCGTGTTGGTACGCGCGGGCCCTGTCTCGCAGCCCCCACGTGGATAAGCATAGGTAGTTATCCGGTGTGTATGGAGCACAACTGGGTGTTCTGGATTCTGCCACGTGGCCGTGATCTGTCTTTCCGGAAAGTTGCATCTACATTAGCCCCCTTTTGCGCGAATGTCACGTGCGCGTACGTTGTTCATTCGCGCAAAATTAGCCGTGCGTGGGTCCCACACAGATGCTTTGAATTTTATTAAAATTCAAATTCCTAGCCCCCGGTCATAGCCATGATTACATAGGGTTTAGAAGCGCCGTTTGATTTCTGACGAAGCGTGGTCTCTGCGAAGCTAATCAGACGTCATCCATGATTTTTTTGCCTATTTTTGAGGCAAGGATAGCTGATAGGTCGTCAATTTCGCCGGATTCTGAAGCGTCGCTGAGTCAGCAGACGTCAGCAGTCGTGACTCTTTAGTCTGAAGGCTTATTTAAACCATTTGCTCTCTTCAATTAGAACTTTTCCATTTGTTGCTGCTTCCAAGTTCGTATGCATCCGGGAGAGAATATTCAAACTGAAGAAGAAACCTTCGATCAAGTTCTTGATCAGCTCGCTGACACCTTCTCTCAAGCGATTGAAGCTCTCAATCGCGACACGGTGAGTGTTTATAAATTTTTGAATTTTCCAAGTCCAATTTTGCGGATACTCTTCTCCCACTTTTTCCTTCCTCTTGCGTGTCGTTGATTTGTAGTCTGCTGCTTTATGCCCACAGAAATGGCCCCAAAGAAATCAAACAAGGAGGCCGTTGAAGTACAGGGCCTTCTCAAGGATTTTGGTGCAAGGCTCCTTATCTGGGCGGCGATGATTTTTGTTTGGCTACGATCCCGGGAGACGCTCCCCAGGCGTCTCCTCCAGTTGCTGCTTTCGAGTTGAAACCCGAACCAAACTAGGAAGATTGGGATCTAGCTGATGCCCATGATGTACAGAGGCTCAGTATTGAAGCTGGTCTGATCCCTTTCAATGACGTCTTTTTACAGGCCTTCCTAGAGAAGCTTGACGGGATGGATGAATGGACCAAATTCATCCTTAGCAATCATGAGGCGGTGTTAAAGCAAGCCGGGATTTACAATTCCATTCGCGCGACTAGAGGTTTCAACATCAAAGCTGACCAGGACATGCTAAGGGTCATGTTTTTGCGTTACTCAAGGAGAACCCATACATTCCACTTTTCTTCCTTTGAGGCCGCGCCTACCCTTGAAGATGTGAAAAATCTGTTGATGCTTTCGAGCATGGGAGCCTTTGCTCCTCTAGACGAATTAGAGGGTGATGAGGAACTTTGTAACAACCCGGATCCTACGGTTCCTGCTAGTACAACTTAACGATAATCCAAAGAATAATTTATTAAAATAAAAGGAGAAAACCTTCCTTACATTATTGCACGGAAATGATAAAACAACATTTGAATCCAAAAGATACAATTTATAAAGTATGTTTGCTAGCCATGAATCTAATCCTTAGCTCGTGTGCGTTTCCAACCCAGCTAGCTTGACCTGCGGGTTTTGAAATAGCGATAGCCGACCGCAGAAAAATTTTGATTAGTAAAAACTAAGTAAGATATACCACAATATGTAAAACAGAGTTTTGGCTAAAACAATAACACACGGTTTGCTAAAAATCTCATTAAAATATGATAATGAATAATTGATAAACTCAGTGGTAGTAACCCAAAGATGGAGAGATGTCGAGCATATATAAACAGTAACCAAGATCCAAATTTTAATATTCGGTTTGGTTGAGGCGTAGCCCACGAGCCCCAACGAGTACGATGTGGACAGAGAGGTCACGATGGAATAATAATAAAGTAGGGTACTTCTACGGGATATCACAGTCCATCCCGATTCTCCCTAAAGAACTAGTGAGACCTTAAGTGTCGACACCCCTATACAGTTGTGACCTAAACATGTATAGGTAGTACTCCTAGTTTTCACAGCAAATAAGAGGGTACAATGCCCTAGGGAAATCACACATAGGTGTTCCCGGCCGTTGGCCTTCACGCGCATCCTCTGCACACCGTTCCCAATTCTATTATCGTATAATTATCATTTCACAAGATTTTCGAGTTTTTCACAAGTAACCACACATTTTCAAAGTAGCATTTGCAAAAGGGATTCAAGACTTGTCCAATTCTCCAGTATCACGATTCTAGTAGTTCATGAGCGATTTTGAAAGATAACACACGCCAAGAACATTTTGATAATTTAAAGGTATTGTGCATATAACTTACCAAAATTAAGCGTAGGGCGTCGCACTAAAATTGAGAGCCCCTAATTTTCGTAGTGCGGGTCTTCTACAAACTCCCCGTCTATGAGCTTGGTATCGAAAACGATGGAAGTGACGACAAAGGAGGCGGCGGCAATGGCTTGTTCTTCATGAGTAGAGAGTGAGAGTTGAGAGAGAGTTGTTGAGAATGAGTGAAAAATGAGGAAAATGAGGGTGTATTTATAGGTGTGGATGATAGGAGGTTATGGATGGTTTGGAGAAGAAAAGGAAATGTTTTTGAAGATAATTGATTGTTTTCCATATTGTGTTGTTGAATGGAGGAATTTATTTGAGGGAATTACTCCAATTTATTTGGATAATTAATTGGAGTTGAGAAGATGGAAATATTTTGAAAGAAAAATAATTTGATTCCCATATTGGTAATTGATTGGGAGAATTTAAATGGGAGATCAATTTGAGGAAAATGGAAAAGATGGGTTGTTGCCATTTTTGTTAGAAGTTAGAGAGAAATAATTTTAATTGGGTGCATTAGGAGCACCAAAATTGATGACTAGGAGATAATTGGGGGCACCAAGTTTGGTGGTGTAGGAAATTAAAATAGGTTGGAGGCTTATTTAGAATTAATAGAAAGTAACTAACTAAAGGTTTAGAAAATTAAACTGAAAAAAATATAAGAGGTTAAATCGATTTGAGAGATTATAAACAACCAAATAAGCCACGGAAATAAGTAATTAACAAAATAACTTCCATAAAATTTAGGGGTATTACATCACCTACCCCTTAAAACAAAGCTTCGTCCCCGAAGCTTAATACAAATCCTCTAGCTCCAACCCGAAGTGACTTCCAATAATGACACCACATAATTGTAACGCCTAAGACGTAGATGTTCCTAAGTGCGACATGGATGACAAAGCAAGTATGCATGCAACACATAATAAGAGAATAACCAACGTAACGCTAAGAAACAACAAGTTATCCAACCGAGGAATAAATCAACATAATAGGACAGAAGAAAAAAAAGGCAAGTAATAAAGAACAAGGACTATACTATCCCATAACCCTGGCTTGTTTGATTTTTATTTTCAATTTTAGATAACCTATGTCCATTTTAATTTTGAAAAGCTTTCAATTATTATTTATCTTTATTAATGGAAATCGAGAAGTCGCACTAGCGTTGGAACCATCGGCTCTGATACCATCTGTAACAACCCGGATCCTACGGTTCCTGCTAGTACAACTTAACGATAATCCAAAGAATAATTTATTAAAATAAAAGGAGAAAACCTTCCTTACATTATTGCACGGAAATGATAAAACAACATTTGAATCCAAAAGATACAATTTCTAAAGTATGTTTGCTAGCCATGAATCTAATCCTTAGCTCGTGTGCGTTTCCAACCCAGCTAGCTTGACCTGCGGGTTTTGAAATAGCGATAGCCGACCGCAGAAAAATTTTGATTAGTAAAAACTAAGTAAGATATACCACAATATGTAAAACAGAGTTTTGGCTAAAACAATAACACACGGTTTGCTAAAAATCTCATTAAAATATGATAATGAATAATTGATAAACTCAGTGGTAGTAACCCAAAGATGGAGAGATGTCGAGCATATATAAACAGTAACCAAGATCCAAATTTTAATATTCGGTTTGGTTGAGGCGTAGCCCACGAGCCCCAACGAGTACGATGTGGACAGAGAGGTCACGATGGAATAATAATAAAGTAGGGTACTTCTACGGGATATCACAGTCCATCCCGATTCTCCCTAAAGAACTAGTGAGACCTTAAGTGTCGACACCCCGATACAGTTGTGACCTAAACATGTATAGGTAGTACTCCTAGTTTTCACAGCAAATAAGAGGGTACAATGCCCTAGGGAAATCACACATAGGTGTTCCCGGCCGTTGGCCTTCACGCGCATCCTCTGCACACCGTTCCCAATTCTATTATCGTATAATTATCATTTCACAAGATTTTCGAGTTTTTCACAAGTAACCACACATTTTCAAAGTAGCATTTGCAAAAGGGATTCAAGACTTGTCCAATTCTCCAGTATCACGATTCTAGTAGTTCATGAGCGATTTTGAAAGATAACACACGCCAAGAACATTTTGATAATTTAAAGGTATTGTGCATATAACTTACCAAAATTAAGCGTAGGGCGTCGCACTAAAATTGAGAGCCCCTAATTTTCGTAGTGCGGGTCTTCTACAAACTCCCCGTCTATGAGCTTGGTATCGAAAACGATGGAAGTGACGACAAAGGAGGCGGCGGCAATGGCTTGTTCTTCATGAGTAGAGAGTGAGAGTTGAGAGAGAGTTGTTGAGAATGAGTGAAAAATGAGGAAAATGAGGGTGTATTTATAGGTGTGGATGATAGGAGGTTATGGATGGTTTGGAGAAGAAAAGGAAATGTTTTTGAAGATAATTGATTGTTTTCCATATTGTGTTGTTGAATGGAGGAATTTATTTGAGGGAATTACTCCAATTTATTTGGATAATTAATTGGAGTTGAGAAGATGGAAATATTTTGAAAGAAAAATAATTTGATTCCCATATTGGTAATTGATTGGGAGAATTTAAATGGGAGATCAATTTGAGGAAAATGGAAAAGATGGGTTGTTGCCATTTTTGTTAGAAGTTAGAGAGAAATAATTTTAATTGGGTGCATTAGGAGCACCAAAATTGATGACTAGGAGGTAATTGGGGGCACCAAGTTTGGTGGTGTAGGAAATTAAAATAGGTTGGAGGCTTATTTAGAATTAATAGAAAGTAACTAACTAAAGGTTTAGAAAATTAAACTGAAAAAAATATAAGAGGTTAAATCGATTTGAGAGATTATAAACAACCAAATAAGCCACGGAAATAAGTAATTAACAAAATAACTTCCATAAAATTTAGGGGTATTACATCACCTACCCCTTAAAACAAAGCTTCGTCCCCGAAGCTTAATACAAATCCTCTAGCTCCAACCCGAAATGACTTCCAATAATGACACCACATAATTGTAACGCCTAAGACGTAGATGTTCCTAAGTGCGACATGGATGACAAAGCAAGTATGCATGCAACACATAATAAGAGAATAACCAATGTAACGCTAAGAAACAACAAGTTATCCAACCGAGGAATAAATCAACATAATAGGACAGAAGAAAAAAAAGGCAAGTAATAAAGAACAAGGACTATACTATCCCATAACCCTGGCTTGTTTGATTTTTATTTTCAATTTTAGATAACCTATGTCCATTTTAATTTTGAAAAGCTTTCAATTATTATTTATCTTTATTAATGGAAATCGAGAAGTCGCACTAGCGTTGGAACCATCGGCTCTGATACCATCTGTAACAACCCGGATCCTACGGTTCCTGCTAGTACAACTTAACGATAATCCAAAGAATAATTTATTAAAATAAAAGGAGAAAACCTTCCTTACATTATTGCACGGAAATGATAAAACAACATTTGAATCCAAAAGATACAATTTCTAAAGTATGTTTGCTAGCCATGAATCTAATCCTTAGCTCGTGTGCGTTTCCAACCCAGCTAGCTTGACCTGCGGGTTTTGAAATAGCGATAGCCGACCGCAGAAAAATTTTGATTAGTAAAAACTAAGTAAGATATACCACAATATGTAAAACAGAGTTTTGGCTAAAACAATAACACACGGTTTGCTAAAAATCTCATTAAAATATGATAATGAATAATTGATAAACTCAGTGGTAGTAACCCAAAGATGGAGAGATGTCGAGCATATATAAACAGTAACCAAGATCCAAATTTTAATATTCGGTTTGGTTGAGGCGTAGCCCACGAGCCCCAACGAGTACGATGTGGACAGAGAGGTCACGATGGAATAATAATAAAGTAGGGTACTTCTACGGGATATCACAGTCCATCCCGATTCTCCCTAAAGAACTAGTGAGACCTTAAGTGTCGACACCCCGATACAGTTGTGACCTAAACATGTATAGGTAGTACTCCTAGTTTTCACAGCAAATAAGAGGGTACAATGCCCTAGGGAAATCACACATAGGTGTTCCCGGCCGTTGGCCTTCACGCGCATCCTCTGCACACCGTTCCCAATTCTATTATCGTATAATTATCATTTCACAAGATTTTCGAGTTTTTCACAAGTAACCACACATTTTCAAAGTAGCATTTGCAAAAGGGATTCAAGACTTGTCCAATTCTCCAGTATCACGATTCTAGTAGTTCATGAGCGATTTTGAAAGATAACACACGCCAAGAACATTTTGATAATTTAAAGGTATTGTGCATATAACTTACCAAAATTAAGCGTAGGGCGTCGCACTAAAATTGAGAGCCCCTAATTTTCGTAGTGCGGGTCTTCTACAAACTCCCCGTCTATGAGCTTGGTATCGAAAACGATGGAAGTGACGACAAAGGAGGCGGCGGCAATGGCTTGTTCTTCATGAGTAGAGAGTGAGAGTTGAGAGAGAGTTGTTGAGAATGAGTGAAAAATGAGGAAAATGAGGGTGTATTTATAGGTGTGGATGATAGGAGGTTATGGATGGTTTGGAGAAGAAAAGGAAATGTTTTTGAAGATAATTGATTGTTTTCCATATTGTGTTGTTGAATGGAGGAATTTATTTGAGGGAATTACTCCAATTTATTTGGATAATTAATTGGAGTTGAGAAGATGGAAATATTTTGAAAGAAAAATAATTTGATTCCCATATTGGTAATTGATTGGGAGAATTTAAATGGGAGATCAATTTGAGGAAAATGGAAAAGATGGGTTGTTGCCATTTTTGTTAGAAGTTAGAGAGAAATAATTTTAATTGGGTGCATTAGGAGCACCAAAATTGATGACTAGGAGGTAATTGGGGGCACCAAGTTTGGTGGTGTAGGAAATTAAAATAGGTTGGAGGCTTATTTAGAATTAATAGAAAGTAACTAACTAAAGGTTTAGAAAATTAAACTGAAATAAATATAAGAGGTTAAATCGATTTGAGAGATTATAAACAACCAAATAAGCCACGGAAATAAGTAATTAACAAAATAACTTCCATAAAATTTAGGGGTATTACAAACTTACTCTTTTTACGCATATGCAGGAGTGTATTTCGACCCTGAAGAAAGCCGCCACGCGATGGGCACCTGACGAAATTAAACCCTGCGATACTTTCATGTCAGTTTCCTCTAGCGCGAAGAACATCTTGGTCCAAATGACTCATGTTCTTTTACAGAGACTATGCCAAGCCCGCCGTCATCCAGAAATTGCTCAAAGGCAAACCCAAAGCGATAATTTTTACCGACGGAGAAGGATTCCCATGGTCGTTGTGTGGCTTCCTGTGTGTTTGGCTGTCGCGCTTCCTCATTTACGGGAGTCCCCGTGGCGGAGTCTTTATCCACATGCTCCACTCGCGGTAAAGCTCGCGCTTGGTCGCAAAATTGCTCTGGGACCCCTTGTCTTAGGCTCTTTGTACTACAGTCTCGACTTAGCCGTTTCACATGTTGAGCAGTCGCGAGGAAGGGTCGATGTCATTTCCTTTGTCAATATCGGTTTCTTGACAATGTGGGTTTTCGAACGATGGCCTACATACGCTCCAGCTCCCTCTCTTGTCTACTTGTGGAATGTGAAATCGAAGGAGATACATCTGTGTCCCCGTTCGTGGAGTTGGTTTGGTACTAAGAGTACTCGCCGTAACTTTTCCTTGGTATGTGATGATGCTGACCTCTTCGTGGACCGTCCATATGTGGTAGAATTAGATAACATCGTTTATCTTGCAAACATGTATCCCGAGGTTCACACTCCTTTCCAGGAGAAACACATTACCAGAGGGTCTCGGCGTTATGGGCGATATGTGAATTGGTGTAGAAGAACTTATCTGCCTGCATTGGTTGAACACGCGCCTGGTGTAGAATCTTGCAATTATGAGCGCATAGCAGTTCCTTTTGATCCTCTTAGCATGGCCTTTCAACTGGGTTATGATGCCGTCCCCCCCCCCCCCCATGTGGTCGAAGTCTATTACCAAGAGTTGCTATAATGGAGTGCTCTATGGGAAAAGCAACGAACTGCTTCTCGTAGAACTTGCTTTGACTCAGCCTTCCATTCGGTACGACCCTCGCGCCTTTATCAAACGATTATCCTTTCAAGACTACTCTGACCCGAAGCGCGGTGAATTAAAGCTATTACTCCTTGCTAGCTGAAGACCATCTTTTCCCAGAGTTTATCCTGAAGGAGAAGACTACCACCATTGGACAGAACTCCCTTGATGCTAGGACCCAGTACGCGTGAGACTTCCAAGCGGTATTTTATGAACCATCTTCTCATCCCCCCTTTTTTTTTTTCTTTTCGTGATTGAAAACATTGTTCCTTTTTCTTTATCAGTGCTGCTTGAGACGCTTTGCCTCGGGGGATCGCAGTGGGGAACTTATCGATCTTTGTCGCTCAAAGAAAAGTCAACCCAACAGCGTCATTCTTCCAGAGATGCCCATGGATGAAGAAATCCAGCAGGCGGTTTCGGAGAAACTTGAACTTTTCCTTGTTCCGTATGTCGAAGAGACAAATAAGAGAAATGTGGGTCCCTCTTCGGCCGATGACTTGGTGACGCTGCCGTTGAAACGCTCGCGAAATGAGGACTGTCACAAAGAAAAGGACCATCCCAGAATCTGAGGCAGGCTTTATCGCCAGGGAGGAAGAAGAAGAATGTGGCAAGAGGACTGTCACAAAGAAAAGGACCATCCCAGAATCTGAGGCAGGCTTTATCGCCAGGGAGGAAGAAGAAGAAGGTGAGATAAAGCAACATGTTAACGGGGCAAATTACCGTGCCAGTACTCATTATTTGTTCCTCTGTCGCAGATGAGGAAAGCCCTCTAAAGGGACCGGTGATTATGACCGACGAAGAGGCCATCGAAGAGTCAAGACGTATGGCTGAGGAGAGATATTTGCAAGAAAAGCTATCGGAGGAAGACCGAATTGAGCTGGCCAAACAGAAAAGCCTTGAGGAGATCGCCAAGGGGAACCCTAGAGAACGCAGATCACGCGCGCGCTCAACCCGTTCGCGCACACCTCGTCCCTCCACCGGAACTGTGAATGAATTGCATCGAGCCCAACTAGCCCTTCACGAAATCGTCGATGACGAAGATGAAGAAGGTACAATTTTTAAGTTCGCTTTATCCAATCATGAAATTTCTATTGGCGCATAGTGCCCTGGTGTGCCTATACTTTATATCCGTAATGTAGGGCTTTGATCATGGATACGCAATGGAAATATAATTTATCCATTCAATACCATCCAAGGATCATAGGACAAGAAGCATAACGATGGTAAAGGAAGAATTATGTTACACACCTTAGGGTTTCTCCTGTGATGACTTGTAACGCGAATTGTGTCACGTCTCTACGGTTGATCCACGCCTAGAGTTGAGATCTAGATATTCCTTCTCCTTTGTGCTAGCTTGGAATGGAGGAAGAGTAAGAAGAAATCACGCAACAAGGAGGGGGCGGCCTCCTTTGTTGGCCGACGGGGATGGGGCAACGACAAGGGGTCGGTCGGCCCTCTTGCTTGCTTTCTCTCTCTCCTTTGTTCTCACCCACTCAAGTTATGAATAATGAGTTCATAAGTGTGGGAAGGAACAAAGGAGCATCCTTTATATAGTTTAACAAATCCTTTTTAAATATCTAAAGGACCTATTCTAGTCCTACTAGAATTCGGTTTAGTTCCTTCCTTGCAAATTAGTCCTACTAAGTTTGCAAGGTGTGCAAAGTGATCATTCTAATTAATTAATCATATTAATTAATTTACAAATCTAGTTCAACTCTATATAGCGTGTGACCCCATAGGTTCTATCTAGTTGGTAGCAACAATTTGCCAATATGGAGCGGTTTCTCGCAAAACATCCATTCTAGCCAACTAATAGAATAGTCATCCGACAAACCTTGTACAAGTAATTGTAACATCCCTTTATATCTATATCCGGATTGGACACGAGACATACAATTCACACTCGTATATCCAATCCATAGTTTTTCGATCATGGGAGTTGCCTTATTCGTGCAAATAACATCAATATCCCATATTGATTTATTTGAGTCTGGCCAGACATTCTATAAGCACTGTCCATCGAGTGGCCTAGCAGTGGCGGACGCAGGATTCATACATTGCGGGGGCCAAACTGTACATGACTATTAAAATACATAACGCTGATTTGTATGGACATTTTTCTTATTGAGAACCCACATTGAATATTTGGCCGACTAACTCGTTCTATTACGTCCTATTACAAAACATCCCAACTTGAGTTGAGTCGGCTATAAAGATTAAAATCCTCAAAAACAAATAGTTGAAGTATATAGTTTGACAATCTAGCTATCGATTTTTAAAATAAACAAAATAAAATAAAATAAAATAAAATAAATCTAAAGTTTAAGTAATTTGAAAAAAAGGTTGCTACAATATTAAACTGTAGGTAAATAGTATTTCAAAAAAAAAAGTATCGGCTTGACACGTTTCATATATTTTAAACCCTCCCTGCAAATTTGGATCTACTAACTATTTACATATTAATTGACTAGTTAATTTAAGAAATTATAGTAATTTATTTTTCTATTTCATCAGATGAATATGTCCTTTGGAAATCATCCATATCCATTTTATGTAAAGATAATGATTGACACATTTATTTTAATTTATTAATCTCAAATTACATGAAAAGATAAAGAGAAGAAGTATCTGGCGGAAGATTATTAGGTTTGGTTAGTTAATTAGTACTAAAATTTGAGGGGGCCAAGTTGTATTACAACACAAACTCTTTACTAAAGTAACGCATAATATTACCGTTTTAAAAATTTGATGGAGGGGCCATGGCCCCCTCTCGCCCCCCCTTCCGTCCGCCACTGTGGCCTAGGATATTTGCTTCCATTATGTGGGAGGGGAAAATTTTATCTACGTCCACTACGATCTCTAAGATTGCTTCTTATTGTATCAGGTACACGCCTTTATGGCTACCTAGTTACGGTGTAGCGTTTGACGCTCCCAAAATCACAATAATCCACAACTAGACAATCTAGTGACTTCAAGTCTAAGGATGACAATACCACTGCACCGTGAGAAGCGCTTGTGACTTTACATAACGTGTATGTAGCCTTCTCGGAGACGGGTCAATCCAGTGTGCCATTACCCTTAATGCACACCCATGTGTTGGATCATGATATCTCCATATCAATACAACCCCATACTAGTCTATAGATGATTGTCCTATTAATCATTATACTGGAATAGGGATATTTAAGATAAACAACACGATTGTAAATCTAAGGACTTCATTATATTAAATATCCAATAAATAATACAACGAATGTTCTAGCCAAAATAAATTCATACTAAACTAGATTGCCCCTAGGGAATCTATTCCAACAGTCTCCCACTTACACTAGAGCCAATCTGATGCATCTCGTATGCCAATGCTCCTAGTGTGCCCTTCATGCTTCCACTGCACTAGCGGCTTTGTAAGTGGATATGACAGATTCTCATCTGTATGAATCTTGCATATCCGAACGTCTCCTCTATCGATAATATCCCGAATAAGATGGAACTTCCTGAGCACATGCTTGGATTTCTGGTGCGACCTGGGCTCCTTTGATTGCGCGATCTCCCCAGAGTTGTCACAGTACAACTCTACTGGATCCGCAATGCTAGGAACCACACCAAGTTCAGAAATTTTTTTTTGGATCCAAATAGCTTCCTTTGCAGCGCCATTTACAGCAATGTACTCAGCCTCTTTTGTAGAATCAGCCACCGTCTCTTGCTTGGAACTCTTCCAGCTCACCGCTGCTCCATTCAGGCAAAACACATATCCCGATTGTGATCTAAAGTCATCTCTATCATTTTGGAAGCTTGAATCCGTGTAACCCCTTACACGTAACTCTTTTTCACCGCCAAATATCAAGAAAGCATCCTTAGTTCTTCTCAAGTACTTTAGGATGTTCTTGACTGCAGTCCAGTGACTCTCACCTGGATTGGATTGGTATCTGCTTGTCATACTCAAGGCATATGACACATCTGGTCTAGTACATAACATGGCGTACATGATGGATCCTATGGCCGAAGCATAGGGAATTCTACTCATGCGTTCCTTCTCAATCTCACTGGAAGGACAACTACTCTTCGAAAGAGTAATTCCATGTGACATGGGCAAGAATCCGTTCTTGTAATCTTGCATGTTGAACCGTTTCAACACCTTGTCAATATATGTACTTTGACTTAGGCCTATCAGTCTCTTAGATCTATCTCTATAGATCTTTATACCAAGTATATAGGCTGCTGCCCCTAAGTCTTTCATTGAGAAACACTTTCCTAACCAATCTTTAACAAATTGCAGCATGGGAACGTCGTTTCCAATGAGTAGTATGTCATCCACATACAAGACCAGAAAAGCTACAGAGCTCCCACTAACGTTTTTGTAGACACAAGACTCATCTTCGTTTCTGATGAAGCCAAACTCTTTGAATACTTCATCAAAACGTCGATTCCAACTCCTAGAAGCTTGCTTCAATCCATAAATGGATCATTGCAGCTTACAAACTTTGTTGGCTTGCTTTGGATCTTCAAAATCCTCCGGCTGTATCATATACACGTCCTCGAGGTGATTCCCATAAATGAATGCTGTTTTGACATCCATCTGCCAAATCTCATAGTCGTAGTATGCTGCAATGGCAAGTAGGATTCGGATGGATTCAGTCATTGCGACGGGTGAAAAGGTTTCATCATAGTCAATACCATGAATCTGTCTGAATCCTTTAGCCACCAATCGGCCCTTATAGGTAATCACATTACCATCCATGTCGATCTTCTTCTTGAAGACCCACTTGCACCCTATGGGCCACGCCCCTTCGGGTTTCCATCTCGGATCTCATGGCTTCTAGCCACTTCTGAGAGTCTGACCCTTTCATGGCCTCTTCACAGGTGGTAGGCTCATCATCTATGAGCATCGTGTCATCGGAATCAGTCACGATAAGTCCATAACTCTCGGGTTCATGGCGCACTCTACTAGATCTACGAAGCTCTTGTGTTACCTGAACAGGTTGTTCCACAACTACTTGTGGGTCCTATTGGTGTTCCATAGTTGGTTCAGTGATTTGTGGTTCTTGAATTTCTTCAAGTTCTACAGTCCTCCCACTTGCTTCTTTACAGAAAAACTCTCTTTCTAGAAACACTCCGGACCGAGCAACAAACACTTTGTTCTTAGTTGGATTGTAGAAGTAGTAACCCTTAGTTTCCTTAGGGTACCCCAAAAATTTACACTTATCCGACTTTGGCCCTAGCTTGTCTGATTGTAAACGCTTTACATAGACATCGCAGCCCCAAATCTTTATGAACGATAGTGTGGGACGCCTCCCACTCCACATCTCATGTGGTGTCTTCATGACTGATTTAGATGGAACACGGTTAATGGGGAAGGCTGCACTTAATAGAGCATAGCCCCACAATGACATTGGAAGATCGGTTTGACACTTCATAGATCGAACCATATCCAATAGATTCCGATTCCTCCTCTCGGACACGCCATTCCATTGTGGCGTTCCGGGTGGAGTGAGTTGGGATACGATCCCACACTCTCTAAGATAGTCGTCAAACTCTTGGCTCAAGTATTCTCCTCCACGATATGATCGTAGAGCCTTTATACTTTTGCCAAGTTGCTTCTCTACTTCACTCTTGAATTCTTTGAACCTTTCAAAGGATTCAAATTTGGCCCTCATGAGGTACACAAATCCATATCTACTGAAATAATCAGTAAATGTACTGAAGTAGACATAACCACCCCTGGAAGGCGTGGAAAATGGCCCCCACACATCAGTATGTATGAGCGCCAATGTTCACTAGTCCTATCACCTTTCTTATTGAAAGGGGACTTTGTCATTTTTCCCAGTAAACAAGCCTCACATGTCTCATATGATTCAAAATCAAATGAGTCTAGGAATCCATCCTTATGGAGTCTAGATATACGTTTCTCGTTTATGTGCCTAAACGACAGTGCTATAAGTAAGCAGGATTTAAATCATGTATTTTAATCCTCTTGGTATTAATGTTGTAGGCAAGATTGCTTAGATCACGTACATATAGTCCATTAAATAATTGCGCACTACAATAGTGAATATTATTAAAATAAAAGGACCAACAATTGTTCTTTATTGAAATAATAAAATCTTCCTTGTCCAAACAAGAAATAGAAATAATGTTTCTGCTCATAGCAGGCACAAAATAGCATTTATTTAATTCTAAAACTAATCCTGAAGGTAGAGATAGCTCGCACACGCCCACGGCCAACGCAGCAACTTTTGCTCCATTCCCAACGCGCAGGTCTATCTCCCCTTTAGCCAATCTTCTACTTCTCTTTAGATCCTGCACATTTTAAAAAATGTGAGATCCACATCCAGTATCTAATACCCATGATGTAAAGACAGTTAAATTGACATCTACAATAAAAATACCTGGTGGTGGTGGAATCACTATTCCAAGCCTCTTGTCCTCTAGATATTTTGGGCAGTTCCTCCTCCAGTGCCGAGGCTGACTGCAGTAGTGACATTCACCTTTAGTCACACCTTTGGAAATGCCACCAACAGGCTTAAGGGCAGGTTCCTTGGACTTGGCAACTGACTTGCCCTTGCCCTTGGAGGATGAGTCAAACCTTTTGCCCTTTCCTTTCTACACCATCAAAATAGCCTTGACCTTACCCTTGTTGATGCTTTGTTCAGCTGTCCTCAACATATTGAGAAAATCTGGCAGAGGTTTCACGATCTCGTTCATGTTATAGTTCATGATGAACTGTCCATAAATCTAGGGCAACGATTGCAGCACGAGATCGGTTGCCAACTCTTGGCCGACCGGAAACCCTAGTCGCGCGAGATTCTCCGAGTATCCGATCATACGGAGTACATGAGGTCCCATAGGGTTTCCTTCAGCCAGATGACACTTGAACAATGCCTTAGAGACCTCATACCTCTCAACCCTTGCCTGCTCTTGGAAGAGATGCTTCAGATGCTCGATCATATCGACAACATTCATGTTTTCGTGTTGCTTCTGAAGCTCAAAAGTCATGGTGCATAGGATAAAGCAGGCCTCATCATTAGCGTCATCAACACACTTTTGATACGCCTTTAGGGCTGCAGGGGTATTGTTCTCTGGACCTGCTGGATTTGCTCATCTATTGCGTATAGTTTCTTCTCTTTCTTGAGAACGATTCTCAAGTTTCTGTACCGATCAAGGAAGTTGGTTCCAGAGAGCTTGTCCTTCTGAAGGACAGATCGTAGGGAATGTTGTGAACTCGATGAGTTGTTTTCCATTTCGAATTCTACAAAAGGAAAATACGCAAGTTTTAGTATTTATGAATTTTTGACTATATTCAATAATGGCTAGTTTATCAAATATAGCTCCCACTATTTTTCTACGGATTAATACCCCTCAAGATATTAATGCGGAAAATATCCTTATATTTTCTAGTGGGCCAAGATCCATGTTTCATCTCCTTATGAGCTTGCTTTGGCAAGTCACCCATAATTTGACTACTTTAGGTAGGAACAATTCCAATTGCATCCTATGCAATTCTTGGTACAATTGGGCAAATAACTCCTTATTTATCCATCCGTATGGATAATCCCAATTGTTTGCCTCTATGTTTTTAATAATATTAATAGCCTAGTTGTGTCCAACCTCTTATTTAAACAATTGCATATTACTTGTTTGTGCCATTGCATCCATCATTATGAACCAAGTCGCCTTGCTTTGGTATGCACGAACTTGATAAATCATGATGATAATGAGTGTTTAAATAACGAGAAGGCAAAAACACAATATTTTAATTTTTGAGGGATTTTTGAAATTCAATTTTAATTGTTTTGTTGATTCATATCAACTGATTTATCTATTTGAGTTTGGGCACAACTCCAAATGATAGATCCGGGCTGTCTAATTATCTTATTATCCTAATTGCATGCATCATCCATGCACCAACAACAAAATAATAAGACAATAAAATAAACAACCACAAAATAAAATAAAACGTGATGTGGATATGGCCTTTTCTAGAATAAGATAATTCCAAGCCAATGGAGTTATCTATGAACCCTGAAAGCAAACACATCTCCATGCGTCTTCATCTTTTGGTCCATCCTTCATAGTCATGTGGAATGCTCCATGCTCCATATTTTGTGGCTTCCTTTGGCTTTGGCTTATTTTCTTCAATCTTGGCTAAAGGAAGAATTATGTTACACACCTTAGGGTTTCTCCTGTGATGACTTGTAACGCGAATTATGTCACATCTGTACGGTTGATCCACGCCTAGAGTTGAGATCTATATCTTCCTTCTCCTTTGTGCTAGCTTGGAATGGAGGAAGACGAAGAAGAAATCACGCAACACGAGGCAACAAGGAGGGGGAGGCCTCCTTTGTTGGCCGGCGGGGATGGGGCGGCGGCAAGGGGTCGGTCGGCCCTCTTGCTTGCTTGCTCTCTCTCCTTTGTTCTCTCCCACTCAAGTTATGAATAATGAGTTCATAAGTGTGGGAAGGAACGAAGGAGCATCCTTTATATAGTCCAACAAATCCCTGTTAAATACCTAAAGGACCTATTCTATTCCTACTAGAATTCGATTTAGTCCCTTCCTTGCAAATTAGTCCTAGTAAGTTTGCAAGGTGTTGCAAAGTGATCATTCTAATTGATTAATCATATTAATTAATTCTCAAATGTAGTTCAACTCTACATAGCGTGTTACCCCATAGGTTCTATCTAGTTGGTAGCAACAATTTGCCAAAATGGAGTGGTTTTTAGCAAAACATCCATTCTAGCCAACTAATAGAATAGTCATCCGACAAACCTTTTACAAGTAATTGTCAAATCCCTTTATCTCTCTATATCCGGATTGGACACGAGACATACAAGTCACACTCGTATATCCAATCCATATTTTCTCGATCCTGGGAGTAGCCTTATTCGTGCATATAACATCAATATCCCATATTGATTTATTTGAGTCTGGCCAGACATTCTATAAGCACTATCCCTCGAGTGGCCTAGGATATCTGCTCCCGTTATGTGTGGGAGGAAAAAATTCTATCTACGTCCACTACGATCTCTAAGCTTGCTTCTTATTGTATCCGGTACACGCCTTTATGGCTATCCAGTTACGGTGTAGCGTTTGACGCTACCAAAATCACAATAATCACAACTAGACAATTTAGTGACTTCAAGTCTAAGGATGACAATACCATTGCACCTCGAGAAGCACTTGTGACTTTACATAACGTGTATGTAGCCTTCTCGGAGATGGGTCAATCCAGTGTGCCATTACCCTTAATGCACACCCATGTGCTGGATCATGATATCACCATATCAATCCAACCCCATACTAGTCTATAGATGATTGTCCTATTAATCATTATACTGGACTAGGGATATTTAAGATAAACAACACGATTGTAAATCTAAGGACTTCATTATATTAAATATCCAATAAATAATACAACGAATGTTCTAGCCAAAATAAATTCATACTAAACTAGATTGCCTCTAGGGCATCTATTCCAACACGTAAGTGGATAAGAGACCAGTTTGGGGAATCCTTAGGTAACCCCTCTAGCAACATGCAACCTACTCATCCCACTTCACCCTTCTTTGAGTCGGATTTTTAATGTCCTATTATAAGCTGGTCACGCTAGGCCGAAATGTGTCGATGATAACCTGCATCATGCTTATCGCGCAGACACCCCATTTAAGTGGGGAAGCGCCACTTTAAACACTGGTAGAGGTTTTTAATTCCCATTATATGTTTTTTCGAGAGTAAATCTCTTTTTTTTGCAGACCCGACCCTTTCCGTTTCAGGCCTCGTCGCCCTCGCAGCGCCATAGTGGTTCGTGAGCGTGAAATTTTTATTGCAAGAGTCTCGTAGCAGGGTCTGGTGGAAAAGGCTTCAATGGTTGAAGGTGACGCTGATGCAAAGCGCCTCGAGCTCATTTCTGAGCAGGAAGAGGAGGACCGGCGAAGATAAGAGGATGATGCTGCACCTATCACTCAAGCAATATTCCTTTCTTCGGATGACGAGGATGCTGGGCAAGGAATAAGTGCTGAGCGAGCCCCCGTGGTCATGAATTCTGGACAGAATGCTTCTCCTAAGGAAAGTTTTGGAAGGGTCGAGTGTGACGCTGAGTTGGGTGAACATGCCACCCATGTTAAGGAAAGTATTGTAGGAGATTCCTCAGCTGAACGCGGCGCTCTTGATGATAACGAGCTTGGGTCAACTGGTCGTGATGCTCCTATCGCGCCGAGCGTTTCGGGGAGTGCTGCTATCACAGGGGACGTTGTATTTGATTTGGATGCTCTTTTCTCCGAGAATCCATGGGAGGTCTGGGGTTCACAGGTTGAAAACCCTGTTTTCGTGGCCCAAAAGAGTCTTGTAATCTCGGAGGCATACTTTGTGCGCGAAGCTCAGGCTGATCAGAGCATGGTCAAGGCAACTTGTTCTAGCGCGCAGGCAGCGGCTCCTATTGCCACTCATCGGCAAATTATCGAAGACACTGGTAAGGCCATCGCACCCTTACTCATGATACTTAGTCGCTGAACTCACGCTTTTGCTGATTGTTCCACTCTTGTTTTTCTCATGTACATATATCGACCAGGCCTGTCTTCAGTGGCTGATGAAGGTGCGCCTATCGTATCCAAGGACATTTGCAAGAGTGATGGAGTCGCTTCCCGGGGACAGAGAGATTCTACTCAAAGAGATGACTGAACTTTTGGAGAAGGTGTATAGGGCTACTCCCGCAGGCACCACAGTTGAAAGTGCCGAGAATCTCCTCGCAAGCGCGGACGAGCTTCAAGAAATGGCAGCAGGGCAATTGGATCTGGGCTTCCTCATAGAGAGACTAACCAGGATACGCAATTCTGCTCAGCTCCACTCTGAGCGTTCTTGCTATAACGAAGAGAAGGCCACCCTTCAAGCGCGCAAAACAGAGCTGAATAAAGCCCTCAGAGAGTTTGAGGAAGCTGACAAGCGTTATAGGTACATCAAGGCTCGCTTGGAGTTATTAGCTGCCAACTCTATTCACCTATCGGCAGGGTATTCCCTTCTGAAAGACCTCTTCACGGATTGAAACGACTCTTTCTTTTGAACTGCTTTTGATGTAAACTTTATATTCTTTTTGTGGCCGCGCTTCTTGGATTTCTTGAACATGTCATGTGCGTTGGTTTTGCACACTTAGAAATATTCTCTAGTTGTTTTATGTTCATGAATGCTCTACTTTATGTGTCTGCTTCTTGTAGGTAAATAGCGTCTTCTTTCATGCGCGTCTAGCTGCTGCCTAAAGAGGCATACTTTTACTTGATTATCTTTTTTAGCTCTCATCGAAGACTGCCGTCTCACGCGCATGTGTATCGTGTTGCTATAGCTTAGAACCGAATGCCTCAGGAATTTTGATAAGTCCAGAATATTTTAGACCTTTGTAGGCTCAATTCCCCAGGAGCCGCCATTGTTATCTGAATGAGCGTGCCACCTCGGCATTATATAAAGCGTGCCTGTCACACAGTGGGCCCAACCTTCATCATTTCCTAGGGTTACTGTATCATCATAGTCTTTAATAGGGCCATTGATTCTAGCCCCTTTTCGAGATGTTGCTGACTCAGCCGGGAAACTGAAGAGTCTCCTCTGAGCCATATATAACCCCCCCCCCCCTTTTCTTGCTATTTCATTCTTCATCTGGGCTCCTGTGGTTGGCAAAATGCCACCTCCCCTGGGTCCTTGCCATTCCTTTCAATGTTCTTTACCTCTTTTCAATCCGTATCAGTTCTGGCCCATTGGCTTTGGATCCGTGCGTTGTGCTATAGAAATGACTCCCAATGATTTAGCTGAAGAATCCCCGAGTTCTCATGGTATTTTCGAAGACCGACTGTGTAGGCTCCTTTATTGGAATGAAGACATCTTTTTCCTTATGATGTTTGTAGGGGTCACCTCCGGTGGTCCTCCGGCGAATAGCAACTTTGTGCCGATTCTTATGCCAGCAAGTAATGAGTGGTGTGCATATCCGTTGGATTTCCATCGGAGAACTATTTGCCACCATTTTTTCAACCAGGGAGCAACAGGTCGATGTGCTTTTTTTTACTTACGCACTGTTGGCCTCCTGCCCCATGGGCTGTTCTCCCATTTGTTCTTCACATCAGCGACCTCCATGGATTGAAGTTCATCTGGCCCCCTACCATGTCAGGGCTTTGAACAAGAGCTCTGTTCTGGTCGAGAACGTCGACGACAGCGTCAAGCTTCACAGTTGTAGAATTATGTAAGAATGTTCCTCGAGGACACTTCGATTTTTGGTTGCAATCTTTTTTTCCGTTTGTAAGCCTTGCTTTAGGCTGCTATCTAGACAGATAAATTGTAAGCCGGATTTGAATGTTATGAAAGTATTTTTTTTTTCATTCGCTATGTTGTCTACTATAGTAGACTTTTAACTCACGTATCGACTTGCCATTCAATCGAGCAGATAGATTCTGATCGCGCTTAGCTGCTATCTAAACAGATAGGCCTTTTATTTCTGCTGCTATCTGGACAGATATGCTTTAATCGTGTTTGGCTGCTATCCAAACAGATAGGCTTTGTATTTTGCTGCTATCTAGACAGATAGGCTTTGATCGCGTTTGGCTGCTATCTAGACAGATACGCTTTTTAATTTTCAGTTGGTTGCTACCATATGAGATAGGCTTACACTCACGCTTGGATTCTATCTAAACAGATAGGCATTTTAATCTGTGATTTAGCTGCTACCATATGAGATAGCATTACGTTCGCATTTTGCTGCTATCTAAACAGATAGGCTTTGTTTTTGCGATCGGCTGCTATCTAGGCAGATATGCTTATACCTCATGCATCA
Source organism: Linanthus parryae (assembly GCA_023055425.1). Taxonomy (NCBI): domain Eukaryota; kingdom Viridiplantae; phylum Streptophyta; class Magnoliopsida; order Ericales; family Polemoniaceae; genus Linanthus; species Linanthus parryae. Next base: position 120,334,286 of record JALGPY010000001.1, read on the forward strand.
CTGTAAGGTGGCAAGATGAGTCTGGTAGTTTAACCAGAAAAGGGCATCCCCGTGAGAGGGTTATTATTCCTCAGGAGACCTTCATATGGGAAGGGGCGTACAGTTATTAATTACAAAACTCAGTAAAGCGAAGGCTAAAGATAATACCGTTGCGTTCTTGAGTAGCGTTGGAGTGATAACAGTACCGTGACAGCCCTCAGATGTGATAGCACTTCCTACCGTTGGAGTAGAAACTACTTACCTTCCTGCCCTCACTGTCATGTTCGATGACCATTTTTAGGGTGTAGACACTCATTTTGTAAGTAACTTTGGGAATCTCCTCCCGCGTGGATTCCCTCTCAGATTCTTCACCATGACTCCGGCTGGTGACTGCCCCTTAACGTCTTCCCAGTTGGGTAAGGGAGTTTACCAGAATGGGGCTGGAGTAGGCTCATCCGCCAATTCTGTATCCATACAACCTCGGACAAATGTGCTTCTTCTAGATTGAAGGGGTTCACTGAGGCAGGTATTGCAACCATTTTGTTCTTCCAAATGGCCTTCATAACCTGGTGAGCCGTGGAGGGTACAGCGTCGAAGCGATGGATCCATGCCGTGCCGATAATCATGTGTTAAGTGGTGTTGGCCTCGATAACGTGAAATTTGGCAAAAAACTTGATCTGGCCAATCTGAATCCCCAATCGAATCCAGCCAACTGTCATTCTGGAGTCGCTTCCAAAACCCATTAGTGGTGACGGCCTCTTGACAATCTTGTCTCGGGGAATTCCTGCTAACTCCAGGGTACTGAGAAGGATGACATTCACTGCAGCTCCTCCATCAAAAAAGACCCTCTTGAACTCCACATGGTTGATAGTGGCCGTTACGTACAACGGCCTCTGATGATTGGCATCAGTCCTCTTGTCTGATTCTTCAAACATTATGCTCAAATCGTCAGATCGCGCGGCCGTCACAACCCTTCCGTTGGAGATGACCAATTCTTCCCCATGGTCCTCAGTGATAACTCTCTTTTAAGAGCTATTATTATACTTCCATTTTACATGTATTAGGATTAATTCACATGATTTATATGTTATATTTACACAAATATGTGAATTTCACGATTTATAAGCCTAAGAGTGAAAAGTTATGTTTCTAGCTTATTTGAGTATGTTTTCTCTCATATTTGCGATGATAATTGCACGGATTGTTTAGTTTTGTGTATCTCAGGTAAAATAGGTGCAATGGAGCTTATGAGAGACTTGAATATGCTTGGTATGGAGCTAGATGAAGAGGAGAAAAGAAGACGCAGAAACGAAGCAAAGTTGGAAAAGTCACACAGGACCAGCCTGCACTCTTTTCAATACTCAGGAAAATATACAAATCATTTTGGAGCAAGGCCTGCGGAATTGGAAATTAGACATCCGTAGATTTCCAATTATATATGGTAGGCCCGAAGACGAGTCCGTATGATACAGCCCGCGCAAGATCAGCAAATAATTCTGTCCGGGAATTACAAACTGGAGGGGTTGAAGTGCAATTTCGGCCAAATTTCATTAAAAAGCGTGCCCAGGCCTTGGGGAACGCATTCTTAGACCTAAAAGAGAGGAAGAAGCTGCTGGAGAAGAGGGAGGAAGGCTAGGAGAGACGAGGGGCATGGAGATCAACGCCGGAGTCGCCGGAACGCGATTCTCGTCACGAGTTTGACTATCCCTTCCATCTCTTCTATCTTTTCTCAATACTATGAACTTGTTATCTATTATTTTCAGCATATTTGAGTATTTTTCTTAGCTAGGCTCTATGGATAGCCTACGGTTTTGTTAGACACCGTTTCCGAATTTATTTGTTTGATTCACGCTTATGGATTCACGTTATTGATTAATTTTCTTCTCTATTGATGTATTGTTGACCTAGAACTATTGACACGTTTTAGGTAGGATATGAATGATGTATAGAGATTTCTTTGATCCTTAACGTTGATCTTAGCTTAAAGTAATAATGAATTTGCTTCTTCTAGTAATCTTGTTCTTAATTTTATGCTACCTTAGCGTCATGAACTAGGGTATCTACTTGGTGAAAGATCGATGGACTGAGAGGTGAAGATTAATTAGCTTGTGAATTTAGGATTGCTAGCAACCCCGTATCGTGATGGACTGGAAGGAGAAACGTTAGGGTTGGATCAAAACGTAGGATTATTCTTAATGCTTGTTAGGTGATATAGTTTATGGATCGACAGATGACGACTATTGAATCTAACATAGGCTTACATGAGATCGAAAGAAGATTGTGAGTAGTTAAACGTGATCAAGAGCATATTCAATATTACATGTTTCAAAGAAATATCCGGAATTGTCTACTGCCCTAGTAATCTTGTTCTTAATTTTATGCTACCTTAGCGTCATGAACTAGGGTATCTACTTGGTGAAAGATCGATGGACTGAGAGGTGAAGATTAATTAGCTTGTGAATTTAGGATTGCTAGCAACCCCGTATCGTGATGGACTGGAAGGAGAAACGTTAGGGTTGGATCAAAACGTAGGATTATTCTTAATGCTTGTTAGGTGATATAGTTTATGGATCGACATATGACGACTATTGAATCTAACATAGGCTTACATGAGATCGAAAGAAGATTGTGAGTAGTTAAACGTGATCAAGAGCATATTCAATATTACATGTTTCAAAGAAATATCCGGAATTGTCTACTGCCCTAGGTGATCCATAGATCGCCTAGTTACTCTCCATATTTGATAAAACGTTGTTTAATTCAGAAAATACAAAAAAATATAGTATTCTAGTTAGTTTAATACAGTCACTTGATTGGGGGTGACAACTTCTCAAATCAACAACCTTTTTCCTGTTATTTCAATTACACTTTTTAGATTTAATCTCTACTTAACAATAAACCGACTATCTGTCCTCGTGGGATCGACAACCTGAGTTTCAATACTCACTCTTTATTACTTCGATCGTGCACTTGCGTATACACGTAAGAAATCGTGTCAAGTTTTTGGCGCCGTTGCCTGGGACAGTGGCTTATTTGTTAAATAGAAATTTGTTTAGACAGTTTATTTTTTTTATTTTTATTATATATCCTTAATACCTCACGGTATTGCTTGAGATCTTTGGTGTGCAGGTTATCTATAAGTATGGGGGATGAGAAAGATCATCGTTTTGCGAGCATAATTGAAGTATGCAACCTTGTGGGTTGGAAAATCGTGAAGGAGGGCCATGTGGATGGCACTAGAGAGAGGGTTGCCATGGAGATACAATGCTATATCTTTCGGCCTAATGACCCAACTCCTCCTACTAGCTTAATGTTCTTCCTTGGTCGGATGCTTGAGGATATGATTCCAAATGTTAAAGAATGAAGCAACGAGGAACACAATTGGGAATGGAAACGACACTTGTGGACGCACAACTTAGTCTCTATTCTAATTTTGAAGATGCTCCAACCTTCCCAACGTTCAAAGAAGATGATAATGAGCCATTGTGTATCCCAGCATGTCCAAACATCGATTCATGGCTTGAATCAAGTATGGAGGAGAAGCATAATGCTGTTTTCGGTGAGATTGAAAGTCTTCTTCATGGATTTAATTTTGATGATCTTGACTCTGCGGTTGCAAATTTGTTATACCCTCTCACATTTGAGCTCGTTAAAGATGAAAAGAACACCGAGATTGACTTTGTAGATGATGCGCGTGCGTTATGTGAAGGCGACAAAGAAATTCCATCATTCATGCTCTATGAATTACCCCTTGAAATTTCAGTGAAGATATCGCAAATTGAAAAGACGATCAAAGATTACATTAATCTCTTCTCGCGATGTAGGATACTTGAGCTTATTGGTGAAATCATTATGATGACAATTCTCATGAATTGGAAAAAGAAGAAAAAGTTTACACAGGTTCTTCACTGTTCCAATACTTGTTCGTCATTGTTGAGATTTGCATTTTTTGTGAAAATTAGTTGCTACCCGCTTGAGAATAGAATGAAAGAAAGGAGATGGTGGAAGAAGAAGAAGTGGAAGGAAAAACGAGAGTTTTAGAGTGGTGTGGAGGTTGCAGCATGAAGTTGCATCAGTAGCCCTTTGCAGCTTCTCCATCGTATATGCATTGTCAGTTCACCTGTTCGTATCAAAATACCCCTGAACTTGGTGAGATTTCCAAACCCACCCCATCTTCCTCTTCTCCTTCTTCTCTGTTAGCTTAGCCATCACTAGACCGTAACCCACTTCCATCACCGCCTGTCCTCCACCGCATCCCTCTCTCTGCCCTGCTCCGCCCTTTCCTCTTTCACTGATTTCACCCAGAAACCCCAAACCCCGATTGAGGAACCCCCATGGCCGCCAACCCAACCACAATCCTCCTCCATTAAATCCGATTGAAAGCTCTCTGCGACCTCCAGCACCTCGCCACCATCTTCCCTCTGCAATCACTATCTTCCTCATCTCCACCATCGCCGACTACAAACACAGACCCAATCGAGAACCCACCATCGAACCTATCCGTCCTCTGTGTTGGATATGTTGAAGCTCTTGAGCTCAAGTGTGAGCTCAACTTGAGCTCTTGAGCTAAACTGTGAATGAGCAAAATTGTCGTGTTGAGATGACGATCTTTCGGCTATAGTTTCGGTGGAGAAACGATGTTAATTAATAAACACACGCGCGCGCACCGCTTTGTAGCGGGTCTGGGTCGTGGGTCGACCCAAATGTAATATGGTGTTTTAATTAATTAACACATGTGTTTTAATTTCTCCTGGAGAAACTAACGTGCCCTAAGATCGTGAGAAGAGGAGCTCGTACGTGGGTTTGCTTCAGCCACAATGTCCTTCTCCTCTCTATAAAGAACGGATTTGTTCTCCATTCAACACACGCCAAAGACTTGCTCTATCTCTCAATCCCATTGCTCTCTCTCTCACTCAAACTGTTCTCATCCGTTGTTTCGTCCGGGCAATCAAGGGTTCGTGCTACACCAGTTGATTGCGACAAGAGGAGTCCTGGGAGGCGATTGTTCCGTGAAAATCCGATAGCGCCGGGGGGCAAATCGCTTTAAGGAAAACGTTCGTCAACGTGATCCTCTTCGCCAAGTATTTCTGCAGCGTTGGTGACAGGTTCTTCATCTAGTTTTGTTTTTATCTTATGCCGCAGATTAATATGTTCCTACAGTCTTAAAGCGATTTTGGTTTGATTTTAATCTGCGAGTATGAATCCCTTTGAACCATCTGTTATAACTGCTTCATGTTAATGTCTGGGCTAATTGCTGAAACCGCAATCTGTGTTCATGTCCATGATTCTCTCTGTTTTTAGTTTCAGATCTTTAGATTCCAATCTGAATTGTTGTGCTTCTTGCCCAGTTTTGTTTGTAGTTTGTTCCTGTCTAACAGCATCTGGTTCAGTTCCTGAAGTACGAGAACTGCTATTTTCTTCTTCCTAGTATCTCTGTTGAGTCTTCATAAGTCCTTATCCTTTTAAGTTGAAATTGTTTCTTAAGCAGGAGTTCAATATATTCTTTTATTCTAGTTCCTTGTATTTTCAGGATTTCATGAGTATTACTTTATATTCTATCCTGTAGAATGTTACTCATTTAGTTTCTTCATGTGATTTTACACGTTAACTGTCAATTCCTAGTGTTTCAGTTCAGTCTCGTTAAACCTGAAACTATCCTTCTGGTACTTTTTAATGATTTTTCCCCCTCTGTTGTTCTGACTGTTCTGACTTATATGTGAACTAACATTTTCTTGTCGTAGGTAGTTTTCTATCTTTCTGTTAGATCAGTACTGTATCAACTAGTTTATAGTTGAATATTTGTTTATTTTCATGTGTATAGTACTCATCTTCCAAAGTCTTTTGCAATAAGATGATTCAGCATCTATGTTTCAGGAATTCATTGCTACACATATATATATATATATATATATATATATATATATATATATATATATATATATATATATATATATATATATATATTTTCTTATTTGGCAACCTGATAGACCATGAGGTTTAGTCATGCCTTTAATCATTGTGTTGTAGCACTGTCTTAATAATGTTTTAGTTCCTGCCCAATTTGGAGTTTATTTTCTGTACCATCTGTATACTGCTCTAGTAATATGTTTAGTGAAATTTTGTGTTGTTGCATGTCCTTATGTGTTTCAGTATTACCAGTTCATGTTTAGGTAGTCACCAAAATCCAGTTTATACCAGGAACACTTATGTTAATGTATATTGTGTGTGTGTAGTTTATATGAACTAAACTGTTTATGTATTAGACATCTGCCTTTTGCTCATGATGTATTTGCCCTCACTGATATTATTTTAATCCTCATGCTACACGTTTAGAATTTTTTTTCTAGTATTCATGTAAGTCTGTTGCTAATGCTAATGGACGATTCTTCAGTACTTCTCAATTTTTTTAAATAGCTTTTAAGCCTTTGTTTGTACACATTCCCTTGTTACATATTTGGTTTTTATTTATTTGCTGTAATTTACATTGTTCTTCTATTCGATTACATGGCGAATTCGTGTATTTAGTCTATCTTGGTTTCGTAAAGACTTGACTGTCCTAGTGCAACTTTAGAGCATGGCTCAAAATTCAGTTCAATCGTTAAATATTTTGTTCTAGTAATGTATCTAGTTTACGAGGAAATTGATTCTCGTTTCTTATTCCTTCCATTTATTTGGTGACAGTTCGAGATGTCTTCCGGAATTGATACTCCATTGATTCCAGGCACACAAGAGGCTAGTTTCTCGTTGGCTGAGAGTATCCCGGCATATGTTGCCTCAAATGGATCTCAAACCATGGACTCTACTACCTTGGCTGGTACACCATTTGTTGGTGTGTCAAGCGGTTCTCGGGGGCTGACTCCGAGTCTCTCAGCGGGATTCTCTAGTGTAAGTCTGCCGTCATCCGTCGGGGTCTCCTCCGCCTTCGGATTTGCTCCAATTTCGTTTGGAATGCGTGCACCTGCACCTGGTTTGATGACCTCAAACAGGCTTGGAGCTCAATCGGCTGTAGCGGGATTCAGTCAGGTCTACAGTACTAGTGATCAAGTCACACCATTTATTGGTAACTCGATAATGGGATCGGGTCAAGGACGTCCAGGTTTCGTCGAGAAGCCTGAGAAGTTCGCCGTTAAGGACTTCAAGCTGTGGCAACAGAAGATGAAGTTCTACTTGACCACACTGTACTTGGATAGGTTCCTGATAGAATCCAAGCCCGAGTTATCAGAGGATGCTGATTTTCAGCAAGTTGCGGCTGTAGATGCTTGGAAGCAGTCTGACTACCTGTGCCGCAACTTCATCATGAACAGCTTGGAGGATGCACTCTATAGTGTATATGCTCACATAGAGACATCCAAGGATCTCTGGGAGGCTCTGGACAAGAAGTACAGAGTCGAGGATGGTGGACACCAGCAGTTCATCGCAACAAGATTCCTCCATTATCAGATGGTGGACAATAAGTCTGTGATGGAGCAGGTTCATGAACTGCAAGTCTTGCTGCATGAGATGCATCAAGAGGGCTTGACCATGAGTGAATCATTCAAAGTGGCATGCATCCGAGATAAGTTGCCAGCTTCTTGGAGTGGGTTCAAGGAACACATCTTGTACAAGAAGAGACCACTGACACTTGATGCACTCATCCAGAGGATTCGCATCAAGGAGGATATTCTTAAGGATCAGAACAATCTCTACAGAGAGACCCATGGGAAAGCGAAGGCTCATGTGGTGGAGGACATCTCTTATCGTCGGAAGGCCTCTAAAGGGGGTAGTTACAATGCACCCAAGAAGCATGGTGGGAAACTGTCGGCTAAGGGAGGAATTGGGAAGAAGTTCCCAGGAAAATGCTATGACTGCAAAGAAAAAGGTCACCGCTCAGAGGACTGCCCCAAGAAAGGGAAGGCTGTAAATGGTGGCAAGAATTATCAGGCTAATTTGTCTGAGGTGGACGACTTAGTCCACGATGTCGGGGACATGAACCTCTCAGTTGTGGTCTCCGAGGTGAATCTCGTTGGCAGCAATCCGAGGGAGTGGTGGATTGACACTGGAGCTACTCGCCATGTTTGCTGTGATAAACGGATGTTCACCGAGTATGAGGAAGCCAATGATGGAAAAATTATCTTCATGGGCAATTCCGCAACTGCCAAAGTTAGTGGCAAGGGAAAGGTTGTGCTGAAGCTGACTTCGGGACGTCCGTTGACCCTCAACAATTTACTCCATGTACCTGATATCCGCAAGAACTTAGTGTCTAGAACTCTTCTCACAAAGAATGGGTTTAGACTTGTCTTTGAGTAGGAGAGGTTCACTTTGATCAAAAGTGGGGTGTATGTTGGTAGGGGGTATCTTAGTGGGGGGGTTGTTCAAAATGAATGTTGCAACTGTGTACCCTCCAAATGTTAATGAAAAAGCTTCTACTTCTGCTTACTTGATTGAGTATTCTAGCATTTGGCATTGTAGATTGGGCCACGTAAATTTCAATTCAATTCGGAAATTGATGCAAATTGGTCATCTACCTAAATCGAAAATAGACTCAACTCATAAGTGTGAAGCCTGTGTAGAAGCTAAATTAACTAAACAACCTTTCCACAATGTCACTAGAAGTACCACTCCTCTTGAGTTGATACATTCGGATCTTTGTGATTTGAAAGTTGTTCAAACAAGATCAGGGTATAAGTACTTTGTCACTTTTATAGATGATTGCACTAAGTATGGATATGTATATCTATTACGAAGTAAGGATGAAGCCATAAGTGCATTCATGAACTATAAAAGTGAGGTTGAAAATCAACTTGGAAAGAAGATTAAGTAACTAAGGAGTGACAGGGGTGGTGAATATGAATCACCATTTGAACAAGTGTGTTCAGAAAATGGGATTGTTCACCAAACAACGGCTCCTTATTCGCCACAACAAAATGGTGTTGCTGAGCGAAAGAATAGGACGCTGAAGGAAATGATGAATGCTATGCTCCTAAGTTCTGGGTTGCCCCAGAACATGTGGGGGGAAGCAATCTTATCTGCGAACCACATTCTAAATAGAATTCCTCGAAAGAAGATTGATAAGACTCCATATGAGTTATGGAAAGGGCATCCGCCTACTTATAAATTCTTTCGAGTGTGGGGGTGTCTTGCAAAGGTATTGGTACCACCTCCGAAAAAGGTTCGCATAGGACCAAAAACAGTGGACTGTGTGTTCATTGGATATGCACATGACAGTAGTGCGTATCGGTTTTTGGTTCACAAGTCAGATATTCCTGACATACATGAGAACACTGTAATGGAAGCTAAAACTGCTTCATTCTTTGAAGATGTGTTTCCATGTAAGGAAAGGGAATCAGAGTACTCTTCCAAAAGGGTACGTGATCCACAAATTGAGGAAACTCCTATAGAGGGCGAACCTCGACGTGGTAAAAGGGCTAGAATTGCTAGAACATTTGGTCCTGATTTCATAACCCTGGTGATGGATGATGAACCAAAGACGTATAAGCAAGCGGTCTCTAGTCCTGAAGCTCCTTATTGGATGGAAGCAATTAACAGTGAAATTGATTCCATTATGCAAAACCACACTTGGGAAGTGGTGGATCTTCCTCCTGGTTGTAAACCACTTGGGTGCAAGTGGATTTTCAAGAGGAAGTTGAAAGCTGATGGATCAATTGATAAGTACAAAGCTCGGCTGGTGGCTAAAGGTTTCAGGCAACATGAAGGGATCGATTTCTTCGATACCATTCGTCGGTGACACGAATAACCTCAATACGAGTGTTAATAGCTATAGCGGCTTTGTTCGACCTTGAGATTCACCAAACGGACGTTAAAACGGCGTTCTTGAATGGTGAACTTAACGAGGAAATCTATATGGAACAACCCGAAGGGTTTGTCGTCCCAGGACAAGAGGCCAAAGTTTGTCGACTTGTTAAATCCTTGTATGGATTAAAACAAGCTCCGAAACAATGGCATGAGAAATTTGATAGAACCATGATGTCAGGGGGTTTTAACATCAATGAGTGTGATAAATGTGTCTACATTAAGAACACTCATGAAGGCTATGTAGTAGTCTGCTTGTATGTCGATGACTTGCTTATTTTTGGGAAGCAATAAGAAGATCATTGACGATACAAAGAAGATGTTAGCAAAGAACTTTGACATGAAAGACATGGGTCTAGCTGATGTGATTTTAGGAATTAAGATTTCTAAAACACAAGAAGGGTATGCTTTATCTCAATCACACTATATTGAGAAAGTTCTCAATAAGTTTGATAAAGATAAAGGAAAACCGGTAAAAACTCCAATTGATGTAAGTCTGCATCTTACCAAAAATACTGGAGATGGGATCAACCAACTAGAGTATGCTCAAGTAGTTGGTAGCCTAGTGTACATTACGAATTGTACATGACCAGATATTGCTCAGGCAGTTAGCAAGCTAAGAAGGTTTACTAGCAATCCTGGTAGAGACCACTGGAAGGCAGCGGTAAGGGTTCTGAAATATTTAAGATATTCTCAGAATCTTGGATTACACTATACCAAATACCCGGCGGTATTAGAAGGTTATAGTGATGCCAACTGGATTTCCGACACGAAGGACTCAAAATCCACAAGTGGATACGTATTCATGCTCGGCGAAGCAGCAGTGTCGTGGAAATCTACAAAGCGAACGTGCTTAGCAAGGTCTACGATGGAATCTGAGTTCATTGCGTTGGACAAGGCAGGTGAAGAATCTGAATGGCTTCGTCACTTTCTGGAGGACTTGCCTATGTGGCCGAAACCGGTTCCTCCAATTTGCATACACTGCGATAGTCAGTCTGCAACTGGACGAGCACAAAATGCTATGTATAATGGAAAGTCTAGACATATACGTCGTAGACACAATACTGTTAGACAGTTTCTCTCGAACGGTTTAATATCGATCGATTACGTTAAGTCTAAGGAGAATCTAGCGGATCCACTGACTAAAGGACTACCGAGAGAGCAAGTCTGGACTTTATCGAAAGGAATGGGCCTGAAGCCTCTTGAAAAATCAGTCATAGTGGCAAACCCTACCTAAGCGACTGGAGATCCCAAGAATTAGGTTCAAAGGGACAACCTAACTATGTATGGATAGGGATACATCACGATCATCCGAAAGTTTCTTTCCTGGCACTTCCTTTGGTTTGATAATGTGATGTCTTGCATTGTATCGAGGATGAGTTAAACTCTTAATGAACTCTAGTATAGCAAGGTACCGATAGAGTTCACCTATATGAGTGGAGATGGGGCCGGCTCTATGAGAATTGATAGGCTGAATTCTCTATAGCACTCATGAAACCGGGAAACGTGTCTCAATGGCCAAATGAGCACATTCACGAGGACGGAATGACTAGAATTCCTAATTGCGTGAGCACTGTCGACTTGGTGTGCACCATTGGCAAGCAGTTCAAGGCTTTTGGCGCACTAGTGAGCCAGCACATCCTGTAGTGTGTCACTAAGAGAAGTTCAAGGTTTATGACCACCTATCTTTATGCGATTAGCTTCAGGACAGTTTATTTGAGACTGACATTGTTGAATGGCCAATTTGGTCATTCATGTGGGCGATTGTTGGATATGTTGAAGATCTTGAGCTCAAGTGTGAGCTCAACTTGAGCTCTTGAGCTAAACTGTGAATGAGAAAAATTGTCGTGTGGAGATGACGATCTTTCGGCTATAGTTTCGGTGGAGAAACGATGTTAATTAATAAACACACGCGCGCGCACCGCTTTGTAGCGGGTCTGGGTCGTGGGTCGACCCAAATGTAATATGGTGTTTTAATTAATTAAAACATGTGTTTTAATTTCTCATGGAGAAACTACCATGCCCTAAGAACGTGAGAAGAGGAGCTCGTACGTGGGTTTGTGGCTTCAGCCACGATGTCTTTCTCCTCTCTATAAAGAACGGATTTGTTCTCCATTCAACACACGCACACAGACTTGCTCTATCTCTCAATCCCATTGCTCTCTGTCTCACTCAAACTGTTCTCATCCGTTGTTTCGTCCGGGCAATCAAGATTTCGTGCTACACCAGTTGATTGCGACAAGAGGAGTCCTGGGAGGCGATTGTTCCGTGAAAATCCAATAGCACCGCGGGCAAATCGCTTTAAGGAAAACGTTCGTCAACGTGATCCTCTTCGCCAAGTATTTCTGCAGCGTTGGTGACAGGTTCTTCATCTAGTTTTGTTTTTATCTTATGCCGCAGATTAATATGTTCCTACACTCTGTTCGAACCCAAAGCCACCATCGCAACCTCAGAGCCCAGAAACCACCATAGCCGACCAACATCGAAGCCCAAAACCCCCCTCAATCAATCACGGCAACCTCTCCGCCGTTCAGACTCGTCGCCACACCGATCCAACTCACCTTCGACCTCCATCAAAACCGGCCACGATTCAACCCTGAACCTCTGCCCAGGCCGCCTAAATACCCGACAGAAATAAAATCCAATTCAAGCCACCGACCCCTGAAAGCTTCCACCTCCTTCGGTCAATTGAAACCTGCGACCCAAATTCTAGATCCACGAAGTTCCTTACGGCAATTCAGAACCCAGTTGTTGCTCGCCTCACTGTGTTTTCCGTCGACCACAAACCGAGCCATCGCCGCTTTTCCTCCTTTCCCGTCCTTTTCTCTCCGTCTCTTTGCCTCTGTACCGCCGCCTCAAGAAAACACCCACAATCTCGGTTCCAATGATTTACAGAACGAGCCATGAGTACTGGTGTGTATAATTTTTATTAGAGAAAGTATGGGGTAGCTTATGGGGGGTCTGCTTATGGTGGGTCAGTTAAGGTTTTGGAGAAGTCAACGGTTCAGGAACTCATGTACTTCTCATATGGGCACAAATTGAGTGATGTGTCATACTATGAATTTGACACAATTTAACAAGTGGGCTGCTAACTTGATATGAAGACACTTGAATGAGATGGAGTTGAAAATTGGATGAAGACATCGACCCCGGTGTGCCACCGTGCACTCGACCATCACGGGAGTTGGCATTGTCGTACGCAATGTGAGCTCGGGGATTCTTCGTTCCTTTTTCGTCAGCAGCAAGAATCAATCGACCCCGGTGTGTTTCACACACTCGACCGCAAGGGAGCTTGCATTGGTGCGCACAATGTTTGCTTGGGGATTGTTCTTGCTATCGCAGTCAGCACATATCAGATTTCGTCCCCGACCTTGTGTCGGTTGTGAGTTTCTTTTCCCTCTCTTTACTTACTGTTTAGGCACATCGTACTTGCTCTAGGATTTTATTTTGACTACTTTGTCATGGTGCGTAGTCGCCGCTTGTATTAGCTGTTAGAATCCTAGGGAATACTTGAGTACTAGCTTAATTTCGGTACACACTACATGTTCATGTGCAAGTAGCTTGAATTATCTCTAAATTTATTGTAGCTACCTTCTTGTGCCATGACTTTGACTCCGAAAAGATCTGCCGCCCCTTGCATTTTGGTGCCGAGTTCTCTGTTTTATCTCTAAATTCGTTGAGGACAACGAAGCACTCAAGTATGGGGGGATTTTTAGCTATTTGCTAGCCATGTCCATGTCTTGCATAGCCAGTTACATTTAGATTAGATTGTCGTATTGTGAGTCATTGTAGTAGTTGTAGTATGTATCGTGTTTTCGTTATAGTGTCGTATTGTGTTTAGATTGCTTAGTTTATGTTTAGTTTCACTTTTACTTAATTGAGTCTACCCACCAAAAATTGAGTCGTTAATCGAGTTGGCCATGCATATAGAGTTTTTTTTTTTAATTAGAAAAATCCTAAAAAAAGAAAAAAAAAACAAATTGAAAAAAGGACAACTTAAGACCTAGAAACTGAAGAGAATCCAGTGAAAGAGCTCATGAGAGTAGGAAGCACCGTAGTAGGGATACTTTAATCCTCGTATCTTGTGCGCAAGTCTCACGACAGGATGTCCCGGGTATTCGGGAATGGTGAAAGTAGATAACGGGCATACTTTTGACTTCTTTAGTGTGCTAGGAGGATTGAGTCTCTAGGTGGTTGAATAATCAGTTTCCGGTGGAAACTTGTGGACTCTTTGAATATGGGGTGGACCTTCGTGTAGAGTCGGTTCCATGTGGTACGAGTCTTCGGCCTAAGCGAAGCCGGGGAGCGTACACCACCATCCCTTAAGGTGGTTCCAAGAGAAAATACTAAAAATCCCACACTCTTAAGCTCTAATGCACGGTTGTAAGAACAGAGGAAGAAAGAAAAGAAAAATAAAAATCTAAGAAAAGAACGAAAAAAATGTGCTTCAAGGGGAAACAACCTAATGTGCTTCCGTTTGCGCGGAAAATTTGGATTCAATCCAATCTAGAGCTTAAGAGGGAAACTAAATTCAAGCCGTATTACACAGGAGTTGTGTCTCTCGTCAATGGGATAATTTGCATTTCAAAAGCAATAACGGCTAAGAGGGTCTGAAAACCTCAAATGACTTGGCGAAGAAAGACCATTTAGTGACTTGAAATGCCTAGACCCTCCGAGTCAAAAGACGTGTGGTATCATGGTTTGGTTTGGTGGATGTTTGGGGACGCCTTAGTGAGTTTGCTCATAGGATCATCATATATCATTTCTTGCTACGGGTCGTGAAATTTCAAAGTGAGCTTGTGAGGATTTGATGATTTCGGTTTATGATAGAGAGGTTGCCCAATCTCAGAAAAAGAAAAAAAAAATTTATTTTATTGAATTGTGTATAATTGAGTTGCATTGTATATATCATGTAGTTGCATAGTCGTGAGTCGTGTTGAGTCGTTTGCGTCTTGAGTCGGCTAGTAAACGGTGATTTGCTCGAGACGAGCAAAAGGTAAGTGTGGGGGTATTTGATAACTCTCTTTTAGGAGCTATTATTATACTTCCATGTTACATGTATTAGGATTATTTCACATGATTTATATGTTATATTTGCACAAATATGTGAATTTGACGATTTATAAGCCTAAGAGTGAAAAGTTATGTTTCTAGCTTATTTGAGTATGTTTTCTCTCATATTTGCGATGATAATTGCACGGGTTGTTTAGTTTTGTGTATCTCAGGTAAAATAGGTGCAATGGAGCTTATGATAGGCTTGAATATGCTTGGTATGGAGCTAGATGAAGAGGAGAAAAGAAGACGCAAAAACGAAGCAAAGTTGGAAAAGTCACACAGGACCAGCCTGCACTCTTTTCAATTCTCAGGAAAATATAAAAAGAATTTTGGAGCAAGGCCTGCGGCATTGGAAATTAAACATCCGTAGCTTTCCAAAGATATATGGTAGGCCCGAAGACGAGTCCGTATGAGGGAGATACAGCCCGCGCAATATCAGCAAATAATTCTGTCCGGGAATTACAAACTGGAGGGGTTGAAGTGCAATTTCGGCCAAATTTCATTAAAAAGCGTGCCCAGGCCTTGGGGAACGCATTCTTAGACCTAAAAGAGAGGAAGAAGCTGCTGGAGAAGAGGGAGGAAGGCTAGGAGAGACGAGGGGCATGGAGATCAACGCCGGAGTCGCCGGAACGCGATTCTCGTCACGAGTTTGACTATCCCTTCCATCTCTTCTATCTTTTCTCAATACTATGAACTTGTTATCTATTATTTTCAGCATATTTGAGTATTTTTCTTAGCTAGGCTCTATGGATAGCCTAGGGTTTTGTTAGACACCGTTTCCGGATTTATTTGTTTGATTCACGCTTATGGATTCACGTTATTGATTAATTTTCTTCTCTATTGATGTATTGTTGACCTAGAACTATTGACACGTTTTAGGTAGGATATGAATGATGTATAGAGATTTCTTTGACCCTTAACGTTGATCTTAGCTTAAAGTAATAATGAATTTGCTTCTTCTAGTAATCTTGTTCTTAATTTTATGCTACCTTAGCGTCATGAACTAGGGTATCTACTTGGTGAAAGATCGATGGACTGAGAGGTGAAGATTAATTAGCTTGTGAATTTAGGATTGCTAGCAACCCCGTATCGTGATGGACTGGAAGGAGAAACGTTAGGGTTGGATCAAAACGTAGGATTATTCTTAATGCTTGTTAGGTGATATAGTTTATGGATCGACAGATGACGACTATTGAATCTAACATAGGCTTACATGAGATCGAAAGAAGATTGTGAGTAGTTAAACGTAATCAAGAGCATATTCAATATTACATGTTTCAAAGAAATATCCGGAATTGTCTACTGCCCTAGGTGATCCATAGATCGCCTCAGAAAATACAAAAAAATATAGTATTCTAGTTAGTTTAATACAGTCACTTGATTGGGGGTGACAACTTCTCAAATCAACAACCTTTTTCCTGTTATTTCAATTACACTTTTTAGATTTAATCTCTACTTAACAATAAACCTATTATCTGTCCTCGTGGGATCGACAACCTGAGTTTCAATACTCACTCTTTATTACTTCGACCGTGCACTTGCGTATACACGTAAGAAATCGTGTCACTCAGCCACCCTCAAGATCGCCTTTGTCATCTCATGCCTGCAGTTCTTCAAAAAGTTCATCTGAACGAAGAATTTAACAAACTTGGCAGACACCTTCATCCGCTCAGCACGCGAATCTTCTGTGTCGACACCATAGTCTTTGTCTTTATAAACTTACGCAATCACCGGGGCCCCTACATCCGCCTCTTCAAGGTCCATAATTGATATCATAGATATCTCCTTTCCTTTGGGCTCCTGCCTCGTGTGAGACGGCAAGGGGGTTGTTGCGCACATCCTTGGTTGGCTCATCAACCACCAACTGTCCCTCCTTTATCTTCCTGTCTACCAACCACCAGAGCTTTTTGCACTCTCTGGTTGGTTGTAGTACCTGCTCGTGGAACTGGAACCACCTTGGTTCCTGCAGCTGTTCCTTAGTGGGTTTATGCTCCACGGGCGGTAGGATCCCGTCTTTGCGACATCTTTTGCAAAGATCTATTGCATTCTCAATTGAACAGGGCAAAGGTGGTGCCTCCTGGGGTGCGGGCCGCTGTTGTTTGTTAGGAGATGATGAAATACCGTAAATTTGCTAATAGGGGGTGATTGTGCATTTTCTTAAAATTGTTTATTACAAAATTGAGGCTAAAACTTATATTACTAGAAACTACGGGGGGAGTGGTTGTCTTTACGTGAACTAAAATATAATAATGTATTATACAATATATTTATACATGTATTTATACCCGTACGAGTACAATATACGTTAGGTAATGTATACAATACCTATACTAATAGCTACAAAAAAAAAATTATACAAAAATTTTCTTCTCCTATTTCTACTGCCTCCATCTCCCTCTTCCTCCTCCATCACCCGGCACAAGCATCACCACCCCAACGCCATCTCCCTCTGCTCTCACCCTCTCCCGACCCATCTCCCTCTCACTGCATCTCTCTCTCTCTTCTGGTTTTGCCGAGAGAAACCCACAGCCACCACCAACACCTCCGGCGACCACCACCATCGCCAACAACAACATCACCACCACCACCACCCTCCCTCCATCTCACTGTCTCTGTTTTGCCGAGAGACACAACCCACACCATCACCAACCACCGCCGCTGCCACCGGCGAGAAGACCCACCCCCAACGCCAAACAACAACATCACTACCACCGGGAAACACCCCAACCACGAACACCACCATCTCCCTCTGCCTCTCTTCTCTCACCCCCAATTCCCCCTGTCTCTGATTATTTCGAACCCAGCAGAAAGAAGCAGCAGCGGCAACGAAGGCCGCTGCCTTCCCGACGGGAGACCCGCCACCACCACCACCACTTCGGCCCGTTGTCTTTATCACCCTCTCAGACACTCCACCTCTCTGACCAGAACCAGACGAAGCAACATGAGGCAGCAGCAGTAGCAGAGCGGCCAAGAAAGCCCCACTGTCGCCGGTCGGCCATTAACGCCGGCGACAAGCTTTGGGGATTTGAACCCGAGGCAGCCCAGCCCTATTTCTCGATATCTTCGAGCTCCTGAGACTCCAAGGACCACAACTAGGCGATTAAACGCGACCAGAAGTCGCCGGAGAAGCCACGTCGAGAACCACCGCCAAGTCCGCCGGCGGCAAGTTCGACCCGCTCCGTTTCTCAACCGATTTGCTTCGTTCTTGGCTTGGGTACACTCTAAATCCCCTCCTAGTCCGTTTTTAATCATCAAAATCGAATTTTAACAGCTTAAATGTAGAATTGCATCGGGAAGATTTGGGTTGTATATGTGTTGCCGATTGAGTATTATCCGGGGGGTCATTTTGTAGTTTCAGAAACTTAGGGGGGTAGTTATTATAAATCCAGAACTAATTCTTTTCTCTTTGGGGGTTGTTTATGTCATTAAAAGAAACTGATTATATAATGGTGGGGGAGGTGGATGTAGTTTGGTATTTCGATTTTTTTTATTTAACAAGCAATTTAATAACATAATGTTTGAAAATGATAATAGGAGTAATAAATAAATTTAATGAATTAATAATTGGATTACCAAAATAGTTTTATTACAATAGATACTTATGCAATTTTTATCATGCTTTCCTAATAAGTAAATTGTAAACTATGAACCTTGTTTTCTTTTATGAATAGACAAGTTACTTAGTTATAAATAATGTTATGCAACTAAACGTATTTAAAAATAATTCTATTAATATAGATATGTTATAATAAATCATAGCAAGAATTCCTAAAAAAAACAAAAGTAGTCATTTAATATTGTATCTATAAACAAGAAGAAAATTATTGTAGTAATAATCATAAATTAATTATATTTTTGGAGTAGAATAACAAGTTTCAAGATTGATGAATAATAGAATGATTTTTAACAAATACTCCTATTCAAAATAAATTTTAATAAGACAATTCTTCCAATAAAATTAATCTTTAGAATAACTATTCTATCCAATATTGTTCCTTATTCAAATCCCAAATTTATTTCCTTGTAATTAATAATAAGTGATATTTTTTTTTCAAAATAAATAATTGTCAATTATACTTTAATATATTATTAAATAGCGCAAGCTTGTTTTATTTATAATTATCACCCTAAATGACTATGAATAATATTTAGACTTGTTACGAATAAGTAAATTATTATAAATTATATTAGGGTACCATGAGTTGGGGGGAAATTAATTGGGCCACATAATTCATGTTGCATATAGAGTATAAGTGCATTTATCGTGAGAATTAACTATGTATTAATTAGGATTATTTGCGTATGTGTAGACACCCAATTCGTAGGCGACGAGTTTATCGAGTACGAGTACTAGGACTCTCCTTGTTGCGCGTGCACTACGCTACTTGTTTCGGGAAGTTCATATGTACAACACCTTAACTATCAAAATGTGAATTTGACGTGCGTTGTTTCCAAACTACAGTCTTGCTAAATCTCTTGAAACTTGAATTACTATATGAATTGATCACACGTTGAGATTCATTATTTTGAAAACTTTTGAATATTCCCGTTTGAAAATTATGCGGTTATGATACGATCCTTGAATCAAATGATACGGTTCTATAATGACGGTTGAATAATGCACTATAATATAAATGGGGCGATGTACAGAGGATGTGCGTGGAGGCTAAGGCCGGAGGCGCTTTCATGCGAACCTCCTCGGGTGATAATCCTACGAGATTACATACCCGGCCCCCGTGTTTGATCGTCATACACCAAGGTGATACGGTCACGGGGTTATATAAGGCGTGAAAACTATGGAGTACTATTTATGCCTGTGTGGGTCACTACGGTATAGGGGTGTCGACACTTAAGGTCTCATAGTTATGGTTTGAGCGGGGTAGCGTTGGGTTACCCACAACGCTCGGGGTGAACCGGGATTTGTGATATCCCAAGAGGTACCCCTGTTGTGATATTATTGCATCGTGACCTCTCTGTGGACATTCGTTACCCGCTGGTCTCTTATACGTCCAGCTAAACTAATGATTAAAAATGTGGAATCTATTATTGATACAGCTCATGTGGGTTTACTCCAGTTTTACATGTTGATTACATAATCGTGTAGCCAAAACTCGTTTTACATGTTGTAGTATGATTCTTACTCAGTTTTTACTGACTTAAAATTTTTCTGCGGTCGGCTTTTGCTATTTCAAAACCCGCAGGTTACCAGGAGGGGGACGCTCACGACTACTGATGGACTCATGCTATGATCACCTAGTGTTTCACTTAGTATCTCAATTTCACCAAATAATGTACTTTAATCTTTTCAGACTCTGTCACTATGCTACCTTTTAATTTGTAATAAATTATGTTGTGGATTATCGATGACTGTACTAACTGTGAACCGGCGATCCGCCTCCGTTCCCAATGGGGTTTACCTCCTCGGGCGGAGGCACCTTTCCAAATGTACGGTTCGGCCGGCCGTATGATTTGGGGGTGTTTCAGATGATACGGCATGGAAACTGATATCTCGCGTCCGTTTGTAGTTGAAATTTCCCACCTTGAAGATGGGATTCGCCTGCGTACGTTCGTTAGCGTACCTCCTTTTCATCCTCTCCACCAGGGGCTCCACGTTCCTTGTGCTCTCCACCAATCTGGAAAAGGTAGGCATATTCAAGTTAATGAGCATACCTTTGTATTCGCCGCGCATGCCCTGGAAAGTTAATTCGTCGCGCATGCCCTGAAAGGTAGACATATTCAAGTTAATTGGCCCTGAACCTTTTGATGAAGGCGACCCCCTCCTCGTCATGCCTCTGGTACATGCGTGAGAGGTGGATAGTGGTGACCTTTTCTTCGACTTGGAAGAATTTGGTGTAGAACTTCTTCACCATGTCCTCCCACGTCTTGACAGATCTTGCTTCCAGGGTCCTATACCACTTGTACGCGACAACCCCCATAGACTTGGGGAACTCACGCATCAGTAACCTGGTGTCTACCCCGTGCGGGCCCATCATGTCAACGAATCGCATCACATGCTCGTGTGCGTTACCACCTACTTCGTCGAACTTCTCCCACTTGGGTGCTTTGTATCCAGTAGGGTTGGGCATCAAGTAGATGTCCCGCGAAACGGGAGGCGCACTGTCGACCTTTGGGATGACAGCATCTGCGAAGCTCTGGTTCGCAATGATGCTGTCTATACGCTGTTCCAGGGCCGTGAATCCCGGAATGTAGGACATGATTGGATCATATGGAGGTGGCGGCGGAAGTGCATGGCTGCCTAAATTCCCACCTGCGTGATAAGGCACCGGCGAGTATGACGTAGGGTTCCCCATCATCATCAAGGAAGAACTCGTCGGGACGCCCGGAGCCCGAGGTCCAAGGCCACGGGAAAAAGAGGATTGTGCAACAGACGTATGCACTATGGAAGTGGTTGCCGCCACTGGTAGAGGCAATGTGGCTGTCAGTGGTGGGATTGAAGCCCATGTGGTGGTGTTTTGAGCAATCCTTACCAGGATTGTCATGATTTGAGCAATTATGGCGGACTGGGCCTGTATCATCTGGGCTTGACTCTGAATCGTGGCTTGGAGTGCCTCTAAGGAGGGTCCACCGCCGGTAGCTGTCTGGGAACGAACGTTGGTGTTAACAACGGTGTTGAGTGGTCCCTCGTCCCTTGAGGTTTCTTCGTTGGAAGAGGATCGGTCACCATCATAACTGTTTCCATCGGAGGACATTTCTTTTGGTCGGTTCGAAGGGTGAAAGCTTTTGAAGATGAGTGTTCACGTCGGGTTCACCAAATTGTGCACAGGAAATCCCTTGGAGAGATCTAAGTGTGCACCTCAAGTAGGAGATTAGAGTAAGACACAGAGAGTTGTAAGGTGTGTGTAGGGAGAGTCTAAGCACTTGCGACTGAGAGAGAGAGAGATACAGCTTAATAGCTAGTATAGAACCAGGTATGGATCAATCTGTCACAGCGGAGAGCTAACGAACCTATATATAGTGGGGAAGTGACCGTTGTGAGGGGGTTAATGCACCGTAAATGGCAGCTTAATGGTAGCCCCCGTAACGGCACGTTCAACCGTGTATATAGGAACCGTTAGGCACCTGACCGTACATACTGGAGACTGTTATGAGGTCAAGCCGGGTTTATAGGACTTGGCCATTAAGTCTCTCAAAGCAGTTACAAAGGGTCGCGCGTGACGGGGCTTACCCTAGCCTCCAAACCACTAAGTCCCTACGACTCCCGTGTTGGTACGCGAGGGCCATGTCTCGCAGCCCCCACGTGGATAAGCATATGTAGTTATCCGGTGTGTATGGAGCACAGCCGTGTGTGCTGGATTGCTGCCACGTGGCCGTGATCTGTCTGTCCGGAAAGTTGTATCTACACTAGGCAAATAGTTTAGCTACTCATGAAACTAGAAAACATAAGTTCTTCATGATAGCAAGATATAGAGTGGAATAATCAAACAATGATTTCTTCAGCTCCGTGAATCTCTACTCAGGGGAAGATCTCCGTTGCTTCATCTCTTTGTGCGCTCCAATGGCTTCTCCTATCCGTCCTCCTCTATTTCCATGCCTCCCTTACTTTCTCTATGTCTTGTGTTATGACTTTAGGTCATAGATACCTCTTGATCACGTCTCTAACTGATAAGTTTGAAATATCACACTATGTCCCCGTCCGATCACCAACGCCTCTTTTCCCTGATTGTACGAGCTCCTCAAGTAGCTCATGCGCGCCACTAACTTCCTGGCAGCTCATGTGAGCTCCTAGATTAGCTCGTGCGAGCTCACTGTTGACACTTTACTTCGTTTCTCCGCTTCTCTTCAATTCTTGTGCTCTCATCATCAAATATTCATTCTTCTTATGATTTTTTTGGGTTCTCGAAGTTCGCTCCATGCTCCATTTTGATCCTTTAGCTTCCGGTTCTTGTCATAGACAAAACGAAACACAAGCAGCGATCATATCTCGTAAAAATACTTAAATCAACACATAAAATGTCCGGATTTCACATTATGCTCATGATAACTCCCAGAAATGAGTTTCTATTGAGCTTAGTTGAGATAACATTGCCGAGTTTTCTTGAGTTTTGAGTCGGTTTTAGCACTAAAAGTCTCGGTAATACACACGATGTGCATTTGAGCTAGTATCGAGATTTTGAGTATTTTCAGCATTAGTTTCATACACACACATATATATATATATATATATATATATATATTTGGATATGATGGCGAGTTTGTTTATGTTGTCTTTGCAGGAACAGGTTCGAGAAGTGCATTGGGATACGTGCCAAGACAAAATTAGGTTCCCCTCGGGAAACGTGGAGAAAATGCCTGGGGCAGGATTTGACCGAGGCTGGTACAAGGGAGAGAATAACGGAAAACTGAAAGACTGGAGGAAAAACTGGCAGTGAAAATCGACTGAGAAAGTAGAAAATGCCAAAACCGAGAATGACCGGAATACACTTAGTTGACAATATCTTGAGTTCTACTTGGAGTTTTGAAGTAAAACCAGCGAAATAAGAAAGAAGACGTCAAGGGATTTCCGAAAACATGTCATAATGCTAAAACGGATTTCGGCCGAAAAACCAACCCATGCCCAAGCGTGGGTCCCAGCCACGCCACGCCCAAGCTTGGGTCCATGATCAACCCACGCCCAAGCGTGGGTTCCCTCCTATCCACGCCCAAACGTGGGTCTCGGTTCCTGGTGTCCGGAGTCATCTTCACTTATTTCATGTGCAGACACAAACATGTCAATTTCCAGGGCAGTTTTGAGTCGGGGGTATTTTGATAATTTTGACATCGGGCCCGGGTTTATGGAGTTGAGTTCGGATTTTGTCACCCAAATTCAGTAAGCAGTTATCCCATGACCAGATTCAGAATTTGGCGGAATTTTGAGGCGGCTTTGACCCATGGGTATTTTGGTAATTTTGGCAAGTTCCGGGTCAAAACGCAGGCAAAAGTTTCTGGAAGCTTCCAGACTCGGGTTCTGAGGAGGTTACGGGATTTTGACAGGAATAGGTTTTCTAAGGCGGTTCCGGTCCCAGTGGTAGTCTGTAATTTCGGACAATTTTAAGGAAACTCGTGCAGTATTAAAGGGACCACATCCCAGCGGTATCCGTATCATAACACACCATCGAAGGTAGCTTTGGAGCATGATCGTCACCAGATTTCGGGATAAAAATTCTTTTGATTCTCTATTTCTCTCTCTAGTTTGTAAAAAAACAGTATTATCGTCATTATGTCAGTTTTTAGTAGCTAAAGTTTTACCTAGGTTCCTCTTCATTGAACCTAGGGTTTGGATTCCGTTTCTTCTAGATATTTTCTATGGATTCATGATCTTCGGATCTTAATGTAGTTTTACGTTTTACTTAGATTTCTGTCTTTGATGCTTATTTTCATGTATGAACGGAGTAGCTAACCAGGATTACTACAAATCTGGCCTGCTGCACGAGAGTGACCAGATTAGGTTAGGAAGAAAAATACATATTTTATTCCCCTGTCACATCATAGACCGAGAGGCAAAGTGTTAAGAGTAGCCCGGGCGTATAGATCGACTGCTATAGAAATTGGGTGAAACCGAAAGGAGATCTAAGGACCTTAGTAGACTTAGAACGAACATGCAGATCTAGGTGGACCGAGAAGACCCGGAAATCTGCAGGGACTAGAAAACATGTATGAGACCGAGAGGACATTACACAACTGATTACATGCCATAAGTAGAACCCACTGCCTGTTTTCATACGAAATCTGGAAATTGATGAACCCCAGGGGATCCTGGAAACCTAGTACGTAATACCCCGTTTTCATACGAAGGGTAAATTAGTAATTTATGCTATAAATTTGATTTTATTTACGAGTAACGGATTGGGTAATTTTTTGTGTTAAAAATATAGTCGGGAAGCTCGTGTATTGATTCTAAAAAACAATATCGTTGTAGAGTATTTGTTTTTAGTATTTTATTCATTTTATGCTAAGTGATAAATTGCATAGTCTAGTGGTATGCCCAACACATTAGATTTCTCTAGCTAGTTGTGCTCCCAACACACCCTAACATCACTTATACAAAAAAGAATGTTTGTTACGTTTTTCGGTAATTCTCCCAACCCCCAACACATCTCTCTGTCTCTCTCTCTCTCTCACGTAACTCTCTCTCTCTCTCTCTCTTCTCCTTCTTTATATTTCTTCATCTTTTCTTCTTCTTCCTCCTCACACCCCCGACAACACCCATGACATCCACCACCGGCACCAACTCCACCACCACAACCACCACACTCTCCTCCACCTCTCAGCCTCTCTCTCTCTCTCTGTCTCCCTCTCGTCTCTCTGTTTTGGCCGGCGAAAACAGATAAGCCACAGCGCGGCACAAGGCTGCTGCCGTCCCCGGCGAGCAACGCCGCCACCACCACCTGCATCTCTCTTTCTCCCCCTCTGTTTAGACCAAACAACTCTCTTCCCCTCTCTGTTTCGAGCCAAGAAGAAGAAATAGAGGCAGCAAGTCGCTGCAAAAAGGAGACCCAGAACCACCACATGCCGCCGGCCGCCATTAACGCCGGCAAGAAGCTCGGCCTGAAATCATAACCGGCGCTACTCACTCCCTCAAATCGATTCCACTCGACTCATAGAGGCCCAAGGAAGTCATAACCGGCGCCAAACAAAGCAAAGAACGCCGAAGACGCCAGATTCGACCATCAGCGCCGGCCACCTCGACGACGGACTCAACCGGACCCAAATCTCGACCTTTTTTTTGGTGTGGGTAACTCCTAAATCATCCTCTAGTTCATTATTGATCATCAAAATCTGATTTTGTTAGCTCTAAATGGAATCGGCTTGTTGGATTGAGAAATTTTTACGTGTGTTCATGTTGGGGGTAGTTTTTGTACTTTTTGAAAATTTGAAGGGGTGACTTGTGTATCATCAGAAACTGCATTTGTTAGTGGGAGGGTGTTTATTTCTCCTTTATGAGAAATTGGAGGATCCACTTGTTGTTTATACAAACAACATATAAAATATAAACTTAAAAATACAATTTTTAGATTTAAGTTATTTCCTAACATTTCTAGTTTTGTTTTAATTATGTAAAATATTTTTTTTGCTATTAAAATAATATGTGTATTATTTAATATAAAATATTGTTTTTGCTCTTTAAATATGCAAGATAAAAATATAACTTGTTAAATAAATACTTTCAAGTACTTATAAACTAGTATTTTGAGTAACATATGTTATTTGTTTAATAATGATAAAATAAAATAAGTTAGGAAGCTGATTTAGAAAAATATGTTATAGTAACTCCTTAATTAATAAATAGATAAAGCTTGATTATTATTTGTAGATATTAAAAAATATTTCTCCAAAATAAAGTTATAATTATGTGTGACTAAACACTTGTTTTCTTTGAATAAAAATTTTGTGAATTTCATTTATGAATTTAATTATTTTATAGTATATACATTTTCTAATAAATAATTATCTATAATTAAATTAGTTTAAATTACATTTTTGTAGTCACTTAAAAATAAATATGTTGTATAAAAGATTATTATTTCCTAAATATGAGAGTGTATAAATTTAATATGCGAGTTCTTACTGAATAATTTTAAAGAGTTAGTATTTATATAAGTAGTGATTTTTATGAAAAAAATACAATTGTTTACGTCATCGGTTTATATAAATGTGGCTCGCTAGTAATTAATGGGGGTAATGTGGTAATTTCAAATGAGACTAGTTAGGAATCATAGTATTTTTCATAGCCTACTTGCACGGTTGAACTTGTAATTGATTTAGGAATTATAAATTGTAGGTGACGAGTTCGTAGACGAGGGCTACGTATATCCGTAGAAGCTTTGTCGTGCTAACTGTCTTACTACTTAAGGTGAGTAAATATGCCTTACCGAATGTGACCGTCCTCCGTTCGTGTCTAAATGTTGTTATGATTTTATGTCTCAAAATGTGATTTGTGATATACGTGCCCGACTCGGGATTTCAAATACTTGTCTAAATGATTCTTTTGAAACTATCACATGGAATTAACAACACGTAATAACGTAAAGTGGAAACAGTTGCGCGGCGGAACCTTATTCAGCTTCTTATATACACTGTGGTTATGATTATTGGGTTGGCACGGCCACCCGACCTATTGTGATATTTTGCTCGGTTGCGATTTGCCCCGGGCTCCTCCTTGTACTCACCTCTCTGGTCACAAGAGTCTTAGGTGGGTACCGACACTTATGGTGTTGGATGCATGCGAGATGGTTGGTTCTATATTATTGGATTGGTTCGTTCCCCGCTACAACTAAATGATAAATGTGGATTTTCGTATGAGAAATGAAAGCAATTGATGTTTTGAAATTGTGGAATGGTTTGAGGATGCTAAGTAAAGAGTTGGAATATACATATCTACGATTTCGAAATAACAAGTTGGTTCACTTCCATATTATTCCTCTTTATTTAAAGTGAAAATATGTCTCTTTCCTGTTTACACGTTTGGGCGTTTATTTGCTCAGCATTTTGTGCTGACTTTGGAAAAACTGTGGTCTTGTTTCTTTCCCCCGCAGGTCTAGGTGAAGGAGGCTCGGATTAATGGAAATTATGGACTAACCTAGTTGTGTTAGTACTAAATAAATAGAACACCTAGACAATGTTCGTCATGTTTAATAGTATGTAATGTTTACTTTGAGACAATTATGGTTTGTAATATATAACTATGTTGGTGTTTGATTTTTATTACCATTGTTCCTTGCCCACGAGAGCGATCTCGGGCGCCGTGTTTCTCCCACGACGGAATACGGGGTTGTCTCATAGTATCCCAAAACCGAGTTTTTACAACCGAAAGATATTCTCAGAAAATTATACCAAAAATATTGTTTATTTAAGTTATTTACTTTCAGTACGTAGTTTAGTAGAATCAACTCAACCAAATTCTTCCTTTTACTTTTTATTTTTTTACTGATTAAGAAGTAATCCATTATTTTGCCTCTATGGGAACGATAGCTCGAGTCTCAAATACTAACTTTATTACATTGACCGTACACTTGCGTAACACACGTAAGAATTCGTGTTAGCTCATGAAACTTATATCGTGAAATATGCGACCAACACACTCAAAATGATGCTTAATATTAAAATTAACCTCACAATACGGTAGAAATTGAACCTAATATATGACACTAATTTGAAGTCATCAAATACTCCCACACTACCTTCTTCGCGTTCCGAGCAAATCAAAATTGAATTCCAACCTAGTCACCATCGAGCAATACGATTGCGTACTTTTTCAATCCACCATGCATCAACATAAACTAGTCGACACAAACGAATCAACTAGACGTACCAAAACTTACCCATTTATCACCCATGCTTTGACTAGTTGACAACCCAGGTAGAAGCCCTAATGGGGAAGTGCGTGCAACATGTTCCGATATTTTTTGGGAATCCCGTGCAATTCACAAATTCAGAGAGAACTTCTAGGATGTCCATGCATCCACCCAGCATACCCTTATGGCACTAAGTGATCCATCCATTCCATTTCCTGAGTTTCTTCCCCGTCGATCCTACGACCCTTATGGCACTATGATAATGCGGGTACCTCCGGCTAGTTAAAACATGCGACGAGGGCATGACATCCCTTAAGTGTGTGTGTATGTGTGGGGGGGGGGGGGGTTGTGAGTCTTGCATCGGTAGGTCAGCATATAGATTATGTCAGAATTTTCATTTATTTCTTTAATCTTGTTTAAGTTTTTTTTTCATTTTTAGTTTAATTTATCTTTTTTTGAGTCAGCACGTTTTATTTAATTTGACCAACTACATTTTAGAGTTAGTGACCTTGCATTTGGAGTAATGTCGAGAATTTGTCAAAATATAAAGTTATATATAAAATAAATAAAATTTGGAAAATTGGATACAGAGAACGGGCAATTGCGCAAACGCACAAATGCTAGAGAGAGTCCTATGATAATACCACTTTAGTGCATGAATCCTAAGGTGAGAATAATTCTCCAAGGACATGTCTAGTGGAGCATTTCAGGGCCGAGAGTAATTCTAAAACGATGCTTTGAGAACACAATTATGATTCGTGTATCTGACGGTGCATGACCATCGTCTTTAGATAGAGAAGTATTTTTCACCCATCTTCATGCCAACACACAAAACAGCTGCATGGACGATTATTTATGGTCCTCTCACGATGCCGACTCTATTTGTAACACCCCCAAATTGGCAAGGCCGGAAACCCAGGGGGTGTCACTTCGTATCCGAGATGAATGTCGAATACAAGGACATTTAAAAGTGGACCCAAAAAACAACCATAATGTCTTAAAGTAATACTTATTACAATTCAAATTGTTGTGCCACAAACACCGGCATAACTCAAACTAAAGATTAAGCGATAATTAAAAAAGAAATTATATTTATTCAATATGAAATTTCTAAGAAAACGTGATGGTTCGCACCCCGTCAAGCTAAGCTCCCATCATCTAGACCTGTGGTGAAGAAAACAAAAAAGAGAACACCACAGTTTCCAAAATCAGCAAGAAATACTGAGCAAATAAACACTCAAGCATGTAAAATGATGATGAGGCATAATTTATAAAAAGGGAAACAACTCGTATGAAATGATTTAACTTTGCACATCGGAAATAATGTTTGACTTATATAAGAAATTATGGGAGATTCAAATTTCAATGTATTTTTGCAAAACATGTTCATTATCCAAATAAAGGATTCCAAAATCACATATTATTCCATTTCCCGTTAATATCATTAAATCCAAAACCAACTTGTTAATTTGTTGAAATGGGGGGAGAACCAACCATCTCGCAAGCATCCTGGACCTTAAGTGTCGACACCCCCTTAAGACTCTTGCGGCCATAAGAGCAAGTACATGAGCTATCCGGGGTATTGCAATCGGATTAAATTAATTGGTCAAGTGACCAAAGTCACACGAACAAGCTAATAGTAACCATGTAATGAACCCCGTACAACTCTTCCACTTTACGTTATTATCGTTTTTATAGATTATTGTGATATTTTTAAGAAAATGTTTCAACCAGTGGAATCAAATGTTCAAACAGCACATAATTCACATAACACATAAATTCATTTTGAGACAAGAATAGAAAGATCATTGATACGAATGGGGATAGACACGCTAGGCCTGATATGTTTACTCACTTCAAGCACAAGTAGCTACTGCAACTCAGTGGTAGTATTCAATGTATCATTCGTTAGAGAACTCGTCGTCAAAAGTTACTAGGACTGCAACTCGGTCGGTCTGGACGGGTTTGGACTCATGTTCGAGCCCGAACCCGATTTTTTTTCTTGGTGTTCAAGCTCGCCTATGCCCGAGATTCTAATGTCTCGGCCCGTACAAACCCGGACCGACCTTTTTATTGAGAAAATCGGGTTTAGCCCAGCCCTGCCCGAGTTCAAGTCAGATAATTAAATATAGTGTAACAAATCTAAATTTTACCGATCACTGTCAAATAAATGTACATTTTACTTGATCACCTCAATGACAGTTCATATTAACCCAAAATGGGTGCATGCCAGATTATACATAATGTTGAATTTCAAGTTAGTAAAATAGAAAAAGAACATAAAGATTTAACTCTTTAGCTAATAGCTAAAACGGCTTTGGCGCACAACTGCAGATCAGTTTCAACTATACAAGAACATAAGCAATTCGACATTGCTATCATCACTGGTGATATTCACTTGCTATGTATCATCTTGTCCGCTTCAGGCTTTCTCATCCGAATGATTGCATCTGAAGGCTTCTATATCATCTATCGTTCAGCAGCAGCAAATGAACTTGTTGCATGTTAACAGGTTGCACGCTGTCGCAGATGAACTTCTTGCAACTAATATTGACCTGTAAACACTTAGTGTAATCAATATTAGTTCATCTCGTTTATATTTATTCAGTAATGAAGATGGGAAAAAGTATGTGCTTCATCTCACATAAGTGAATAAAAGGCCTGATGAGTGATCATTCCATCTTTTAGCACCAACATACCTTGGCAACAGTGAATTACCCAGTGGTCACCAACTAAACCCTTTCTTGATGGGCAGATGATGGTCTTGAGGCAAAAGCTCCAACAAGTTTTTTTGCTGCTCCTACGCCTCAGTCCTCATGTCCCATCCCTAGCAATATTGTTTCTTCAGAACTCTTCCAATGGTGTGTCTTCCGAGAGAGAACGATCAATAAACTTGTTGCTACAAAACATCCTCGCCATCATTACTGTTGGAGGAGTAGTTGAGCACCAAATTAGAAACACAACATATGAACAAGAAACACAACCCTCGCCTACAGTCTATAGAGGAAGTTAAAGAACTTCACAATTTTTACCCTTTTATCACTAAACAGAGAGAAAAAGAGAACATGTTGCTCACCTCAGTATCCATGAAAAGTGAATCGATGGCCAGTAAAATGAAGAACAACGAG
This sequence comes from Linanthus parryae, assembly GCA_023055425.1. Lineage (NCBI taxonomy): Eukaryota > Viridiplantae > Streptophyta > Magnoliopsida > Ericales > Polemoniaceae > Linanthus > Linanthus parryae. The sequence goes on from JALGPY010000001.1 coordinate 120,365,529, forward strand.
ATACTAAAACATGTAAAACAAGAACAATGATGGATCTATTGAGTCTGGTCTATTAGAGGAAGTATTGTTGGATAGAGAAAAGGAGAGAGATTGAGTCATAGCGCTCGAACTCGGTGAGTGCTAACCCGTCTTCAAGCTCCGTTGATGGTCGTGGATATGGTTGTGATGCTTCTGCAATATGCTAGATTGCTAGGGTTTATATATAGAGAACTCATCACAGAAAAAGAGCAATTTTAGCTGTTCAAATCCATAATTGATTGTATCTCTATTCACCTGCATCTCTGATTGAGTGGACTTCCTCTCAAAATCGTCGATTGACTGCGAGAGATTTGGCTTCAATTTGGGGAATAAATCCAATCAACAATTAATAGTGTATCATTGCATTTGTATAAATATATACCTAAAATATATTGGTACGACATATGGGTAATTTGGGTTTAGCCCGATTTTTTTTAGTACTATCCAGCCCGAGCCCTAATTCAATTCGGGTTGAATGTTTTGGCCCAAGACCATCCGAATTAATAAGTAATGTGGTCCAAGCCCGCTTTCAATTCGGTGTGGGTTAGGGTTGCCCGGGTTCAACCCGACCGAATTGCAGTCCTACAAGTTACCAATATTTTAATTAAACACAATTCCACATGACGATAAATCTTGCTACTCTACATGTCACGCAACGACTCTCGGTCACGGTCCTAGCATCTCATGTTAATTCCACCTAGAATGTCGATTTAGCCCTAACAATCAAACTCTCAAACGCTAATTCATTTTAGCATACTAGATTGCTATTTTATTTTTCATAAAAATACTATTTAAAAAAACTAATAATATATTATAAGAGTACATCCTCCTCCACAATCCTCTAACATTAATCTACCGGTTCACATAATGATCAAACGAGACTCAATACTCCAAAAGGTTTGCTAACAAAACAACGGATTAAGTGTTTATTGCTGGACAAGGCTTTAGTGACAAAGCAGATAACTTTTGTGAAAAGCTAACACTTTATTGTGAAATAGTTAGTCCTGAAAGTGACATGGCAGAATGTTAAATGCCCTAGAACACCAAAACAACATGTTTAACGATCACGACTTCAATTCTAATTCAACTCTCCGGCGATAACAAATCACATTAGCAACCAAATACTCAAACAAGTGATAATTCTAATCATCCTATTATTTTGGATCGATTTTACTACCTATACAACTAGGTTTTATGGATAAAGCATGAACAAGGACGAATCAAGCGATTCGTGATGAATAAGGTGATAAGAATATGAAATTAAGAGTGAATAAAATCTGAAATTAACAGATAGTGTGAGACTTACAAGTGAAATAGATGAATCCAACGAGAGGTGGAACTTGGCGAAGAGAACGACGAAGGAGTCCGATTGGATTCTTGGTAGCCTAGGCATGTTGAGAATGATTGGGTCCGAATTGACCCTTTACGTTGATGGAAATAGAGAGAAGAAGATGAAAAGAGAGAGAGAGATCAAAAGGAGAACCTGGAGATCGGATTCAATGGCAGGTTTGGTCCGATTGATGGTAGAATGCAGAACTACGGCTGCTGATGCTTCTTGCGTCAAAAACTGAGGGAGGGAGAGAGAGAGAGAGAGAGAGAGAGAGAGAGAGAGAAAGAGATGCGATGCTGGTGGGGGTACGTCGGTGGGGTTCCTCGCAATGGAGGGTGACAGGAGTTAGGGTGATAATGGTGAGAGGGGAGAATGAGAAAGAGATAGGGATGAAGAAGATGGCTTTTGATTTACAGTGATAGAGAGAAATCGATGACGGAGGAGGAAGATACGGATTGAAAATCCGATTGACAGAGGAATTTCTCCAATCAAAGACGTGAAATATGGGTTTTGAATGTGGGAAAATCACGTCTGACGTGAATTGGGGGTGAGAGTTACACCTAACTTAGCTGAAAGACACTTTACATCCTTAGTTTAGGTAAAAGACACTTTTATACCCCTAGCTTTGATAAAAGACACTACTATATTTAGGTAAAAGTCGCAAATAACCCCAAGGACTCAACAACAATAATAATTAACCCCAACTTTTTTTTTACTAAAGTCACAAAAATACTCGTAGTCACAAAACAGGGTATTACATCCTTCCCCCCTTAAAGAAAGTTTTGTCCTCGAAGCTTAAATCAATTCCTCGACAACCACTAAGGTATGATTCATTTATGAGTCTCCACTTAAGATATATCTACTAACTGCAAAGTTAAAGTCATGTATGATATGAAATATACTATAAGGAATACCGATAATGATGTAGGAAAAACCAAAGGGTTACATCCTCTCCCCCTTAGAGGAGTGACGTCCCGGAACTCAAAATACCTCGTCCAAAATGTGCGGATACTTCTCCCTCATCTCATCCTCAGCTTACCATGTTTGCTCTTCTGTGAGGTGATTATTCGACAAGACCATTACAAGCTTAAAACTATTGTTAAGTGTGCCCCTTGTCTTCATATACAGAATCTTAACGAGATGCTACCCATAATTGAACGAAGGTTCTAAATTGTTTGGGTGCCTTCGTGTAGCCATTTTTGGATTACTCACACTGGGTGATCTGAGTTCGAACAAGAACAAGGTAGATTCGGCGACGAACTTTTTATGGCGGTTTTTAAGTTCTATTTTAGTGTGTTTCTGAATTAAGAATTTAATTGAGGTTGTTAATTGTTGATCTTGATCATCAATTTTATGATGAAGAACTTTTTAGTTACAGACATATTAGTTACTTTCTTGGCAGGGCAAATGATTTTGCAGCCATGGTATGTGCAATCTCTTGTTGCTTGTTTTCGATTATGTATCTGAGCCTCCACTTTCAATGCTTCTCTCAATTTTTTTAATGAATTGTAGGATTTGCTTTATATATATATATATTGTTGGATTGAGTAGCAATCTGATGAACTGATGAATTCACTGCAGTTATGGTTCTAAATATTTAATAAGTTTTCTTTAATAATGTAAATTCAGATCTTCGTAAGTTGGATTGGTAATTATTGAACGTTTCAATCAAACCGGAAACATGTTATTGTTGGTTTAGATTGATGCTTGAAGTTAAAGCTGGCTGGAATCAAAAATAATACTACCTCTGTTTCTTCTCTTTCACTTTACTTCAGTTTTTGACACTATTCATTGGGTTACTTTGACCCGGTGATTTGATTAGCAAAATAATACACGAATTTGGTAATATCTGCATGATTTTGTAGAGTAAATTTTATTCTACAGTACTATGAAAAATTTGTAAAAAAATTATATCGTTTTGCTATCTAAATCACTGAGTCAAAGTAACCCAACTACGGGTAAAAAAATCAGTCGAAGGTGAAAGAGAAGAAACAGAGGTAGTACTTGTTATTGATGTTCATAGATTTAAAGTGGAAGTAAAAGATACGTTATGGATGGGTGATGTAATTTTGTTACTTGATTATGGGCATAATAGACTTTACTCAAATTAGTGGCAAAACTATCAAAAATATAATAAAAAGTGACTTTATGGATGGAAAATGGCAGAAGAGTGTTAATGTCCTCCATTTTTCCGTTACAGGGGGTGGTAGAGTGAGTTGTTCAAAATAAAGGGATGTCGGGTACCTTTTTACCTATCAATAGAGATGCAAAGTGTCTTTTACCAATATATTTATAAAAATAAAAATTTTATTAAAAGAATAATTCTAAACGGACATAATTTTAGACATAATTTACAGTTTTAGTGATTTTGATTAAGTGTCAATCCTTCCTGAAAGTGTAACATTTTCATAATTTCTGTTATTACTACATTAGAAAATTTTGTTTGCATCTATGTCTAAAATTCAGTCCAAGTAGATCAAGTACTTTAACCACCAATCTCGACACATGAGCCAAAAGAAAGATGAAAACTACTACAACAAAGCAAAAGAATTCGACATCATCATTCATCACCACAATGGCATCTATGAGGATCATCATTATAACCCTTTGAGTTTGAGAACTTCCGCAATGCTTCAAACGTGTAAACTGGTACTACTTCCGTTTCGTCTGTTTCGTCTGCGTTTGACTTTTTAACCCGTAACTGAGTCACTTTGACTTGGTGATTTGGGTACCAAAACGATATAATTTTTTATCAATTTTTTCATGGTATTTTAGAATAAACTTTCCTCTATAACACCATGCAAAGATTACCAAATTCTTGTATCGTTTGACTAATCAAATCACCGGATAAAAGCAACTCAGTGAATAGTGACAAAAAGTGAAGTAGGCTGAAACAGGCGAAACAGAGGTAGTATATTATTATCTTCTAATTGCTTTACCAGTGTCAGAAGCTACAAAACTTTATGTACAATTTCTATACTGTAGATGCCCTAGTTCATTATACTTCACAACAACTGTAACCATCAACACCAAAACAGTCTTAGGGCCTGTTTGGTTCCAGCTTAAAATCTCAATAATCTGATGAAAATAATCTGGGGTGAATAAGCTGGCTGAAATTATAATCTGAAAACTGTTTGGCATGCCCTGAAAAGTTTAAATTAAAATTTAATTGCGTTTGGCAATACCTGTAGCTTTTACTATCAAATTTACGATAAATGTCTTTATTTGAACTTATGATACGTCTAAGATGTTATACGTTTGCAAAAATTAACAATTCATGCATTAACGAGATGATATAATATGGTATTTCAGACGTTATACCTAAAAAATCTCCAAAATCGGAGATTGTATAATCTGCAGATTATTAGCCAACTTAAATTAAAATCTGACTCAAAAAATTTGCGAAACAAACGAAATTAAATTTTTTGGCAAATTATAATCTCAACTGAGATTATAATCTGCAACCAAACATGCACTTATTATACTGTCAACAACAAATAGGTACGACCCATATCTTCATTTGGTTTCCTTTAGTTGGCAAGATAAGACAGGGTGTGATCCTGATAAATGTTCCCACGATCCCGTTATACGACGACCACTACTACCCCCACCTGGAAATTGCAAATTTCTGGAGAGTGCCAATAGAAATAGAAGGACCAAGAACCAGTCACTACAACTCCTTTTGGATTTCTATTGTGGGCTGAAGTTTGATAGAATAGTATTTCAGCATGCCCTTGAGCTCGTCCAGTAATTCTTGGAATGCTGGTCGATCCTCGGGTTCCCTGATGAAAATGGCACGATATCATTAGTGCATAGTTTTTATTCTTAACTGTATTCATGAATGGTTGAAATGTGTAAGACTCCAGTAAAAAAATCACTACTAATGCTGAATGATTATCATATAGCATGGTGCATCTCCAGATATCAAGGTACTGGTTTGGGCTTCAGAATATTATTGATTTTGATACATATCATTTTGAAATGCATTTACCGGTGAAATATGGTCGGCTTGTTTCCCCTATCATGTGTCTCCACAGAACAAATGTGTACGTGTATCTGCAATCTCATATACTATCAAGTAATTTTTCTAATCTTTTGGTCTAGGCCCAGATGTTGGTGATATGGAAAAATTTAACTTATGAACATAAAGTAGATTCGCATCTTACTCAAATGGCAACGGATTTTTGAGGAAAAATAGGTTCCTACTACAGATTAACCCTCCATCTCCGATTCTCCATCACCCCGACCTTCCATCACAGCGCCCTCAGTCACCCCCAGCACCTGCAACGACCTCTGAGAACCCCTTAACACCCACCACCAGTCCATTTATTATCAATAATATAATTTATGATCACCTTATCTCAACATATGCAGCAATGGATATTAGTATAGCAATTCATAAAACAGAGACCGATTCTAGGAAGAAAAGTTCGATATTTGACCTTTTCACTGCCTAAGCAGTCCCATTGTCAAAGAGAGTACTTCAACACTCAAACGATTTCCGGTGTCCTTTCTAGTTACGAAAATAATTCTCAACCTTAAAGCTTAATCATACTTTGTCACTAACGATCCAGAGGCTCTTATCCCATGATGAATAAGAAGATAAGAGAAATAAAGCAACCCAGAACTGGTATTATGCATACTTATGTTCAAACAATCTGACATTGTCAAGAGAGCTATCAAATTGGAAGAGATATGATAGTGGCTGATGTAATATAGTATATTCTTCATTAGCTTAAGGATCAAGGTTTGATCTTATAACCAAATATTGAACAAAAGATAAGGACCCATGATGCCCAAATCCATCGCCAAGGTTCAAACCATGACATCCCTATCCCCCTTAGATATCGGTTAGAGTCGGTTCTTACATGCATAAGAAAAAAGGGAAAAAAAGAAAAGAAAATCAAGTCATATATGTTCCAAGAAATATTAGATCAAAACACTGTGATTTCTTCTATCAAGTTGTCCCCGGGATACCAGACAATTTGAGGTGGATTATGATTTATGACGTGACGTACTGCTTTCCTTCCAAATATCTTATAATCGTAGATTCTTGTAATGTTTGAACCCTAGCGAAGGCCATTACTTCTCTGGCCACCGCTCAACAATGACCCCCCCCCCCCCTTTCAAATATATAGAGTTGATGCGGAGTTCCTATGCCCCAAGCAAAGAATGAGCATAAGTTTCCTTTATTTGGGATGAACATTTTATTAGATAGAAAGACGCGGGATAGTAAGTATAAGAAATATGCCTCTAGCACGATGCTAAATCAAACTCCTTTGCTTGGGGCATATATTTAAATTGCTATAACAAATTATTTCCTTTTGATTATATATCAGTTGTGGAAGAGAAAAAGAAAAAAAAAATGTAAGAATATACAAACCTCCAACAGCTCTCAATTACATAGGCCCAGAGTGGATCTACGTCTTCAGGGATATCTAATCGTCGGTTCAGGAAACCTACAAGTCCAGTGACCTGGACACAGATATCCAAAAATAAGCAATGACACTTTGGTCAGCCTTGCTATTTAATTTGGATGGCTTATAAAGCAAAACTTAAGAGAATGTATCGCCACCATCCACCAAATAATCAAGTACCAACCTCATTAATAAAGTTTAGAAGGGAAAGCAAACCTGCTTCAAATTGAGATTATCCCAAGGAATCTTCTCAGTGGCCAGCTCCCATAATATCACACCAAAGCTGTATATGTCAGACCTGTAACATTTCCGGGCCAAAACGGGTGTTGAAAACATGTCTGCTCATGGAAATGTGCTATTTCAATTGAGGAGTTACTTTAAAGTAAACATACTTCTCATCCGGGGTTTTATTACGAAGAACCTCTGGAGCCATCCATTGAGCCTACAAACAAGAAGAACAATTACATATCAACCAACACAACTATAATGACAAGAAAATGTTGTCGAGAGCACAGTTAGCATACCGTTGCTCCATTATTTTTTGTCGTGAGAACTGTTTCATGTTTGAGAGATGACTGACCAAAGTCACCGACCTGAAACAATTACAACACTATAGAATAAAAAACATTATTAAGAACGGAAAAGTTATCACTACCAACAAGGTAAAATGGAAAACAGCAACTATTTACCTTCACAGTCCAGTTCTTGTCAACAAGAAGGTTTGAGGACTTCAAATTACAATGAATGATTGGAGGGTCGCAATGATGAAGATAATTCATACCTCGTGCCTAAAGCAAGCAATATGAGGTGATTTGAACACATAAACCAACAATAAAAGAACCAAACTAGGACCAAATGATGGTACTAAGTAGACAACACTAGTGATATTTGACATGAATCAATAATGGCATTCAAACTGCACCAACAGATACTCACAATATCCAAAGCCATGAGAGTCCGTCGCCTCCAATCCAACTTGGGTACATTTTTTTGTATCAACTGAAACAAGCTCCCACTACCAGAAGAAAATTACAATATAAATAGTATAATTACTCAATTCTGGAAAAAGTGAAAACAAGAAAATCCTCTAACTTATAGGAAACATGGCACCACGATCTGATGAAAGGGTAATGATCATGAATTTACTTAAAATTTTGAAATACACGAGGTATTCAAGATGGATACGAGGACCCAACCGTGGAAGGAACTCAGTGACGATACAGAGGTGCTGAGGCGAGGTTACTGCACCCATAAGGACTAGCACATTCAGGTGGCTAAGTCTTTTCATGAGAGACACCTTCATAAACAAAAGTATACTCAGACCACAGCAAACATATGTTTCACCCTAAATATACCTGTTACAACTCATCGTGTTACGCAAATAATCTAACCAGTGAGAACACAAAACAGTACGGTAATAATACCATTGAACTTCTTTCCTCTCTGCATTGTGAACTTTGTTCCAACATATCCAATAGAATTACGACATATACGATCATTGTATGGCATTATTCTTGTTTTTTACTCACAACAGAGATAGCTTGTTATGAAATGTCGCAATTATAGAGAATTTATACAACGACGACCATTGCCAAATGCTAATAGTTTGGTCTTATAGTTGACTTCAACATTAATTTCTTGAATACAATATCAAATACCAATACTTTCATGCATCTGGAGAACAAATTACAAAAGAAATTAAGCAGTAGTGATGAGACAGAGGTGAGGGAAATTTTCTGTCGCGATACGATTCTCAAATCTGCTAATCTTTAGTCTTTCAACGGAAATGTGTTATTTTTTATTTCTTACAAATAGTAGTAGTTAACTTACGAAAGGACTAGTTACGCTCATAAAGCCACGATAAGGCTCTGCATTCTGAAAGAAAATGAACTACAATGTTGAAAACGATACTCTAACTGTACACCATTATTGGAAACTTTTGTACTCTTTTTTTGGAAGGAAAAGTGGATATTCAAGAAACAAGTGGAAGGAACCTTTTGAAGACAAGAAATACTAGATAACCCACCGCTATCTCCCCTTTATCTCCCACCCAGATGTAAAATTGGCAACGTTATTACAACCAAGAGATTCTTATAAAGGATTTTTTTTTTTCTATGTCCATTTGGCATCTGGGTGGGAGGTACGGGTGGGTTCTCTAGCAGTTCTCTTTGAAGAGAGACATATTTATTATCTGGGATTACGAACGTGAAGCAGTGTCTTCTCTATTGACCTCAGTTCAACCTTGAAATAGTGTTGATGAAGATCATTTGAGACAATCAGGAAAGTTAAATGGTATGAAAGGAAGAAGAATAAACAGAGTAAGGAATAGAAATCTCAATAATTGAGGATTTTAACTGATTTCTATTTACCATGATTGTCATTTGATCTAAATTTTCATTTTGTAATCGCCTTTGATGTTATGAATAAGAGCTGAGAAGAAGTCATCCCACTGGCAAGAGTATTTTCTGTGTTTTACGGAGTGTTTGTGTGTCTTCATTGCATCAGAGACAAACTCCAAGCCACCGCCATCCACGGCTTCTCTCATTTGTCCGCTGATACCTCTCTGCCTCAACACCAACTTTGGACGCTGCATATTTCTCAACACAAGCTGTTTCCGTCTCTGCCAAACAGCACTGTCACTTCCGCCTGAAGGCCGCTGCCACCACTACATATGCTGCCTCTATCGCAGCGGCTCTGCTGCAGCCCAGACTCACCGTTTTTTACATCACCACTCACCAGCATCGGCCAACACCGCCCTGAATCTGAACAGAATCCAAACAAGACGAAGCCCAGACCAAAACCAATTTGGGACCTCACAACTCATCCGCCTCCCTATCACGAAGCTGAATCCTGGTATAGTTATCATCATGCTAAACAGTAAACAGCGACTTTTAGTGAGTCGGAAAGTCATATAGCTTCTCCGATGCGAAAGAAAACACAGTTTTTTTTAGTTGGTGCCTTTTGAACCTTCCAAACCCACCTTCTGAACCTAAATAATTTACAATCAATAGACATATCTTATGCCTTCAAATTTCTGTGTTTGAAAACTTGACGACCCATATACTTTTTGAATTTGAACTTCTCTGGATTCCGGAGTCTTGGCAACATAAAAAAGACCTCTACAATAATCAACTAGTTAATTGCATACCTCTTGTCTGAAGGAAAATATCTCTTCATCTGAAAATTCTTGCTTGGAGAAGGCTTTAACAGCAACATCCTGCAATACAATTTTAGTGACAAATAAATATACATTCCTTCATCAAAGTTACATAGCTAGGAATTTCGTTTTCTCCGGTACCTATAATGCAACATGGAGAGGGTTGGCTGAGCATTAGAGAACTGCTAGAGAACAATCCATATCATGTCCATGTGCAAATGTGATTTATTACGAGCAGCTGAAAGACAGATGACTCGACAGTTTAATGGTATGTGGCCACGTTTGGATTGGGGATAAGAAATGACAGGATATGATATATACTGGGACATGAGTTGGGATTTGGTTGATGGAGGATAAGGTAGGGCATTATGTGATCCTAACATTGGTTAGGGCAGGATATGAGGCGCGATATAATACATATTTATGCGTGCAGTAAGTATGAAATAACATATGTTTATTACATAGTACAAATGTTTTATGACCATTTGGTACTTGCAGTCATCTAGCGAAGAGGCCCATAATTCAAGCTTTGATCAAGCTTCATTCTAAGCCTTAAATGGTAACTTAAATAAGTGCTTAAAAGATTTAACAAATCCCAGCAGAAAAATTCTTCTTCGGATTGCAAATTTGGCAAATGACAATCTAGTCTGGAAGGTCTTTTGAGGCCTCCTATAGAATGTTCACTGGTCTTACCACGTTGAATCACTGACATACTGGTGAAAGCACACAGGCCGTGTAGCAGGTAGGGGAGAATGAGAACTTTTGGGACAAGCTAAAGAATAAGGTATACCAGAAGTAACTCTTTCTATGTTTTAGGTACTTGATTTGTCTATGAATGCGTAATACGAGACTCACAGGAAGGTTATTAGATGCTACTTTTAACAAAATAATCATTTGAATTTCAAATAATCTACTTAACTGTAGTACAAAATATCCAGAATATATGCTTCATAAGGCCATTCATATTATATCTCCTCCACGGCTCTACCCTAATCCAAATTCTTGAACCGATTTTTTTATTTTTTTATTTTGCGCAAAAAATACTAGAAAGAAATTTTATCTAAAGCAAGATAAAGAAGAGAAAAAGCAGTAGAACATACCGATCCAAACCACGTAGCATGATATACCGTCCCAGAAGAACCTGCAAAAACATTCAGAGGAGGAAGAGCGAGTCATTACAGTTTTGACAGAGCAGCTCCAACAAAGTAAATAAGTTTCAGTAACAATAACATATGCAATAGCTCAGGGAAAACACACACCATATCAAGAGTCCATATATCTTTATCTCTCTGGATGGCTAATATATGGAGTAAATGAGAACAGTTTGCTCTTCCACCTATGCTTTTCCATCTTCTTAGCACCTTTCAGCCTCTTCTTAGTTACAATTCTTATCGGATTCTTAATTCTCGACAACTTTCATTGTGAACTCATATTCCACAATTAGAGATCAACCCTGTTGCTCCAAACAAACTACAATAGCCAATTTAAGCTGAGGTGCTGAAGGTTGTTGGTGGATTTCAATGCTTGTAGTTCAACCTCATATGGTCTTTGTTTCATTTTTCTAGTTGCCTTCATGCAGTGAAACAATTGATTTCTCAAGGATACATCTTTTTCTAACATCGTACAACTATGAAACATTCTTTGCAACTCTTCACCGAAGAACAATGGGATCAACTTCCTTAAAACTAGGTTTTTTTATGAACATTGAACAGTAAAACTGGGTTTAATAATGTTCCTTTGCACATGTTTCCTGTTAATCATTTGGCCATGCAATGTCGAACTACTTGATTGTTTCTTTGTGACCCTATTTAACATTCATCCAATTAAGAATATAAATATAAAATGTTGAATCTTAGAAGTTAGATCTAAGGAGAGAAAATACAAATAAAAATATAACAAGTTAAAGATAGTTGTGTACTAGTTTTCATATGTGACATTAATCCATTAAACAAGCAAAAGTACCTTGGCCGATTTGTTGTCCAAGTGTTAGGTCATCCCACAATATTTCGTGATCCAAGTTGTCAGAGTCCATACCTACGTTGTTATCAATGCTACAACTACTGGCACTACAAGAGCTGTTGGCATGGATTGAAGGCGACCATGACCTTGACCCTGAATGCAGAGCATTATCGTTGTTAGGCTGACTACGCTCACCAAGTAGTAGGATTTCTGACTTTAAACTAGTTGAGCTCTTTTCATCACCTGAGTCACTATCGCAATCATTGTGGGAGGTGGGCGATGCAAAAGAAGCGGTTTTCACATCAACTCCTTTGTGCTCACTTCCTTTTCTCACCCAAAATGTTCCTTTCATATGAAGCCAAGAATCTGCCTTTGAGGCAATGATATTGTCGAATCCAAGTTTTCTTGCCATCTCATAAGCACAATTCAATGATGGATGCTCTGGGTATCGAACTTCAGCAAACATTTCAAAGGAAGACAATGATGCACAGTCTATAGGGGTGCTACCGCTTGAATAAGAATCCTCCCTATCTCCAACATGACTCTCACCAATGACATTCTCTCCTTTCCTTAATATTGACTTTATCTTGTTGCCCACCTTAGATGCCTGTTTTCATGGAAATTCAGTCAAAAAGTAGGAACGATGTTACCAAAGCTCGTGAACAGGAAAACTAATGTAATCCTACCAATTTTGATATTCTTGATGCAACTGTTACTTGGAGAGGTTGGTGAGGGTCAAGACCAAGTTTGGCCGAATCAATACTTCTGGAACGGTCAAAAACAGAATCTCTCTCGGAGCATTTAGCATCAGCCTTAATTGCAGGCCACGAGCCTTCAAATGGGCGTGAATCACATGCTACCCCTATTTCCCCAACCAGAGCGCCGGTGTCATCGTAGAAGGGACTGACAGTTGAATATGCTAGAATCTTCCTGCCCTTCTTATGTGTAACAGGGAATAGTCCAGTCCAGGCCTCGCCCTGACTCACACGAGATACTATCGTGACACCTGCGTCATGGTCTTGAGCATCTGTGAGGAGGTGAAGCACATGACAACCTAGAGCTTCTGCTGCAGAATAGCCAAAAAGAAGTTCTGCAGATCGATTCCTGCTCATTGAACCACCAAAATTAGCATGTGTATATATATATATATATATATATATATATACACTGCAAATCAAACTAGCAAACTACAATCAATCTACACATCGAGTGCGCCAGTGTGGTGAACTTGGGCATCAAAGTCCTCATCACTTGTTTTTCTATGACGTATTAAGCATCCAACAAATTGGCTATTCAGTGCAAGAAACATTAAACTTCCAATATGGAGGCACTGATGGATATAATTGTTGAACACCAAGAATAGATCTGAACTTACATAGTTGAATGAGTTAAATTTTTATCTTTAATTGTTGGGTTGTTACAAGAGAAACCCTTCAAACCAAGCAATGAACAAAATCAAACGTAACAAACAGTCAAATACGTCAACATGATTACCCACATACTACTGCATAATCGAATGGAGCTTACCAGTACATTACGATGGAGTTAACGTCAAACACATACACTGCGTGACCCATCGAATCCAATACATCGACATAGTGTTCATCGGAAAAAATGAATTCCGGCGGCTCCAAACCTCCATCACCGCCTTCACTCCGGTGCGGAGGCGTTTTTGCGGCGCCCATGCTTGAGAGGCGTGTTAGTCGACTCGAGCTCCTGAATCTTCTGGAGAAATTGCAGAGTGTCCATAAATGGTAGGAGACACATGAAACAAGTTGTGACTTTTGTTTTTGAGAAGAACACGAACTTGTGACTAAATATTGTCTGCTAGTACTTTTTATTTTAAATTTTCTAATTCTTTCTTTTTTTAAGGTCAAAAAAACAATTATTTAAGAAGACTGATGTACTTACTCCACTTCGTATTTTTTGTTTTCAGAAGACACTTCGTATATTTTTTATTCCCTAATTTACAATTGAAATTTATATCTATCTATAAATTTATATTATATATATATATATATGTCCAAATGGATGGTATAGCGTTTGAAGACCTTGAATGAGCTCCCGGTTCGATCCCAGCTATATGAATGTAATTCTTAAAAAAAAAAAACTATATAACGAAAGTTGTAAGGGTGAACACGGATCGATTTGGAACGATTTTGTCAAAATTAATTGTACCGGAACCAAAAGATATGGGGTGGAGAATGTTCAACCCAAACATATCCGATGATTTACTTAAACACAAATCAATCTTAAATAATCGACTCGGCCCGATTTGGACTGATTAACATGTTGGAAATTTTTGAAATTTTACTTGAAAACATATTTTCATTTTGTTAATTGTTTTTGTGATATATGTTTATGTAAGGCCTCGTTTGGGTAGCGGATATGAAGGTCGGATATGATATGATATCCCTCCCAAATCATATGTGATGGTATGATATCTAATATGATGCATATCCTCCTCTCCTCATGTTTTTATTATAACACATCCCATGGGAGAGGAGTTCAAGGTCGGACAAGATTTGGAGTAGATATTGTTGTTTTTTAGTAACTAAATACCTCTATTAGCAAAGTTTCCACACAACTATACCCAAACCCTACGTAACCCAAAAAGTTAATTAGAGCAAAAATCTTGAATAACAAAAATATATTTGTGTTGGTACATGTCTAACATTTCATCATAACCTCTCTACATGTTTGATTTTTACCCCAGTATTTCGATTAAACTCGTCTAGCTCGAAGTACTCAACTATGAAACAATGCTCCACAATCGGTAGACCATAACCTAAATATGGTGTAATACCTATGATATGTGATAAGAGATGGTGTACAATGTTGTCTGGTTGGAGGATTGGGATTTGTTGCTTCTGATTCTGGATCTCCTCAATGAGGAATATAAATTAGGTGTGTACGGATTTTGTTATAACTACAAATGTCCTCCCAAATGCATCCCCTCCAACAAACAACTCAGGATTTGGATATCCAAATGAGTCATGCTTCGCCACCCATCACAAATCTATTCTTTATTGACGACTGCCTTTTCTTCCTCAAACCCACCCCGGGAAAGTGCAACGCGCTCGCTCTACACCTTGATAGGTTCTGCTCAGTTTGGGGTCACCAGATAAATATCTCTAAATCTTTACTTTATCTCAGCCCCCAACATCCCACCTGATTTAGGACGATTTTTCTTAAGTTTCTTCGGGCCCATGCAGCTCCAGACAGCTGGTACCTATCTCGGGCTTCCTCTTGCGGAGGCAAAAAACAAATGCCAGTCCTCCAAGCATATCGCTGGCAAGATTATCTCTAAACTTGGCCTATATCAAGGACGACTTCTCAACTCTGCGGGAAGACTTACTCTTGCTAAATCGGTTCTCTGTTCTTCCTATATCTACTTTGAATCTTCTTTCAAGATTCGTGAAAGTTATGCTCAAGGCATCAACCGCAAAACAATTCATTTCTCGAGGAACCCCACCAGTCAAGATCTATTCATTTAATTCCGGATTTTGTTTTATGGAAGGGGAACCAACATGGCGGCCTGGGACTACGTAATCAATTATCGGCCAATCAAACATTTTTTGCACCTTGGTTTTGGAGATTACTCCGCCAACCAACGACTCTCGCTGCCTTGGATGTCCAAACCAAATATCCACAGTCTTTCAACATGGAAACCCCGCTGGTTGTCAACAACTTCCACCAACGCTGGGAATCTTGGTGTTGGAAGAGCATTGTCTCAGGAAGCGACCTTATCAAGAAATATTTCTCCTGGTCTATTGGGATTGGTACTTCTATTAATGTTGGCGTCCATCAATGGGTCCCCCATCTTTTAGTTCCTATGTTAGTTTTTCTCAACTCATACAACATTAATAACCAACTAGTCTCAGACCTCATTATAACCGCTCAAATTCTGCAACGATGACATCGCCGACGAATCTAGGAGTTATCTCTAACATTCCATATTTCCCGGATATTGGTCATTCAGTTGCCTCCTCAACAGAGCCCAGACAAGATCATATGACCATTTACAAAATCGGGTGAGTGTATTTCCAAGTCTGGATATCGTTTCTTATAACTTCAAGTTTTGTGCTCTTTCCTCTATGTTGGCTACTTTTACAGCCCCGCACCCTCTCTAATATTTGGGGGCAAACTTTGGTGTCGGCACCACCGAGAAAAGTACAAGCTTTTCTTATGAAAATGCCTACACAATGGTCTGCCCACCTGGTTTGCTTCTTTCGGACCACAATCCCATCATCTCCCCTTCATGTCCTCTCTGCAATACGACTCGCGAAATGTGGATCATCTATTCATCAATTGTCATATGGTCACCACAATTTGGAACTCACCACCCTTACAAGAACTAACCCTGTCGTCCCCACTTCATCAATGGCTAATCCAAATAATCTCAGCAACGAGCAACTTCTCCGCTCCGTCCTACCAGTAAAATGGGTTTATGGAGAATGTCAAATAAGATTTTTCTTAGTAGACAGTCCTGAAACACATCAACTCTTGGTGCATTTGAAAGAACCAGTACGTCCTCTGTATCGCTTCTTTCTCATTAGAGAGAATTTACGCATGGATTAAGAAAAATGTACCTTTACCTTTCTATCCCTTGTTCACACATATAATTACATGTGGAGTCCACCCAATTAATGTTGTGGGGTATCTTTCTTAGGGGCAATTGTGTCATCTGACCACAAAAAATATTACTAACAAGAGAAATGAAGAGAAAGAGAAGATACATCCCAAAAAGGAAAACGTAAAGAAAGAAAGGATACAGAGGAAGTACTTGGGAAATTCAGGCTTTCTTTCAAGCCAAGTCCAACCAATCTCAACAACTTCAGGCACCACCTTCGCCAACTCATTAGACTATTTTACTGTGTGGGAATTATTGCGACAAAAAAAAGACTCATCCACGCATTGCACCGCTCTAGTGGGCGACGCTTGGAATCAACGATCTTTATCGGGGGGTATAGGAGTTTCCCTCAATAGCTTGCCTGCAGCATCCCTTCACACAAAGAAACATTGCGATGCGGTTTCTCCACTACAAATGGAGCTCCTAGCTATTTTACATGCTATTTCCTTTGCGCATGCTTTACAGTTTCTATTTATACAGATTGCCTAATAGCCTTTAAAAAATTACAGGGGACTGAGAGTCCTTCGTACGAAGATGCACCAGTAGTTTCCTCTATTCAACATGAGGCAGGTTTTTTGCGAGACTGTGTGATTCAGCGCGTACCACGCTCTATTGTTGTAAAGGCTCATGCTTTGGCAGCTCTAGCCGCTCGTTGAATATAGCTACATCCGTCGAGTCTAGTCTCTCATTTTATATGATTGCCTACGCCCGGTCTGTATGTATGTATGCTTGCTTAGTTCATGCTTGTTGATATTTCAGGCTTGTTTGCTCTACTCTTGTATTATATCTCGCTTTTTGGGCACCTCTCGAAAATTGGTGCTATTGTTGTAATACCTGTTTTTATACTAGGGGTACATTAGTAATTTGACACACATTCGGTTAAGAATTTCTGGAAAATTGTTTGAAATTACTTGGTTAATTTTGGCTTACATAATTTAATTTGACACTTGTATATAACTCTTATTCTATTTTATAAGCTTAGACCTAAAATTTGCTTAAAATAATGTAGCAAAAATAACACATTATAATCTTATTAATGGTGCTACCAAACCATTCTATAATTTTTACCGACTAGTAGTACTACCTAAAGCATCTAACAATTTCTACCTAGCTAAGTGTACTCCCAAAACACCACAAAGTTTTCCCCTAGGTTTTCTATTGGTCAATTGGCTATGACTCATCTCCAATTGGCTACTTGACCAAGACCATTCACCAATTGGTAATTTGACTAAGACTATTGACTTTTGACCCTAATTTGACCTAATTTGACCCCTATTATTTCTACTTATTAATCTCACCCCTCATCTCTTCCACACAACAAGCATAGGAGAAAAACAACCCACCTCCACCAATGCCACCACCATCAACGGACACCACCACCACCATCATCTCCGACCACCCCTCTCACCCTATGTCCTTTCTCTCAAATCTCTCTCACTCACTTCTCTCTGCTACGCCCGACGAAACAGCAACAGGAGCAACAATGGCAGTGGTCATAGGCCACCACCATTGCCGACCCAGATTCGACGGGAAACACCACCGTCGCCACCTGCTCTCTCTCCCTCTGACTTCAATCTCTCTCTCTCTCCCCCTCTCTCTCTCTCTCTCTCTCTCTCTCTCTCTCTCTCTCTCTCTCTCTCTCTCTCTCGGTTCTCTGCGACCAAGACAGCAGCAGGAGCAGCGGCGGCCTAAAGCCACTGCCGAAGCACACCTGAATGCTGACCCGACGGGAGCTCAGCGCCCCGTGCCCCTCCGCCTCTTTCGACGACTCCCCGACCTTCTTTGGGGTCCGACCGAATCTATGGAGTTCCAATTCCGGCGACCCATTCACCGGAGTGCCATGATGTCCGGCGAGAAGCTCAACCCGAAACACAAACTCGATTCTCTAGCATCCGGTATCCGATTTTGATAATTTTTGGCACTAATCGCATTATTTTGACTTGAATTTGAGTTCTATACCATCAAAATCATATGGTAACAAATAATAATTGGATTCGTGATTTGGGTTGTTGATTGTTGACGAAGACGATGGAATGGGGTTATTTTTGTATTTAGAAGAAATTATAGGGTAGTATGTGATGGGTCAGAAACTATTAGGGGAGCAAATAGCATATACACATTTTTTTTAAGTAATCTAAATTGATAATCTTGGACTTCTAATTCATGATTTAAATAATAAATACCATAGTTAAATAATTTTACAAGAGAATATTTATGAAAATTTGTCTGTGTTATCGTATTATAATTTTAGCCTATTATTTACAAGATTAGGAACTAAAAAAAAATGGGAGGAGATTTTTCTCAGAAAAATGTAGTCAGTTAATTAAAAGGGATTATCTATAAAATTGGGGAGTCATGATTAAATATTATAGTTGTTCTCATAAAAGGATTAACCTAAAATACGTTGAGGTATGTGTGGGGTTTTGATTCATGGATCGCACAACGGAAGCATAATCAAACATAAAACCATGCAAAACCCTCCAAGGATCACAAGTCAAGAGACATAACGATGGTAAGGGTTAGAAATCATGAACACACCTTTGGGTTCTCCTTGATGACTTCAAACGCGAATAATGTCACGTTCTCTATAGTTGATCCACGCCTAGAGTTGATCCTAGATCTCCCAACTCCTTTGGTGCTAGCCCGGAAGAGGAAGAGGAAGAGGAAGAAGAAATCACGCAAAACGAGACCCAAAGGAGGGTCTCGGCCTCCTTTGGCCGACGGGGACGGGGCGGCGGCAAGGGGGCGTCGGGCCTCCTTGTTGCTTGCTCTCTCTCCTTTGTTCTCTCCCACTCTTGTTATGTTCACTTAATGAGCATAAGTTATGTGGGAAGGAAGGAAGGAAGGTCCTTTATATAGTCCAACAACTCCTTGTTAACTACCTAAAGGACTTATTCTAGTCCTACTAGAATTCAATTTAGTCCCTTCCTTGCAAATTAGTCCCTACTAAGTTTGCAAGGGTTTGCGAAGTGATCCTTCTAATTAATTAATCCAATTAATTAATTCCCAAATCTAGTTCAACTCTATATAGCGTGTGACCCCATAGGTTCTATCTAGTTGGTAGCAACTATTGCTAATATGGAGCGGTCTCTAGCAAAACATCCATTCTAGCCAACTAATATAATAGTCATCTTGACAACCTTTGTACAAGTAATTGTCTCATCCCTTTGTCTCTATATCCGGATTGGAAACAAGACATACAAGTCACACTCGTATATCCAATCCATAGTTTCTCTATCCATGGGAATAGCCTTATTCGTGCAAATAACATCAATATCCCATATTGATTTATTTGAGTCTGGCCAGACATTCTATAAGCACTATCCCTCGAGTGGCCTAGGATATTCGCTCCCGTTATGTGGGAGGGACAAATCCTATCTACGTCCACCACGATCTCTAATCTTGCTTCTTATTGTATCCAGTACACGCCTTTATAACTACCCAGTTACGGTGTAGCGTTTAACGCTACCAAGATCACAATAATCCACAACTAGAATATCTAGTGACTTCAAGTCTAAGGATGACAATACCGTTGCACCGCGAGAAGCGCTTGTGACTCAACATAACGTGTATGTAGCCTTCTCGGAGATGGGTCAATCCAGTGCAACATTCCCTAATGCACACCTATGTGTTGGATCGTGATATCTCCATATCAATCCAACCCCATACTAGTCTATAGATGATTGTCCCATTTAATCATTATACTTGACTAGGGATATTTAAGATAAACAACTATCATTTAGAGACTAGTTAATATCTCACTTAGACTAGTTGTAATATAGTGAGATATTAACTAGTAATATAGTTGTTTTAAATAAATGATAGTTGTTTTAATTTAAAAGTAGTAATATAGTGAAAAATAATATTTTTATGAGGGGGGACTAAATCATGATTAAATAATCATATAGTTAAAATAAAAATAACTGTTACGTCAAAATAGGTTGGTTGGACGCGTATTGATTATGAGGTATAAACTTGTAGGCGACGGGTTCATAAACAATGGCTACATCCATGAGTACCGTTTCGATCTATTCGACGTTTTGACTATAGGTAAGTTAATATGCCTAGTGTTATGTGCCTTTCTTTCTTTCATGTATCGTGTGCGTTAATTTTTAAATGTTACCTGCTTTATTTGAATTCTTTACTTTGCTTTGAAATATTCTACTTTGAAAGTATCACATCGAAAATAGGAACCCGCAAGAAGAACATTCAAATTCAATTGTGAAACAAGAAATTGTAGTCCAAATACGACTATCATATTAGGCCCTGATTACCTAGTCCACGGGCCACAATTATCAAAAGGAGCACACCGCTCACATATTGCTCAAATTCAAATATTTCTCATATATCAAATGTTATGAAAATGTGCCACACCGGATTTACTTGGAGCTCCCGATTTATATCTTGTAATATTTTACGAAGCAAAAGTCGTAATGACGTAAAGTGAAAGCTGTTGTGCGTGGGTTTGTGCCATATCCCTGATACGATACTTTTCAGACAAATTGTGTTTGTGATTGGTTATGAGATGGTTATGAGGCGCTGTGACGCGAACCTCTTGTGATTGAGATATAGTTATGGTTGTGCTTTTGCACATTATGAGATAGTGGATGTGGTTTGGATATGGTCACGCCCCGTACTAACTAGTTAGTAAAATGAACTCCTGGACTCGATTATCTTGTCATTGAGAAAAGAGAATACTATCATCTTGAGATATAAAGTGATAAGTTGTGGAAATATTGCAAAGTACTATCTGACTGTGATTTCCCAAGATGGCCCACGTCTTTGGATTGGAAATATCAAATTCGAAATCGTCATGAAATTTTTCTGAGAAAACATCACAAATGTTAATCCAACATATATATGATATTTAGTATTTATCAGCGAACTCTTTATTCCTGACATGCCTCATAATCTGTTTACTTGCTATGGGTGTTAGCTTATTCAGCCGTTTGCTGATCACTTTCTGTAAAACGGCGTCGAATTTTGGCATTTCAAAACCGCAGGTCGTAGCTAAAGGTGGGGGACGTTCACGACACTGTCAGCTAGGATATTCTGGTGTGCAAGACTTCATATAGTAATTCCCATTATAAATTATTGTACTTGTACTTTTCAGACAATGTCACTAGTTTATCTTGATTGTATAATAGATTAAATTTGGATGTTCGATGGTAGTACTAACTGTGAACCGACAATCCTTATTCGTTCCCAATGAGGTTCATCACCTTGGGCGGAGACATCTCTCCAAACATGCGGCCCGACCGGCCGTGTGATTTGGGGGGTGTTTCAATTGTACTTTTGTTGTTTATGTATTATATTTCTTACCAGTTGAACAAAAAAAAATGTCCCGTCTCTTCAGTAATAAGGAATGATCTCATTCATTCCTTATAGGCACAGTTTTGATACACCTGGTTATCACCAATGTGACGACTAAAACTGGGATTTATGCTTCTTCTGGTGCATGTTTTTTCATGAGCAAGGTTCAAATCATCTGGTCATGATGAGAAACCACATATGTTGTTTCATGAACGAAACAAAAATGTTAACAACTATTCTTGCATTTCATGCTAAATTTACTATACAAGAACTTTTACATAAAGTCACAACAATGAGGGTATTACACACATTTTCACACATATCTTTCTCCATATCTTGCTTTATATCATATAACACCCAAACACATTAAGTCTGCATATCCTATCCGACCTTATCTAACAACATACATATCCTTCCTAATGTTTGGAGTTAGAAATATAAAGTAATTTTCTGTGAAAGATGAATAACTTGAGAAAAATTATTAAAAATGATGGTGATAACTTGTAAAATTTAATTTAGAAGGATTGAAAACACTTTCCACCCTTGTCCACCCCTGTCGCACCCATGACCTTTGAATTCTAGTTTACACCCCGTGAACGGAAAAAACGTTAAGACACTTTACTGATAACTCCCTTCCGTTTGTCTCTGTCTATCAAATCAATATTTGACATTTTTATGTCTATTCTACCCCTAGCTTGTGTAAAGTCTATTACACCATTACTACTCTTCCTCCTCTCACGAACAACAAGAACCTTTCTACCCAATATTACCAACACCGACACGACCACCACCACCATCACCCAACCGCCACCGCCACCGCCAACAACAATTTCTATAGTCACACAATCAAACAAATTCATTTCTCCAATCAACACAACTATCCTCACCAAACCAATCCTTCCTCCCTCTCAAAAATACCAAGAACCTTACGAGTTCACCACTAAATTGAAGAATCTAGCAGAAAGTTCCAGTTCCCCAAAGTGCCATCAACCAATCCCCTGAAATTTGCTACATGTGACCAAACCGAAATTCAAAACTAATCAGAAGTTCTCATTCCCAAAATCTGACATTTCCACCTAAGTTCTCATCCCCAAATCCGAACAACGTCACTTGCACGTTATACCCCTATCACTATTACTCCCCTCTTCAAACCTATACACAACAAGAACGAGTAAAACTCCATCAACAGAGTCTCGCTTACACCTCCACCGATCAAAAAAACATGTTTCTTCTTCTTATCCTCCTCTAATCGAGCATGAACCACAACTTACTACAACCATCAAACCGTCGAATCCACAAAACTGGACAATTCCAGTGTCTCTCAACCTCAACAATTTCATTGTTCTTGGTGTTTACCCACCACAAATCTCAGTAACCGAACAACCACTAGTGCCAATCGAATCAACCACAACAAAGACCCAACCATACGAAAACATGTAAAAATTATGAATATACCACCTAATTAATAGAGATACACTTTGAGCCATAATCTTTGAAGAATTTATGTGATTCAATGATTCATATGTCAATTGGCGTGCTACCCGTCTGGCGAATTGGTCTTTGAAAAATAGCCTCCTCTCATTAGTTGTTGATCTCACTTTAGGTTAACAAGTGTAACTAACTCAATTCTCTCTTAATTAACCTTATTTTTAAAACAAAACTCTCTCTTCTCTCTTCTTAACAACTGGGACGTGAGATTTCTTTGCTCTTACTCGTCCCAGTTATTGCTCGTCCCTATTTATGCCATCGTCTCAGCTTCCATTGCTCGTCTCAGTCAGGCAATATACTGAGACGAGAAATGATACTGAGACGAGCGTTCTGCTCGTCTTAGTTGATTATCATACTGAGACGAGCTATGTATATTGAGACGATGCAATTGCTCATTTGACACAGAAACTGTGTTTTTCCAAAACTTGAAAATAATTGAACGAATACGAACAATCAACAATTAAAAATGATCGGAACTGAAAAAAAAAAGAAATTCATTGACATTAAAACTTAAAAAAAAAGGAAGTTCATTGACATTAAAACTTGAAAAAAAAATGCATTTCATCGGAACTCCATTCCTCCTCTTCCTCCTCACTACTGTCAGGTCTCTTTCTTCTCTTCATCAAAGGAGGCGTCTTCTCCGGTGAGCCAGAGTAAGCCACTGTGTCGGAGTCATCTTTATCATCTGAGTACTAAGTCGTTTCCGAACCCCTTTTAGCAATAAAAGAAGGTAAAACTCCATCCTCGTGTTCAGATTCTTCATCTTCTTCTTCAGATTCTTCTTTAACGTCACTCTCCTCTAATTTTTCGGTTTCCTCCTCGTCACTTTCCTTTGATTTTTTGGGTTCCTCCTCGTCGCTTTCCCACTCCATTGGTAGGCTTTTTTTTTTTCAATTTCAGATGTGATGACTTTGGAGGATAGATCAGTGGCTTTTATAGATGCAATTCCTGGGTAGATGTTGAGACGGAGGCATTTTAGGTTCACGTGCCGTAGTTAAGTTTTGCATGTTTTCTAGAAAATGTAATAATTTGGATATATTTTCTAGAAAACATGCATGTTTTCTAGAAAATGTAATAATTTTGATACATTTTCAAGAATGCAACAGTTTGCATGTTTTGTAGGAAATGTATCCAAATTTAAAACATGTAAAAATTTGAACACATTTTAAAAAATGTAATAATTTGCATATTTATATTAAAAAACACACATAGAAGAAAAATATATATTGTTTGCGCAAGCGTCAAAAAGAGGTTGCAAACTTGAGATTACAAAGAGCGAAGAACAACGGCTTCTATCACAACATTAATGTTTCAATTGAGGGCAAATCTCTTTTTTATGCTCTTTTACATGGAAATGGCTACATCCGTACGTTCCCGTTCCTCGCTTGTTTTCATGCACAATTTCGACCATTGGCTTGTGTCTTTTCTCCTTGTCCCTCCCAACTGTTACCGCTTTCTTCGGTGGAAGTGGGCGAAAATTTCCTAAGTGTGCAGGTACTTCGCTTGTGTCCAACGTTGCTGGGTTGGGAGGAGTCCTAATTGTACCTGCATAAGCCTTTTTTTAGAGGGCGAGTGAATAGAAACACACTGGTGTGGTCGGACATGACCTCCATATCGTGCTAGATATCGCAACGGCCCAGTTTCCTAAGTTTTGTTGCACAAGCACGCGCATGTACACACGGGTCTGTTGGTATTTTCCGCACGTGCAAGTTCCGAGGCAATGTCCTGGTTTGAATTCCACTATCTGAGTTTAGATCATTACCGCGGACTTCATACATAAACTCTGTAATTGGTCGCACGCGAAAACCTATACAGTTTATATCACGGCTCAACATTCTTTTCTCCCTTTTTGCAGTCAAGTAGGTGTTTCCCACGTCAATAGCCAGTTTTCGTTTTGTGAGGTGCCATTCGCTTTGTTGGTCTCATATTTGGGAGAACATTGTAAGAGCTTTGTCAGACCGTGGCGCCAGCAGGGACGAGTTAATAGACTCTGCATGGTTGGATGTAAGCATCTCAAACCGCGATATTTTACAATACGACCTTGCCCATTTCTCTAAACCGTTATCCCGTAAGTAACGTTCGACGATCTTGTTGTTAACGCTGTTTATACGGTCGCACTCAATACCCATGTCCGTCAGATGTGACTACATGCCACCTTATCAAATGTATATGCTGCTTTGTGGAAATGAGACACCCACTTCTGTGTATTGTAATGCGACAGAGCGTTCATTTTCAAATGGTAATAGCAGTGGACATGGTTGGATAAGGGGTACACCGCCTTGATTGAAGTTGTTAACTCAAAGACTTCTAAGTGTGTTTTGAGAAGTAACTGTTTTGAGTGATGAAAGACAAAGACAAAGTATTTCTAAGGCTCCAAGGCCTTGAGATACTGATCAGAGCTTCAAAGCTTTAAAAGTAGCTTTATTATACTGTATGATCTAATAATCTTGTGATGCAGGTTGTGTTGGGTTTTGACGTAGGTAACGCAGCGGAATAACAAAAATTTAATCCTACTCAAAGCCCACCAAGGATCACAGGAAGAGACATCATAACATGATTAAGGACATAGAAGATGTGTACCTTTTGATTTGTGAGATCACACGAAGAATGATGTCCTCGTCTCTACGGTTGATCCACGTCTAGAGGTGAGATCTAGATTCTTCCTTCAATCAAGTGCTAGCTTGAACCTTGGAGGAAGAGGGATGAAGATCAAAGGCACAAAGCAACAAAGCAACAAAGGAGGGGCGGCCTCCCTTTTTGCCGTCGGGTAAGGGGGCGGACGGGGCTAGGGTTTCGGCCCTAGCTCTTGTCTTGCTCTCTCTTTTGCTCTCTCCCACTCTTTGTGTGTTATGATTAATAACTCATGTTGTGGGAAGGAAGCTAGAGCCTCCTTTATATACTCCAACAACTCCTTGTTGTTTCCATAAAAGAGTTTTCCAGTTCTAGTAGGACTAGAACTATTCCCTTCCTTGCAAATTAGTCCTACTAAGTTTGCAAGGTGTTGCACAATGATCCTTCTATTAATTAATCCATATTAATTAATCCCAAATCTAGCTCTACTCTATTTGACGTGTGACCCCATAGGTTTCTATATAGTTGGTAGTAACTATTACTAACATGGAGCGGTGTCTAGCAACACATCCATGCAACCCAACCAATAGAAATAGTCAGTGATCCCGACAAACCTTTGTGCCCAATATGTCATATTGCATTATCCCTTTGTCTCCATATCCGGATTGGACACGAGACATAAATAGTCACACTCGTATATCCAATCCATAGTTCCTCGATCCTGGGAATATGCTTATACTTGCAGATAACATTAATATCTCCATATTAATTTATCTGAGTCTGGCCAGACATTCAATAAGCCTCATCCCTCGAGTGGCCGTGGATATTTACTCCCATTATGTGGGAGGGACAAATCCTATCTACATCACTACGATCTCTAAGCTTGCTTCCTATCACGCCCGATAGCCACCTTTATGATTACCCAGTTACGGTGTAACGTTTGATAACATCAAAGCGCAATATTTCACAACTAGAGTATCTAGTGACTTCAAGTCTAAGGATTGCAATAATATTAGCACTACGAAAAGCGATTGTGACTTCACATAATCTAATGTATCCTTTTCGTCGTGGGTCAATCCAGTATGCCATTACTCCTAATGCATACCCATGTGTTAGACTTGATATCTCCATATCAATCTACCCACATACTAGTCTATATTTGATTGTCCTATTAATCAATATAATGGACTAGGGACATTTAAGATAAATAACACAATTTATCTAAGGACTTCATTATATTAAATATCGCCATAAATAATAAATGAATATTCTAGCCAAAACATTGTTCATACTAAATCTACGATTGCCTCTAGGGCATCTATTCCAACAGTCTCCCACTTGCACTAGAGCCAATCTGGCGCATCTCGTATGCCTATAGATCTGGCGTGCCCTTCATGCTTTCGCTGCGCAAGAGGTTTCGTAAGCGGATCTGACACGTTGTCATCTGTCGGAATCTTGCATATCTTCACATCTCCTCGATCGATCATATCACGAATAAGATGGAATCTCCTAAGTACATGCTTTGACTTTTGGTGCGATCTTGGTTCCTTTGCCTGTGCGATCGCCCCAGAGTTGTCACAGTACAACTCTACGGGATCCACTATGCTAGGGACCACACCGAGCTCAGTGATAAACTTCTTTATCCATACTGCCTCTTTCGCCGCCTCCGCAGCAGCAATGTACTCAGCTTCTGTTGTAGAATCAGCAACTGTGCCTTGCTTGGAACTCTTCCAGCTCACAGCTCCTCCATTCAGGCAAAACACGTATCCAGACTGCGATCTGTAATCATCCTTGTCGGTTTGGAAGCTTGCGTCAGTGTAACCCTTTACACTTAGCTCTTCCATTCCTCCAAATATCAAGAACACATCCTTAGTTCTTCTTAAGTACTTTAGGATGTTCTTGACAGCAATCCAGTGACTCTCACCCGGATTGGACTGATATCTGCTCACCATACTCAACGCGTATGATACGTCTGGTCTAGTACATAGCATGGCGTACATGATGGATCCTATGGCCGAAGCATAGGGTATCCTGCTCATGCGGTCCTTCTCCATCTCGTTGGAGGGACAGTCATTCTTTGAAAGAGTGACTCCATGTGACATGGGCAAGAATCCCTTCTTGGAATCTTGCATGTTGAACCTCTTCAACACCTTGTCAATATATGTACTCTGACTTAGGCCAAGCAACCTTTTAGATCTATCTCTATAGATCTTTATACCAAGTATATAGGCTGCATCTCCTAAGTCTTTCATCGCAAAGCACTTTCCTAGCCAATCTTTAACAGATTGCAGAGTAGGAATATCATTGCCTATGATTAGTATGTCATCCACATACAAGACCAGAAACACTATAGAGCTCCCACTAACCTTCTTGTAAACACAAGGCTCATCTTCGTTCTTGATGAAGCCAAACTCTTTGACCGCGTCATCAAAACGTCGATTCCAGCTCCTAGAAGCTTGCTTTAATCCATAAATGGACCTTTGCAGCTTACAGACTTTATTGGCATTCTCTGGATCCTCAAAACCCTCTGGTTGTGTCATGTACACATCCTCAAGGAGGTTCCCATAAAGGAACGCTGTTTTGACATCCATTTGCCAAATCTCATAGTCGTAGTATGCTGCAATAGCAAGTAAGATTCGAATGGATTTAGTCATGGCGACTGGTGAAAAGGTCTCATCATAGTCAATACCATGAATCTGTCTATAACCTTTGGCCACCAATCGCCCCTTATAGGCAACTACCTTGCCATCCATGTCGGTCTTCTTCTTGAAGACCCACTTGCATCCTATGGGTCGAGCCCCTTCGGGTGGTTCCACCAAAGTCCATACTTTGTTGGTGTACATGGAATCCATTTCGGATCTCATGGCTTCTAGCCACTTCTTAGAGTCTGGGCCACTCATGGCTTCTCCATAGTTTGCAGGCTCATCATCCATGAGTGGTACGTCATCGGGCTCAGTCACGAGAAGTCCATACCTCTCTGGCTCATGACGCACTCTTCCTGATCTACGGAGTTCCTGTGTTACCTGAACAGGCTCTTCCACAACTTCTTGTGGCTCCTGTTCATGTTCCATTATTGGTTCAGTGATTTGTGGTTCATGAATTTCTTCAAGTTCTACAACCCTCCCACTTGCTTCTTTAGAGACTAGTTCTCTTTCTAGAAACACGCCGGTCCGAGCAACAAACACTTTGTTTTCGGTAGGGTTATAGAAATAATATCCTTTAGTTTCCTTAGGATATCCCACAAATTTACACTTATCCGCTTTAGGCCCGAGCTTGTCTGTTTGTAAACGCTTTACATAGACGTCGCAGCCCCAAATCTTCATAAAAGACACTATGGGACGCCTCCCAGTCCATATCTCATATGGCGTCTTCATAACTGATTTGGATGGAACACGGTTAATGGTAAAAGCTGCCGTCATTAGAGCATGTCCCCAAAAGGATATCGGAAGATCTGTTTGAGACATCATAGATCGCACCATATCTAATAGAGTGCGATTCCTCCTCTCAGATACACCATTCCATTGTGGTGTTCCGGGTGGAGTGAGCTGGGATACTATCCCACACTCTCTAAGATACTCATCAAACTCTTGGCTTAAGTATTCTCCTCCACGATCCGATCGTAGGGCTTTAATACTCTTGCCAAGTTGCTTCTCTACTTCACTCTTGAATTCTTTGAACAATTCAAAGGATTCGGATTTGGCCTTCATAAGGTATACAAATCCATATCTACTGAAATCATCAGTAAAAGTGATGAAGTAGGTATAACCACCTCTGGCAGGCGTGGGGAATGGCCCGCATACATCAGTATGTATGAGTGCCAATAACTCACTAGTCCGTTCACCTTTCTTATTGAAAGGGGACTTTGTCATCTTTCCCAATAAACAAGACTCACATGTCTCATATGATTCCAAATCAAATGAGTCTAGAAGTCCATCCTTATGGAGTCTAGATATGCGTTTCTCATTTATATGGCCTAAACGACAGTGCCATAGATATGCAGGATTTAAATCATTAGTTTTAATCCTTTTAGTACTTATGTTATAGATTGGATTATTTAGATCAAGGATATACAATCCATTAGACAAATGCGCACTACAATAGTGCATACTATCAAAATAAATGGAGCAACACTTGTCCTTTATTGAAATAGAAAAACCTTTCTCGTCCAAACAAGAAACGGAAATAATGTTTCTGCTCATAGCAGGCACATAAAAGCAATTGTCTAATTCTAAAATAAGTCCAGAAGGCAAAGATAGCTCATAAACGCCTACAGCTAATGCAGCAACCCTTGCTCCATTCCCGACGCGCAAGTCTATCTCCTCTTTTCGCAATCTTCTACTTCTTTTCAAATCCTGCACATTACGACAAATGTGAGAACCACATCCGGTATCCAATACCCAGGATGATGAAATAGAGAGATTGATGTCTATAACATAAATACCTGGTGGTGGTGGAATCACTATTCCAAGCTTCTTATCCTCCAGATATTTAGGGCAATTCCTCCTCCAGTGACCCAGCTGGCTGCAGTAGTGACACTCACCTTTAGCCACGCCTCCACTAGGCTTTAGGGCTTCCTTGGATTTCGCAACTTTCTTGCGTTTTCCCTTTGAAGTAGATGCAACTGACTTGCCCTTCTTCTTGTGCACCATCATTATGGCCTTGCCCTTGCCTTTATTGATGCTTTGCTCAGCTGTCTTTAGCATGTTCAATAAGTCTGGCAAAGACTTGTTGATCTCGTTCATATTATAGTTCATGATGAACTGATTATAACTGTCAGGCAACGATTGCAAGACGAGATCAGTCGCCAAGTCCTGGCCGAGTGGGAACCCCAGTCTCTCAAGGTTCTCTATGTACCCGATCATTCGGAGTACATGAGGGCCTACTGGATTCCCCTCTGCAAGACTACTTTTGAACAATGCTTTAGACACTTCATAGCGCTCATGCCTTGCCTGTTCCTGAAACAATTGTTTCAAGTGTATGATCATATCATAGGCTTCCATGTTTTCGTGTTGCTTCTGAAGCTCACCAGTCATGGTACAAAGCATGAGGCAAGTCACGTCATTAGAATCATCAATATGTTTCTGACGTGCCCTTACTTCCGCTAATAGAGACTCATCTTGTGGTGGGTCTGGAATTGGAGTGTCCAAGACGTACAGCTTCTTTTCTTGCTTGAGGACAATCCTCAAGTTTCTGTACCAGTCAAGGAAATTCGTTCCAGACAATTTATCCTTCTCAAGGACAGATTGTAGGGATGAACTCGATGCGTTGTTGTTTGCCATTTGGAATTCTACAAAAACGAGAAATATGCAATTTTAGTATTTTGAACAATTTGACTATATTTAACAATGGCTAGATCATCAAATATAGCTCCCACTATTTTTCTCGGTTTAATAGCCCTCACCATTAAAGCGGAAAATATCTTTATACTTTCTAGTGGGTCCAAGATCCTTATTTCACTTCTTCTTGAGCTTGCTTTGGCAAGTCACCCAAGAATTGGTTATTTAGGTAGGAACCATTCCAATTGCATTCCATGCAACTCTTGGTCCAATTAGGTGAATAAATTCCTTTTATTCTTTATCCAATTGGATAACTCCTAATTGTCATGCCTCTAAGCTCATCAATCCAATTGATTCTTGCCTAGTTGTGTCCAACCTCTTGTTTTCAACATACACGCATTACTAGCTTGCGTCGTCCGCAACACATCATGAAAAATTAAAATCGCCTTGCTTTGGCAAGCCCGAATTTTAATAGTCCACGATCATGAAGGGTGTTTTGGCAAGAGAAGGCAAAACGCAATATTTAATTGAGGGATTTCTTTTAATTTGTTTGGTTGATCTTTATCAACATGGTCTACTTATTTGGATTGGGCTATCCACAATAAAAGACCAACCTTGTTTATTATTATCTTGTTATCGTTTTGCTTGTAGCGCCATACACACAAAATAAATAACAAGGCATGAATAATAAACATCCACAAAAATAAAAAAAAACGTGGCATGGATATGGCCTCTAGACTAATGATATTATCAAGCCAATGATAATATCTAATTGCCCTAAAGTGCCGAGCTCATCTCCATGTGCTCCACCATAGCTGCGCGCCTAGGGATGTCTTTTGGCTCCTTTGGTTCTCCGGTCTTCTTCTCCATGCTCTTGGCTATCATCTAAATATTTCTAATTCTAGCCTAACATCTAGAATAAATAAATAATAAAAGCCTCACATGTCGAGGAGAAAAAGAACGACTCGCAGGTCGTAAAACTTAATTAATTATTACATTAATTTGATCAGCTCGCAGGCCGTAAACCAAACCACAAAACAATAAACATCCACAATCCTAGGCCATATCCATCCACCATGCAATAAAGCACATAATACAGTTAAAACCAATTTTTTTTAACGCGCTTGTTTAATTTTAATAAAATTGGGTAACTAGGGTTTCACAACGGTCCAAAGGGTCCAAGCCAGCAAGTGGCCCGAACCCTAGGACCGCCGCACGCCTAAGGGGGCCGCGGCCTTGCTTGGCGCCCAAGGGAGGGGCGGGCGGCTAGGGTTTCGGCCCTAGTCCCCTTCCTCCTTCCTTGTTGCCCAAGCAAGGTTGTTTCCTTATGGATTTAATTCCATAATTTTGTTTCCATAATTGAAAACCCCTTTTCAATCATGTGCCCATGAACCCTAATTTTTCAAGAACCCAATTATTCACATCCTATGTGATTAAACTCACCAATTCTAACATCCAATGTTAAATTGGGTCTTGTTTGATTGAATCAAATTCAATATTGCATCTACTATGCCAATTTTTCAGTTTTCGCGTAGTAAACAATAATACGGTGTATGAACTGAAATCGTAAACACATAATATCATGTTATGCTCTACGACCTGTGGCTCTGATACCACTGTTGGGTTTTGACGTAGGTAACGCAGCGGAATAACAAAAATTTAATCCTACTCAAAGCCCACCAAGGATCACAGGAAGAGACATCATAACATGATTAAGGACATAGAAGATGTGTACCTTTTGATTTGTGAGATCACACGAAGAATGATGTCCTCGTCTCTACGGTTGATCCACGTCTAGAGGTGAGATCTAGATTCTTCCTTCAATCAAGTGCTAGCTTGAACCTTGGAGGAAGAGGGATGAAGATCAAAGGCACAAAGCAACAAAGCAACAAAGGAGGGGCGGCCTCCCTTTTTGCCGTCGGGTAAGGGGGCGGACGGGGCTAGGGTTTCGGCCCTAGCTCTTGTCTTGCTCTCTCTTTTGCTCTCTCCCACTCTTTGTGTGTTATGATTAATAACTCATGTTGTGGGAAGGAAGCTAGAGCCTCCTTTATATACTCCAACAACTCCTTGTTGTTTCCATAAAAGAGTTTTCCAGTTCTAGTAGGACTAGAACTATTCCCTTCCTTGCAAATTAGTCCTACTAAGTTTGCAAGGTGTTGCACAATGATCCTTCTATTAATTAATCCATATTAATTAATCCCAAATCTAGCTCTACTCTATTTGACGTGTGACCCCATAGGTTTCTATATAGTTGGTAGTAACTATTACTAACATGGAGCGGTGTCTAGCAACACATCCATGCAACCCAACCAATAGAAATAGTCAGTGATCCCGACAAACCTTTGTGCCCAATATGTCATATTGCATTATCCCTTTGTCTCCATATCCGGATTGGACACGAGACATAAATAGTCACACTCGTATATCCAATCCATAGTTCCTCGATCCTGGGAATATGCTTATACTTGCAGATAACATTAATATCTCCATATTAATTTATCTGAGTCTGGCCAGACATTCAATAAGCCTCATCCCTCGAGTGGCCGTGGATATTTACTCCCATTATGTGGGAGGGACAAATCCTATCTACATCACTACGATCTCTAAGCTTGCTTCCTATCACGCCCGATAGCCACCTTTATGATTACCCAGTTACGGTGTAACGTTTGATAACATCAAAGCGCAATATTTCACAACTAGAGTATCTAGTGACTTCAAGTCTAAGGATTGCAATAATATTAGCACTACGAAAAGCGATTGTGACTTCACATAATCTAATGTATCCTTTTCGTCGTGGGTCAATCCAGTATGCCATTACTCCTAATGCATACCCATGTGTTAGACTTGATATCTCCATATCAATCTACCCACATACTAGTCTATATTTGATTGTCCTATTAATCAATATAATGGACTAGGGACATTTAAGATAAATAACACAATTTATCTAAGGACTTCATTATATTAAATATCGCCATAAATAATAAATGAATATTCTAGCCAAAACATTGTTCATACTAAATCTACGATTGCCTCTAGGGCATCTATTCCAACAGGTTGTATATCTGATATTTAAGATCAGAGAATTGCTGCAAATATATGTGTTATATATTCTTTATACATCTAACACAATTGCAGATATCCTGATCAGATTGAATCAAAGATTTTTGGTCTTAATATTGAAAGACTGTGAAGCATGTTCAGAGCTTCAAGGCCTTGAGATGTGCCTTAAGCTGCTAACAGTTCTACAGAAATAATTTGATTCCCTCTTGCAGGATTTGATCTTTATTATTATGGTTGTTTAATGATTCTATAAGTCTTAAACTAGTTTATCATGAGTTATATGTTTCAGAAGTTAATCAGGTTATTGTTTTATTCATTTGATCAAGTTTTATTTAGAAACTAGAAATCCAAACAGACTTAGTGCTGTTATATTTCTGAATTTTGTTGTTGTCGTGTTTTAATGTTGTTGCAGGTTTTTCAAACGTGCAAATGCAATCTCAACAAACTCCAACGGATATCTACTCAAAGCTGTTTTAAATTGCTGTTAGAAAGGATGAGGATTTGTAGGAACTGAGATCCTAAAATCTCTCATTCAGTTGCAGAGAGTGGATAAAAGACTAGTTTGACTTTTGAAAGATAGATAAGCTTACAGAGAACTGAGAGAGGTGTGAAAAAATCGTGGAAGACCATACATTCAAACACACACACATTCAGACTTCAATTACAGCTTTCAGAAGATCAATCATTCCAGTTTCCTGAAGAACACATCCAGGCCTTCACAAGCTCATTCTTCTACTGTAATCTTCTTCTGTTTTGTAATCTGCTTATCTTTTGTATATCTAAAACCTCACAAAACCTAGTGGTTGGTTGTTCAAGTGAACAACTAGAGGTTCTTGTTATCTCAACAGTTAGTAGCTGATACTAGATAGGTTTGGAACCACAAGCTGTATAGGTGTAAGGGAATTCACTTATCTTTGGAGATCTAGGGTTGTTTCTGTGTGAGTAATAAGAAGTGTTTGCCCAATCCTGGTGGGATTAGATCCCTCAGGCAGAGATTAGGTCCATTGGGACTGAACTCTATAAATTGCCTTGTGTTCTTTACTTTACAGTTTTGTTATTTCCTTCTGCAAGCAACTCAAATCAAACTAGGGTTTATAAACTGTTTAAAACTGGTGGTAGTTCAAGGCCTTGAAGCTTTCTGTTTGCCTTAGAAAGTTTCTGACTAGTTTTGTAAAATCTCGAGGCCTTGAGATTTGAGTTTCTCACATGTTCACTTAGTTAAAATTTGTGTTTTAGCAAAAAATTTCCATACTCTATTCTACCCCCCCCCCCCTTCTAGAGTATTTTGGTCCTGTATTTAGTCTACATTACAAACTTTTAGAAGTGATGATAGCCTGGTGCCGATCCGAAACGAACGTCAACTCTTTGTGATCCTTGACAATTGAGCTTAGTTTGGTTAATAACCAAGTCCATGCAGGGGTGTTATCCTTGTCCCCTAGTCCCCATGCAATGGGATAACACTTTTTCTCGCTATTAACCATTGTGCATACGACCAAATGCAGTGGTTCTTTCTTCATGTGCGACATATCGATGACAATAAAGGGTCGCATATACGGTATCCCCTGAATTTGTGTGCCAAACGCTAGGAAGCAGTACATGAAAACATCATCTTTTTCCACTCCCATATCCCATAAAGTACGAGGGTTCAAGATATGAAAAAAATACAGGAACACGGGAAGATCGGCGTAATTTTGAGCACGAGTACTCTGGATCATCTGTTTGGCCCTTTGACGTGCATACCACACCCCCAGTACGATACTCTACTTCCTAAATCTAAGGCGACATCCTATACTTGACTGATTGTGGGTGTCCTTTTTGTTTGGGCCATCATCCACAACAATTCCTGTGCGACAACCTCGCAATTAATGTTACGGTGCTTCCCATCTACGCTGCTTGGGTACATGTGTGAATGGAGTTATGTTTCCGCACCTGGTAGTGCACGGAATCTTTACGCTTGTACGCCCCAACCTTCCACTTGCATTCCCTATTCTCGCAACGCAGTATATATCGAGTCTGGTCTCGCCTATGAAAAAAGTCCATTTATTTTCACCAGCAACCTTTCTGATATGATGGGAAAACGCCTTACCGATATAAAAACCTTTCATATCTATTTACAGATCGTCAAACCTTCCCTCACCAGTCTGACCAAGACTCCCTGAACAGTCTACCGCAACAGTGGCCAATCCAAAATTAGTTTGCTACATTGATTCACAAGTGCCAACCATATCTTGTTCAGGTAATGCTACCATGTCGTTACGGTGAACCGAAGACGATGGAGTGAGATCAATTGCATTATATGCTACCATGTCGTTAAGGTGAACCGAAGACGGTGGAGTGAGATCAATTGCATTATATGCTACCCTGTCTTCGTCATGATCCTCGGCAAGTATCTCGATATCATGAAAGTAATCTTCGCGGTTTGTAAGGGGGGGGCACTTAAAGGAACCAACTGGTTTTGGGTTTCAGTTTGATCCACCATATCCTGGTCAGCAACGTCAACATCTATGTCTGGTTGATCCACCAAATCCTTTTAAGTGACGTACATTGTTACAATAGATCCCCTTTCTGTAGTGTGAAAGATATCTTTGATTTCTATATCTTTATTGAGTATATTAGGCTCGCTCAAGTTCGCATCAGGGAATTGGAAATGATAACTTAAGACCACCTTTTTGGAAGGCGGACAATATGTATCCATTCTAACCGAAACTTCATGCTTCAAACGATCTACGGTAAATGCCTTGGATCATCTTGAAAACCGCATTCTTCATTGCCTGACCTACGTATATGTATCTACCTTCGGAAATTGTCCATTCACCATTCCAAACAGCACGGAACATCAATTTTCTCACAATTCTACATGTCAATAAAGCACATTTTGGTCAGGATAAAATGATTTTAGGGTTTGGTCAGTAGAGATAAAGTTTTGGGGTATGGATGATTTTAGGGTTTGGTCAGGAGAGAATATATTTAGGGTTTGGATGATTTTTGGGTTTGGTCAGGAGAGAATATTTTAAGGTTTGGATGATTTTAGGGTTTGGTCAGGAGAGAATATTTTAGGGTTTGGTCAGGAGTAGGGTTTGGATTAGAAATTTTTTTACTTTTTTCATGACAAAATGTTCTTTAACTTTTTTCAGAGAATACATGATCGAGAAAGAGAGCCAACAATGGAACGAGTGAATCCCTCGTCAGGTTTTTCGAACAGAGACGAGCACTCAGAGCACTCTCTCGTCTCAGTCTTGGTGTGTCAGAGAATAAAGGGACGAGCATTACTCTAGCCTTGGGACGAGTGAGCCTTAGTAATGATACTAACTGAGAAGAGCAAAAACTCGTCCCACTCTTAGATTTCGTAATGATACTTAGTGTACAATTTTAGGGTTTAGTTAAGATGATCTATGATATAGGAGGGATTAATATCATTGAATAACACTTTTAGTAGCCATAGTAATGATACCTAGATGGTTCTAGTGCTTAGTGTCCACTATCTTGGGGTTTAGGTTTGATGATCTAGAGTTTAGGGGTTTACATGACTTAGGGTTTAGGGTTAGGACTCTTAGTGTCCTGTTGTTTTATTGATCTGCTGGGGTTAACATGATTCAATAACACTTTTAGTGGCCATAGTAATGATACTTAGTTAGTTCTAGTGCTTAGTGTTAACTATCTTGGGGTTTAGGTTTGATGATCTAGAGTTTAGGGGTTTACATGACTTAGGGTTGAGGGTTAGGACTCTTAGTGTCTTGTTGTTTTATTGATATGATGGGGTTAACATGATTCAATAACACTTTTTAGTGGCCATATTAATGATACTTAGTTGGTTCTAGTGCTTAGTTTCCACTATCTTGGGGGTTAGGTTTGATGATCTAGAGTTTATGAGTTTACATGACTTAGGGTTTAGGGTTAGGACTCTTAGTGTCTTGTTATTTTATTGATATGATTGGGTTAACATGATTCAATAACACTTTTAGTGGTCATAGTAATGATACTTAGTTGGTTCTAATGTTTAATGTCTACAAATGTATGATTTTGGTTAGATGGTATATGGTTTAGGCCTTACATGATTAAGAGATGATGATTATAAGATTTTGAGTTTATAGTTTAGATTACATGATTATATGGTTAGGACTTACATTTACCATTTTTAACAATATTGGATACCATTTTTTCATGAAAAGAGATAAGAGGATTTCAGAGTTCAGGGTATGCTCGTCTCTATCACATGCACAACTGGGAAGAGCAAGACCTGCCAGACTGGGACGAGTGAATTGAACTCGTCCGTGATTTAAATAACATACGAGAGATCACTCGTCCCAGTTTGGACAACTGAACTTGCCTGTGATTTAAATGCCAGACGAGAGATCACTCGTCCCAGTCTGGGCAACTGAACTCGTCTGTGATTTATAAGGCCAGACGAGAGACCACTCGTCCCGGTCTGGAAAATTAAACTGGGACGAGAGATCTCTCGTTTGGCCTTATAAATCACAGACGAGTTCAGTTGTCCAGACTGGGACGAGCAGGTCTTGCTCTTCCCAGTTGTGCATGTGATAGACTAGTACGAGTAAGATACTCGTCTCTGTCTCTCTGAGAAGACAGAGACGAGCATATTTCTCGTTCCAGTCTCTCCACATACAACAACACACATCAAACCCAGAATGAAGAACATAGAAGCGCATACATTTTAGAGTAATGTGATGAACATATAAGATGAAAGCAAAAAAATGAGAATACCATACATTTCAGAGTATTGTGATCAACATATTACAAGAAAAAAATCACAAAAATGAGTTTCAGTTTTTACCTTAGCTGAAGAACAAAAGTGGAAAACAGAGAGAGACTTGTACAAAGAAATGGGAGCCTTCTGTGGGAGAGGTGGAGCCAATGAGAGTGAAAAATGAGTCATATTTCTTGAGGAGTTTAAGGTATACATTCATAAAGTTTATAGTTGAAGTAAATTCAACTGTACTCGGTAGGTTGAGATAGATGGAAAAATTCAATGTTTGGTTAGAGAGAGAGAGAGATACCCGTTTAGGGTTTGTTTGAGTTTCACTGACAAGGATAATAGGGTCATTTAACCAATTTCTCACAACTTTACATGTCATCACTTGCTTGCTCTGGGAGACGAGTATACTCGTACCGGTATACTTGCTTTTGGAGACGAGAGAGAGATGGAGTTGAGAGATACTTGTGTAGACCCTACCCACTTGCTTGCCTGTTAACAGCAGTTGGTACCTAGTGTTTAAATTGGAGGGTATTTTTCAAAAACCAATTCAGCCGAAGTGCATAACTCAAAGAGCTTTTCACAGAATGACATATATCCAATTCCCCCTGGATGCATACATTAAGATGAAATATTTTATAATTTGTTTTATTACAATAAGACCCATAAACTTTACAAAAATAGTGCTATGACCCATAACATACATGAAATTACATTACATGTAAAAATTATGAGATAAACCGCAAACTTCATGAAAATCCGTAACCTTTATATAATTTATATTACGACAACAAACTGTATCAGAAAAGTGTGGTATATCCCATAAACTCTGTACATTTTGTATTATGACCAATATAAATTTTAGATATTGACTTTAGGCACGGTGTGTGTGTATATATTTAAAAATAAACAAACTTTACTAATATTAAGTACATTAAGCAACTATCTCGACATGTGCCAAAAGTTCAAAAGTTGACAACTACTACTTCTTCCGTTCTCTCTCGTTCTTCACAGTTTGACTTTTTCTTCCGTAATCGGGTCACTTTGACCCGGTGATTTGGATAGCAAAATGATAACTTTTTTGAATAATTTTTCCATGGTGTTGTAGAGTAAGGTTTAATTTACAACATCATGCAAAATTTATCAAATTCTTGCATCGTTTTACTCAAATCACCAAATCAAAGTGATCCAGTGAATAGTGGTAAACTGACAACTGCGAAGAAAGAGACAGAACGGAGGAAGTACAAAGCACAAGAATTGGAGATCAGCACCTCAGTTGCAGCGATGAGAATAGATGCACCAGAAACCTCTGAGAACTTATCGCGAGCTGCAAGGCATCCTGCATGTTAACTGGTATATTATCTTCTAATAACCTACCAGAGTTAGAAGCTACAAATTATATGTACAACTTCTATACTGTAGATGCCCTAGTTTATTAAGTCACAACAACTGTAAGCCTGTTACCATCAACAACATGTTCTACCATACAACACCAAACACAGTCCTATTATGCTGTCAACAACAAATAGCTGGTACACACCCATATCTTCATTTGGTTTCCTTCTGTTGCCAAGGCATGAGAGAGTGTGATCCTGAACAATGTTCCCACGTCTTGTTATACGACGACCCCTTGCCTGTGAATTTTGTCATGAAGCCCCCCTTGAAATTGCAAATTTTTGGAGAGTGCCATTAGATATAGAAGGACCAAGCACCAGTCGCTACAAGTCCTCCGAGATTTCTCTTCCAGCAGAAAGAGTAGGCTGATATTTGATAGAGTAGTTCTTCAGCAAGCCCTTGAGCTCGTCCAGTAATTCTTGGAATGTTGGTCGATCCTCGGGTTCCCTGATGAATTGCACGATATCATTAATGCATAATATTTATTATTAACTGTATTCATGAATGGTTGAAATGTGCAAGACTCCAATAAAAATACCACTACTAATGCTGAATGATTATCAGATAGCATGGTGCTTACTATCAATTTTGTCATCTGACATCTACGTGAAATTCATGAATTGCCCTAGGACTCGGATAGAATGAACCTGCTCACTTCCACAAGTACTCCACATATTCAATGATCCCTCGAAAATCATATAAATCTTTTCAAGCATATCAAATAATAAATTTAGTGGTCATTGCCCTTATTGCATGTTAATCTTTTCAGGTCCCTCTAAATGTGTGAAGTCTGTGAAGGAAATCTTTTCAAGACTTTGGTCATCCCTCTCAGCAACTGTACAATCATGTAGCTAGAGTAGTGCAGTTTCCTGTTCAGTCTCACAATCATGTATGTGAACATTGCTGTGTAGCTAAGAGTCATAAACTCAGTTTTTCTTTGTCTTCTTCTAATTCACACATGTGTTTCAACTTGTTCATGCTGATGTGTGGGGTCCTGCCATGTCCCTTCTTTCAAACAATTCAAATATTGTCTCATTTCATTGATGACTTAGGTAGGTTTTGTTGACTTTATCATCTCAAATTCAAGTCAGATGCTTACCTATCTTCTGTTCATTTCACTAAGATGGTGGCCACTCAATTTAGTGCCACTATTCAATAGTTTAGGACAAATATTGGAGGTGAAGTGAATTTCTGAGTTCTGCTTTTGCTACTTACTACTCAGTGTGTTTCTTCTGGATTGTCCTACTTTGACTTCTTAATCCGTAACTGGGTCACTTTGACTCGATAATTTAAATAGCAAAACGATATAATTTTTTGACAATTCTTTTATGGTATTGTAGAGGAAAGTTAACTCTACGAGACCATGTAAAGATTACAAAATTCTTGTATTATTTTGATGATCAATCACTAGGTCAAAGTGACTCAGTGAACGTGACAAAAAGTGAAGTAAGCTGAAAGAGAAGAAACAGAGGTAGTACTTATAAATCAGACACTCTTCATCAATTGACATGTCCACACACGTGAGCAAGCAGGGAGGGTGGAAAGGAGGCACATGCACATTGTTGAAGTTGCAGTAGCTCTTCTTCACCAAGCTAAATTGCTCGTCTCTTATTAGTAAGATGCTGTGTCCACTGCCAATTATCTTATCAATAGATTACCTAAATCTATTATGTATTATAAATCCTCTTATGCAGTGTAGTTCTAGTATTTGCCTGATTAATCTCTATTAAAAGCTTTTAATTGTCTTTGCTTTCCTTGGTTGCTTACTCATCAAATAAGTTGTCTCCTAGGTCTGCTAAATTTGTGTTTCTGGGGTATTGCGCTACTACAAAAGGGTATAAATGTATGCATTGGCAGACATATACTGTCTACACATTTAGGCATATTGTGTTCTTCGAAGAAATCTTTCCTTTATTCTGATTCATCAAAGCAGTCAACTAGTTCTCAATATGTTTCTGCAGATTGTTCACATTTATTTCTTAACCCTTTTATGACTCATTCTTCTACTGTCACTTCTACTTTCACTTCTCCAAATTGTCTATCTCCAATTACTCCTCCTCCATCTCCTTGTTCTGTCTTGTCTTCTCCTGTTTTGCCTATGCCTTCACCTTCTTCATCTGTTTCACCATCACCTGTTTCTTCACCAAGTAATTCTTCTACTCCATTACCTGCACATTATATGGTTTCTAGGTGCAAGATGGGATTCTCAAGCCAAATCCAAAATATAAGGCTTATGCAAGTGCTTATTCAGATACAGA
Organism: Linanthus parryae; assembly: GCA_023055425.1. NCBI lineage: Eukaryota > Viridiplantae > Streptophyta > Magnoliopsida > Ericales > Polemoniaceae > Linanthus > Linanthus parryae. The sequence goes on from JALGPY010000001.1 coordinate 120,408,118, forward strand.
ACCTTAGACCACCCACAGCAGTGGGGGAGATGGAGATCGAGCGCGCGATTAGCAGCTGCAGCAGCACGGGCTCGTCGTTAATCGGAGCTCGCCGGGCTTGGAGGCGAGCTTGGCGGAGACCGTGGGCGAGGTCGAGATCGGTGGGACAGCGCAGGTGTCGGGTGAGGGTTTACTGGGTTTGTTTCAGTATTGGTAGTGGAGGGTGGGGGTTGGGTTTATGTAAACTACATTATAACCCCCCCTCCTAAAATTAATATAGTTTGTATTTATTACAAATTCGACCCCATGTATATAAGTTTGTATCCAAATGTTGTGTTTGAATAATTAATGTTTATGGAAATGGATTTATTGAAATTAATTAAAAATCTAAACAATAAAAACACAAAATTACATAATAAAAATTATTAAAGTTGGGGTGTTTAGTGTATTTAACTATGTAGGGTTGCGATTGATAAAAAATATAGGGTTGCGATTGTCTTATTGACTAAAGTTGGGGTGTTTAGTGTATTTAACTATGTAGTAGTGTAGTTTCAATAAAATATAATAGAAGGGGAGAAATAGTGTTTTGACTGTTGTAGCTATTAGGGTAGAATTGTAAATATTAAGAACATTAATAGTGGGGTAAGGTGGGGACACGTGGGCTAAGGGGAGCTCACTGCTGTGGGTGGTCTTACAATTTTTCTCAGGCTATGTCTAGTGCTCAGTGGCAGAAAGCAGCGCAAAAGGAGTATGCAGCCTCAGACTTATTGCATAAAGCTGTAAATCTCTGTTACAGGACCGGACATTAAATCAATTATTACTCCCATTGTTATGTCTGGTGCTGCAAGTGAAGATTTTGTTTTAAATGTGTTTGTTTCTACTGCAAATGTCACATTTTCAGGAGTTTAGTGGGTGCATTACAGTGTCTCACCATTACTAGACCTGACATGCAATGTGCAGTGAACGTTTTGTGTCAAAATATGCTTTCTCCTACTGCCAAGGATTTTCAGGCACTCAAGAGAACATTAAAGTACATTAAAGGCACCCTGAGTTATGGTTTGCAATTTCACGTTTCTACTGAGCCATTTCATGTTCTAGCATACAGTGATGCAGATTGGGCAGGGTGTAAGATTGATAGAAGATCTCCAGGGTACTGTGTATTTTTGGGTGATAATTTGGTTTCTTGGTGCTCTAAGAAACAGCCTACAGCAGCTAGGTCATCTACTGAAGCTGAGTACAGAGCTCTTGCAGATGTGACATCAGAGGTTGAGTGGCTTACTTATTCGTTGTATGATTTGGGAATAAAATTAGCTCAGTCACCTCGGCTTCTGTGTGATAATGTATCTGCATTGGCTCTGGCTTCCAATCCTATGTTTCATGCCAGAACCAAACACATTGAGATAAATTACCAATTTGCCAAAGAAATGCCTAAAGATGTGAAACTTGCTTACATACTATCTCAAGTACAGTTGCAGACCAAGTCCTTGTCTCACACTCAATTTCAGATACACAAAACAAACTTAAGATTACTTCAGTGGAGCAAGTAAGCTAAGTTTGAAGGATTCTGTTAGAAGTATTAGTTGTGTGTAGGTTAGGACTACAATGATAGATTGATAAGACAAGAAGGGTAGTTTAGATATTTTCTTCTGGTTTGTTAAGTGAGGTGGTTAGTTACAGATGAGTTGTATTAAAGTGTTGAATGGTGGTTTTACTCGATAACAAAAATACTACTTTGATTCTTCATCTTCTCTCATTCTTCTTCCCTCTTAAACAGATTCATCTTCACACACGTGTCATCCCACCCCCCTTAGATATAGGTTAAGGTCGGTTCTTACATGTATAAGAAAAATAAAATAAAATCAATTCATAAACATATGCCAGTATTATATGCCTCTAGCACGATGCTAAATCAACTCCATTCTACCAAATCATTTTTTTTTTGATTCCTGATATACACAACAGTTGTGGACGAGAGAAAAAATGTAAGAATATACAAACCTCCAACAGCTCTCAATCACAGAGGCCCAGAGTGGATCTACGTCTTCAGGGATTTCTAATCGTCGATTCAGAAAACCTACAAGTCCAGTGACCTGGACACAGATATCCAACAATAAGCAATGAAACTTTGGTCAACCTTGCTAATTAATTTGGATGCCATATAAAGTAAAACTTAAGACGACTGCATTGCAACCATCCTCTAAATATAATCAAGTACCAGCCTCATTAATAAATTTAGAAGGGAAAGCAAACCTGCTTCAAATTGAGATTATCCCAAGGAATCTTCTCCGTGGCCAGCTCCCATAATATCACACCAAAGCTGTATATGTCAGACCTGTAACATTTCCGGGCCAAAATGGGTGTTGAAGAACATGTCTGCTCATGGAAATGTGCTATTTAAATTGAAGAGTTAGGCCCTTAAAGTAAACATACTTCTCATCTGGGTTTTTATTACGAAGAACCTCTGGAGCCATCCATTGAGCCTACAAACAAGAAAACAATTACCTATCACCAAAATGCAAAACTACATTAAACTAACAAATAAGAAGAAAATGGTTTTGAGAGCTCAGTTAGCATACCGTCGCTCCATTATTTTTTGCCGTGAGAACTGTTTCATGTTTGAGAGATGACAGACCAAAGTCACCGACCTGTTGAATTGATAAGAAACAATTACAACACTATAGAATAAAAAAACATTATTAAGGACGTAAAAGTTTCCACTACCAACAAGGTAAAATGGCAAACAGAGCAACTATATGTGAAAATATTTACCTTCACAATCCAGTTATTGTCAACAAGAAGGTTTGACGACTTCAAATTACAATGAATAATTGGAGGGTCGTAATGATGAAGATAGTTCATACCTTGTGCCTAAAGCAAGGAAAATGAGGTGATGTGAACACACATTCAACAATGAAAGAACCAATATTGGCATGGCAAACTACACCAACAGATAACTCACAATATCCAAAGCCATGAGAGTCCGTCGCCTCCAATCCAACTTGGATACATTTCTTTGTATTAACTGAAACAAGCTCCCACTACCAGAAGAAAAAAATAACAATATAAATACGTACTACAGTATAATTACTCTGTTCTGGAAGAAGTGAAAACAAGAAAAATATCAAACATATAGGAAACATGGCACGACAATCTGATGAAAGGAGTAATATATATATATATATATATTTTTTTGAAATACACGAGTTTTTCAAGGTGAATATGAGGACCGAACCGTGGAAGGAACTCGGTGACGATACAGAGGCGCTGAGGCGAGGTTACTGCACCCATAAGGACTAGCAAATTCCGGTGGCTAAGTCTTTTCAGGAGAGATACCTTCATAAACAAAAGTAGACTCAGATTACAGCAAACATATGTTTCACCCTAAATACACCTGTTACAACTCATTGCGTTATTCAAGTAATCTCACCAGCTATTACATGAGGACACAAACCAGTACGACAAAAATATCGCTGAACTTCCTCCCTCTCTGCATTGTGAACTTTGTTCCAACATGACCAATAGAATTACGACATATACAATCATTGTATGGCATCATTCTTGTTTTTTTACTTACAATAGAGATAGCTTATAATGAAATGTCGCAATTACATAGAATTTATACATCTACAACCATTGCCAAATGCTAATACTTTGGTCCTATAGTTGAAATGAACATTAATTTCTTCAATAAATGCATATTTGATATTGTAATTAATACAATATAAAATGCCGATACTTTCATGCATCTCGAGAACAAATTACGGAAGAAAGTAAACTTGAGAAGCAGTAGTGATGAGACAGGTGAGGGGAATTTTCTGTCTCGATACAGTTATCAAATCTGCTAATCAGTCTTTTAAATGTGTTATTTTTTATGCCTTACAAATACTAGTAGTTAACTTACGAAAGGACTGGTTAAGCTTATAAAGCCACGATAAGGCTCTGTATTCTGAAAGAAAATGAACTACAATGTTGAGCACGATACTTTAACTGTACACCATTATTGGAAAGTTTGTACTCTTTTTTTGGAAGGAAAAGTGGATATTCAAGAAACAAGCGGAAGGAATCTTTTGAAGACAAGAAATGCTAGATACCCACATCTATCTCCCCCTTATCTCCCACCCATATGTAAGATTGGCAACGTTATTACAACCAAGAGATTCTTATAAAGGGAAAAATATCTCATGCCAATTTTGCATCTGGATGGGAGGTAAGGATGGGTTGTCTAGCATTTCTCTTTGAAGAGAGACATTTATTATCTGGAACTACAGACGAGAAGCGTTGTCTTCTCTATTGACCTCAGTTCAACCTTGAAATAGTGTGTTGATGAAGATCCTTTGAGACAATCAGGGAAGCTAAATGGTAAGAAAGGAAGAAGAATAAACAGAACGAGGAATAGAAATCTCAATAACTAAGGATTTTAACTGATTTTATTTTACCATGATTGTCATTTAATCTAATTTTTTTCATTAATTAGTTTCCTTCTAGTCTATGCTTTGCCAATAAAAGCCAGACATTTTCATTTGTAATCGCCTTTGATGTTATGACTAAGAGCTGAGAAGAGTCATCCCACTGTTAGAGTATTTTCTGTGTTACTTGGAGTGTTTGTGTGTCTTTTTTGCAGGTCCGGGATTAATTGGCATCAGAGCCAAACTCCTGTCCACAAGCCACCACCATTCACTGCTTCTCTCATTTGTCCGCTGCATATTTCACAAAACCACTGCCACCTCTTCCCAACACTGTCACTTCTTCCTGAAGGCCCCTGCCACCACTACATCTGCTGCCTCTATCGCAGCGCCTCCATTGCAGCCCAGACTCACCGTTGTTTACATCACCGGCATCAGCCAACGCCGCCCCTGAATCTGAACAGAATTCAAACAAGACGAAGCCCAGACCAAAACCAACCAATTCCGGATCTCACCGCTCATCCACCTCCCATCAAGCTAAACAGCGACTGTTAGTGAGTCAGAAAGTCATATAGCGTCTCCGATGAGAAAGAAAACGCAGTTTTATTTAGTTGGTGCCTTTTGAACCTTCCAAATCCACCTTCTGAACCTAAATAATTTTACTATGAATAGACATATCTTATGCCTTCAAATTTCTGTGTTTGAAAACTTGACAACCCATGTACTTTTTGGAATTGTACTACTCTTGATTCCGGAGTCTTAGCAACATCAAAAAGACCTTTTATAAAAATCAACTAGTTAATTGCTTACCTCTTGTCTGAAGGAAAATATCTCTTCATCTGAAAATTCTTGCTTGGAGAAGGCTTTAACAGCAACATCCTGCGAATATTATTTCTCTTAGAATTTTAAAGAACCATATAGATACAATTTCAGTGAAAAATAAATATACATTCCTTCATCCAAGTTATATAGCTAGGAATTTTGTTCTCTCCAGAACCTCTAGTGGAACATGAAGAGGGTTGGCTCAGCATTAGAGATTAACAAATATGCCCAGTCTCCCAATGTCACAATATGGGCAGTAAGTTTGATGTTCCTTGGATGTTAAAATTGATGGAAAATCACATTTTTTTACTTTTTGGTATTAATATGGGCCGAAAGTTTGGCGTACTATACACATATTTTTTTACAGTCTATATCTCTGGGCAATCGCCTAGGCGGTGATACAGAAGGTCTGTCGCCTTGGGTCGCCTGGGCGTTTTGACAACTATGGTCACAAAGGCTAACAATCCATGTCATGTCCATGTGCAAATGTGATTTATTATGAGCTAGGTTAAACGTTTGTTCGGAGTGCTAGAAGCTGAAAGACAAATGACTCGACAATTTAATGGTATGTGGCCTTGTTTGGATTGGGGATAAGAAAGGATAGGATATATACTCGACATGAGTTGGGATTTCATTGGTGGAGGATAAGGTAGGGCATTATGTGTTCCTAAAATTGGTTAGGGCAGGATATGAGGCGAGATATAATACATATTTATACATATAGTAAGTATGAAATAACATATGTTCATTTTTCTTAATTGTGTAAGCACAATGAATTCATTTTAACGGTTTAACCCCACTCATCCCCCTACAATCTTCCTATTATTGTATATTACAAAGTACAAACGTTGTAAGACCATTGATACTCGCAGTCATATAGCAAAGAGGCCCATAATTCAAGCTTTGATCAAGCTTCATTCTACGGCTTAAATGGTAACTTAAACAAGTGCTTAAAAGAGTTAACAAATCCCAGCAGAAAAAATCTTCTTTGGATTGCAAATTTGGCAAATGACAATCTAGTTTGGAAGGTCTTTTGAGGCCTCCTATAGAATGTTCACTGGTCTTACCACGTTAAATCACTGACATCCGGGTGAAAGCACACAGGCCGTATAGCAGGTAGGGGAGAATGAGAACTTTTGGGACAAGCTAAAGAATAAGGCCCGATCAATGATTAGGAGCTTAAAATAGATACAATCAAATCTTAAAGTATACTAGAAGTAACTCTTTCTATGTTTTAGGTACTTAATTTGTCTATGAATGTGTAATACGAGACTCACAGGAAAGTTATTAGATGCTACTTTTAACAAAATAATCATTGTTTGCAAATATCCAGAATATATACTTCATATGGCCAATCACATTATATATCCTCCACACTTTAAGTGATTATTTTTCTTTCGCAAATAATACTAGAAAGAAAGTTTATCTAAAGCAAGATCAAGAGAAAAACAGTATAACATACTGATCCAAACCACATAGCATGATATACTGTCCCAGAAGAACCTGCAAAAACATTCAGAGGGGGAAGAGCGAGTCAGTACAGTTTTGACAGAGCAGCTCCAACTAACAAAGTAAATAAGTTACAGTAACAATAACATATGCAATAGCTCAGGGAAAACACAGCCACACACCATATCAAGAATCTATATATCTTCATTTCTCTGGATGGCTAATATATGGAGTAAATGATAATAGTTTGCTCTTCCACCTATGCTTTTCCATGTTCTTAGTACCTTTCATCCTCTTCTTTGTTACAATTCTTATTGGATTCTTAATTCTCGACAGCTTTCATTGTGAACTTATATTCCACAATTAGAGATCAACCCTGTTGCTCCAAACAAACTACAATAGCCAATTGAAGCTGAGGTGTTGAAGGTTGTTGTGGATTTCAATTCTTGTAGTTCAACTTCATATGGTCTTTGTTTCATTTTTCTAGTTGCCTTCAAGCAGTGAAAGAATTGATTTCTCAAGGATAAATCTTTTTCTAACATTGTACGATTATGAAACATTCGTTGCAACTCTTCAACCAAGAACAATGGGATCAACTTCCTTAAAACTGGGTTCTTTTACGAACAGTAAAATTGGGATTAATAATGTTGTCGAACTATTTGATTGTTTCTTTGTGACCCTGTTTAAAATTAATCCAATTAAGAATATAAATCTATGATGTTGAATCTTAGATTTAAGGCGAGAAAAAAACAAATAAGAATATAACAAGTTAGAAACAGTTGCGTATTAGTTTTCCTATTTAACAGTAAACTAATTAAACAAGCAAAAGTACCTTGGCCAATTTGTTGTCCTAGTGTTAGGTCCTCCCACAACATTTCGTGATGCAATTTGTCAGAGTCCGTACCTACGTTGTTATCAACGCTACAAGTACTGGCACTATAGGACCTGTTGACATGTATTGAAGGCAACCATGAACTTGACCCTGAATGCAGAGCATTAATGTTGGTAGGCTGACTACAGTCACCGAGTAGTAAGATTTCTGACTTTAAACTAGTTGAGCTCTTTTCATCACCTGAGTCATTATCGATATCATTGTGGGAGGAGGGTAAGGCGAACGAAGCGGTTTTCACATCAACTCCTTTGTGCTCACGTCCTTTCCTCGGCCAAAATGTTCCTTTCATATGAAGCCAAGAATCTGCCTTTGAGGCAATGATATTGTGGAATCCAAGTTTTCTTTCCATCTCATAACCACAATTCAGTGATGCTTTCCCTGGGTGCTCTGGGTATTGAACTTCAGAAAACACTTGAAAGGAAGACGGTGGTGCACAGTCTATAGGGGTGCTACCGCTTGAATAAGAATCCTCCATATCTCCAATATGACTCTCATCAATGACATGCTCTCCTTTCCTTAATCTTGACTTTATCTTGTTGCCCACCTTAGAAGCCTGTTTTCATGGAAATTCCGTCAAAAAGTGGGAACGATGTTTACCAAAGCCCGTGAAAAGGAAAGCTAATGTAATCCTACCAAATTTGATATTCTTGATACAACTTCAAGACCAAGTTTGGCCGAATCAGTGCTTCTGGAACGGCCAAAAGCAGAATCTCTCTCGGAGCATTTATCACCAGCCTTAATTGCTGGCCACGGGCCTTCAAATGGGCGTGAATCACATGCTACCACTAATTCCCCAACCAGAGCGCCGGTGTCATCGTAGAAGGGACTGACAGTTGCATATGCTAGAATGTTCCTGCCCCTCTTATGTCTAACAGGGAATAGTCCAGTCCAGGCCTGCCCCTGACTCACACGAGATATGATTGTGACACCTGCATCGTGGTCTCGAGCATCTGTAATGAGGTGAAGCAAATGACAACCTAGAGCTTCTGCTGCAGAATAGCCAAAAAGAAGTTCTGCAGATCGATTCCTGCTCATTGAACCACCAAAATTAGCATGGATCTTCTATGATATATATATAAATAGAACACCATATTGCAAATCAAACTAGCAAACTACAATCAATCTGCGCATCGAGTGCGCAAGTGTGGTGAACTTGGGCATCAAAATCCTCCTCACTTGGTCAAGTTACTTGTTCTTCTATAACATATGAAGCATCCAAGAAATTGGCTATCCAGTGCAAGAAATATGGAGGCACTGATGGATGAATATAAGTGTTGAACACCAAGATTGGATCTGAATTTACATACTTGAATGAGTTAAATTTTTATCTTTAATTGTTGGGTTGTTACAAGAGAAAACCCCCAAGCAATGAACAAAATCAAATGTAACAAATAGTCAAATACATCAACATGATTACCCAGATAGATGCTCCATACTACTTTATACTTCATAATATGAAAATTAGATGTAGCTTACCAGTAGAATATGATGAAGTTAGCATCTAAACCATAGACCGCGTGACCCATGGAATCTAATACATTGGTATAGTGTTCATCGGAGAAAATGAATTCCGGCGGCTCCGAACCTCCACCACCGCCTTCACTCCGCCACAACAGGGGGTGCTGCTGCGGAGGCGTTTTTGCGGCGCCCATGTTTGAGACTTGAGCTCCTGAATCTACGGGAGATATTGCAGAGTGTCCATTCAAGGTAGGAGACACAAACGAAAGAGTGAACTAACTACATTTATGTGTTTTTTTAGAATAACATTTATTTATTTTTTTGAGAAAATGAATAACATTTATATGAAGCCCTATGTATTTTTTTAGAATAACATTTATATGAAACCAATGGAGAGGAGGACATTAGTTATAACTTTTTTTTTAGAATCAATTAGTTATTATTCAAACGCCCTCTCGGCCTACCGTTGTAATAAACGATGATTTAACGGTTTGACTACCTATGAATAGATTTTTTTTACTTCTAAAAAAACTTTTTTTTCTAGAGGAAACACTTAGCTTATTGGGGAAATATTTGTGCTTTCACAATTTTTTTGGTTACAATATCTCTCCCATTTCATTTTCATTTTCATATCATGTTCATTTTTTTTAATTTTTTTTCCTAGCAGACTATCTCATGTTATTTATTATTCACGTTTTTTCTTAACTTTTACTTCTCACGCATCGCGTGAGCATGAATACTAATACATGTATATACATTTATACCAATAATAGATACGAACACTTAAAATGTTTTCGATAAAATATTTGTATCTCCTAAAATACCCTTATCTCTCACAATTGAAATTATAGAAGTTACAACCTCCTCCTACTTTCATGTTCATGTTCATTTTATTTAATTATTTTCTTTTTTGGTCCAACTAGTTCACGTTATTTAGCATCCATTTTTTTTTTCTAAATTATACTTTTCACGCATCGTGTGGACACTAGTAAACTAGTTTACTTATATAAAGGGAGTTACCATTTCCGGGCACTGTATTGGTGGCTAAATAATAACTAATATTATATGTATATATATATATTTAAAAAACAATTAGATCTATGACATATCAAATAGCCAGAGAGATTGTGTAATACCCCTATTTTCAATAGGGTATTTGCATTATTTTTCTTAAAGTTTGGGGTTTATAGTACTCTTTTCTAACTGGGGGTGTGTATTTGTAGTTTCCTAAACTTAGTTGGGGGTGTAAAAGTGTCTTTTCCTTAAACTTGGGTGTAAACCCACCGGTCTCTCTCTCTCTCTCTCTCTCTCTCTCTCTCTCTCTCTCTCTTATCGATCGGATTGATCGGAACAACCCAGCAAACGAACTCCCCCTTCTTCCTCAACATTCACCACTTTTCCTCCCATGTTCTCCTCAACTTCATCACACGGTCAACATAAATCAACCTCACTTCTTCTCCCTCGTCACTCACATCTCACCCAATCACCCACTCCTCTGTTTTCCCAAATCACCGCCAAACACCATCACCACCACCGTCTGTGAAAATCCCGGGGAAACTCGCAGCAGCCCAGGTCGCCCCCTTTCCGTTCTCCTTCCCGAAGAACAAGCAGAAGAACAGAGCCTTCGTCGAGCTCTGTTTTTGTGTTGACCCGAGTTCCGAACCGATTGGAAACCCAGTTCCGACGGGAACCCATCAGCGCCGCCACCATCTCTCTCGTTCCTCCATTGCCGGCGATCAGCAGTGCTCGTCGCCCCTAAGTTGCCGTCTAATCACAGCCTTATTCAGCCGAATTCGTTTACTCGATTTCTCGTTCAAGTTCCGGGTTCGTAGACGATCAGTTCATTGAGGCTCGTACGACGAGTACTAGTTTCCTTGCTTGTTTGTGTGTGTGGGGCTTTCTTCAATCCAAGTAAGTTATATGCTCAACTCTTCTATTATCGAAATGAGCTTCCAAATGTGCTATGTGCTGATTTGGTTAATGCCTTGATTATGGTACCATCTATTTGTTAGACTCTGAAAACCCCATGTTGCTTTGGAAATAATCACCTGAATCGGAATCTCTCTTTTGAAACATGAGTTATGTTTATCTTGGAACCCATCAGCACTTTAATCCTTGCTTTCCTTATTGGTTTTGAATACCTTGTTTGGATCTAGAAAGACCTTCTTTCAAGAAATAATCATAAGACATTAAGTAACGTAAAGTGAAAGATATCTTGTACGAGCTGTTCTTTATTTCACTACAGTGATTATATTGTTTAGGACCATATGTTCTGGTCAAGAGATTTTGGGGGCCAAACTCTGGCTTACCTTGGTACCCATAGTTCTACACTACCATGGGGACTTGGGGGTTCCTACTTGTACTACTCTAGCCGAGTTGCTAACCTCTATGGGGTGTCGACACTTAAGGTCTTGTAGGCCAGTATTGAGGCGGGAAGGCCATAACTAGAGGGGCTTTCACAACTGCCGGGTTGAAGTAGGGTTTGATAGACCCACGAGGTAACCATGAGTTATATATTTCTGAGGCAGGTGGGAACTCTGCATTTGCTTGTACAATGTTTAATTTATGGGGCTCATGGGGCAATAGAGCTAGCTGCTCCCATGGCACGTGGCCAGGTGGCCGCCAGAAAAAGTTTCAAATGAGGACTTTAATAAAGAAACTTTAAGATGGAATCTCAAGCCAAATTTATCTCTTTACATATCTTCTTTACATTTATGTTATTAATTTAGACATTTACTTCTCCTTTTACCTGTTTGATTACATGTGCCCAATCATCAGTTTACATGTTGAGGTGTTCTTACTCAGCCTAAGCTGACTTTTTGAAAAACTGTGGTCGGCTTTTGCCACTTTGAAAACCCACAGGTTAGCACCGCTGCAGGCTCTGGGGGAACGAATCACTAGCTTGGATAAAGGAATCACTTTAGCTCTCACGGAATAAATTATCAGTTTCATGTTTTTTTTAAACAATTCAATTTTGTTTTTAAGTTTCCACGTTAATGACCATGTTTGGTCATTCCCTTTATTGTAATAAAGTTGATTTTGAATAATATTTGAAGTTTTGTTCTTTATGATTTGGTACGACGCCGATGTTCTACTCCGTTCACAATGAGGTAAAACTCCTCGTGCGGGGGACATCTTAACGGTTTGGGCTAGGCCTGAAATCGCGGGGTGTTGCAAATTGAGTGCAGCAGTAGTACTATTAAATAAACTCATAGTTAACTTCTCATCTTGGTAATCTGAAAAGGCATTATCAACTTCTAAGATTTAATGCCTAGACACCAATAGTTGGTGTACCGGGATGATTGTCAATGTTAATAAACGTGAACGTGAGAATAAGGAAAGCTCTACTCATGTTATAAACAATAGAACCAGGAGAGGAATGCCACGTATAGAGAAATATGAAGTGTTCTTATGCTTAACCAAAATAAAATTTTATATATAGTATAGGAGTTAACCAGTATCATCTATATAGGATATTATAATTTTTTTTTAAAAATTCACTATATCAATTACTTGATTCATAACACTCCTCCTTAAATACTGACATCTTCACTTGATGTTTCGTTAAACTTTGTCAAGCAAAATTTGTTTGGACAAAAGCGCTTATTAACGGAAAAAAATTGATGAGCATTGATCTTGTGTAATCTTGAACTCATGTGGCTACATGACTCAATAAAACAGTGCTAGAAAAAATACATCGGCTGAGAAAAATAGTGCAAGGCCTTGAAATTATTTAATCTCCCTCTTTGCATCATCTGGACGTCAAACTTCAAACATCATACTACGATACTTGTGGACAAGAGATCCTTCTGGGGAAGATGTCAATGTACACCTGCAACAGACAAAAGCAAGAACAAGAAAAAAGCACAGAGAGATTGAGAGTAAGTGTAGGGAAAGAGTAAGCTCTTGCTAATTTTCTGAGAGAGAGACAGTGCTTGATGATTAGCAAAAGAGCCGAACCGATAAACGGAGGCAAGATTTCCTATATATAGGGTCTTAGAGTGGCGGTTGAGAGGAGTTACATGGCCACATATGACGGCAACGTAACTGCCTCGCACGCCGCACGATCGACCAGATATATAGGACACGCTAGCACGATCTTCTGTATATGTAGGGCACGTTCGCACGTGCCTTGTATATAAGAATGTGATCATCGAGTCTCTTAGACAATTGAAAAAGGTCGCGCGCGAGCGCAACTGCTGCTCGCGTGCGACGTACCTTACCCTAGCCTCCAAGACTCTTGAACCCTACAACTCCCGCCCGGTTAGTATGCGAGGGCGACCCTGTCTTACAGCCCCCATATATGTAAATGCGAGCATAAGGATAAAGATATGGATAAGTGCGAATATATAAAGACAATCTTATAGATTAGTAACAGAGTACCATCAGACCTCCCCGATGACTGCCACGTGGGTGATGATCAATGTGCTCAGAATGCACTATCTACAATAAAAAATCCTGAAGAATCGACCCCGGTGCACAGGATGCACTCGACCTTCAAAGGGACTCGTATGAGTTGGGGATTTTTCAGGAACAATTAGCAATACAACCTCAATTTATCAATATGATACTGCGTGATCATGTGAGGTAGTTCTAAACTTATCAGTCAATAAGTATGACATATATTTCACATACTCACGAGAATTTGTCATAATGAACAATATGCATATGTATTTAACTACTTGTAAGTGTACATTTCTGGTTGCTTCAGAAAAAGGAACATACCGCATGGTTATCAACCTCTATTGATTTTGCATATATGGTTTGTACGACCGTATTGTGTAAATAATTCATTCAAAAACATGTTTGTAATATTTTGTTGTTTTTTAAACTAAATGAAACATCATAATCATTTTGATTAACAGATGATCGGTATTTTATAACTATTATTGCATTCACGAGAAATGTTGTGTTGTAATTTAGTCAGAACTTGAAATATGACATGTGTGTGTGTGTGCGTGTGTATATCTATATCTCACTGATTCAACCCTATGAGTACTGACATTTGTGGGTATTTTCTACACAAATATTCATGCTTCAGGAATCTTAAGTACTCAAAGTATTTTACATGTATGGTCAATGCATTCAGCTAATTGCGGAGCTTGTGTGTACTTGCTCACATGGTAACTCACTATTATTTCGGCAAATGATAATTCAACATTCTCCACTACATTGGTTTAAGGATATCATGTGATTTCAATTGCATTTTCAGTTTTTTTAGACTTACCTGTTTGTCATCTACTGGTTTCAAAATCAGATGTCGCCAATAATTTAATCGAGTCCATTATCAAATTTATATATCTTTTAACTTCCTCATAAGCTATTGTCTCTTCATGGGCATTCTTTTACCAATTTTGATTCTCGTTCTCAATATACATCGAGTTTGAACTAATAATATCATAATTTATATAATATTTGAGCTTGGTGTTCCTCTCCAAACAAAATGTCAACGAAAACATCATACCCATTCAATCTTAAGAGATGTCTCAAGCCATTTTAATTAGCTGATAAAAATTCATTTAATTAAACAAAAATTACAAAACATGACTTAGTTAAAGGTAATAAATGATAAGATATTGTTTAGATCTTCAAAATCTCTTATTTAAGTAATTATTCAAACCTGAAGTACATTATTTACTTTTTTACATAAAATATATATGTGTAAAGAAAATAATTTAATACATGTCAAAAAATGAGATAATACTTCAAACAACATTCATTTAAAATGTCAATTTACTAAAAAAAATAGAATATAGGTAGAATATATCCAATTCCTAGTTATTTATAAATGACCTCGATAGTTGTATAATTACCTTTGTACGTTTCATGTATATCATTATATTCAAATATCATTAATGAGTAATCTATCCATTAGAATTTAAAGTTCAAACTGATTGTGCATTTTAGGAAGGTGGCTTTTTGGTTTTGTGAATGAGTGGTGATCTTCTCACAAAAATTAGAAAATCAATAAACAAATAGTCCGAACTACTGAGCTCGGTCCGTGGGTGAATTACAACCACACATATTTATTAAAAATATATTTAATTATTTTGTCCACATCTGATCAAATGGCTCTAGCAAACTCTTCTCTGATATCGCTGGAAAGCACTGAAATCTTAGTGCATGGCCTCTCTTCCCAAAGTTCATTGCATTATTTGGAAGATAGTCAACTTTCAACTAACTCCGTAACGTCTATCTTCTTCCCACCTCAATTTTGCCACAACATTCAAGTACATGTATAGTTTTTTCATCCATTAATCAAGGAGCCACTATCTCCATCATGGCATCACAAGATCAAATGTATTGTTTATAGAAATTATATGGTTGGACCAAAAAAGACAATCTCTCACACTTAGTTGACAACATGTATATGAGCAAATAAACATGTTAAAAAATAAATGGTAAGCTATAATTTACGTGTTTATGTTGTTATTGGTGTTGCTTGGGATGTGAAAGAAGGGTGATCAATTTCCAAATTAATCCCGCAGATACATAGAAATAAACAAAAAATAAGATAAATATGTAAACATGCATAGTTTGCATTTTTTTTCATGCCAATAAGTAAGTTTGACTCAAGTCTCATAGAGTTCATCAGCTTAGTTATATATTACGAATCAAACAACAACATGGTGAATAGATTTTGCACTAACACAATAAATTCAAATTCACGCAATAAATTCTACACTGCATGAACCATGACATTGTAATTTAAATAGAACGCAAATGAAGGAATAAAATTAATCCTTGTCCATGTTTAAAGAATATATACTTGTCCCTTTGAACTTACAATGGTAATTATTTGCAATAAAAAGTAAAATTTAATTTGGTGTTGTTGTAGCATAATCTAGTGAACAAGACTTTCTACTACAAAGATCTTGACCACGTAAAATTACAAACTCTTTCAAATCTTCACTTATTTCATTTGATAAACATCTTTATTTTGTATATGATAATTTTTTGCAATATAAAAAGTAAAATTTTAATTTGGTCTTGTTGTAGTTTAATCTAATGAGCAAGACTTTCTACTACGAAGAACTTGACCATGTAAAGTCACACACTCTTTCACATCTTATCTTACTTCATTGGCCAAACATTTTTCTCTATCCACCTGAAATTCTAAAGAATAAGAAGAATAATTATAATATGTTCATCATAAAGGATAATTTATATCTTTTAGTAATTAGCTTGAATACCTAATTTTGAGATGGGTCTGGCCAAATTCAAGTTCTTGAATTCCTTTGAAAAATTCATGTGGGTGTGGAGTGTCCATAGTGACAAACCCCTCAAAATAGGTATTCGAAAACAATAACCTACAGACTTTTCAAAAAAAGTTTTATGAATAAGTATGGTTGAATCACTCTACAAACTCAAAAAAAAAAAAAAAAAAAAAAAAAAAAAACATTTCGCGTCATCTCTCTCTAGTGTAGATTACTTGTTAAATTTGTAAGATTTTAAGAAGAGCGCCTTCTTCTTTCACCTCTGTAGTCTGGATTACAAGTGGTTTTTTATTTCTATCTCTCTCTAAAAGAATTTTTTATTTGTTATCTCTCTATGTTTGTGTTTGGAGACGAAAGAAAATGAGACATGGTTTTTGCTCATGGGAAACGCACGACAGGCTTTAGATCATGTTCTCAACTTAACAAATTGAGAATGTTTTTCATTGTTACAAGTTAAGAGCATCTAATTCTAGCCTGTGTTTACTAGGACCTCTAACACGAAACCTGGTAAACTGACTCGTACGATCGCAATCACTAAGTTATGCGACGAGTTCTTATTCTGACAACGTCCAAAAACACTATTCATATTTTCGCTTAAGCACGTCATGGACACTAAAAGTACTCATCTCTCACCCCTCTTCTAAATAAACATCCGCATATTCAATAAATTGAAATACTCATTTTAAACAATCACGTGTCAAACTTATATAAATACATGCTCAGAAGCATATCGAATATGTATTGCCTTAAATCTTAGTTGATCATAATCTCTATCAACTAGTTCCAATATGTGAACATGCTCTTATAAGAGTATTTTCGTAATTATATTTATATATGAATATTCAATGGCACATTGGTGAGAGAGGTCATGGGATGTTGTGGGAGGATTAGTGTGTCAGCTTATGCCCCTGTTGGAATTTATTGCCTATGTGTCGCTAAGTTTGTGGAAATACAAATAACTATTTTCTAACGTATTTGGAATTTGATTGAGTTAGTGATTAAAACATGACAAAAGTGCTAAGAGTGTTCCCGTGCTTCATCAATTATAATCAGTGTCATGCCCTTGCTACTATCCTAATGGGTTAAAATATATCAAAATATAATAAACATGTTGAGCACCTCCAACAGAGCCACCAATAGTGAATTGTGAACATGCTCTTGATGTTATGGCTTTCTTGTAGCAAGGCGATTTGCTTTGCTTTATATATTTGTTGTCTGGGTGATTCTTTGGCGGTCGAAGATAAAATAACAAACAAATTTATTTATTCCACATATGTTATATCTAAATACAACGTAACGCTGGTTTCACAATAGCCCTTCAACCTGGATGAAGTCTCACATAGATCTTTTTATCTTATAGGATGAAATTCTAAAATGAAGGGGGGGGGGGGGAGGATTCAATCACAGGCAATCAATTAGTGTCATATAAAAGTAAAACGAGTAAAAGAAGATAAATATTAAACTTAATTTTTTCTTTTATATAGTACTACTGAGTGCATATAAAAGAAATGATTTGTACCATCAAAACTTACTATGATTTCATTTCGCTAGCTAATCTGGAACAATGAAGAGTCATATTCCCGTTCTCCTTAGAAGAAAGTGCATTTCTCGTTAACTACCATATATGGACTAAAAGACCACTCGCATGCCAGTCGAGTCATTCAATAAATTAGACCCAAGTATACTGTGAATATTTTCATTTGGAACAATAGGGTATTGAAAATTTTCTTCCTGAATTTATGTGTCTCATCACTCTGATGTGATGTTTTTCAATAGGTAATTTATTACAATAACATACAGAAGAGTATTATATACTGTCATTTATAATTTGATAAATAATGGTGAAGTTAAATGCTGAAAAAGTGAATAATATATCACATCCCTCTCATTCATGATTACAATGAAAGATTACCACATGCTACTTCGTAGTGCCTGTTTTGTACTACTCTGTCCCAGCTCTTCCCCATCATTTTGACTTTTACCACTATTCACTGGGTCACTTTGACTCGGAGATTTGGATAGCAAAGTAATTTAATTTTTTGATAATTTTTTCATGGTGCTGTAGAGTATAAGTTGTTCTATAACACTGTGAAAAAATTATCGAAAAATCGCATTATTTTACTATCGAAATCACCCGGTCAAAGTAACCCATATACGAGTCAAATATTTTCAATGATGGACAAGAGCTGGGACTGAGGTAGTATGGAGTTTTAATCTCATTTAAGATATCTGTCTGCCAAAAAAGTTAATTTAATTTAGTATGAGTGTTTTGAAGTTTGAACAAAGATTGTAATTTCAGTGGACCTTTCAATTTAATAGTTCTATAATGTCTATTCTTTTATATTTTTGAGCCAGCCTTGAATTATTACCATTTCTATCTATTCTTTAGTTATGCATTATTCGTATGTGAAAGTACAAAATAACAAAAAAAACATTCATGATTCTCTTGAAAAAAAAAACATTTTGGATGTAGCATAAATTTAAATTGGGACATGTTTTTTTAAGTAAAAGCAGTATTGCCAAATAAGCTTAGATTTTATTTCAAATTTTAGTGCACGTCAAAGAGTTTTCATTCTTTTTGAGGAAATGATAATTAGTATAATTCATTAGAGAAATTACTCAGTTTAGGTCTAGCTTTGCGATTAACTTCCTCCAGACAGTTTGGCTATTCTTTCTCCAGACAGCACATGCATAACATTATTAGCCTCTCACACCACGTGTCACACCTCGACATTGGATATTTTGATTCATATATTATATCAACAATAGTGTCTCCCAAACTGACAAGTCTAGAATCATTTTTTCCTTCCAGAGCCATACTTACTTCCTTCATCAACTGCGTCGAACACCTTCTAGACTGGTCGGACGAGCATCAATAGCTCTTCGGAGTTTGAGAGGTTCCCATGCCGCCTATGTTTCTGCTTCCTTCGTGTTTTGGCAATCTCCGGTGTATTGTTTCCGCTACGATTGGTTCTCCACTCGGGCTCCTGATTCCAGTTCATATCGTTGACAACCTGTTTTTCTGTACCCACGAAGAGTCAAAGTTTATTTTCATCCAACCCATCCTTGGTGGCTCCCATTCGGTGCCTCTCTAGTCCCATGTCCTCTTTCTTATCACCTTTCCTTTGAAGGTATCTCCCCAATTCTTCAATTAATAAGTTCAATCATGTCCGATATCTCTTAATTTTTCTTGTTGACTCTCTAGTTGTTTTGGTGGTACAATAGACCTCACACCGTAGTACAAAATATCTTATGTGGTTGGTATTGGAATTCATTGCTTCATCTTTTGCCCATTCTGAAAATTGTTGATTTCCAATTGCAAGAACTTGATTGTGACTCTCCATACCTCTTTTGCTGTTGCACATTAGGTGAAGATGTGTAGCTTTATCTCTCTTTTATGACCACGTAAGGAGCAGTAGTTCTCTATGGCAATACCATTTTTTAAGAGGTTGGATAATGTGGGTAATGCCCCCTTTATACTTCTCCAAATCAAAGGGAAAATCTTCTTTTGTTCCCTTTATTTTCCACATAAAATCGAATGGCGTCTCGTGATGCTGAGATGATTCCCCCCGCCCTTTTATTCCTTTCTCTTTTGGAGCACTACTAATGTGTACATTGTACAAATTGAGTACATGCTATTTTCTAAAATGTGCCATCTAAAGTCTTCTTTCTGATGGGAGGAGAATCCTATGACAAGATCGACTTGCATGTTTGCTATACCAAATAGATTTGTTTATCAACGAAACGCTATAATCCCTACTAAGTGGAATTAGGGTTTATACATGCGTCCTAGCTAGTTGATGTATGTCTTAATAACTTTGGATCTTCTTCTGTATTCTTGAAGTTCCTCCTGCCTGCAAGTGTGGGCTTTCAGCTTCCATTATTCATCTTCGTCTCAAAACGTATCGCTCTCACTCCTGAACCCTAGATTTCAGTGTGTATATGAAGCATACAAAATTATGAATACTATAGCTACTCATATAAGCTATGGGAGGGACCTGGAGAAGAAAATATGAATCAAGCTCCCAACTTTATTAGGACTTCTGGTTCCACTTGAGCTAGGCTCAAATAAAGTTAATAACAAAGAACACCACTAAATAACTGTTATTGCACTCCTATTCATATTCTAAAAAAAATTATGAGGTTATGTTATTAAATACTTATTATCTACCATGTTAAGATTTCTATATCCGTTGATTAGATTAATAACTTACTAATTCATTTAATCGAACTCTTTCCAAATCCTGGATCCTAACCACTTAGCTTATTTGACATGTCCAAATTACCCAGTAATCTACCTGTAAGGTTTAACATAGTCAAGTTTTTTAAATTTCATCAAGAGAATATCATCAATCCCATAATTAGGACACTCATTCCTTAAATACATCTATTTACACAATAGAGGTAGTAGTATCACCCATTTCATCAAGGTTATTACTCCATAGGAATCTCACTCACTTAACTTTTCATAGCAACAACTACCAAATACATATGCACATTAAGAGCATAAGTAATCATAAAAACCATGAAACGCAACTTGTCTTGTTATGTCATTACATAGACAATCATTTCAACTTGGTCATGTTCAAATATACACAAAATATACTAGCACATTGAGTTGAAGCTATAGTATGATCTATATTGTTTCTCGCAGTTAAGCCAGACCTACTAAACTAACATGCTACAATCATTCCGATTGTTTATCTAATTCCATCTAGATTGAGAACTCATAACTTTCATTCCACAAGAATTGAAAATTTGATCCTCTGTGTGTAAGCTCGACTCTATACACCAGATCTTCTACTATGTGAAATAATAGACAACTATGCATAATAATAATAATAGGGTTAATTACATTTTACCCCCTGTATTTAGGGGTTTGTGCGAATTACCCCACTCCTGGTGGTTTAGTTTTTGTGCGGGTCCGTTAACAATAACGAAATCTATCAAAAACTACACCTAGAATGTCCATCATACCATTTACTTTTAAAGTATTGCCATATATACATAAAATATTTGTAATAATTACTGAAAATATGGAAAATAAAAAAAGGAAAAAAAGAAGAAGGAGAAGACCAGAAGGACGAGAACCAAGCGAACTAATCCAATCGACTGTTGGATGTTCATAACCTGAACATAACGTGGAATAGATTTTACATACCTCTTATTCTAAAGTCTCTGCAATTTGAAGTTAAGTATCTTCCTTTTTTTATTTTCTAGATTTGATCTTCTCAATTTTTGGAAGTTAATTTAATTCCTTTTCTTTTTATTGTCTAGGATCTTTCTTTTCAATTTTTGAGATAGAAAATATAGAACTAAGAGCAGAAGGAGAAGCCAAGAGGGAGAAGAGAAACAAAAGTAGAAGAATATGAGAAGAAGAAGAAGACCAGAAGAAGGAGAAGGAGAAGGGTAAGGACGGCGGAATTGGCGGCGACATTCCGCCGGCGAACTCCACCCACAACGCCGCCACCACTTCCTCCCTCCCTTCTTTTCCTTCGATCTGTTAGATGATTAAACTTTTGGTCTAGCAGATCTCTTATATTTTACCACTTTCAGAAAGAGAAGAGGAGAGAGAGAGAGAGAGAGAGAGAGAGAGAGAGAGAGAGAGATAAATCACAATCCACAAGTTAGATCGAACCCAGATAGAGGGAGATGGGAACGACGATCGGGATGGCGACGCGGACAACGGCTCGCGATAGGGACGGGCACTCCTCCTCCTCCCCCCTTTATGTTATGTACCATTTCCTTTCTCGTTTTCTTCGTTAACCTGAACAAAGAAAAGGACAGATAAAGCAAAGTTAGGGAGAGAGAGTGGTGGGGGAGAAAATGAGGAGAAGATGGAATCTATCTAAGGCTACTTTAGTCATTTTGTAATATTTTAACGGAAATATGCACCAGCGCACAAAGACCAAACCATGGGGGGGGGAGTTGCAACATTTGGAACCAGAGGGGGGTAATTCGCACAAAATCCTAACTACAGGGGGAAAATGCAATTAACCCTAATAATATAACGCAAAAACATTCTCATAAATGTCAATATTAAATAATCCAATATAAAAAGCAATGAATTTAGTATTCAATATAAAATTCTTCTGGGGGATTCCGATTGCTAGAATTATTTCGGCATCAATTGGCAGTAGGTAGTTTTTACTTTGTCCGCCATCCATGTATTTGTATCACTGTCAATGAATCTGTTACAATCAAGTTTTCTAATTTAGACCTCTGACACGAATTCTTACGTGCATCACGCATTTGTACAGTCGATGTGATAAAGTGAGTATTTTAAACTCGATTTATTATTCTCACAGAGACGATAGTGCTACCTTTTAATCAGAAACTAGGATCTTCAAAGTACAAACGTAAAAAGTCAAAGGAGGAGTTTGGTTGAGTAGATTTTAAGCTAATCTAAGTTCTGAAAATAAAAAACAGTAATAGACAATATTTTGAGGTTAAGTTTTTGGAAAATTTCTTTTGGTTGTAAAAACTCGATTTTGGGATACTATGTTTCTGGGATTCCCTAGGGTTCACCAGTTTTTCCGATTTTGTATGAAAATACGCAGTCGGTTCTACTTATTGTAGGATTTTCATGCAGGTTTACGCAGTGAAAATACAAAAAAAATCCTGATCAAAGCCCTCCATGAATCGCAGATTAAGCTCTCATATTCTGATCAATGAAGTAACATTTACCTTGCAAGTTTGTGTGATCACAGCGTAGAATAGCGTCCACATCTCTACCGGTATCAACACCTTAGGATTGTAAACTGGAATCTTCTCTACAAGTTTCGCTAGCAGCGTTGGAGAAGGAATCTCCGTGAGCTTGATCAAATCAAGCTGATCACGCAAAACGAGGAGGGAGGTCGAGCCTCACTTGTGCCTTTGGGTAGGGGGTATGCCCGGACCTCTCTAGCTCTCTCTCCTTGCTCTAATTATTTCATATTTCGAAATATTAGTTCTAGGACTAGCCTTTTATAGTTAATAACTCCTTATTAACTACAAACTTGCCCCAATACTAATCACGTCCATACACGGATTAGCCCACTGTGCAATTTAGCCCAACTAACTTTGCATGTTGTTGCGTTTTGATCCTTGATCCTTTTTAATCGTTAATTAGTCCAACTAATTAATATCCATATCCAGTTTAATCTTTTTGGTGTGTGACCTCGCAGGTTCCTATTAAGTTGGCAGTAACAATTACAAACATTGAGCGGTGTCTAGCAACAAATCAATGGTACCCAACTAATAGAAATAGCCAGTGATCTGACAAACCTATGTGACCAATGTTACTGTGTTGTGTATGTACTTTTGTCACTATATATGGATTGGACACGAGACATAGATGTCACACTCTCATATCCAATCCGTAGTTTCTCGATCCTGGGAATAGACTAATTTGAACAGATAACAACAATATCACATATTGATTTATCTTAGTCTGACCAGACATTCCATAAACACTTACCCTCGAGTGGTCTCAGATGCATACTCCCATTATATGGGTGGGACAAATGCTCTCTACATCACTACCATCTCTCAGCTTGCTTCATATCATATCCGATCACCACATTTATAGTTACCCAGATACGGTGTAACGTTTGATGAGATCAAAACATGATTATTCACAACTAGAGTATCTAGTGACTTCAATTCTAAGGACTACAACATCATTATCACTACGAGAAGCACTTGTGACATTCACGCAATTCTTATGTAGCCTTCTCGTGGTAGGTCAATCTGGTATGCCGTTACTCCTAATGCATACCCATGTGTTAGACTTGATATCTCCATATCAATCTACCCACCTACTAGTCTATAGTGATCGTCCTATTGATCAATATACTTGACTAGAGATATTTAAGATAAAAAATAATTGTAATCTAAGGACTTCATTATATTAAATATCTCCACAGATAATAAAATGAATATTCTAGCCAAAAACAATGTTCATACTAAAATACGATTGTCGCTAGGCCATCAATACCAATACTTATGCCACGTGATCAGTTGTGTAATCTCCTCTTGGTCTCATACACGTTTTCCCGTCCCTGCACGCATCACAATGCACTTCTCGAGCATGGTTCCTGCAAAGACAACACGAACAAAACCACAATCATATCAAATATGTATATGCATAAATACTCAAAATCTCGATACTAGTTCAAATGCACGTCGTGTGCAGTACTGAGACTTCCAGTCCTAAAACCGGGTCAAAACTCAAGAAAACTCAACGGATTTATCTCAATTATGCTCAACTCGTAACTCTTTTCTGGGAATTATTACCCTCTTTGTAACTGTTTTGAAGGTTGTTTCCTTGACATCCACTCATATGAAATCTCAGTGTTTCTCTCATTAACGATATGCTATCTCACCCCTGATTGCAAGAAGGTGTGTTCCCCAACTCTGTCTTCCAAAAATATAACTTTATACTTTATAGAATACATTGCTTTCATGACTCTGCTAAGTAGTGATGACGAATTTGTGTGAATTCGAAGACCTTGTTTGGCCAATTGCTTGATTGAAGCATTTAAAACTGTTGAATGCTATACCACTCGACTCCCTCGGCTCTTATGTTTTCCACAACATACCTAGTTTATTCCATCGTCTTTCCTAAATCTCACCAAAATATTTGAATTTTTTCCCAATTTTATCAAATGTATTGTTCATGAGCTTAAAATGACATATCATATATAGGAATGGCCTTAGATACTACCTTGATGAGTAACTATGTCCCCCTATAGACACCATTTTATTTCTTTCCACTCTTCCAGCTTCTATTTAATCTATCAATAATATGGGTAAAATTAATAGCTTTCTTCTTACCGATAGTTGTTGGTAATCCCAATTAATCCACATGTTTTCATGTTTTACATATCCCACACAGCTGCATGATTTAGCTATTTATAGCTCCGTTAACATTGTGGGAGTACATTAATTAGATGACTCGAAGCTAGCTTATAGGCTTGTATGATTTATTGTAATATGTTTATATCTTCTATTGTAGTCTATAAAAGCAAACAATATTGCCATAGTGGCCGGCCTCTACTCCTACCCGAGAGCTTGTCACTCCTACTAGACTCCCATCTACTTTCGCATTGGTGACCTGTGTTGAAAGTACTTTACTACAAAAGGAGAAATATGTAGGGAGTGAGTGGACATCTCCGCTTTAATCCCCTTTGAGATAATATTCTCCCTGTGGGGTGGCTATTTCTTATAGACTCGTACAAAATCGTGGATAGCATGTTCATAACAAGAGAGATAAAATGAGGCCCAAATCCAAGTGAAAGAGAGTTTCTCGAATAAGCTGCCACTCAACCCTATTGTATGCTTTGACATGTCAATCTTGATGGCCAATGCACATCTTATTCCTTTTTAGGGGTCTTGATAGAATGCATAACTTCAAATTTCGTATGGGTACTGTCTGCTATTAGACAACCCCGGAAGGAATGAGCTTTGGTTCACCAAAATAGCGTTGTGTGGATACGATTAAGTCGAAAGGTAGAGTGTAGTAAAATATTAGAGATTCAGTCAAACCTCTCTAAACCAAACAAAATCCAGATTTTCAGAGAAAAAAAAAACCATTACGGATTTCTAGCCGAAATTCTAGATTGTTTTCTTTCTAGAATACCAAATTTGGGGGCGGGGGGATTCCGTGTTATTCTGGAGGGTTTTCGGAATGTTTTGGAGTGAGTGCATATTATTTTGGGATTCCGTGTTATTATGAATTTAACAAAAACATGCCAACAAACTATCGTATCCAAACACTACAAATTAAATGAACTTTTAAGCCCAACCGTCCACTTACTTCAGCTCATCCAAACAACCCAATGAATTTAGGGAGAATTTCTTTAAATCTGTTCGCTACCCCTTCTCTATTAATTATATATGACTTAGCATAAGCTAACTGGATCATGCTAATGTCAAAAATAGATTATTAGTTTGATGAATTTGACAAATTTCAAGGAGATATATAGTCAATTACTAAAATACATCCACTTATAAATGAAGTACGATCATGCTAACGTCAAAAGTAGATTAAAATTATTTTTTGTTCAGCTGCATAATCCTTAAATTTGGAGATTCTGCCATTGCACTGAGATTATTTTAATCTGCATTTTCCAGCTTAACATTTTGTGTCATAACCGGCGCTGTTGAATTTTTTCCCTGTAGCTACTGATGAAGTGGTCAAAGTCTGTTGTTTTTGACTAAGTCTTTTGCTGATTTGAGGGATTTTTTATTGCTTAACAACAACAGAATTTGATGCTATATTCATGCTTCGTTGTTATGTTATTCCTGTATAAATAAGTGTCTTCATAATCAATGAAAGCATCACAATTTATTTCTACTATCTGTTAGCCTTTTTTCCTGATTTCTCCATCAAAAACCAAAAAAATTGTATCAGAGCTTTCAGTTCTTAAGAAAATTGTGAGTTAGACTTTCCTTACACTCGCCATATCATTTTTTCAAACACTACAAAACCGTCTAGAACGTGAATGAATTACCAAATGTGGGATGTCTGGATGGAATCCTACTTCGATGCCAACCAACAATGTAATGAATTACTATGTTTGTTTTTTAATATCATTGGTCCTTGCATCCGGGAGCGATCTCGGGTGCTGAGTGGCATTTCCATATTTCTCATCCGATAAACTATGGGCGTCTAACACCCGAAGATTGAACCAAGAACTTATTCCCACAACTGGTTTCTCGATTACTAACAGGCATATTCTCTATATCCGTAATTCACAACTCGTAAATGCACATAAATTTAACACGCAACGAAGTGAAAGTATGAAACAACTAACGCCTTCATATAAATAGTCGAAAATGAGCCCAGTTGTCACATCCTCTCCAGTCTCCCCCATAGAAGAGTGACGTACCCGAAACTCAAGCCGATTCATGCTCAAACAAGTGGGGTACTTCTTCAGCATGACCTCTTTAGGCTTGACACGAAAAAGACGTGCTACTCAACATCATTCCAGTTCCATTTGGGTAAACCCAGTCGACGTATTCTAATACCAAAACAACAATATGACAAAGAAAATGCATAGGGTACTTAGGTTTTCCAAGCAACTAAGAAACCAATGCAGACAATAACTTAGAATATGTACAATTGGGAAGACAGCTTCGGAGTCTCTTTGAAGCAAAACAGTATAGGAAAACACATAAGAAGGTCAACCATTATCCCCAGCCCACAGCTTATCCCATTTTATTTCAAAAATGTTATTATTTTCCTAACATAATTTAAATTCACCATAATTCCTTTTAACATTTCAGCTTTGCCATAACCTTACTTCTTTTCCTAATCATGTTTTTCTTGGCTAGCAGGAGCAACCGCCACGAAGCCCTGGCGGGATCGGGTTTGGATCCGATAAAATATGTAACACCACCGATTCTTTTTATCAAAATTGGGTTGGTGTCACCCCGCACCAAGAATAATTATCTGATGCAAGGGGATTTGGTAACCAGAAAATCCAACTTCAAAACTAAAATTCATTACCTGATTAGAAAACTACGATTACAAAACTAAGATTTTACATTCGGAAATTCTAAGTGTGATATTGTCCAACTGCCAATATTTAACCACCAGCTATACGAATCATTATTCGTCTTGAATTGAGTTCGTTCCCCGTCCATGTTGCCCTAACATGTGGTGGTTTTAAAAACAGCCGAGCAGGCAACACAGTTTGAAAATAATTCAGCAAAAAGGCTGAGTAAATCAACAACCAAACATGTAACATATTATGAATCATACTTTAAAATAAAAGAGAAGTTTGACATCATAACAAGTAAGATCTTACAAAAAGGAAACCAATAACATGTGAGATATATCCAATTCCAACCATTTCCATAATATGTGAGAAGATCCCGAGAATAACAATCGATTCCTTATCCATAGCCTGAATAAGGATTTTCCAAGAAATCATAATATTTCCAAAAATAGTAAGATTCCAAATTAAGAAATTCATCTTTTATATATGGTTGTAACGGGGAAATGTATGCATCCAAAATCCGATATACTGCCAACGTAGACCTTAAATGTCGATACACCCTTAAGGGTTCTAGCCCAGGAATTTGAGTACTAGGAGTGGCCGAGTTAAAATGTATGTAGCCACGACCCTGACGTCCGAAGATAATACATAATATGCTTGTTGCCCAGGCGTACGGAGACAAGTATCATAATATACCAATAGCCACGACCCTCGAATCGAAAGACAAGTATCATAACAAAAATCCCCGTGCAACCAAGTTTCCACTTTATGTTGATTATGCATTTTAGTTAATGTGATCAATCCTCATATACATAAGACTCCGAATAAAAACTCAATTTCAGTTAAAGTAGGTGAACGATCATTTAAATACTTGACATTTTAAGAGAGATAGTGACTTAAAAGAAACTTTAACATAAGCCAAAAAGGTTTAAAAAGTTGGATCCTGCACTTCCCCCTTCCAAAATTGTAGTTGTCCCACATGTTGCATCATTTTCATCTTTCAAGCACAAATGAAGGAAACTTTCTTATGTTGAGCTTGCCTTCCTGTTGGTGTCTGCAACAGAAAATTTCAAAAACTTCTCTTTTAATGTTCCTAAGGGGTTTAGGGTAGTTGTCCCTCAACAACCCCCAGCCCAGCCATGAGTCTTCTAAGTTGGAATTGTAGAGGTTTAGGCCAGGCCTCTGCAATTCATGAGGATTTTTCTATGGTCCGCTGTTTTAAACCATCTCTTCTTTTCCTTTCTGAAACTAAGCATGATGAATATTTTATTTCTAGGAAATTAAGAAAATTAGGCTTTGATAATTGTGTTTGTGTTAATCCTGTTGGATCCAGTGGTGGACTTTGGTGTTCATGGAATGCCTCAGTCCTTTCATGTACTGTTTTATTTTCCTCCTCAATTATCATTCTCCTTGATGCCATTGATGTTAAAAGGCACTCTTGGTGTGTTGGTTTGGTCTATGGTGCTCCTGCTTATGAACATAGAGACTCTGTCTGGAAGCAGTTTTGTGACATCTTGCCTCTCCACAGACCCTTAGTGCTTTTGGGAGATTTTAACCAAGTTATTTATCAGCATGATAAATATGGGCCTTCTACCTTCTCATTGATAGGAGCAGACTCTTTTCTTTCTTACCTTTAAAGTTGGCATCTTTTTGAAGTAAAAAATATTGGTCCTTGGTTCACATGGACAAATAATAGATTTACTTCAACCCCAACTTTTGAAAGGTTTGACAGAGCTTGGTGTAATTTTGACTTCCTTAATCTTTTACCTTCTTAACTATTAAGAACATTGGCATAAGAGTGTCTGATCATTCTCCTATGCTTTAAAATTTGTTTGATAAGGGTAATATTGGCCCTCAACCTCCAAAAATATTTGAGCTATGGTGACAAAAAAATGTGTCTACTTTTGATCTTCTAAAATTCATTTGGAGTCTTCAAATTCGTGGATCCCCTTGTTTTAGAGTTTCTAGGTTACTTTCTATCACTCTGAAGGCCTTTAGAGAATGGTCGCTAGCGAGACCATCCCTCAGCAACCAAATAAAAATGTAAAATATAAGCTTATTGAAGCTCAATCTAATCTCCCTGACTCTAGTGCTGCCGCCTCCTTCTACTCTTTGCATAATGAACTCCAAAGGCTTCTTCAATGCGAAGAATTTTATTGGGCTCAAAGAGCAAGATGTCAGTGGCTCAGGGAAGGAAGTAGAAACACAAAAAAATTCCATGCCTACACAAAAATCAGGAAAAACAGAAATAGTATTTGGACTATTAGGCTTTCTGATGGCACTCTTGTCACTGAAACAGTTGAAATCGTAGCTTCCTTCTCTGAACACTTTAAGGCTATCTATTCTTCGCCCACCCCTTCTTTTGATGACCTCCAACATGAAAATAGTAACTTATTTGCTTTTTCTCAACTCTTTAAAGTTTCAAAAATGTTGACAACTGATCAACAGAATTATCTTACTTGCCCCTTTACAGCCTGTGAGGTTAAGAAAGCAGTCTTTGAAATGGCTCCTCTTAAAGCCCCAGACACTGATGGCTTTCAACCAGCTTTCTTCCAAAAAAACATGGTTTATTACCTCTACTAGTGTTATTTCTGCAGTTCTCTCTTTTTTAAACTCTGGTCACATGCTAAAGGAGTTAAACAAAACTCATATAGTTCTCATTCCTAAATGTCACAACCCTCAAAATGTAAGTGAATATAGACCTATAAGCCTCTGTAATGTTTTGTATCGTACAATTTCTAAAGTTCTGGCTAACATGATCAAGTGTGTGCTCCCCTCTCTTATTTCTATAAATCAAAATGGTTTTATCCCACAAAGGTTAATTCAAGACAACATTCTAATTGGCCATGATCTTGTGCATACCATTCATAGCTCAAAGAAGAACCCTCAGCCCAAATTAGGTGCACTTAAGCTTGACATTTAAAAAGCCTTTGACAGGGTTAGCTGGGACTTTCTTGAACATCTAATGATCCAAATGCATTTCCCTTCTCGATTTATTAGGCTTATTATGAAGTGTGTTACCACTGTGTCCTACTATATCCTTATAAATGGTTCCTAATCACAACTCTTCTTCCCTTATAGAGGGCTCAGGCAAGGAGACCCTCTTTATCCTTTCCTGTTCTCCCTCTGTGCTGAAGTCTTATCTAGTACTCTTCAAGTTGCTGAGCAAGATAAGCTTATTTCTGGAATTCCTTTCGTTAGAAACCATTCGATTTCCCACCTCTAGTTTGCTGATGACACTCTTAGCTTCTCCAAGATCCAACCTAATACTGCTTCCAATCTTAAAACAGTTCTCAACGAATATGCTAAGCAATCAGGGCATGCAATTAATATCAATAAATCTTCTATAGCCTTTATCCCAAACTGCACTACTGAGGATAAACATGTTTTCTCTGCAATTCTTGATCTGCAACATTGTATTGGGAAGTATCTGGGAGTGCAATTGGATAATAAATGTTCAAATGAGGACCTTGTCAAAAACACTATTAAACGAGTGTCCACTCTTTGCACTTCTTGGAGTGGTCTTAAGCTAAATCCACTAGGAAGAAGCACGCTTATCAAATCAGTTATTACTAGCACTCTTGTCTACCCTATGTCTATTGGTCTCTTCCCTAAAAAAAGCTTGTGATACCATAACCTCTATGCTCTCTAGGTTCTTATGGTCTGGAAGTCATGTCAAGAGAGGTATTCACTGGCTAGCCTGAAGTTTTCTTTGTCACAACATCAGCAAGGGAGGCTTAGGCTTTAAGAACTTAGTTTGCTTCAACAAAGCTCTTTTAGCCAAAAATAGTTGGAGAATGATTTCAGATAAAAATAGTTATTTTATTACTTACTTCACTGCAAAATATTGTAAAAGAAAACCCTTTCTGGGTCTAAATTTAAATCCTGCCACCTCTTGTGCTTGAAAGGCTATCTGTAAAGGCATGGATACTCTTAAGTTGGGCTTTTCTTGGAAAATTGCCAATGGAAATGATATCTTGATTAGAGCAGGAGGGTGGATCCAGTCAGTTCCTAATAATTCTATTGTGGATTGTTTAAGACAAGTTGAGAATGGTAACAGGATTGTATGGGTTTCTCAATTGCTGCAGGAGCACTCCTTGCAATGGGACAGTAACATTGTTAAGAAGATATTCCCAGCATGGTTAAGTCAACACATTTTGAGCTCCCCTATTCCTCTAAGTGAAGGCACTGATCACCCTTTCTGGCAGCCCTCCTCCATGGGAGTTTTCTTAGTTAAATCAGCTTATAAGATTCAAAATTTCAGTAACTCTTCTCCTCATTTGTCAAATGGGAATGTTCAATTCAAAATTATTTCTCACTCTTTCAAGTGCAAAATTTTATGGTCTTCTGGTCTTCCTTATAATATTGTAGCTCTCTTTTCGAAAATTCTTACATACTCCCTACCTACCCTTGAAAATATTCATGCTAGAATCAATACTATCAGCCGCTACTGCCATTTTTGTCCTAATTCCCCTGAGTCAGCCTCCCATGTCTTCTTTGCTTGTCTTAGAGCTCAAGGTCGTTGGAAAGAGGCTCCTCTTAACTTCACTCCCCACGCTAACACAAATATTATCTTATGGATTATAGGATGGTTGAAGAAAAGAAAAAAGCTTCAAGCTCAGCCTCGTTGGCATTGGTTTGCTGCTATCTTGTGGACTATCTGGACAACCAGAAATAAAATGCTTTTTAAGAAACAGCTCTTTCCAGCAACTGTTCTACTTCAGCAAGCAAATGCCAATGTAGCTTATATTTTATCAGCAAGTTGTTTCAATGATTAATTGTGTTTCTTTTCCTTAGACTCTGGTGCTGAGGTGGAGGTTGCAGTTGGTGATGGAGAGCCTTTATGGGTTCCTGGTTGTGTTCAATCTGCCCCAACTGCTGTGGTGGAAGTCTCATAAGCTTGCACTGTTGTTGTCCTACCCCCTGCTGGTGTCAATGACAGTTTCAATGTTGCCCCTGGTGGTGATGTTGCTGCTCTCCCAGCTCGAGGTGATGTTGATCTGATTGTTGGACCAAGCCAAGATTTCTCCCAGCTGGATCCACAGATGGCTGTCCCCCATGTCTCAGCTTTTCTCCCCCCTCTTGGTGATGAATTGTCTGCTGCTATTATCCCTTTAATTGATGCTTAGTATTTCCTAGTTGGATCTATTGTATCAGTTTCTATCTCTGGTTTGTGGCCTGCTCCCTTAGAAGATTTTTTTGGAATTGTACTTAGCTAGGCCTTGGTCCTCTTGCGCTGATGTTTTTATAAGTTGTGTAGTTTTCTTTTGGTGATCTTTTGGATGTACTCGTTCTATTATCGCTAGTAATATGATGTTCTTCTTGGTTTAAAAAAAAACTACGACAAGCGGAAGCAAGAATCATTTAAAGACATAAAATAAAACATAAGTAATTTAACACGAAGGAAAGAAAGGCACGCTAGGCCGGACATGTTGACTTACATTTCTATGTAATTCAAGAAACTACGACATGTCATGGAAAGCATCTTCGGATTCGGCAAACAAGCACACAAAAAAATCAAGCATAGACATAGTAGCAACATCCTTGGTTTACGATCTCATCATGCAAATGGGTAACGAGAGGGGCGGCATCGGCGAATAAAGCGACAATGATATCAACGACAAAACTGGCGCGCCTGATTTACATCTGTTGTTTTGCTGCTCTTGGTCTGTCCGGGCAGCGGGATACGAGCAAGAGAGGAATACATGCCGCCGTGGAAAGGGAAAGTGAAAGAGCCAGGCTGGGCGCACGGTTTTTGGCAACTGTTGGCTGGAGAAATGCAGGTGCTGGTGCGTTGTTGTTGGGTAGAGAGAACGAGATAATTAGAGTGAGATGAGAAATTGTTGTCATGGCTGGTGGTGGTGTTCGGTATATTCGATATATTCATAGAACGGGAGAGAGGGTGAGATGGAAGTGATTGAGACTAGTGTCACACCCCTAGATTGTTGCCTCGAAGATGGTTCGCTAGGCGTGCACGTTGGTCTAGAAAAACGAACCAAGGAGTAACGGCGTGCAAGACGGAGAGATAACGTGGTGAATTGCCTTTGGCTTCGTGCCTTAGCCTTGCCTTTGCTTGGTGTCTTGGCTTCGTGGTGGGTTCTGACCTTGGCTCAGTGCCTTGGTCCTTGTTGCCTTCGGTGGAGAGATGGGGTTGTCTCAGTGCCATTCCCCAGGGCTTGGCTCAGGTTATGGTCCCGATGTCCTCAGGTGCTGGCTCAGTGCCGTCCCAATACCAACACAGTGCCTAGCTCAGTGTCGTCCTAGTGCCAACACAATGTTTGGCTCAGTGCCGTCCCAGTGCCAACCCAGTGTCTGGCTCAGTGCCGACCCATTTCCGGTTTTAGCAGCGTCCAGTGCCTGACCTAGTGCCAGCAGTGCAGTCTTGTTCGATGGCGGTTACCAGCGGTTACTTCCTGCAAATTAGCTATTTGTTAGGTAGTGATTTCTGACATGTAACCATCATTTTTTGGCTTTAAATCAATGTAATAATTGGCATCTTTCAGCCATTGTTAGAGCAGAGAATTGTAGAGATAAAACACGAGAAAACTTGTATGAATTCGTGATGTACTAGTGAAATTCAAGGGAATAAAATTAGTGTAGATTCATACAGCAATCGTGTTCCTTTGTCCCATACAAACATCACTACTAAGGGTCCAATTAACAGAGTGAAGGCTGAACCAAGTTAGAATTTCAGATTGCTAACCGTGGTGCCATACCGTGTAGAATTTCGAGACACGAAATCTGCCCCGGTAAGAACTGGTATCAGAGCCCGAAGTAGCGAAGGATGACGTCCAGAAACGCAGAGATTCTTGAACGGTTGGCTCGCATTGAGTCGCTGTTTGGTCCCTTGGAGGATGGGGTGAACATCAACCTGATTCAAGAGAATGCAGAGTTGAAGTCAGAAATTCAGTCCCTACATGAAGCGAATGCAACCCTGGCCAAGGGGATGGACTACCTTTGTGCAAAGTATGCCGGTACAGTCCAAACCGTGCAGAAACTCCGTGATAGGCACAAGGTGGTAAAGGCCGACGTGGGTCTGCTTCGGCAAGTCGTGGGAACGCAAGGTGGGACAGAACGGGTCAGGGCAAGTCAAAAGATTCCTAAACCGCAACCGTTCAATGGTGCACGAAGTGCCAAGGACGTGGAGAATTTTGTGTGGGACTTGGAGGAGTACTTCTTGGCAGCGAAGATTTCGGATGACGAGAAGGTTGCTATGGCAGCGAGGTATTTGGCAAGTGATGCCGAACTTTGGTGGCGAACGCGGGTTTCCGAGGACTCGATTGCGGGGCGGTCACAAATTCAAACTTGGGACAGTTTCAAGGTGGAATTGAAGTCCCAATTTCTGCACGAAAATACGCCGCGCCAAGCGAGAGAAACGATGAAAAGTCTCAAGCAGACGGGGTTTGTCAAGGAATACGTGAAGGAGTTTTGTGCGCTGTAAGACCCCCAAACTGGCCAAGCCGGAAGCCCGGGGATGTCACTCCGTACCCGAGATTAAACCCGAATACAAGGAGATTTTATAACAGAATATCCAACCCAAAATCCATAAAATAATTAATTAAAACTTAAAAACTTGTCTTGCCACAAATATGGGCATTACTCCAATCTAAAATTCAACTACTAAATAAAACAAGTCTAGATGTGAAATTTAAATTTACTAAAGTGATGTGTCTCGATTTCCCCCAAAAGTCATGCTTCCACCTAAACCTGTGGTGCAGAAACAAAAAGAAACACCACAGTTTCCAAAGTCAGCGGAAAATACTGAGTAAGCAACACCCAAGCATGTAAATAGATTATGGAGCAGTTTAAAAACGACACATGAGTTTGAAGAGTAGAGAATTCGAGTAAGAGTATAAGTATGAAATAAGAATTCACAATCTTTTCCTTTATCACTTCACTTGTGGGGAAACATTCACAAACTCTTTTCACTTTAGCATTTCACGTGGGGAAACATTCCCAAACTCTCTTCATTGTCCAATAGGGACTTTCAACTTTAAACAATAAAGGTCCATTCTTGGAAATCCATCTTTTATCATGTTGACACAGAGAAGATCTACTAATAACTGGCTACCAGACCATAAGTGTCGACACCCCCCCCCAAGACTTCTTGCGGCCAGAGTGGTAAATACTGGAGCGAACTCGGGGCGGTTGAGGCCGAGAAAAATAAAATAAAAGGGGTCGATAGACGTAGCCCACATCGACCAAAGCTCAAAATATTGATCCCCGGTACAACTATTCCACTTTACGTCTTTACGTCTTATTATCATCTCATGTGATAGTTGTGATAGAATCACCTTTATAAAATCAGTAAACTTTCTCAAATAAACAGTTCAAGTAGATATTCAAATTTTGAGACAATAAATCACAAAAGCAGTTTAGACACGAAAGAAGATGTGGGCGCTAGGCCTGGCATGTTTACTTACCTCGAATCTCAAACAAAAGCAAATCGCTTCCTAGTAACACTCGACGTATCCTTCGTCAACGAAATTGCCGCCTACAAATTTAATAATATCCAAATCAACATATTGCACACAAAGTCTTATGAAATAAATCCCTTACTAACTCTTCCCAACCTTGCTAACGTGAACAACCTCTTTTATAATAAAATACGCTTTATAACGCTAACGTTTATTATTTGTTAAAACATACTGGGCTATAATTATATAAATATAACTTATAAGATTATATAAACTATCATTTTTTTATTTAGAGTAGAAAAGCATATTATTTTACCCCAAAAACACTTTTGATTCAAATAGTAGTTTCTCCCAACCAAACAAGCCTTAGTAGAGAATATAGGCTATAAACTAACTAACTTTTATTTAAAAGAAATAACAAATTTATGGAAAATAACTTATTCTAATTTGTTACAAACTTATAAAAATAAGTAAGAAAAGTATACTTTTATTTTGGAGTGAAGATGAGTAAAAAATGATTTTAAACTTGTATAAAAAGAAATGTCTCCTAAGAGATTCGAACCTAGAACCTATCCCCCACATACACACAAGCTTTAAGTGCTACCCTCTAACCACAAGGCCAAGCCCCCACTTGCTATCTCCCTCAACACATTTATTATTATTAACTAACTAGCTAAATTAAATAATGAAAAAAAAAACATCAAAACAAAACACAAGAACAGAGAGAGAAAGAGAGAGTGACGGGTTTTGTTTACCCGAGAGAGAGAAGTGACGGGATGGTGGTGACGAGGACGACGGTGGCGAACGCCGGCGAGGATGGCGGCGTGCTGCGGTGGCGGCGTCGGGCAGCCCGTCGTGTGTGTGTGTGTTGAATCGATAATTCCCAAGTATAGGAATATCGTTCTAAGTAGTACCCGTGTAAGAACGGGGTCGATTTCCACAAGGATTGGGTAGGAGATTTAAACACTCTAAGCTAACTAGTAAACTTACTAAGCAACTAAATAAATCAACAAAACAAGTTTCCCAAAGGCTTTAGAGCTAGCCAAGCTTTGAATCCACCACTCAAGTGATGGAGCAAGAGTTGTTGATATTGCTCGAGCAAATAACCAAGAAAGAAAACAACTACTAACACTATGACTAATACGATTCAAACGAGTTTGTCAAGAAGAGAGTAAGTTGGGTCAATCGATTCCAATAGATGCCTTGTGTGTGAGCATCAACACCCAAAGTTTAAATCAAAGAAAAGCATGGATTATATAGCAAGAGGATTTTTGTCTAGCTCTTGTATTCAAGAGTGAAATGCAAAATCGAGTTATGTCAAGCATCTTTCATATGGAAACGCTCTCGTTTACATATGAAAGATCAAGCCACAATTCGGATTTGATATTCAACACTTGAACACTACGAATTCGACATCCAACTTATA
The DNA here is from genome assembly GCA_023055425.1 of Linanthus parryae. Lineage (NCBI taxonomy): Eukaryota > Viridiplantae > Streptophyta > Magnoliopsida > Ericales > Polemoniaceae > Linanthus > Linanthus parryae. The sequence continues at coordinate 120,445,667 of JALGPY010000001.1, forward strand.
AGACTAGAAGAACAATTGAACTTCTCACACACAAGTCATCTATCTTCATCAATCAAACCCAACAAGTAGCTTAGTTGTTCATATTCAAAAGCAAGACACAAGAATCAAGAGTATTCATGAAAATAGTCATTATATTCAAGCTCAAATACTCTTCAATTCCACCAAATAACACCAACTTGCTACCAAATGATGAACAAACTACTAGCAACTTGCTTCCAACACACTCTAATCAATCTAAACCAGCTAATTTAACCAAAATCAACAACTACCAGCAGCTAAAACACAAGCCAACTGCTGCTGCAACCAATACAGTCCAAAACAGTGCTCCAAAACAGAGCAGTTCACAACCAGATCCAACCAGACCTAGCCTTCTCTCCCTTGGGTTGTTGCTGGCTCCGTGTTAGCTCAGGACGAGATCGGAATCACCAGCACAAACCCAGAAGTGTTGCAGAACCGAGAGAGAAGAGAGAGAGACAGAGCTTAGGCCGTCCAAAAACAGGGGTCAGAGAGAGACCTTCGATTTCTTCAACCTGGGTTTATATAGATGGTTCTTCTAGCTTGCTTGGCCTCCAAGAATGTATCTAAGCCGTCCAATTCATCTTCAAGCTTCTCCTTCGTCGATTTGTAGCCTCCTCTCACGAACCCTAGCAATTGGGGCTTTTCTCTTCACTTCGGTTTGGGCCAAATTGAGCAGTGGGTTTTGAAGAGGGTTGGACAAGGAGCAATTTGGTACTAATTTTGTAGGATTTGGTGGGGTTTTGGTCTGGTTTTGGGCCGTGGGAAGCTTCGGACGAAGCTTGGGAGAGCCAACAATGGCTGCTGTGTGTTTAGAGTCGGGGAGAGAGAAGATGACGCGTGAGAGAGGGCTGGGGGTGAGCTGGGTTTGAGAAATTTCACCCGGCTCCCCCCTAGCTTGCTGGAATGCTTTAAAAGGCCCAAATCTAACTTATAAGCTTCTGAAAATGACCATTTGACCCCCAATCCGTTAAAAATCCTTCAAATGAGCCATTAAAACATTTCAAAACTTGCACTTAAGCCCCACTTCCGTTAAAAACTTATCTTCTTGGCCCTTGACTTTCACTTTTGACTTCTAGATCTTCAATAATGGCCTCAATTCTTCTCTTGTCTTCTCAAATAAGCCCTTAAATCTTCAACTATTCTTCAAATTAGGTCCTCCAAGTCCCTTCTTGATGCTCTTGACCCGCAAATCCTCTTCAAATTCATCGTTTAAGCTCCCCTAGCTCGCCTCTTGCGTTTTAAAGCACGTTTTCACCTACAAAATTAGGGAAAAACAACCAAAATTACGAAAACAAGCATAAGTCTAGAAAGAGAGATATAACACGCAAATAACACATAAAAGTAAGTTAAGAGGAGTTCACTAACCTACTAAAATATGCAATTTACGATCCTTAACACACCCCCCAACTAGCCTTTTGCTCGTCCTCGAGCAAAGAGAGCGATATAAGTAGTAAGCTAGTGAAGAACCAATCATGAGAGACACACACTCAACTAGACAAGGCTTGACTCAATTCTAAACTAGACTCAAATATTTACAAAAACGCACACACACATTATCTATCCTAAGTGAGGACTCAAAGAAACAAAATACTAAGAGTTACTTTGCTAGTTTTATTTTTTTTTGTGGGGAAAAAGAAGAATGCATAAATGTCTCCTCAAATAAATTCTCAAAGTCCAAGAAGATTGAGAAAGAAGCCTAAGGACGTCTAAGCATATACTCATACAAATGTGGGCGGTGTTTGGTAGAAGGTGACTCATGCGAACCACAAAACTTGTTAATTAAGTCCAATTTGCGAGAAAGTATGCCTTCAAAAATAAGGATCACATGAAACTAGACATTCTCATACTTAATCAAAAGCACCCATGTAGGATGGACTTCCAAAGCTTTGAACAAAAATTTTTAAGAAGGGGAGATGTGGTTGTGGGCTTGTATGATCCTTTTGTGGATTTTTGGTAGATGGTGCGATTTATCATTTTTTTTTTTTTTTTTTTTTTTTTTTTAACCTCAAATCCAAGGCTCTCCAAGACCCACAACAAAATAGAGGAATATACACGCGAGTGGGCTTTTTAAGCTAAACCAAGGGAGCTATCTAGGTGGTGACGTAACATTATCCCCGGACACCCCTCTATTTCTTAGACATCGCATGGGGTGTCATTGGTAACCACCACTCCAATGGGCTACAAGTTTCCACCGCAAAAACGAATAGAGAAAAAATCTTTTTGTGAAGTTCAAATAGCTTTAGAAAATGCACCCTTTATCAAAAGTAAAAGACGTCAAAGTTTATGTGATCAACTTAGCTTGAAGGACTTAAACATGAAACGTAAATTTAGTGTGTCGCTTTGTGAGAACGCATGATGTCGCGGAAGGTGGGATATTGGTGTAGATGTATTGAGTATAAGCAAAGAATTCCTTTCTAAAATAAAAATAAAAAGAACATGGACTAAGAAATCTCATTTTTCGAAAACATCTAGCTTCCTAAAATTCCCCCTTTTCACTTTTCTCATTTTTTTTCCATTTTTTTAATTTTCACTTTTTTTTTCTTTTTTTTCAAAATAAGTGACTCAACTATAACTTCCTAAGACTCAATAAAGCTATAAAATCTAGACTCAAGATGAAAGGTGAAAATAAAACTACCAAAGAAAGAGGAATAAAAAAAAATATCTATGGTTTGACACGGGGAAAGAGTGATGCTTCTCATGAAAGATTCACACATTTTTTCAAATTTTTTAATTTTTTCATTTTTTTTGGATTTTCATTTTTTTCATTTTTTTGTATTTTTTTTCATGTAAATCACTAATGAAGAAAAAAGCATGCTTGTAACCATTTAAGCAAGAAACAAAATCTACTCCACCCCCCAACTAAAATATCACATTGTCCTCAATGTGTGAGATCAATGGAAGAGCATACCAATTCATATAAGAGACAAGGGATAGATGGACCTCATTTTTCGCTTTCTTGGCCACCAAGCATAAGTCCTCCTCCAAGAGCAACCTACAAAATAATCAAGAGCAAAAGAGCTACAACTAATATTTACAAAGGTGATACTTTTGGTGAACACTAGTTAGTGTAGGTTGGGTCCATAAGAGAAATGGACTCAACCTTGGCCTCAAAATTTTCAACATATGGTTTCAATCTTTGGCCATTCACCTTAAAACTTTCCCCACTTTTGGGGTTCAAAATTTCAATGGCCCCATAAGGATATACATGCTTCACAATATATGGACCATTCCATTTTGATTTCAACTTCCCTCCAAAGAGTTTCATCCTTGAGTTGAAGAGAAGAACCTTTTGATTAGGCTCAAAAGACTTAGGAACAATATGTTTGTCATGATAAGCCTTTGTCCTTGCCTTAGAGATCCTAGTGTTCTCATAAGCCTCATTTCTAAGCTCTTCTAACTCATTCAAGTTTAACTTCCTTTCTTCCCCCGCTTTTGCAAGATCAAAATTCAAGAATTTGATAGCCCAATAGGCCTTGTGCTCTAACTCCACCGGGAGATGGCATGCCTTACCATACACTAGTCTATATGGAGACACACCAATGGGAGTTTTGTAAGCGGTACGGTAAGCCCAAAGAGCATCAACCAACCTCAAAGACCAATCTTTGCGATTTGGGTTTACCGTTTTCTCCAAAATTCTTTTAATTTCCCTATTAGAAACTTCCACTTGCCCACTAGTTTGTGGGTGGTATGGTGTGCCAACTTTATGCACAATCCCATACTTTTTCATGAGGCTCTCAAAAGGCCTATTGCAAAAATGTGTCCCTTCATCGCTAATGATAGCTCGGGGCATGCCAAAACGAGATAAAATGTGGTGTTGAAGAAACTTAATCACAACTCTATGATCATTGGTTTTTGAAGGAATGGCTTCAACCCACTTTGACACATAATCCACCGCCAAGAGTATGTATAGGTTGCCAAAGGATGATGGAAATGGACCCATGAAGTCAATACCCCAACAATCAAATATTTCAATAATTAAAATGGGGTTCAAGGGCATCATATTTCTTTTTCCAATATTCCCTCCCATCCTTTGGCACCTATCACATGCTTTGCAAAAATGAAATGCATCACTAAAAAGAGTAGGCCAATATAAACCACTTTGCAAAATCTTGGCGGCGGTTTTTCTAGCCGAAAAATGGCCTCCACATGCATACTCATGGCAAAATGAAATAACACTATGAAACTCTTCATTTGGGATGCACCTTCTAATAATTTGATCCGGGCAATATTTAAACAAGTAAGGGTCATCCCAAAAGAAATTCCGGCATTCTCTCACAAATCTCAACTTCTCTTGCCCTTTTAAATTTTCCGGAAAAATTCCACAAGCAAGATAATTAGCAATATCGGCAAACCAAGGAACATTTAAAAGGGCAAAGAGATGTTCATCCGGAAAAGTTTCAAGAATAGGCAAGGAGATTTTTTGCTTGGGAATGTCAATCCTAGACAAGTGATCCGCCACAACATTTTCCACACCTCGTTTATCCTTGATTTCAATATCAAACTCTTGAAGCAAAAGTACCCAACGGATTAAACGAGGTTTGGAATCTTTCTTTGTGAAAAGGTATTTCAAGGCGGCATGGTCGGTGTAGACAAGCACTTTTGAACCAAGCAAGTATGGCCTAAATTTTTCAATGGCAAACACCATGGCCAAAAGCTCTTTTTCCGTAGTGGAATAATTTAATTGAGCATCATTCAAAGTTCTACTTGCATAATAGATAACATGTGGTTTCTTATCTTCACCTCTTTGACCCAAAACGGCACCAACCGCATGGTCACTAGCATCACACATGATTTCAAAAGGAAGAGTCCATTTGGGTGGTTGCATGATAGGGGCCGTTACCAATAAATTCTTCAACTTTTCAAAGGCCTCTTGGCATGCACTAGACCACTCAAATGAATTTTCCTTTTGAAGGAGATTGCTCAAGGGCTTAGCAAGTGAGCTAAAGTCCTTGATAAATCTCCTATAAAATCCCGCATGACCTAGGAAAGATCTAACATCCTTAACACATTTAGGAGGTGGAAGATTAGAAATCACATCTACTTTAGCCTTGTCTACACCAATACCATGAGAGGAAATAACATGACCCAAAACAATTCCTTGCCTAACCATAAAGTGACATTTTTCCCAATTTAAAACTAAATTCTTTTCTTCACATCTTCTCAAAACCATCTCAAGATTTCCAAGACAAGTATCAAATGAGTTTCCATGCACCGAAAAATCATCCATAAAAACTTCCATGCATTTTTCTACCATGTCCGAAAATATGCTTAGCATGCAACGTTGGAAAGTAGCCGGGGCATTACACAAACCAAAAGGCATCCTCCTATAAGCAAATGTTCCAAATGGACAAGTGAAAGTGGTTTTCTCTTGGTCCATTGGATCTATGGCAATTTGATTATAACCCGAGTAGCCATCTAAGAAACAATAAAAATCATGCCCCGCTAACCTTTCCAACATTTGATCTATGAATGGAAGGGGAAAGTGATCCTTCCTAGTGACGGCATTTAATTTTCTATAATCAATGCACATCCGCCACTTAGTAGGAACTCTAGTGGTCACAAGTTCACCCTTCTCATTTTCCACAACGGTGACCCCCGATTTTTTAGGGACCACTTGGGTAGGACTTACCCATTTACTATCCGAGATGGGGTAAATCATACCCGCATCCAACAACTTGAGCACCTCGGCTCTCACAACTTCTTGCATGTGAGGGTTCAACCTCCTTTGAGGCTCCCTTGAAGTTTTGGCATTTTCCTCCAAATGAATTCTATGGGTGCAAATGGAAGGACTAATGCCTCTAATATCCTCAATGGACCATCCTATGGCACCCTTGTAATCCTTCAAAACTTCAAGCAACCTCTTTTCTTGCTCAACATTAAGAGAAGATGAGATGATAATAGGATAAGTATCATTAACCCCAAGAAATGCATATTTCAAATCTAAAGGAAGGGGTTTCAACTCACAAATTGGTGGAACCCTCTCAATGGGAGGTATCATCTCACTTCCTTGCAACTCACTATCAACACTAGAATGCACATGAGTCGACTCAATGATTTGGTCAAGTTGGCCAAAGAGTCTCTCCCCTTCATCAAAATCAAATTCTTCTTCCATAAGAAGAGATGAAAGGGTAGTGTTATCATCATACAAAAATTCCAATTCTTCCAAAGTGAGCTCACTTGAATCATTGGAACATGTAGCTAGAGTATAAATATCTTCAACACATGATTCTACCCAACTCACTTCACAAACATCATCATCATCTTGTGAGCTTGGGTGAATACATGCATTAAAAATATTAAGCTCTAACGTCATATTCCCAAATGTAATATTCATCATACCACTTCTACAATTTATTATTGCATTAGAAGTAGCAAGAAATGGTCTTCCTAAAATAATAGGAATGGATGAAGTGCCACTAGCCAAAGGGGAGGTGTCTAAAACTATAAAATCCACCGGATAATAACATTGGTTCACTTGAACCAAGACATCCTCAATGATACCCCTAGGGACTCTAGTGGACCTATCCGCCAATTGTAGAGTCACTCTTGTGGGTTTCAACTCACCCAACCCCAACTTCTCATACACCGAGTATGGAAGGAGGTTTACACTTGCACCCAAATCTAATAAAGAATTGTGAATTTTATGATCTCCAATGGTGCAAGTGATAGTAGGTGAACCCGGATCTTTATACTTGGGAGGGAGATTATTTTGGAGAATTGAGCTCACTTGCTCGGTGAGAAAAGCCTTCTTCCTCACTTGAAGAGTTCTCTTGAAAGTGCAAAGATCCTTGAGAAACTTGGCATAAGCCGGAATTTGCTTGATAGCATCCAAGAGAGGGATGTTAATCTTGACATTTTGGAATGTCTCAAGGATATCTTGGTTGCTAGCTTTCTTAGTAGAGGCTAAAAGTCTTTGGGGAAATGGTGGAGGAACCTTAATCTCCTCACTTTCTTCCACTACTTGTTTCCCCTTGTCAAGACTACTTTGTGACTCTTGTGAGTCGACAACTCTCTCTTGGTCATCACTCTTCTCACACTCCTCTTCTCCCTCATTTTCATTGGACTCCCCACTTGAAAGTCCATTGTCAACAACCTTCCCACTTCTCAAAACGGTGATGGCCTTAGCATGTTCCATATGGTTAAAGCTTTGGCCCCTAGGATTTTGTTGAGGTTGAGATGGGAATTTTCCCTTCTCTTGAGCATTTATGGTAGACTCCAACCTAGCTAAAGCATTTTTCAACTCTTGGTTAGAGTTTTGAAACTCTTGGTTGGACTTCCTCAAATCATGGTTGGTTTGGTTTTGAGAAGCCATAAATTGCTCAAAGTTCTCTTCCAAACTCCTTTTGTTAGGAGGAACATAAGTGGAGCTAGAAGGGTTTACTTGAGTGTCTTGCCCTTGTCTCCATGAGAAATTTGGGTGATTCCTCCAATTGGAGTTGTATGTCTCCGAGTAGGGTGAGTTATTATAGGGCTTCCTATAATTGTTAGAATTTAACATATTCACTTGCTCACCCATGAGCTCTTGGGCTCTTAGAAAATCGGGACATTTGTTCAACTCATGAGAGTTATCACTACAAAATGAGCACAATGCCTCACTCTTAGCCTTAAGTTGATACATAGTACCTTTAGGCTTAGAGTTAGCATCCTTAGAAGGCTCACTAATGTCCCAAGATTGGACTTTCTCACAAATTTCATCTATACAATCCCAACCCTCATCTTCACCTTTTGTGAAAAAATCTCCCCCACTCATGGATTCAATTGTGTGCTTATGGTCGCATGGCAAACCATCATAAAAGGAGCTAATTAACCTCCATGTCTCAAATCCATGGTGAGGGCAAGCGATGAGGAGATCCTTGAAGCGTTCCCAAGCTTGGGGAAGTGGCTCTCCCTCCTTAGCACAAAAAGTAACAATTTGCCTTTTTATGGCATTTGTTTTGTAAGTAGGGAAAAATTTCTTAAGAAACTCTTTTTCTAACTCTTCCCATGTGCCTATGGTCCTAGGTCTCAAGGAATGAAGCCATGCCTTGGCTTTGTCCTTTAAAGAGAAAGGAAACAATCTAAGCCTTATGGTGTTACTAGAGACACCATTGCAATTAACCGTTGAGGCAATATCGTTGAAATCCTTAAGATGAGAGTAAGCACTCTCGGACTCTAGGCCATGAAACTTGGGAAGAAGTTGAATTGTGCCCGGTTTGACATCAAAGTTTCTTTCATTTAATGGAAACACAAAGCAAGATGGTGAGCTTTGTCGAGATGGATGCATCAAATCTCTTAGTGAGCGAAATGGCATCATCTCATTGTTGCTACTATGCCCATCCTCTCCATCCATGATTTCAAAGCTATTAAGAGAGCTAGAATCGTTGGATTGGGCTAAACTACTACTATCACTAGTAGAAGTATTTTCACTAAAGGGATTTCTACCCTCTTCTTCAAATAAAGTGCGATGCAATCTATGAGTACTATCACGTTGCCACACACTCATGCAACCCAAGCTCAAATTAAGTTCAAGAGGGTTGCCTAACACAAGCTAGGAGTATGTTTTTGTGATTTTTTTACTTTTCGCTTTTTTTTTGTTCCAAAGTTCAAAAATGAACCCGGAATTTTTCTTCAAGCGTATCTAAAAAATAAAAACGAGCAAAACAAGAAAGTAGCTAAAGAGTGAGTCTCTTAGCACCAATCCCCGGCAACGGCGCCAAAAACTTGTTGAATCGATAATTCCCAAGTATAGGAATATCGTTCTAAGTAGTACCCGTGTAAGAACGGGGTCGATTTCCACAAGGATTGGGTAGGAGATTTAAACACTCTAAGCTAACTAGTAAACTTACTAAGCAACTAAATAAATCAACAAAACAAGTTTCCCAAAGGCTTTAGAGCTAGCCAAGCTTTGAATCCACCACTCAAGTGATGGAGCAAGAGTTGTTGATATTGCTAGAGCAAATAACCAAGAAAGAAAACAACTACTAACACTATGACTAATACGATTCAAACGAGTTTGTCAAGAAGAGAGTAAGTTGGGTCAATCGATTCCAATAGATGCCTTGTGTGTGAGCATCAACACCCAAAGTTTAAATCAAAGAAAAGCATGGATTATATAGCAAGAGGATTTTTGTCTAGCTCTTGTATTCAAGAGTGAAATGCAAAATCGAGTTATGTCAAGCATCTTTCATATGGAAACGCTCTCGTTTACATATGAAAGATCAAGCCACAATTCGGATTTGATATTCAACACTTGAACACTACGAATTCGACATCCAACTTATAAGACTAGAAGAACAATTGAACTTCTCACACACAAGTCATCTATCTTCATCAATCAAACCCAACAAGTAGCTTAGTTGTTCATATTCAAAAGCAAGACACAAGAATCAAGAGTATTCATGAAAATAGTCATTATATTCAAGCTCAAATACTCTTCAATTCCACCAAATAACACCAACTTGCTACCAAATGATGAACAAACTACTAGCAACTTGCTTCCAACACACTCTAATCAATCTAAACCAGCTAATTTAACCAAAATCAACAACTACCAGCAGCTAAAACACAAGCCAACTGCTGCTGCAACCAATACAGTCCAAAACAGTGCTCCAAAACAGAGCAGTTCACAACCAGATCCAACCAGACCTAGCCTTCTCTCCCTTGGGTTGTTGCTGGCTCCGTGTTAGCTCAGGACGAGCTCGGAATCACCAGCACAAACCCAGAAGTGTTGCAGAACCGAGAGAGAAGAGAGAGAGACAGAGCTTAGGCCGTCCAAAAACAGGGGTCAGAGAGAGACCTTCGATTTCTTCAACCTGGGTTTATATAGATGGTTCTTCTAGCTTGCTTGGCCTCCAAGAATGTATCTAAGCCGTCCAATTCATCTTCAAGCTTCTCCTTCGTCGATTTGTAGCCTCCTCTCACGAACCCTAGCAATTGGGGCTTTTCTCTTCACTTCGGTTTGGGCCAAATTGAGCAGTGGGTTTTGAAGAGGGTTGGACAAGGAGCAATTTGGTACTAATTTTGTAGGATTTGGTGGGGTTTTGGTCTGGTTTTGGGCCGTGGGAAGCTTCGGACGAAGCTTGGGAGAGCCAACAATGGCTGCTGTGTGTTTAGAGTCGGGGAGAGAGAAGATGACGCGTGAGAGAGGGCTGGGGGTGAGCTGGGTTTGAGAAATTTCACCCGGCTCCCCCCTAGCTTGCTGGAATGCTTTAAAAGGCCCAAATCTAACTTATAAGCTTCTGAAAATGACCATTTGACCCCCAATCCGTTAAAAATCCTTCAAATGAGCCATTAAAACATTTCAAAACTTGCACTTAAGCCCCACTTCCGTTAAAAACTTATCTTCTTGGCCCTTGACTTTCACTTTTGACTTCTAGATCTTCAATAATGGCCTCAATTCTTCTCTTGTCTTCTCAAATAAGCCCTTAAATCTTCAACTATTCTTCAAATTAGGTCTTCCAAGTCCCTTCTTGATGCTCTTGACCCGCAAATCCTCTTCAAATTCATCGTTTAAGCTCCCCTAGCTCGCCTCTTGCGTTTTAAAGCACGTTTTCACCTACAAAATTAGGGAAAAACAACCAAAACTACGAAAACAAGCATAAGTCTAGAAAGAGAGATATAACACGCAAATAACACATAAAAGTAAGTTAAGAGGAGTTCACTAACCTACTAAAATATGCAATTTACGATCCTTAACAGTGTGCGTGTGTGTGTGTGTGAGAGAGAGAGAGAGAGAGAGAGAGAGAGAGATTGGGTGTGGGAGATTGAGAGCAAGAGAGATTGAATGCTTGAGTGGGTGTGAGTTTTTTACGAGATTGATGGGTTTATATAGGTAGAGAGGTGAGAAATTCAACCGGAAAGAGGAGACCCACTTCGAATTTTCCGATTCCGAATCGGGACCAAAAATAGGTGAAATTGGTTTTCTTTTTGCTAAATTATCGAGCTTTGATGAGTTTGCATCGGATTGGGATTGAATTGAGACGAAAATCAACAAGTTTAATGAGGATTTGGAGTGGTGAGGGTGGTGTTCAGGTAGGAGTATACTCTTTCGTCCATGGAAGAGTTGGAGGAAGAAGATGACTAATTTTAAGGGAAAACACACTTTCACCCCCTTGGTTTAGCCTTAGTACAACTACCACCCCTTAGTTTAAATAAAAGACACTATATAAGTTTAGGAAAAATACATAATAACCCCTAAGTAGTTTATAACATTAAAATTGACTTTCTAAATAATAACAACTAATACCCAAACTTATCCCAATGTCATATTAACATCAAATAATATCATAAAATATAATAGTAGCATATTCACACCCAATAGTAATAATAATTAACACTCAATAGTTATAATAAAAATACCCGTTTTAACATATTAACACTTAATATTATCTAAAAATATTCGTTTTTAAATAATGGGGTGTTTCATGCGCTCTTGTTGAACGTGCAGAACATGTCGGAGGATGACAAGTTATTCAAATTCGAATCCGGGTTAAAGTCGTGGGCTGATAACGCCCAAATAGGGGTTATCTTATAGCTCGGTTTTTGTGCATTTGTGCCGGAAAAAATCATGTTTTAGCCAATTTTCACCCTCGGAAGGCCTCGGTTTTAGGAACGAGACAGTTATTTGCTCTTTATAAATTTCTTCATTTTCCGTACTTTTATTGGATATGATCGCGGGTGTGTTCGTGTTGTATATGCAGGAACAGGGCCCGGGAATGCGGCAGGAATTGATCGAGAATGCAGCAGGAGCCAAAAAGAGGCAGAAAAGAGCACCCTGCCTTGCTGTCTGCGTATAATACGCTGGCAGCAAGGTTGGTGAGGGGATTTTGGTCAGTTTTCTCCCCTGTCTGCGTATTTTACGCAGCCTCTTGCGTATTATACGCAACCAGGGGGAGAAAATACGCAGAAAGAAGAGGAAAAAGGCACAAGGAGGTCCTTGTCTGCGTATTTTACGCAGGGTCTGCGTATTATACGCAGATAGCAGCAACAAGTGGAGAAAAAACAGCACAGAGAAGACCCTGGCTGCGTATTTTATGCAGCAGGCTGCGTATAATACGCAGACAGCACAAAAATTGAGGCTGTTTCGGGCAGTGGCAGTTTCGTAAATAAAGACAAGTTCTAGAAACTTCTCCAGCACTATATAAAGACTCGTCCAGACTCGTTTTGAAGACACAATTCATCCAAGGAGAAGTCTGAGCATCCCGGGGAAGCACTCATCCAGATCCGAAGACTTAGTTTGATCTTATTCTCTCTCTTAATTTCAGAAACTTTGTTAATTCATTATGTCGTTTGGTAGCTAAACCTTTTACCTAGGTTCTCGGTGAACCTAGGGTTTTGTTTTCAGACATTGTTCTGCAGTTTGATTATGAATTCCTGATTACGTTATCTTAATTCAGCAGTATTATCAGTTATTCTATCTTTGAGTATATCTGTTTATGCATGATCAGAGTCGAGAACGTAGTAGCGGACTACCTGTCCAGGCTTGAGAATGCTGAGGTGGGCCCGGTACCAATCCAGGAAAACTTCCCGGACGAGCATATCATGGCAGTCAAACTGGGGAGACCGTGGTACTATGCTATAGCCAACTATCTTGTGAGTGGCACGCTTCCCGAGGACCTAACCCCGTCACAGAGGAAACGATTTATTTCTGAGAGCCGGCAGTATTTCTGGGACGAACCATATCTGTTCAAGCAGGGATCCGACAACATTCTGAGAAGGTGTGTTCCGACCCACGAGGCCTGGAACGTGATCAGGCACTGTCACTCGGCTCAGTGTGGGGGTCACTTCGGAGGGACCCGCACGGCACACAAGGTACTGCAGTCAGGTTTCTTTTGGCCAACACTTTTCAAGGACCGTCATGATTATGTACAGGGATGTGATAGATGCCAGAGGACAGGGAGTACGTCACATAGGGACGAGATGCCTTTGACTATTTGGCAGGAAGTTGAACCCTTTGATGTATGGGGGATTGACTTCATGGGGCCGTTTCCGTCTTTTATGGGAAATCTGTACATACTGTTGGCAGTAGACTGTTTTACAAAGTGGATCGAGGCAATAGCGTGTCAGAAAAACGATACAGCGACAGTTGAGCATTTTCTGAAACGCAACATATTCACACGATTCGGGACCCCAGAGCAATGATTAGCGATGAAGGGTCACACTTTATTAACAAAGTGTTTGCCAGGGTACTTAAGCAGTACGGGGTATCTATCCACAAGGTATCACTGCCTTATCACCCCCAGACTAACGGACAGGCAGAGGTGTCAAACAGAGAGATCAAGGGCATTCTCGAGAAAACCGTAAATCTGGGCCGAAAGGATTGGTCGATGAGACTGGATGATGCGCTGTGGGCATACAGGACAGCTTTCAAAACACCGCTGGGAATGTCACCATACCAGCTCGTGTTTGGGAAAGCGTGTCACCTTCCGGTTGAGCTGGAGCATAAGGCCTATTGATCTATCAAACTGCTCAACATGGATGAGAGTCTGGCCAGAGATAAGAGAAAAATGGCGCTGCTGGAATTAGAGGAATTCCGCAGGATGACATTTGAAAGCGCCAAAATTTACAAAGAGAAGACGAAGAAGTGGCATGATCAGCGAATCATGCCAAAACAGTTTAACGAAGGGGACAAAGTACTTCTCTACAACACAAGAATGAGGTTCTTTCCGGGAAAGTTGAGATCTCGTTGGTCGGGGCCGTTCATCGTCAGGAAGATATTCGCATGGGGCGCATTTGAGCTGGAGAATCCAAAAGATAACTCAAGCTTCAGGGTGAACGGAAACCGAATCAAGCCATATCTCGAGAACGCCGAAGTCGCCAGGGTAGATCCAATCTACTTCGACGACCCGTGATCGAACCTGAGGTAACTGGGTCGGGCCGTCGACCGTAAATTACAAAGCAACCAACTGAACAGTCCTGAAAACGCAGATTCAAAAAGCAGAATGGCAAACAACCAGAGATACAATCTCGAAAACCCAGCAACCGTGGGGAAGAACGAGAGACACGTACCCCATCCCAGATGGCTCGGTACATCGAAGAACTAGTCACAGCAGGTCTGGCTGCGCGAAGCAACCAGAGAACATATAACCGGTCTGGGAAAGCGTTGGTGGAGAATTTCGAAGTCCCCACGGGGGGGGGGGGGGGGGGGGGGCATGAGCGAGCTATTGTGGTGCCCGAGATCACCGCATAACACTTCGACATCAAACCCTCCACCATCCAGACGGTGCAGACTCTCTGCCCGTTTTATGGCAAGGCCGACGAAGACCCGAACGAATTTATCGCCAAATTCGAGGATTACTGCAAAAGGTCCGATACAAGGGGGTAGACGCAGAGGCACTTATGTTAATCCTGTTCCCGTATTTCCTATTCGGAGTAGCCAAAGACTGGCTCGAATCCCGACCACCCAAATCCATCACTACATGGGAGGGGTGCGTCACAGATTTTCTGGCAAAGTTTTATCCCGCTTCCCGAGTCATTCAGTTGCAAAGTGAGATTCTTTCATTCAAGCAGAAGATGGGGGAGACGGTGGTAGACGCATGGGACAGATTGATGAGATTAGTGAAAAGATGCCCGAACCACGGTTTTGGAGATGCGAAGATCCTGCAGGTATTCTACCATGCCCTAGACAGGGAGAGTGCTGACAGGATTGACAGAGAAGCCGGGGGAAACTTCCTATATCATGTGGACAAAGATGGTGCATTTGACCCGATGAAGCAGTTAGCCAAGCAGGACACCCGACTGTTTGAAGATCGCAGGATGACGGCCAGAGCTGAGCCAGCAGAAGACGACTGACTAGATAATCTGGCCAAGATCGTTCAGGACTTGGTCAAGAAAGTACACTCGGACAAGAAGGTCGTTTCAGCAGTAGGAGAACCTGATTTGGACGCGGCCATTGAGGAGCTCGAAACCGAAGACACTAATTACGTACAGCAGCAGTGGGACCCGAGCCGGTACAGACCGGGTACGAGATATCATCCCGGGTTCCGGTATGGAAACCCGAACTCCGCAGTTTATGCACCGGGATTCCAGCACAGGCCACCGGCCCAGCAGGCTGCACCGACACAGCAGGTTCATCCGGGTCCATCTGCACAGCAGTACGACGCCCATATGAAGAAGATCGAGTCCATGTTTCAGACCATGGGGTCCCGGTTCGCACATATGGATGCCCTGACAGCTGACATGCAGACGACCAAAACGTCACTGCGTGCTTTGGAGGTACAAGTGGGGCAGTTAGCACAGCAGCTAACGGAGAGACAGCCAGGAAACTTGCCCTCTAATACAGTGAAGAATCCACGTGATCAGATCAATGCTATCACCACTCGAAGTGGATTAGCACTACAGGATCCACCGTATCCTAGCCACGCTCGCGCAGAAAAGTCAAAAGAAGTAGAACGCAAACTGTCTGGCCAGGATAACAGTTCAGTCGACCGCCCCCAGCCAAAGGGCTCGGTTGAGCAGGATGCAGTGCAGAACGAGACAGATGCAGAAACGGTACCTGTCTCCAAGGAGGTACCATACCCCTTGAAGACACGAAAGAGGGACCATAGCAAGGACTACGCCAGGTTTATCGAGATGTTCAAGCAGCTACAGATCAACATACCCTTTGCTGAGGCTTTGGCAAAGATGTCCACTTACGCCAAATTCCTCAAAGACATTATGTATGGAAGGAGGCGAATGAGCGATTTCGAGACCATAAACCTGACGGCAGAAGTGAGAAACTGTGTGAAGAATGGGCTACCTGGGAAGAGAAAAGATCGTGGTAGTTTTGTTATACCGGTCACCCTAGGTAATGCTTACACAGGAAAGGCTCTGTGTGACCTAGGGGCCAGCATCAACCTGATGCCATTGACGATTTTAAAGAGTTTGAAAGTCGGGAGCCCCGACCCACCAGAATCATGCTGCAGATGGCAGACAGGTCCGTAAAACAGGCTTATGGAGTTATTGAGGATATTTTGGTGAAGGTCGGCGAGCTGATTTTTCCTGCAGATTTTGTGATCCTGGACATGGAGGCAGGGGAGGTATCGCTCATACTAGGCAGGCCGTTTTTGGCCACTGGAGAAGCTATGATAAATTGCAAGAGCGGGGAACTGACCATGCAGATTAACGAGGACAAGGTTAAATTTAACGTTTTCAAAAATCTGCAACTGCTAAATTATTATGATCACGAATATATCTTCGCCATAGACGTAGTTGATGAAGGCTGGGAAAACGAGGAGATGGATCAGTTATGGGAAGAAATTGATAGCTTGTACGGAGAAGAAAAGGAGATGACTCGGTGCGAGCAGGCCATGAGAGCCGAAGACTGGACCACTTTGCACCGGGACGAAGATGGCGGGCAGAAGATGATCCTGGTTCCGTCGCTCAAGGAGCCACCCGCACTCGAGCTTAAACCGCTCCCGAACCATCTCAGGTATGCGTACATTGGTAATAATAGTACTCTGCCTGTAATTGTTTCTTCTCTTCTATCTCAGGAACAGGAAGAGAAACTGCTGGAAGTATTGCGAGAGGACAAGGAAGCAATCGCCTGGACGATTACAGATATTAAGGGGATCAGCCCCTCCTATTGCATGCACAAGATCAGGATTGAAGAAGGCAAGAAACCGGTGATTCAGCCCCAGCGGAGACTGAACCCGAACATGAAGGATGTTGTGCGCAAGGAGGTCATGAAGTGGCTGGAAGCAGGAATCATATACCCCATATCAGACAGCACTTGGATCAGCCCGGTCCAGTGCGTGCCCAAAAAGGGGGGTATTACGGTGGTGCAGAATGAGGACCAGGAACAGATTGCGCAGCGCACTGTTACAGGGTGGCGGATCTGTATGGACTATCGGAGGCTAAACGATGCAACACTGAAAGACCACTTCCCGCTACCATTCATGGACCAGATGTTGGACAGGCTAGCCCATCACGCCTATTACTGTTTTCTGGACGGGTACTCCGGGTACAACCAGATTTGCATAGCCCCGGAAGATCAGGAGAAGACAACGTTTACCTACCCATATGGTACGTTTGCGTTCCGGCGTATGCCATTTAGGTTATGTAACGCTCCAGCCACGTTCCAGAGATGCATGATGGCAATATTCTCTGACATGATCAAGAAAAATCTGGAGGTCTTTATGGACGATTTTTCACTGTTCGGGGACAGTTTTGACGACTGCCTGCACCACCTGAGCCAGGTTCTGATCCGATGCAAGAAGGAAAATTTAGTGCTGAACTGGGAGAAGTGTCATTTTATGGTCACCGAGGGGATCGTGCTTGGTCACAAAATCTCCAGCAAGGGACTCGAGGTGGACAGGGCCAAGATCGAGGTGATAAAACAACTCCCATACCCGACAACCGTAAAGGCGATCAAGAGTTTTCTGGGACATGCAGGATTTTACCGGAGGTTCATCAAAGACTTTTCCAAGATCACGAAGCCACTCTGTGCTTTACTTGGAAAAGACGTGCCCTTTGACTTTGATGCAGCTTGTCAGCAGGCCTTTGACCATCTGAAGGAGAAGCTGACCACAGCCCCGGTTATCACTACAACGGAATGGTCACTTCCGTTTGAGCTAATGTGTGACGCAAGCGACTATGCAGTCGGTGCAGTCTTGGGGCAGCGAAAGGACAAGGTCTTCCATGTGATATATTATGCGAGTCGGATACTCAACGATGCCCAGATCAACTATGGAACTACTGAGAAGGAACTGCTTGCTGTGGTATATGCCATGGACAAATTCAGGCCGTACTTGGTCGGGTCAAAAGTTATCGTTTTTACCGACCATAGTGCCCTGAAATATTTGCTGGACAAGAAGGACGCAAAACCGAGACTGCAGAGGTGGGTATTATTGATGCAGGAATTTGATGTGGAAATCTGGGATAAGAAGGGAGTCGAGCCAGAGAGTCGGGCCGAGTCAGAGAGCCAGACCTAGCACGAGAGGTGCGACCGGTCCACCGCCACTTTCGGTCATCAACCGTAGGTTGGCCCGAGTTGAGGAGGGAATTGAGGGATGCCGTGCTGGCCAGGAGTCTTTTGGTGAGAATGTGCTTAAGAAATTAGGGAAAGTTTTCCGTTACCTAAAGCACACTAAAAAGACCCAGAAGAAGATAGCCAAAGACCATGGCGATGCTATTACTGCTCTCCGAGAGGATCAGCGAGAGGCAGCCCGCCATGCGGGCCGAGAGGTGCCATTGCCCATTATTTTACCTCCCTCCTATTCCAGTGACTACACTACCAGCTGGTCGGTCGAGGCGAGCTCGAGTGAGTATGCCACAGATCCGGCTCCACTGCCACCTAGCAGTCGGTCAGGATCCCGGACACAGTCCCGACAGTCATCGAGCTCACGGTCACGCCAGTCGTCGAGCTCGCACCCACGACAGTCTAGTAGTGCCAGATTCAGGCAGACCAGCAGCTCACCCAGCAGCATGTCCGGTTCTTCTGAGACCGGGTCAGACCCGCCATATAGTCGAGACGAGTCAGTGCCATGAGGGCATGCCACCTCTTAGTGTGGGGGTGGGATTCGTGTCTGCATTAACCCAGTCTGCACGTTTTCTCATATTTATTTGCAGTTTTTATTTTATTTTATGTGAGTCTGCATATTTTCGTTCTTTGAGTCAACCCACCACGCCATCCAGGCCTTGCATTGTGTATATCTAAAAAAAAATCGAAAATTTTCAGAAAAATCCAAAAAAAAAATTAAAAAATCAGAAAATTTGAGAAAGGGCAATCAAGATAACCGAAACTGGGAAGAAATCGAGGTTAAATCCTTTGACAGAAAAGAAAGCTTGCACCGAGGTATAGTAGATAGGTGAGAGCCAGTGACCCTTGGAAACCGCAAGTAGTTATCACCTGAGCTAAGGATCCGACTAGTTGCCACACCGCCGTCATCTAGGTAGTCGACAACCCGACCACGGGCGCCGTAACGGTCATCGCATCTTTCGGTGGAGTGACTGGCTATCAAGGGACTTCACGTCATGTTTCTTACCCCTAGTTCCAACTAGTAAACCCGTTTGAAGCCATTTACCTCTTTCTTCATAGCCACTTAGCCTAGGAAGCCTTCTTTGAGACCTTCATCAGTCGTTAGTTGGCTATTCTACCAGTTATGACGGAGGGAGTGAGTTGGGAAAGTTTTAGATGGGAGCACTTCATGGTATATCAGTTTTGGACAGTTTTGACGTTGACACGTTTTTCGAGGGAAGGACATGGTGAGTTAGCGGCGAAAGTGCATTAATTTGCGGAGGTGGATCACTGCATTACATAGTGACCACAGGAGGATTTAGTCGCGTGCGAGACATCTTTCCGCACACAATGGGGTCCGGGGGTTGTGAGGTTAATTGGTGGTTGTGCCGTTTTTCTACATCTTTGGTGATGAGGAGGTTCGATGGGACTGCACAGTATTATTCCGACTACAGGATCAGCGCTTCGGGATTAGTGTGGGGGTACTTCATATGAGGACATCTTTCATACCCCACGACGACAGTTTATTTTTTCCTCACTCAGCTTTAGTCAGTTTATTTATTGTTATTCGTGTATCCATGTGTATATAGAGTCTTATTATTATTAAAAAAAATAAAAAAAATGAAAAAAAAAAGAAAAATATGAAAGAAAGAAAAAAAATGATCTAGTTTTGCAGTTTTTCAGTTATTTATGTTATTGAGTCACAAAGCTGAGTGAGTAGCACAATGTTCGAGACAGTTACACCGCTTCACATTTGTGGCCGCGAGAACGGCGAAGACACACCGGGGGACAGGAAGATTGAGATGGCAGGAATGTAGTTGTTTCGGGAAAATTTTCGGGAACTCGGTGAGGGGTGTGAGTTTGGGGAAATTGTGAGAATGTCATAACGAGTAGGATCATGCCATGCCTATACACATATATACATCCTACTTGTTAGACTTAGAACCTTGATTCGGAAATAGCTCGGATGGTAGGTTAACTAGGGATTCGCTCAGGTTGATAGCAAAAGTAACAGTACTCGGATGGTAGGTTAACTAGGGATTCGCTCAGGTTGATTCGGAAATAGCTCGGATGGTAGGTTAACAATTACTTTCTGGAAAAAGGGTGAGGTCTTGAGACACCCGGCTATGTTTTGGAGATTGCCCAATCTCACCAAAAATAAATTGTTTTAGTACTTTTGAGTCGTGTGTATTGAGTCTGTGTATATTCTATCTGAGTCAGTCTTTCTATCGAGTCGTCTGATTATACGGTTAAGGTCGAAAGAGTATGCAATTGTAGGGAGTATGCAAAGGTAGTGTATGCACGACAGGGTCGGTTTTGCAAAGACATAGAGGTATGCAAGTAGAGTGGTATGCAAGGGAATTGCTCGGGACGAGCAATATTTAGTGCGGGGGTATTTGATAACGCCCAAATAGGGGTTATCTTATAGCTCGATTTTTGTGCATGTGTGCCGGAAAAAATCATGTTTTAGCCAATTTCCACCCTCGGAAGGCCTCGGTTTTAGGAACGAGACAGTTATTTGCTCTTTATAAATTTCTGCATTTTCCGTACTTTTATTGGATATGATCGCGGGTGTGTTCGTGTTTTCTATGCAGGAACAGGGCCCGAGAATGCAGCAGGAATTGATCGGGAATGCAGCAGGAGGCAAAAAGAGGCAGAAAAGAGCACCCTGCCTTGCTGTCTGCGTATAATACGCAGGCAAGCTGCATAAAATACGCAGGAAGCAAGGTTAGGGAGGGGATTTTGGTCAGTTTTCTCCCCTGTCTGCGTATTTTACGCAGCCTCTTGCGTATTATACGCAGCCAGGGGGAGAAAATACGTAGAAAGAAGAGGAAAAAGGCACAAGGAGGTCCCTGTCTGCGTATTTTACGCAGGGTCTGCGTATTATACGCAGACAGCAACAACAAGTGGAGAAAAAATAGCACAGAGAAGACCCTGGCTGCGTATTTTACGCAGCAAGCTGCGTATAATACGCAGACAACACAAAAATTGAGGCGGTTTCGGGCAGTGGCAGTTTTGTAAATAAAGACAAGTTCTAGAAACTTCTACAGCACTATATAAAGACTCGTCCAGACTCGTTTTGAAGACTCAATTCATCCAAGGAGAAGTCTGAGCTTCCCGGGAGAGCACGGAAGCACTCATCCAGATCCGAAGACTTAGTTTGATCTTATTCTCTCTCTTAATTTCAGAAACTTTGTTAATTCATTATGTCGTTCAGTAGCTAAACCTTTTACCTAGGTTCTCGGTGAACCTAGGGTTTCGTTTTCAGACATTGTTATGCAGTTTGATTATGAATTCATGATTACGTTATCTTAATTCCGCAGTATTATCAGTTATTATGTCTTTGAGTATATCTGTTTATGCATGATCGGAGTCGCGAACCAGAATTGATATAGACCCGAGCCTGTAGGTGAAAACGTCAGGTTAGGGTTAGGAAGAAAAGACAAAATTTAGTACCTTACCCTGATAGACCGACCAGAGAAAGGGAGATAGGGCTAGCCAAAACGTATAGACCAACTGTTAGAGACTTTGACCCGGGCCATCACGACAGGTTAGAAACCCTTGCATACTTAGAACAAGACTGCAGATTTAGGCAGCTTAACAGGAACCCGAAAGTCTACAGGATCGTGACAGCGTGTGAAATTTGAAAGGTTACTGCACAATCGGTACGTGGCACGGGTAATTAAAACTGCTGAGTGTTTTCATATCAAAACGAAGAACATAATTCTGAAGAAACCCTATAGGATCCTGGGACCTAGTATTCCAAACCCTAGATTTACAACTTTCAAGATTTTCAGAAAAACGTCACAAAAAAGTATTTGCATTTTATTTTGTTTATTTTTAGTTTATAGTTAATCACAATCTTAAACTACTCCTCCTTTTACACTCTGCAAGTTAAAACTGATTTCTTGAAAAACCCAAAATAGTCCTCGTGGGAACGATCACCCGAGTTTAATTACACCCGGTATTACAAGATTCGTATACTTGCGAACAGCACGTTAGTTTGCGCATCATGGGCGCAAAAAGAATTGCGACGACATAATTTTGCTGACTTGAAGGGTGCAATCAAGGCAGCGGAGGCCTTATTCGACAACTATGTTGACAAGACGGCATCAGAGGCAGCCAGGTCCAAGTCCAAGAAAGGGAAAGGTGTAACACCCCTAATTTCCGAGAGAATTCTTAGTGCAATATCAAGACTTTGGGGGCAAATTTGTAAATAGTTAGTCACGGCTTTAAAGTGGGCATTTTGGAGTTTTGGCGATACTTGGACGTTGTTAGAATGACTTTGAAGCACTAGATATGTTCGGGGTGATTGTGCAATTCTCTGAAAATTAGTAGTTTTACAATTCTAGTTAGTACCCCCACACTTTAGAAAACTACACTTTCACCCTCCCATGCATGCTTGCCACTTGTTCAAGCCATTTTGACACCTCCTCCTTAGGTGGTAACATCTCCAACCTCCCTCTTCACCAGCCCAATCTGGAAAAAAAAATTCTCTCTCTCTCCCTCATCCATCCTCTTCTTCTTCCTCTTTCTTCACCAAGAACAACCATGAACTTCACAACCTCCACCACTGTTTCACAACCAAACCTTCATATCATCTCGACCTGCTACCACCCGGAGTAGCCCTCACCACAAGGATCAAAACGCCCAAAACAATTCGTTATTTCATCAAGAATCGAGAGAGAAATCGGGTATGGAAACTCATGAACCCTAGCTTGGTTTTTGTCAAATTCGTTGTGTGTGTTGAAAATCAGAAGCCCTAACATCTTCCATTGGCTTTGCGAGGTGGATTCGGTCCCAGAACACCCTCCTTCTTCACCCAATTCGCCAGATTTCAACTTCGCCGGAATCTGGGTTCCTAAACCCGCCGGAAAATGCAGCGGGAGTCAAGTCTATCGGTAATATCGGGTTTTTGAGGATGTTTTTCCATTCCTATAGCGTTCACGAGGCCTGTGACTGATGTGGAGTGAAATAACAGGACCAATATGAGGATAATTGGACGGAATTTGGGTTGAGAACTCGCCGGACTCTGCACTTCTCGCCGGAAAGTGCCATGGCCGACGGGAATGAGGTAACTCCCTCATTTCTTCTCCGTTTTTGCCAATTATTGCACCAAAATGACCCTTATATCATTTAGAACAACTCTAGACACTGCATTACAACCCAGGTCGTCGTTTGTTTCGTGTTTGAATTCACCCATGGGCGTTTTTCCGGCATGTTTCTGGGTCAGGTTTAGGCGGCTGTAATTTCCTCATTTTTGATCCGTTTTGAGTGATCTTTTGCTTTTTTGAAACCCTGGGCATTGTTATTTAACATAGTATAGTTTAGATGTTGTGATTTCCTCTCTAAGTTTCCTCAAAATCAGTCCAAACATGCTAGGTTTGTGCTGGTAGTTGAAATGTGTTCTTGGAGTTTTTGAATTTTGGCACAAAACTGCCCCCGTTCAAATGCTTGTAACTCCCTCAATTCTTGTCCAAATCATTCACGATTTCTTCCTGTGTAATCCTGGGTATGCTGGCTACAAGTTTCGTTTTAATTTCGTGGTCCAATTCGACCTCTAAACCCCCTGAATCTGTGTTCGAAGTAGCTGCAGTTACATGTTCTTGAGACTCATGCTCTTGATTGCTGCATTTCTTGTCTACTTTGGACACTTGTATCTTCCTCCTTTTTAATCCGTTTGAAGTGATTCTTGACTTTCTGGAAAGCTTAGACTTAGCTCTACAACATCTATTTGAATTCCTTGAGCTAATTTTCCCTCTAACTGGTTTAAATCTGAGCCTAAAGTTGAGAAAAAAAATGTTGTGTTCTTGGGTGTCAAGTGCTCAAAATTTTCTAAGTATTGAATTTCATGGTGAAACACCCATTTTCTAACCCTTGTATCTTCTTCAAAACATAATGAAATTTAGATCTGTATTCTCCTATGCAAAGCTGACACATAATACTTCATTTCATCGTCTCTGGGTCATCTTCAAATTTATAAAGGATAAACGAGCCTAAAGTTTCTAGTTTGAACTCGTGAAGCACTATCGAATTTTTCTAAGTATTGAATCGTAAGTTTCATCCAACTTTGGCTAGCGATATTTCTTTGAATACTTGGAGTTTTTAGGAGTTCAAATATGTTCTGGAATCCTTGCACTGTCATCTTCAAAACCCTATTTCCAGTTTCTTAAAACTCCTTCTCAATTGATCAGAAATCAGCCGCAAAGTTGACTACTTGAAACGACTTTTCGCTATCTTTGATATTCGGTTTTGAGCATTTGAATGACGTTTCTGGCCTTAGCGTTCTTCACGAAACCCGTTCGTATTCATATTCTGAGTCTCTATATCAAGTTTGACCAAGTTTGACTTTCCGGAAACCTTAGTTTGACTGAACTGTATAGGAGGGGCAAAATAGTCATTTCACTTAAGCTTTGAATTGAGATTTATTTAGTAACTTGGAGTACGTCAGCATGTATTGTATGCTTATTTGGAGTACTTGTATGTAATTCTCGGCTAGGGTTGACCAAGTCAAATGTGGGGGTCTTTTTGCAGTTTTACAAAACTTCGGGGGCCTATGTGCATTTAATTAAAACTTCACACTTGAACTACTTGAGACTAGATTAATGTTTTGAGAGCAACAACCGGACTTAGAAGGATATTGAAGTCTCAAGAAGGAAGTATTTGACTCGGGAGTTATCAAATCAATGGTGGGGGTCTTTCTGTAATTTTACCAAACTTTAGGGGCCTAAGTGCAATTTATTGAAAGTTGTAGATTTCAATGCTAAGTTCATATGGAAGAGTTAAGAGTCATTCTTGGATGTTTTTGGGCCAGTATGAATGTAATTTGGAGTCCAGGCACAGTCAGGGACTGTACTAGAGAGTTTTGAAGTATCAGGGGCATGTTGGTCAAGTTAGCTTGCATGACCAGCATTTCCATTTGCATTCTTGCATACAAACTCATGTAGAGGGTAAATGCTAATAGACTCTATACTTGACTTGTTTGTATCCAGTCGTTGTGCTCGTACCAAGTAGGCGTATTATTTCGTGCTGCTGCATTGACCGTGAGACCCGGATTTATATGAGATGAGCGTTTTAGCCGGAGTGCTAGCTTTGATTTTCTCCGTTCTTCACTCAGAGGTAAGTACATATGTATGACCTTTTCATATCAAAATGTGCGTATGTATTTGATGCTTCAAATGAATACTTGGTATATGAAAAAGTATGAGAATGCATGTTTTCCACTCGAATGTTGTTAAACTATTTTATTCATCTCCTTTGAGAACTCTCGGAAATTACTTGTGAAATGTTGATATTCTAATTCTGTTTATGTGAAAGAGAAGACATAAAATACCTCTAATAGACTTAGGACGATGTACAGAGTACTGTTATTAATGGGAGGCGTCAAGCGATCCTCCATTTTCTTATGGCTAAGACCATTGAAGCAATGCTTCTTATTATTGGATAGAACGTCAATGTTCAAAAATCCGCCCCCGATGAGCCAAAATGTATCAAGATATTGAGACCAAGGGGTTTATTGAGCTATAGAGTGCTACTTATACTTGTAAGGGTCACTACGGTATAGGGGTGTCGACACTTAAGGCCTTTTAGCTAATGTTGTGAGCGGGGTTGACGAATGGGCTCCCTTAACGCTCGGGTGAAATAGGGTTTGATAGACCCTAGATGGAACCCTTAGTGATTATTTCGTGATCCCTCTGTTTACATCGATCCTGCTGGTGGCTCTTGACACGCCTCAGCTAAATTAAACTGTTGATTGAAGTCGAAATTAAAAATTGACTACTTATTGATGTTGTTTGTGGCTCTGGATTGCCCTAATCGATTGAAATGAATTGTAAATCTTGGCTACTCATGAACTACTATCGTTATCAGTTCAAATGAACTTGTTTACTCTGGATATTTTACCAACTACTCGTGGTTTCTCAATGTTATTAAATTGAGAGGTTTTTGTTACTCGGTTATTTCAAGCTGATCCAAATTCTCCAATATGATAGTTTTACTGTTTAAATCTTCTGATTTGTTTCAACTCATGCTTCCGTGCCACTCGTTGCTTTACATGTCGCAGTGTGTACTTACTCAGTTTTTACTGATCAATTTCTTCAAAACTGCGTCGGCTTTTGCCATTTTAAAACCGCAGGTCGTCAATCAAAGTGGGGGATGGGAACGCTGGAACGAGATGAAGAAGTATAGCTTAACTTAGATCACTTAGTAGATCACAAACGTTATGTTTTAAATTATACTTATTATCGAATTTTTTTTATGTACATTAAGTGAAATGTAATCTTAATAGTATATTTCTACTTTTGGTTGTCGATTGTCTCTTTAACCCTGAACCGAGATCCCGGGTTGTTTCAGATGGTATCAGAGCATCGGTTCTCCGGTTAAAGTGACTTTTCGATTTCCATTAGTAGAGAATAAGAAGATAAAACGTTTTCAAAATTTAAAATTTATTAGGATAACCCAATTTGGCAATAAGGAGTAAACAAGTCGTCGGGGATTTTGGGGTACTTACGTATTCTTAAACTCGATTTGTACCTTACTTTTTAATTGACTGTTAACTGCTTATTGATATATGATCCACGGGAACACTACTTGCTTATTTATATGTTGGTTATTCTATGGGCATGCTTAGTTGCTATATAGAAATGATTTATCATCGACGTGTGATACGTATCCGCGTTCTAATGCTTGATTATGTTAAATTGTCGACGAGGGAGTCACGGCGCTTTGATTTAGAAGGCCATGAGACCATTTATATTATACCTATGAGCGTGACTTTTAATATTATATTTTGTTTCGATTCATTTTGAGTTCTATGACCCCGTCATTTTCCAAATTAGAAATTTTAATCAATAAATTATATTTTTTAAATAAAAATGGTTTTCTCAAATTATTGGGATGTCGAGCTACCAAATGCCAAGTGATATGGACCACTTTGTTTATCAGTCCGCTGGCGCAACTCTTAGTACGACGGTACTATAAGTTGTACCCTCTGTGTAGACTAAGTTGGAACATTTGAAGCACATGCAAGTTGTGTTAGAGAGGCACGTTGTGTGACGACACATAGTGTCATTTCTCCCTCGTATGCGTGGAACACTTTAGGTGATTGGTTTATCTAACCCTATAGCGGTAAGACAACATTTTTAACGCGGATGATTCAAGCAAAACGACATATTAGTCTTGATAAAAGTATTTGTCTAAAAGTTTTGAGATTTGTATAAATTCTAGAAAATTTTTGAGTAGTTTCTAAAATTGAGATATTGTATGTTGTTATTCAACTTTCAAAATCGTGTTTCGAACTTTTACTTGTACTAATCATATACGAAACCCTATTGTGATGCGAGTCTAGGCTGGATAGTAATATAGACTCATAATAGACCCCACCGTGCGGAGAGTAAGAATGAGAAATTTCTTCCAGTTAAGGTGTTTCTAGCCGATCATCTAAGGAAGCCATCTTTTGGGAGCAGAACATTCGACGAGAGCGGTTTAGATACTTGTCTGGCTAAGTCAAATAGACTGAGTCACCGTTTTGCATTTCATATGCATTTTATGTATGTGGGTAAGTATGGTATGAGATCTTCGGGGACGAAGATTCTTTTAAGGTGGGTAGACTGTAACACCCCTAATTTCCGAGAGAATTCTTAGTGCAATATCAAGACTTTGGGGGCAAATTTGTAAATATTTAGTCACGGCTTTAAAGTGGGCATTTTGGAGTTTTGGCGATACTTGGAAGTTGTTAGAATGACTTTGAAGCACTAGATATGTTCGGGGTGATTGTGCAATTCTCTGAAAATTAGTAGTTTTGCAATTCTAGTTAGTACCCCCACACTTTAGAAAACTACACTTTCACCCTCCCATGCATGCTTGCCACTTGTTCAAGCCATTTTGACACCTCCTCCTTAGGTGGTAACATCTCCAACCTCCCTCTTCACCAGCCCAATCTGGAAAAAAAAATTCTCTCTCTCTCCCTCATCCATCCTCTTCTTCTTCCTCTTTCTTCACCAAGAACAACCATGAACTTCACAACCTCCACCACTGTTTCACAACCAAACCTTCATATCATCTCGACCTGCTACCACCCGGAGTAGCACTCACCACAAGGATCAAAACGCCCAAAACAATTCGTTATTTCATCAAGAATCGAGAGAGAAATCGGGTATGGAAACTCATGAACCCTAGCTTGGTTTTTGTCAAATTCGTTGTGTGTGTTGAAAATCAGAAGCCCTAACATCTTCCATTGGCTTCGCGAGGTGGATTCGGTCCCAGAGCACCCTCCTTCTTCACCCAATTCGCCAGATTTCAACTTCGCCGGAATCTGGGTTCCTAAACCCGCCGGGAAATGCAGCGGGAGTCAAGTCTATCGGTAATATCGGGTTTTTGAGGATGTTTTTCCATTCCTATAGCGTTCATGAGGCATGTGGCTGATGTGGAGTGAAATAACAGGACCAATATGAGGATAATTGGACGGAATTTGGGCTGAGAACTCGCCGGATTCTGCACTTCTCGCCGGGAAGTGCCATGGCCGACGGGAATGAGGTAACTCCCTCATTTCTTCTCCGTTTTTGCCAATTATTGCACCAAAATGACCCTTAGATCATTTAGAACAAATCTAGAAACTGCATTTCAACCCAGGTCGTCGTTTGTTTCGTGTTTGAATTCACCCATGGGCGTTTTTCCGGCATGTTTCTGGGTCAGGTTTAGGCGGCTGTAATTTCCTCATTTTTGATCCGTTTTGAGTGATCTTTGGCTTGTTTGAAACCCTGGGAATTGTTCTTTAACATAGTATAGTTTAGATGCTGTTATTTCCTCTCTAAGTTGCCTCAAAATCAGTCCAAACATGCTAGGTTTGTGCTGGTAGTTGAAATGTGTTCTTGGAGTTTTTGAATTTTGGCACAAAACTGCCCCCGTTCAAATGCTTGTAACTCCCTCAATTCTTGCCCAAATCATTCACGGTTTCTTCCTGTGTAATCCTGGGTAT
The DNA here is from genome assembly GCA_023055425.1 of Linanthus parryae. Classification (NCBI taxonomy): domain Eukaryota; kingdom Viridiplantae; phylum Streptophyta; class Magnoliopsida; order Ericales; family Polemoniaceae; genus Linanthus; species Linanthus parryae. The sequence continues at coordinate 120,474,574 of JALGPY010000001.1, forward strand.
GCTGGCTACAAGTTTCATTTTAATTTCGTGGTCCAATTCGACCTCTAAACCCCCTGAATCAGTGTTCGAAGTAGCTACAGTTACGTGTTCTTGAGACTCATGCTCTTGATTGCTGCATTTCTTGTCGACTTTGGACACTTGTATCTTCCTCCTTGTTAATCCGTTTGAAGTGATTCTTGACTTTCTGGAAAGCTTAGACTTAGCTCTACAACATCTATTTGAATTCCTTGAGCTAATTTTCCCTCTAACTGGTTTAAATCTGAGCCTAAAGTTGAGAAAAAAAATGTTGTGTTCTTGGGTGTCAAGTGCTCAAAATTTTCTAAGTATTGAATTTCATGGTGAAACACCCATTTTCTAACCCTTGTATCTTCTTCAAAACTTAATGAAATTTAGATCTGTATTCTCCTGTACAAAGCTGATACATAATACTTCATTTCATCGTCTCTGGGTCATCTTCAAATTTATAACGGATAAACGAGCCTAAAGTTTCTAGTTTGAACTCGTGAAGCACTATCGAATTTTTCTAAGTATTGAATCGTAATTTTCATCCAACTTTGGCTAGCGATATTTCTTTGAATACTTGGAGTTTTTAGGAGTTCAAATATGTTCTGGAATCCTTGCACTGTCATCTTCAAAACCCTATTTCCAGTTTCTTAAAACTCCTTCTCAATTGATCAGAAATCACCCGCAAAGTTGACTACTTGATTCGACTTTTCGCTATCTTTGATATTCGGTTTTGAGCATTTGAATGACGTTTCTGGCCTTAGCGTTCTTCACGAAACCCGTTCGTATTCATATTCTGAGTCTATATATAAATTTTGACCAAGTTTGACTTTCCGAAAACCCTAGTTTGACTGAACTGTATAGGAGGGGCAAAATAGTCATTTCACTTAAGCTTTGAATTGAGATTTGTTTAGTAACTTGGAGTACGTCAGCATGTATTGTATGCTTATTTGGAGTACTTGTATGTAATTCTCGGCTAGGGTTGACCAAGTCAAATGTGGGTGTCTTTTTGCAATTTTACAAACCTTCGGGGGCCTATGTGCATTTAATTAAAACTTCACACTTGAACTACTTGAGACTAGATTAATGTTTTGAGAGCAACAACCTGACTTAGAAGGATATTGAAGTCTCAAGAAGGAAGTATTTGACTCGGGAGTTATCAAATCAATGGTGGGGGTCTTTCTGTAATTTTACCAAACTTTAGGGGCATAAGTGCAATTTATTGAAAGTTGTAGATTTCAATGCTAAGTTCATATGGAAGAGTTAAGAGTCATTCTTGGATGTTTTTGGGCCAGTATGAATGTAATTTGGAGTCCAGGCACAGTCAGGGACTGTACTAGAGAGTTTTGAAGTATCAGGGGCATGTTGGTCAAGTTAGCTTGCATGACCAGCATTTCCATTTGCATTCTTGCATACAAACTCATGTAGAGGGTAAATGCTAATAGACTCTATACTTGACTTGTTTGTATCCAGTCGTTGTGCTCGTACCAAGTAGGCGTATTATTTCGTGCTGCTGCATTGACCGTGAGACCCGGATTTATATGAGATGAGCGTTTTAGCCGGAGTGCTAGCTTTGATTTTCTCCGTTCTTCGCTCAGAGGTAAGTACATATGTATGACCTTTTCATATCAAAATGTGCGTATGTATTTGATGCTTCAAATGAATACTTGGTATATGAAAAAGTATGAGAATGCATGTTTTCCACTCGAATGTTGTTAAACTATTTTATTCATCTCCTTTGAGAACTCTCGGAAATTACTTGTGAAATGTTGATATTCTAATTCTGTTTATGTGAAAGCGAAGACATAAAATACCTCTAATAGACTTAGGACGATGTACAGAGTACTGTTATTAATGGGAGGCGTCAAGCGATCCTCCATTTTCTTATGGCTAAGACCATTGAAGCAATGCTTCTTATTATTGGATAGAACGTCAATGTTCAAAAATCCGCCCCCGATGAGCCAAAATGTATCAAGATATTGAGACCAAGGGGTTTATAGAGCTATAGAGTGCTACTTATACTTGTAAGGGTCACTACGGTATAGGGGTGTCGACACTTAAGGCCTTTTAGCTAATGTTGTGAGCGGGGTTGACGAATGGGCTCCCTTAACGCTCGGGTGAAATAGGGTTTGATAGACCCTAGATGGAACCCTTAGTGATTATTTCGTGATCCCTCTGTTTACATAGATCCTGCTGGTGGCTCTTGACACGCCTCAGCTAAATTAAACTGTTGATTGAAGTCGAAATTAAAAATTGACTACTTATTGATGTTGTTTGTGGCTCTGGATTGCCCTAATCGATTGAAATGAATTGTAAATCTTGGCTACTCATGAACTACTATCGTTATCAGTTCAAATGAACTTGTTTACTCTGGATATTTTACCAACTACTCGTGGTTTCTCAATGTTATTAAATTGAGAGGTTTTTGTTACTCGGTTATTTCAAGCTGATCCAAATTCTCCAATATGATAGTTTTACTGTTTAAATCTTCTGATTTGTTTCAACTCATGCTTCCGTGCCACTCGTTGCTTTACATGTCGCAGTGTGTACTTACTCAGTTTTTACTGATCAATTTCTTCAAAACTGCGTTGGCTTTTGCCATTTTAAAACCGCAGGTCGTCAATCAAAGTGGGGGATGGGAACGCTGGAAAGAGATGAAGAAGTATAGCTTAACTTAGATCACTTAGTTGATCACAAACGTTATGTTTTAAATTATACTTATTATCGAATTTTTTTTTATGTACATTAAGTGAAATGTAATCTTAATAGTATATTTCTACTTTTGGTTGTCGATTGTCTCTTTAACCCTGAACCGAGATCCCGGGTTGTTTCAGATGGTATCAGAGCATCGGTTCTCCGGTTAAAGTGACTTTTCGATTTCCATTAGTAGAGAATAAGAAGATAAAACGTTTTCAAAATTTAAAATTTATTAGGATAACCCAATTTGGCAATAAGGAGTAAACAAGTCGTCGGGGATTTTGGGGTACTTACGTATTCTTAAACTCGATTTGTACCTTACTTTTTAATTGACTGTTAACTGCTTATTGATATATGATCCACGGGAACACTACTTGCTTATTTATATGTTGGTTATTCTATGGGCATGCTTAGTTGCTATATAGAAATGATTTATCATCGACATGTGACTTTTAATATTATATTTTGTTTCGATTCATTTTGAGTTCTATGACCCCGTCATTTTCCAAATTAGAAATTTTAATCAATAAATTATATTTTTTAAATAAAAATGGTTTTCTCAAATTATTGGGATGTCGAGCTACCAAATGCCAAGTGATATGGACCACTTTGTTTATCAGTCCGCTGGCGCAACTCTTAGTACGACGGTACTATAAGTTGTACCCGCTGTGTAGACTAAGTTGGAACATTTGAAGCACATGCAAGTTGTGTTAGAGAGGCACGTTGTGTGACGACACATAGTGTCATTTCTCCCTCGTATGCGTGGAACACTTTAGGTGATTGGTTTATCTAACCCTATAGCGGTAAGACAACATTTTTAACGCGGATGATTCAAGTAAAACGACATATTAGTCTTGATAAAAGTATTTGTCTAAAAGTTTTGAGATTTGTATAAATTCTATAAAATTTTTGAGTAGTTTCTAAAATTGAGATATTGTATGTTGTTATTCAACTTTCAAAATCGTGTTTCGAACTTTTACTTGTACTAATCATATACGAAACCCTATTGTGATGCGAGTCTAGGCTGGATAGTAATATAGACTCATAATAGACCCCACCGTGCGGAGAGTAAGAATGAGAAATTTCTTCCAGTTAAGGTGTTTCTAGCCGATCATCTAAGGAAGCCATCTTTTGGGAGCAGAACATTCGACGAGAGCGGTTTAGATACTTGTCTGGCTAAGTCAAATAGACTGAGTCACCGTTTTGCATTTCATATGCATTTTATGTATGTGGGTAAGTATGGTATGAGATCTTCGGGGACGAAGATTCTTTTAAGGTGGGTAGACTGTAACACCCCTAATTTCCGAGAGAATTCTTAGTGCAATATCAAGACTTTGGGGGCAAATTTGTAAATATTTAGTCACGGCTTTAAAGTGGGCATTTTGGAGTTTTGGCGATACTTGGACGTTGTTAGAATGACTTTGAAGCACTAGATATGTTCGGGGTGATTGTGCAATTCTCTGAAAATTAGTAGTTTTGCAATTCTAGTTAGTACCCCCACACTTTAGAAAACTACACTTTCACCCTCCCATGCATGCTTGCCACTTGTTCAAGCCATTTTGACACCTCCTCCTTAGGTGGTAACATCTCCAACCTCCCTCTTCACCAGCCCAATCTGGAAAAAAAAATTCTCTCTCTCTCCCTCATCCATCCTCTTCTTCTTCCTCTTTCTTCACCAAGAACAACCATGAACTTCACAACCTCCACCACTGTTTCACAACCAAACCTTCATATCATCTCGACCTGCTACCACCCGGAGTAGCACTCACCACAAGGATCAAAACGCCCAAAACAATTCGTTATTTCATCAAGAATCGAGAGAGAAATCGGGTATGGAAACTCATGAACCCTAGCTTGGTTTTTGTCAAATTCGTTGTGTGTGTTGAAAATCAGAAGCCCTAACATCTTCCATTGGCTTCGCGAGGTGGATTCGGTCCCAGAGCACCCTCCTTCTTCACCCAATTCGCCAGATTTCAACTTCGCCGGAATCTGGGTTCCTAAACCCGCCGGGAAATGCAGCGGGAGTCAAGTCTATCGGTAATATCGGGTTTTTGAGGATGTTTTTCCATTCCTATAGCGTTCATGAGGCATGTGGCTGATGTGGAGTGAAATAACAGGACCAATATGAGGATAATTGGACGGAATTTGGGCTGAGAACTCGCCGGATTCTGCACTTCTCGCCGGGAAGTGCCATGGCCGACGGGAATGAGGTAACTCCCTCATTTCTTCTCCGTTTTTGCCAATTATTGCACCAAAATGACCCTTAGATCATTTAGAACAAATCTAGAAACTGCATTTCAACCCAGGTCGTCGTTTGTTTCGTGTTTGAATTCACCCATGGGCGTTTTTCCGGCATGTTTCTGGGTCAGGTTTAGGCGGCTGTAATTTCCTCATTTTTGATCCGTTTTGAGTGATCTTTGGCTTGTTTGAAACCCTGGGAATTGTTCTTTAACATAGTATAGTTTAGATGCTGTTATTTCCTCTCTAAGTTGCCTCAAAATCAGTCCAAACATGCTAGGTTTGTGCTGGTAGTTGAAATGTGTTCTTGGAGTTTTTGAATTTTGGCACAAAACTGCCCCCGTTCAAATGCTTGTAACTCCCTCAATTCTTGCCCAAATCATTCACGGTTTCTTCCTGTGTAATCCTGGGTATGCTGGCTACAAGTTTCGTTTTAATTTCGTGGTCCAATTCGACCTCTAAACCCCCTGAATCAGTGTTCGAAGTAGCTACAGTTACGTGTTCTTGAGACTCATGCTCTTGATTGCTGCATTTCTTGTCGACTTTGGACACTTGTATCTTCCTCCTTGTTAATCCGTTTGAAGTGATTCTTGACTTTCTGGAAAGCTTAGACTTAGCTCTACAACATCTATTTGAATTCCTTGAGCTAATTTTCCCTCTAACTGGTTTAAATCTGAGCCTAAAGTTGAGAAAAAAAATGTTGTGTTCTTGGGTGTCAAGTGCTCAAAATTTTCTAAGTATTGAATTTCATGGTGAAACACCCATTTTCTAACCCTTGTATCTTCTTCAAAACTTAATGAAATTTAGATCTGTATTCTCCTGTGCAAAGCTGATACATAATACTTCATTTCATCGTCTCTGGGTCATCTTCAAATTTATAACGGATAAACGAGCCTAAAGTTTCTAGTTTGAACTCGTGAAGCACTATCGAATTTTTCTAAGTATTGAATCGTAATTTTCATCCAACTTTGGCTAGCGATATTTCTTTGAATACTTGGAGTTTTTAGGAGTTCAAATATGTTCTGGAATCCTTGCACTGTCATCTTCAAAACCCTATTTCCAGTTTCTTAAAACTCCTTCTCAATTGATCAGAAATCACCCGCAAAGTTGACTACTTGATACGACTTTTCGCTATCTTTGATATTCGGTTTTGAGCATTTGAATGACGTTTCTGGCCTTAGCGTTCTTCACGAAACCCGTTCGTATTCATATTCTGAGTCTATATATAAATTTTGACCAAGTTTGACTTTCCGAAAACCCTAGTTTGACTGAACTGTATAGGAGGGGCAAAATAGTCATTTCACTTAAGCTTTGAATTGAGATTTGTTTAGTAACTTGGAGTACGTCAGCATGTATTGTATGCTTATTTGGAGTACTTGTATGTAATTCTCGGCTAGGGTTGACCAAGTCAAATGTGGGTGTCTTTTTGCAATTTTACAAAACTTCGGGGGCCTATGTGCATTTAATTAAAACTTCACACTTGAACTACTTGAGACTAGATTAATGTTTTGAGAGCAACAACCTGACTTAGAAGGATATTGAAGTCTCAAGAAGGAAGTATTTGACTCGGGAGTTATCAAATCAATGGTGGGGGTCTTTCTGTAATTTTACCAAACTTTAGGGGCCTAAGTGCAATTTATTGAAAGTTGTAGATTTCAATGCTAAGTTCATATGGAAGAGTTAAGAGTCATTCTTGGATGTTTTTGGGCCAGTATGAATGTAATTTGGAGTCCAGGCACAGTCAGGGACTGTACTAGAGAGTTTTGAAGTATCAGGGGCATGTTGGTCAAGTTAGCTTGCATGACCCGCATTTCCATTTGCATTCTTGCATACAAACTCATGTAGAGGGTAAATGCTAATAGACTGTATACTTGACTTGTTTGTATCCAGTCGTTGTGCTCGTACCAAGTAGGCGTATTATTTCGTGCTGCTGCATTGACTTTGAGACCCGGATTTATATGAGATGAGCGTTTTAGCCGGAGTGCTAGCTTTGATTTTCTCCGTTCTTCGCTCAGAGGTAAGTACATATGTACGACCTTTTCATATCAAAATGTGCGTATGTATTTGATGCTTCAAATGAATACTTGGTATATGAAAAAGTATGAGAATGCATGTTTTCCACTAGAATATTGTTAAACTATTTTATTCATCTCCTTTGAGAACTCTCAGTAATTACTTGTGAAATGTTGATATTCTAATTCTGTTTATGTGAAAGAGAAGACATAAAATACCTCTAATAGACTTAGGACGATGTACAGAGTACTGTTATTAATGGGAGGCGTCAAGCGATCCTCCATTTTCTTATGGCTAAGACCATTGAAGCAATGCTTCTTATTATTGGATAGAACGTCAATGTTCAAAAATCCGCCCCCGATGAGCCAAAATGTATCAAGATATTGAGGCCAAGGGGTTTATAGAGCTATAGAGTGCTACTTATACTTGTAAGGGTCACTACGGTATAGGGGTGTCGACACTTAAGGCCTTTTAGCTAATGTTGTGAGCGGGGTTGACGAATGGGCTCCCTTAACGCTCGGGTGAAATAGGGTTTGGTAGACCCTAGAAGGAACCCTTAGTGATTATTTCGTGATCCCTCTGTTTACATCGATCCTGCTGGTGGCTCTTGACACGCCTCAGCTAAATTAAACTGTTGATTGAAGTCGAAATTAAAAGTTGACTACTTATTGATGTTGTTTGTGGCTCTGGATTGCCCTAATCGATTGAAATGAATTGTAAATCTTGGCTACTCATGAACTACTATCGTTATCAGTTCAAATGAACTTGTTTACTCTGGATATTTTACCAACTACTCGTGGTTTCTCAATGTTATTAAATTGAGAGGTTTTTGTTACTCGGTTATTTCAAGCTGATCCAAATTCTCCAATATGATAGTTTTACTGTTTAAATCTTCTGATTTGTTTCAACTCATGCTTCCGTGCCACTCGTTGCTTTACATGTCGCAGTGTGTACTTACTCAGTTTTTACTGATCAATTTCTTCAAAACTGCGTCGGCTTTTGCCATTTTAAAACCGCAGGTCGTCAATCAAAGTGGGGGATGGGAACGCTGGAACGAGATGAAGAAGTATAGCTTAACTTAGATCACTTAGTAGATCACAAACGTTATGTTTTAAATTATACTTATTATCGAATTTTTTTTATGTACATTAAGTGAAATGTAATCTTAATAGTATATTTCTACTTTTGGTTGTCGATTGTCTCTTTAACCCTGAACCGAGATCCCGGGTTGTTTCAAAAGGTGACAAGGAGGACGACCAATCCCAAGGCGCGGGCAAGAAGGCTGTTGGCGGACAGAGATGGAATGGGAAGAAGCCCGAAGGTTCTTCCAAATTAAGTGATGGTGGCCCTATGAAATGCTACATTTGCGAAGGTCCACACTTGGCGAGATATTGCCCGAAGAAGGAGAAACTGAATGCTCTCATGGTGGGAAATGCAGAAACGGGAAACGGGCAAAAGGAGGCGGAAAATTCAGAACTTATCTTGCTGAATACGCTTGTAAGTCTGAATAAAGTTGAGTTTTTGAATACTCTAACTGAGGATGTGGATTTGGTGCGGCAGAAATTGATGCAGGTGGCTTTGGCGGTTAACGGGAAGGAAGTGATTGCGATGGTTGACACGGCTGCCACGCACACGGTGGTGTCTTCCAAAGTGCTGCAGAAACTTTGCTTGCGAACAAGCAAGTGTTCTCATCTTCTCAAGATGCCGAATGCCACTGCACAATCTGTCCAAGTGATGTGTTATGATGTGCCGATGAAGATTGGTACGCTTTCGGGTAAAATCAACATGTTGGCGATTTCCCTGGATGACTTTGATATGATCCTCCGAATCGACTTCTTGAGGAAGACGCGGTCTTGTCCAATGCCGCATCTGAATGGTTGATGGTGACGCACCAAAACAGACCCTGTTTCGTGTCGTGTGTTGGGGTAAATTTTGCTCCAAGTGAGAAGTTGGCGACGGTCTCAGCCATGACCGTTGAGAAGCAAGAGAAAGCAGTCCCGGTGGCATCCGGTGGCAGCGAAGAAATCTGGTGCGGGTTTGAAGCAACAGATTTGTTGGAGGCCAAAGATGGAGCGTGTGAAAATCTGGGCAGCGAGACGTGTGAAGGATGGTTCGACGAAGACGTCGAATTCAGGGGGTGTGGGTGGTTTGTCACGCCCCTAGATTTTTTCCACGATGATGGTTCGCTAGGCGTGCACGTTGGTCTAGCAAAACGAACCAAGGAGTAATGGCGTGCAAGACGGAGAGATAACGTGGTGAATTTCCTTTGGCTTCGTGCCTTAGCCTTGCCTTGGCTTTGTGGTGGGTTCTGACCTTGGCTCAGTGCCTTGGTACTTTGTTTCCTTCGGTGGAGAGATGGGGTTGTCCTAGTGCCATTCCCCAGGGCTTGGCTCAGGTTCTGGTCCCGATGTCCTCAGGCTCTGGCTCAGTGCCGTCCCAGTACCAACACAGTGCCTGGCTCAGTGCCGTCCCAATGCAAACACAGTGTTTGGCTCAGTTTCGTCCCAGTGTCAGCCCAGTGTCTGGCTCAGTGCCGACCCAGTGCCGGTTCCATCAGCGTCCAATGCCTGACCCAGTGCCAGCAGTGCATTCTGGTTAGATGGCGGTTACCAGCGGTTACTTCCTGCAAATTAGTTATTTGTTAGGTAGTTATTTCTGACATGTAACCACCATCTTTTTGGATGGAAATTAATGTAATAATTGGCATCTTTCAGCCATTGTTAGAGAATAGAATTGTAGAGAGAAAACACGAGAAAACTTGTATGAATTCGTGATGTACTAGTGAAATTCAAGGGAATAAAATTAGTGCGGATTCATACAACTATCGTGTGCCTTTGTCCCTTACAAACATCGCTACTAACGGTCCAATTAACGGAGTGAATGCTGAACCAAGTTAGAATTTCAGATTGCTAACCTTGGTGTCATACCGTGTAGAATTTCGAGACACGAAATCGCCGGTAACAACTAGGGTCAAGAAGATGATTGGGAGGAATGAAGAAGTAGAATATGAAGTGTATGGAGTTTACGTGGGTGTAATGGGTATTGTGAGGTGTAACTAGGTGTCATGAGAGTTAATTTATTGGATGGAAAAATTTGAACATAGTTTTTTTTCCAACCATAAATATAAATTTATATCCAAAACAGAAAAGTTCTATCCAGAAAACCCCCTTTAATGTTATTACAAAGAATTTTTTTAATAATACAAAAAAAAAAAAAAAAAAAAAAAAACTTGTTTAATAGCCACAAGTTAGAGAGAGAAACAGTAGAGCGATATAGAGAGAAACCTCAGAGTCGCCGAAAATGGATTCAGTGGCCGTCTGAACTCCGACTCCCTAAGATCCCTTTTCACTACCCGGTCTCAGTCATTTTCGCCTTCCTCATCTCAAACCCTAGAGGAGCATATTGCACTAGCTAGTTAGTCCATTAGTGTCAGGTGCAAGGCCGGCCCGAGACTTTCATCGGCCCTAGGCGATAGTTGAAAAGAGGCCCATTTTACCATAAGCATCCCTGTGAATAAAAAAACCTACTCAACTTTAGGGAGGCATATATCCCGTGTTTTATTAATAGTTCGGTTTTTTAACCCGTAAAAATGTGGGGGGACATTTATAGATATAAATTGTGGGGGATTAGGAGATGATTTATACATAAATAAGTTACAAAAAAGAAAGAAGTTAAGCATAAACACGTTAGTAATTTTTCTAAAGACATAAAATCTTCCCTAATTCAATGCTAAAAATTAGAATAAGTTGTTGATTATTGGCACGACCAAAGTCAGTTATCATTCTCACGTAATTTCATCTTCTAAATCGATTAGTTTTCTTCCAAATTTTATCTACCATATTTTTTATTTTCACTATGTATTATAATTTACAATATTATCCCATCCTGAAAAAAATTACTACGGGGCCCTTTGAAATTGGGGGCCCTAGGCAAACACCTAATCCGGCTAGTGGATGGGCCGGCCCTGGTCAGGTGTCTAGATTAATCCACTTGGCATGGCTCAATGTTGCGCAACACAAAAAATTGGTTGATTTTTTTTTTCTGCATTTTTATAGAAAATCTCTATTTTGGGTTAAATTTCTTTTTATGGTTGGAAATTGACAAAAAAACCTCTGTGTTCAAAATTTTCCATTCACTAAATGTAGCCGATTGACTAGTGGGTATCTGTAATGCATTATTTTTGAAAATTTGGTACCGTGACTGCAACATTTTAAAATATGGGTACTAAATACACAAAATACTAAACTATGGGTACTTTTTTTTTTTGAGGTGCTAGTTTATAAGTAAAAATAACACTACTAACATGAGTATTTTCTGAAATTAAAGTATAGCCCTAAGAACATAAGTACATCGAAATCGTCCCTAATAGTTTCTAAATACAAAAAAGCCCTAAAGTTTTATAAAAAAAAATAAAAATAACCCTAAACAAAATAACGGGGTGTTTCACTACTCCAACCTGCCTAGGGGCTACCGGCATTGTAGAACCCACCAAAGTTGCCTCTTGCACTCTCGTACCACTCCGTCCCAACTCTTTTGCACCATTTGGACTTTTACCACTATTCACCGGGTCACTTTGACCCGGTGATTTGGATAGCAAAACTTTGTAATTTTTAGATAATTTTTTTGTAGCGTTGTAGAGTAACTCTTACTCTACACGACCATAAGAAAATTAGTAAAAAATTACTTCATTTTACCATCCAAATCACCGGGTCAAAGTGACTCAATTACGAGTCAAAAGTCCAAATGGTGCAAAGCACCTGGGAAGGAGTGGTAGATAACCTGCCAACTATGATGTCGAGAGTTGACTTCATACCAGCATTGTCCTCGATAAACTTCAATGGCCCTGTTTGGATATCATGGTTTGGTTAACCTCCACAAAAAGTTAACCAAACTTTAACTCAAAATTTGTAGGACCCACACTTCACTCATTTTTCTACTCACTAAAAGGTCAAAATCTCAAAACTAAAATCATCAAATCCAAACATCCATCTGGTTTGGTTAACCCAACAAGCCCAACCATGTTATCCAAACAGGGCCAATATAGTCTCTTTCAACGGATGCAAGTTGACCGGAAGAGTCACCACATCATTCCACGCCGTGGTTTCTCCAACCAAAGGCGTTATCGGAGGTGGCACCGGCACCGTGTCATCCCTCGACGCATCATTTGTATTGTTTCCGGCTACACACTTTCGTCAATGTTTGTCGGGTTTCGACCCCGTCCTTTGCCTCTGGACCGAATGCTAGCCATTCTAACCTCCAATCGCAATAACCGATCTCGAAACCCTAGCTCCATAGGACGTCGTAAACTAGAGAATCCGGGAGACAGAGCCGATTACAATAATAAGTTTTATTTTGTATCTAATGAATTACAACATGAGCAATATATATCGGCCCCGCTTTCTTTACCTAAATTTAGTGACTTTTTAGTTCTTTTAGAAAAAATAAAAAAGTTGCTTCCTTTAGTATTGTCATTTTTTTAAAAAAATTTAGATATATTTAAAAAAAAATACTGCTTAATTACTTATGTTCTATTTTAGTACATTTTAGGAGTAAAAAGTTACCTAACATAAGTTGTAACGAAAATGAGTAAATTAAAACTTTTTTATACTTAAAAAAGGTATAAAATCACCTAAAACTAGGCAAAGAAAACAGGGTCATAGTGTTGCTCTGACGCTATTATCCATTTCCCCGCCTCTGAAGATCATCTATGATTGTGCCCCTTTCTTCCGCAGCGTGCGATAACTGCGTCTTGTCCCCGCGTCGCTTTGTTGCATACTTTTTTAATCTGGAACCCCGGGGTGCTTAACTTCCACTTGGTCTCGAACCACTGACCCCGACCTTCCATAAACTCTGCGACACCATGTTGCCTTGATCTATTGACTCAACCATGACACATCACTAGAGCTGCATACCGATTCGGTTTAATCGACGGTTTCGGTGAAAACCGAACCGGTTTAATCGACGGGTAAGTAACCGAGAACCAAACCGTGGAAGGGGACCGAAGTCGAGCCGGACCCGAATAGCTAACGGGTACGGTTCGGTTTCATGTTTTACGGAACCGGATCCGGAACCGGTTAGGAACCGCACCGGAACCGACGCTTCCAACCGTTATTTTCAAAAATTTGTCCGTTGCATGTCATGTCACATCACGCGGCAGCCCGTTTTTCTGGCCCGTTGGTGTGTTTTCCTTAATTACACTTACCCCCCCTTCCCTTACACTTCTATAAATACCCTACACATCCCATACAATTTTCCTCACTCAAAACACTTCCAATACTCTCTTTTTTTCTCACACAGCACACTCTCAAATTCTCTCAATCTTCCAACGTTGTGAATTGCGGATTCTCTCAATCATCAACAATTGTGAAGCACCAATCAATCAAAACATCCAACTTTTCCATCTTCCACATTCCTCCTCCAAGAATTATTCTTGGAGTTTTGTAAGTTTTATTTTTAGTTGTGCATTTTACTTGTTTTAGTTCTTGCTAGTTGTTACTTATTTGCTAAACTTTATTTTAATTTTTTATCTAAGAAAAATGTCTTCCTCTCGCAATGTAAATGTACAAATTGATTATAGTGACGTTGAATAAGTAATTGGTATAGGTGCCGATGTTGATTTTGGACTAGAAGAAAATGACCCGAAACTAGATGCAAATAAAAGAACTCGTAAAGGTTCTAAAGAAAATTTGGTTTGGAATTTTATGAAAAAAGAAGAGCATGGAGTAGACGATAAATGTATGTCCAAACTTAAAGCCGTTTGTAATCTTTGCCATAAAAGATATGCATATCACCAAACCGGTGGATTGTGATCAATGAAAAAACATTTGCAAAAAGAACACGGCCTTTTGTTAGATATACCCACCGTAAGTGAACCGCTTGTCCAAACCCAACTAGGATATGACGCACAGGTAATTTTTTCTAACATATTTTATTTTAATTAATAATACAAGTTTGTTTCTCTTTTGAAAGTGTGTAATGTAGACTAAATACAGGACCTAAATACTCTAGAAGGGGGGGGGGGGGTTGAATAGAGTATGGAAACTTTTTGCAAAACTTAAAGTCTAACAGGATAGCTTTGTGTGAAACTTGAAATCTCAAGGCCTGAGATTTTGTAAACTGTCTGAAACTCACGAAGGCAAAATTGTAAGCTTCAAGGCCTTGAGCTGTGAACAATACTAAACAGCTTTTAAAACCTAGTTTGATTTGAGTTGTGTGCAGCAGATAATAATCAAACAGAAAGGTAAAGAACACAAAGCAATTTACTGAGTTCAGTCCCAATGGACCTAATCTCTGCCTGAGGGATCTAATCCCACCAGGATTGGGCAAACACTTCTTATTACTCACACAGAAACAGCCCTAGATCTTCAAGCCTAAGTAATTTCCCTTACACCTATACAGCTTGTGGTTCCAAACCTATCTAGTTCCAGCTACTAACTGTTGAGCTAACAAGAACCTCTTGTTGTTCACTTGAACAACCAACCACTAGGTTAAGTGAGGTTTAAGATAATATAGAGATACACAGATGAAGTACAAATGAAGAACACAGTATAAAGATAAACTGTTGAAGTTTGGAAGTGTTCTTCAGGATTGACTGGATTGATTTGATCTTCAGAAGTCTGGAATGAAGCTTGAATGATTGTGTGTTTGATTGAATGATCTCCCACGAATTTGTCACACCTCTCAGAGTATTCTGCAAGCCTCTCTCAGCTTAAAAATTCAAACCAGTCTCTTTTATCCACAGCTGCAACTGATTGAGAGATTTTAGGATCTGAGTTCCTACAAATCCTCCTTCTGTTTTCAACTTAAATTCAAACAGCTTTCGGGTGGATATCCGTTGGAGTTTGTTGAGATTTCTCCTGCACGTTTAACAAACCTGCAACAGCAAAGAAATACTACAACAACACAATCCAATCAACTAACAATACTGAGACTGTTTGGTTATACAGTTTCTGGTAAAATTGTTTAATAAACTCAAATGATAATCTGCATATACTCTAGATCAAATAAGTTATGAAAAACAAGTTTAAGACACTTAAAAGTGAGTAAATAATCACAACACTAAGAGTCATAACCTGCAAGAAAGAATCAATCAAGTTTTGTAAAGAACTGTCAGTAGCTCAAGGCAAACCTCAAGGCCTTGGAGCTCTGAACCTGTTTCACAGCATTTCAAAATTAAACCCAGATAACTTTGATTCTTCCTGTTCTGATCATCTGAAATTGTTTTAGATATATAAAAAATACAAACCATAAGTATATACCATAAACCACTTATTTGAATAATCAGATACCCAATTCTGCAACACAAAGATGTT
The DNA here is from genome assembly GCA_023055425.1 of Linanthus parryae. Lineage (NCBI taxonomy): Eukaryota > Viridiplantae > Streptophyta > Magnoliopsida > Ericales > Polemoniaceae > Linanthus > Linanthus parryae. The sequence continues at coordinate 120,489,837 of JALGPY010000001.1, forward strand.
AGAACACATAGCAGAATAAGCAGTCTCAAGGCTTTGAAAGTTTCTGACAATCTCAAGGCCTTGAGATGACTAACAACCCTTTGCTGCTAATGTCTTAGCCTTTTGTCTTTCATCACTCAAAACAATTACCAATCAAAGCACATTCAGGGATCTTGACTCAACAATCTCCCCCTTGATGAAAGACAAAACCTATAGTATTGCATAGATCTTCCTTCCACTCATAAACAAAAATTAAATAACCACAATCTGCAGATAAAATGTATACTGAACCCAAACAAATAACCAAATACCACAGAATTATCACAGAAGAAACAAAAATTAACCAAAATAACTAAATACCAACTCTAATTATTTATTTCCTGGATACTGCAAACAGAACACAAATATATTCTCCCCCTTTTTGACTTTCATCAAACAAGGCTGAAGAAATGTAGGATCATTACTCAGAGTTTAAAAATAAACTTAAAACAAAAACTAGCTAAAAAGTCAAGGCCTTGAGACAGAAAAGATAGAAGAGAATGAGAAAGATGGTCAAAGCTTTGTTAGTCTCTGGTCTTCACTTCTTCTTTGATGTCTGGCCTTTCTCTGAGCCTTCCCCAATTTCTTCCTCACTTGCAGCTTCTTTTGCAGATTGATTACCTTCTTTTTCAGCTTCAACTTCAGTGACCAATTCTTGGATTATGTCATCTACTCTCTTCTTAGCCTGTGCTGAATCTACCTCTGTAGCTGCATCAACAACTGTGTCTTCATCAGCATCTTCCTCATCAGTTTGCTCAAACAAGTCTTTTGAAGCTAGCACCACTGGAATTGGCTTCTTATTCTTCTTCAGAAATTCTCCTAGCTTCTCATCTGAATCCACACTGGTGTCATGACTAGTAACAGAAGGTATCTTCTCCAGATTCAAGCCCTTGATGACAACATCTAACTTCCCATTCATAGTATTCATCAAACCCTTGAACTGATGAAATTCAGTTGACAGGTCAAACAATCTTTGCCTGAGATCCTCAATCTCAACTTGCTAATCTTCTAAATTCTCAACCAGCAGAGAGTAATCCTCATTGGCTTGTCCTTTTCCAGATGCAGTCCCCTTAGGCTTCACAAACTCTTTCTCAGCAAGTTCCTCCTTTGACAAATCAGAATAGAATTTCCAATGCCCTTTCCCAGTCTGAACTACCCCAATCCTCAGAAGTGCAGTCTCATCTATCAACCCAAAACCTCCAGTAATCTTTTCTTCTCCTTTCACAGGCACATCAAAATACTCAAAGAAAAGAGGTAACATGTTGGCATATGGAAGAGGATGGTTTCTAGTCCTGGTTGCAAAATAAATCATATGCTCCATCACAACTGTAGGCAGGTCTATCTCAAACCCTTGAGATATTAGATACATCAAAATCAGAACTTTATCAGTTACCAGCTCTCTTGAGTTCTCCTTGGGAACTACACTCCTCATCAAAATAGTAAATAAAATCTTGGCTTCACAGTTAAGCACAGAGTGTGTTAACTGTTTTGGACCAGAGGGAACACCATCAACAAAGAACATCTCCTTTGCCTTATCTAAACACTCCGTCCTGTCAGGATAATCCCCCACATTGTATTTCCTAGGAATGCACAAGACTTTGACAAATGTCCTATGATCTAACCTCAAATTCACACCAGCCACTCTAGATGTTAAAACCATTTTCTCATCACCTTCAGACACCAAGTTCAGATAAAATAACCTAGTTAACCTAGGATAAGCCTTTGAACTAGGATTTAAAACTTTCTAAACAGCAGTTTCCCTCAATTTTCGCATGCATTCTATGTCCAGTTTATCCAACAACTCATCAAAAATCATACTACAGAAAGCCACTTTAGATGATGCATACCCTTGCATCCAAACTGTTCTAACTTCAGAACTAATAAACCACTAAGTTGGAAGTACATTCTTACCTTGATATCCTTTCTTAGTTGCAGCAGCAACTGTCTTAACCCTAGTCTTCTTCTCAAAGGGTTTGGCCTTCTCTTGTACTTCTTCAGTTGATTTCTATAGGCTCTCTTGAGTTGACTTACCTTTTTCCTCTTCAGTAGCCTTTTCTTTTCTCCCCCTTTCTTCTTCTCTGACCTAGGTTGATCACCACCCTGAGTCTCCTGTTGTGGATCAACACTTGAACCTTCATCTCCCTTCTCTGTCCTTGACTTCTTTGCAGGAGGAGTATCCTCATGCAAACTTTGAGTGTTTTCTGAATCTGAATCAGAAATCACTATCTTCTCCTTCTTGTTTGCTCTCTTCTTGGATCTGCCAGAGGGCTTCCCCTGTTGCTGAATTCTGGCTGATTTGCGCTCCATTTTAGGGTTTAGGGTTTTGAGAAGAGAATGAGATTGAGAGGATTTGAGAGAGAGAAAGAGTAGTCGCAGAAAATTGGAAGAGAATGTGAAGAAAAAGCCCTGACTTTCAGCTTAAGTAGGTTGAGAGGATGAGTCATAAAAGGACTCTGCAATATCTACATGCAAAAATAGAATCTTGAAAAATCTTTTTGGGATATTTTAGAAAATTCTCTGAGTAATTCAAATATTATACAGTTATCTAAAAAGATAAGATATAATATTTGATGATCCAAATTTTTTTAAAAAAATAATGCAGATATTATCAAGACCTGGAGAACAATCTCAAGGCCTTGAGATTTTCTGCAGATTGAGAAACTTCAAAGTTTTGAGCTATACTTTCAAGGCTTCATAAAGTATAATCTCAAGGCTTTGAGATTCCAACACATATAAACATATAGGTACTAATACTCCCCCTAAACCAATGCATCCTTGTTTAACATCCCCAATTAAAGCCTTAGAGATGAAAACCTATCATCTGGCAATGGTTTAGTGAAAATATCAGCAATTTGCATTGAAGTAGAGATAAAATTTAAAACAACATCACCTTGTTCTGCATGATCTCTAAGGAAGTGATGTCTCACATCTATGTGCTTTGTCCTTGAGTGCTGAACTGGATTCTTAGAGATTGAAATAGCACTTGTATTAATGAATTGGCACATTTCTGAAGTTGTAGCCAAGATCTCTAAGTTGCTGAGCAATCCATAGCACTTGTGAACAGCAAGCACCAGCTGCAATGTATTCAGCTTCTGCAGTTGATAATGCTACATAATTTTGCTTTTTGGAATGTCAACTGATTAATGAAGATCCAAGAAATTGACAGCATCCAGAAGTACTTTTCCTGTCTACTTTATAACCTGAAAAATCTGCATCTGAATAGCCACTCAACATAAAATTAGATCTTCTTGGATACCAAAGCCCTAATTCTCTGGCTCCATTCAAATATTTAAAAATCCTTTTAACTGCAGTTAGATGACTTTCCTTAGGATCTGCTTGAAATCTAGCACACATACAAACACTAAACATAATGTCAGGTCTGCTAGCAGTTAAATACAATAATGATCCAATCATACCTCTGTATTCCTTCTGATTCACACTCTTACCAGTTGAATCTTTGTCTAAAGAGAGTGATGAACTCATAGGGGTCTTAAGCACCTTGGACTGTGACATGTTGTACTTATTCAATAAGTCCTTGGTATATTTTCCTTGATGCACAAAAATTCCTTTCTTCATTTGTAATATATGAAGTCCAAGAAGAAATTTAGTTCACCCATTAGGCTCATCTCAAACTCCCTGCACGTCAGACTAGAAAACTCTTTTGAAAGAGCATCATTAGTAGCACCAAATAATATATCATCTACATAAATCTGAACTACTAGCAAATCACTTTGTTGATGTTTAATGAAAAGGGTTTTGTCTACTAATCCTCTACTGAAATTGTTTTCAAGTAGAAATTTTGAAAGTCTGTCATACCAAGCCCTTGGAGCTTGTTTCAAACCATAAAGAGCTTTATCCAGTTTATAAACATGATCAGGAAACTTTTCATCTTCAAAACCATGAGGTTGTGCTACAAAAACATCTTCTTGTAAATATCCATTTAGAAAAGCACATTTGACATCCATTTGATAAAGCTTTATGTGATTGTGAGATGCAAAAGAAAGAAGTATTCTAATAGCTTCTAACCTGGAAACAGGAGCAAAAGTCTCCTCATAATCTATACCTTCTTCTTGATTATATCCTTGAGCTACCAGTCTGGCTTTATTTCTTACCACTTTGCCATTCTCATCAAGCTTGTTTCTGAATACCCATCTGGTTCCAATAACTGACTTCTCTTTAGGTCTGGGAACTAAATTCCAAACCTTGTTCCTTTCAAACTCATTCAGCTCACTCTGCATTGCAATAATCCATTATGCATCTTCTAGAGCTTCCTTGGTATTCTTAGGCTCAATCAAAGATACAAATGCACTGAAAGCACACAAGTTCTTTAACTGTCCTCTTGTCTGTGTTCCAGTTGATGGTTTTGATATAATATTGTCAGCTGGATGGTCTGCAAGGTACTTAAACTTCTTTCTTGGTACCCAGGAGTATTCTCCTTCAAGGCTTTGAGTCCTTCAAACAGTAGAGGGAGCATCATAGAAAGTTTCAGCTTCTGTCTCAAGGCTTTGAGATTTTGGTTCAGCAGGAGGTTCAAGGCCTTGAGATTCTACTGGTTGATTCTGTACAGCAGTTTTGCTTTTGTCTTCTTTCACAGCATCATCATCTCATTCATGCTTATTCAAATCTAGCTCTGCAAAACTTTCACTCAGAGAGTCTTTAGTACTTTCATCAAAAGTTACATGAATGCTCTCTTCCACAATCTTGGTTTTTCTATTATAAACTCTATAAGCTTTGCTAGTTTGAGAATATCCAAGAAATACACCTTCATCACTTCTAGCATCAAACTTACCAAGATTGTCTCTACCATTATTATGCACAAAACAGATACAACCAAATGGCTTAAAATAAGAAACAGTAGGCTTTCTCCCTTTAAACAGTTCGTAGAGAGTCTTTTTCAAAATAGGTCTAATCAAGCATCTATTCAGCACATAATTGGCAGTATGAACAGCTTCTGCCCATAAAAATTTTGGCAAGTTACTTTCAAGCAGCATGGTTCTGGACATATCCTCAAGTGTCCTATTTTTCCTTTCAACTACTCTATTTTGCTGTGGAGTCCTAGGTGCAGAAAAGTTGTGTGAAATGCCATGCTTTGCACAAAACAAATCAAAGTCAAGTTGATCAAATTCTCTACCATGATCACCTCTAATGGATGCAACAGGTAAGTTTTTCAAAGTTTGAAGTTCTTTGCAAAATTTAGAAAACTCAGATAAAGCTTCAGTTTTGTCTCTGATAAACATCACCCAAGTAAATCTAGAATAATCATCAATTATAACAAGCATATACCTCTTACCTTTTGGGGTTTGAACTCTCATAGGACCACACAAGTCCATATGCAGCAATCCTAAGGGTCTAGAAGTACTTACAAATTTCTTTGGCTTGAAAGAGCTTCTGGTCTGTTTACCTTGTACACATGCCTTACAAACCTCATCATCTGAAAATTTCTGAGATGGTAAACCTCTTATCAAGTCCTTTGAGATGAGCTTATTCAAAGTATGTATACTAATATGCACAAGATTTCTGTGCCGAAGCTTTGAATCTTCCTTCAAGGCCTTGAGGCATTTTAGCTTATCACCTGCAATACTGTTAGTATTCATGGCATATAGATTATATGACCTAGGAGCAGTGAGTATGCAATCACCAGATTTCTCCTCTTGCACCACACATTTCTCCTTGTCAAATACAGCTTTATAACCTTTATCACATAATTTAGAGATACTAAGCAAATTATACTTAAGTCCATCTACCAGATAAACATCAGATATAGAATTTGTAGAACCATTACCAATACTACCTATACCAATGATATTGCACTTTGCTTTGTCACCAAGTGTAATTGTTCCTCCAGATTTCTCTGTAAGTTCAGTAAAAAGAGACCTCTTTCCACTCATATGTCTGGAACAACCACTGTCTAATATCCATTTCTGATCTTTCAAGGCCTTGGTGACATCCTGCAAAAACAAATCATTGCCTCAACAGGCTATTAGACCAAGTGCAGAACTTTGAGTCATACTCAAAATCAGCCATATTAGGTGGCCTACTTCCTTTTGGAACCCAAATCTGTCTAACCTGTCCCTTAAGTTGATAAGGATAAGTATTCCTCATAATATGAGGTTCTGATCTTCTGAAGGGACAAGTTAATCTGATATGACCAATTTTTCCACAGTAATGACATTTTGGAGAATGTCTGCTACCAGATTTGACAAAAGTAGTTTGGCCTTTCTTTGGAAAATTTGGATTATAGCCAATCCCACTTTTATGCATTGATTTCAGAATTCCTCCAAGAATGAGATTTAGATTATGTTCTGAGCCTGTAAACTTAGCTAGGACCTTCTTGGATTCTTGAAGTTTCTCAGTCAAAGTACAGATCAATTGTTTTAAATTCTCAGAATGAGCTTTTAGATCAGCATATCTTTCAGTTAAAAGAGTGTTTTGATCAACAACCTCTTTTATCTGTGCCTTCAAGACTTTGAACCTGCTGTCCAAGGCCTTGAAGTCTTTTTCCATATTTGTCTTAGAAACTTCAACAGTTTTGTTTGAAAATACAAGGTCCAGGTTTTCTTTTACCTGCTCATGAACTTAAATCTTTAAAGCAGAAATCTCATTTCTATAACTCTCTTCATTAAAAAACATACTTTTGAGAATTTCAGGAAGTACATCAGATGGACTAGCAAGTAAATTTTTTACCATGTCTTCAATGTGTCTGTCTGATGAACTTTCCTCATTATGCTTTGCCATGAAGCATAAGTTTGCTTGCTCTTCTTCTGTGTCTGAATCACTTGATGAATCAGAATCACTCCAGGAAGCCATCATGGCCTTCTTCCTTCTGTTGTCACCATCTTTTTTCTGAAAGTTTCTGTTCTTCTTCTTTTGTGGACAGTCCCTTACTAAATGATCTGCATCACCACACTCAAAACAATTCATTACTTTAGTTTTATGTGACTGTGATGAAGATTTACCTTTTTAATCCTTGCTGCATGAGGGTCTTGATCTCTCTCTGTTGTAATCCCTGTTACCAGAGTTTCTTTTCTTTCTGAGAATCCTGGCCAAGGCCTTGGAGATCAATGCTAAAGCCTCTTCATCATCAGGTTCCTCCTCAGTCTCAAGGCTTTGAGATTTTTCACTGTCTTTTGCCTTAAGAGCTAAGTTCCTGATATTTTCACTCAAATCACCTTCCACATCCTTCATAGACATTTCATGAGTGAGCAGCTTTCCTTGTAGATCATCCAGCTGAAGAAGACTCAAGTCCTGAGCTTCCTCAATGGCAGTTGTCTTTGGCTCCCACTTTGCTTTTGGCAAGCTTCTCAGAATCTTTCTGACCTTCTCTTCATTTGAGAACCTTTTTCCCAGGGACTCCAGGTTGTTCACCACATCAGTGAATCTTTTGAACATTTCCTTGATGGTTTCATCTGAATTCATCTTGAACAACTCATATTGCCTCAGAAGTATGTTGATTTTTGTCTGCTTAACCTGGCTGGTTCCTTCATATGTCACCACCAGTTTATCCCACACTTCTTTGGCACTTTTGCAGTTTGATACTCTATTGAACTCATCTGCATTCAAAGCACAGTATAGCAAATTCATAGCTTTGTAATTTTTGGATACATTTTCCAATTCAGTGACTGAGAGATTTTCCTCAGACTTGACAGTTCTGACTCCATCAATTGTAGTATAATACTCATGAGGACCATTCTGAACTATTGACCATAGTTCCATGTCTTGATCTATGATGAACATTTTCATCAAAGCCTTCCAATGCATGAAATTGTCACCACAGAACAATGGAGGTCTGTTAGCAGCCCATCCTTGTGAGAATCCACCATCTCCTACATTACTCATAGTCACCAGATTGTTAGATCTAAAAACAATGACACAAGCTTTGATACCAATTGAAAGTGTGTAATATAGACTAAATACAGGACCTAAATACTCTAGAGGGGGGGTTGAATAGAGTATGGAAACTTTTTGCAAAACTTAAAGTCTAACAGGATAGCTTTGTGTGAAACTTGAAATCTCAAGGCCTTGAGATTTTGTAAACTGTCTGAAACTCACTAAGGCAAAATTGTAAGCTTCAAGGCCTTGAGCTGTGAACAATACTAAACAGCTTTTAAAACCTAGTTTGATTTGAGTTGTGTGCAGCAGATAATAATCAAACAGAAAGGTAAAGAACACAAAGTAATTTACAGAGTTCAGTCCCAATGGACCTAATCTCTGACCTAATCTCTGCCTGAGGGATCTAATCCCACCAGGATTGGGCAAACACTTCTTATTACTCACACAGAAACAGCCCTATATCTTCAAGCCTAAGTGATTTCCCTTACACCTATACAGCTTGTGGTTCCAAACCTATCTAGTTCCAGCTACTAACTGTTGAGCTAACAAGAACCTCTTGTTGTTCACTTGAACAACCAACCACTAGGTTAAGTGAGGTTTAAGATAATATAGAGATACACAGATGAAGTACAAATGAAGAACACAGTATAAAGATAAACTGTTGAAGTCTGGAAGTGTTCTTCAGGATTGACTGGATTGATTTGATCTTCAGAAGTCTGGAATGAAGCTTGAATGATTGTGTGTTTGAATGAATGATCTCCCACGAATTTGTCACACCTCTCAGAGTATTCTGCAAGCCTCTCTCATCTTCAAAATTCAAACCAGTCTCTTTTATCCACAGCTGCAACTGATTGAGAGATTTTAGGATCTGAGTTACTACAAATCCTCCTTCTGTTTTCAACTTAAATTCAAACAGCTTTCAGGTGGATATCCGTTGGAGTTTGTTGAGATTTCTCCTGCACGTTTAACAAACCTGCAACAGCAAAGAAATACTACAACAACACAATCCAATCAACTAACAGTAATGAGACTGTTTGGTTATACAGTTTCTGGTAAAACTGTTTAATAAACTCAAAACAATAATCTTCATATACTCTAGATCAAATAAGTTATGAAAAAACAAGTTTAAGACACTTAGAAGTGAGTAAATAATCACAATACTAAGAGTCATAACCTGCAAGAAAGAATCAATCAAGTTTTGTAAAGAACTGTCAGTAGCTCAAGGCAAACCTCAAGGCCTTGGAGCTCTGAACCTGTTTCACAGCATTTCAAAATTAAACCCAGATAACTTTGATTCTTCCTGTTCTGATCATCTGCAATTGTGTTAGATATATAAAAAATACAAACCATAAGTATATACCATAAACCACTGATTTGAATATATCAGATATCCAATTCTGCAACACAAAGATGTTAGAACACATAGCAGAATAAGCAGTCTCAAGGCTTTGAAAGTTTCTGTCAATCTCAAGGCCTTGAGATGACTAACAACCTTTTACTGCTAATATCTTAGCCTGTTGTCTTTCATCACTCAAAACAATTACCAATCAAAGCACATTCAGGGATCTTGACTCAACATCTTTTTTTATTATTTGTCTGAGTTTATTTTTTTACATGTATTAAATTGCACAAACAATTCGTAAAAAATAAGAAAATGAAAAAAAAAAATGCCCAAAACCAGTTGTGGACCGGAACCGAACCGAATAAAACCATCTGTTTCGGTCGACGGTTCTGGTCCTGTTCCAATAATCTCCATTTACCGGTTCGGTTAAACCGAAACCAAAACCCCCTCCGAGACCGAAGAACCTAACCAAGAACCGATCGATTTTGACTTAACCAGTTCGGTTGAGAAATCTGCGAGGAAGAAAGAGAGTCCGAGAGGTGCATGAATCATCGATGTAGTTTTGTCTTTGTCCAACTGCGGTCCAACTGTAAAATAAAAGATCTAATCCAGGGATGCGAATTAATAGGGCTCTAATCTAACGGACAAAATGTCTTCACAAGATGTCTATTTAAAATGAGCGGACCTTTATCAGTGCGCACACACCGCGCACACACCATATATGTATAAGAACCCTATTAAATTAAGTACATAAAGCACCAATCTCGACATGAGCCAAAAGATGACAACCACTACAACAAAGCACAACAATTGGAGATCAACACCTCAATCGCATCGATGAGAATAGATGCATCATAAAAACCCTTTGAGAACTTAACGCGAGCCGCACGACATCAAGCATATATTATCTTCTAATAGCTTTACCAGAGTTAGAAGCTACAAAATTTTATGTACAATTTCTATACTGTAGATGCCCTAGTTTATTACTTCACAACAACTATAACCATCAACAACAGGTTCTACCACAATGGTCATTTTACTACTCTAAACACAGTCTTATTATATTGTCACCAACAAATAGCCAGTACCGAGTACCGACCCATATCTCTTCATTTGGTTTCCTTTAGTTGCCAACGCAAGATAGGGTGTGTGATCCTGAAAAATGTTCCCACGATCCCGTTATACGGCGACCACTTGCCTGTGAATTTTGTCTTGAAGGCCCCCCTGGCGAATTTCAGGAGAGTGCCAATAGAAATAGAAGGACCAAGCACGAGTCTCTATAACTCCTTTTGGATTTCTCTTCCAGCAGAAAGAGTGGGATGAAATTTGATAGAATAGTATTTCAGCATGCCCTTGAGTTCATCCAGTAATTCTTGGAATGTTGGTCGATCCTCGGGTTCCCTGATGACATTGCACGATATCATTAGTGCTTGCTATCAATTTATCATCTGACATTTACGCGAAATGTCTAATTTTAGGCGACTTTTTACCTTTTTTGAGTCATAAAAAAAGTTCTAATTATGTCATTTTCGTTAGAATTTATGTTGGGTAACTTTTTCACCTTTTTATGAGACTAAAAAAAGTTAGTTTTTTCTAACTTCAACTTTTCTTACTTTTTACTCCTAAAATTTACGTTTTAGAAGCTAAAATAGAACCTATAAGCAACCTTTTTCTAAAAAAATGTGCCTAAAACTTTTTAGAAAATTTAACAATGCCAAAGTAAGCATTTTTTTTCACCTTTTTCTAACAAGAACTAAAAGTCACCCAAATTAGGTAAGAAAGCGAGGCCTAAGACTCGGACAGAACGAACCTGCTCACTTCCACCACGACTCCACGTATTCAATGACCCCTAGAATTTCAAGCATATTGTATATCAAAATTTAGTGGCCATTGCCCTAATTGCATGTTAATCTTTTCAGATCCCTCCAATCACACGTGTCATAATTGTCAACCAAAAATGCAACAAAACAACCCATGCATCTCTAGATGTCAAGGTATTGGATTGGGCTTCAGAATATTATTGATTTTGATACATAAAAATTTTGAAATGCATTTACTGGTGAAATATGGCCAGCTTGTTTCCCCTATCGCGTGTCTCCACAAAACAAATGCGTACGTGTATCTGCAATCTCATGTACTATCAAGTAACTGTTTCCAATCTTATGATCTAGGCCCAGATGTTGGTGATATGGAAAGGTTTCCCTCATGACCATAGAGTAGATTTGAGGAAAAGTGTGTTCCTACTACAAATTAACCCTCCATCTACATCATCCTGACCTGCCATCACAGCGCCCTCAGTCACCCCACCACCTGCAACGACCTATGAGATCCCCTTGACACCCACCACCAGTCCATTTATTATCAAAAATATAATTTATAGTAGTATAGCAATTCAAAAAACGGAGACCAATTCTAGTAAAAAAAGCTCGACATTTGACCTTTTCACTGCCAATTCATAAAAAAAAAAAAAAAAAAAAAAAAAAAAAAAAAAAAAAAAAAACTTATCACTGCCTAAGGAGTCCCATTGTCAAAGTCTGATTAAGCTTTAAGGTTGAGATAATTATTTAAGGACTCCGGAAATTACCCTATCTCGACATTTGACCTTTTCACTGCCTAAGCAGTCCCATTGTCAGAGAGAGTAAATCTTCTGTACTTAAAACGATTTCCGGAGTCCTTTCTAATTACGAAAATAACTATCTAAAACTTTGTCAATGGGACTGCTCACTGAGTGAAAAAGGTCAAATGTCGAGCTGCTTAGGCAGTGAAAAGATCAAATGTCGAGCTTTTCATCATAGAATTGGTCTCCGTTTTATGAAAGCAGTAAGTCAAGTCATAAATCATAATCCACCTCAGTCTGGTATCCCCGGGGACAAATGTCTCGTATTCTTCACTTGATGAAAGAAATCACAGTGTTTTCATCTACTATTTCTTGGGACAAATATGACTTTCTTTTCTTTTCTTTTTTTCTTCTTATACATGTAAGAATATAATACAATATAATATATTCTTCACTAGCTTAAGGATCAAAGGTCTGATCTTATAACCAAATTTTGAACAAAAGGTAAGGACTTATGATGCCCGGCACTAACATCATGTCTTCCAATTTGATAGCTCTCTTAGAATGTTAGATTGTTCAAATTATAGACTTGATGCGGAGTTCCTATGCTCCAAGCAACGAATGAACATAAGTTTCCTTTATTTAGGATGAACATTTTATCAGATAGAGAGACGCAGGATAGTATGTATAAGAAATATATGCCTCTAGCACGATGCTAAATCAACTCCTTTTCTACCATGGATATTTATACATTTGCTATACCAAAATATTTTCTTTTGATTCCTGATACATATAGCAGTTGTGGAAGAGAGAAAAAATGTAAGAATACCTCCAACAACTCTCAATCACAGAGGCCCAGAGTGGATCTACGTCTTCAGGGATTTCTAATCGTTGGTTCAGGAAACCTACAAGTCCAGTGACCTGGACACAGATATCCAACAATAAGCAATGAAACTTTGGTCAGCCTTGCTGGTATTTAATTTGGATGGCATATAAAGTAAAACTTAAGCAAATGCATCGCAACCATCTTCTAATATAATCAAGTACCAACCTCATTAATAAAGTCTAGAAGGGAAAGCAAACCTGCTTCAAACTGAGATTATCCCAAGGAATCTTCTCAGTGGCCAGCTCCCATAATATCACACCAAAGCTGTATATGTCAGACCTGTAACATATCCAGGCCAAAATGGGTGTTGAAGAACATATCTGCTCATGGAAATGTGCTATTTCAATTGAGGAGTTACTTTAAAGTAAACATACTTCTCATCTGGGGTTTTATTACGAAGAACCTCTGGAGCCATCCATTGGGCCTAGAAACACGAAAAACAATTGCCTATCAACCAACACAACTACAAGGAAAAGAAAATGTTGCCGAGAGCTCAGTTAGCATACCATCGCTTCATTGTTATTTGTCGTCAGAACTGCTTCATGCTTGAGAGATGAGAGACCAAAGTCACCGACCTGTTGAATTAACAAGAAACAATTACAACACTAGAGAATCAAAAACATTTTTAAGGACGGAAAAGTTACCACTACCAACAAGGTAAAATAGAAAACAAAGCAACTATATGTGAAGATATTTACCTTCACAGTCCAGTTCTTGTCAACAAGAAGATTTGACGACTTCAAACTACAATGAATAATTGGAGGGTCGTAATGATGAAGATAATTCATACCTTGTGCCTAAAGCAAGGAAAATGAGGCGATATGAACACATAGACCAACAATAAAAGAACCAAACTAGGACCAAGAGATGGTACTAAACTAGAAAACATTAGTTATACTTGACATCAATCAATAATGGCATGGCAAACTGCACCAACAGATACTCACAATATCCAAAGCCACGAGAGTCCGTCGCCTCCAATCCAACTTGGATACATTTCTTTGTATCAACTGAAACAAGCTCCCACTACCAGAAGAAAAATAGCAATATAAATACGTACTATAGTATAATTACTTTGTTCTGGAAGAAGTGAAAACAAGAAAAATATCAAACATATTGGAAACATGGCACCACGAGTTTTTCAAGATGGAAATGAGGACCGAACCGTGGAAGGAACTCAGTGACGATACAGAGGCGCTGAGACGAGGTTATTGCACCCATAAGGACTAGCACATTCAGATGTCTAAGCCTTTTCATGAGAGATACCTTCATAAACAAAAGTATACTCAGATCACAACAAACATATGTTTCACCCTAAATATACCTATTAAAACTCATTGCGTTATGCAAGCAATCGAACCAGCTATTGTGTGAGAACAAAAACCAGTACTATAATAATATCGCTGACATTCTTCCCTCTCTGCATTGTGAACTTTGTTCCAACATAACCAATAGAATTCCGACATATACGATCATTGTATTGCATTATTCTTGTTTTTTACTTACAAATTTCGCAATTACAGAGAATGTATACAAAGACGGCAATTGCCAAATGCTAATAGTTTGGTCCTATAGTTGAATTCGGCATTAATTTCCTCAATATATGCATATTTGATATTGTAATGAATACAATATCAAATGCCAATACTTTCATGCATCTGGAGCACAAATTACAGAAGAAAGTAAGCTGGAGAAGCAGTAGTGATGAGACAGAGGTGAGGGAAATTTTCTGTCGCAATACAATTCTCAAATCTGCTAATCATTAGTCTTATAACGTGAATGTGTTTTTTTTGATGTCTTACAAATACTAGTAGTTGACTTACGAAAGGACTCGTGACGCTCATAAAACCACGATAAGGCTCTGTATTATGAAAGAAAATGAGCTACAATGTTGAACACGATAATTTAACTGTAAACCATTATTAGAAATTTTTGTACTCTTTTTTTTTGGAAGAAAAAGTGGATATTCAAAACCAAGTGGAAGGAACCTTTTGAAGACAAGATATGCTAGATAACCCACCACTATCTCCCCCTTATCTCCCACCCAGATGTATTGGCAACGTTATTACAACCAGATGCATGTAAGGGTGGGTTCTCTAGCATTTCTTTGAAGAGAGACAAATATTTATTATCTAGAAGTACGGACGTGAAGCAATGTCTTCTCTATTGACCTCAGTTCAACCTCGAAATAGTGTTAATGAAGATCCTTTGAGACAATCAGGGAAGCTAAATTGTATGAAAGGAATAAGAATATATAGAATAAGGAATAGAAATCTCAATAACTTAACTGATTTCTATTTTACCATGACTGTCATTTGATCTAAATTTTTTCATTAATTAGTTTCCATTCAATCTATGCTTTGCCTTTAAAAAGCCAGACATTTTCATTTTGTAATCTGAACAGAATTCAAACAAGACACAGCCCAGACCCAACCGATTCCGGACCTCACCGCTCATCCGCCTCCCTATCACGACCCCGCCACCCCCACTTCAGAGAACTTCACCACCAAATTAAAACAAGAAGAACTGAGCACCCAATCAAGCATTTGTACAAGCTAAGGCCAGGAGGAAACCAGCCCCGTCATTTGTCACGCCAACTAGGGAGCTGTAGAAGGCCTCTCCTGTTCGCCACCGGAACTGACTCTGATCAGAGATCATTATCTTCAACTACTGCTGAAACCATCCCCAATCGAGTCAAGCATTCGCTTAGGAAAGTGGATCGATCACCATCAAGTGAGTTGCTGGAAAATTCTCTCTTTATATGTTTATTCACTGATGATTCGAGAAGAAATCATGGGACATCCGGACAACAATGTGGTAGTCTCAGTCATTTTTTGTTTTTGTTAGTTAATAAGAATTACAGCTCCAAATCTCCCATATGATGATGATCAGATGAAGAGCATTTCTGAGCTCATCGTGCTCTCTATAGAAAATGTATCCGATCTTTCAAGTAATTCTTATACAAAAGCAGCCAAATTTTTTCGGGGTCATGCTTGATCTTGAATGGATGACCTATTGCAAGACATGTTCCTTCTACTTTTCACCAGCATCAACTCCGGGCATCCACCAACTGTGTTCGAAGACATGAAGACTATCATGAGTACCTTACTTGAAGAAAGTGATGACATTTCATGTGAGTTGTTAGCACTACTTTTAGTTTGCATGGAAGAGGATGATCAAGATGTCTCAGAGCTTGGTCTACAATTGGGAATTCAAGTTTTGAAGAAGAGAACTGCTATGCGTCAACATTTCATTTCTATAATGATTCTTTTGAAATCTTTTTAAAAGCCTACCACCAATTGGAGAATGCCACATGGGCGGTGAAATTAAAGGGCGAAGAAAACATAGCATTTTCCTTTCAAGAATTGCTCTACAAAGCTCATTCTTTATGTGAAACAACAAACTAAGAAGAGGACTATACCCGAAGCAGATTTTACTTTTGACTTTTACAGCTAAAGACTCGACCATGACACTTGGCAAAGGAGCTCATGATGATGAGTTTCATCTACTTATGTTCTTCCTCAATTCATGCCATCTTCATCGGAAATTAAAGATTCAAATGAATTTGGATCCGAATATCTTCTTCCATCTCAGAGCATAATATGGAAGTATCTTGTCTACTGGAGGGATAGTCCATGTCACTCATTTATAGGCAAAAGTTGAAAGTATTTTTCTCGTCAAGACTTGCATAGTTATTTGATTTTATGGAAAAATCCCCCAGAATCCTCCATTCGCAAGGTTTTTGGAGATACTTGGTTCATTGGACAACTTGTCCAGTAATCTAACTCGTGATGGCATTTGGAGGAACTTGGTAGCTCCAAGTCCCCCCCCCCCCCCCCCCCCCCCCCCTCCTAAACTCTATGGAGTAGAGTTAGCTTAAGCAAGGGAGAATGATGAAGATCCTTTCAGCCAATCAAAGACACAAAATTTTCAAGATTGGTATGAAAGGAATACGAATAAACAGAATAAGAAAGGAATAGAAATCTCAGCAATTAAGGATTTTGCAAGGAATATAAATCTCAGCAATTAAGGGTTTGAACAATTTCTATTTACCATAATTGCGATTTGATTTTGAATTTTCTCATTAGTTTCCATTTTTGAGTACATGCTTTGCCTATAGAAAACTAGACGTTTTAATCTTGTAATCACCTTTGATTTTATGAATTAAGAGCTGAGAAGAATTCCAAGTATTGTGAGAGTACTTTCTGTGTATTCTCAAATGTTATGTGCATGTTCTTTGCAGGTCTGGCCTCGTGTATTTTTCTTCTGACTACCATTCCTCTCTCAACAACAAAATGTACATCCTAAACAGCAACATCATAGATGCATAACAGGGTCTTTGCTGTGAGGGTAAGAAAAGACATAGACCAAGATGAAATGTAGGTCGATACACAAATTTGCTGAAAAAAGCAAATCCTGGTGTAGTTACCATCAAGCTAAACAGCGACTGTTAGGAGCCGGAAAGTCATATAGTGTCTCCCATGAGAGAGAAAACAAAGTTTTATTTAGTTGGTGCCTATTGAATCTTCCAAATCCACCTTCTGAACGTAAATAATCTACTATGAATAGACATATCTTATGCCTTCAAATTTCTGTGTTTGAAATCTTGACAACCCATATACTTTTTGGAATTGTACTACTCCGGATTCTGGAGTCTTAGCAACATCAAAAAGACCTTTTATAATAATCAACTAGTTAATTGCTTACCTCTTGTCTGAAGGAAATAATCTCTTCATCTGAAAATTCTTGCTTGGAGAAGGCTTTAACAGCAACATCCTGCGAATATTATTTTTCTAAGAATTTTAACAAACCATATGGATGCAATTTCAGTGACAAATAAATATGCATTCCTTCATCCAAGTTGTATAGCTAGGAATTTTGTTCTCTCCAGGACCTATAATGGAACATGAAGAGGGTTGGCTGAGCATTAGACATTAACAAATATGAGGTAAGCCCAGGTCTCCCAATGTCACAAAGGCTAACAATCCATATCATGTCCATGTGCAAATGTGATTTATTACGCGCTAGGTTAGAAGTTTGTTCGGTGTGCTAGCAGCTGAAAGACAAATGATTCGACAATTTACTGGTATGTGGCCTTTTTGGATAGGGGATAATAAATGACAGGAAATGATACATACTGCTATATGAGTTGGGATTTGATTGATGGAGGATAAGGTAGGGCATTATCTGTTCTTTTAGGGAAGGATATGAAGCGAGATATAATACATATTCATACGTATAATGAGTATGAAATGACATATGTTTATTAGGGCATTTTATTTCTTAATTGTATAAGAATAATGAAGTCATTTTAAACCCACTCATCCCCCTACAATCTTCCTATTATCGTATACTAACAAACGTTGTAAGACCATTGATACTCAGTCATCTAGCGAAGAGGCCCATAATTCAAGCTTTGATCAAGCTTCATTCTGAGGCTTAAATGGTAACTTAAATAAGTGCTTAAAAGAGTTAACAAAACCCAGCAGAAAAGTTCTTCTTCGGATTGCAAATTTGGCAAATGACAATCTAGTTTGGAAGGTCTTTTGAGGCCTCCTATTGAATGTTCACTGGTCTTACCACGTTGAATCTCTGACATACTGGTGAAAGCACACAGGCCGGATAGCAGGTAGATATTAGCAGTCAACCTCCGAAGCTGAACAGGTAGGGGAGAATGAGAACATTTAGGACAAGCTAAAGAATAAGGTCTAATCAATGATTAGGAGCTTAAAATGGGTAATTGACTGAAACCACCCCTGAGGTTTGGGCATTTACCAGCTTGGTACCCTGAGGTTTGGAAAATACCACAAACCACCCTTCTATTAACCCAAACCTTTGACATGTTCCACCCTTCTGTTATAATCTGTTGACTTATTATATGCCCTTATATGTTTGTACTTGACCTAAATGCCTCCAAACAATATTGTTTTACCAACATATCCATCTACAACACAACACTTTAACAACCACCCCACTACCACCAAATCTCCACCACCACAGGCTTTTTACTACACCAGTATTGAAGAAACAGACAATAAACAATAGTGTGAAATTATGTCAATGTGGGAAACTGGCGCAGCTTTGATCCATACAGAGGGATATAGATGAGATGATGTGAGCAATTAATGAGAAACAGTCCCAATAGACAAAAATCAATGGCTTCATAACAAAATTATTTGAAACAGATTGAAGGAAAAACTACAACCTCAACCCAAAAATATACCCAGTACACCTCTCTCTGAATGCTTCTTCAACCCAGAAAAATTGAAGGAAAAACTCTCTAATTGAACCAGAAGATCGAATGAAAGCCCTCAAGTTCGACCCAGAAAATCGAACCCCAACCCCCCCCCCCCCCCCCCCCCCGGATTTGATTTCTTCAATTTTCATGGTCCTCCCACATCTAACAAAGGCTTTAGCGGTGTTTTCTCAGTCAGCAATAATTTTACTCACTTGGCTACTGCTCGATTTCCTGTTGATCTGGGACGCATAAACCCTAGATTCATACATTCATGTAGTTGAGGTAAGAACTCAGAGCAAACAATTTTACGAACGAGATATAGATCTGAGACCGCCAGATTTGGAGAGCTCAAAGCTTTCAGGAAATTGAGAACCGTTTGAGAGAGAGAGGCGGCGGCGTCAACAGCGGTGTTGCAAAGAGGATGAGGGAGCAGAGGAGAAGAAAGAGGGTTTATCTTTTATTTTTTGATCTCTAAATAAAATGCATTGTATACTTTCGTAAGAGAGGAGGGTAAAACTGACTTTGCCTTACGTCTGTTGGTTGCCATTGGAGGAAAGGGTGGTTTGTGGTATTTCCCAAACCTCAGGGTACCGAGCTGGTAAATGCCCAAAGCACAGGGGTGGTTTCTGTCAATCAAATCTTTAAGTATACTAGAAGTAACTGTTTCTATGTTTTAGGTATTTGATTTGTCTATGAATGTGCAATAACACAGGAAAGTTAATAGATGTTACTTCTAATAAAATAATCATTTCAATTTTAAATTATCTACTCAACTGTAGTACAAAATATCCAGAATATATACTTCACAAGGCCATTCACATTATATATCCTCCACCGTAATCCAAATTCTTGAACCGATTATTTGTCTTCGCAAATAATACTAGAAAGAAAGTTTGTCTAAAGTAAGTTCAAGAGAAAAGGAGTATAACATACTGATCTAAACCAAGTAGCATGATATACTGTCCCAGAAGAACCTGCAAAAACATTCAGAGGGGGGAGAGCGAGTCAGTACAGTTTTGACAGAGTAGCTCCAACTAACAAAGTAAACAAGTTTCAGTAATAATAACATATGGAATAGCTCAGGGAAAACACACATACACCATATCAAGAATCTATATATCCTTTATCTCTCTGGATATATGGAGTAAATGATAACAGTTTGCTCTTCCACCTATGCTTTTCAATCTTCTTAGCACCTTTCATCCTCTTCTTTGTTACAATTCTTATCGGATTCTTAATTCTCGACAATTTTCATTGTGAACTCATATTCCACAATTAGAGATCAACCCCGTTGCTCCAAACAAACTACAATAGCCACTTGAAGCTGAGGTATTGCAGGTTGTTGGTGGATTTCAATGGTTGTAGTTCAACTTCATATGGTGTTTGTTTCATTTTTGTAGTTGCCTTCAAGCAGTGAAACAATTGATTCTCAAGGATAAATCTTTTTCTCATGCATAAGTACCATTGTGAGGCAAGAAAAGAATCTACGAGCGAATTCTAACATTGTACGATTATGAAACAATTTTTGCAACTCTTCAACCAAGAACAATGAGATCAACTTCCTTAGAAGTGGGTTTTTTTATGAACCATAAAACTGGGTTTAATAATGTTCCTTTGCACATGTTTCCTGATAATCATTTGGCCATGCAATGCCGAACTATTTTATCGGTTCTTTGTGACCCTTACCATGTATTACTTTTGATAAAATTTCTTGTCCTTCACCTTTTTGATATAGTGCCCTCTCAGACAAATATCAAACTTTTCATGATCTCACTTAATGTCTCCTGAAATGAGGGACCAATACTTCAGGAACAATATATCATCTATGACTCACGTTTTAAGCACCAAACTTTAGAAATTGAGGCAGCATAATTTCAAGAATATCGCTATTTAATATACAAAAAAAAACATGAGAAAAAATAATTTTACTGGACCAAACCCTATTCAGCTGAAGTCCGTAAAGATTAAGAGGGGCTTTATGAACCCATTGTATCGGCTAGGCCAACATTGCCAATGTCACTAGCAAGGATCTCTCAGATTTTGTTAGTTGAGAGATAAAGCAATCGGGTTCATATTAGGTGTACCAAGTTCTAATACAGTGTGAAGCCTACTTGTCGGCATCACACACAGAATTGACAATGGATAAATACGAAAGTGGAGTCGGATACCTCTTTTCACGTTTTGTTTGCATAAAAGATTGCAGTTTGTTCAAACTGGTAATGCGTCAAAAAAGCGAGACTAATTGGATGAATAAAGCTTGTTTCGAAGAAAAATACTAATTTTAAAACATCAATAGAACATGTGATACATCTCATGATTCTCATCTAAGAAATTATGTACCATCAAAGATTACTAATGATCTAAAAGCACTTCATAAGACTAAAACTAATCATGACACAACCATAAACAACGGCACCGATACCAGAGTAGATGATGTATCGGAAAACATTACATAGTGGCAAATGTTGCCAACAGATAACTTGCACCTAAAGCCGGTAGATATCTATAAACTTTAAACGAAATTTTAAAGAGGCCAGTTTGTTGCTCCTATGATGATGAAAGCAAGATCAACTTGCACGTAGGACACAAGGCAACTGTATTACTAATACCTAAACAAATATTATTTTATTAATTAGATTACCATGTTTGAGATTTCGATCGCTCAATATTTGGAAGCTCGTCTCATATAGAAACATATCAGGGATAGCAATTAAGGGCATGTATTATGCGACTTGACATAATGTTTCAGATCCCAATCTCTTCACTCACGAGCAAAATTTTATAGTAAAACCATCAATTGTCATATTTACTTCATTAAGAATGATACTTATATACTAATAGCGTAAAGATCAAAAAATATATCATTGGAAACTCTTCGCACGACATGGTTTTTACAATACATACTTCAGGTTTATTTTCATTCGTATAAGGGAACTGAAACTTTTGACGGAGTACACGTTTTTTATTCGGTTCGGTTGTAAAGACTAAAGAGAAGGTATCCAGTATCATGCATACCTCGGGCTCGATACTTATTTAATAACTGATGGGCTTCCTAGGGAAACCGTTGCAGAAGGGCCATATTTGTGCATGCAGTTTTTCTTTTCACGTACGTGTTGGGCAACTAACCCTAGAAACATATTTGAGTGAAAATGAAACCGTGCATTTGCACGGGATATAAGCTAGTAATATATTAAATCAACTAATTAGTACAGACAAGCATCAATGCGCCATATGTCAGTAGATTTTTAGATTTTAGGTGATTATGCCAGGTTATATCCTCATGTGTGCCACATGCTATTAAATACCAGTCAGTCATTCTTAATGATGCATGTACCAACAAATGTAAGATGCGATATATAATACTTTAAGCTGAAAACTAATATTACTACATGGTAATAGGCAATTTACATTGAAAAATCCAGTTTTTGTGTACACATGAAGTTTGTGTCAATGTGTCTGTGCCACAAGTCCCATATCAACTATGAAGAACAGAACATAAATCTAAGATGTTGAATCATATTTAAGGAGAGAAATACACAAATAAGAACATAACAAGATAGAGACAGTTGCGTACGAGTTTTCCTATTTAACATTAATCCAATTAAACAAGCAAAAGTACCTTGGCCAATTTGTTGTCCTAGTATTAGGTCCTCCCACAACAGTTCTTGATCCAAGTTGTCAGAGTCCGTACCTACTTTGTTATCAACGCTACTACTGGCATTACAAGAGCTGTTGGCATCGATTGAAGGCGGCCATGACCTTGACCCTGAATGCAGAGCATTATTCTTATTAGGCTCACTACGCTCACCAAGTAGTAGGACTTCTGATTTTAAACTAGTTGAGCTCTTTTCATCACCTGCGTCATTATCACAATCATTGTGGGAGGAGAGCAAGGCAAAAGAAGCAGTTTTCACATTAACTCCTTTGTGCTCACTTCCTTTTCTCCGCCAAAATGTTCCTTTCGTATGAATCCAAGAATCTGCCTTTGAGGCAATGATATTGTGGAATCCAAGTTCTCTTTCAAAGGAAGACAATGGTGAACAGTCTATGGGGGTGCTACCGCGTGAATAAGAATCCTCCATATCTCCAATATGACTCTCATCAATGACATGCTCTCCTTTCCTTAATCTTGACTTTATCTTGTTGCCCACTTTAGAAGCCTGTTTTCATGGAAATTCCATCAAAAAGTAGGAACGATGTTACCAAAGCCCATGAACAGGTAAATAATGTCATCCTACCAAATTTGATATTCTCGATGCAACTGTTACTTGGAGAGGTTGGTGAGGGTCAAGACCAAGTTTGGCCGAATCAATACTTCTGGAATGGTCAAACACAGAATCTCTCTTGGAGCATTTAGCATCAGCCTTAATTGCAGGCCACGAGCCTTCAAATGCCCGTGAATCACATGCGACCACTACTTCCCCAACCAGAGCGCCGGTGTCATCGTAGAAGGGATTGACAGTTGTATATGCTATAATCTTCCTGCCCCTCTTGTGTTTAGCAGGGAACAGTCCAGTCCAGGCCTCCCCCTGACTCACACGAGCTACGATCGTGACACCTGCGTCGTGGTCTCGAGCATCTGTGAGGAGGTGAAGCGAATCACAGCCTAGAACTTCTGCTGCAGAATAGCCAAAAAGAAGTTCTGCAGGTCGATTCCTGCTCATTGAACCACCAAAATTAGCATGTACGGATCTTACGTGACATCATATATATATATATATATATATATTTTCCATATACTGCAAATCAAACTAGCAAACTACGATCTATCTAAAAGTCGAATCTTATGTGGTGAACTTGGGCATCAAAGTTCTTCTCATCCCTTGGTCAAGTCACTTGTTCTTCTATATGACATATTTAGCATCCAAGAAATTGGCTATTCAGTGCAAGAAACATCAAAATTCCAATATAGAGGTACTGATGAATAAAATCGTTGCACACCAAGAATAGATCTGAACATAAATAGTTGAATTGAATTAAATTTTAAACTTCAATTGTTGGGTTGTTACCAGAAAACCCTTCAAACCAAGCAATCAAGAAAATGAAATGTAACAAATAGTCGAATACATCAACATGATTACCCAGATACCACTATATACTTTTAGAATAGGCAAATTGATACCTTACCAGTAGATTACGATGAAGTTAACATCAACCACATAGACTGCGTAACCCATCGAATCCAATACATTGACATAGTTTTCATCCGAGAAAACGAATCCCGGCGGCTCCAAATCTTCGCCGCCGCCTTTTATCCGCCACGAAAAGGGGTGCTGCTGCGGAGGCGTTTCTGCGGCGCCCATTTCTTAGAAGTGTAGTAGTCGATGAATCTTCTGAAGAAATTGCGGAGTGTCCATTAACAAAAAGACACCGCTTTTTCTTTTTTGAGGAAAAGAGACACCGCTAGTATTTTTCAGAAACCGTTTGGAGAAAAAAAAAAAGTTTTATTATTTTTGAAGTTATCTAAAAAAAATTATTATTTGAAGCCCTAACTGATAATACTAAATTTGTGGAAAAAAATGTCACCCTACTCGTTATTCTCATATTTCACCTCATCTATGTCAACATATCAAATTGTGTATTTCTAGACAAAATAATAATACTTATTGTTAACTTTTTATTTTAAGTTCTTTCTATTATTCAATTATCAATTATTATCAATTAAAAAAATATGGTAACAAATAGACCGTGAAATTAAAATGTGAAGAAAAAGAAAAGAAAAAAAACTTAGCATTTTCTTATTTACGTATATATGAGAGCTACATTTTTTCCTTTGCAGTGTTTACATATTAACTTGTTAAATATATTTTTTGAGGATTACATCATATAGCCAGGTTCGAACCAGGACCTCATGCAGAGGTTTCAAATGCTCTACCACTGAGGTAACGCCCATTTAAAAAAAAAAAAAAAAAAAAAAAAAAAAAGAAGAACAATCAAACGAACTGAGACTTTGAGTTGAGAAATAGTTTCAAATGAACTAGTTATTTTCTTTGTTAATCACATCTTTTAACCAAGTTTGAACTTGGGACCTCATGCTGGGACTTCAAACACGCTACCACTGAGCTAGCATCTAATGCAAATGAGCTAGTAATTAAGTAGTTTATCATATTATGTAATAAAATTCATAGTGTTCATTATAAGAAAACAAAATATCCCACCAAAAAGTATGTACTAGACATTTTGACCATCTGCAAGGGCATAAAGTAACTTTCAAGAGTTAATGCCCAGGCATCATTAGCTGGTGCAAAGAGATGATTGTTAATTTTTGTTGACGACTTGTTTCCATCTATGTCACTTTCTATTTATTTTTTGTTGGAGTTTTTGTTCACCTAAACTTTTCTTTCATTTATAATTTTAATCTGCTAAAAAATAAAATATAGGTCTAACAGTATCTCTATCCTTTAATTTATAGATTGTTCATAGTGTCTTACAGACACAATCCATTCTCTAGTCATTTTATAGAGGATTTTGATAGTTGCATAAATGAGCTTTATACGTTTAGTATATATCATTATATTCAAATCTCATTAGTTAACAATCTATCAATTAAAAATTAAAGTTCATAATTGTACATATTAAGCATGTTTAGGAAGCTGTTTTCTGATTTTGTAAATATGAATGGTGACTGGTGAGGGGAAAGGAGAGAGGTTATCTCCTCCCACAACCATTCGCTCCCAAAAACTAGAAGTTAGAAGACAAATAAATAAATCATCCAAACTACCGCAAGCTCGCTTCGTGAGTAAATCACAACCACACAGTTTCTAATGAATATTTAATTATTTTGTCAATGCTAGTCAAATGGCTGAAGCAAGCTCGCATAGGATAGAGCTGAAAAACACTGAAAGCTTAGTGCATGGCCTCTCTTCTCAAAGTCCGCCGCATCATTTGGAAGCTAGTCACCTATCAACAAACTCCTCGACGTTTATCTTCTTTCAATCTAAATTTCTCTATAACATTGAAGTACATGTACAACTTTTTCTTCCATAATTCATGGAGCCACTATCTCCATCATGACATCGCGGTCGAATTATTTTTATAAAAAGATAGTGGTATGACCTAAAATGATGATTTCTCGTGCTTGCTTGATCACATATATATGTGAAAAAATATGAAAAAATAAACCATGGCAACTATACATTGGTGAGTAGTAACTTGGTTGTTTGTGTTGTTATTGTTGTTGCTTGGGATGTGTTAGAATGGGTGATTAAATAAGCAAACAGTAAGGGGAATATTTAAACATGCATAGCTTGAATTTTTTTTCTTGCCAATCGATAAATTTGACTCGAATCTCATAGAAGAAGTCATCATCTTAGTTGTGATATATTACAATGGTGTAGAGATTTTACACTAACACAATAAATTCAAATTCACGCAACAAATTCTTAACTACATGGACATTGAAAAATTATTTAACTCACACATAAAGCATATATGGGGATAAAATTATAATTGTCTCTGTGAACTTATTATGACAATTGTTTGCAATAAATAGTAAAATTACAATTTTGTGTTGTTGTAATTTAATCTGGTGAACAAGATTTTTTACAATGAAGGAATTGATCACGTAAGATCTCACGCTCTTTCAACATCTTCTCCTATTTCACTTTTTTTTTTATTCTTTCTTTATCCACCTGAAATTTGAAAGATAAGAAGAAGAATTATAATATGTACACCATAAAAGATAATGAATTCTTCTTAGTAATTAGCTTAAAAATCTTAGTTCGAGATGGGGTGTGACCAGATTCGAGGCTTTGAGTTTTCTTGAGAAATTCATGTGGGTGTGGAGTGTCCATAGTGACAAAACCCCAAAGTAGGAATCGAAAACAACTACCCACATAGCGTTTTCAATAATTTTAGGAGCGAACAAGTATGGTTGATCACTCTCAAAATCGGAGAAACATTCAACGCTTTCTCATCTCTCTCGTCTGGAATACTTCGTCTTGAATACTTTTTCATTTTTTTAACTTTGAAAAAGAGCTTCGTCTTCTTTTACCTACGTAGTCTTGATTCTAAGTGGTTTTTTATTTCTATCTCCCATTAAGAGAAATCTGTGTTTATTCTCCCTTTATGTTTGTTTTTGAAGACAAATTCAAAGATAACTGGGCATCATTTTTCACTCAATGGGCAACGCGACACACTCTTAGAGCATGTTCTCAATTTTATTGCGAGAACGCTTTTCTTTGTTACAAGTTAAGAACATCTAATTTTAGCATAGGTCTATTAGGACCTTTAACACGAGACATGATATAGTTGGCCCACAAGATCGCAGGCACTAAGTTATGCCACGAGATCTGGCTCTTACAACGTCCAAAGTCACTATTCATATTTTCCCTTAAGTTGTTATGGACACTTACGACTTTTTTCTAAATCCTCTTTAATTAAACGTCCGCATGTATCGAAAATAGAGACTCAATAGCTTCAATTAATTATGGGAAAAAAGTAATGAGTTTGTGTTCTTAATTTGAATTTAAATAATTACCCTATCTAACTATTGGTTGAAAATATATTGGTGCCTATATGCTAGATATGATAATTCCATGTGTCGATTGTCTATTTTTAATGTATCATAACTACTATGAATCCCACATGTGGAATATAGAAATAATCATTATGAACTATAATTAGTCATATAAAAAATATACTTTTTTTAGAAATGAAAAATTGCATTAACTTGTTACTCGGAAATGATATAATTCATTGCGTCTGTCGAAATGACAGCTGTGAGCCACTCGAGCTTAACATTTTGCCAGCACACCTCTTGGTCACAATTCAATGCATTCTTAGAAAGCTGATCGGCGCATCTGTTTGCTTTCCTCGGTACAAACCTCCATTGAATGTCTCGAAAGCTCCATCTTCTTCGTTGAATCTCTTTGAGAGCTTCTGAGAATGTCGCTCTTTCATTTGTGTCCAGATCTCCTGTTTGTTCCTGTGTAATCAGATTTTTGCGTCTCCTTCTACTATCAATCTCGGAATCTTCAAATCTTCTACGAGTTTGAGACCAAGGTTCATCGCCTGAGCTTCAATTTATTTCTCCCCTGTGCCCCACTTGACCGAAAAAGCGCATGCAGCCAGTAAATCTCTGTGATGACCACTGATAATTACTCCAGCCTCTGCTTTCTTCTCTCGGTAAGTCCAAGCCCCATCAAAGTTGAGGGTGAACCAATCTGGGGGAGGGGTTTCCTGTTTTCTATCGAGGCTGCGTGATCTTCACTCGGCATGGCAGCACTTTATAGATTTGCAATAAAAGATAGGGCTTGGTCGGAGAGGAGCTCCGGTGGTGTGACCGGTCCTTCTAATCTGACTCAGTTCAGTGTGTCCAAAGGACCCAAAGACCGTAGCAGATCCTGATTTGGTCACTGATTGGCCCCTTTGTAAAAAGGTACCGGATTCTAGCTTCTATACTCTGATCTCCCATGTTCCAGTTTGAGATTTTTTTCTAGAATTTGATTATTGTTGGACACGTGTTGAAAATATGCTCGCTTGTTTCATCATGAAACCTGCAGATTTTCCAATTTAAAACAACTTCTATAATTCCTCGTCTCTGCAAATTGATTGTAGTTGGTAGAATGTTGCTATGAGTTCTCCAAGTCAGATACAACAACTTCTTCGACACCTTTAATTTCCATAGGTTTTTATCCACTGATGTGGTGACGTGTTGGTGTTGGAATAGATGCCTAGAAGCAATCTTAAATAGTATGAACATTGTAATTGGTTAAAATAATCATTATATTATTTATGAAGATATTTAATATAATGAAGTCCTTAGATTACAAATGTGTTGTTTGTCTTAAATATCCCTAGTCCATTATATTGATTAACATGACGATCAACTATAAACTAGTATGTAGGTAGATTGATATGGATACATCAAGTCTAGCACATTAGTATGCTTTAGGGGTAATGGCATTCTGGGTTTACCCGCAACGAGAAGGCTACATACAAGTTATGTAAAGTCACAAGTGCTTCTCGTAGTGACAATGGTATTGTGGTCCTTAGACTTGAAGTCACCAGATACTCTAGTTGTGAAATATCATGCTTTGATATTATCAAACGTTGCGCCTTAATCGGGTAACTATAAAGGTAGTTATCAGGCATGATAGGAAGCAAGCTTAGAGATGGTAGTCATGTAGAGAGGATTTGTCCCTCCCACATAACGGGAGAAAATATCCGCGGCCACTCGAGGGGTAGTGCTTATAAAATTTCTGGTCAGACTTAGATAAATCAATATAGGATATTGATGTTATCTGCATGGATAAGACCATTCCCAGGATCAAGGAACTATGGATTGGATATATGAGTGTGAATTGTATGTCTCGTGTCCAATCCGGACATAGAGACAAAGAGATAATAAAATACGGTAACATTGGTCAAAAGGTTTGTCGGATTACTGACTATTTCTATTAGTTGGGTAGCATAAATGTCTTGCTAGAGGCCGCTCTATGTTAGTAATTGTTACTACCAACTAAGTAGAAACCTATGGGGTCACGCACCCTATGGATTTAACTGGACTTGGGAATTAATTAAATATGATTAAATAAATAGAACGATCAATACGCAACTACTTGCGTATTGATCCTTCTATTTAATTAATCATATTAATTTAAAAAGTTGCACGACTATTGTTGTGTGATCTTCTTCTTCCTCCTCCTTCCCGAGCTAGTACAAAGGCGTGGAGGATCCGGGATCAATCCTAGGAGTGGACTTTTAATAGAGACGTGGACACTATTTCAGGTGAAGTCATCAAGGAGACAAACTAAGGTACTTGATGTTCTCATCATTTACCATCGTTATGAATTCTAGACTTGTGATCCTTGGAGGGTATTGAACATAATTAGATTTTTGGTATTCTGCTGCGTAATCCGTATCAAAACTGTACATTTGGAGCTTGATGTTGGATTCTGGTTTGTGAGGGAGAGGGTTCTGACTAAAGAATAGCAAGATTCTACTGTAAATTTGCCAAATTCCTCAAAATGCCACAGCCCCGAGTCTTCTACTTCTTGTGCTGGGATGCGAATTCGCAAGATTTCCTGCACATCTACTTCCCATAGTACAGTTATGAGTTTTTGTTCGTCCCATCTCAGATTTGACCGATCTATGCATTCCCTGAACCTAGAGTTCCCCCTCCCCTCTTGTGGAAGTGGAGTGATGGTTCTAAATTGCCCTTCCCTTGGTAGCCAAGGATCAGAGAAGGTGTTTATTGACTGAGCACTCCCCAATTTTCTTAACACACCCTTTTCTAGCAACTTTCTGCCATGAATTACGCTTCGTCAAGCAAATGAGGGTTGATTGCCCAGATTTGCTTGGAGAAAAGTATCTATGTGGTAATACATAGCCTTTATAGTTCTAGCAGTTAAGCTATTGGGTAATTGTAGCAATCTTTAACATTGCTTTAGCGAGTAGTGCTTGATTGAAGTCTTGTATATCACGAAAGTCAACTCCTCGTTGCTCCTTTGTAAGTTTCATTCTATCCCAGGCTAGTCAGTTTAAATTTTTACTATAATTACTACTCCAGAAAAATTGTCTCATAATATGTTCGATTCTCTGGAGGTGTGTACCGGTAGTTGGAAGCATCCCATAGCAAAACATTGAATGGCCTGGACAATTGCTTTAAGGAGTACTTCTTTGCCTGCAAACGTTAAGAAATTTTTCCTTCCAGTCTTTCACTTTGCTCAGAATTCGGTCTATGAGATAGCTGAACGTAATTTTCTTGTTCTTTCGCACCGTGGCAGGTAGTCCAAGATAGTGTTCGTGCTCGCTGCCTTCATGAACTCCACACAGTGAACTAATGCTCTGTTTTTCTGCAACAGACATGTTAGAAGAGAACATGGCAGCAAATTTGTTAAAATTTATCTTTTGGCCAGAGGCCCTTTCATAACATGTAATAACTTGTAATAAATTATTTGGGTCAGCTGTAGTAGCACGAGTGAAGAAAATACTGTCGTCCGCGAAGAACAGGTGGGAGACCACTGGCCCACTTCTGGATGCTTTGACTCCCCTCAATGTTTTGCTGATTATTGTTGCATCAACGGCTCTGGAGAGACTCTGGATGCTTAGAAGTTCTCACTGACTTCATGAACTCCACACAGTGAGCTAATGCTTTGTCTGCAGTAGACATGTTTGAAGAGAACACGGCAGCAGATTTCTTAAAATTAATCTTTTGGCCAGCGACCCTTTCATAACATGTAATAATTTGTAATAAATTACTTAGAAGCATATGAACCATGTCTTGCCTTATATCTCAGGTGCTTCGGAATCTCTATCAATTATAGTGTGATTGAGTGAACACGCTCTCATAATGAGTATTTCTATAATTATTTTTATATGTGGTTTTTTTTAGAACGAATGTGAATTTTAAGTGACACATTGGTGAGAGAGCTCATGAGATATTGTGGGAAGAATTAGAGTGCCAACTCATGCCCCTTTTGGAACTTATTTCCTAAGTATCGCTAAATTGGTGATAATACAAATAAAGATTTTATAACGTATTTGGAATTTGATTGTGTTGGTGAATAAGCACACGGTAAGAGAGTCGAGAGTGTGCATGTGCTTCATCAATTATAAATAGTGTTTTTCCCTTATTATGTACTATCCTAACATGTAAAAATACACCAAAACATACATTAACAGAACCATAATATGTTTGTTGAGTCCCTGACACGGAGCCGTCAATATTGAATTGTTAACATGTTCTTAATGTAATGTTTTCTTTAGCAATACAATTTGCTCCACTTTTTACATTTGTTGCATGATGGATTTTTTGGTGGTCTAAGACAAAATAGAATACAACGTTACTTATCGCCCACATTTTATTATCTATATCGTAAGAAATTAATGTTATACTTTTCTTTGCCATTGTGGGTTTCATAACAGCCTTCCACCCGAGTGAAATCTCTTGAAGATTTCGTTTCTTATAGGATGAAATTTCAAAATTGAAGGAGATGGTGGTTTCAACCACATATAATCCACTAGTTTCATATAAAAGTAAAACGAATAAAAGAATCGAAATAGTCAAATTAAAATTAATTTTTATTTCATTTATAAAGTGCATGATTAGTTAGTTGATCCACTACTTGTATATTTTAATTAAAAGAAAAGATATGTACCATTAAAATTTTACTATGATTTTATTTCCTTAGCTAACATGGTACAAGGAAGATCTCTATTCCCCTTCTCCTTAGAAGAAAAATGTATTTCCGGTTATCTAGCACTCATGTACCAAAAGACCACTCGCAAGTCATTCCAATCTCACTCATATTGTTGATATTTTCATTTTGAACAACAAGTCTCGATAATTTTTTTTTTAAAGCGTCTCGATAAATTACTTCCTCATTACATATGTCTCATGTATCATATAAAAAGAATATTATGTACCAATTATGATTTAATTACATAAATGGTTAAGCTAAACAGTAAAAATGTCAATAATATATCTCATCCCTCTTAGTTAATGATTACATTGTACGTATTCTTAGTACTAATTTAATGTGGAATTTTAATCTCATTTGAGGCGTCTGCCAAAAAAATTAGTTTAGTCTCGCACGAGTATTTTGAAGTTCGAACTAAGATTGTAATCCAGATGGTCTATCAATCTGCAGGTTCTGCAATGTCAAATTTTAGGGATTTTTTAGCCTACATTACAAAAAATAGCATATTTATTATACTCTTTAGGTATGCATTATTAGTTTTTCTACGTACATAATATATTTGGGTTTAGTTGTACCAAAATGCATTTTGAATGTAGCATAAAGTTAGATAGAGACATTAATTATAATTTTGATAGTAAAAGCTACCCGTATTTCCAGATTGAGTTTTGATTTTATTTCAAACTTTTAGTACATATCAAACGGTTTTTATTCTTTTTGAGGAAAGGGTCGTTAATATAATTCATCTGAGGAATTACTCAGTACATTAGGTCTATCTTTGACAATAACTTCCTCCAACCAATATCGGTGTTCCTTTCTCCAAATTATAGATGTTTCTCAGTATATTCATTGTTTCGCCAGCACATGTGCAACGTTAGCCTCTCGCACAACGTGTCGTGCCTCGGGCTTAGATATTTTGCTTACTTCAAATATCTATAGAATCGTGTCTCCAAAATTTACAGGTCCAGATTCATTTCTTCTTCCAGAGCATTTCCCACTTCCTTCATCAACCTCTTCGAATCACCCTCTAGAATAGCCAAATGAGCATCAATAGTTTTTCGGAGTTTGACAGTTTACCATGCCCCCAATATTTGTACTTCATTCGCGTTCCGGCAAGCACTAATGAGTATTGTTGTCACAATGATTTGTTATCCACTCAAGCTCTTAATTACGACTTCTGTTGTTGACTTCCCGAATTCAAGTATCTACGACGAGTCGAAGTTTATTTTGACTCAACTCATTCTTAGTGGTTCCATCCGACGCCTCTCATGCCCACTATACTCTTGCTCCATTACTTTACCCTTCTAGGTATCTCCTGACTTTTCCAATTAATAAGTTCAGTAAGATCTGATATCTCTTAATTTTTCTTGTTGAGTCCCTAGTCATTTTGGTGGCACCATAGCCTCACACTGTAGCACATAAGATATTTATGTGGTTGGTGTTTTTTCATGAGTTGATCATTTGCCCATTTTGAAAAATTGTTGACTTTCGATTGCAGAAGCATAAACCACATGGCGACTAGCCATACCTCTTTTGTTTAAGGACATTGGGTGAAGATTTGTAGCTTTGTCTATCTTTTCCAATTGCGTAAGGAGCACTAGTTCTCTGTGCGGATACCCTGTTTCAAGAGGTTGGTTAATGTTGGTGATGCCCTTATACATCTCTAAATCAAATGAAAAAACTTATTTTGTACCTTTACTTTCCACACAAAGTCGAATACAGTTTTCTGATGTTGAGATGATTCTCCCCCACTTTCTTCATTTCTTTTTTGGCACAATGCTTTTGTGTACCCTTTACGGACCGAGTACTAGCCATTCTCAAAAAAAAATCATCTAATGGAGTATTCCTTTTGCTGCTGGGGTATTTGGATTGCTAGAATTTCCTCGGCATCGATTGGAGTAGGTAGTAAGGGTGACCAAAACACGAGAGATCCGGTAAACCCGGCCGAGCTGATTCGGGATCGTGCGTCGATGAACAAAAATGAGTAAATTTGATTGATCAAGGTTTGAGGAATCTCCAATAAAAATAAATGGGTGATCTACATGTTCAATATTTCTTCACCTGGTTGTACCAAAACCAGCCAATCAAATATACCACCACACTTTATAAACTGACTTACAAATGCAACATAACCTTCATCGTGTATTACCTAACATATCCAATGCTCCCATGCATATACATTGCTAACCTGTTAAAATATCCACCTCCCACTTCCGTCATTAAAATAATACTATAGACACAATATTTCACTTGATACAATATTATACTAATAATATTTTAAACACAATTAAAGAAAGATGGACATAGAAAGATAGAAGAATTGGACAGATGAGGAGAAATAGTCGGCAAATCGGCATCCATGGCAGAACATAAATTCATGCTTAGCTGAGATCGAGGTAATCTCTACCTTGGTCTTTGTTTTGTTGCATGTCAACATTGATCAAAGCATCTCGTTCATAGTGGAACCTAGTATCCACCTCTGATCCATACTTGCTCCATATTTCCCGAAGACTTCAGTCGGAAAAAAATCTTACACCTAACTTCCTTCAACCCGAATATAGCAGCACGTACAGACCAACAAAAAATTTGTGTTGTTAAATGTGTCAATTCTGGGCGGGTTGGGATTTTTTTAAACCCTGTAGGTCGGTTTGGGCTTTAAAATTTGAGAAGTTTCGGCCGAACTGACTCGTGTTCAGCCCAAGGAGGTAATTTCTTACTTTTCCGCCATCCACGTCTTATATCACTATCGATGAATTCAATACTATCAAGTTTTCTAATTCAGCCCTCTTTGTCCATCTGCCATATCACCCCTAATTGCAAGAGCTTTCTCCCATGCAAAATACTCCACAAAAAAAGTGTTTCCCAACTATGCCTTCCAAAAATCTATTTTGCAATAATACTTTGCTGTCATGACTATGCTAAATAGTGATGTCATTTGGTGTGAATCCGCCAACCTTGTTTGGCTAACATTGCTTGATTAAGGCATTCAAAATCCCGGAATCCTAGACCACCCTTCATGTCACATCCCACTCCATATTGAGGCGGTAAACCCATAGAGATCCTAGGGAATCAATGAAATAGCATCTGCTGAATGTACCGGTGTACTCATTAAGGAGTTATACCAAGATCATTATTGACATGATGGAATCAGGAATAACCAACTTATATTAAGTAATACTCAATATGTTGTGAGTGGTAAAAGTAACTACTCGGTGCTTACTACTTCTATGTGACTAAGCTAAGCTCTCAATCCCTAGCGCTCACCTTTCTGAGGGATTTAGAAAACAGAAAATTACTGAAAGAAAGTAGCAGACACATGTTTGAGTGATAACAGTTAATTCATAAGTTAAAAAATTAAACTACATTGCTTGGAAGAAATCTTAGTTTAAGAACCTTTACTTGTCTGAAATTAGATCAATACAAAAAACAGTTATAAAGAAAGACAATATCATGCTCATTCATCATCTATTTGAAAAATCTAACTTTGCAACAAGTTTCTTTGATCATTTCCCAGCATTGGATGACCCAACCAACTAAATCAACCTTATATAGCGGTTTCTAAATCCCACAACTCCGCATTGTTGTAAAGATCATATTCACACTCGATAAAGATGACGAAATACCTGACAACTAGATCACCCCACAGAAGGGACTAGCCCTAAAGAGATTTGATACTAATGTCCGATGCTGAGTACAACTATCGGTATCAGGTTACTATGTGTGACATATGCCCTCATACCCAAGAGCCTCTAGCAAAGTGGAGGTAAGAGCATTGTTTTTAAAACCGGACCAGATCGGACCGGCCGGTTCGACCGGTTCATCCGGTGAACCGGTACCTTACCGGTCCGGATGAGTTGTTGGACCGCTTATGTAATTAAACCGGTCAAAACCGTCGGTTTACTGTCGAACCGGTAAACCGGCCGGTTTTGACCGGTTTCGCCGATTTTTGTATGTTCTTCTCAACCACCCAAAATCGCGACCAAATTACTGAAACCTCTGGGTCGCTGCCACCATAGTCACCTTTTCCGTCGACCTCTAATCTACTTGTCGCCGAGTTGGAGAGAGAGAGTGAGCAAACAGACGAATAGAAGTGTCGAGGAAACGAATTACATCAAGTTTGTTACCTTCGAATGAAGAATCTGGTTGAGAGAGATGAGAGAGTGGAGGTTGTGTGTGGTTGTGGAAGAGAGGGTTCAAGAGAGAGAGAGAGAAAAAAAAAATCGTAGGAAGAGGTAAGAAGAGAGTGTTCAGGAGAGAGAGAGAGAGAGAGAGAGAGAAATCAGAGGAAGAGATAAGAAATGACATGAAGAGATAAGAACAAATTGATTTTCTATCTGTAACAGGCATTATTATAGGGTAAAGTAACAAACATTTTGAATACTTCATCCCACTTTTACTGTTAACGCAAAACTCAAGGAGTATTAAACTATTATTCTTTTGAGTAACAGAAGTATTAAACTATTACTAGATATTACTCTTTCTTTTCTTTTTAACTTATAGAAACAAAATATAGTTTTCTAAACGTGTGCACTTTAGAAAATAGGATCTTGGTATTTTCTCATTCAGTAAAAATATTTTTAACTGTCGAGTAATGTTAGTGGAATATTTATAAAAAAAAAAAACTTTAGATGATTAATCTTACATGCATGTTTACGAATTTGTATGATGCTATTTGTTGCATAATTTGATCCAGATGCAGAGGTTTGTAAAGTTATATTTATAATTAATTAATATAAATATATGTTGAACAAGTGTCCGATCTTGAACAAGTGTCCCACCGGTTCGATGGCCGGTCCGATTCTGAAAACTATGGGTAAGAGGACTTACATAGTCTCTACCCAAACCCGTGCCAAGGCCTATACCCTGAACACACTAACCAATATCCATAACCAGAATCCATTATCCAATATATCAAATTATATCCAAACATTTAAGAGCATCTGTTCTAAATCCAGTATTTCTGGGTTAAAAAATTAGTTGATGAATAAGGCAATTTTGATACTCAAACCAATTTGCAGTTCACAAATTTGAAATAGTAAATCCTTATCACAAGTAATCACATGTAAGGGTAGTATAGTAAAACAAATCACCTGACAGATCACATGTCGCAACAATCCAAGTATATACGTCTATCAAGACGATCTTCAACACTAGATGTATGTACACAAATCAAGTGTAAAGCCTTATCAATAAATATATGTTGGGAATTGGATTTAGAAAGTCATATTTATGTTTGAATTAATAATCTTAATAAAGTGAATATTTACGTCGTAACTTAGCGATCACACGAGTATGCCCGTGCTATTTATGATTTGCCATATAAATATGCATTATATAGTCTAATATTCTACATAAGAGACAATCGCACATGCAGACAAGTCATGACAGATAACATTATTAGTGTATTATTGGTTAATAGTCACTAATCAAGATATGAGAGATAACATGAATATTAAAACGGATGTATGCATGTCGATAGCACTCTAATTGTGTTTGAAATAAATTTTATTAAAGCACAATTATTTGCTTATTTGAGCTCACAATTGGTCACAAAGTAATTATTTATCAAAACTAGAAATAATTTCGTGAATTTTGCTCAAGTCAAATTAGGAGTATAAGTTTTTTAAGATTAATAAATACCAGTTTCAAACAAAGATATTAAGTGGATAAAGGGTTTTCCTAGACTAATTAATAAAGCACAAGGTCTCAATTACTGATTTGAAAACAAAATAATTGATACGAGTGCCTCATCGGTACCATAGTTAGTTGCAGATTGTTTGTCAAATTTCCTTAAAATGATAGTTGTTTAATCTAATTTTTTTGTTGGACAAGTCTCTTTTTTTTAATTGAGAGATTCAGTTCAATACGAAGTAATGGTTGTATCAATTAATAATACAGTTGGTAATATCCTCCCATCAGGTTCTTGTTACTAATTTCTCTGGGCCTAAGAAATGACTATTTAGTTTTATTGGACAAGTAAATGTCCATATAGTAAATATAAAGTGACACTGTCTGTTTGATTTATTTTAACTTCGAGTGGCCCATTGTCACATGCGTCTGGATATAAATCGAATTGCCGATGGATTCTAACATGAGATGAATTCAAAAGTCTAGAATAAGTAGGGACATAAACCTTCATTGTTTCATCATGTTTTCAGATAATTAAATAAAATAAACTGACTAGAATATGATAGTTTGAAGAGAATTTTGAAAGTCGTCTTGACTGCGTAGGAATACGAGTGTGTGTTAACCACGTTTTGCACTTGAGAACCTATTGATGATGCGGGTGGCGTAAATACCCGAGCCTATCAAAGGTGGGAGAAGGTTGATGAGATGTTGCGGGTTACATCTTGGCATATGTCAAATGTAGTGCAGTATCAGCGTCAACGCGTTTCATATGTATACGACGTGGTGCAAATATGTAAAGATGTTTGGGCATCAAGATCGGGGGGGGGGGGCAAAGTGTCTTTTATCCTAAATTACTTTCTGCAGTTATTTGCTTAATTATATGTGGGATGACTATAAGTATAAACTATTTTATCTACTCTAGGTTTATACACTTGAGATGGGTTGGTCTCTAGCGGACGAACTTGACAGTTGACCAGATCCCCGTACACCAAGCTGCAGGGACAGAACTACACTTGACTTAGTAGGGGCAGTGCCCCCCCTCCCCCAGATTTTTGTTTAGGAGTAGATAAGTAGTTATATATTTATAGTTATACCCATATATTAACATTAGGTTTAATAGGTTCCCCCCTCACGTTTCATACGGACTAGCATAGTTTTTGTGGAGTTGTGGTATTAGATACTTGATACAGTTACCCCGTATATCACCCTTTCATTTGTAACCCACTAGATTAAATGTTTTTTTTTTTTTTTTTTAATATTTCTTGTCACATCTTATATCACCAACTATGTACACTTATCAAACTTCTTATACATCTAGTACGTTATGTAAAAAAAAAATTAGATAGCAATATAAAAGTTATATTAATATGACATTTTGCTCACATGAAGACCAATTTCAACTGGTCCCCAAAGATTGTCATTTTTAATAGATGAGCATCTGTTAAATGAGAAAGGTAAGAGTAAAGATAATGTTATTTTCTAAAAAAATGTATATACTTGTTATAACTTTTTATGTGATTGAAATAGTATTTTTATATGTTTATGAAATTGAATTTAGTTTTGCTTAGCTTTACTTCGTTTTATGAATGATTTATCATTTTAGTGAGAAAATGTTGTCTTATGTGAAATTTATAATGCTATTGCTTTACCTAGCCTCCCCCCTCCCCTAGATAAAATGTATGCGTCCGTCCCTGCTAAACTCCCTGGAGACAAGTTGGAGAAATTGCAGGTCTACACCCGTGCAACACCGTGGGGTTAGATGTGATGCAAGCCGAACATATTGGGGGCATGAGTCATAATGCCCCTTCCAGTGGTCCCTGACACGCTTTCTTACGTGTTACCGCAAGTGCACGGTTCAAGTAATATAGGGTAATATTTCAACCCCGAGTTATTAATCCCACGAGGACTAGCTTGAGATTATTTAATTAGTTATTAGATTAGAGTACGGCAACAGGAGGAAGAATTGTGATTAACTAAGGCGTCACCCACAAACAAGTGACTGAAATTAAATAACAACTAAACTAATCTTTTTGGGTTTTTAATTTAAGAAAAAAAAGATGAAGAAACTAGGCAATCTCTAGATCACCTAGGGTTGTAGACGATTTCCGAATTAGCTATGTAACACGTTAACTCTATTCAAGTTAAGCTAGGTAATAGCACTGACCATCTCATGTCGGTCTCAAGTCATTCTACGTCACGGTTTACTTGGTGTCCTGTTGGTCCACCTACATCTACCGGTCCAATCTAGTAGGCTAACGACGGTGCACGGAATGATGTCCTCTCAGACCACCACCACACGAACACCTCACTATCTCCTACCGAATCTACCCTCTAAGGCCAATCCTACACACTTCTCTTCTCAGTCTCAGTGATTAAGGATTGTTGTTCATATCTCATCGCAACTAGGTCTAAGTCTCTTTCACGCACTCGCTAGCTAATTAACAAGTCCGATTATTACTCCATTATTGCTAAGGATTAAGCATTGTATATGAACAAGAACTAGAACAAATATTAACATTAATCAAGATTACCATATAGGAATAAACCCTAAGTTCATGAATATCAAATCCTAAACTAGTCGTGTCAGTAGACTAGATTCATCAACAAGATCATGAAACTAAAATTAATTCAATATATAACAACCACAAAGCGTGAAACAAAGTCTAAAATCCAGTAAACATATTGTCTACATAAACCCTATGCTTTATAGAAAAGCCTAGCAAAGCGTCTAGTTACTAATAATAATCGTAGCAAAACAATAGAGTTTTTCCATAGCAAAGATTGAAAGAGAGAAGAGAAAGAAATCAAACGGGGAAATCTCCGGTTTGGGGATGATACCAATCGATCTCCTCAACTCCAAGTCTTCGTCTCTTTCCTCCCTATGCGTGAATGACAGAGAATTCCTCCCCTAGGTCGTTCTTGAGTAAAAAAATCATCACAAGACTTTAAAAAATATGTTTTTGCCCCAAAAATCGGACTTTGGTGTCAGGCATTTTGGGCCGAAGTGGTTCCCATTTCAGGCCGAAATGTTTTTCGAAAATCAAAGCAGGTTAGTGTTTTCATTTTGGGCCGAAATGAGGGGGGCATTTCGGGCCTAAATGGTCCCCATTTGGGGCCGAAAAGGCTGCTCCTAATTTTTTTCTTTGACTTCTCCAGGCCATAACTTCTTCGTCTGATCTCCGATTAAGCTCTGTGACCTATCGTTGGAAATCTCTTTGAGGATAATTTCATATGGAACCGGGATCACTCCCAAATTCATTGTAGAACTCAAGATATCATCAGATTAGTGCAGACTGGTCATCGTAGCTCCCCCAACTTTGCTTCTCTTCCTTCCACTTGAGCTTTCGTTGTTTCCGAAGTTCGTTCCATGCCTCCTATCAGCTGATTAGCATGCGTTCCTGTCAAGACAACATGAACAAACATACCATGCGATTATATTTGACAGATAACAACGAAATATGCCTAGAAACGCCCGGACTAACAATAAAGCGCATATGAAGCATCCAATGACAAAACACATCGTATTCTCTACAAGTTTACTAAAATATCTCAAAATAATGTGGAAAATGACATTAATATATAGCCCCTAAAAGGTGCTATCAAATTCCCCCACGCTACCTTCTTGCTCGTCCCGAGAAACACTTGCTTCAAAATCCCTCACACTATGATCTTCCATCCACCGACTTGCATAAAACTTTACTAGCCATGTGAAACAAACAACACACACACACGACTATGCAATCTACATGCTCTATACAATGCAAATTGATTATTTCACAATGAAAATATTTAAACAACACAATTTTTTTAGAGATTGGGCAAGCTCACTATCGTCAACCAAAATTGTCAAGTTCTCACAAGTATCTTTCAAAATTTCACAACCAATAGCAAGAAATTGAAGTACAAATGATCCTACGCACAAGTTCACTAAGGGGTCCCCAAACGTCCACCATAAACAATCCAAGATTCGGGCACGTCCTTTAGCTCAGAGGGTCTAGGCATCCTAAGTACTATTGTAGTCTTTCGTCACGAAGTCATTTGAGGTTTTCAGACCCTCTTAGCCGTTATTGCATTGAATGCAAATTGTCCCTGTTAAGGGAGACACAACTCCGTGTAGTACGGCTTGACTTTAATTTTCCCTAGTTGCTCTAATTGGATTGAATCCAAATTCCCTGCGTGAACGGAGGCACATTAGGTTGTTCATCGTATCTAATCCAAGAGAAGATTTTGATTCATTTGTTTTCCATTCTATTCTAATTGTTTCAACCGTGCATTTAGAGCTACTACGCGTGGGCTTTTTCGGTTAACACTTGAAACCGCCGTAAGGGATGGTGGTGTACACTCCCTAACTTCACTTAGGCTAGAGGAATGTACAACATGGAACCGACTCTACACGAAGTCCACCCCATATTTCAAGAGGCCACAAGTTTCCACTCGAAAACAGACTATTAAACCATCTTATGACTAAATCCTCCTAGCACATTAAAGGAACTAAAGGTATGCCCTTGTCTACATTCCACTTTTTGCTGAATACTCGGGACTTCCTTTCATGAAACTGGTGCGCAAGATACTAAAAATTAAGGCTTTACTACTACGACGCTTACTATTATCAAAGACTCTTTCACTGAACTCTCTTCAATTTCAAGCTTCATCAATTTCCCTTATTCTCAAAATTTTCAATTTTTTCTGATTTTTCACTTTTCTATTTTTTTTTATTTATTTCATATTTTTTCCTAAACTCTATATGAAACTAGCCAACTCGACTACACAACGATTGGGTAGGGTGACTCAATAAGTAAACATGCAAACAATGCAAAATTTAAACCTAACACAATGCAACAATGTATTAAACACTACACACTAACCGCACTACTCATAATAATGCACAATCTAAACGACAATGTATTAAACACTACACACTAACCACACTACTCACAATACTACACAATCTAGATGTAACAGGCTATGCAAACAGACATGGCTAGCAAAATATACACAACCCCCCCCCACACACACTTAAGCATTTC
Source organism: Linanthus parryae (assembly GCA_023055425.1). Classification (NCBI taxonomy): domain Eukaryota; kingdom Viridiplantae; phylum Streptophyta; class Magnoliopsida; order Ericales; family Polemoniaceae; genus Linanthus; species Linanthus parryae. The sequence continues at coordinate 120,532,505 of JALGPY010000001.1, forward strand.
ATTGTCCTCACGAATTTAGAGATCAAATAGGAGGTTTCCTCGCTTAGATGTGTAGGCGGTGGATCTACACTATTATCGCTCAAAACTTAGACGCCGAGAGAGTAAGAGATACCTGAGGTGCCCGGAACTACATGGACACCGTGTCCGCGAAACTGCAACAAGAAGGGGTCTTGTGGACCGTTGACAGTTTTCTGCTGATGAAGCTCACTTGAGCAATCCCCAAGCTACATCATGCTACAATGTAACTCCCCTAAGGTCACGTGTGCCTCGCACACCAGGGTAGATTGCTCCATGCTGAAAATAATGCAAGAAAAAATCCCCAACTCCCTCAAGAGTCTACATGTGGGTTAAATGTGCCATGGCATACTAGGGTAGACTTTTCGCTAACATTACTTGCAAAACTAGACAAATCATCAGTCCCTCTCTCACACCTCTCAAAATCATGTATGGAGAACTAAAACAGAAATAAAAAATAACATCCTACTCTACATTGGGTTACCTCCCAAGAAGCGATTGTAATTTAAGGTCGACGACCCGACCCGATTACCTCAACCGACAAGGAACATGAAGGATGCTTTATCCCTGCACTTCTTCTTCTTCCACCATCTCTTCTCTAGAACTCTCTTCAAAAGTGCACCCATGTGATGCAGAGATGGAGGAGAAGTGTAGAAGCTGACTCTTTTCATCTTGCATTTTATCTTCTTGATCAACTTCCATGACGTACTATTTGGATCAAATGAATCTCTGGCCATAAATTCATCCCAACCATGCCAAGGATGTGAGATAATTCGAGGTTCCCTTGCACAAAGCATCACCTCCTCTCATCCTGGACATACAAGTGCCCCGCAGTCTGAATCAGAGTCTGAGCCATCATAATTGGCAAAGTCCACAATCGGTTCATGGACACTGCATTCCCCGCTCAGCTTAGGTATCTCTTCTTCCACAACTGCAGCTTGCGAAGCTGATTCCCGTTCTCGCTCCATCCTAGCTATCACTGTCCTCTGCATCTCTTAGACAGCTGGTAGCCAATGAGGAATGTCTGAGTCGTTTAGTGATGGTGACCATAGGGGCTCAATTAAAGGCTTAATGTGTGGAATAGGGGTCCTCTTGAGGCTATTTTGTAACCAGGGACATCCTTGTGGCGCGCTCCTGGATTTCCTACAGAATAGTCCACAAATGTGCCATACTGGCTGGTGAGTCCTCTTGATGGTGTTGAAGCTGTGGTGGATCGAATATGCATGCGTCTTCATACTTGTGACCCTTCTTGCATCTGTAGCACCAAATCATTGAGCATGAGTCATCTGTGTGCCAAACTCTGCATCTAGCACAATAGTAGGAGTAATCAGAGATCCCCACATATTTATCCTCGCTCTGCATGCTCATGATATCTCATGTTTCCTGCGTTCCTACAAAACAAACTCCCAAGATACCCATGAAGCACATAGATAGAAATAAAACAAAATAAAAAATAAAAATACTCTAACCTAACTCCTAACTAAATAATCTACCGCTATCACCGGCAAATGCGCCAAAAACTTGACACGCTTTTTTACGTGTTACCGCAAGTGCACGGTTCAAGTAATATAGGGTAATATTTCAACCCCGAGTTATCGATCCCACGAGGACAAGCTTGAGATTATTAAATTAGTTATTAGATTAGAGTACGGCAACAGGAGGAAGAATTGTGATTAAATAAGGCGTCACCCACAAACAAGTGACTGAAATTAAGTAACAACTAAACTAATCTTTTTAAGTTTTTAATTTAAGAAAACAAATATGGAGAAACTAGGCAATCTCTAGATCACCTAGGGTTGTAGACGATTTCCGAATTAGCTATGTAACACGTTAACTCTATTCAAGTTAAGCTAGGTAATAGCAATGACCATCTCATGTCGGTCTCAAGTCGTTCTACGTCACGGTTTACTTGGTGTCCTGTCGGTCCACCTACATCTACCGGTCCAATCTAGTAGGCTAACGACGGTGCACAGAATGATGTCCTCTCAGACCACCACCACACGAACACCTCACTATCTCCTACCGAATCTACCCTCTAAGGCCAATCCTACACACTTCTCTTCTCAGTCTCAGTGATTAAGGATTGTTGTTCATATCTCATCGCAACTAGGTCTAAGTCTTTTTCACGCACTCTCTAGCTAATTAACAAGTCCGATTATTACTCCATTATTGCTAAGGATTAAGCATTGTATATGAACAAGAACTAGAACAAATATTAACATTAGTCAAGATTACCATCTAGGAATAAACCCTAAGTTCATGAATATCAAATCCTAAACTAGTCGTGTCAATAGACTATATTCATCAACAAGATCATGAAACTAAAATCAGTTCAATATATAACAACCACAAAGCGTGAAACAAAGTCTAAAATCCAGAAAACATATTGTCTACATAAACCCTAGGTTTTATAGAGAAGCCTAGCAAAACGTCTAGTTACTAATAATAATCGTAGCAAAACAATAGAGTTTTTCCATAGCAAAGATTGAAAGAGAGAAGAGAAAGAAATCAAACGGGGAAATCTCCGGTTTAGGGATGATACCAATCGATCTCCTCAACTCCAAGTCTTCGTCTCTTTCCTCCGTATGCGTGAATGACAGAGAATTCCTCCTCAAGGTCGTTCTTGAGTAAAAAAATCATCATAAGACTTTAAAAATTACGTTTTTGCCCCAAAAATCGGACTTTGGTGTCAGGCATTTTTGGCCGAAATGGTCCCCATTTCAGGCCGAAATGTTTTTCAAAAATCAAAGCAGTTGGGTGTTTTCATTCTGGGCCGAAATGCTGCTCATGATTTTTTTCTTTGACTTCTCCAGGCCATAACTTCTTCGTCTGATCTCCGATTAAGCTCTGTGACCTATCGTTGGAAAACTCTTTGAGTCTAATTTCATATGGAACCAGGCTCACTCCCAAATTAATTGTAGAACCCAAGATATCATCAGATTAGTGCAGAATGGTCATTCTAGCTCCCCCAACTTTGCTTCTCTTCCTTCCACTTGAGCTTTCGTTGTTTCTGAAGTTCGTTCCATGCCTCCTATCAACTGATTAGCATGCGTTCCTGTCAAGACAACATGAACAAACATACCAAGCGATTATATTTGACAGATAACAAGGAAATATGCCTAGAAACGCCCCGACTAACAATAATGCGCATATGAAGCATCAAGTGACAAAACGCATCATGTTCTCTACAAACAAGTGACTGAATTTAAATAACAACTAAACTAATCTTTTTGGGTTTTTATTTTAAGAAAACTAATATGGAGAAACTAGGGAATCTCTAGATCACCTAGGGCTGTAGACAATTTCCGGATTTGCTATGTAATACGTTAACTCTATTCTAGTTAAGCCGGGTAATAGCACTGACCATCTTCTGTCTGTCTCAAGTCGTTCTACGTCACAGTTTACTTGGTGTCCTGTCGGTACACCTACATCTACCGGTCAGTTCTAGTAGGCTAACGACGGTGCACGGAATGATATCCTCTCAGACCACCACCACACGAACACCTCACTATATCCTACCGAATCTACCCTCTAAGGCCAATCCTACACACTTGTCTTCTCAGTCTCAGTGATTAAGGATTGGTGTTCATATCTCATCGCAACTTGGTCTAAGTCTCTTTCACGCACTCCCTGGCTAATTAACAAATCCGGTTAATTACTCCATTCTTGCTAAGGATTAAGAATAGTATATGAACAAGAATTAGAACAAATATTAACATTAATCAAGATTACCATCTAGGAATAAACCCTTAGTTCATGAATTTCCTAAACTAGTCGTGTCAATAGACTAGATTCATCAACAAGATCATGAAACTAAAATCAATTCAATAGATGACAAACACAAAGCGTGAAACAAAGTCTAAAATCCGGAAAACATATTGTCTACATAAACCCTAGGCTTTCTAGAGAAGCCTAGCAAAACGTCTAGTTACTAGTAATAATCGTAGCAAAACAATAGAGTTTATCCATAGCAAAGATTGAAAGAGAGAAGAGAAAGTAATCAAACGGGGAAATCTCCAGTTTGGGGATGATCCCAATAGATCTCCTTAACTCCAAGACTTCGTCTCTTTCCTCCGTATGCGTGAATGACTGAGAATGCCTCCCCTAGGTCGTTCTTGAGTAAAAAATCTTCATAAGACTTTAAAAATTGTGCTTTTCCCCAAAAATCAAACTTTGGTGTCAAGCATTTCGGGCCGAAATGTTTTTCAAAAATCAAAACAGTTGGGTGTTTTCATTTCAGGCCGAAATGAGCGGGGCATTTCGGGCCAAATTGGTCCCCATTTCGGGCCAAAATGGTCCCCATCAAGTGACAAAACACATTATATTCTCTTCAAGTGTATGACATGTATTCTTACCTGTGTACGCAAGTGCACGGTCGAGTAATAAAGTGTGAGTATATTTAATAATTTGGTTGTCAAATCCCACGAGGACAAGCTCGTAACAAGATATAATTAGCAAATTAATTGAGTTTACTAAGTAACCGGTAAAAAGTGTTGAGAATTGTGAGGTTTCCACCCCCAAACATGTGGCTGTACGTAAAGATTGAAATAGTAGAAAAGTGAATTAAGAAGAAGCCTTAATCAATTAATGGTAAAACTAGGCAATCTTGTAGATCACTTAGGGCTATAAACGATTTCCGGATAATCTGAATAACACGTTAATTCGGTCTAACTAAGTCGGGTACTAGCACTGACCATCTCCTCTCGGTCTCAGGTATTTTTACGTCACGGTTCACCTGGGGTCCTTTCAGTCCACCTATGTCTACCTGTCAGTTCTGGCAGGTTCTCTACTAATATACTAACGGGTCCTGTCGGTCCACCGTTTCACAGAACAGCTAAATGATCCTACTGAGTCTACCCACATGGCCAATCCTAACACTTTTCCTTTCGGTCTCAATAGTTAGGATTGATGTTCATATCACCCTTGTAACACCCCGTCTTTTTATTTTATATAATTAATGACTATTTCGTAAATTCTAACTGTTATTTTCAAAATAGATGGCTAGTGGGGAGGTAAATGTAATTTTAGTTGTTATTAAATGGTATGGCTGGGGTTATTTTGTGAAATTTCGTGAACCAAGGGGGGTGTAATTGTCTTTAGCTAAGAATTGACCTAGGGAACTATTTTTTTTTTATTTCCCAAGCTTTTCTATCTCTCTCTCTCTCTCTCTCTCTCTCTCTCTCCCCCCCCCCCGTACGTTCATCTCTCCCTCCCTCTATATCTTCTTCTTCCTCTCCTCTTTCGGCAACCACCCCGAGACCACCACCACTCCCAACACCAACACCACCCCAACGGATCCAATCTCCTCTCTCATCTCTCCCTCTATCTCTCTTCCTCTCTGTGAGCAACAACAGCAGTAGGCAGCGGCCAAGCCACCACCGCCGCTGCCACCGGCGAGAAGACCCACCGACGGGAACCACCACCACCCACTTCTCTCTCTCTCTATCTCGGCCACTCCATCTCTCTGCCCAGATCCAAAGAAGGCAGAAGTAACAGCAGAAACGGAGGCAGCAACCAACGGACCCAACACCGTCGCCGCTGTCCACCATTTTTGCCGGCGAAGCTCCGAGCCCGGCGAAATCATCAAAACCCATCCTTCAAGCTCTATCCCACTCAAATTTTGGAGGTCCAAGGAGACCCCTAGCAGTCCTAGACGGAGCCAAGGACGCCAGAAACAACGCCGTTGAATTCCACCGCGACCGCCACCTACGGTGACCTTGACCCGACTCGTTTCTTCACCGTTTTCAGCGATTTTTGACTTGGGTAAACTCTAAATTGCCTAATTTTACGTTTTAGTCAATCAAAATCATGTTTTATAGCTTGAATCATCGGTTAGATCGATCAATTTGATCGTTCGTGTAAGGGGGTGAAAGTGTTTTTTCCACAAACTAGGTGTAAGGGTGAGAGTGTCTTTTCAGAAACTTTGGGGGTTCAAGTGTCTTTTATTAAACATTACTTGTGAGTGTAAGGGGGTGGGGTACAAGATGACTTTTGACATAACTTGCGGGGTTCTATTTGTCTTTTACTTTAACTTTACACTTTTCTGTAAAAGTGAAGATTTTGGAATAAAAATATTTTCTAAAAATACTACTTTTCGTCCTCATTTTGGAAAAGTGATTCGCGTGTTGAAATAGTATACTGGTCACTCGTCAAAAAGATCACCTATAAGTATTTTATTAAAAACTAAACAAATGTCTTGTTTAATCACTTAAAATTTCAATCCGGGTTGTTTAAATACTTGTAAAAACGATATGTGTTAGTTTAATAACCTTGTTAACATTATGTATGATACTTAGATGTAGTTTTCTTAAGAATTCAATACCCTTAAGTATTGTTTAATCTTTAGAATGACAATAGCTATTTCTTTCACTCTATTTTCATAAATATAAGTTTAAATACGATTTTACTATTATAGCATGCTCTTTTAATACGAAAAAATTCTCCAAAAAAAATAGTCACTTTTAGAGATACTAAGTTGAGAAGTTGTTAAAAGACAAGTGTGTCGTTTTATAATCTAAAAAAAGTGTTTACAAATATGATTTCGTATTAAAAGGTTCTATATAAAATATAACCAATGTAGCATTTTTTAATAAGAGGGGAACGGGTTAACCTCAAATCGAGTTGGACTTCGACTAGAAATTTGTAGTAATGGACTTGCATAGTTCAACTTGCGTTAATGTAGAAATATAATTGTGTAGGGGACGATTTGGTGGTCAGGAGCAACCTCTATGAGTAGAAACTAGAATGTGATATTTGCTATCGGATTGAGGTGTGTAAACGTGCCTAACCTAGTGTGCGTCCTCCTTTTGTGTCCAAATACTTTTATGATTTTATGTCTCAAAATGTGACTTGTGATATACGTGCTCGACTAGAGATTTCAAGTACTTGTTTAAATGATTCTTTTAGAAATTATCACATGAAATTAATAATGCGTAATAACGTAAGTGGAAATAGTTGGGCAGCGGAACCTTATTCGGATTCTTATATACACTGTGGATATGATATTTGGGATGGCACGGCCACCCCACCTATTGTGATATTTTGCTCGATTGCAATTAGCCCCGGGCTGCTCAATGTACTCACCTCTCTGGCCGCAAGAAGTCTTAGGGGGGTGCCGACACTTAAGGTCTTGGATGCATGGGATATGGTTGGTTACTGATGAGATACTGTTAGGGCATCTATTCCAACATATTTCCCTAACAGTATCTCATCAGTAACCAACCATTGTGTTGGTTACTAGAATTACAATTGTGTTGTTTATCTTAAATATCCCTAGTCAAGTATAATGATTAATGGGACAATCATCTATAGACTAGTATGGGGTTGGATTGATATGGAGATATCACGATCCAACACATAGGTGTGCATTAGGGAATGTTGCACTGGATTGACCCATCTCCGAGAAGGCTACATACACGTTATGTTGAGTCACAAGCGATTCTCGCGGTACAATGGTATTGTCATCCTTAGACTTGAAGTCACTAGATATTCTAGTTGTGGATTATTGTGATCTTGGTAGCGCTACACCGTAACTGGGTAGTTATAAAGGCGTGTACTGGATACAATAAGAAGCAAGCTTAGAGATCGTAGTGGACGTAGATAGAATTTGTCCCTCCCATATAACGGGAGTAAATATCCTACGCCACTCGAGGGATAGTGCTTATAGAATGTCTGGCCAGACTCAAATAAATCAATATGGGATATTGATGTTATTTGCACGAATAAGGCTATTCCCATGGATCGAGAAACTATGGATTGGATATACGAGTGTGACTTGTATGTCTCGTGTCCAATCCGGATATAGAGACAAAGGGATGAGACAATTACTTGTACAAAGGTTGTCAAGATGACTATTCTATTAGTTGGCTAGAATGGATGTTTTGCTAGAGACCGCTCCATATTAGCAAATAGTTGCTACCAACTAGATAGAACCTATGGGGTCACACGCTACATAGAGTTGAACTAGATTTGGGAATTAATTAATTGGATTAATTAATTAGAAGGATCACTTTGCAAACCCTTGCAAACTTAGTAGGGACTAATTTGCAAGGAAGGGACTAAATTGAATTCTAGTAGGACTAGAATAAGTCCTTTAGGTAGTTAACAAGGAGTTGTTGGACTATATAAAGGACCTTCCTTCCATCCTTCCCATAGAACTTATGCTCATTATTGAACATAACAAGAGTGGGAGAGAACAAAAGGAGAGAGAGCAAGCAACAAGGGAGCCGACCGCCCCCTTGCCGCCGCCCCGTCCCCGTCGGCCAAAGGAGGCCGAGACCCTTCTTTTGGGTCTCGTTTTGCGTGATTCTTCTTCCTCTTCCTCTCCCGGGCTAGCACCAAGAACTTGGGAGATCTAGGATCAACTCTAGGCGTGGATCAACCATAGAGAACGTGACACAATTTGCGTTTGAAGTCATCAAAGGAGAACCCTAAGGTGTGTTTATGATTTCTAACCCTTACCATCGTTATGTCTCTTGACTTGTGATCCTTGGAGGGTTTTCATGGTTTTATGTTTGTTTATGCTTCCGTTGCGCATCCATGAATCAAAACCCTACAAAATATTGTGATGGACTGGTTCGTTCCCCGCTACAACTAATTAATAAACTAGGATTTTCATGAGAAAATGGAAAGAAATTCTGTACTTCAGATTTTCCCCTAATTGGGACAGTATTATGAGATTTTCCCTAATCGGGACATTATAGTGGTTTGAAAATACTTCATCGGAATTATAAGCGGTAATAGTTTCAGAATATTGGAAGATTTATATCATCTCATACTTGGTCATTTGCACTACTATATATGATTCCTTTTTATTATTCATGTTCTTTAAAGAAAAGCATGCCTCTTTCCTGTTTACATGCTGGGGTGTTTACCTACTTAGCATTTCTTGCTGACTTTAGAAAAACTGCGGTCTTGTTTCCTTCCCCCGCAGGTCTAAGAGCTGAGATTATGGAGTAGCGGGATTCGATACTCACCTAGTACTTGATATCACTTTTGACAAGGCACACTCTTAGTATAATATCATCTTGTGTAACAGTATATTGCAGACAAATTAAGAGTTGTAATAAATATCGGATGTGTTGTTCTTGATTTCCGCCGCTTCATTTTGAGTGACACCCTCCTAGGCTCTCCGGTCAGGAACGGAAAGTCTGGGAAACGAGGGGTGTTACAGGTGGTATCAGATCAGTTCGTTCCAAAAGGGAATTTGAAACCTGTAGGGTAACTTAAAATCAACATAGGGTAAGATAATAAAACTTAGAAAAAAAAAGTCTGTCGGGTTGTTGGTAGCTTAAGTGTTGGTCTTCCTGTCCCTTCGACCCTCATATTTTGATATAGTTTGATTTGATTTGAGGAATTCAATTTCGTGCTTCATTGATGCTGCTATTCCTTTGATAGGAAATGGGTGAAAGTGTGTAATGTAGACTAAATACAGGACCTAAATACTCTAGAAGGGGGGGTTGAATAGAGTATGGAAACTTTTTGCAAAACTTAAAGTTTAACAGGATAGCTTTGTGTGAAACTAGAAATCTCAAGGCCTTGAGATTTTGTAAACTGTCTGAAACTCACTAAGGCAAAATTGTAAGCTTCAAGGCCTTGAGCTGTGAACAACTCTAAACAGATTTTAAACCCTAGTTTGATTTGAGTTGTATGCAACAGATAATAATCAAACAGAAAAGTAAAGAACACAAAGCAATTTACAGAGTTCAGTCCCAATGGACCTAATCTCTGCCTGAGGGATCTAATCCCACCAGGATTGGGCAAACACTTCTTATTACTCACACAGAAACAGCCCTAGATCTTCAAGCCTAAGTGATTTCCCTTACACCTATACAGCTTCTGGTTCCAAACCTATCTAGTTCCAGCTACTAACTGTTGAGCTAACAAGAACCTCTTGTTGTTCACTTGAACAACCAACCACTAGGTTAAGTGAGGTTTAAGATAATATAGAGATACACAGATGAAGTACAAATGAAGAACACAGTATAAAGATAAGCTGTTGAAGCATGTAAGTGTTCTTCAGGAATGACTGGATTGATTTGATCTTCAGAAGTCTGGAATGAAGCTTGAATGATTGTGTGTTTGAATGGATGATCTCCCACGAATTTGTCACACCTCTCAGAGTATTTTGCAAGCCTCTCTATCCTTCAAAATTCAAACCGGTCTCTTTTATCCACAGCTGCAACTGATTGAGAGATTTTAGGATCTCAGTTCCTACAAATCCTCCTTCTGTATTCAACTTAAATTCAAACAGCTTCAGGTGGATATCCGTTAGAGTTTGTTGAGATTTCTCCTACACGTTTAACAAACCTGCAACAGCCAAGAAACATTGCAACAACATAATCCAAACAACTAACAGTACTGAGACTGTTTGGTTATACAGTTTCTGATAAAACTGTTTAATAAATTTAGAACATTAATCTGCATATCCTCTAGAACAAATAAAATATGAAAAAAAAGTTTAAGACACTTAGAAGTGAGTAAATAATCACAATACTAAGAGTCATAACCTGCAAGAAAGAATCAATCAAGTTCTGTAAAAAAACTGTCAATAGCTTAAGGCATATCTCAAGGCCTTGGAGCTCAGAACCTGCTTTACAGCATTTCAAAATTAAACCCAGATAACTTTGATTCTTCCTGTTCTGATCATCTGCAATTGTGTTAGATGTATAAATAGTACAAACCACAAATACATACCATAAACCACAAATACATACTACTGATTTGCATAATCAGATTTCCAATTCTGCAACACAAGGATGTTAGAACACATAGCAGAATAAGCAATCTTAAGACTTTGAAGTTCTGTCAATCTCAAGGCCTTGAGATAACTAACAAGCCTTTGCTGCTAATGTCTTAGCCTTTTGTCTTTCATCACTCAAAACAATTACCAATCAAAGCACATTCAGGGATCTTGACTCAACAATCTCCCCCTTGATGAAAGACAAAACCTACAGTCTTGCATAGATCTTCCTGCCACTCATATTCAAACACTAAATAACCACAATTTGCAGAAACAAATATATATACTGAACCTAAACAGATAACCTGAGAATAAATATTACAAAATACCACATAATTACTACAGAAATAAAAATTAGCCAAAATAACTAAAGGCCAACTCTTATTATTTACTGGATACTGCAAACAAAACACAAATACATTCTCCCCCTTTTTGACTTTCATCAAATAAGGTTGAAGAAATGTAGGATCATTACTCAGAGTTTAAAAATAAACTTAAAACAAAAACTAGCTAAAAAGTCAAGGCCTTGAGATAGAAAAGATAGAAGAGAATGAGAAAGATGGTCAAAGCTTTGGCAGTCTCTGATCTTCACTTCTTGTTTGATGTCTGGCCTTTCGCTGAGCCTTCCCCAATTTCTTCCTCACTTGCAGCTTCTTCTGCAGACTGATTACCTTCTTGTTCAGCTTCAACTTCAGCAACCACTTCTTGGATTATCTCATCTACTTTCTTCTTAGCCTGTGCTGAATCTACCTCTGTAGCTGCATCAACACCTGTGTCCTCATCAGCATCTTCCTCATCAGTTTGCTCAAACAAGTCTTTTGAAGCTAGCACCACTGGAATTGGCTTCTTCTTCTTCTTCAGAAACTCTCCTAGCTTCTCTTCTGAATCCACACTGGTGTCATGACTAGTAGCAGAAGGTATCTTCTCCAGATTCAAGCCCTTGATGACACCATCTAGCTTTCCATTCATAGTATTCATCAAACCCTTGAACTGATGAAATTCAGTTGACAGGTCAAACAACCTTTGTCTGAGATCCTCAATCCCAACTTGCTGATCTTCTACTTCTCAACCAGCAGAGAGTAATCCTCATTGGCTTGCCCTTTCCCAGATGCAGTCCCCTTAGGCTTCACAAACTCCTTCTCAGCAAGTTCCTCCTTTGACAAATCAGAATAGAACTTCCAATGTCCTTTTCCAGTCTGAACCACCCCAATCCTCTGAAGTGCAGTCTCATCTATCATCCCAAATCCACCAGTAATATTTTCTTCTCCTTTAAAAGGCACATCAAAATACTCAAAGAAAGATGTAACAGGTTGGCATATGGAAGAGGATGGTTTCTAGTCCTGGTTGCACAATAAATCATATGTTCCATCACAACTGTAGGCAGGCCTATCTCAAACCCTTGAGATATCAGATACATCAAAATCAGAACTTTATCAGTTACCAGCTCTCTTGAGTTCTCCGTGGGAACTACACTCCTCATTAAAATAGTAAACAAAATCTTGGCTTCACAGTTGAACACAGAGTGTGTCAACTGTTTTGGACCAGAGGGAACACCTTCAACAAAGAACATCTCCTTTGCCTTATCTAAACACTCCTTCCTATCAGGATAATCTCCAACATTGTATTTCCTAGGAGTGCCCAAGACTTTGGCAAAAGTCATATGATCTAACCTCAAATCCACACCAGCCACTTTAGATGTTAAAACCATTTTCTCATCACCTTCAGACACCAAGTTCAGATAAAATAACCTAGTTAACCTTGGATAAGCCTTTGAACAAGGATTTAAAACTTTCCAAACAGCAGTTTCCCTCAATTTCCTCATGCAATCTATGTCCAGTTTATCCAATAACTCATCAGAAATCATGCTATAGAAGGCCACTTTAGATGATGCATACCCTTGCATCCAAACTGTCCTAACTTCAGAACTAATAAACCACTCAGTTGGAAGTAGATTCTTACCTTGATATCCTTTCTTAGTTGCAGCAACAACTTGCTTAACCCTAGTCTTCTTCTCAGAGGGTTTTGCCTTCTCTTTTACTCCTTCAGTTGATTTCTTCTGGCTCTCCTGAGTTGACTTCCCTTTTTCCTCTTCAGTAGCCTTTTTCTTTTCTCCCCCTTTCTTCTTCTCTGACCTAGGTTGATCACCACCCTGAGTCTCCTGTTGTGGATCAACACTTTAGCCTTCATCTCCCTTCTCTGTCCTTGACTTCTTTGCAGAAGGGGTATCCTCATGCAAACTTTGAGTATTTTCTGAATCTGAATCAGAAATCACTATCTTCTCCTTCTTGTTCGCTCTCTTCTTGGATCTGCCAGAGGGCTTCCTCTGTTGCTGAATTCTGGCTGATTTGCGCTCCATTTTAGGGTTTAGGGTTTTGAGAAGAGAATGTGATTGAGAGGATTTGAGAGAGAGAGAGAGAGTAGTCGCAGAAAATTGGAAGAGAATGTGAAAAAAAAGCCCTGACTTTCAGCTTAAGTAGGTTGAGAGGATGAGTCATAAAAGGACTCTGCAATATCTACATGCAAAAATAGAATCTTGAAAAATCTTTTTGGGATATCTTAGAAAATTCTCTGACTAATTCAAATATTATACAGTTATCTAAAAAGATAAGATATAATATTTGATGATACAATTTTTTTTTTTTAAAAAATTTACAGATATTATCAAGACCTGGAGAACAATCTCAAGGACTTGAGATTTTCTGCAGTTTGAGAAACTTCAAAGCTTTGAGCTATACTTTCAAGGCTTCAGAAAGTATAATCTCAAGGCTTTGAGATTCCAACACATTTATACATATAGGTACTAATACTCCCCCTAAACCAATGCATCCTTGTTTAACATCCCCAATTCAAGCCTTAGAGATGAAAACCTATCATCAGGAAAAGGTTTAGTGAAAATATCAGCAATTTGCATTGAAGTAGAGATAAAATTTAAAAAAACATCACCTTGTTCTGCATGATCTCTAAGGAAGTGATGTCTCACATCTATGTTCTTTGTCTGTGCTGAACTGGATTCTTAGAGACTGAAATAGCACTTGTATTATCACAATGAATTGGCACATTTCTGAAGTTGTAGCCAAGATCTCTAAGTTGCTGAGCAATCAATAGCACTTGTGAACAGCAAGCATCAACTGCAATGTATTCAGCTTCTGCAGTTGATAGTGCTACAGAATTTTGCTTTTTAGAATTCCAACTGATCAATGGAGATCCAAGAAATTGACAGCATCCAGAAGTACTTTTCCTGTCTACTTTATAACCTGCAAAATCTGCATCTGAATAGCCACTCAACATAAAATTAGATCTTCTTGGATACCAAGGCCCTAAGTCTCTGGTTCCATTTAAATATCTAAAAAATCTTTTAACTGCAGTTAGATGACTTTCCTTAGGATCTGCTTGAAATCTAGCACACATACAGACACTAAACATAATGTCAGGTCTGCTAGCAGTTAAATACAATAGTGATCCAATCATACCTCTGTATTCCTTCTGACTCACACTCTTACCAGTGGAATCTTTGTCTAAAGAGAGTGATGAACTCATAGGGGTCTTAAGCACCTTGGACTGTGACATGTTGTACTTATTCAATAAGTCCTTGGTATATTTTACTTGATGCACAAAAATTCCTTTCTTCATTTGTAATATATGAAGTCCAAGAAAGAAATTTAGTTCACCCATTAGGCTCATCTCAAACTCCCTGCACATCAGACTAGAAAACTCTTTTGAAAGAGCATCATTAGTAGCACCAAATAATATATCATCCACATAAATCTGAACTACTAACAAATCACTTTGTTGGTGTTTAATGAAAAGAGTTTTGTCTACTAATCCTCTTCTAAAATTGTTTTCAAGTAGAAATTTTGAAAGTCTGTCATACCAAGCCCTTGGAGCTTGTTTTAAACCATAAAGAGCTTTATCCAATTTATAAACATGATCAGAAAATTTTTCATCTTCAAAACTAGGAGGTTGTGCTACAAAAACATCTTCTTGTAAATATCCATTTAGAAAAGCACATTTGACATCCATTTGATAAAGCTTTATGTGATTGTGAGATGGAAAAGCAAGAAGTATTCTAATAGCTTCTAACCTGGAAACAGGAGCTAAAGTCTCCTCATAATCTATACCTTCTTCTTGATTATATCCTTGAGCTACCAGTCTGGCTTTATTTCTTACCACTTTGCCATTCTCATCAAGCTTGTTTCTGAATACCCATATGGTTCCAATAACTGACTTCTCTTTAGTTCTGGGAACTAAATTCCAAACCTTGTTCCTTTCAAACTCATTCAGCTCACTCTGCATTGCAATAATCCATTCTGCATCTTCCAGAGCTTTCTTGGTATTCTTAGGCTCAATCAAAGATACAAATGCACTGAAAGCACATAAGTTCTTCAATTGTCCTCTTGTATGTGTTCCAGTTGATGGATCTGATATAATATTGTCAGCTGGATGGTCTGCAAGGTACTTAAACTTCTTTCTTGGTACACATGAGTATTCTCCTCAAGGCTTTGAGTCCTTGAAACGGTAGAGGGAGCATCATAGAAAGTTTCAGCTTCTGTCTCAAGGCTTTGAGATTTTGATTCAGCAGGAGGTTCAAGGCCTTGAGATTCTGCTGGTTGATTCTGTACAACAGTTTTGCTCTTGTCTTCTTTCACTGCATCATCATCTGATTCATGCTTATTCAAATCTAGCTCTGCAAAAATTTCACTCAGAGAATCTTTAGTACTTTCATCAAAAATTACATGAATGCTCTCTTCCACAATCTTGGTTTTTCTATTATAAACTCTATAAGCCTTGCTAGTTTGAGAATATCCAAGAAATACACCTTCATCACTTCTAGCATCAAAATTACCAAGATTGTCTCTACCACTATTATGCACAAAACAAATACAACCAAATGGCTTAAAATAAAAAACAGTAGGCTTTCTCCCTTTAAACAGTTCATAGGGAGTCTTTTTCAAAATAGGTCTAATCAAGCATCTATTCAGCACATAATTGGCAGTATTAACAGCTTCTGCCCATAAAAACTTTGGCAAGTTACTTTCAAGCAGCATGGTTCTAGACATATCCTCAAGTGTCCTATTTTTCCTTTCAACTACTCCATTTTGCTGTGGAGTTCTAGGTGCAGAAAAGTTGTGTGAAATGCCATGCTTTGCACAAAACAAATCAAAGTCAAGTTGATCAAATTCTCTACCATGATCACTTCTAATAGATGCAACAGGTAAGTTTTTCAAAGTTTGAAGTTCTTTGCACAATCTAGAAAACTCAGATAAAGCTTCAGTTTTGTCTCTGATAAACATCACCCAAGTAAATCTAGAATAATCATCAATTATAACAAGCATATACCTCTTACCTTTTGGGGTCTGAACTCTCATAGGACCACACAAGTCCATATGCAGCAATTCTAAGGGTCTAGAAGTACTTACAAAGTTCTTTGGCTTGAAAGAGCTTTTGGTCTGTTTACCTTGTACACATGCCTTACAAACCTCATCATCTGAAAATTTCTGTGATGGTAAACCTCTTACCAAGTCATTTGAGATGATCTTGTTCAAAGTATGTATACTAATATGCCCAAGCTTTCTGTGCCAAAGCTTTGAATCTTCCTTCAAGGCCTTGAGGCATTTTAGCTTATCACCTGCAACACTGTTAGTATTCATGGCATATAGATTATATGACCTAGGAGCAGTGAGTATGCAATCACCAGATTTCTCATCTTGCACCACACATTTCTCCTTGTCAAATAAAGCTTTATAACCTTTATCACATAACTGAGAGATACTAAGAAAATTATACTTAAGTCCATCTACCAGATAAACATCAGATATAGAATTTGTAGAACCATTACCAATACTACCTATACCAATGATATTGCACTTTGCTTTGTCACCAAGTGTAATTGTTCCTCCAGATTTCTCTGTAAGTTCAGTAAAGAGAGACCTCTTTCCACTCATATGTCTGGAACATCCACTGTCTGATATCCATTTATGATCTTTCAAGGCCTTGGTGACATCCTGCAAAAACAAATCATTGCCTCAACATGCTATTTGACCAAGTGCATAACTTTGAGTCATACTCAGAATCAGCCATATTAGGTGGCCTAATTCCTTTTGGAACCCAAATCAGCCTAACCTGTCCCTTAAGCTGATAAGGATAAGTGTTCCTCATAATATGAGGTTCTGATCTTCTGAAGGGACAAGTTAATCTGACATGACCAATTTTTCCACAATAATGACATTTTGGAGAATGTCTGCTACCAGATTTGACAAAAGTAGTTTGGCCTTTCTTTAGAAAATTTGGATTATAGCCAATCCCACTTTTATGCATTGATTTCAGACTTCCTCCAAGAATGAGATTTAGATTATGTTCTGAGCCTGTAAACTTAGCTAGGACGTTCTTGGACTCTTGAAGTTTCTCAGTCAAAGTATAGATCTCTTGTTCTAAATTCTCAGAATGAGCTTTTAGATCAGCATATCTTTCAGTTAAAAGAGTGTTTTGATCAACAACCTCTTTTATCTGTGCCTTCAAGACTTTGAACCTGCTGTCCAAGGCCTTGAAGTCTTTTTCCAGCTTTGTCTTAGAAACTTCAACAGTTTTGTTTGAAAATACTAGGTCGAGGTTTTCTTTTACCTGCTCATGAACCTTAATCTTTAAAGCAGAAATCTCATTTCTATAACTCTCTTCATTCAAAAACATACTTTTGAGAATTTCAGGAAGTACATCAGATGGACAAGCAAGTAAATTTTTACCATGTCTTCAATGTGTCTGTCTGATGAACTTTCCTCATTCTGCTTTGCCATGAAGCATAAGTTTGCTTGCTCTTCTTCTGTGTCTGAATCACTTGATGAATCAGAATCACTCCAGGACGCCATCATGGCTTTCTTCCTTCTGTAGTCACCATCCTTTTTCTGAAAGTTCCTGTTCTTCTTCTTTTGTGGACAGTCCCTTACTAAATGATCTGCATCACCACACTCAAAACAATTCATTACTTTAGTTTTATGTGACTGTGATGAAGATTTACCTTTGTAATCCTTGCTGCCTGAAGGTCTTGATCTTTCTCTGTTGTAATCCCTGTTACTAGAGTTTCTTTTCTTTTTGAGAATTCTGGCCAAGGCCTTCGAGATCAATGCTAAAGCCTCTTCATCACCAGGTTCCTCCTCAGCCTCAAGGCTTTGAGACTTTTCACTGTCTTTTGCCTTAAGTGCTAGGTTCCTAATATTTTCACTCAAATCACCTTCCACATCCTTCATGGACATTTCATGAGTTAGCAGCTTTCCTTGTAGATCATCTAGCTGAAGAAGACTCAAGTCCTGAGCTTCCTCAATGGCTGTTGTCTTTGGCTCCCACTTTGCTTTTGGCAAGCTTCTCAGAATCTTTCTGATCTTCTCTTCATTTGAGAACCTCTTTCCCAAAGACTCCCGGTTGTTCACCACATCAGTGAATCTTTTGAACACTTCCTTGATGGTTTCATCTGAATACATCTTGAACAATTCATATTGCCTCAGAAGTATGTTGATTTTTGTCTGCTTAACCTGGCTGGTTCCTTCATATGTCACCACCAGTTTATCCCACACTTCTTTGTCACTTTTGCAGTTTGACACTCTGTTGAACTCATCTGCATTCAAAGCACAATATAGCAAATTCATAGCTTTGTAATTTTTGGATACCTTTTCCAATTCAGTAACTGAGAGATTTTCCTCAGACTTGACAGTTCTGACTCCATCAATTGTAGTGTAATACTCATGAGGACCATTCTGAACTATTGAGTTGTATGCAACAAATAATAATCAAACAGAAAAGTAAAGAACACAAAGCAATTTACAGAGTTCAGTCCCAATGGACCTAATCTCTGCCTGAGGGATCTAATCCCACCTGGATTGGGCAAACACTTCTTATTACTCACACAGAAACAGCCCTAGATCTTCAAGCCTAAGTGATTTCCCTTACACCTATACAGCTTCTGGTTCCAAACCTATCTAGTTCCAGCTACTAACTGTTGAGCTAACAAGAACCTCTTGTTGTTCACTTGAACAACCAACCACTAGGTTAAGTGAGGTTTAAGATAATATAGAGATACACAGATGAAGTACAAATGAAGAACACATTATAAAGATAAGCTGTTGAAGCCTAGAAGTGTTCTTCAAGAATGACTGGATTGATTTGATCTTCAGAAGTCTGGAATGAAGCTTGAATGATTGTGTGTTTGAATGGATGATCTCCCACGAATTTGTCACACCTCTCAGAGTATTCTGCAAGCCTCTCTATCCTTCAAAATTCAAACCAGTCTCTTTTATCCATAGCTGCAACAGATTGAGAGATTTTAGGATCCCAGTTCTTACAAATCCTCCTTCTGTTTTCAACTTAAATTCAAACAGCTTCAGGTGGATATCCGTTGGAGTTTGTTGAGATTTCTACTGCACGTTTAACAAACCTGCAACAGCCAAGAAACATTGCAACAACACAATCCAAACAACTAACAGTACTGAGACTGTTTGGTTATACAGTTTCTGATAAAACTGTTTAATAAATTTAGAACATTAATCTGCATATCCTCTAGAACAAATAAGATATGAAAAAAAAGTTCAAGACACTTAGAAGTGAGTAATTAATCACAATACTAAGAGTCATAACCTGCAAGAAAGAATCAATCAAGTTCTGTAAAAAAGCTGTCAGTAGCTCAAGGCATATCTCAAGGCCTTGGAGCTCTGAACCTGCTTTACAGCATTTCAAAATTAAACCCAGATAACTTTGATTCTTCCTGTTCTGATCATCTGCAATTGTGTTAGATGTATAAATAGTACAAACCACAAATACATACCATAAACCACACATACATACCACTGATTTGCATAATCAGATTTCCAATTCTGCAACACAAGGATGTTAGAACCCATAGCAGAATAAGCAATCTCAAGACTTTGAAGTTCTGTCAATATCAAGGCCTTGAGATAACAAGCCTTTGCTGCTAATGTCTTAGCCTTCTGTCTTTCATCACTCAAAACAATTACCAATCAAAGCACATTCAGGGATCTTGACTCAACAATGGGAAATATGAATTATTAGAATTAGATCATGGATTATGGAATAAGTTCTGTCTTATCTGAAGAGACAATTCATGAGAGCATTAGTAACAAATGTTGCTCCAATAATGGAAAATTAAGATGTGAAATTGAATCTTGAGTTATGATTGATTTATATGTGTCCTGATCTCTATGTGATTACTGAAACTTAGACTATTTTGTGTATGCATTTTTGGTTAAATGTTAGATGAATTATACTCCTATAATACGGGAAATAAGTTATGGTTTATTAATATTGGACTTTGGACTATGAAAGAAGTATTGTTTTACTTGAAAGTGACAAGTTAGGTTAGAGGTTCATATGAATTTCTGTATGTGGCTTGCTATGTGAAATTTGGTATCCATGTGTTATGGTTATGCTAATGGTGCAAACCCTTGAGACTAGGGCAGGACGAGAGAACCTTGAACAAAGAATCGTGGGGAGAAATCAGAAGGAACGATGAAAATTTCACCAAAGGTCGCAGAGTAACCCATTAAGTTTTAAATATTTTGGCTAATTCAGTTTGGTGGTATTAGGGGTTCATTTAAAGTTCCACTGACCATTGATCAACTAGGCTGGGGGATTTGTTTATTGATATGGTCGGAAATTCTCAACACTATGTGGGTTAGCAAGTCCTTCTGAACTTCTTGGAGTTATGTAACATGATGACGCATCTCGTGGTCAAAGTTCCTTTTTCTTTGTGGCACTTATTTTTCATATAAAGTTTATTCGAAGTCTTATTGCAGTGTACATTTTTCACATAAGTTTCATTGCAAGTTTTTATGTTTTGGGAATTTTTCTACACATGGTTGGTTCATGATTTTTGTGAAGTGTGAATGCTAATAAATTTTCTGGGAGTCTGAGCTTTAGTATATTACCTTCTCTATCCATTTGACACAAGATTTTGGGGTCCTTGGAAAGTATCGTGGTATTTGGGTCGGTAGCTAGATTTCAAGGAATAAGAAGAATTGTTCGCTATTTTATTAAACTTGTTCGGGAGGAATAAAGTGCTTAAGAAGTTGATAGTTTTTTTAGACATTGCTGTATGGAGTCTTGTCACTTGACCATCACCAGAGGAGCACAATTTTTTAGGCATGAATGACCGTAGGGGTCAGGGAACCCGTGGGATTATGTGTTCAGTATATTCGGAGTACATTCTAATTCCTTTCTTAATTTAAGTTCTGGACTACTGGTTATATCAAGTAAGCATTAAATGTGGCTTTAGTAGTTCATCAAGACTGTGGAGGTTTTTATTGAAATAGTTCTATCACTTGGTGTAATTAGGTCTTTCCTATCGATATATAGTACATATTCGCGTTTCAGATAGTTAGTATGATCCGCCAGTGGAAGTGTGCAAATTGGAGCCTTATCGCTAAACAGATATTTGGGAGCCATGGGATGATCATTCACTTATCAACTACTTCTTGAGGTTATACGACTCTATCAGGCTACTTATGTTTCGTGCAAACCAGAAGTGATAGCTATTCTTTGAAAGACTTGTGAGATGGGTTTCTAGATGAAAGGGACTAGTGGAGACAAATATTTCTTCGTGAAATGAATGGGGACATACATTGTGTGGTGTGTCAAATGGTGGCAATTTGCTCGCATGAAATTATTTTTTCAAGATGTGGGAGTTAGTTGTTTGATATCCTGCATCGCGGCTAGTTGTTGGATCTTAGCTTCGAGGACGAAGCTCTCTGTAAGGGGGGAAGGATGTAACACCCCGTCTTTTTCTAAATATAAATTGACGTCTTTTAAATGTTATTTTAAAATTATAGTAGGGGAGGTTATGGTATTTTTGGACAATGTTAAATAGTTGTGTTGGGGTTATTTATAAAATTTATGAAACTAGTTGGGGGATGTTCATGCGCTTTTTAGCGTGCTATTCGCAAGTATACAAATCAAGTAATATAGAGGATATTTTCAACTCGGATTATCGATCCCACAGGGACTTTGCAGGTTCTTCTAGTAATCATTTTTAACGAACAGTGTAAAACGGAGGAGTAAGTTGAGATTATGGTTGTAAACTAAGTACTAAAAGTAAAGACTAAAATTATAAATATTTTTGTGAGAATTTTCTGAATAATTGTACGTTCTGTAAATCTAGGGTTTAAGATACTAGGTCCGGGGATCCCCTAGGGTTATTCATATTTTCGTTCTTTGTTTGACATGAAAACACACAGCGGTCTCGTTATCCGTGCCACGTACCAGTTGTGCAGTATCTTTTCTTTTCCTGCACGTTATCACAATCCTGCAGACTGTCGGATTCCTGTTGATCCTGATGGACTGGGTCAAATTCTCTAACAGTTGGTCTCAACGATTTCAGGCTAGTCCTAACTCCCCTTCGCTAGTCGGCCCATCGGGGTAAGGTGCTAAATTCTGTCTTCTCTTCCTAACCCTAACCAGACGTTTTCACCTACCGGCTCGGGTTTGTAGCAATTCTGGGTAGCTACTCCGATAATGCATAAACAGTAAAATTCAAAGACAGAATAACTGATAAAAACTGCTGAATTAAGATAGTACGATCATGAATTCATAGTCAAAACGTAGAACTAATCTCTGAAAACGAAACCCTAGGTTCACCGAAAACCTAGGTAAAAAGTTTAGCTACTTAAATTCATCACGTAAATAACACAGTTTTTTGTATGAGAGAGAAGAATAAGAGCAAACTAGGTCTTCGAATCTGGATTCGTGCTCCCGTGCTCTCCGTGAATGCTCCCGAACTTCTGCTTTGGATGTGTTGTGTTGTGTGTTGTTCTAAACGAGTCTAGACGAGTCTTTATATAGTGCCAAAGATGTTTCTGGAAACTGCCATAATTACGAAACTGCCACTGGACCCGGAACCGCCTCGGAATACGCGCTGTGTGCGTATATACACACCCCGTGTGTGTATATACGCAGCTGTCTGCGTATATACGCAAACAACAACTTTTTTCAACTTCCCATTTTCTCCCTGTCTGCGTATATACGCAAACAGGGGCCACAAAATCCATCTCCCCCTCTCCTGCCTGCGTATATACGCAAGCCCCTGCGTATATACGCAGGCAGGGGCTTCCTGGTGGCCTGGCTTGGTCCTCTGCCGGGCCTGGATTGGTCTTCTGGGTCCCACACTTCTGCCTGAAATCTCCACTTTGCCTACCTTGGTGTCTTCCTGCTCTTTTCTGCCTCGGCCTGCGTTTTGACACGAAACTTGTCAAAATTACCAAAATACCCCTGGGTTAAAAACGCTCCAAATTCTGCCCGATCTGACTCTGGCCATAGGAAAACTGCTGACTGAATTTGGGAGACAAAATCTGAACTTGACTCCGAAAACCCGGGCCCGGTGCCAAAATGACCAAAATACCCCTAGGCCAAAACTGTCCCGGAAATCGTCACGAAATAGTTGCTCCTGACTCTGGACACCAGGAACCGAGAGTCCTTACTCGGGCGTGGCCTGAATGGGACCCACACTTGACGGGAGTCGGTTTTTCAGCCGGACTCCGTTTCAGCATTATAACCTATTTTCGGAAAGCCCTTGACGTCTCCGTTCTTTTACCCTTGGTTTCACTTCAAAATTCCAAGTCAAGCTCAAGATATTGTCAACCGAGCGCGTCCCGGTGATTCTCGGTTTTGGCGCTTTCAGCTTCCTCGGTCGGTTTTCACTGCTCGTTTTTCCTCTAGTCTTTCCGTTTTCCATTCCACTCCAATTTTTACCAGTCTCGGTCAAATCCTGCTCCGAGCATTTTCCGCACGTTTCCCGAGGCGATCCCAAATCTGTCTCGGCACGCATCCCAATTCACTTGCTGAACCTGTTCCTGTAAATACAACATGAACAAACCCGCGATCATATCCAATAAAAGTACGAAACATGCAAAAATTTATGAAGAGCAAATAAACGTCTCGTTCCTAAAACCGAGGCTTTTCGAGGGTGAATTCTGGCTAAAACACGGCTTCCTGACACGATGGTACGTCAAATCAGGCTAAAAGATAACCCCTATTTGGGCGTTATCAAATACCCCCACACTAAACTTTGCTCGTCCCGAGCAAACTCCAGCAATATACTACCAATGCATACTATCTCGAATCAATCCAGAGCGGTGTAACTGCACTTATTTATAAACAGTATTACTATGATAAAAACAGTGTATCTTTTTGGTGAGACTGGGCAATCTCTTCAACTCAAACTGAACATCATCGAACATTCATATTCCCCTAGATTTCAGAAACTGCGGTGATCGGAAGAACTCGCGGCCAGCCTAGGTTAGGAAGAAGCACGAACACCTCTTACTTCCGCTTTTGCACGCAAACTGAACGTATCCCTAAAGCACACCTTCCGTGATCTTACTCCGGGTGTAATGTAAATCTGCCGGCTTTGGGACGGTAGGATAAGTCATTTAGAAGCGATGTCCTAAACGTCACAGCACACTCACACATACCCCAATCTCACACTCCCTCACCAAGATGATGGAAACTGACCCAAATCACCTAAGATTCTAGACACTCAATTTCCCCAGTCCCGGTGTAACTTCCGTTCTTGCGGCCACAACTGTGAACGAATGTGAAACTGTTATAAAAATTGTCGGCCTGGCGTTTTGAAATAAAATCAATCAAGCACCCACGAATGTGAAACTTTTTTTTTGCGGGGCAACACAATAAACAACAATAATATAAACCAGACCAACTCTATGATAAACCAAAAACGTGGGGTGGCAGAAAAATACTGAAATAAAATCTGAAACGACCACCCCCACACTAATTTCGAACCATGTAGTCAATCTGTAAAATAACCGCGCTTTTCCAACCGATCCTCCTCACTCCAAGGATGTCTAAATAGCACAACGCGTCGTCCAATAACCCTGTCAACCCAAGTTCCCCATGTTGTGCGGAAAATTTACGCACTACGACTCTCCTCCTCTGCTCACGGTATAATGTCGTGAGTCACCGCCACACCAAAGTGTGCTGCCGTCACTATCTCACCCTTACACACCCTTAAATATGAAAATAAAGCTCATCCACTATCAAATATGACAATTCTGCTCTACCCCAGAAAATCCCCCTCAACTCAACTCCCTCGTGCCATGACGCGTAGGAAAGGTCAAAATACTAACAATGATGCAAATATAAAAAAACGACTTCCTAGGTCAAATAGTTACCAAGAAAAGGGTTAATGGATCAACGTGGCTCACTAGTGGACCTAAGGCGCGAGACAGGACGTGAGGTCCCCTATGGCCTATCACTCCACCAAATGATGTGGTGACCGTGATGGCGGGTTGATGACCACCTGGTGACGGTGGTCTGGCAGCTAGTCGGATACATGGCTCGGGAGACAGCTACTTGCGTTTTCTGAAGTGCATTGGCTCTATTAGCTCCCCTAGACAGATTCTCGCAGCTCTTCCTCACCTAAGTTCGTCCACTTCGGAAAATTTTCTATCATTAAGCTCTCTCCAGTTTTAAGCTAAATCCTTCATCCAGTCTCAAAATTTTCAATTTTTATCAAATTTTTAATATTATTATTATTATTTTTAAATAAAAAGTAATGCAGTTAGAACGCCACCACCCCCACACTGGATGGTGCCATGCCTTCATGGTACTAGTCATCAGGCATAAAATCTGGATTTGGATGAGCTGGCTTGCCTCATCGACTGGGAACAACTGGCAGCATACGCAGAAAAATAAAGTGAGAGACAGAAATTGAACCTGTGCACCCGGTGTCAGTTCTTACAGGTGCAGAATTTTTCGCAGATTCCGGTGGAGCAAGACCGTTGACCGGTCGCCAGAAAATTTCTTGACGGAAGTTGTCAATCTTCCGGGCTCTATATGCACTATTCAAATGTGCAATCCCTGAGCACCATTGTTTTTGACAATGTGCTCCCATATGGTCGAGTATACTTCCGTACACCGAGGTTGATTGCTCTATTCTGCAGAAAAACTGTTCCTGAAAAATCCCCAACTCGTATGAGTCCCTGTGATGGTCGAGTGTGCCAGAACACACCGCGGTCGATTCTTCACGCTTTTGAAAATCTGCCTTTCCTTCTACGAAATTTTCTGAATTCGCTTCGAACTCCACGGATCTGTGTATGGAGGTAGAGATAGAAAAATGGGGCAAAACGTGCTGCTGTCTGCGTATATACGCAGCAGCCTGCGTATATACTCAGCAGCCTGCGTATATACGCAAACAGGGAGCATTTTGAAAACGAAAAAAAAACACTGCTGTCTGCATATATACGTAGCAGTCTGCGTATATACGCAAGCAGTAGCAATTTTTTTTCTCTCTTTTTTTGACAGTTTGTGGGTGCTGTCTGCGTATATACGCAGTACCCTATGTACATACGCAGGCAGTACCTTCAAACTGTAAAAAAATATAATTTTTCTCTTTCTTTCTCTTTCCTGTTTTCTGCCTGTTTTCCGTTTTGCTGTGTCTGCACACGCTCAATTCAAAGTCAATACCCACTCATCTCACCTTTCTCAAAATTCAAAACTGAAAATAAAACTGAAATAATTTAAACTAACTTACTACGTTGGGTTGCCTCCCAACCAGCGCTTGTAATTTACGGTCGACGGCCCGACCCAGTTACCTCATGTTTGCTCAAGGGACGTCAAAACAGTCTACCCTGACGTCCGCTTCCGGGCCCAAATATAGCTTGGCCCATGTTCCGCTCACCCTGAAAGTTGTACTGTCATGCGGATTCTCCAATACAACCGCATCCCATGAAAGTACCTCGTTGATGATAAACGGCCCTGACCACCGAGATCTCATTTTCCCCGGGAAAAACTGATTCCGAGAATCGCAGAGAAGTACCTTCTGCCCTACTTGAAACTGCTTTGGCTGTGCTGAAATTTGATGACTCGGGAGCGGTTTCGGCTCCAGGGTCGGTGGCTCTTTCAGTGACGGGACCAAGGCCAATTTCTGCCCACTTTTTCTGTCCCGCTGTAAACAACGGTTTTCAGCTTGCATGGCCTGCTCCTCCTGGAATCTCTCCTCGTTCTCTCTGTCCACTCTGTAAATCTCTGCCCATAGCTCATCCATCTCTTCGTTTTCCCAGCCTTCTTCGACTACCTCCACTGCGAAGATGTCTTCATGCTCGTAATAATTTGGTAGTTGTAGATTTTTGAAAACGTTGAACTTCACCTTGTCTTCATTGATCTGCATGGTCAGTTCTCCGCTCTTGCAGTTTATCATGGCTTCTCCAGTGGCCAGAAACGGTCTGCCCAGAATGAGAGGTACGTCTCCTGCCTCCATGTCCAGAATTACGAAATTCGCTGAAAAATCAATTCTCCGACTTTCACCAGAATGTCTTCAATAACTCCGTAAGCCTGCTTCACGGATCTGTCCGCCATCTGCAGCTTGATTCTGGTGGGTCTGAGTTCACCAATTTTCAAAGTTTTGAAAATTGACAACGGCATCTGTTGAGTCAAGATCTCTGAATGTGCTTTGACTCGTAATTGTATTGAGTGATGAAAGGCAAAAGGCTAAGACATTAGCAGCAAAGGCATTTCAATAATCTCAAGACCTTGAGATTGACTGAACTTCAAAGCCTTGAGTTATCTTATCCTGCTATGTGTTCTAACATTTTTTGTGTTGCAGAATTGGATATCTGATTATGCAAATCAGTGGTCTATGGTATATACTTGTGGTTTATACTATTTATATATCTAACACAATTGCAGATGGTCATAACAGGAAGAATCAGAGTTATCTGGATTTAACTTTGAAATTCTGTGAAGCAGGTTCAGAGCTCCAAGGCCTTGAGATATGCCTTGAGCTGCTGACAGTTTTTACAAAACTTAATTGATTCTTTCTTGCAGGTTATGATTCTTAGTATTGTGATTATTTATTCACTTCTAAGTGTCTTAAACTTGTTTTTCATCTTTTATTTTTTCTAGAGGATATGCAGATTATTGTTCTAAGTTCATTAAACAGTTTTATCAGAAACTGTATAACCAAACAGTCTTAGTACTGTTAGATGTTTGGATTTTGTTGTTGCAGGGTTTCCATGCTGTTGCAAGATTGTTAAACGTGCAGGACAAATCTCAACAAACTCCAACGGATATCCACTTGAAGCTATTTGAATTTAAATTGAAAGCAGAAGGAGGATTTGTAGGAACTGAAATCCTAAAATCTCTCAATCAGTTGCAGCTGTGGATAAAAGAGACTAGTTTGAATTTTGAAGAAAAGGGGGGCTTGCAGAATACTCTGAGAGGTGTGAAAAATTCGTGGGAGATCATCCATTCAAACACACAATCATTCAAGCTTCATTCCAGACTTCTGAAGATCAAATCAATCCAGTTTTCCAGAAGAACACTTCCAGGCTTCAACATCTTATCTTCATACTGTGTTCTTCATCTGTACTTCCATCTGTGTATCTTTATATTATCTTAAACCTCACTTAACCTAGTGGTTGGTTGTTCAAGTGAACAACAAGAGGTTTTTGTTAGCTCAACAGTTAGTAGCTGGAACTAGATAGGTTTGGAACCACAAGCTGTATAGGTGCAAGGGAAATCACTTAGGCTTGAAGATCTAGGACTGTTTCCGTGTGAGTAATAAGAAGTGTTTGCCCAATCCTGGTGGGATTAGATCCCTCAGGCAGAGATTAGGTCCATTGGGACTGAACTCTGTAAATTGCTTTGTGTTCTTTACTTTTCTGTCTGATTATTATCTGCTGCACACAACTCAAATCAAACTAGGGTTCAAAAGCTGTTTAGAATAGTTCACAGCTCAAGGCCTTGAAGCTTACAATTTTGCCTTAGTGAGTTCCAGACAGTTTTACAAAATCTCGAGGCCTTGAGATTTGAGTTTCACACAAAGCTTTCCTGTTAAACTTTAAGTTTTTCAAAAAGTTTCAATACTATATTCACCCCCCCCCCTTCTAGAGTATTTAGGTCCTGTATTTAGTCTACATTACACACTTTCAGCATCAAATTGATACTAGCCCCTAGGTCACACAGAGCCTTTCCTGTGTAAGCATTACCTAGGGTCACCGGGATGACAAAACTGCCAGGGTCCTTCCTCTTCCTCGGTAGCCCATTCTTCACACAATTGCTCACTTATGCCGTCAGATTTATTGTCTCGATATCGCTCATACTTTTCCGTCCATACAAAATATCTTTGAGGAACTTGGCATAAGTGGGCATCTTTGCCAACGCCTCCTCAAAGGGTATGTTGATCTTCAGCTGTTTGAACATATCGAGAAATCTGGCGTAGTCCTTGATATCATCTCTCTTGAGTGTCTTCAAAGGATACGGCACCTCCTTGGACATAGGCACCGTTTCAGCTTCCTTCTCGTTCTGCACTGCATCCTGCTCAACCGAGCCCTTCGGCTGGGGGCGGTCGGCTGAGCCGTTGTCCTGGCCAAATACTTCGTGCTCGACTCCTTTCGAATTTTCTGCACGTGCATGGCTAGGATACGGCGGATCATGTAGTACTAATCCACTCCGAGTGGTGATGGCATTCACCTGATCACGTGGATTATTTACTGTGCTTGAGGGTAAGTTCCCTGGTGCTCTTTCAGTTAGCAATTGTGCTAACTGCCCTACTTTTACCTCCAAAGCGCGCAATGACGTTTTGTTCGTCTGTACGTCGGCTGTCAGGGCGTCCATGTGTGCAAACTGGGATTCGATGGTCTGAAACATGGACTCAATTTTCTTCATCTGAGCATCGTACTGCTGTGCAGAAGGGCCTGGCGGAACCTGCGGCGTCGGTGCGGCTTGCTGAGCCGGTGGCCTGTGCTGGAATCCCGGTGCATAATTTGCAGAATTCGGGTTTCCGTACCAGAACCTGGGATGATCTCTCGTGCCCGGTCTATACCGGCTCGGGTCCCACTGCTGCTGTACGTAATTGGCATCCTCAGTCCTGAGCCCCCCAATGGCTGTGTCCAAATCTGGCTTGTCTACTGCCACAACAGTTTTCTTTTCCGAGTAGACTTTCTTAACCAAGTCTTGCACGATCATGGCCAGATTATCTATCCGGTCATCTTCTGCTGGCTCAGCTCGGGACGTGATCCTACGATCATCAAACAGTCGAGTGTCCTGCTTGGCAAACTGCTTCATCAGCTCATATGCCCCGTCTTTGTCCACATGGTACAGAAAATTCCCTCCGGCTTCTCTGTCAATCCTGTCAGCACTTTCCCTTTCTAAGGCATGGTAGAATACCTTCCGGATCTTCGGGTCTCCAAAACCGTGGTTGGGGCACTTTTTCGCCAATCTCATCAGCCTGTCCCATGCGTCTACCACCGTCTCCCCTGTCTTCTGCTTGAATGACAGAATCTCGCTTTGTAACTGGATGACCCGGGAGGCGGGGTAAAATTTGGCCAGAAAATCGGTGACACACCCCTCCCATGTTGTGATGGACCTGGGTGGTCGGGATTCAAGCCAGTCGTTGGCCACTCCGTACAGGCAGTATGGAAAAAGAATTAGCATAAGTGCCTCTGCGTCAACTCCCTTATACCGGACCTTGTTGCAGTAATCCTCGAACTTCCCGATAAAGTCGTCCGGGTCTTCGTTGGCTTTGCCATAAAACGGGCAGAGGGTCTGCACAGTCTGGATGGTGGAGGGTTTTATGTCAAAGTGTTCTGCGGTGATCTCGGGCACCACAATAGCTCGTTCATGCCCCCCCCGTGTGGACTTCGAAATTCTCAACCAACGCCTTCCCAGACCGATTGTACGTCCTCTGGTTGTTCCGGGCAGCAAAACCTGCTGCAACAAGATCTTTGATGTACCGAGCCATCTCGCCTGGAGTAGGTGTCTCGGGCAGTTCTGGCGTTTTCTCGGTATTGTCGCCCATCCTGAAAAAGTAGAGATCTCAAGAGCAATGAGACAACAGAAAAAAAAAATAGAATAAAAATAAAAACTCTGAAAATTAATTCGGATTACTAAATAAACCTTAAAAAGTCCCCGGAAACGGCGCCAAAAACTTGATGCGCTTTTTAGCGTGCTATTCGCAAGTATACGAATCAAGTAATATAGAGAGTATTTTCAACTCGGATTATCGATCCCACATGGACTTTGCAGGTTCTTCTAGTAATCAGTTTTAACGAACAGAGTGTAAAATAGAGGAGTAAGTTGAGATTATGGTTGTAAACTAAGTACTAAAAGTAAAGACTAAAATTGTAAATCTTTTTGTGAGAATTTTCTGAATAATTGTACGTTCTCTAAATCTAGGGTTTAAGATACTAGGTCCCGGGATCCCCTAGGGTTCTTCAGATTTTCGTTCTTTGTTTGACATTAAAACACACATCAGTCTCGTTATCCGTGCCACGCACCAGTTGTGCAGTATCTTTTCTTTTCCTGCACGTTATCACAATCCTGCAGACTGTCGGATTCCTGTTAAGCTGCCTAAGTCTGCTGTCTCGTTCTAAGGCTGCTAGGGTTTCTAACCTGTCCTGATGGCCCGGGTCAGATTCTCTAACAGTTGGTCTCAACGATTTCAGGCTAGTCCTAACTCCCCTTCGCTAGTCGGCCCATCGGGGTAAAGTGCTAAATTCTGTCTTCTCTTCCTAACCCTAACCAGACGTTTTCACCTACCGGCTCGGGTCTATAGCAATTCTGGGTAGCTACTCCGATCATGCATAAACAGTAAAATTCAAAGACAGAATAACTGATAAAAACTGCTGAATTAAGATAGTACGATCATGATTCATAGTCAAAACGTATAACTTATCTCTGAAAACGAAACCCTAGGTTCACCGAGAACCTAGGTAAAAAGTTAAGCTACTAAAATTCATAACGTAAATAACACAGTTTTTTGAATGAGAGAGAAGAATAAGAGCAAACTAGGTCTTCGAATCTGGATTCGTGCTCCCGTGCTCTCCGTGAATGCTCCCGAACTTCTGCCTTGGATGTGTTGTGTTGTGTGTTGTTCTAAACGAGTCTGGACGAGTTATTATATAGTGCCGAAGACGTTTCTGGAAACTGCCATAATTACAAAACTGCCACTGGACCCGGAACCGCCTCGGAATACGCGCTGTGTGCGTATATACGCATACCGTGTGCGTATATACGCAGGTGTCTGCGTATATACGCAAACATCAACTTTTTTCAACTTCCCATTTTCTCCCTGTCTGCGTATATACACAACAGGCTGCGTATATACGCAAACAGGGCCCACAAAATCCATCTCCCTGCCTGCGTATATACGCAAAAGGCTGCGTATATACGCAAGCCCCTGCGTATATACGCAAGAAGGGGCTTCCTGGTGGCCTGGCTTGGTCCTTTGTGTTGGAATTGTGCCCTAGAGGCAATCAATTAATTGTGACATTTATGGATTTACGATTCATTATGTTATCGATATGGAGATATGTTAACATGAATGAAGTCCTTAGAATATAAGTGTTATATTCTTAAATATCCCTAGTCAATTATAATGATTAATGGGACAATCATCTATAGACTAGTATGGGGTTGGATTGATATGGAGATATCATGATCCAACACATGGGTATGCATTAGGAGTAATGGCATACTGGATTGACCCATCTCCGAGAAGGCTACATACATGTTATGTTAAGTCACAAGCGCTTCTCGCGGTGCAATGGTATTGTCATCCTTAGACTTGAAGTCACTAGATTATCTAGTTGTGGATTATTGTGATCTTGGTAGCGTTAAACGCTACACCGTAACTGGGTAGTTATAAAGGCGTGTACTGGATACAATAAGAAGCAAGCTTAGAGATCGTAGTGGACTTAGATAGGATTTGTCCCTCCCACATAACGGGAGCAAATATCCTAGGCCACTCGAGGGATAGTGCTTAAAAAATGTCTGGCCAGACTCAAATAAATCAATATGGGATATTGATGTTATTTGCACGAATAAGGCTAATCCCAGGATCGAGAAACTATGGATTGGATATACGAGTGTGACTTGTATGTCTCGTGTCCAATCCGGATATTGGGACAAAGGGATGAGACAATTACTTGCACAAGGTTTGTCATGATGACTATTCTATTTATTGGCTAGAATGGATGTCTTGCTAGAGGCCGCTCCATATTAGTAAATAGTTACTACCAACTAAATAGAACCTATGGGGTCACACGCCATATAGGGGTGAACTAGACTTGGGAAATAATTAATTAATATGATTAATTAATTAGAAGGATCAAATCGCAACAACTTGCTAACCTAGTAGGACTAATATGCAAGTTGGACTAATCCATGTATAGACATGATTAGGATTTGCCAAGGTGGCCTAATTCATGTAGAGACATGATTAGGATTAATTTTCAAATAGAAATAATCCATGTATTGACATGATAAGGACTATTTTGCAAAAGGGACTAATCCGAACTTGAGTAGGATTATGAGGGGTTCTTTATGTAGTAGGACAAGGAGTTGTTGGACTATATAAAGAACACTCCTAGCTTATTTTTTCTCTCTACACACCCCACATCTATTTGATAGAAGTAAGGAGAGAACAAAGCAAGGAGAGAGCAAGTCCCAAGCAAGGGCCGAACCCCCCTTGGGACCGCCGCCCCCTACCCGTCGGCCTACATGGTGGTGCCGCCCACCTTGGCATCCCTCGTCTTGGCGATTCCTTCTTCCTCCTCCATTCTTCCTAGCTAGCACATGGATTTGGAGGATCTAGATCTCACCTCTAGGCGTGGATCAACCGTAGAGACGTGACACTATTCGCGTTTGAAGTCATCAAGGAGAACCCAAAGGTGTGTTTATGATTTCTAACCCTTACCATCGTTATGTCTCTTGACTTGTGATCCTTGGAGGGTTTTGCATGGTTTATGTTTGATTATGCTTCCGTTGTGCAATCCATGAATCAAAACCCTACAGTGGTATCAGAGCCACAGGTCGTAGAGCATAAACGTGGTTTATGTGTTACGTTTTAGTTGTTTACACCTTAAATTGATTGTTTATCGCGTAAAACAAGACAAATCAAGCATGGGATGCAATTTGTCAATAATTAATCATAACAAGATCCAATTTTTGCATTGGATGCATGAATTGGTGAGTTTGAGAAATTTTAGGATCTTAGATCTAGGGTTTGGGCATCCTTGGGAAAGAAGAAGTTCTCCCAAAACAAGGAAACAACCAAACTTGGGCTCCAAGCAAGGAGGTTGTTTTGGAAACAACCTCCATGAGGAGGTTCGGCCCCCTAGGGGACCGCCCCCTTGCTTGCCGCCCAAGCTTGGCCGCCCTAAGGGGCCGGGCGGCCCTAACCCGCGGGCCTAGCTTGCGGGTTTTGGGCCGGGCCGGCCCTAGGGCCTTATGGTTCACTTTGTTGGGCCCGGGCAATTGGATTGTTGGGCCCATGGACCGTTTTAACCCTAGAAATCCTAAATCAATTAAAATTGACCAAGCGCGTTAAAATTGGATTTTAACTGTTTATGTGCAAATCGCATGGTGATTGGATATGGCCTTAGGATGTGGTTTGATGTGGATGTTTAATTTTGTGGTTTGGTTTTACGGCCTGCGAGCTGATCAATTAATTGTAATAATTAATTAGGGTTTTATGGCCTGCGTGCCATTTTTTTTCTCAACTTGTGAGATTTATTTTATTTAGTATAAATATTAGCTAGTGCTAGATAAAGTAGATTGTTAGCCAAGATTGGAGGAAAGAAGCCCAAAGCCAAAAAGGAGCCACAAAAGATGGAGCATGGAGCATGGAGCATACCACATGACTATGAAGGATGGACCAAAAGATCAAGACGCATGGAGATGTGTTTGCTTAGGGTTCATAGATAATTCCATTGGCTTGGAATTATCTTAGTCTAGAAAAGGCCATATCCACATCACGTTTAATTTCAGTTTTGTGGTTGTTTACTTTATTGTCTTATTATTGTGTGGTTGGTGTATGGATGATGCATGCAATTAGGATAATAAGATAATTAGACAACCCGGATCTATTATTTGGAGTTATGCCCAAACTCAAATAGATAGATTAGTTGATATTGATCAACAAAACAATTAAAATTGAATTTAAAATCCCTCAAAATTCAAATATTGTGTTCTTGCCTTCTCGTTATTTAAACACTCATGATCATCATTATTTATCAAGATTCGTGCGTGCCAAAGCAGGGCGACTTGGTTCATAATGATGGAATGCGATGGCACGTAACAATGTGCAATTGTTTAAATAAGAGGTTGAACACAACTAGGCTATTAATGTGATTAAGAAACCTAGAGGCAATCAATTGGGATTATCCATAAAGATGGA
This sequence comes from Linanthus parryae, assembly GCA_023055425.1. NCBI lineage: Eukaryota > Viridiplantae > Streptophyta > Magnoliopsida > Ericales > Polemoniaceae > Linanthus > Linanthus parryae. The sequence goes on from JALGPY010000001.1 coordinate 120,567,448, forward strand.
TAAATAAGGAGTTATTTGCCCAATTGAACCAAGAGTTGCATAAGGGATGCAATTGGAATTGTTCCTACCTAAAGTAGTCAAATTATGGGTGACTTGCCAAAGCAAGCTCATAAGGAGATGAAACATGGATCTTGGCCCACTAGAAAATATAAGGATATTTTCCGCATTAATATCTTGAGGGTTATTAATCCGTAGTAAAATAGTGGGAGCTATATTTAACAAATTAAATCCTTGTTGAATATAGTTAAAACGTCACAAACTTTGCATAATCCTTTGGTGTTAAATACCCGTGGCATTAAAACAAACAAAACACGACTAGATGACCATAAGATGGACGAGTTTTCTGGAATCTAAATTGGTATAAAACTGAGAATTGTTCTCAAATAAAAGAGAAATTGTTGTACATAGTAGAACATAAAGTTCTCTTCCTACCAAATACCAAGACACACTAAAACCTAATGGAAGGAACACCAAATAATGGTTCTTTGGTTATGACTTGCCCCATGCTAGCCGCCATGAACTCTGAGCTTTGGAAGCAAGAAGAGAAACATGGAGAAGTATGATATGATCATACATTGAAAGAAGCTCTTTCAAAAGAACGAGCTAGACATGAAAGGTTTGAAGTGTTGCTCCACTTTGGGTTATGCAAACATACTAATTCAATATGATTGAAAGATTAGTAAATATGCATTATCTATGCGATAGATTAAACGGTTATTCATCCAAGTGGACCAAGAATTGCATTGGATGCAATTATAGTTTTGTTTTAAAGATGATTTACTCAATATGATTGAAAAATCACTAAAACAAAATACTAATAATGGACATGGGCAAAGCTGTTAACAGATAACAACATGGGTAAGGGCAAATGGTTTCCGCCGACCCCATAGGTATAAAGCAAGCCTGTTGCTAAAACCAAGTTGCCTCAGAGTCCCATAGGTGGTGTAGAGGAAGAGATGCTACCCAAAGTACCTGGAAGTAAGTAATAAAGGAATTATAAATTCCGATTTGGGTATTTTTGTTATAGAAATCAATGTGTCTATCTCATCATCATAAGTATATGATACTAGATGAGGATCTCACATTTATGGAAGTGTGGAGGATCTCAAGAGACGAAGACAATTGGATAAGGAAGAAATAATCCTACACGTGGGGCTATAAAGCAAAGGGTTGCTGAATAAGCCGTAGGGAATTATTTCTACCTTTAAAGAAATTGTTCATGAATTAGACAAAAACGATCATGTCCTAGCTATGAGCAGGAACATTATCAAAGTTTCTTGTTTTGACAAGAAAGCTCCTTATCATAATAAAGGACAAATGTTGTTCCATTTATTACGATATGCATTATTGTAATGCAATTTTGTCTAAGTGGATTCTATATCCATGATCATGATAATTTCATCTATAACATTAATACCTAGAGGTTTGCATATAAAGATATGAACTTCACTTATCTTTAGCATTATTGTTTAGGCCTCTTAAATAAGAAATACATATCTAGAACTCCATGAGGATGGATTTCTGGAACTCATTTGATTATTGAATCATATGAGACATGTAAGACTTATTAGGCAAAGATATGATCTTTTGGGAATCATACATATTGATGTATGAAGGCCGCTAAACATAGACGCTAAAGATGGTTTTTCAATACTTCATCATATTTACTTATAGGATCAGGTAAATATGGATTTTTGTATCTTATGAAGAAACAAGTCGGGATCCTTTAAATTGTTCAAAGTATTCAGGAATGAAGTAGAGAACCAGCTTGGCAAAGGTACTTAGACTCTACGATTGGATCATAGAAGAAAAGTACTTGAGCCAAGAGATTGACAAGAATCCATGGGAGTGTTGGATATGATCCAAAACTCGCTCCACCGAGCACGCCACATGGGTTTGGCGTGTCTTAGAGGAGAGTTCGAACCTTGTAGGACACGGTTCGGTCCATGATGAGTCAAACAGAACTTCCAGTTTACTTTAAGGGGCTATGTTCTAATTACAGCAAAATTCGCCCTTAACCTTGTTCCATCAAAAACACAATATGAATAACGCCATATGAGATATGGACTAGGAAGTGTCCTAGCATGTCATTCATAAAGATTTGGGGTTATGACGTTTATGTAAAATAGTTTACAAAATAAACTTGAACCCAAGTCGGATAAATGTTTCGTGGGATATCCCGAAAGGGATATTATTTCTACAACCCAATCGAGAACAAACTGTTTGTTGCTCGAACTACAATGTTTCTAGGTAGAGATTGTCTCTAAAAGGAAACAGTGGGAGGACAGTAGAACTTGAAGGAGTTCAAGAACCACAATAGAACATTGATCCTCTTGATGGAACATGAGCAGGATCACAAGGTGTTGTGGAGCAACCTACTCAGAAAACACAAGAAACCTCGTAGGTCAGGTAGGATATATCAAGAGACTAGAGAAATAAGGATTTCTCATAACCCCTGATATATTGCTCATCTAGATGAGCCTACAACCTATGAGATGGCCACGTGTGGGCCATACTCTCAGAAATGGCTAGGAGCCATGGGATACAAAATGGAATCCATGTATACCAACGAAGTATGGACTTTGTTGGAACCACCTAAAAGGTGCAAGTGGGTTATGAGGAAACCAACATGGATGGTAATATGATTACCTATAAGAGAAAATTGGCAGGAAAGGGATTTCATATGAGTTCATAGTATAGACTATGACGAAATCTTTCCCAGTTGTGATGCTTAAATCCATTCGTATCTTGCTTGTAGCAATCTGTCTATAGATTGGATCAAGCTTCTAGGAGTTGGACTCTTCGAATTGATGATGCAATCAAAGGAGTTTGATTCCATCAAAATTGAAGATGATACTTGTGTTTACAAGAAGGTTAGTGGGAGCACAGTTATTTTTCTGGTCTTGTATGTGGAGACATACTTAATCATTAGGAATGTTGCCCCTACTTGGCAGTCTTACGTAGATTGACTAGGGAGTTGACTTTCTAATGATAGACTTAAGCGAAGCAACTTGTGAAGATCTATTGAGGTAGATCAAGATGGTTGTATAGCTTAGGTCATAGTACACAAATTGACAAAGGTGTTGAAATGGTTCAACGTGAAAAGAATATTGATTCTTACCCATGTCACATGGGATTAGTCTTTTGAAGACTGGTTGTCTTTCCAATTAGATTGGGAATGGACCGTATGAATTAGATTCATGAGATACGCCATGAAATGTACTAGACCAGATGTGTCACAAGGCATGACACAAAGATACCAGTCAAATCCGGGTGAGAGTCACTGGATAAATTATCAAGATTATCCTTTAGTACTTGAGAAGCACTAAGGATGAATTTTTGATAAATGGAGGATAGGAAGAGTTTACTGTAAGGGGTTACAGTGATGCGAACTTCAAATCTGACAAAGAGGATTTCAGATTATAAAGTCGAGTTTTGTGTTTTGCCCTAGTGGGAGCGACTGTGAGCTGGAAAGGTTCCAGGCAAGATTCAGTCACTGATTCTAACATAGAGGACTGAGTAAATTAATGCATAAAGATGCATTTATTCAAAATATTCAATCTCAATCAAATTGTTGATAGAGGAGATGTGAATATTTGCAAGGTGCCAGCATATGTCTCGCCCCTGCGCAGCGTAAGCGTGGAAGGCCGCGCTAGAACAATAGGCATATGATGCAGGAGATTGACTCTAGTGCAAGTGGGAGACTGTTGGAATTGTGCCCTAGAGGCAATCAATTAATTGTGACATTTATGGATTTACGATTCATTATGTTATCGATATGGAGATATGTTAACATGAATGAAGTCCTTAGAATATAAGTGTTATATTCTTAAATATCCCTAGTCAATTATAATGATTAATGGGACAATCATCTATAGACTAGTATGGGGTTGGATTGATATGGAGATATCATGATCCAACACATGGGTATGCATTAGGAGTAATGGCATACTGGATTGACCCATCTCCGAGAAGGCTACATACATGTTATGTTAAGTCACAAGCGCTTCTCGCGGTGCAATGGTATTGTCATCCTTAGACTTGAAGTCACTAGATTATCTAGTTGTGGATTATTGTGATCTTGGTAGCGTTAAACGCTACACCGTAACTGGGTAGTTATAAAAGGCGTGTACTGGATACAATAAGAAGCAAGCTTAGAGATCGTAGTGGACGTAGATAGGATTTGTCCCTCCCACATAACGGGAGCAAATATCCTAGGCCACTCGAGGGATAGTGCTTATAAAATGTCTGGCCAGACTCAAATAAATCAATATGGGATATTGATGTTATTTGCACGAATAAGGCTAATCCCAGGATCAAGAAACTATGGATTGGATATACGAGTGTGACTTGTATGTCTCGTGTCCAATCCGGATATTGGGACAAAGGGATGAGACAATTACTTGCACAAGGTTTGTCATGATGACTATTCTATTTGTTGGCTAGAATGGATGTCTTGCTAGAGGCCGCTCCATATTAGTAAATAGTTACTACCAACTAAATAGAACCTATGGGGTCACACGCCATATAGGGGTGAACTAGACTTGGGAAATAATTAATTAATATGATTAATTAATTAGAAGGATCAAATCGCAACAACTTGCTAACCTAGTAGGACTAATATGCAAGTTGGACTAATCCATGTATAGACATGATTAGGATTTGCCAAGGTGGCCTAATTCATGTAGAGACATGATTAGGATTAATTTGCAAATAGAAATAATCCATGTATTGACATGATAAGGACTATTTTGCAAAAGGGACTAATCCGAACTTGAGTAGGATTATGAGGGGTTCTTTATGTAGTAGGACAAGGAGTTGTTGGACTATATAAAGAACACTCCTAGCTTATTTTTCTCTCTACACACCCCACATCTATTTGATAGAAGTAAGGAGAGAACAAAGCAAGGAGAGAGCAAGTCCCAAGCAAGGGCCGAACCCCCCTTGGGACCGCCGCCCCCTACCCGTCGGCCTACATGGTGGTGCCGCCCACCTTGGCATCCCTCGTCTTGGCGATTCCTTCTTCCTCCTCCATTCTTCCTAGCTAGCACATGGATTTGGAGGATCTAGATCTCACCTCTAGGCGTGGATCAACCGTAGAGACGTGACACTATTCGCGTTTGAAGTCATCAAGGAGAACCCAAAGGTGTGTTTATGATTTCTAACCCTTACCATCGTTATGTCTCTTGACTTGTGATCCTTGGAGGGTTTTGCATGGTTTATGTTTGATTATGCTTCCGTTGTGCAATCCATGAATCAAAACCCTACACTTTGCTGGGCCTGGATTGGTCTTCTGGGTCCCACACTTCTGCCTGAAATCTCCACTTTGCCTACCTTGGTGTCTTCCTGCTCTTTTCTGCCTCGGCCTGCGTTTTGACACGAAACTTGTCAAAATTACCAAAATACCTCTGGGTCAAAAACGCTCCAAATTCTGCCCAATCCTGACTCTGGCCAAAGGAAAACTGCTGACTGAATTTGGGTGACAAAATCTGAACTTGACTCCGAAAACCCAGGCCCGGTGCCAAAATGACCAAAATACCCCTAGGCCAAAATTGTCCCGGAAATCGTCACGAACATGAAATAGTTGCTCCTGAATCTGGACACCGGGAACCGAGACTCCTTACTCGGGCGTGGCCTGAGTGGGACCCACACTTGACGGGAGTCTGGTTTTTCGGCCGGACTCTGTTGCAGCATTAAAACCTATTTTCGGAAAGCCCTTGACGTCTCCGTTATTTTTCCCTTGGTTTCACTTCAAAATTCCAAGTCAAGATCAAGATATTATCAAACGAGCGCGTCCCGGTGATTCTCGGTTTTGGCGCTTTCAGCTTCCTCGGTCGGTTTTCACTGCTCGTTTTTCCTCCAGTCTTTCTGTTTTCCATTCCACTCCAACTTTTACCAGTCTCTGTCAATCCTGCTCCGAGCATTTTCTGCACGTTTCCCGAGGAGATCCCAAATCTGTCTCGGCACGCATCCCAATTCACTTTCTGAACCTGTTCCTGTAAATACAACATGAACAAACCCGCGATCATATCCAATAAAAGTACGAAACATGCAGAAATTTACGAAGAGCAAATAAACGTCTCGTTCCTATAACCGAGGCTTTCCGAGGGTGAATTCTGGCTAAAACACGGCTTTCCGACACGATGGTACGTCAAATCAGGCTTAAAGATAACCCCTATTTGGGCGTTATCAGATGTAATTGTATTTCACTAGGAACTTACATGGGGAATCAAAAATTTTGCTCCCAAATCTTTTCTCTCTCCCTCCCCGTACATATCTCTCTCCCCCTCTCTATTTCTTCTCCTTCTCTCTCTTTGTTTTGTTTCCCATTGTTTCCCATCCTCCAACACACTAATGCGTGTTTCCCCAAAGTGTGCAGCAGGTTGTGTTTTCCAACAAACACCTCATATTTCTCTCTCTCTCTCTCTCCCTCCTCCCTTTCTGCCTCACTGTCTCTCTCTCTCTCCTCTGGTTTTGCCGAGAGGCAACCCACCACCATCACCAACCACCGGCAACACCAACTCCATCACCACCACCATCTCCACAACCTCCATCACAACCCATCTCTCCCCCTCAATCTCTCTCTCCCCCTCTGGTTTGCCGGCAGGAAGCAGCAGCAGCGGCATCAATGGCCGTTGCCGTTGCCGGAAAGTCACCGCCACCACCACTGCCCCCCATCTCTTCCTATTTACATTTCTCCCTCATTCTCTCCCCCTCTATGCCTTGCTCGACAGAGCCACCGGAGGACGAAACAGTAGCAGCAACAGCAGCAGAGCCACCATGCCGCCGTCGTTCCACCATAGATTCCGGCGAGCTCGACGAGAGCTTCGATCCCGCTCAAAAGAGAGGGACCCAGCCTCTTCCACCTATCCCCCTAACCTGCTGGAGGTCCGACCAGGTCTTTGGAGGTCCAAGACGATGCCAAACCTCGCCGAAGAAGACCCCGTCGGCCACCCTCACCGGCACCACTTTCGGCGCCTCGGCCCGCCTTGTGTATTGACCGTTTCTTGCAAAATTTTATATGGGTATGCTCTAAATCTCGTTCTTTGTTTTTTTAATCAAAATCAAGTTTTAAGGCCTCTCATCCACGTTTTAATCGGTTATTTTGAATGTTCATGCTTAGGGGGTTAAAGTGTCATTTTCAGAAAGTATTTTGAGGGGGTTATTGTGTCTTTTCAAAAACTTAGGGTGAGGCAGTTGACATTTCAGAAACTTTTGGGGTACTAAGTGTAGTTTTTAATTTCAGATTCATTTTAAAATTAGTTTTTCTTTAATTGGTTTAGATTATTATTATAATTAATAACTATATTTTTGGCGGTAAATATTATTGAAAGAAAATATATTTTTGGGTTTGTAAATAAGTTAAAAATTTAATATTTTCTTGAGAAAAATAAAAGGAGCTAGGAAAATATATTAGAATAGTTTGTTGGTTGAAATTGTATTAAGTTAGAAGCTCCAATTTATAGGTGACGGTTCCGTAGACGAGAACTACAACTAGGACGTGCTTGGATTTCGGTAAGTTAATATGCCTAGCCCTGCGTGTCTTTCTTCCATTTCGCGTATCGCGTGTGTTATTTGTGAAATACTACCGTACTTGATTTATCTGAGTTGTTTATTTGTTTTGAAATACTCTACTTGAAGTATCGTTTGAAATTGGTATCCAAATCTAAATAAGAATCCGAAAGACGAACATCTAAATTCTATTGTGTTATAACTTGAAATATATAACTGTTTTATCCCAAGACAGACCACGTCATTGGGTTGGAAGTACGAAATTTGAAATCGTTGCCTCGGTTACCAAAAGTAGCACACCGCTCACTTATTGGTCAAATATTGTATCTCTGAATCATACATCGATTATTATTATTGTGTGCCACACCGGCTTTTTTTTGGAGCTCCTTACTCGATTCTACACCTTGAAAGAAAAAAATCGTAATTATGTAAAGTGGAAAGCCGTTGTGCGTGGGTTTGTGTCATACCCCTGATACGATACATTTCTGACATATTGTGATTGGCTACTGTAATGAGATTATGAGGCTCTGACCTCCTTTTGATTATGATATGGTTATGAGGCGCGGTGATGCGAACCTCCTGTGATTGAGTTATGGTTATGTGGGTGCCTTTTCACATTATGAGAAAGAGGTTGTGGATTGGATATGGTCACGCCCCGTATCAACTAGTTACTAAAATGGACTTCTGGACTCGATTCATATCGATGAGAATGTTATTATCTTGAGATTAAAGAAACTAGCAAATTTGGCAAACGCGATGAGCGTGCGCAACCTCAAAATCTAAAAATAGTAAATAAAAAAAATTACATAAATCCTTTTCTCAACTTGAAACATTCTTTTGTATCATGGAAACAAACAGAAAAATACATAACGACGTTTCAATTAAATCCTACAATAGTAAATGTCAAATTCTTCGATGTTGAGGGACTCTAGAGCTCATGTACTATTTACAAATTACACAAAATAAATTGTCGACATCTACAAAAGGGATGCATTTTTCTCGATAACCTGGGATTGCTACGAAGCGAGTCGTCGACCTCTAGGTGCTTAAGCAGCAAATGCGATGGCAACTATGAATGCCAAGAACCTGAAACAAACACTAAAAAGTTTACACCACCAAGAAATCCAACAATTGGAGTTACGTTAAAGGATGATCGGAAAATCAGTTGTGAAAAATCTAAGGGTTTGGGGTGGGGCGAGGGTATAATCTCTTCATTGTTGGTTTATAAGATAGGAAGAATCCGTGACCATATTGTTGCATAAAAAAATAATTATAAACTCAATTAACCCTTTAGTATAAGAATAAATTATTCCATGATTAAATCCATAAAAAGAATCCATTAAAAAAAAGACCCTCACTCCTCATGCCGCCTCTGCACAATTTTGATGAGTTCAAAAGTACAGAGCCCATACAACCTATGAAAGTTTCTTAATGCTGCCTTGGATTTACATACGAAAACATCAATTCTTGAAACATACTGTCATACAGCAACCTACGGTTGTGTTTTTAGTAAAAAATCTCAAACATATTCATATGAGAATATGGTGTTTAAATGATAGAATCTATTAAAAAAATGCATACCTCTCAAAGTCGTAGGGAACTTTCATGCTTTCTCTTATTCTTTGATTTCGGAAATCCCGTTGCTTTCATCATTTGGGTGCCAGTCCTAATGTATACGGAAGTTACACAAAGGAGTAGGAAAGGTGTGGGAGAAGTTGTAGGGGAAGTGGGGTTCATAGTATTTACAAAGTTAACCCTGATTATCTACTTTTTTTTTATTAAAATGAAAGGACTTTTTTGGCAATGTAAAAGTATGACATGCTTCATTTTTTCATTTCACCACAATGGGTGTTGGCTTTATATATTAGTATAGATATTGCGAATTGCTATTAACATTGATTTCCCGATATGGACCACATCTTCGGGTTAAAATACGAAATTTGAGATCGTTACGGAGTTTGACACATCAAATCAACGTGAACGCTTTTCCCGCGAATATTTGATACTTATCTATCAGCGAATATGTTATTCCTGTCATATGTCTCATAATCTGTTTACGTGCTATTGGTGTTAGCTTACTCAGCCGTTTGCTGATCATTTTTTGTAAAAACTGCGTCGGTTTTTGCTATTTTAAAACCGCAGGTTGGCTATCGAGGTGGGGTAACGTTCACGACAGGAAGACTTGTTTCAAGAACATCACCTAGTAATATCATTTCAGATGTACTCATGACTTTTCAAAAGTTGTCAATATTTTTGGAATGTAATAAATTATGTTTTGAATTATTATCGATGGTCGTACTAGCTGTGAACCGACGATCCTTATCCGTTCCCAATGAGGCTCATCACCTCGGGCGGATACATCTCTTCCGAACGTGCGGGCCGGCCGACCGTGCGATGTGGGAGGGAGTTGCAACCCTAGCTAGTTAAAGTCACTTTCGTGCACTCACTAACTACATAGTACATGAACAATTAGTTTAGAACGCACTAACAATTAAGCATGAATCATCTAATGAACAAAACCCTAGCTCATGATTATTAGTTCATCTCCTACTCGTGCCAATAGACTAGGATTGCTAATGGAATCAAGAAACTCCAACTTATTCAATAGAAGAAATCATAAAGGCATGAAATTAGATTCGATCCGGAAAAATACGTTTACATCAACCTTAGGATCTCATATGAGATGCGTAGCTATGAAATTTTAGCTACTCATCATACGATAAACAATAGAAAAGAGTTTCTCCATGAATTTGATTAAGAAAGGAGAAGAAGGAATCAAACAAGGTTCTCCAATGGTGAAGTCTCCGTCTCCTCTTTCTTCCTTGCCTCTCCTGAGCGCGAATGACTCCCTCTAGGTCTTCTAACCCGTTTTTACCACTTGGGGGCGAGTTTTTAATGTACTTCGGCCGAAATTTCACTTCAGCCTCTCCAGTTTGTCATTCTCGGACAGAATTGTAAGCTGATCTTGCGCGGGCCATTACTCTCTCACCCGAACTCCGATTAAGCTCCGTGACCTATCGTTGGAAAGCTCTTTGAGTCTACTTTCATTTGGCACCGGTCGCACACCCAAATTAATTGTATAAATTCAGATATAATCAGATTAGTGAAGACCGGTTATTCTAGCTCTTCCAACTTTGCTTCTCTTCGCTCCACTTGAGCTCCCGTTGTTTCCGAAGTTTGTTCCATGCCTCCTATCAACCGATTAGCATCCGTTCCTGCCAAGAAAACATGAAAAACATACCAAGAGATTATATTTGACAAATAACAACGAAATATGCATAGAAATGCCCAGACTAACAATATAGCGCATGAGGAGCAACAAGTGATTAGGCTCAAATCACTCGTGATAATTTTTAAAAAATGGAGGTAATAGATAGCTCCTAAAAGGCGTTATCAAATTCCTCCACACTATATTCTTGCTTGTCCCGAGAAATAACTTGATTCACTCTCCCAACTATTTGCATCTACTCCTACTAGCCATGTGACACAAGCAACTAACACACGCGACTATGCAATCTACATGCTTTGTACAATGCAACTCGATATCAAACAATGAAAATATTGAAACAACATAAATATTTTTTTTCTTTAGAGATCGGACAATCTCGCTATCACTAAAGTCTCTTTCGAAATTTCACAACCGATGGCAAGAAATTGAAAAAAAAAAGATCTTACGCACAAGCTCACTAAGGGGTCCCCAAGCATCCACCATAAACAATCCAAGACTCGGGCACGTCCTTTAGCTCAGAGGGTCTAGGCATCCCCAATCCTATAGTAGTCTTTCGTCGCCAAGTCATTTGAGGTTTTCAGACCCCCTTAGCCGTTATTGCATTTGAATGCAAATTGCCCCCATGATGGGAAACACAACTCCGTATAATAGGGCTTGAATTTAATTTTCCTTGGACGCTCTAATTGGATTGAATCTAAATTCCCCGCGTAAACGGAGGCACACTGGGTTGTTCACCGTATCTAGTCCAAGAGAAGATTTTGATTCATTTTGTTTTTCATTCTCTTCTATTATTTATTTTTTTCAACCGTGCATTTAGAGCAACTAAGTTTTGGCTTTTTCGGTTATCTCTTGAAACCGCCTTAATGGATGGTGGTGTACACTCCCTAACTTCGCTTAGGTTAAGTCCATGTACCACATGGAACCAACTCTACACGAAGGTCCACCCCAGATTTACAAGAGACCACAAGTTTCCACCGAAAACAGACTATTCAACTACCTTAGGACTAAATCCTCCTAGCACAATAAAGGAACTATGCCCAACATCTACTTTCCATATTCCCTGAATACCCGAGACTTCCTTTCATGAAACATGTGCGCAAGATACTAAAAATTAGAGTTTCCCTACCAAGGTGCTTCCTATTCTCAGAGACTCTTTCATTGAACTCTCTTTAGTTTCAAGCTTCATCAATTGCCCTTAACTCAATTTTTTTTTTAATTTTTCTGTATTTTTTTTCAGCTTTCAATTTTTTCAATTTTTCCTTAACTCTATATGGAACTGGCCAACTCGACTATCCACACAACACGGGTATGGGGACTCAATAAAGTAAAAGTGCAAACACATGCATAAACTACACAACTACATGTAACAAGGTGATGAAATACAAGACATGGCTAGCAAAGGTAGACATAAACCCCCCACACTTGAGCGCTTCGTTGTCCTCAACGAAATATAAAATGAAATCAAGAGGACTCGGCTACCTAAGTGTAGGACCGGTAGGTCTAGAGTGACTACCCCATGTAACCCAGGGTACAAGTAAAGAGCAAGTAAAAATTTGCTAGAGATTGAAATCCTAAAACTGCCTAAGATAGAATTTAAAGCGAGAGAGAGAGAGAGAGAGAGAGAGAGAGAGAGAGAGAGAGAGAGAGAGAGAGAGAGAGAGAGAGAGAGTATGATACCTACGGTCCCGGAGTACCGTTCTTATGGGACCGGTTTCGCGAAAATTGGTCAAGAATGGACAGATTGGTCGACCAATTTTTCGCAAACTCGACCAAGGTGAAGCGAGACTACCTCCTTGTGCTCTTCGGTGTCCCCGTCAAAACACTCTTCTTGAGCTAAGGTCGAGTCCCCCTCCAAGTTGACGAATCGGATTTTTTTTGTTCTTGGAGCTCTTCCTCTTTGATTTCCCCCACACTTAAACCGTTCACTATCTCTCAAAAACCCAAGAATTAATCTTGTAGTTGGGCTTGTAAAGAGCAAAATCCAACAAAAATTTCTCAGTTTGGACATGTTTTGGGTTTTGGGTGTGTTGGTGTTCTTGAGGTTTTGAGAGGAAGAATATGAAGAAAGGGGTGTTTGATCCAAAAATGAGGTGGGGAGGCTTTGAAACCTGGTTTTTGGCTTATATACACCCCCCAAAAAGTCAAAAATACCCCCAATTAAAGAGCAGCCCCGACTATTTCGGCCAGTATTTCGGCCCGAAATGGTGCCCAAAATGATTTCAAAAATCCAAAACAGTTGGCTTGTTTCTATTCGGCCCGAAATAGGGGCATTTCGGCCCAAAAGGCTACCCTAAATGACCTGGAACTCCATTTTGTTTTTTCTCTAACTTCTTCATCCGGCATCCGTTTTGCGCAATTCTTTGACCGATTGATACCATATTCAACAAGAAATCGATTTTTAATTGAAAATTCCCAAAATTCGGGGAATTTTTTATTTCATCTCAAATCCGCTCTCTTGTGCAAGAATCTAGCCCCTGAAGCTCTTGAACCGTGATTTCCTCTCCGGATTCCGATGCGAGCAAACCCGATACAACAACTCGCTGCCATGATACTCCAATATAATAAGCTACTCCTCGACCTCAAGAAACCTCTCTACCATGCATATTTCTTCAAATGAGCTCGTTGTTCCTCGTTTTGCGTGCAACGTCGTGCACATGCATCAAGAAGGGGAATCCGGAGTAATCTTCGGTACCTGTGTCCTGCACACTCATTGGAAATATTAAAACCACTCTCTCTCACCCCTCACAATCAAGTATGGAGAACTAAATACAAAAATAAATGAAAAATATCCTACTCTACATTGGGTTGTCTCCCAAGCAGCGCTTGTAATTTAAGGTCGACAACCCGACCCAGTTACCTCTTCCACCTAGAAAGGTGGCTTGGCACGACGTGCCCAATCCTCTTTTGGTCTCTGCATGATCTTCCAAACAACCTTGTGCTTTAAGTTAGGATCAGGTGGATCCTCCTTTGTCACGTCTGGAATTTGGTGCACTCCATGCACGACACGTGGATCTGCTGACTGCCCGTGAGACTGTTGGAGAGTAGGATTGAAAACCTTGAAAGTCTCGTGTGCATCGTTGATCCTCATGATCAACTCTCCATTCTTAACATCTATCAATGTCCGGCCGGTAGCCAAGAAGGGCCTACTCAGAATAATCGAAACGTCTCCCGGCGGCATATCTAAAATGACAAAATCAGCTAGGATGATGAGACTCCCAACCTTATCTAAAACATCTTCAACCACCCCATAGGCTTTCTTTGATGAATTATCTATTGCAAATTGATCCAGGTGGATCGCGCCCCCACACCTAACTTCTCAAATACCGAGAGTGGCATCAGATTGACACTAGCCCCCAAGTCACACAAGGCCTGTCCAGTGTACACTCCACCTAGTGGAGCCTCTATCACAAGGATAATGGGATCCTTCTGTTTCTGAGGTAACCCATGCAACATACATGAGCTAACTTGCTTAGTTAAATCTACAGTCTGGAAGTCATCCACTTCCTGCTTCCCCAACACTGCATCCTTCATGAACTTCGCATATTTAGGCATCATATGGACTGCCTCAATAAGCGGTATATTTATATGCAGTTTGGAGAAGATAGACCAAAATCGCCTATACTCCTCCGAGTCATCTTTCTTCGTCTTGCTTCGTAAGGTATGGTAAATCTTTGGAAAACGAAAGCGGTGGGGTTACCTCATCAATGATCTTAGCAGGCTGAGTCATGCCCTTTGATTGGTGGACCACGACAGAAGTCTTCTCATAATCTAAGACTTCATGCTCCTTTGCCTTTGATGCTTCAGCTATGGTATGACTTAGGTAGGGAGGATCAGCCAGTGTGGTGCCACTGCGAGTGGTGATAGCTTGAGCTTGTTCTTCTGATGCATTAAGGAGATGTTGCAGTGCTTTGTGTTCAAGCTGTTTATTCAGATATGCAATTTCATCTTGAGCCTCCCTAAGTGAAGCTGCAACGGTAGAGAACTGAGTTTGCATTGTCACCATGTGCTGAACCATCACCTTCATCACCTTTTTCATTTCAGCTAAATCTGAAGCTCTTTCCTCATGCTTTACCTCCACAGCATTCACCTGAATTGTGTTGTATGCCACTAAGCTATATCTCATTGGAACTTTCTGGCGGTAATATTTTCCCATGCTCTCCTATGGTTTAACCACACATCAAACTAGCTTATATGCCCCCTCCACATCACATTTGAACAAGAAGTTATCCCCAGCTTCTATATCCAACTTTTCTTTATTAGACTTGTCAAGTGCATCATAGAATACTGGATGATGTGAACCTTGTCGATTCTATGGTTGGGGCATTTATTCAGCAAGTGGTTGAGGCGCTCCCATGCCTGGATCAGTGACTCACTCTTCCTTTGTCTGAAATTCCAAATCTCGTTCTGTAGCTGAATCATCCTGGAGAAGGGAAAAAATTTGACCATAAACTGTGAGACACACTCTTCCCAAGTTTTGATGGAGTTGGATGGAAAAGAATCCAACCAATCCTCAGCAACTCCCGTGAGGCAATAAGGGAACATCATCAGTTTAAGTGCTTCAGCAGTGACCCCCTTAGGGGGGGGGGCATAATTACAGTAATGCTCAAATCCCCCAATGAATGCATGAGGGTATTCATCCTCTGTGCCCGAAAACGGGAACTGCTCCTTCACAAATTGAATTTCTTTCAGCTTTAGAAAAAAATTCTCTGCCTGAATTGGTGGAACCACAATTGCCAGCTCAGTTCCTTTCCGGTTCGCCTCAAATCCCTTGATTATTGCATTTCCAGTGCGGTTGTAGGGCATTGAGGATGTTGCTACCCGTACTTGTTCTTCAACCTTAACTAACATAGCTGCCAGCTATTCTCGGGTAGGGCTGCTTGGTTCTTGTCCCTCTGCCATCGATTCCTGAGAAAACAGCACTAGCAAACCCGCGAGGTAACCAATAAAATAAAATAAAAATAAAGAGTATATTAAACTAATTTCTAACTAAAACTTGTTAACCGTTGTCCCCGGAAATGGCGCTAGAAACTTGACACGTATTCTCACGTGTGTACGCAAGTGCATGGTCGAGTAATAAAGTGTGAGTATATTTAATAATCGGGTTGTCGAATCCCACGAGGACAAGCTCGTAACAAGCTATCATTAGCAAATTAATTGAGTTTACTAAGTAACCGGTAAAAAGTGTTGAGAATTGTGAGGTTGCCACCTCCAAACATGTGGATGTACGTAATGACTGAAATAGTAGAAAAGTGAATTAAGGAGAAGTATTAATCAATTAATGGAAAAGCTAGGCAATCTTGTAGATCACCTAGGGCTATAAACGATTTCCGAATAATCTGAATAACACGTTAATTCGGTCTAACTAAGACGGGTACTAGCACTGACCATCTCCTCTCGGTCTCATGTCTTTTTACGTCATGGTTCACCTAGGTTCCTTTCAGTCCACCTATGTCTACTGGTCCGTTCTTGCAGGTTCTCTACTGATATACTAACGGGTCCTATCGTTCCACCGTTTCACAGAACAACTGAATGATCCTACTGAGTCTACCCACATGGCCAATCCTAACACTTTTCCTTTCGGTCTCAATAGTTAGGATTGATGTTCATATCAACCTAGCTAGTTAAAGTCACTTTCGTGCACTCACTAACTACATAGTACATGAACAATTAGTTTAGAACGCACTAACAATTAAGCATGAATCATATAATGAACAAAACCTAAACTCATGATTATTAGTTCATATCCTACTTGTGTCAATAGACTATAATTGCTAATGGAATCAAGAAACTCCAACTTATTCAATAGAAGAAATCATAAAGGCATGAAGTTAGATTCAATCCGGAAAAATACGTTTACATCAACCCTAGGATCTCATATGAGATGCCTAGATGTGAAAGTTTAGCTACTCATCATGCGATAAATAATAGCAAAGAGTTTCTCCATGAATTTGATTAAGAAAAGAGAAGAAGGAATCAAACAAGGTTCTCCAATAGTGAAGTCTTCGTCTCCTCTTTCTTCCTTGCCTCTCCTGAGCGTGAATGACTCCCTCTATGTCTTCTTACCCGTTTTTACCAGTTGGGGGGCGAGTATTTAATGTACTTTGGCCGAAATTGCACTTCAGCCCCTCCAGTTTGTCATTCTCGGACAGAATTGTAAGCTGATCTTGCGCGGGACATTACTCTCTCATCCGGACTCCGATTAAGCTCCGTGACCTATCGTTGGAAAGCTCTTTGAGTGTTATTTCATTTGGAACCGGTCTCACACCCAAATTAATTGTATAACTTCAGATATTATCATATTAGTGAAGACTGGTCATTCTAGCTCTTCCAACTTGGCTTCTCTTCGCTCCACTTGAGCTCCCGTTGTTTCCGAAGTTCGTTCCATGCCTCCTATCAACCGATTAGCATCCTTTTCTGCCAAGACAACATGAACAATATACCAAGCGATTATATTTGACAAATAACAACGAAATATGCATAGAAACGCCCGGACTAACAATATAGCGCATGAGGAGAAACAAGTGATAAAACGACTCAAATTCTTTATTATTAGGCTCAAATCACTCGTGATAATGTGAAAAAATGGAGGAAATAGATAGCTCCTAAAAGGCGCTATCAGTGTACTCAAATATCTCAAAATAATGTGGAAAATGGCATTAATATATAGCCCCTAAAAGGTGCTATCAATCCCACTACTGCAGCTCTGACTGTCACGCTACATCGTCCTAGGCGTAAGATGTGTGAACGTGCATACTGTTGTGGAGTAATTCATTGATGATCCTGACCACGACATCACCTCATTAGATAGACCACCTCCACCACTACCTACCACCGCATCACCTGGTGCACCACCATTGCCTCCACCTATCACCACCTCCACTAGTCCACCATCGCCACATCACCACATATCATGACATCCCCTCCACCTTCCCATATCACTATAACCACTCCACCATCACTTCCACCACCATATACCACCATATCCCCTCCACCACCACCTATCACCACAACTCCTCCACCACCACCTCCGCCACAACCTACCACCACATCCCCTACCACGTCACCACATGTCACTAGCATCATACATGCCGAGGGTATGTGATCTAAAATAATAAATTCATTTTTTACTTACAATATCATATTTTAAGTATTTTACGTGATGTAGGGACGAGTGACCCGCAATTGGGTCTCGGGACACATCTCTCATAAACGGCGGAAAATATGTCTCAAGTCACCGAAGTCACTCAGTAAT
Source organism: Linanthus parryae (assembly GCA_023055425.1). Lineage (NCBI taxonomy): Eukaryota > Viridiplantae > Streptophyta > Magnoliopsida > Ericales > Polemoniaceae > Linanthus > Linanthus parryae. The sequence continues at coordinate 120,585,441 of JALGPY010000001.1, forward strand.
AGACCTATGACGTATTAACAGTCCAGAAATTTCCAATAGAAACCCCTCCCGTGAAAAATGTGAACAAGAAGATGCCGAAGAAACGGAATCCAAAGGAGGAGGACATTCTCCCGCAACTAGGCAAAAGGGTGCCCAATCACGCAAATGCGGTACATTGTCTGTATTTTATTATCACCAATGTACTTAGATGTGGTTTGGCTAAGTTCAGAATCGACAACGGCATTATCGATTCTAATGCTTCAAAACTGACAACAACATTGTCGGTTTAAAGAACTGACAGACAGAAAGTCGGTTATTATTTGGCATATGAAAGTTTTAGAACAGACATTGGGTATGTTGGTGTCGGCCTCAAGAACAAACTCCCAATGTCGATTTCAAAATGAGCCTATTTCGCTGTTTTCCTCCAGTGGAGGTTATTTTGGTTTAATTCAGCCCTGAAAGGCTCATTCATGTGAAAAAATTTCACTAACAACCATGAAAATAACAAACACAACCACCAATAGCAATCAAACTCCAAAACCAGATTAGTTCCATCCCAATTCAATTGCAACTCGAAAATAAAAGGCAAAATTGCACCGGAGGTACCCATATTTTGACAAAACTGGCAAGTGGGTACCCAAATTTTCAAATCGTGCACCACGGGTACCCAAATTTCTAAAATCGCGCATAGGAGGTACCCAACGCTAAATTTCGTTCACTTTGCGTTAACTTTCCATCCAAATTGGACGGAAAAGTATAAAAAAGACTATTTGATAACTCCGCATTCGGAGTTATATTCTTTAGGACGTTTCGGTGCACTTACGTGAGAAATTGACCAAATCCTAGTTATTTTGAGCATATTTGAGTTTTTGAGATTTATTTCGTAATCCGGGCGTTTTTCGTATAATGTATGCATTGTTTATCGCATGTGATCTTCCGGTATGTGTTCGTGTTGTGTATTTCAGGAATCGGGAGCTTGGAGTGACTATTTTGGAGCAGGAACGAACTTTGGAACAAGAGGATAGCTCAAGGATATGCTCGGGAATGGAGACGATTGAGTAATAATGAAGAAAAGAAGCAAAGAAGTGGAGAATCCAGAAGTGTTCGTGCGAACACATACTTGTTCGCACGAACAGAATTACTTAGAATAATTTTTGAAGGCCAAAAATGAAGAAAAACTCACTGCTGAAAAGTGAGAACAGCCTTGCTGTTCGCACGAACAAGGAGGAAAGTTGTGTTCGCACGAACAGTCGGGTGTTCGTGCGAACAAGAAGGGCAGAAACGCAAATTTTCGGGTTTTTTCGCTATTTCTTGAAAGTTTGAAGACTCCAGACTTATTCTAACATAGAGGGACGGAATATTGGAGGTATTCATGCATCTTTGGAGTCTTGGGAGCTGGAGAAGACGGGAGAAAAAGCTTGAAGCAAGGATCATCATCAACATTGAAGATTTTAGCGTTTGATCATCTTTTCTTCGTCTATTCTTCATGACTTTTGTTATTTTGAATATGTTGAACGCTTTTATGCCTAGCTAAACTCTTTTAAGCTAGGTGATTGATGGAAAACTAGGGTTTGTGAACTTTTTTTACCGGATTGAGGACTTGTTGCATGTTTTGGACTTAATGCTATGAATGTTCTAGTTATCTTATCTATTCTTGTGCTTTATTCTTAATGTTCTTGGCTTGATCACCAATATAATATTATTTGTTGAGATGGTTGCACAAAAGTGAGCTTGTTGATACGTGTTAAGGAATAGCATAGGTAATCTTGTAGTTTCTTGAGACCGAGAGGAGATAGGAATTTGATTAACCGTGTGAGGGTAGTTTCGGTTGATGTTGCTAGAACTTAGTGAAAGCGGTGGGCCGACGGGACCCGATGAACAAGCCTAGCAAATCAACTAGAGTGTAACGGTAGATGGAGGTGGACCGAGAGGACCCGAAGGCTATTGATTGCACAAATTCATGTGAGATTGAGAGAAGATTATGATGAGTATTACCCGGTGTAACTAGAACGTGCATACAGTGTTTCAAGCATAATCCGGAAATCGTTAACAACCCTAGGGACCATCAATTGCCTATTTCTTCTTTATGAATCGTATTCCATCACAAGTTATTTTCGTTTAAAGTGAAAATTCTACAAAAACAATTAGTTAGTAGTCATTAAATTTAAGTCGCTTGTTTGTGGGCGACGAACTTATAAAATCAAACACCTTTTTACCGGTTACATAGATATCTTAGAATTAATCTCTAGTTAACTAATAATCGTTAATTCCCTTGGGTTCAATACTCGTAGTCTTAAAAATACTCCTAATACTACTTGACCGTATACTTGCATTTAAACGCGTTAAGAATTCGCGTCAAGTTTTTGGCGCCGTTGCGGGGGAATTTAACGGTTAATTAGTTTTGTTAGAAATTGATTTAGGATATCTATTTTATTTTTGTTTTATTAGCTATTTTGTTTTCTCACTTGTATTTGATTCTGCTTTTCAGGTCATCAGTGTATGCCCAGGATCCCTAGAGAACTTGTGCCCCCACTTGAAGACCCAGAGCAGTTATTCAGAGATCAGAGGAGAAGACAGAAACAGAGCACTATGGGTGAACAATTGACAAACGCACATCTCAATCAGCGGATGGAAGAGCTGTCAAAGTTGTTGAATGATCGCAACACCCAAACACCGTACAACAAGTCTGGGCAAGCTATTGTGGAAAAATTCCAGGCGTCCACGTATGGACACAATCCGGCAATTGTAGTGCCAGACATACAGGCTGAACACATTGATCTCAAGCCAGCTACGATTCAGACGGTGACCAACCAGTTCCAGTTTTATGGGAACAAGGATGAAGACCCCAATGATTTTATTGGGAAGTTCAACGCATATATAAAGACTGTCAAGTACAAGAATGTGACCCCAGAAGCGTTGAAGCTCATTCTCTTCCCTTATTATCTGAAGGGTGCAGCTGAGAAGTGGCTTGAGTCGAGAGCACCTGATTCGATCACAACATGGGATCAGTGTGTGGATGAATTTATGGCCAAGTTTTACCTAGTTCAGCGGGTAATTCAGCTACAAGGTGATATCTTTGGCTTTCAGCAGCAGGCCCATGAGACCGTGGTAGAGGCGTGGGACAGATTTATGCATCTGATCAGGAAGTGCCCAAACCATGATTTTGGGGACTACAAAATTTTGCAGGTCTTCTACCATGGCTTAGAACGTCATTATCAGGAGTTGGTCAACAGGGAAGCTGGAGGAAATTTTATGTATTCGGTTGATAGAGAGGGAGCCTATGCACTTATGAAACAGCTGGCCAAGCAGGATACACAGTTTTATGATTCTAGGAGACTATCGGCGTTGCCTGAAGCAAAAGATGATGAGTGGAAGAATGGGATCAGCAAGATGGTGTCTGACTTAGCCAAGCAGGTTTATCAGGACAAGAATACAGTAGCAAGTGTTGAGGAGCCAGAATACGACACAGCAATGGCACATATAGCAAGCGAGGATGTGAACTATGTGGGGGCACACGGACAGCGGCAGAACTGGAATCAAGGGAATTACAGACCAGGCACGAGAGATCATCCAGGCTTTAGCTATGGGGATCAGTCTGGAGTGACATATGCACCGGGGTTCCAGCATAGGCCACCAGTTTCGCAGGCCCCACCAACAGCTGTTGTAGCGCCAAATTCAGACATCTCTGAACTGACGAAGGCATTGGCACAACTGAGTGACAATATGAATACTATGACCACAAACGTGAACAACATGTCCACACAGGTTACTGCTGTATCTGCGGATTTACAGGCTACGAAGACTTCTCTTCGTTCTCTTGAGGTACAGGTGGGTCAGTTTGCTACTCAGCTCTCATCTAGAGCTCCAGGTTCGTTGCCATCTAATACGGAAGATAATCCTCGTCAAGTCAATGCGATCACTACTCGAAGCGGGGTTGAACTGAAAGATCCACCATATCCAACTCATGCTAGAGACGATGCTTCTAAGGCTAAAGAGCATGAGATTTTTGATCATTATACTAATGTCGTGAGCCCCCAATCAAAGGGCGCGACGGATAAGAAGGCGGTGAAAGACAAGGATGAATTACGTATTGACACTACTACTGTTTCTAAGGCAGTTCCATACCCTATGAGGACGAGAAAGAGGGATGATTCTAGAGATTTTCAGAGATTTCTTGATATATTCAAGAAAGTGGAGATTAACATTCCTTTTCCAGAGGCTATATCTAAAATGCCTACATATGCCACGTTTCTCAAGGATATTCTTTCAGGAAAGAGGCGCATGAGTGATTTTGCACAGGTTAATTTGACGGCTGAGACTTCTGAATGCGTCAGGAATGGATTGCCTAAGAAGAAGAAAGACCCTGGGAGCTTTGTGATACCTGTTACTCTCGATGATTCTCTTACTATGACTGCATTGTGTGCTTTGGGGGCAAGCATCAATTTGATGCCCTTGTCCGTATTCAGGAAACTAGGTGTGGGGGAGCCTCGTCCCACCCGAGTTACCTTGCAGATGGCTGGTAGATCGACTCGTAGAGCATATAGGGTGATTGAAGACATCTTGGTCAAAGTTGGTACTGTCATCTTTCCTGCTGATTTTGTCATCCTAGACATAGAGGTTGGCGAAGTACCTCTAATTCTTGGCAGGCCCTTCCCAGCTACAGGGGAGGCTATTATACATGTGAAGAGTGGAAAGCTATCTATGCAGATCAATGATGAAAAAGTAGTCTTCGATGTGTTCAAGGCAATGAAAATGCCTTCATGTTATAATTATGAAGATTGCTTTAGCGTAGAGGTTTTTGATGATGACATAGGAGATGAGGAAGCTGGATTGATGTGGGAGGAAACAGATTACATGTACAAGGACGAAGATCAGAGTCCTCTCATGGATGTGTTCCACATGAGCAGCTGGACCAAGCTGGACTTATATGAGCAAGGGGAGAAAATGTTAGCTCTTGTTCCTTCACTCAAGTCACCACCCGTGATTGAGTTGAAGCCATCGCCTAACCATCTCAGGTATGTTTTTCTTGGTATTGATAACACGTTGCCCGTAATTGTTTCCTCTGTTTTATCTCAAGCATAGGAGGAGCAGCTTTTGGACGTGCTAAGGATGCATAAAGCAGCAATTGGATGGACTATTGCAGATATTAAGGGGATCAGCTCCGTGTATTGCCAACACAAGATCCGGGTGGAAGAAGGCAAGAAGCCAGTGATCCAGGCACAACGGAGATTGAATCCGCACATGAAAGATGTGATGCGGAAAGAGGTCATGAAGTGGCTAGAAGCTGGCATTATTTTCCCGATCTCAGACAGCACTTGGACTAGCCCGGTCCAGTGTGTGCCTAAGAAAGGAGGGATGACTGTGGTGGAGAACGACAAGCATGAGAAGATTGCTCAACGGACAATTACTGGTTGGCGTGTGTGCATGAATTACAGGAAGCTGAATGAAGCCGCGCTAAAGGATCACTTTCCGTTGCCGTTTATTGATCAAATGCTTGATCGTTTAGCTCACCACGAGTATTATTGCTTTCTGTATGGTTACTCAGGTTACAATCAAATCGCCATTGATCCAGAAGACCAGGAGAAGACCACTTTCACATGTCCTTATGGCACATTTGCGTTCCGCAGCATGCCATTTGGACTATGTAATGCACCGACTACCTTATAGCGGTGTATGATGGCTATCTTCTCAGACATGATTGGAAGAATTTAGAGGTCTTCATGGATGATTTCTCCTTATTTCGTGACAGTTTTGAGGATTGTATACATCATCTTGGCCGTGTCTTGGTTCGTTGTGAAGACACTAATCTCGTGCTGAATTGGGAGAAATGCCACTTCATGGTCACTGAGGGGATAGTTCTTGGCCACAAGATTTCACGCAGAGGGTTGGAAGTTGATCAAGCCAAGTTAGAGACGATCAAGCAGCTCCCTTATCCAACTTCAGTGAAGGGGTTCAAAAGCTTCTTGGGACATGCAGGTTTCTATCGCAGGTTTATCAAAGAATTCTATAAGATCTGCAAGCCTATGTGTGAGTTTCTTGGGAAAGATGTCGCATTTGTGTTTGATGAAGCGTGCAAGAAAGCCTTCGACTTTTTGAAGGAACAACTCACCTCAGATCCTATCATCACAACTCCGGATTGGAGTTTGACATTTGAGCTTATGTGCGATGCTAGTGATTTCGCCATTGGAGCAGTGTTGGGGCAGCGTAAGGAAAAGGTATGCCACGTTATTTACTATGCTAGTAGAGTTCGTAATGAGACTCAACTAAACTATGGCACTATTGAGAAGGAGCTATTGGCTGTGATTTTTGCTCTTGATAAATTCCGACCTTATCTTGTGGGATCGAAATTAATTGTTTTTACAGATCATTCGGCGCTGAAATATCTGCTTGATAAAAAGGATGTCAAGCCGAGATTGTTGCGGTGGGTCCTTTTGATGCAAGAATTTGATGTAGAGATCCGTGACAAGAAGGGTGTTGAGAATGTGGTAGCGGACCACCTCTCAAGACTCGAGAATGGAGTGGAAGAGAAGGTGCCTATTCAAGAGAACTTTCCAGATGAGAGCTTGATGTCTTTGGGGGATACTGAACCATGGTATTGGGCAATTGCCAATTATCTGACAAATGGGAAGATTCCTGATGAGTGGACAGTGCAGCAAAAGAAGCGGCTCTTGTATGTGGTGAAGCAATACTTTTGGGAGGATCCATATCTATTCAAGATGGGTGCCGACAACATCATTAGGAAGTGTGTTCCTACCTATGAGATTTATGATGTGATCAAACTGTGTCATGCATGTTGGAATAGATGCCCTAGAGGCAATCTAGTTTAGTATGAATTTATTTGTGGCTAGAAGTTCATTTATTATTTATTGGATATTTAATATAATGAAGTCCTTAGATTTACAATTGTGTTGTTTATCTTAAATATCCCTAGTCCAGTATAATGATTAATGGGACAATCATCTATAGACTAGTGTGCACAAGAGATTCCGGCGGGGAGACCTCCGCGTACACCGTATGTAGAGGATCAGAGATGGCACAGGAAGAGTTGGGTTGTGTGTAGGGAGAGAGTAAGGCAGTAGTAATGTCTGAGAGAGAGACAGAGGTTTGGCAGAGCTTCCGCGTATGGCTAGTGTGTTCCCCTTTGTATGGAAAGGTTAACGTCCTATATATAATGGAGAATGTGACCGTTGCAGTGTGGTTAATGCGCCCATCAATGGCGGCTTAATTAGCTTAACCGCAACGGCACGTTCGTCATCCTATATAGGGACCGTTACAGCACGTTATGCGCGAATACCGGAACCGTTATGAGGTTGACCGGGTTTGACCGGATTGACCGGGTTTATGGAGCTCGTGCCATAAATCTCTCCAAAAGCAGTTACTAAAGGTCGCGCGCGGGCTTGGCTCGCACGCGACAGGACTTACTCTAGCCTCCAAACCACTAAGTCCCTACAAGTCCCGTGCAGTGGTATGCGAGGGCTCTGTCTCGCAGCCCCCACATGGATCAGCGCGGCTGGTGATCCAGTGTGTGTGGAGCACAATATGGTGTGCTAGATGGTTGCCACGTGGCCAAGATCTGCCAGCTCAGAAAGCACTATCTACATTAGCCCCCTTTCTGCGCGTGAAGACTCATAGCTGTATAGACTTCCATGCGCGGAAACCAACATACGCGTCGCCGCCACGCACCAATTCAAACATGAGTGAATTCAGCCCCCGTGCGTGCCATTATGACCTAAAACCCCTAGAGTCGTGCCGTCTGGCCTTTAGGGTTTTAGGCGTGACGTCAGCTTGTCCTGTGATCGCGCGATTCGACGGTGACGGTTGCGATTCGACTACTGAAAGGACGCAACCCTTCATTGTTTTTGGATAAATACTCTGCATTCTCCATTGTTCCAAAGCATCACTTCTTTTCTCTTAAAGTGAATGGTACCCGGAAGTCTTCGAGAGCAGATTCAGATAATCAATCACCAATTCAGAACTGCAATTCGTCTTCTTCAACTGTGTGTATCCAAGCAGGCTTCACAGAAACAAGGTTGGCCTTGTTTAATTTCTATTTAACATACTAGTATATGATTCAAACTGCGTTGGATCTGCAAACCCATTATCTGCTGAAAAACTTGTAAAGGGACTCACAACCTTTGAATTCAATTTTGATTTAATCCCCCAATGATAAGGACCTTGAATGTAGGGCTTTTGGAATTTCTGATAATGCAAACAATTCCAATCCCTAATTTCTGAAATTGATACCAGAAACTGTTCATCTTTCTTCCCATAGATCTTGAATCTCGAAATTCAAACTGAAGTGTGGTATATTTCTCCCCCCTTTTTTCTTGCTCTTCCGCAGGAATGGCTAAGACAAAAGGAACTAAACCCACCAAGGAGGACGAAGAGATACCTGATCTTCCACAAGCTTTGTGGCGGAAAGCCCCCTATCTGGGTGGCAAAGACTTCTACCACGCGAGGGTTAAGGCAAAGAAAGTGCCTGCTTCTGTCCCCAACGAGGGATTTCTAACGTTGACTCCTCTAGTGAACTCAGCCTTGCTCAAGTTGATTGGCTGCGAGGACGTGGTTCGATTGGGAATCGAAAATGGGTACTTCCCATATGCTGCGATTTCCACCCAAGCTTTTGTCCAGAAATTGGACTACATGGATGAGTGGATTGACCATGTGTTGACCGATCATGCTGCGACCCTTAATGAGACCGGCGTATATTTCGCTGTTCGTGCTATGAAGGGTGCTGCCGTGAAGCTGGACCAGTCCATGCTTCTAAACCTTCTTTCCCGCTACTCGCCTGCGACTCACACTTTTCACTTTGCTGAGTTCGAGGCTGCTCCCACGCTCGAGGATGTGCATATGCTCTATGATCTATCTCCCATGGGTGAGGTGGACCCTTTGAGTCCCTTGAGGACGGATGCGGAGATCGCTTTGTACACGCAGATGGAGGAGTGCATGTCAGAGGTAAAGAAAATCTCTACCCGGTGGACTACTACCAAAGCCCTTCCAAACTGGCAGTTGGTTGATACGTCTGCGAAGAATACTTGGAACAAATGGGTGCAGTACTTCTTTCGCGACTACGCAAACAGCAGCATCACCAAGAAGCTTCTGAGTCAAGACCCGGAGGCCAAGAATTACGTGGAGGGTAAGGGCTATCACTTGACCCTTTGTGCTTTCCTCTGTGCCTGGCTGTCGAGATACTTAATTGATGGTCACCCGCATGATGGGGTATTCTATCATGTTTTGCCGCTTGCTGTGAAGCTGGCCCTTGGCCAGAGAGTCGCACTCGGACCCTTGGTCTTGGACACATTGTACTATAGATTGGATCAGCTGGTTGTGGCCATGAAAGAGTCGCGCGACCGCCTCTACATACTGACCTTCGTCAACATTGCCTTCTTGACGATGTGGGTCTTTGAGCGGTGGCCTTCTTACGCTCCAACTGCTTCCAAGCCCAAAAAGTGGTGTCCCCCAGGCGAGGTGGAGGAGCGCAATAGCGGCAGAGCTGCGAGGTGGTTCGGAGCGAACAATACAAGTGCGTTTGGAGCCTGATATGCGACAACCGGAAAGAGTTCGTTGCCAGGCCCTATGCCATGCGTATCGAGAACGTGCGATGGTTTCCAAAGATGTACCCTTCTAAGGGTATTGTCTTCTCGGAAGAGCTCCTCTTCGAAGAGGGATCGCATTTCCATGAGCGCTATCGCGAACTCTTTTGCTGGTGCCTGCGAGGTTCCCTTCCTGCTCTGGCAGAGCATATTCGTGAGCTCGCGCCAAGGTATGAGAGGATTACTGTGGATGTTGACCCCACTCGAGTTTCTCCCCAGTTTGGCTTTGATGCAGTGGCACCCTCAATCTGGCCACAGTCCATTATCAGAGGCTGCTATAAGCGCTTGCTGACAAAGGAGTGCAAGACAGTGTTTATGAACAACCTTCCTTTTGAGCAGCCTGCAGGTAACCGCGAGGGTGGTTGTTCCAAGAACTGGCTCGCATACTGGATCGCCCAGCACGTCAGGTTTGAGACGCAGTCGGCTCCCCAGCCAAGCAGAGCTCCTTTAATCAAAAGAAACTCTTTTCCGTTTTGTCCCAATTGCAGTCTGAGTGAGTCTGAATATGGTTGCTACTCATTGCTGGATCATGAGAACCATTTGTGCCCTGACGTCATTCTGAATGAAAAGATCGCCGCAGTTAAGAAGGGCGACTCGCATGTCGTCAGATATAGCGAGACATTTGCTAAGGTAAACAACTTTTTCCGCATGCGTTAAGCTTCTTGATTTCCACATGTTGATGTCTTTATTCTACACTGTTTGCTGTAGTGTCATGTGCGGAGATTCGCATCAGGTGATCGTTCCAAGTCACTGGTTAACACCATTGTTGCCACCAGAAAACAAGGACAGTCGTTCCTGCTAGCATCGAGGATGGACCCCGAAGTCGAGACCAGGATTCACGCAGTCATGAACGCTTTTGCTGACTCGCTGATAGATAACGCTCCGGCCTTGTCTCCACCCAGAGATAATCCGTCTCCTCCAGCGACTGCAGCGCCGAGAGCGAAGAGGCCTAGGCAAAATGTAATTACAATATCTTCCCCTAGGAGTGCTCCAACTTCCCCTCCAGCGAAGTCCCTTTCTGCCAAGGACAAAGGCAAAGGTCGCATGCCCAGTAAAGCGCGAAAGGAGCTCGCAGTTGAGACCTTCGTTCCATTCAACCAGGAGGAAGAAGAGGAGGGGCGAGAGCCCAGAGAAGGTGATGAAGAAGAAGAAAGAACAATTGTGATACATGAGGAAGAATCAGGAGGTACCTCCATCGCGTTTCCCTTCTCATTATCGTAATTCTTTTGCAACTTGATTTTGAACCAATTGTTTCTTCGCATATGATGATGATGATGAGACCATCGGTGGCCTTTTGGCCAAGAGGCAGAAGAGGGATGCTCATTCTGGCATTTCGGACGAACCCATAAGCGAGGACGTTCTTGCCGAATCTAGGAAGACAGCCGAGGAAGCTGCTGAAAGGAGAAGGCAGCGAGAAGAGGAGGAACTCGAGCGCGTGAGGCAGCGGAGCCTCGAAGAGCAACATGTTGACGACTTAGTGCGTCCAGCTGAGGAGGAAGATGCGCTTCCCGAAGAGGTGGCTTCTCAAGCAGAAGAGGAGGATGTGGCTCCAGCAGAGGATGCAGCAGCCTTGGAGCAAGTCCAAGCAGATTTCGAAGAAATCGCAGGTGGCAATAAAGGTGAGATCTTTAATCTCGCAGTAACTTATCGAGATGTTATTGTGGGTGCGTTAAAGCATGGTGTGTCAAAGGCTGACATTCGCCGTTGGCTAGTAGGCAAGTGCGGTGAACCCTCAGGTAATCACTTGATCGATATGCGTGAACTAAGATTAGTAACTCGAAGCATAATCATGACTAGCTTCTTCGCACCCCAGGTCACGCTCCTTTTAAAGACATGCTTAATGGGGACACACTAATAGGGCATGGTTCCACGTCTTTAGTGTATGACGAAGATACTTCAATCCCACCTTCGCGTGGAGGTGCTTGTTCTAGCTTTAGCAAAAGATAGTAAAATGACGTATGATACAAGTTTACCTTACATCATCGTATTTTGCATCGCAGGCACAGCTGATGAACCAGTGTTGGAGCAAAGAAGTCAAACTTCTGCGTCCTATGTCCCAGTGCCGAGTCCTTATACCGAGAAGCCCGTCGCAGCCGCTGAATATGCAGGAGAGCCCTTTGAGGACATCATCGAGCTTTCTGATGATGCCGAAGCTGACGCTGTGTTAATGGAGGAAGATGCCCATGCTGGCGCTGAGGAAGTAAGAACAAGTATTGTCGATGCTACCGCATCTGAAAGTGTCCCTCACCAAGCAAATTCGGCTGACACCATGCCTCCGGCGATGACTGAGTCTGCGACGCCACTTCCTGCGTGGAGCTTTTGGGGCTCGCAGGTCGGGGCTGCACTCGCAACTGGTGCGGCTTATACCCTTCCTTCTAACTATGAGGAGTTAGAGCTCGCAGCTGACAGGAGGGCTATGGAACGAGGACCGTCCTCAACCACTCCTGCCACTCGCATTCCTTCTCTTCGTGAGATCCTTGAAGGAACTGGTAAGTTGTGGTTTGCTGTTTGCATCCCACATTATTCATTTGCGAGCTTGATATCATAACTTAGCTTTGACATTGCTTTAGGTTTGAAGCAAGCTGATGTGAACTGGCTAGTTCGGATGCGCCTCACCTACCCCCAATCATTTGCGAGATCTCTGGAGATAGGGCCCTTTGACAAAAGGCTGTTTCTTACCGAGGCCATTTGGATTTTGGAGCAGCTATCTGCGGCCACGCCTGCGACCATTTCTGCTCAGAGTGCCGAACTGCTTTTTGGCACGTGCCAAAATCTCCTGTCCAAAGTTCAAGGCAGGCTGGGTCTCAAGTTTCTTATGAAAAGAGTTACTCTGATTCGCGCAGCCGTAACTTTGAAACTCGGCCACCAAAACCTCGCAGCTGAGAAGCAGAAGGTGGAGCAGCAAAAGCGAAAGGTTGAAGAGGCTCTGAAGCTCTTTCATGAGATGAATGCCAAGTGCGAGAAATTGAAGCAGGAAGTGGAACAGGTAGAGAATCTGAGCCGTCAGTTCACCCCTCATTACTCCTTGAAACAAATAGCTGGAACATTAATGTAATGCTGAAACATAAATGTAATGTTGCTAGGGTTTCTCCCCCTTTTTAACAAAAGAATCGATATGCCCGATTTGCCCCTTTCGGGATTTAATGGAATATCTCTGTGCATATCTAATTATGACATCAGCAATTGATATTCTGCTTGATTTTCGCGCTAATTTCTCGTAAGATAAGCATGCTTTTCTTGGGAAGTCCATCCGAATCATGACCATCCGTCATTAACTAGGATACGCAACTGAATCGTCGTAGCCTTTAGTAGGGTAATTGATTGTTACCGCTTTTCAAGGCGTAAGTGATTGACCTTACCCTCTTTTTGAATTCTGCTGACTCATCTTGGCAACCGAAGAGTCTCCACAAGGTCTATATAAACCCTGTCTTTGCCATTTGGGTTCTTCATCCCAAAAATGTGCTTTGCCATGAGTCCTTACGACTGTTGGCTTCAACGCTTGTTTTCCGTTGATTCATGGCAACTCCAAGTCATGAGACATGAGTTTGCGCTTTGTGCCATAGAAATAGTTTCCAAGATCCGCTTTATGAGGCCTACTGTTCTTTGTGACATTCATAAAGAAGATGGAGATGATATCTCATATGTATTCGAAGAATTTTCTTCGTCTATTATGTTTGCAGGTCATGTTTCCGGCCGCCTCCCGTTGAGGTGCAGCGCCGTAGTGACCGTGCTACCGACTCGTAATGAACGGCGGAATTCTCCTCCAGCATCCCTGGAGGAGGATTTCTTGCCTCTTCGTTCTTGAGCTCAGGGTGCCGAACCATTGCGTTCATCCCCGTCTACAAGGAACCCTTGCCCTTAGGAGCTTCTGCTTGCCTGTCAATCGCCGGAACCGGTGGTTCCTCAGGCACATCCCCTGGGGTGTTGATCAGACAAGGGCCTTGACAAATGCTGGGATCTTGAACGTATGGCTTCTTGTGGCTCTTGTAGGACGGTCATTTTATAGCAAGACCGTAATTGTTACGGATCCTCAGCCGCAGACTCGTGCATAGCTGGTGTTAGAGCCGCTAGGTTCATCCTTTTTTATTCAGGATTCCCCCGATGGGTAACTTCCTGTTTGTAAGTGACTTTTCGAATGCATTGTAAGCCATGTTAGCTGCGTAGTTAGATTTGAGCTTTTCCGCTTGTAAGCTTCTATCTAGACTGATAAATTGTAAGTCCTTTCGACTCATAATGATAAATCACTTTTGCATGATCCGCTGTTTTGCTACACAAATTGCAACTTCGCATGTATATGGGCACATTTCGCCTTGTGTAATGCTATGTACGTACTTTGTGTTTGCTATCTGCCGTATAAACTCGCAGATGCTTTTATTGGATCGTTCGAGATCGTGTTTGCGCAGCTTGCCATCTTAGCAGATGGGCTTATGATTTGCCTTTAGGTTCAAGTGCGAGTTCCATCTCACCAGACAGGCCTTTGGAGATCACTTAAGATCATTTTACATAATGTTGTTATCGCAATAGATAGTCTTAACAACAATTTTCAAATCACATTCGTACGATGCTGCTATCACATCAGATAGGCTTAAGGAATCATTTAAGATCACGTTCGCATACGTTGCTATCACAATAGATGGGCTTAAAAGATCACTTAAGACTGTTTTTACATGGGCTGCTATCGTGGCAGATAGGCTTGGAAGATCAATTAAGATCGTTTTTCGCAGGAGCTGCTATCGTAGCAGATAGGCTTAGAAGATCAATTAAGATCATTTTTTTTTCTTTTTCGCATGAGCTGCTATCGTGGCAGATAGGCTTAGAAGATCAATTAAGATCGCATTCGCATAGGCTGCTATCGTATCAGATAGGCTTAGAGGATCGATTAAGATCGCATTCGCATAGGCTGCTATCGTGACAGATAGGCTTAGAAGATTAATTAAGATCGCGTTTGCATAGGCTGCTATCGTGACAGATAGGCTTAGAAGATCAATTAAGATCGCATTTGCGTAGGCTGCTATCGTGACAGATAGGCTTAGAAGATCGATTAAGATCGCATTTGCATAGGCTGCTATCGTGACAGATAGGCTTAGAAGATCAATTAAGATCGCATTTTCGTAGGCTGCTATCGTGACAGATAGGCTTAGAAGATCGATTAAGATTGCATTCACAGACTGCTATTGCGGCGGATAGCCCATTGTTAACAGTAATAACAAACTAAATAAAGCAACATTAACAGCCAGAAATATGTAATTCTCATTTGGGAGAATCCTTTTATTATAGTGTTCTCATATGGGAGATATGAGCTTACAATTCTCTCATATGGGAGAGAAGATTGCGTGAATCATAGCAATACAAGACATGCGGCAACGTTATAATAAAACGCATAAAATGAGAGAAGTCAAGGATAGTACTTCTTAATCCAGCGCATGTTGACTGAAATTGGGGTTGAGGTCGTTCCGTGCAACCTCCGTATGCTGCAGTCACCACTGTCGAAGACTTCTGTGACTTCGAAGGGTCCTTCCCAGTTGGCTGCGAACTTCGGATGAGCCGCTTCTCGCATGCAATGGTTAGACGCGCGCAGGACTAAATCTCCAACTGCGAAATCTCTTCGCTGGACCGTCTTATTGTAAGCACGAGCGATCCTTTCTTGATACCGCTTGTTGGTCCTTTTAGCTTGCTCTCGCTTTTCCTCCAGTAGGATTAAGTCATGATCGCGTTGACTGTCGTATAAGGCGTGGAAGGCCAATCTTGCCGAACTGACTCGCACCTCCGCAGGCACCACGGCCTCAGCTCCATAGCATAGAAGGAATGGTGAGACCCCCGTGGGTGTCCTTGGAGAAGTTCGGTAAGCCCACAGGGCTATGCTTAGAGAATCATCCCACTTCTTGTGATCATCTGAGACCATTTTGCTCAAAATCCTCAACCGCGTTTTGTTGGTCGCTTCGGCTTGCTCGTTCCCCTTAGGATAGTAGGGGGTGGAACATATTTGCCTGATATTGTACTCTGCTAGCCTTGCGGCCACCTGGCGATTAACAAAAGGAGTACCATTATCCGAAAGGATGGTTTTGGGAATTCCGAACCTGCATATGATATTTTCTTGGATGAAATTGACCACGGCCAGCGCATTTGCCGTCTTTAGTGGTATCGCCTCCACCCCATTTGGTGAACAGTTCAGTTGCAGTGAGAATAAAATGATTCCCGTGCGAAGTTGGTCGGATGGGACCAATGAAATCCAACGCCCATGTGTGAAATGGCCACGACGTTCCTAATGCATGTAGATCCACAGCAGGAGCGTGCACTAAGTTTCCTTTGAATTGACACTCCTGGCAGCGTCGTATTTTGGTGCGGCAATCGGCCTCCATCGTGGGCCAGAAATATCCGATTGAGAGGAGCTGCCTGCATAATTTCGCACCTCCTTGGTGTTCCACCTGATGAGAAAGGTCCATGACTTCTTGTGCTTCCCTGCCGTCTAGACATCGCAGCAAGTTGCCCTCATGGCCTCTTCGCCAAAGCAAGTTCTCTTGCACCACATATCGAGATGCTTTCCTTTTCAACTTCTCCGCTTCTTTTCTTGATTCGGGTACGGTGCCCTGAGTGAGAAAATCGAAGAGTGGTTTCCTCCAGTCCGCATCATCGTTGGTTAGAGCGATGAGCAAGGAATCTTTAATCAGTGCGCAACTCTCGCACTTCCCTTGTATCAGAGCGGCGGCTGTTGACATATCCGGCCAATGAAAGCCATACCTCTGAGCCTTCCGATAAATTGACACCTCACTTTCTCCACAAGCATGTTGGTGAATCTTTTCTAACAGCAGCTATCCCTCTTGCTCGGAGACGCATCGCATGAGTATTCCGCCAGGACCCTTGTAGTAAAGGGTGTTGTCATGTATGCAATACCCCTTTGTGATTGCCCAGCTTTCGCTGCTTGTGCCTTCTGCAATAGCTCGTAAAATTGTTTTTATCCAGTCCGTATCATCCATGTGTTCATCGTCGCACGCGTCTTCTTTCAACGCCGACGATGTTCGCACTTCGATGGAGATCCTTGCGGGACATTTGTCTGTACTAACCTTGGATCCCAGGGTGGCCAAGGCATCTGCATGCCTGTTGTCTGCTCGGGGCTTATGCTCGTATCTCACATCGCAAAATTGCTGCACCAGCTTTTGTACCAGAGTTCGGTATGAAAGAAGGTTAATCTCCTTCAAACCGTACTCGCCCGAGGCTTGCTTGACGATCAACTTGGAGTCTCCCATGACCGTCAGGTTGCTTACTTCCAAAGCTTTCGCTGCACGCAGCCCCGCTATGACGGCTTCATATTCTGCCTCGTTGTTGGTGACTGCAAAGTCGAGCTTGGCGGACATCTGTATGACCTCCCCATCTAGCTTGGTCAAGACTATCCCAATGCCTCCGCATTTCCTTGTTGACGACCCGTCGAAATGGAGCGTCCAGTAGGGTACATCAATTGCATAGATTTCAGGTCCCTCGAGTTCTTCTTCGATTACGGGCTCATGACTGTTGTCGGGGAATTGTGCCAACAAATCCGCTACCGCATGTGACTTAATCGCCCGCGGCCGAACGCATGTGATATCATACTGGGAAATGGTCATATACCATTTTGCCAGTCTTCCTCCAGGAGTAGTGTGAGTTAGCAGGTATCGTATGGGATCACTTTTCGTAACCACTACCACTTTGTGCGACGCAAAATAATGTCTCAACTTTTCTATTATGAAGAATAAGGCAAGGCAATGACGCTCAATGTCTGTGTACCTTGATTCTGCGGGCTGCACAATGCGAGAGATGTAGTAGATGGGCCTTTCCTGACCCTCGTACTCCTGAGCCAAAAGTGCTCCTATGGATTTCCTGGTTGACGTCAGATACAGTAAAAGCGGTGATCCCAACTGAGGTGCGATCATTATTTTTGAAGACGTCAGCAGTTCTTTCAACTTCCCGAACGCAGCTTCGTGCTCCGGGGTCCAGTTGTATGCGTCATCTTTTTTGAGAAGATTACTGAATCAGAAAGTAATCTCGGCAATCGCAGGGATGAATCTTTGCAGATACGATATTTTTCCCAAGAATGTCTTCAAGGCACTCTGGTCGTGTGGCGGAGTCATGCTAATGATAGCTGAAACCTTCGCAGGATCAGGCTCGATTCCTTGGCGATGTACCACGCATCCCAAGAATTTCCCGGATGTTACCCCGAACGCGCATTTCATAGGGTTCATTTTCAGCTGAAAGCGTCTGCATCTATTGAACACCTTCCGCAAATCTACCAGGTGATCTGCCTCTTGCTTGGATTTGACTATGAGGTCATCCACATAAAACTCCACTTCTTTGTGCATCATGTCGTGGAACAGGGCCATCATGGCCCGCTGGTAGGTTGCACCTGCGTTTTTGAGACCAAGGGGCATCACCGTGTAGTTGAACACTCCCGCTGGGGTGATGAATGCAGCTTTTCGTGCATCTTCGGGGTCCATCTTGATCTGGTTGTACCCGCTGAAGCCGTCCATGAAACTGAACATGCGATGACCCGCTGTCGAATCGATAAGCAAATCGATGTTGGGGAGCGGAAAATCATCCTTGGGGCAGAAGCGATTGAGATCTCGGAAGTCCACGCAGATGCGAAGCTGTCCGTTCTTCTTCACCACTGGCACAATGTTGGCCAGCCATGTTGGATGGTGATTCGGCTCTATGAACTTGGCATCCAGGAGTTTGACGATCTCCTGTTTGATCTTCACATTAAGCTCCGGTCTGAAGCTTCTTGTGCTCTGCTTTATCGGCTTAGAACCCGGGATGATGTCTAAACGATGCATGGTGATGCTTGTGTCCAGTCCGGGCATCTCATCATACTCCCATGCGAATACGTCTTTGTACTCAGTTAGGAGCTGTAGCAGTCCTTTCTCCTCCTCGCTTGTGAGGTCCGCACTTAGAAAGACTGGCCTCTTCTTTTCCTCGTTCGGGCTGAGGAACACTTCCTTTAGCTCTTGCTTCTGTGGTCTGGGTCTGTCTTCCATGCATTCGGGTGCTTCTTTGAGCTTCTCATCTAGAGTGCTCTGCATTGGCCTTTCTGTGACCGCAATCTGCTCGATTTGGTTGATTTGCCCAGGGATATCCCCATGCCCGTATGAGGACATCCCCGCGCACCTTCATATGCGATAGCACTTCTTCCCATTGGCGTAGAAGCTCTCTATCTCCTTGCCTTCTGGGTCATGCTTTGCTATTCTCTTCAGAGTGTACACGTTCTTTCGCTGGTAAGCTATTCGCGGCGCCTCTTCGCGTGTGGGCGGCTTTTCCGTGGCATCCTCTCTTGTCACCATCACTCCCGCAGGTGACTGATCTTTGATATCTTCCCAAAGAGGTAAAGGAGTAGGGTTGAACGGCCCCGGTGTTTGCTCGTCCTCCATCTCAGTGAACCACACCGCCTCGCTAAGATGTGCTTCATCCATGTTGAATGGATTCGTTGAGGCAGGTATCTCGACTATTCTGCCGTTCCAGATAGCTTTCATGACTTGGTGGGCTGTTGAAGGGACCGCGTCGAAGAGATGGATCCAGGCTCGACCTATGATCATGTGATACGTAGTGTTCGCATCTATGACATAGAACTTCGCTGAGCACTTGATTTTTCCGATCTGAACGCCCAGGCGGATCCATCCGATCGTCATTCCAGAGTCGCTTCCAAATCCCATCAGCGGAGATGGACGCCTGACAATCTTGTGCTCGGGGATCCCTGCTAGCTTCAGTGTGTGGAGCGAAACGACGTTGACCGCTGCTCCTCCATCGACGAATGCTCGTTTGAACTCGACGCCATTGATGATGGCCGTCACGTACAGAGGCCTCTGGTGGCTCGCATCTTTCTTTTTGTCACATGCAGAAAAGGTCATAATCTTTTCTGTAGAGCGAGACGCCCTGATGACTTTCCCATTGGAGACTACAAGATCCTCCTCTTAGTCCTCTGCTACCCTCAAGATTGCTTTTGTCATTTCTGTCCGGCACTTCTCGGAGAAGTTCATCTCGTCGAAGAATCTGCTAAAGCCGTGCGACCCCTTCATCCGGTCGGCACGTTCGTCCTCCGTGTCTATGCTGTAGTCCTCGACATCCTGGACTTCGGAGATGATGGGTAGACCATCTTCTGCGACTTCTTCCAAGTCCACAATCGAGATCATGGCGATCTCTTTACCTTTCGAGTCTTGCTCCGTATGGGCAGGAAGTGGATTGTTGCGCACATCCTTCCTGTGATCGCTGACGATCAGCTCGCCGTTCTTCATCTTCTGGTAAACACAATCCTGAGCTTCTTACATTCTGCTGTGGGATGCATGACCTTGCCATGGTACTCGCACCACTTCGGGTCCCTTACCATCTCCTTGGAAGGTACCTTCTCGAGCGGCGGTAGGACGCCGTCCTTACGCCATTGTCTGCAGAGGTCGCTTGCCTCCTCCACCGAACATGGCAGAGGCGGCACGTCGAAGTTCACCACCTTCGCCTGCTTCTGGGGTGAAACTGTATTGACCTCAGCTTCGCGTCCCCTCTTGTAACTGAATCTTCCGATCTTGTAGGTGGTACCGCTCGAGGATCGCTCTGGAGCGTTTTTCTTTTTCTGTCTCTCCACTATGGGTTCGATGTTCTTCGTGCATTCAATGAGCTTTGAAAACGTAGGTGTTTGCAGGTTGATGAGCATACCTTTGTATTCGTCTCGCATGCACTGCAGGCATATCTCTACGAGCCTACTTTCGAGCATCGGGTCTTTGCATTCCAAGGACTTCGCCCTGAACTTCTTGATGAAAGTTATCCCGTCCTCCTCGCGCTTCTGGTACATCCGCGAGAGGTGGATCATTGTCACCTTTTCTTCCATCTGGAAGAACTTGGTATAGAACTTCTGGACCATGTCATCCCACGTCTTCACGGATCCGGCCTCCAACGTTCGGTACCACTTGTACGCCACGTTCCCCAAGGATTTTGGGAACTCTCGCATCAACAGCTTGGAATCGGCTCCGTATGGCCCCATGACATCGATGAAACGCATGACATGCTCATGAGCGTTTCCGTTGACATCCTCGAACTTGTCCCATTTAGGAGCCTTATACCCCACCGGGTTAGGCATGAGATAGATCTCCCGCGGGATGGGTGGATCGTTGTCTAGCTTCGGGATGATGGTATCCGCGAATGATTGGTGAGCCAGAATAGTGTCCATGCGCTTCTGCAGAGACGTCATACATTCTGGAATGCTTCCCTCGGTAACAGGAGGAGGAGTTGCCGTAGGCGGAGGTGATACATATGCCGCCGGAGGACTGGGGATACATTGGCTGTTCGCATTGCCCCAGATCGCCGTTGGCGGAGGCAAGGGATATTGCGAAGCCGGGTTAGATGCCAAAGCCGGAGGCTGAGGCGTATGAGCAGTGAGAGGCAACCTCTGAGCTGTTGACCCCTGAATTGAAGGTAGCTGCGTAGTCGCCGGCGGAGTCTGCAGACTAGGGTTGGGAGATGTGGTTGACACTCCCAGTCCTGGAGCGGTGGAGACTCCTCCCCCTTGAGAGACGGCAGCGGCTGGTGAAGGGTTTGGTGCAAGGGTACCCAGAACGGCCAGGATCCGTTCTAGCTGCGCAGACTGAGCTTTGAGAGCTTTCGCCTGGCCTTGGACGGTGGCGTCCAAGGATTCGAGCGTTGGTGCTTCGCCGGGGGTCGTAGGAGTACGGCGGGTCTCCTCTCCCGAGGTAGTTTCGGTGGAAGGCGATCTGTTGCTGATATCATCCTCCTGAGACATGGTTGCTTTTGTTGGTAAGTTCACGTCGGGTTCACCAAAATGTGCACAAGAGATTCCGGCGGGGAGACCTCCGCGTACACCGTATGTAGAGGATCAGAGATGGCACAGGAAGAGTTGGGTTGTGTGTAGGGAGAGAGTAAGGCAGTAGTAATGTCTGAGAGAGAGACAGAGGTTTGGCAGAGCTTCCGCGTATGGCTAGTGTGTTCCCCTTTGTATGGAAAGGTTAACGTCCTATATATAATGGAGAATGTGACCGTTGCAGTGTGGTTAATGCGCCCATCAATGGCGGCTTAATTAGCTTAACCGCAACGGCACGTTCGTCCGCCTATATAGGGACCGTTACAGCACGTTATGCGCGAATACCGGAACCGTTATGAGGTTGACCGGGTTTGACCGGATTGACCGGGTTTATGGAGCTCGTGCCATAAATCTCTCAAAAGCAGTTACTAAAGGTCGCGCGCGGGCTTGGCTCGCACGCGACAGGACTTACTCTAGCCTCCAAACCACTAAGTCCCTACAAGTCCCGTGCAGTGGTATGCGAGGGCTCTGTCTCGTAGCCCCCACATGGATCAGCGCGGCTGGTGATCCAGTGTGTGTGGAGCACAATATGGTGTGCTAGATGGTTGCCACGTGGCCAAGATCTGCCAGCTCAGAAAGCACTATCTACAACTAGTATGGGGTTGGATTGATATAGAGATATCATGATCCAACACATAGGTGTGCATTAAGGTTAATGACGCACTAGATTGACCCATCTCCGAGAAGGCTACATACACGTTATGTTGAGTCACAAGTGCTTCTCGCGGTGCAACGGTATTTTCATCCTTAGACTTGAAGTCGCTAGATATTCTAGTTGTGGATTATTGTGATTTTGGTAGCGTTAAACACTACACCATAACTGGGTAGTTATAAAGGCATGTACCGGATACAATAAGAAGCAAGCTTAGAGATCGTAGTGGACGTAGATAGAATTTGTCCCTCCCACATAACGGGAGCAAAAATCCTAGGACACTCGAGGGTTAGTGCTTATAGAATGTCTGGCCAGACTCAAATAAATCAATATGGGATATTGATGTTATTTGCACGAATAAGGCTATTCCCATGGATCGAGAAACTGTGGATTGGATATACGAGTGTGACTTGTATGTCTCGTGTCCAATCCGGATATAGAGACAAAGGGATGAGACAATTACTTGTACAAAGGTTGTCAAGATGACTATTCTATTAGTTGGCTAGAATGGATGTTTTGCTAGAAACCGCTCCATATTAGCAAATAGTTGCTACCAACTAGATAGAACCTATGGGGTCACACGCTATATAGAGTTGAGCTAGATTTGGGAATTTATTAATTGGATTATTTAATTAGAAGGATCACTTTGCAATACCTTGCAAACTTAGTAGGGACTAATTTGCAAGGAAGGGACTAAATTGAATTCTAGTAGGACTAGAATAATTCCTTTAGGTAGTTGGCAACGATTTGTTGGACTATATAAAGGAAACTCCTTCCTTCCTTCCCATACTTATGATTCAATTGATCATAACTTGAGTGGGAGAGAGTAATCAAGCAAAGAGGAGCCGCCGCCCCCCTTTGCCGCCGCCCGTCCCCGTCGGCCCACAAGGAGGCCGAAACCTCCTTGTTTCGGTCTCGTTTTGCGTGATTCTTCTTCCTCTTCCTCTTTCCGGGCTAGCACCAAGGATTGGAAGATCTAGAAATCAACTCTAGGCGTGGATCAACTATAGAGAACGTGACACAATTCGCGTTTGAAGTCATCAAAGGAGAACCCTAAGGTGTGTTAATTGATTTCTTCATTTACCATCGTTATGTCTCTTGACTTGTGATCCTTGGAGGGTTTTGCATGGTTAATTATTGTTTCCGTTGCGCATCCATGAATAAAAACCCTACAGTGGTATCAAAGACAGAGGTCGTAGAGCATAAATGTGGTTTATGTGTTACGTTTTGATAGTTTTACACCTTAAAATTGTTGTTTATTGCGTAAAACAAGACAAATCAAGCATGTGACGCAATTTGTCAATAATCTATCATAACAAGACCTAGTTTTTGCATTGGATGCATGGATTAGTGAGTTTGAAAAATATTAGGATCTTAGATCTAAAGTTTGGGCATCCTTGGGGAAGAAGGAGTTCTTCCCAAACAAGGAAACAACCAAACTTGGGCACCAAGCAAGGGAGTTGTTTTGGAAACAACTCCCAAAGGAGGTTCGGCCCCCTTAGGGGACCGCCCCTCCTCGCTTGCCGCCCAAGCAAGGCCGGCCTTGGGGCCGGGGCAGCCCTAGCCCGCGGCCTAGCCGCGTGGGATAGGGGCCGGCCGGCCCTAGGCCCTTGCGGTTCACTTTTTTGGGCCCGGGCAATTGGATAGTTGGGCCCAATGGACCGTTTTAACCCTAGAACATCCTAAAATCAGTTAAAATTGACCAAGCGCGTTAAAATTGGATTTAACTGTTTATGTGCAATTCGCATGGTGATTGGATATGGCCTTAGGATGTGGTTTGTTGTGGATGTTTAATTTTTGTGTTTTGGTTTACGGCCTGCGAGCTGATCAATTAATTGTAATAATTAATTAGGGTTTTATGGCCTGCGAGCCATTCTTTTTTTTCTCAACTTGTGAGATTTATTTTATTTAGTATAGAAGTTAGCTAGTGCTAGATAAAGTAGATTGTTAGCCAAGATTGAAGAAAAGAAGCCCAAAGCCAAAAGGTGCCACAAAAGATGGAGCATGGAGCATGACTATGAAGGATAGACCAAAAGATCAAGACGCATGGAGATGTGTTTGCTTTAGGGTTCATAGATAATTCCATTGGCTTGGAATTATCTTAGTCTAGAAAAGGCCATATCCACATCACGTTTTAATTTCTGTTTTGTGGTTGTTTACTTTATTGTCTTATTATTTTGTGGTTGGTGTATGGATGATGCATGCAATTAGGATAATAAGATAATTAGACAACCCGGATCTATTATTTGGAGTTGTGCCCAAACTCAAATAGATAGATTAGTTGATATTGATCAACAAAACAATTAAAATTGAATTTTAAAATCCCTGAAAATTCAAATATTGTGTTCTTGCCTTCTCGTTATTTAAACACTCATTATCATCATGATTTATCAAGTTTGCGCGTGCCAAAGCATGGCGACTTGGTTCATAATGATGGAATGCGATGACACAAGCTAGTAATGTGCAACTGTTTAAATAAGAGGTTGAACACAACTAGGCTATTAATATGATTAAGAAACCTAAAGGTAATCAATTGGGATTATCCATATGGATGGATAAATAAGGAGTTATTTGCCCAATTGAACCAAGAGTTGCACATGGGATGCAATTGGAATTGTTCCTACCTAAAGTAGTCAAATTATGGGTGACTTGCCAAAGCAAGCTCATAAGGAGATGAAACGTGGATCTTTGCCCACTAGAAAATATATGGATATTATCCGCATTAATATCTTGAGGGTTATTAATCAGTAGAAAAATAGTGGGAGCTATATTTGATAAACTAGCCGTTATTGAATATAGTCAAAAATTCACAAATACTAAAACTTGC
Source organism: Linanthus parryae (assembly GCA_023055425.1). Classification (NCBI taxonomy): domain Eukaryota; kingdom Viridiplantae; phylum Streptophyta; class Magnoliopsida; order Ericales; family Polemoniaceae; genus Linanthus; species Linanthus parryae. The sequence continues at coordinate 120,610,316 of JALGPY010000001.1, forward strand.
GTATTTTCCTTTTGTAGAATTCCAAATGGCAAACAACTCATCGAGTTCACAAAATTCCCTACGATCTGTCCTTGAGAAGGACAAGCTCTCAGGAACCAACTTCCTTGATTGGTACAGAAACTTGAGAATCATTCTCAAGCAAGAGAAGAAACTGTACGCAATAGGGGAGCATGTTCCAGCAGGTCCAGAGAACCAAACACCTGCTGCCCTAAAGGCGTATCAAAAGCGTGTTGATGACGCTAATGATGCGGCCTGCCTTATGCTATGCACCATGACTTCTGAGCTTCAGAAGCAACACGAAAACATGAATGTTGTCGATATGATCGAGCATATGAAGCAGCTCTTCCAAGAGCAGGCAAGGGTTGAGAGGTATGAAGTCTCTAAGGCACTGTTCAAGTGTCATCTGGCAGAAAGGAACCCGGTGGGACCCCATGTACTCCGAATGATGGGGTACTTGGAGAATCTCTCCCGACTGGGATTCCCGGTCGGCCAAGAGTTGGAAACCGATCTCGTGTTGCAATCGCTGCCCGAGAGTTATGGACAGTTCATCATGAACTATAACATGAACGAGATCTTGAAACCACTGCCTGATTTGCTCAATATGTTGAGGACAGCTGAACAGAGCATCAACAAGGGTAAAGGCAAGGCCATTATGATGGTGCAGAAAGGAAAGGGCAAAAGGTTTGCCTCATCTTCCAAGGGCAAAGGCAAGTCAGTTTCCAAGTCCAAGGAACCTGCCCTTAAGCCTGTTGGTGGCATTTCCAAAGGTGTGACTAAAGGTGAATGTCACTACTGCAGTCAGCCTGGACACTGGAGGAGGAACTGCCCAAAATATCTGGAGGACAAGAGGCTTGGAATAGTGATTCCACCACCACCAGGTATTTTTGTTGTAGATATCAATTTAACTGTCTCTACATCATGGGTATTAGATACTGGATGTGGATCTCACATTTGTCGAAATGCGAGGATCTAAAGAGAAGTAGAAGATTGGCTAAAGGGGAGATAGATCTGCGCTTTGGGAATGGAGCAAAAGTTGCTGCGTTGGTCGTAGGCGTGTGCGAGCTATCACTGCCTTCAGGATTAGTTTTAGAATTAAATAATTGCTACTTTGTGCCTGCTATGAGCAGAAACATTATTTCTATTTCTTGTTTGGACAAGGATGGTTTTATTATTTCAATAATGAACAATTGTTGTTCCTTTTATTTGAATAATATTCACTATTTTAGTGCGCAATTATTTAATGGACTGTATGTCCTTGATCTAAGCAATCTTGTCTACAACATTAATACCAAGCGGATTAAAATAGATGATTTAAATCCTGCTTATTTATGGCACTGTCGTTTAGGCCACATAAACGAGAAACGTGTATCTAGACTCCATAAGGATGGACTACTAGACTCATTTGATTTTGAATCATATGAGACATTTGAGGCTTGTTTATTGGGAAAAATGACAAAGTCCCCTTTCAATAAGAAAGGTGAGAGGACTAGTGATCAATTGGCGCTCATACATACTGATCTGTGTGGACCATTTTCCACGCCTGCCAGGGGTGGTTATGTCTACTTCATTACATTTACTGTTGATTACAGTAGATATGGATTTGTGTACCTCATGAGGGCCAAATCTGAATCCTTTGAAGTGTTCAAAGAATTCAAGAATGAAGTAGAGAAGCAACTTGGCAAAAGTATCAAGGCTCTACGATCAGATCGTGGAGGAGAATACTTGAGCCAAGAGTTTGACGACGATCTTAGAGAGTGTGGGATCGTGTCCCAACTCACTCCACCCATAACGCCACAATGGAATGGCGTGTGTGAGAGGAGGAATCGAACCCTATTGGATATGGTTCGATCTATGATATGTCAAACCGATCTTCCATTATCGTTTTGGGGTCACGCTCTATTAAGTGCAGCTTTCACCATTAACCGTGTTCCATCTAAATCAGTCATGAAGACACCATATGAGATGTGGAGTGGGAGGCGTCCCACATTGTCGTTCATGAGGATTTGGGGCTGCGATGTCTATGTAAAACGTTTACTATCAGACAAGCTAGGGCCAAAGTCGGATAAGTGTAAGTTCGTGGGGTACCCTAAGGAAACTAAGGGTTACTACTTCTACAATCCAACCGAGAACAAAGTGTTTGTTGCTCGGACCGGCGTTTTTCTAGAAAGAGAGTTTGTCTCTAAAGAAGCAAGTGGGAGGAATGTAGAACTTGAAGAGTTTCAAGGACCACAAATTACTGAACCGATTATGGAACATGAACAGGACCACAAGCAGTAGTGGAGCAGCCTGTTCAGGTAACACAAGAGCATCGTAGATCTATTAGAGTGCGCCAGGAACCCGAGAGGTATGGACTTCTCGTGACCGATTCCGGTGACACGATGCTCAAAGATGATGAGCCTACTACCTATGAAGAGACCATGAAAGGCCCAGACTCTCAGAAGTGGCTAGAAGCCATGAGATCCGAGATGGAATCCATGTATACCAGCAAAGTATGGACTTTGGTGGAACCACCCGAAGGGGCGCGACCCATAGGGTGCAAGTGGGTCTTCAAGAAGAAGATCGACATGGATGGTAATGTGATTACCTATAAGGTCCGATTGGTGGCTAAAGGATTCAGACAGATTCATGGTATTGACTATGACGAAACCTTTTCACCAGTCGCTATGACCAAATCCATCCGAATCCTACTTGCGATTGCAACATACAATGACTATGAGATTTGGTAGATGGATGTCAAAACATCATTCCTTTATGGGAATCTCCTGGGGGACGTGTATATGATACAGCCGGAGGGTTTTGAAGATCCAAAGCAAGCCAACAAAGTCTTAAGCTGCAACGATCCATTTATGGATTGAAGCAAGCTTCTAGGAGTTGGAATCGACGTTTTGATGAAGTAGGCAAAGAGTTTGGCTTCATCAGGAACGAAGATGAATCTTGTGTCTACAAGAAGGTTAGTGGGAGCTCTGTAGCTTTTCTGGTCTTGTATGTGGATGACATACTACTCATTGGAGACGACGTTCCCATGCTGCAATATGTTAAAGATTGGCTAGGGAAGTGTTTCTCAATGAAAGACTTAGGGGAAGAAGCCTATATACTCGGTATAAGGATCTATAGAGATAGATCTAGGAGACTGCTAGGCCTAAGTCAAAGTACATATATTGACAAGGTGTTGAAGCGGTTCAACATGCAAGATTCCAAGAAGGGATTCTTGCCCATGTCACATGGAATCACTCTTTCGAAGAGCGGTTGTCCTTCCAATGAGATTGAGAAGGAACACATGAGTAGAATTCCCTATGCCTCGGCCATAGGATCTATCATGTACGCCATGTTATGAACTAGACCAGATGTGTCATATGCCTTGAGTATGACAAGCAGATACCAATCCAATCCAGGTGAGAGTCACTGGATTGCAGTCAAGAACATCCTAAAGTACTTGAGAATAACTAAGGATGCTTTCTTGATATTTGGCGGTGAGGAAGAGTTGCGTGTAAGGGGTTACACTGATGAAAGCTTCCAAACCGACATAGATTACTTTAGATCACAGTCGGGATATGTGTTTTGCCTGAATGGAGCAGCGGTGAGCTGGAAGAGTTCCAAGCAAGAGACGATGGCTGATTCTACAACAAAGGCTGAGTACATTGCTGCAAATGGCGCAGCATTGGAAGCTGTTTGGATCAGAAAGTTTGTGTAGATAGTGCTTTCTGAGCTAGCAGATCTTGGCCACGTAGCAACCATCCAGCACACCATATTGTGCTCCACACACACTGGATCACCAGCCGCGCTGATCCATGTGGGGGCTGCGAGACAGAGCCCTCGCATACCACTGCACGGGACTTGTAGGGACTTAGTGGTTTGGAGGCTAGAGTAAGTCCTGACGCGTGCGAGCCAAGCCCGCGCGCGACCTTTAGTAACTGCTTTTGAGAGATTTATGGCACGAGCTCCATAAACCCGGTCAATCCGGTCAAACCCGGTCAACCTCATAACGGTTCCGGTATTCGCGCACAACGTGCTGTAACGATCCCTATATAGGCGGACGAACGTGCCGTTGCGGTTAAGCTAATTAAGCCGCCATTGATGGGTGCATTAACCACACTGCAACGGTCACATTCTCCGTTATATATAGGACGTTAACCTTTCCATACAGAGGAGAACACACTAGCCATACGCGGAAGCTCTGCCAAACCTCTGTCTCTCTCTCAGACATTACTACTGCCTTACTCTCTCCCTACACACAACCCAACTCTTCCTGTGCCATCTCTGATCCTCTACATACGGTGTACACGGAGGTCTCCCCGCCAGAATCTCTTGTGCACATTTTGGTGAACCCGACGTGAACTTACCAACAAAAGCAACCATGTCTCAGGAGGATGATGTCAGCAACAGATCGCCTTCCACCGAAGCTGCCTCGGGTGAGGAGACCCGCCGTACTCCTACGACCCCCGGCGAGGCACCGACGCTCGAATCCTTGGACGCCACCGTCCAAGGCCAGGCGAAAGCTCTCAAAGCTCAGTCTGCGCAGCTAGAACGTATCCTGGCCGTTCTGGGCACCCTTGCACCAAACCCTTCACCAGCCACCGCCGTCTCTCAAGGAGGAGGAGCCTCCACCGCTCCAGGACTGGGAGTGTCAACCACACCTCCGAACCCTAATCTGCAGACTCCACCGGCGACTACGCAGCTACCTTCGATTCAGGGGTCAACAGCTCAAATGTTGCCTCTCACTGCTCATACTCCTCAGCCTCCGGCTTTGGCATCTAACCCGGCTTCGCAATATCCCTTGCCTCCGCCAACGGCAATCTGGGGCAATGCGAACAGCCAATATGTCCCCAGTCCTCCGGCGGCGTATGTATCACCTCCGCCTACGGCAATCCCTCCTCCTGTTAACGAGGGAAGCATTCCAGAATGTATGACGTCCCTGCAGAAGCGCATGGACACTATTCTGGCTCACCAATCATTCGCGGATACCATCATCCCGAAGCTAGACAACGATCCACCCATTCCACGAGAGATCTATCTCATGCCTAACCCGGTGGGGTATAAGGCTCCTAAATGGGACAAGTTCGAGGATGTCAACGGAAACGCTCATGAGCATGTCATGCGTTTCATCGATGTCATGGGACCATACGGAGCCGATTCCAAGCTGCTGATGCGAGAGTTCCCAAAATCCTTGGGGAACGTAGCGTACAAGTGGTACCGAACGTTGGAGGCCGGATCCGTGAAGACTTGGGACGACATGGTCCAGAAGTTCTATACCAAGTTCTTCCAGATGGAAGAAAAGGTGACAATGATCCACCTCTCGCGGATGTATCAGAAGCGCGAGGAGGATGGGATAACTTTCATCAAGAAGTTCAGGGCGAAGTCTTTGGAATGCAAAGACCCGATGCTCGAAAGTCGGCTCGTAGAGATATGCCTGCAGTGCATGCGAGACGAATACAAAGGTATGCTCATCAACTTGCAAACACCTACGTTTTCAAAGCTCATCGAATGCACGAAGAACATCGAGCCCATAGTAGAGAGACAGAAAAAGAAAAACGCTCCAGAGCGATCCTCGAGCGGTACTACCTACAAGATCGGGAGATTCAGTTACAAGAGGGGACGCGAAGCTGAGGTCAATACAGTTTCACCCCAGAAGCAGGCGAAGGTGGTGAACTTCGACGTGTCGCCTCTGCCATGTTCGGTGGAGGAGGCAAACGACCTCTGCAGAAAATGGCGCAAGGACGGTGTCCTACCGCCGCTGGAGAAGGTACCTTCCAAGGATATGGTGAGGGACCCAAAGTGGTGCGAGTACCATGGCAAGGTCATGCATCCCACAGCAGAATGTAAGAAGCTCAGGATTGTGTTCAACCAAAAGATGAAGAACGGCGAGCTGATCGTCAGCGATCACAGGAAGGATGTGCGCAACAATCCACTTCCTGCCCATGCGGAGCAAGACTCGAAAGGTAAAGAGATCGCCATGATCTCAATTGTGGACTTGGAAGAAGTCGCAGAAGATGGTCTACCCATCATCGCCGAAGTCCATGATGACGAGGACTACAGCATAGACACGGAGGACGAACGTGCCGACCGGATGAAGGGGTCGCACGGCTTTAGCAGATTCTTCGACGAGATGAACTTCTCCGAGAAGTGCCGGACAGAAATGACAAAAGCAATCTTGAGGGTAGCAGAGGACTACGAGGAGGATCTTGTAGTCTCCAATGGGAAAGTCATCAGGGCGTCTCGCTCTACAGAAAAGATTATGACCTTTTCTGCCAGCGACAAAAAGACAGATGCGAGCCACCAGAGGCCTCTGTACGTGACGGCCATCATCAATGGCGTCGAGTTCAAACGAGCATTCGTCGACGGAGGAGCAGCGGTCAACGTCGTTTCACTCCACACACTGAAGCTAGCAGGGATCCCCGAGCACAAGATTGTCAGGCGTCCATCTCTGCTGATGGGATTTGGAAGCGACTCTAGAATGACGATCGGATGGATCCGCCTGGGCGTTCAGATCGGCAAAATCAAGTGCTCAGCTAAGTTCTATGTCATAGATGCGAACACTACGTATCACATGATCATAGGACGAGCCTGGATTCATCGCTTTGACGCGGTCCCTTCAACAGCCCACCAAGTCATGAAAGCCATCTGGAACGACAGAATAGTCGAGATACCTGCCTCAACGAATCCATTCAACATGGATGAAGCACATCTTAGCGAGGCGGTGTGGTTCACCGAGATGGCGGACGAGCAAACACCGAGGCCGTTCAACCCTACTCCTTTACCTCTTTGGGAAGATATCAAGGATCAGTCACCTGCGGGAGTGATGGTGACAAGGGAGGATGCCAAGGAAAAGCCGCCCACACGCGAAGAGGCCGCGAATCGCTTACCAGCGAAAGAACGTGTACACTCTGAAGAGAATAGCAAAGCATGACCCCGAAGGCAAGGAGATAGAAAGCTTCTACGCCAGTGGGAAGAAGTGCTATCGCATATGAAGGTGCGCGGGGATGTCCTCACACGGGCATGGGGATATCCCTTGGCAAATCAACCAAATCAAGCAGATTGCGGTCACAGAAAGGCCAATGCAGAGCACTCTAGATGAGAAGCTCAAAGAAGCACCCGAATGCATGGAAGACAGACCCAGACCACAGAAGCAAGAGCTAAAGGAAGTGTTCCTCAGCCCGAACGAGGAAAAGAAGAGGCCAGTCTTTTTAAGTGCGGACCTCACAAGCGAGGAGGAGAAAGGACTGCTACAGCTCCTAACTGAGTACAAAGACGTATTCGCATGGGAGTATGATGAGATGCCCGGACTGGACACAAGCATCACTATGCATCGTTTAGACATCATCCCGGGTTCTAAGCCGATAAAGCAGAGCACAAGAAGCTTCAGGCCGGAGCTTAATGTGAAGATCAAACAGGAGATCGTCAAACTCCTGGAGGCCAAGTTCATAGAGCCGAATCATCATCCAACATGGCTGGCCAACATTGTGCCAGTGGTAAAGAAGAACGGACAGCTTCGCATCTGCGTGGACTTCCGAGATCTCAATCGTTTCTGCCCCAAGGACGATTTTCCGCTCCCAAACATCGATCTGCTAATCGATTCCACAGCGGGACATCGCATGTTCAGTTTCATGGACGGCTTCAGTGGGTACAACCAGATCAAGATGGACCCCGAAGATGCACGAAAAACTGCATTCATCACCCCAGTGGGAGTGTTCAACTACACGGTGATGCCCTTTGGTCTCAAAAACGCAGGTGCAACCTACCAACGGGCCATGATGGCCCTATTACACGACATGATGCACAAAGAAGTGGAGTTTTATGTGGATGACCTCGTGGTTAAATCCAAGCAAGAGGCAGATCACCTGGCAGATTTTCGGAAGGTGTTCAACAGATGCAGACGCTTTCAGCTGAAGATGAATCCTATGAAATGCGCGTTCGGGGTAACATCAGGGAAATTCTTGGGATGCGTGGTACATCGCCAAGGAATCGAGCCTGATCCTGCGAAGGTTTCAGCTATCATTAGAATGACTCCGCCACACGACCAGAGTGCCTTGAAGACATTCTTGGGAAAACTATCATATCTGCGAAGATTCATCCCTGCGATTGCCGAGATTACTTTTTGCTTCAGTAATCTTCTCAAAAAAGATGCCGCATACAACTGGACCCCGGAGCACGAAGCTGCGTTCGGGAAGCTGAAAGAACTGCTGACGTCTTCAAAAATAATGATCGCACCTCAGTTGGGATCACCGCTTTTACTGTATCTGACGTCGACCAGGAAATCCATAGGAGCACTTTTGGCTCAGGAGTACGAAGGTCAGGAAAGGCCCATCTACTACATCTCTCGCATTGTGCAGCCCGCAGAATCAAGGTACACAGACGTTGAGCGTCATTGCCTTGCCTTATTCTTCATAATAGAAAAGTTGAGACATTACTTTGCGTCGCACAAAGTGGTGGTGGTTACGAAAAGTGATCCCATACGATACCTGCTAACTCACTCTACCCCTGGAGGAAGACTGGCAAAATGGTATATGACCATTTCCCAGTATGATATCACATGCGTTCGGCCGCGGGCGATTAAGTCACAGGCGGTAGCGGATTTGTTGGCACAATTCCCCGACAATAGTCATGAGCCCGTAATCGAAGAAGAACTCGAGGGACCTGAAATCTATGCAATTGATGTACCCTACTGGACGCTCCATTTCGACGGGTCGTCAACAAGGAAATGCGGAGGCATTGGGATAGTCTTGACCAAGCCAGATGGGGAGGTCATACAGATGTCCGCCAAGCTCGACTTTGCAGTCACCAACAACGAGGCAGAATATGAAGCCCTCATAGCGGGGCTGCGTGCAGCAAAAGCTTTGGAAGTAAGCAATTTGACGGTCATGGGAGACTCCAATTTGATCGTCAAGCAAGCCTCGGGCGAGTACGGTTTGAAGGAGATTAACCTTTTGTCATACCGAACTCTGGTACAAAAGCTGGTGCAGCAATTCTGCGATGTGAGGTACGAGCACAAGCCCCGAGCAGACAACAGGCATGCAGACGCTTTGGCCACCTTGGGATCCAAGGTTACTACAGACAAATGTCCCGCAAGGATCTCCATCGAAGTGCGAACATCGTCGGCGTTGACAGAAGACGGGTGCGACGATGAACACATGGATGATACGGACTGGAGAAAAATAATTTTACGAGCAATTGCAGAAGGCACAAGCAACGAAAGCTGGACAATCACAAAGGGGTATTGGATACATGACAACACCCTTTACTACAAGGGTCCTGGCGGAATACTCATGCGATGCGTCTCCGAGCAAGATGGACAGCTGCTGTTAGAGAAGATTCACCAACATGCTTGCGGAGAAAGCGAGGTGTCAATCTATCGGAAGGCTCAGAGATATGGCATTCATTGGCCGGATATGTCAACAGCCGCCGCCCTAATACAAGGGAAGTGCGAGAGTTGCGCACTGATTAAATATTCCTTACTCATCGCTCTAACCGACGATGACGCGGACTGGAGGAAATCACTCTTCGATTTTCTCACCCAGGGCACCGTACCCGAATCAAGAAAAGAAGCGGAGAAGTTGAAAAGGAAAGCATCTCGATATGTGGTGCAAGAGAACTTGCTTTGGCGAAGAGGCCATGAGGGCAACTTGCTGCGATGTCTAGACGGAAGAGAAGCACAAGAGGTCATGGACCTTTCTCATCAGGTGGAGCACCAGGGAGGTGCGAAATTATGCAGGCAGCTCCTCTCAATTGGATATTTCTGGCCCACGATGGAGGCCGTTTGCCTCACCAAAGTACGACGCTGCCAGGAGTGTCAATTCAAAGGAAACCTAGTGCACGCTCCTGCTGTGGATCTACATGAATTGGGAACGCCGTGGCCATTTCACACATGGGCGTTGGATTTCATTGGTCCCATCCGACCAACTTCGCATGGGAATCATTTTATTCTCACCGCAACTGAGCTGTTCACCAAATGGGTAGAGGCGATACCACTAAAGACGGCAAATGCGCTGGCCGTGGTCAATTTCATCCAAGAAAACATTATATGCAGGTTCGGAATTCCCAACACCATCCTTTCGGATAATGGTACTCCTTTTGTTAATCGCCAGGTGGCTGCAAGGCTAGCAGAGTACAATATCAGGCAAATATGTTCCACCCCCTACTATCCAAAGGGGAACGGGCAGGCCGAAGCGACGAACAAAACGCTGTTGAGGATTTTGAGCAAGATGGTCGCAGATGACCACAAGAAGTGGGCTGATTCTCTAAGCATAGCCCTGTGGGCTTACCGGACTTCTCCAAGGACACCCACGGGGGTCTCACCATTCCTTCTATGCTATGGAGCTGAGGCCGTGGTACCTGCGGAGGTGAGAGTCAATTCGGCAAGATTGGCCTTCCACGCATTATACGAAAATCAACGCGATCATGACTTAGTCTTGATGGAGGAAAAGTGAGAGCAAGCTAAGAGGACCAACAAGCGGTATCAAGAAAGGATCGCTCGTGCTTACAATAAGACGGTCCAGCGAAGAGATTTCGCAGTTGGAGATTTGGTCCTGCGCGCATCTGACCATTGCATGCGAGAAGCGGCTCACCCAAAGTTCGCAGCCAATTGGGAAGGACCCTTCGAAGTCACAGAAGTCTTCGACAGTGGTTACTGCAGCATACGGAGGTTGCACGGAACGACCTCAACCCCAAGTTCAGTCAACATGCGCTGGATTAAGAAGTACTATCCTTGACTTCTCTCATTTTATGCGTTTTATTATAACGTTGCCTCATGACTTGTATGGCTATGACTCACACAATTTTCTCTCCCATATGAGAGAATTGTAAGCTCATCTCTCCCATATGAGAGCACTATAATAAAAGGATTCTCCCAAATGGGAATTTCATATTTATAGCTGTTAAATGTTGATTTACTTAGTTTGTTATTACTGTTAACAATGGGCTATCCGCCACAATAGCAATCTATGCAAATGCTATCTTAATTGATCCTCTAAGCCTATCTGACACGATAGCAGCCTATTCGAATGCGATCTTAATTGGTCATCTAATCCTATCTTATACGATAGCAGCCTATGCAAATGTGATCTTAATTGATCCTCTAAGCCTATCTCATACGATAGCAACCTATGCAAATGCGATCTTAATTGATCATCTAAGCCTATCTCATACGATAGCAGCCTATGCGAATGCGATCTTAATTGATCCTCTAAGCCTATCTGATACGATAGCAGCCTATGCGAATGCGATCTTAATTGATCTTCTAAGCCTATCTGTCACGATAGCAGACCATGCAAATGCGATCTTAATTGATCCTCTAAGCCTATCTGATACGATAGCAACCTATGTGAATGCGATCTTAATCGATCCTCTAAGCCTATCTGTCACGATAGCAGCCCATGCAAATGCGATCTTAATTGATCCTCTAAGCCTATCTCATACGATAGCAGCCTATGCAAATGCGATCTTAATTGATCCTCTAAGTCTATCTGATACGATAGCAACCTATGTGAATGCGATCTTAATTGATCTTCTAAGCCTATCTGTCACGATAGCAGCTCATGCAAAAATGATATTAATCGATCTTCTAAGCCTATCTGCCACGATAGCAGCTCATGCGAAAAATGATCTTAATTGATCTTCCAAAGCCTATCTGTCACGATAGCAACGTGTGCGAACATGATCCTAAAAGATCTTTTAAGCCTATCCGCTATAATAGCAGCGTCATACAAATACAATTTAAGATTCATCCTTAAATCTGGCTATTGTGATAGCGACATTATGCAAAATGAACTTAAGTGATCTCCAAAGGCCTGTCTGGTGAGACGGAACACGCACTTGAGCCTAAAGGCAAATCACAAGCCCATCTGCTAAGATGGCATGCTGCGCAAACACGATCTCGAACGATCCAATAAAAGTATCTGCGAGTTTATACGGCAGATAGCAAATACAAAGTACGTATATAACATTACACAAGGCAAAATATGCCAATACACATGCGAAATTGCAATTTGTTGTAGCAAAACAGCAAATAATACAAAAGCCATTTATCATTATGAGTCAAAAAGACTTACAATTTATCTGTCTAGATAGCAGCTTACAAGCGAAAAAGCTCAAATCTAACTACGCAGCCAACATGGCTTACAATTCATTCGAAAGGTAGCTTACAAACTCGAAGTAACACATCGAGGGAATCCTAGCTGAAAAAGGATGAACCTAACGGTCCTAACGCCGGCTATACGATGCACAGATCTGCGGCCAGAGATCTGTAGGAAGTAGGATGCTTCTGCGAAGAGATCAACTCGCCATTCGCTACATCCCTACCAGCAAAGATCTGGGTGATTCTACGTCCAAGATCTCAGGATCTGACAAGACCCCTGTCTGATCAAGATATGTACCAGAGGAACTACCTGTTCCGACGTATGCAGTCGTGCAAAACAGGGGAAGCAGTCATTCCTCTGGTACTGGGTTCCTTGTCCTGACAGACAAGGGCATTGGCTAGCCCCCTGAGTTCAAGAACGAAGAGGCAAGAAATCCTCCTCCAGGGATGCTGGAGGAGAATCCCGCCGTCCATTACGATTCGGTAGCAAGGTCACTACGGCGCTGCACCTCAACGGGAGGCGGCCGGAAACATGACCTGCAAACATAATAGACGAAGAAAATTCTTCGAATACACATGAGATATCATCTCCATCTTCTTTATGAAGGTCACAAAGAACAGTAGGCCTCATAAAGCGGATCTTGGAAACTATTTCTATGGCACAAAGCGCAAACTCAGGTCTCATGAATTGGAGTTGCCATGAATCAACGGAAAACAAGCGTTGAAGCCAGCAGTCGTAAGGACTCATGGCAAAGCACATTTTTGGGATGAAGAACCCAAATGGCAAAGACAGGGTTTATATAGACCTTGTGGAGACTCTTCGGTTGCCAAGATGAGTCAGCAGAATTCAAAAAGAGGGTAAGGTCAATCACTTACGCCTTGAAAAGCGGTAACAATCAATTACCCTACCAAAGGCTACGACGATTCAATTGCGTATCCTAGTTAATGACGGATGGTCATAATTCGGATGGACTTCCCAAGGAAAGCATGCTTATCCTATGAGAAATTAGCGCGAAAATCAAGCAGAATATCAATTGCTGATATCATAATTAGATATGCACAGAGATATTCCATCAAATCCCGAAAGGGGCAAATCGGGCATATCGATTCTTTTGTTAAAAAAAAAGGTGAGAAACCCTAGCAACATTACATTAATTTTTCAGCATTACATTAATGTTCCAGCTATTTGTTTGCTGCTTTTCAAATTCAAAAGTCAAAGTAAATTCTTGATCAAGGAGTCATGAGGGGTGAACTGACGGCTCAGATTCTCTACCTGCTCCACTTCCTGCTTCAATTGCTCGCACTTGGCATTCATCTCATGATAGAGATTCAAAGCCTCTTCAACCTTTCGCTTTTGCTGCTCCACCTTCTGCTTCTCAGCTGCGAGGTTTTGGTGGCCGAGTTTCAAAGTTACGGCTGCGCGAATCAGAGTAACTCTTTTCATAAGAAACTTGAAACCCAGCCTGCCTTGAACTTTAGTCAGGAGATTTTGGCACATGCCAAAAAGCAATTCGGTACTCTGAGCAGAAATGGTCGCAGGCGTGGCCGCAGACAGCTGCTCCAAAATCCAAATGGCCTCGGTAAGAAACAGCCTTCTGCCAAAGGGCCCTATCTCCAGAGATCTCGCAAATTATTGGGGATAGGTGAGGCGCATCTGAACTAGCCAGTCCACATCGGCTTGCTTCAAACCTAAAGCAATGTCAAAGCTAAGTTATGACGTCAAGCTCGCAAATGAATAATGCGGGATGCAAACAGCAAAACACGACTTACCAGTTCCTTCAAGGATCTCACGAAGAGAAGGAATGCGAGTGGCAGGAGTGGTTGAGGACTGTCCTCGTTCCATAGCCCTCCTGTCAGCTGCGAGCTCTAACTCCTCATAGTTAGAAGGAAGGGTATAAGCCGCACCAGTTGCGAATGCAGCCCCGACCTGCGAGCCCCAAAAGCTCCACGCAGGAAGTGGCGTCGCAGACTCAGTCATCGCTGGAGGCATAGTGGCAGCCGAAGTTGCTTGGCGAGGGACACTTTCAGATGCGGTAGCATCGACAGTACTTGTTCTTACTTCCTCAGCGCCAGCATGGGCATCTTCCTCCATTAACACAGCGTCAGCTTCGGCATCATCAGAAAGTTCGATGATGTCCTCAAAGGGCTCTCCTGCATATTCAGCAGCTGCGACGGGCTTCTCGGTATAAGAACTCGGCACTGGGAAATAGGACGCACAAGTTTGACTTCTTTGCTCCAACACTGGTTCATCAGCAGTGCCTGCGATACAAAATGCAATGATGTGAGGTAACTTGTATCATACGTTATTTTACTATCTTTTTCTAAAGCTAGAGCAAGCACCTCCACGCGAAGGTGGGATTGCAGTATCTTCGTCATACACTAAAGACGTGGAACCATGCCCTATTAGTGTGTCCGCATTAAGCATGTCTTTAAAAGGAGCGTGACCTGGGGCGCGAAGAAGCTAGTCATGATTATGCTTCAAGTTACTAATCTTAGTTCACGCATATCGATCAAGTGATTACCTGAGGGTTCACCGCACTTGCCTACTAGCCAACGGCGAATGTCAGCCTTTGACACACCATGCTTTAACGCACCCACAATAACATCTCGATAAGTTACTGCGAGATTAAAGATCTCACCTTTAATGCTGCCTGCGATTTCTTCAAAATATTCTTGGACTTGCTCCAAGGCTGCTGCATCCTCTGCTGGAGCCACATCCTCCTCTTCTGCTTGAGGAGCCACCTCTTCGGGAAGCGCATCTTCCTCCTCAGCTGGACGCACTAAGTCGCCAACATGTTGCTCTTCGAGGCTCCGCTGCCTCACGCGCTCGAGCTCCTCCTCTTCTCGCTGCCTTCTCCTTTCAGCAGCTTCCTCGGCTGTCTTCCTAGACTCGGCAAGAACGTCCTCGCTTATGGGTTCGTCCGAAATGCCAGAATGAGCATCCCTCTTCTGCCTCTTGGCCAAAAGGCCACCGATGGTCTCATCATCATCATCATCTGCGAAGAAACGATTGGTTCAAGATCAAGTTGCAAAAGAATTACGATAATGAGAAGGGAAACGCGATGGAGGTACCTCCTGATTCTTCCTCATGTATCACATTTGTTCTTTCTTCTTCTTCTTCATCGCCTTCTCTGGGCTCCTGCCTCTCCTCTTCTTCCTCCTGGTTGAATGGAACGAAGGTCTCAACTGCGAGCTCCTTCCGCGCTTTACTGGGCATGCGACCTTTGCCTTTGTCCTTGGCAGAAAGGGACTTCGCTGGAGGGGAAGTTGGAGCGCTCCTAGGGGAAGATATTGTAATTCCCTTTTGCCTAGGCCTCTTCGCTCTTGGCGCTGCAGTCGCTGGAGGAGACGGATTATCTCTGGGTGGAGACGAGGCCGGAGCATTATCTATCAGCGAGTCATCAAAAGCGTTCATGACTGCGCGAATCCTGGTTTCGACCTCGGGATCCATCCTCGATGCTAGCAGGAACGACTGTCCTTGTCTTCTGGTAGCAACAATGGTGTTAACCAGCGACTTGGAACGATCACCAGATGAATCTCCGCACATGACACTACAGCAAACAGTGTAGAATAAAGACATCAACATGTGGAAATCGAGAAGCTTAACGCATACGGAAAAAGTTGCTTACCTTAGCAAATGTCTCGCTATATCTGATGACATGGGAGTCGCCTTTCTTAACTGCGGCGATCTTTTCATTCAGAATGACGTCAGGGCACAGATGGTTCTCATGATCCAACAATGAGTAGCAACCATATTCTGACTCGCTCAGACTGCAATTGGGACGAAACGGAAAAGATTTTCTTTTGATCAAAGGAGCTCTGCTTGGCTGAGGAGCCGACTGCGTCTCAAATTTGACGTGCTGGGCGATCCAGTATGCGAGCCAGTTCTTGGAACAACCACCCTCGCGGTTACCTGCAGGCTGCTCAAAAGGAAGATTGTTCATAAAGACTGTTTTGCACTCCTTTGTCAGCAAGCGCTTATAGCAACCTCTGATAATGGACTGTGGCCAGATTGAGGGTGCCACTGCATCAAAGCCGAACTGGGGAGAAACTCGAGTGGGGTCAACATCCACGGTAATCCTTTCATACCTTGGCGCGAGCTCGCGAATATGCCCTGCGAGAGCAGGAAGGGAACCTCGCAGGCACCAGCAAAAGAATTCCCGATAGCGCTCATGGAAATGCGATCCCTCTTCAAAGAGGAGCTCTTCTGAGAAGACAATACCCTTAGCGGGGTACAGCTTTGGAAACCACCGCACGTTCTCAATACGCACGGCATAGGGTCTGGCAACGAACTCTTTCCGGTTGTCGCATATCAGGCTCCAAACGCACTTGGTATTGTTCGCTCCGAACCACCTCGCAGCTCTGCCGCTGTTGCGCTCCTCCACCTCGCCTGGGGGACACCACTTGTTGGGCTTGGAAGCAGTTGGGGCATAAGAAGGCCACCGCTCAAAGACCCACATCGTCAAGAAGGCAATGTTGACGAAGGTCAGTATGTCGAGGCGGCCGCGCGACTCTTTCATGGCCACAACCAGCTGATCCAATCTATAGTACAATGTGCCCAAGACCAAGGGTCCGAGTGCGACTCTCTGGCCAAGGGCCAGTTTCACAGCGAGCGGCAAAACATGATAGAAGACCCCATCATGCGGGTGACCATCAATTAAGTATCTCGACAGCCAAGCACAGAGGAAAGCAAAAAGGGTCAAGTGATAGCCCTTACCCTCCACGTAATTCTTGGCCTCCGGGTCTTGACTCAGAAGCTTCTTGGTGATGCTGCTGTTTGCGTAGTCACGAAAGAAGTACTGCACCCATTTGTTCCAAGTATTCTTCGCAGACGTATCAACCAACTGCCAGTTGGGAAGGGCTCTGGTAGTGGTCAACCTGGTGGAGATTTTCTTTACCTGTGATAGGCACTCCTCCATCTGTGTGTACAAAGCAATCTCCGCATCCGTCCTCAAAGGACTCAAAGGGTCCACCTCACCCATGGGAGATAGATCATACAGCATATGCACATCCTCGAGTGTGGGGGCAGCCTCGAACTCAGCAAAATGAAAGGTGTGAGTCGCAGGCGAGTAGCGGGAAAGAAGGTTTAGAAGCATGGACTGGTCCAGCTTCACGGCAGCACCCTTCATAGCACGAACGGCGAAGTATACGCCGGCCTCATTAAGAGTTGCAGCATGATCGGTCAACACATGGTCAATCCACTCATCCATGTAGTCCAATTTCTGGAAAAAAGCCTGGGTGGAAATCGCAGCATATGGGAAGTACCCATTTTCGATTCCCAATCGAACCACGTCCTCGCAGCCAATCAACTCGAGCAAGGCTGAGTTAACTAGAGGAGTCAACGTTAGCAATCCCTCGTTGGGGACAGAAGCAGGCAGTTTCTTTGCCTTAACCCTCGCGTGGTAGAAGTCTTTGCCACCCAGATAGGGGGCTTTTCGCCACAAAGCTTGCGGAAGATCAGGTATCTCTTCGTCCTCCTTGGTGGGTTTAGTTCCTTTTGTCTTGGCCATTCCTGCGGAAGAGCAAGAAAAAAGGGGGGAGAAATATACCACACTTCAGTTTGAATTTCGAGATTCAAGATCTATGGGAAGAAAGATGAACAGTTTCTGGTATCAATTTCAGAAATTAGGGATTGGAATTGTTTGCATTATCAGAAATTCCAAAAGCCCTACATTCAAGGTCCTTATCATTGGGGGATTAAATCGAAATTGAATTCAAAGGTTGTGAGTCCCTTTACAAGTTTTTCAGCAGATAATGGGTTTGCAGATCCAACGCAGTTCGAAGCATATACTAGTATTTTAAATCGAAATTAAACAAGGCCAACCTTGTTTCTGTGAAGCCTGCTTGGATACACACAGTTGAAGAAGACGAATTGCAGTTCTGAATTGGTGATTGATTATCTGAATCTGCTCTCGAAGACTTCCGGGTACCATTCACTTAAAGAGAAAAGAAGTGATGCTTTGCAACAATGGAGAATGCAGAGTATTTATCCAAAAACAATGAAGGGTTGCGTCCTTTCAGTAGTCGAATCGCAACCGTCACCGTCGAATCGCGCTATCACAGGACAAGCTGACGTCACGCCTAAAACCCTAAAGGCCAGACGACAAGACTCTAGGGGTTTTAGGTCATAATGGCACGCACGGGGGCTGAATTTGCTCGTGTTTGAATTGGTGCGTGGCGGCGACGCGCATGTTGGTTTCCGCGCATGGAAGTCTATACAGCTATGAGTCTTCACGCGCAGAAAGGGGGCTAATGTAGATATTGCTTTCTGAGCTAGCAGATCTTGGCCACGTGGCAACCATCCAGCACACCATATTGTGCTCCACACACACTGGATCACCAGCCGCGCTGATCCATGTGGGGGCTGCGAGACAGAGCCCTCGCATACCACTGCACGGGACTTGTAGGGACTTAGTGGTTTGGAGGCTAGAGTAAGTCCTGTCGCGTGCGAGCCAAGCCTGCACGCGACCTTTAGTAACTGCTTTTGAGAGATTTATGGCACGAGCTCCATAAACCCGGTCAATCCGGTCAAACCCGGTCAACCTCATAACGGTTCCGGTATTCGCGCACAACGTGCTGTAACGATCCCTATATAGGCGGACGAACGTGCCGTTGCGGTTAAGCTAATTAAGCCGCCATTGATGGGCGCATTAACCACACTGCAACGGTCACATTCTCCGTTATATATAGGACTTTAACCTTTCCATACAGAGGAGAACACACTAGCCATACGCGGAAGCTCTGCCAAACCTCTGTCTCTCTCTCAGACATTACTATTGCCTTACTCTCTCCCTACACACAACCCAACTCTTCATGTGCCATCTCTGATCCTCTACATACGGTGTACACGGAGGTCTCCCCGCCGGAATCTCTTGTGCACAGTTTGTTTCTGAACTTGGTGTGGTTCCTAGCATTGCAGATCCAGTTGTGTTGTACTGTGACAACACTGGGGCAATCGCACAATCAAAGGAACCCAGGTCGCACCATAAATCCAAGCACGTGCTCAGGAAGGTTCATCTGATTCGAGATATTATCGATAGAGGAGACGTTCGGATATGCAAGATTCCTACAGATGAGAATCTGTCAGACCCGCTTACGAAGCCGCTTACGCAGTGGAAGCATGAAGGGCACACTAGGAGTATGGGCATACGAGATGCGCCAGATTGGCTCTAGTGCAAGTGGCAGACTGTAGGAATAGATGCCCTAGAGGCAATCTAGTTTAGTATGAATTTATTTGTGGCTAGAAGTTCATTTATTATTTATTGGATATTTAATATAATGAAGTCCTTAGATTTACAATTGTGTTGTTTATCTTAAATATCCCTAGTCCAGTATAATGA
The DNA here is from genome assembly GCA_023055425.1 of Linanthus parryae. NCBI lineage: Eukaryota > Viridiplantae > Streptophyta > Magnoliopsida > Ericales > Polemoniaceae > Linanthus > Linanthus parryae. The sequence continues at coordinate 120,629,723 of JALGPY010000001.1, forward strand.
TTAATGGGACAATCATCGATAGACTAGTATGGGGTTGGATTGATATAGAGATATCATGATCCAACACATAAGTGTGCATTAAGGGTAATGACGCACTGGATTGACCCATCTCCGAGAAGGCTACATACACGTTATGTTGAGTCACAAGCGCTTCTCGCGGTGCAACGGTATTGTCATCCTTAGACTTGAAGTCGCTAGATATTCTAGTTGTGGAATATTGTGATTTTGGTAGCGTTAAATGCTACACCGTAACTGGGTAGTTATAAAGGCATATACCGGATACAATAAGAAGTAAGCTTAGAGATCGTAGTGGACGTAGATATAATTTGACCCTCCCACATAACGGGTGCAAATATCCTAGGCCACTCGAGGGGTAGTTCTTATAGAATGTCTGGCCAGACTCAAATAAATCAATATGGGATATTGATGTTATTTGCACGAATAAGGCTATTCCCATGGATCGAGAAACTGTGGATTGGATATACGAGTGTGACTTGTATGTCTCGTGTCCAATCCGGATATAGAGACAAAGGGATGAGACAATTACTTGTACAAAGGTTGTCAAGATGACTATTCTATTAGTTGGCTAGAATGGATGTTTTGCTAGAAACCGCTCCATATTAGCAAATAGTTGCTACCAACTAGATAGAACCTATGGGGTCACACGCTATATAGAGTTTAGCTAGATTTGGGAATTAATTAATTGGATTAATTAATTAGAAGGATCACTTTGCAATACCTTGCAAACTTAGTAGGGACTAATTTGCAAGGAAGGGACTAAATTAAATTCTAGTAGGACTAGAATAAGTCCTTTGGGTAGTTGGCAAGGATTTTTTGGACTATATAAAGGACACTCCTTCCTTCCTTCCCATACTTATCATTCAATTGATCATAACTTGATTGGGAGAGAACAAAAGGAGAGAGGAAGCAAGCAAAGAGGAGCCGCCGCCCCCCTTTGCCGCCGCCCGTCCCCGTCGGCCCACAAGGAGGTCGAAACCTCCTTGTTTCGGTCTCGTTTTGCGTGATTATTCTTCCTCTTCCTCTTTCCGGGCTAGCACCAAGGATTGGAATATCTATAAATCAACTCTAGGCGTGGATCAACTATAGAGAACGTGACACAATTCGCGTTTGAAGTCATCAAAGGAGAACCCTAAGGTGTGTTAATTGATTTCTTCCTTTACCATCGTTATGTCTCTTGACTTGTGATCCTTGGAAGGGTGAGCGATGAAGGGTCACATTTTATAAACCGAGTGTTTGCCAGAGTTTTGAAGTCGTATGGGGTGTCTATCCATAAGGTTTCCCTACCTTATCACCCCCAAAGCAATGGGAAAGCGGAAGTGTCTAACAGGGAGATTAAGGGGATTCTGCAGAACACCGTCAATGCAGGGCGCAAGGATTGGGCTGTGAAACTTGATGATGCATTGTGGGCATACCGTACCGCATGGAAGACGCCATTGAACATGTCACCATTTCAGCTCGTCTTCGGTAAGGCATGCCATCTCCCTGTGGAGCTAGAGCACAAGGTATACTGGGAAATCAAGCGGTTGAACATGGATCCCGAGTTGGCAGGGCAAGCACGGAAGATGAAGCTTCTTGAACTTGAGGAATGGAGATTACAGGCTTATGATAGTTCCCGGATATACAAGGAGAAGACAAAGAGATGGCACGACAGTCGTCTCAAACCAAAAGAACTTCGTGTGGGACAGAAAGTGTTGTTGTTCAACTCTCGCATGAAGCTCTTTCTGGGAAAGCTTCGTTCTAGATGGTCCGCGCCGTTCCGGATCCACCAAATTTATCCTTGGGGCGCGGTTGAGTTGGAGTATCCTCATATGAAGGAATGCTTCTGCGTCAATGGAAGCAGAGTTAAGCCGTACTTGGAATCAGTGCCAACACCGGCCAAAGTGGATGATATCTACTTTGACGAGCCGTGATCGTTATGAGGTAACTGGGTCGGGCCGTCGACCGTAAATTACAAGCGCTTGTTGTGAGGCAACCCAACGTATTTTATGCTTTAGTATAGAGAGTGCGTTTTAAATACTGTCGTGTGTGTTTTGTGAACATTTTGCTTTATGAGGGGTGAGAGAGCGAGAATTTGACATTTGAATCGAGTCTCCGCAGGATTACAGGTGAATACGCGATTCGAACTCCCCTTCTTGATGTGCGTAAACTCACGTTGAAAGGCGCCCATCGGATTCCGGACGTAAAAGCGAGGCGGAATTTGAGCGAGGAAATCATTGATGGTGAGCATGTGGGGACTCTCGAGAATATTGATGGATCAAGAGCACATGGGGGATCATGGAATTCAAGCTAAGGAACCTCGATAATCAAGCAAAGGAAGTGAAAAAAAAATATATAAACTGAAGTCAGACTTGTTCGCACGAACAAGTCTTTGTTCGCACGAACAAGATGAGGCCGAAAACCAGCTGTTAAAAAAGACGAATAGAACAGTTGCTCACGCGAACACCATTTAACACGGTGTTCGTGCGAACACCTATTCTGTTCGCACGAACAGAAGGTCAAGGGAGAAAGGACGGGCAATAGAGGGGTAAAAGTGGAATTTTGAGGTTGATTTTTACAACCATCGGGCACAACAGAGGAGTCTTCTTCCTCTTTCAATCACAGAACCTCAAACCCTTCTCCTCAAAACTTCAACCCTTCGGACCTTTCTTCTCCTTGAAAGAATCCGGCGAGTCTCTGGTTCTCCGGCGAACCTCAGTCTGCCCTCTTACTCCGGCGGTCTCTCTCTCTCTCCCTCCGGCGACCAAGAAGCAGAACTCTCCTCTCTCTCCCCGACGGGTCTCACCCACAGCCGACCACCACTCACACCACCACCAATCCGCCGACGTTTAGGGTGGACTTCCGGCGTTTTAAGCAGCCTCCAACACCACCCCTTGGTGTTGAGGCCAATTGAAGAAGAAGGAGCTTTAATTCGAGAGAAAACCCACCTAGGGTTCATCGGGGACAACTTCAAATTGACAACGAAGGAGTTCAATTTAGCTCTCGGTGAAGAAGGAAGAAGTGACGGGGACAACAAGAAGGAGCTAGGAGCACCACTCAATCGGAAAAAGACAACGAAAGATTTCGGCGACCAAATCGGTCTTTCTTGCCGGAAATTTCTGCAAATTTGTGCTCGTAAGAACAGCTCTGGGCACGTAGGTACTCCTAATCATTCTCTTTATTTGTACTTTCTTTGTCGTTGTTGAATTGCATTGCTTGTTGTCATGTCTAAACGAAAAGCCGCCACGTTTGACGACCCCGTCTTTCAACCCGTTAGGAGAGTAGGGCCGTCCAATGTGGACGAGATGGTAGTTGAGGATCCCCCTATCATACCGAACGAAGAGCCCGAGTATGTGGTGCCGGAATCTCCGCCACACCCAATACTCAACAAACCAATGCCCCCTAGGCCTCGTTTGAGAAAGGGTAGGTCGGACAAGAGACTTAAGATAGCCAATGCCAATGTGACACCGACTAATTACTGTACCTATCGGTTTGTTAGCTTTCATGCTCACGTTGTGTCTTTTCGCGACCGATACCTCAAGCTAAAAGGTGCGGCTAAGAAACCCTACCCCATAGACAAGTTGAAACTCATGCCTACCGAAATCATAGCAATTCATGAACGTGAGCGGTTAGATAAATGGTTTGAGTTGTGTGGACCATCTAGCTCCCAAATTGCGTGAGAAATTTTTGTTAATCTGAGGTTCGGGGACGAGGGAGAGAGTAAGGATGATAGGTTGGTGTATTGTAGGGGTAATTGGGTGCGTCTAACACCAGATACGATTAGCAAGGCCCTCAAATTTTGAGAGTTGGACCCCAACACCAAGTGTGCGTACCATGACATGATTAGGAGACCTGTTGTAGTGCCTATGGTTAATTCTTTTTGTTTTCTGGGGGAAGGGGCAGATCTGTGGGATAATTCGAAAGCCGAGTTGACGGGTTGGACGGTACTTAAGAAAGCCCTACTCCCACGTGCTAAGTGGGTTTGTGAGATGCGTGAGAATTGGGTCTTGGGCATCACGCCTAACCCCAGATTCACATTCCGCCTATGTTGTATGGCCATGTGTGTTTGGTTAGGGCAGAGGATTGAAATTCCTCGAATGATTTGGCTCAACATCATGGCACGCAAATCGGAGGGAGACATAATGGCCCCGGGTCGCACTTGTTTGTTGACCAAATTGGCTATACAGGCAGGGATAGTGGTGAAAGATTTGGATATCCTGCAACCAACCGAGCGCGAGTGGTCGAGATATCTGAAACCCCCTAAGGTGTCTAGGTCTAGGAAGGGCAAGGAGAAGGAAGGCGAGTCATCGAGCACCGACGCTCTTTTGCAGAGCATGCACCAGATGATGTTAGAGTCTAAGGCGGTGAATGAGAGGCAGTTTGCTCATGACCGTAGCAGCCGGAAGAAATTGGGAGATTCCGTTAAGACTCTTGGGAAGTGGGTAGCACAGTTGGCTCAGTCGAGAAATGTGATCCTAGACCCTATCCCTGACAGTGATGTGGTATGAGTCTAGTGATTTTGAGGAGCATGGTTCAACAGAGGAAGAGCCTGGTTCAGCAGAGGAGGAGTCTGAGGACCAGGGTTCCGATTCCGAGTAGATCCACCGCCCCTCACATTAGAAATGCTGAGTCCTCGGTTTGACTTCTCAATTCGTTGAGGACAACGATGTATTCTAGTGTGGGGGGAGATTTAGTCTAGACTAGCCGGTCTGTGTCTGCTTCACCCTGTCTGCATATAGTTTGTTAGGTCGTATTATGTATATTTGGGTGGTCCGTGTCGTGTGTTAAGATATTATGTCGTATTGTGACGTGTTAGTCGTGTATATATGTGTTTATGTATGTGTTTGTGTTTTATATTGCACGTTTTCTTATTTGAGTCTACCTACCCTATCGAGTCAGTTGCGTAGTTTCGTTCCTGTCGGCTTTGCATGCAGAGTAGGAATTATATAAAAAAAATCGAAAAAATCAAAAATTGAAAAATTCTAAAAATTTAAATGAAAATTTTGAGAAAAGGGCAATCGAAAGAAGCTAAAATTTGATAAATCGCGAAGTGTGAGGATTTTAGGCGTAGGGCATGATTTGCGACCGAGAGTGACGACGTGAGTCCCCCCTAGTAGGTATAGAGAGACCTTTATGGGAATTGTTGGAATAGATGCCCTAGAGGCAATCTAGTTTAGTATGAATTTATTTGTGGCTAGAATTTCATTTATTATTTATTGGATATTTAATATAATGAAATCCTTAGATTTACAATTGTGTTGTTTATCTTAAATATCCCTAGTACAGTATAATGATTAATGGGACAATCATCTATAGACTAGTATGGAGTTGGATTGATATGGAGATGTCATGATCCAACACATAGGTGTGCATTAGGGGTAATGTCGCACTGGATTGACCCATCTCCGAGAAGGTTACATACATGTTATGTTAAGTCACAAGCGCTTCTCGCGGTGCAATGGTATTGTCATCCTTAGACTTGAAGTCACTAGATATTATAGTTGTGGATTATTGTGATTTTGGTAGCGTTAAACGCTACACCGTAACTGGGTAGTTATAAAGGCGTGTACTGGATACAATAAGAAGCAAGCTTAGAGATCGTAGTGGACGTAGATAGAATTTTTCCCTCCCACATAACGGGAGCAAATATCCTAGGCCACTCGAGGGATAGTGCTTATAGAATGTCTGGCCAGACTCAAATAAATCAATATGGTATATTGATGTTATTTGCACGAATAAGGCTATTCCCATGGATCGAGAAACTATGGATTGGATATACGAGTGTGACTTGTATGTCTTGTGTCCAATCCGGATATAGAGACAAAGGGATGAGACAATTACTTGTACAAAGGTTGTCAAGATGACTATTCTATTAGTTGGCTAGAATGGATGTTTTGCCAGAAACCGCTCCATATTAGCAAATAGTTGCTACCAACTAGATAGAACCTATGGGGACACACGCTATACAGAGTTGAACTAGATTTTGGAATTAATTAATTGGATTAATTAATTAGAAGGATCACTTGCAAAACCTTACAAACTTAGTAGGGACTAATTTGCAAGGAAGGGACTAAATTGAATTCTATTAGGACTAGAATAAGACCTTTAGGTAGGTTGCAAGGAGTTGTTGGACTATATAAAGGACCTTCCTTCCTTCCTTCCCACAACTTATGCTCATTATTGAACATAACAAGAGTGGGAGATAACAAAAGGAGAGAGAGAAAGCAACAAGAGGAGCCCGACCGCCCCTCTTGCCGCCGCCCGTCCCGTCGGCCACAAAGGAGGCCGAGACCCCCTTTTTGGGTCTCGTTTTGCGTGATTCTTCTTCCTCTTCCTCTTCCGGGCTAGCACCAAGGACTTGGGAGATCTAGGATCAACTCTAGGCGTGGATCAACCATAGATAACGTGACACAATTCGCGTTTGAACTCATCAAAGGAGAACCCTAAGGTGTGTTATTGATTTCTTCCTTTACAATCGTTATGTCTCTTGACTTGTGATCCTTGGAGGGTTTTGCATGGTTTATTTTGTTTCTGTTGCGCATCCATGAATCAAAACCCTACAGTGGTATCAGAGCCACAGGTCGTAGAGCATAAACATGGTTTATGTGTTACGTTTTAGTTGTTTTACACCTTAATTTGATTGTTTATCGCGTAAAACAAGACAAATCAAGCATGGGATGCAATTTGTCAATAATTAATCATAACAAGATCTAATTTTTTGCATTGGATGCATGAATTGGTGAGTTTGAGAAATTTTAGGATCTTAGATCTAGGTTTTGGGCATCCTTGGGAAGAAGGAGTTCTTCCAAAAAAAAGGAAACAGCCAAACTTGGGCACCAAGCAAGGGAGTTGTTTTGGAAACAACTCCCTCAAGGAGGTTCGGCCCCCCTTGGGGACCGTCCCTCTTGCTTGCCGCCCAAGCTTGGCCGCCCTAGGGGCCGGGCGGCCCTAGCCCGCGGCCTAGGCGTGCGGGTTATGGGTCGGCCCGGCCCTAGGGCCTTGTGGTTCACCTTATTGGGCCCGGGCAATTTGATTGTTGGGCCCATGGACCATTTTAACCCTAGAAATCCTAAAATCAATTAAAATTGAACAAGCGCGTTAAAATTGGATTTTAACTGTTTATGTGCAATTCGCATGGTGATTGGATATGGCCTTAGGACGTGGTTTGATGTGGATGTTTAATTTTGTGGTTTGGTTTTACGGCCTGCGAGCTGATCAATTAATTGTAATAATTAATTAGGGTTTTATGGCCTGCGTGCCATTTTTTTTCTCAACTTGTGAGATTTATTTTATTTAGTATAGAAGTTAGCTAGTGCTAGATAAAGTATATTGTTAGTCAAGACTGAAGAAAAGAAGCCCAAAGCCAAAGAAGTCACAAAAGATGGAGCATGGAGCATGGAGCATTCCACATGACTATGAAGGATGGACCAAAAGATCAAGACGCATGGAGATGTGTTTGTTTTAGGGTTCATAGATAATTCCATTGGCTTGGAATTATCTTAGAGATCTAGAAAAGGCCATATCCACATCACGTTTAATTTCTGTTTTGTGGTTGTTTATTTTATTGTCTTATCATTGTGGTTGGTGTATGGATGATGCATGCAATTAGGATAATAAGATAATTAGACAACCCGGATCTATTATTTGGAGTTGTGCCCAAACTCGAATAGATAGATTAGTTGATATTGATCAACAAAACAATTAAAATTGAATTTAAAATCCCTCAAAATTCAAATATTGTGTTCTTGCCTTCTCGTTATTTAAACACTCATTATCATCATTATTTATCAAGTTCGTGCGTGATAAAGCATGGCGACTTGGTTCATAATGATGGAATGCGATGGCACGTAACAATGTGCAATTGTTTAAATAAGAGGTCGAACACAACTGGGTTATTAATATGATTAAGAAACCTAGAGGCAATCAATTGGGATTATCCATGTGGATGGATAAATAAGGAGTTATTTTTCCAATTGAACCAAGAGTTGCATAAGGGATGCAATTGGAATTGTTCCTACCTAAAGTAGTCAAATTATGGGTGACTTGCCAAAGCAAGCTCATAAGGAGATGAAACATGGATCTTGGCCCACTAGAAAATATAAGGATATTTTCCGCATTAATATCTTGAGGGTTATTAATCCGTAGAAAAATAGTGGGAGATATATTTGATAAACTAGCCATTATTGAATATAGTCAAAAATTCACAAATGCTAAAACTTGCGTATTTTCCTTTTGTAGCATTCCAAATGGCAAACAACTCATCGAGTTCACATCATTCCCTACGATCTGTCCTTGAGAAGGACAAGCTCTCTGGAACCAACTTTCTTGATTGGTACAGAAACTTGAGAATTGTTCTCAAGCAAGAGAAGAAACTGTACGCAATAGAGGAGCATGTTCCAGAAGGTCCAGAGAACCAAACACCTGCTGCCCTAAAGGCGTATCAAAAGCGTGTTGATGACGCTAATGATGCGGCCTGCCTTATGCTATGCACCATGACTTCTGAGCTTCAGAAGCAACACGAAAACATGAATGCTGTTGATATGATCGAGCATCTGAAGCAGCTCTTCCAAGAGCAGGCAAGGGTAGAGAGGTATGAGGTCTCTAAGGCAATGTTCAAGTGTCATCTGGAAGAAGGGAACCCGGTGGGACCCCAAGTACTCCGTATGATCGGGTACTTGGAGAATCTCGCCCGACTAGGGTTCCCGGTCGGCCAAGAGTTGGCAACCGATCTCGTGTTGCAATCGTTGCCTGAGAGTTATGGACAGTTCATTATGAACTATAACATGAACGAGATCGTGAAACCACTGCCAGATTTACTCAATATGTTGAGGACAGCTGAACAGAGCATCAACAAGGGTAAGGGCAAGGCCATTATGATGGTGCAGAAAGGAAAGGGCAAAAGGTTTGCCTCATCCTCCAAGGGCAAAGGCAAGTCAGTTGCCAAGTCCAAGGAACCTGCCCTTAAGCTTGTTGGTGGCATTGCCAAAGGTGTGACTAAAGGTGAGTGTCACTACTGAAGTCAGCCTGGACACTGGAGGAGGAACTGCCCAAAATATCTGGAGGACAAGAGGCTTGGAATAGTGATTCCACCACCACCAGTTATTTTTGTTGTAGATGTCAATTTAACTGTCTCTACATCATGGGTATTAGATACTGGATGTGGATCTCATATTTGTCGAAATATGCAGGATCTAAAGAGAAGTAGAAGATTGGCTAAAGGAGAGGTAGATATGCGCGTTGGGAATGGAGCAAAGGTTGCTGCGTTGGCCATAGGCGTGTGCGGGCTATCTCTGCCTTCATGGTTAGTTTTAGAATTAAATAATTGCTATTTTGTGCCTGCTATGAGCAGAAACATTATTTCTATTTCTTGTTTGGACAAGGATGGTTTTATTATTTCAATAAAGAACAATTGTTGTTCCTTTTATTTAAATAATATTCACTATTTTAGTGCGCAATTATTTAATGGACTTTATGTCCTTGATCTAAGCAATTCTGTCTACAACATTAATACCAAGCGGATTAATATATATGATTTAAATCCTGCTTATTTATGGCACTGTCGTTTAGGCAACATAAATGAGAAACGTGTATCCAGACTCCATAAGGATGGATTGATAGACTCATTTGATTTTGAATCATATGAGACATGTGAGGCTTGTTTATTGGGAAAAATGACAAAGTCCCCTTTCAATAAGAAAGGTGAAAGGACTAGTGAGCAATTGGCGCTCATACATACCGATGTGTGTGGGCCATTTGCCACGCCTGCCAGGGGTGGTTATGTCTACTTCATTACATTTACTGATGATTACAGTAGATATGGATTTGTGTACCTCATGAGGGCAAAATCCGAATCCTTTGAAATGTTCAAAGAATTCAAGAATGAAGTAGAGAAGCAACTTGGCAAAAGTATCAAGGCCCTACGATCGGATCGTGGAGGAGAATACTTAAGCCAAGAGTTTGACGACTATCTTAGAAAGTGTGGGATCGTGTCCCAACTCACTCCACCCGGAACGCCACAATGTAATGGCGTGTCCCAGAGGAGGAATCGAACCCTATTGGATATGGTTCGATCTATGATGTGTCAAACCGATCTTCCATTATCATTTTGGGGCTACGCTCTATTAAGTGCAACTTTCACCATTAACCGTGTTCCATCTAAATCAGTCATGAAGACACCATATGAGATGTGGAGTGGGAGGCGTCCCACACTGTCGTTCATGAGGATTTGGGGCTGCGATGTCCATGTAAAACGTGTACAATCAGACAAGCTAGGGCCGAAATCGGATAAGTGTAAATTTGTGGGGTACCCTAAGGAAACTAAGGGATACTACTTCTACAATCCAACCGAGAACAAAGTGTTTGTTGCCCGGACCGGCGTGTTTCTAGAAAGAGAGTTTGTCTCTAAAGAAGCAAGTGGGAGGATGCAGAACTTGAAGAGGTTTAAGAACCACAAATCACTGAACCGATTATGGGACATGAACAGGAACCACAAGCAGTTGTGGAACAACCTGTTCAGGTAAAACAATAGCTTCGTAGATCTAGTAGAGTGCGCCAGGAACCCGAGAGGTATGGACTTCTCGTGACCGATTCCGGTGACACGATGCTCATAGATGATGAGCCTACTACCTATGAGGAGGCCATGAATGGCCCAGACTCTCATAAGTGGCTAGAAGCCATGAGATCCGAGATGGAATCCATGTACACCAACAAAGTATGGACTTTGGTGGAACCACCCGATGGGGCGCGGCCTATAGGGTGCAAGTGGGTCTTCAAGAAGAAGATCGACATGGATGGTAATATGATTACTTATAAGGGCCGATTGGTGGCTAAAGGATTCAGAAAGATTCTTGGTATTGACTATGATGAAACCTTTTCACCAGTCGCTATGACCAAATCCATCCGAATCCTACTTGCGATTGCAGCATACCACGACAATGAGATTTGGCAGATGGATGTCAAAACAGCATTCCTTTATGGGAATCTCCTCGAGGACGTGTATATGATACAGCCGGAGGGTTTTGAGGATCCAAAGCAAGCCAACAAAGTTTGTAAGCTGCAACGATCCATTTATGGATTGAAGCAAGCTTCTAGGAGTTGGAATCGACGTTTTGATGAAGTAGTCAAAGAGTTTGGCTTCATCAGGAACGAATATGAGTCTTGTGTCTACAAGAAGGTTAGTGGGAGCTCTGTAGTTCTGGTCTTGTATGTGGATGACATACTACTCATTGGAAATGACGTTCCCATGCTGCAATCTGTTAAAGATTGGCTAGGGAAGTGTTTCTCAATGAAGGACTTAGGGGAAGAAGCCTATATACTCCGTATAAAGATTTATAGAGATAGATCTAAGAGACTGCTAGGCCTAAGTCAAATTACATAATTGACAAGGTGTTGAAACGGTTCAACATGCAAGATTCCAAGAAGGTATTCTTGCCCATGTCACATGGAATCACTCTTTCGAAGAGAGGTTGTCCTTCCAATGAGATTGAGAAGGAACGCATGAGTAGAATTCCCTATGCCTCGGCCATAGGATCTATCATGTACGCCATGTTATGTACTAGACCAGATGTGTCATATGCCTTGAGTAGGACAAGCAGATACCAATCCAATCCGGGTGAGAGTCACTGGATTGCAGTCAAGAACATCCTAAAGTACTTGAGAAGAACTAAGGATGCTTTCTTGATATTTGGCGGTGAGGAAGAGTTGCGTGTAAGGGGTTACACTGATGCAAGCTTCCAAACCGACAGAGATGACTTTAGATCACAGTCGGGATATGTGTTTTGCCTGAATGGAGCAGCGGTGAGCTTGAAGAGTTCCAAGCAAGAGACGGTGGCTGATTCTACAACAGAGGCTGAGTACATTGCTGCAAATGGCGCAGCAAAGGAAGCTGTTTGGATCAGAAAGTTTGTTTCTGAACTTGGTGTGATCCCTAGCATTGCGGATCCAGTCGAGTTGTTCTGTGACAACAATGGGGCGATCTCGCAATCGAAGGAACCCAGGTCGCACCAGAAATCCAAGCACGTGCTCAAGAAGTTTCATCTGATTCGAGATATTATCGATAGAGGAGACGTTCGGATATGCAAGATTCCTACATATGAGAATCTGTCAGACCCGCTTACAAAGCCGCTCACGCAGCGGAAGCATGAAGGACACACTAGGATTATGGGCATACGAGATGCGCCAGATTGGCTCTAGTGCAAGTGGGAGACTGTTGGAATAGATTCCCTAGAGGCAATCTAGTTTAGTATGAATTTATTTGTGGCTAGAAATTCATTTATTATTTATTGGATATTTAATATAATGAAGTCCTTAGATTTACAATTGTGTTGTTTATCTTAAATATCCCTAGTCCAGTATAATGATTAATGAGACAATCATCTATAGACTAGTATGGGGTTGGATTGATATGGAGATATCATGATCCAACACATAGGTGTGCATTAGGGGTAATGTCGCACTGGATTGACCCATCTCCGTGAAGGCTACATACATGTTATGTTGAGTCACAAGCGCTTCTCGCAGTGCAATGGTATTGTCATCCTTAGACTTGAAGTCACTAGATATTCTAGTTGTGGATTATTGTGATTTTGGTAGCGTTAAACGCTACAGCGTAACTGGGTAGTTATAAAGGCGTGTACTGGATACAATAAGAAGCAGCTTAGAGATCGTAGTGGACGTAGATAGAATTTGTCCCTCCCACATAACGGGAGCAAATATCCTAGGCCACTCGAGGGATAGTGCTTATAGAATGTCTGGCCAGACTCAAATAAATCAATATGGGATATTGATGTTATTTGCACGAATAAGGCTATTCCCATGGATCGAGAAACTATGGATTGGATATACGAGTGTGACTTGTATGTATCGTGTCCAATCCGGATATAGAGACAAATGGATGAGACAACTACTTGTACAAAGGTTGTCAAGATGACTATTCTATTAGTTGGCTAGAATGGATGTTTTGCTAGAAACCGCTCCATATTAGCAAATAGTTGCTACCAACTAGATAGAACCTATGGGGTCACACGCTATATAGAGTTGAACTAGATTTGGGAATTAATTAATTGGATTAATTAATTAGAAGGATCACTTTGCAAAACCTTGCAAACTTAGTAGGGACTAATTTGCAAGGAAGGGACTAAATTGAATTCTAGTAGGACTAGAATAAGTCCTTTAGGTAGTTGGCAAGGAGTTGTTGGACTACATAAATGACCTTCCTTCCTTCCTTCCTTCCCACAACTTATGCTCATTATTGAACATAACAAGAGTGGGAGAGAACAAAAGGAGAGAGAGCAAGCAACAAGAGGAGCCCGACCGCCCCTCTTGCCGCCGCCCGTCCCGTCGGCCAAAAAGGAGGCCGAGACCCCGTTTTGGGTCTCATTTTGCGTGATTCTTATTCCTCTTCCTCTTCCGCGCTAGCACCAAGGACTTGGGAGATCTAGGATCAACTCTAGGCGTGGATCAACCATAGAGAAAGTGACACAATTCGCGTTTGAAGTCATCAAAGGAGAACCCTAAGGTGTGTTATTGATTTCTTCCTTTACCATCGTTATGTCTCTTGACTTGTGATCCTTGGAGGGTTTTGCATGGTTTATTTTGTTTCCGTTGTGCATCCATGAATCAAAACCCTACAGGAATGCCTACCTGTTTTCGACACTTACGTGATTTTCAAAGCCAAAGTGTGTGCCTATTTTCTTACAAGAGCTGAGCTAGGTGTGAGCTAAACAAGCCGAACATCCATGTGTACGTCTTAGGTAGTCGCCAACCCGCCTCGTAGTGGCACACAAAACAGCTGTGCGAGGTCGTGTATTAGAGAACTCACTGCTTCTAGAACTCACCTTGTAGGACCATTAGACGCCCCAATTTAAACCTTGGATTCCTTGCTAGCCTTCGGACCTAGGGTGACGATTCTTGGCCTTCATCACAAATTTCTTAGAATCACCATTTTAGTGCGTCACGAGGGAGTTGTAGTTGAGGGGGTTCGATGAGGAAGGGATTTATGACATTTCGTTGAGTTCTACATTTCGCTTGCACTTCATTGATTATTTACGAGGGGATGCGAGGGTGAGTGAGTAGGCTTGCGCACTTCGGTGTGGCGGTGTTCCATGCCATTACATCATGGACACAATTGTGGAGAGCCGTGAGTGCGTGACATCTAATCCGCACGAAATTGGGTTGGGTGAACTTAATTGGTGAATCGTGCTAGGTACCGATTTCTATCACTTTGGTGTAGGAGGATCGGTTGGATTAGGCACGAGACATTCATCTTTGAGACTACTTGAGAGGGGATATGGTGACATTCGAGTGTGGGGGTGTCGACTTTTGACTCCGGACATTGAGTGTGAGTTTGCGACGACTCCACTCCCACACAAGTGCTTCATTGGTTTTGCGGCTTGGATTTGATATGGATTTCTTAGAGTTAGGAGAAGTTGATACTTGTTTGTGATATTCATTCATCGGTTTACGTGCTTCCTTCTCCTAGCATAATTGGTTATTATTTAAAGACCACTCGGATACTTGTGATGGATTTTTGGCATTGTGAGAGATATGTATTATATATCCTAAAAAACAGAAATTGAAGAAAAAAAAGAAAGAGAAAAAGAAAAAGGAGAGATGAAATAAAGTTTTGAGTTGAATTTGAATTGGAACGAGTGGTGGAGCAACTTCGACGAAGACGGTTCACATTTCATGCAAGACGGACAACGATGGCCACGGAGATCACTAGTGTACCGGGGTTTGAGGGAATTGAGGGCCGGAGGTGGTGAGATTCGGGTTTCGGTTTCTATCATCGTGGTGAGGGTGTGTGAGATGTGGGACTTGATGTGAGAATGTGACGCTTAGGACTTGATTGCGACAAGCTTATCCTTATGTCCCTAAGCCTCATCATTTGAAAACCGTTAGCGGATTAGGAGCTCGGACCTTGGATGTGGCTTTGCCTAGCGTAGTCTCTTATTTCGTGGCACACGCGAAGAGGTGGCGTATTCTTGAACTTATTAAAGTTAGGATTTCTATACTAACTAGGGGAGATTCTCGTTGTCGAAGTTAGTTTCAACTCATGCTTTTTTCCTAGCGTTCTCATCGCTTCATGATACTCGATTTAAGTCAATGAAGATTGCCCGATCTCAACCAAAAAGATAAAAAGTTCATTGTATGTATATATGTGTTTGTGTAGGATTGAGTCGTAATTTTGCATTTCCATCATCTTGTTGCATTGTTGAGTCGTGTGTCGTTATTGAGTCGGCTAGTTAAGATTGGTATGCAACGGTGTTTCTAGTAAGTATGCAAATCACGGCTCATATCACTTGTGGGGATGTTGTTTCATTGGAGGATGTCTTTGGATGGATTGTGGTTAGATTTTGATTGGATTGCTCGGGACGCGCAATAGGTGAGTGTGGGGGTGTTTGATAACTCCTCATTAGGAGTTATATTCTTTAGGATTCACTACCGTTTTGGAAACGTTTCGGTGCATTTACGTAAGAAATTGACCAAATCCTAGTTGTTTTGAGCATATTTGAGTTTTTGAGCTTTATTTCGTAATCCGGGCGTTTTTCGTATAATTTATGCATTGTTTATCGCATGTGATCTTCCGATATGTGTTCGTGTCGTGTACTTCAGGAACCGGGAGCTTGGAGCGACTATTTTGGAGCGGGAACGAACTTCGGAACAAGAGGATAGCTCAAGGATATGCTCGGGAATGGAGAGGATTGAGGAAGAATGAAGAAAAGAAGCAAAGAAGTGGAGAATCCAAAAGTGTTCCTGCGAACACATACTTGTTCGTACGAACATAATTACTTAGAATAATTTTGAAGGCCAAAAATGAAGAAAAACTCACTGCTGAAATGGGAGAACAGCCTTGCTGTTCGCACGAACAAGGAGGAAAGCTGTGTTCGCACGAACAGTCGGGTGTTCGTGTGAATAGGAAGGGCAGAAACGCAAATTTTCGGGTTTTTTCGCTATTTCTTGAAATTTTGAAGACTCCAGACTTATTCTAACATAGAGGGACGAACTATTGGAGGTATTCACGCATCTTTGGAGTCTTGGGAGCTGGAGAAGACGGAAGCAAAAGCTTGAAGCAAGGATCATCATCAACATTGAAGATTTTAGCGTTTGATCATCTTTTCTTCGTCTATTCTTCATGACTTTTGTTATTTTGAATATGTTGAACGCTTTTATGTCTAGCTAAACTCTTTTAAGCTAGGTGATTGATGATAAACTAGGGTTTGTGAACTTTTTACCGGATTGAGGACTTGTTGCATGTTTTGGACTTAATGCTATGAATGTTCTAGTTATCTTATATATTCTTGTGCTTTATTCTTAATGTTCTTGGCTTGATCACCCGTAGAATATTATTTGTTGAGATGGTTGCACGAAAGTGAGCTTGTTGATACGTGTTAAAGAATAGCATAGGTAATCTTGTAGTTTCTTGAGACCGACAGGAGATAGGAACTTGATTAACCGTGTGAGGGTAGTTTCGGTTGATGTTGCCAGAACTTAGTGAAAGCGGTGGGCCGACGGGACCCGGTGAACAAGCCTAGCAAATCAACTAGAGTGTACCGGTAGACGGAGGTGGACTGAGAGGACCCGCAGGCTATTGATTGCACAAATTCATGTGAGATTGAGAGAAGATCATGATGAGTATTACCCGGTGTAACTAGAACGTGCATCTAGTGTTTCAAGCATAATCCGGAAATCGTTAACAACCCTAGGGACCATCAATTGCCTAGTTCTTCTTTATTAATCGTATTCCATCACAAGTTATTTTTGTTTAAAGTGAAAATTCTACAAAAACAGTTAGTTAGTAGTCATTTAATTTAAGTCGCTTGTTTGTGGGAGACGAACTTATAAAATCAAACACCTTTTTACCGGTTACATAGATATCTTAGAATTAATCTCTAGTTAACTAATAATCATATATTCCCTTGTGTTCGATACTCGGAGTCTTAAAAATACTCCTAATACTACTTGACCGTATACTTGCGTTTAAACGCGTTAAGAATTCGCATCACTATTATACCCATTATTTTCACCTCCAACTTTTTTAAAAAAAAAATAATAATAATAAAACTTTAATTTAATAATTTGATATATGTATGATAATGCAATATATTTCATCAAAATTATATATTTTTACATCATTTCAAGATATGAAATATGTTTTTATTAACATATAGCCGTCAATCTTACAATCTTTAACTTTTTTTTAACAAAAATATCAAAATTTCATAATCTCAAAATGGAAAATTAAAGGGAGCGTACATGCGAAATTATCAAAGATACTTAGCTGCTATTGTTTTATATATATATATATATATATGAAATTTTGAGATTGTTTTTATTAATATATATCCGTCAATCTTAAATGCTTTTAACATTTTTTAACAATTTTTAAAAAAATCTCAAAATTTCATAATTTCACATTATATTTTAATAAAACAATAACATACAAGTATCTTTGATAATTTCACATGTACCCTTCCGTGAAGAATCAATTTTTCATTAAAATTTATTTTTATATGTTTGCTCCTTTGCAAAATTGTCACAATTTTTCTCCTCCAAAACAATTGTCTTTACTTTTGCTTCTCCAAATGCTCTATCTGTTGGAGTTATGCATGTGTCAATGTGGACCAAATTTTATTCCAAAAGTGTGTTTGCTCCTTCTCTTGGAGATGCCCTTAGAGAGATAAAGCTAGAGAAGAAAATGATAAAAATATGATATATATAAGGGTATTTAGGTCTTTTTATCACAGTTAATAGAAATTATCCCGTCCCTCACAAAAACCAAGCCACATGGAGCCAGTTTGAATCATTCACCCAAACCCCTAATCCCCATATGGGTAAAATACAACTAACTCTTTCATATTTTTTTAGGGAAATCCATTGGATTAAGCAAAGGGGGCTTTAAATCGGCCCGTTACATCAGAGAAAAGAATATCAATGGCCCAGGCCGGTGGTGACCCAAACCAAGTCTGTGAGCAGTTAAGCCCAAGTGATAGCCCAAATTTGGCAACCCTATCTGCTAGAGAGTTCCATTTACGTGGCAGATGGACCACCACATGGTCGTTGAAGAGACCGAGAAGATGGGCAGCTTCTTCGATACTTCTCCTCGTTTCTGTAACGTCCTCCTTCATTACTGTTGTTGACCTTACATCTCTCATCTCTTTTGCAAGAGAGAGAGAATCTGTTTCGATCCAGATCTGTGTTTTGTTGATCTCTAGAGCAAGCTTGATTCCTTCAACCATGGCTTCCGCCTCGGAGGCCTTGACTGAGTTCGGGAACGGGATTTACTTTGCTCTTCCGTCGATGAAGATGCCTTCGTTGTCTCGAATCACCACTCCTATCGCTGCCTTTCCTTTTTGGGGGTTCCAAGCAGCGTCAGAATTCACGGTGAGCCACCCATCCGGCGGTCTTGTGATCGGAGTGTCCGGTGGGTGAGCACAGATCTGAGCCGGAATCGAAGCTTTTCCAGTTTGCATGTGTTGATTCAGCTCCTCCAGGTAATCCATCGTATATTTAACCACCATCTCCGGGCTCATCTTCCTGTTTCTGAATATGAGGTTGTTACGGAATAACCATATCTTTGAAATCAGGACACATAATTTCCTTCTGTCGTCTTTTTCACATTTTAAGAAAGCTTGTGGGAACCATGCCTGAAACGGGCCAAAGATCTGGGTTGTAATATTGTTTCCCATAAGCAAACTCCAACATTTTTAGCGAATTTACAATGCAGAAATAGATGGGTCTCAGATTCGGTTGCTTTTTTGCAGATTGCGCACTTCTCCTCCACTTGGATTCCTCGATGATTGAGGTTTGATCTAACTGGGAGGCTATTGCCAATAGCCCTCCAAATTGGGTATAACACCCTCTTTGGGACCTTCTGTTTCCATAAGGTGTTTCACCAGTCCTGGGTTTGTAGCGAAGTACCACCTGTCTGAGCTGACTCTTTATTCTGAATTTGCGAAAGCATGAAATTGTAGCCTGACTTGACTGTATACTGACCATGATCCGAGAAGTTCCAGATAAGTCTATCAGGTACTGGGATTTGGGGGATAGCTATTCGTTTGATTTCTGTAACGTCTTCCTCCCAGAAAAGCTCGTTGAGACGTTGGTCATCCCATTTTCTATCATCTGTAATTAGATCTGAAACCCGAACTGTATATTGTACCCGCTTTGGGGTAAAAGTCCTAAAATTGTAAGGCTTGAAGAGCCACGGATCTGCAAAGGCATCTAGATTCTCTCCATTACCAAGACGCCATCGACAGCCACTGAAAACAAGCTCTTTGCTGGAGATGAGACTTTTCCACAGATAAGAACATCCTCCTTTTGCCTCAGCTCTGATTAGTCCCGTTTCTCTGTAGTATTTGTGTCGTAGAACGCGTGCGTGCAGTGCTTCTGGTTTCATTAGAATTCTCCATATCTGTCTTCCTAACATTGCTGTGTTGAAATATCTCAGGTGGCGGAAACCAAGGCCTCCTTCAGATCTATTACGTTTCAATCGCGCCCATGAGATCAAGCACATCTTCCTCTTCTCGATGGTTGAGCCCCACTAGAAGCGAGCCATCTCTGCTTCTAGTTTATCACAGAGGTTCAGGGGAAGCCTGAAGCAACTCATTGAATAGGTGGGGATGGCTTCCACCACAGCTTTCAAGAGAACCTCCTTTCCTGCCGGCGTAAGGTATTTTTCTGTCCAATTCTTTGTCTTTTCTTTAACTCTGTCAAAAATGGTTTTGAAATTAACCATTCTCTCTCCCCATCTCTGTTGGCAGCCCCAGGTATTTGTCGTGGATTTCCTCTTTTTTAACGCCAAGGATGGCACTAATCTGTTCCCCTATTTCTGTCGCAACATTGGAAGAGAAAACGACCGATGACTTCTGTAAATTTATTTTCTGTCATGTTGCTTCTTCGTAGTTTGTTAAAATCGTAGATAGCGTTGTAGCCTCTGCTGTAATAGCTTTGGCAAAAAACATGTTGTCGTCGGCAAAGAAGAGGTGGGAGACCCTTGGGCCCCCTCGTGACACAGCAGCTCCTGTAATAGAACCACTAGACATCGAACATGTGAGCGCACGAGAGAGTAATTCACCACAAAATAAGAATAAATAAGGCGAGATGGGACATCCTTGACGAAGCCCCCGCTTGGGCACAATATGACCAACAACTTGTCCCTTATAAGCAAAGGAATAAAAAGTCGCTGAGATGCAATCTTGAACAAGGGGGATCCATTTCGGACCGAAACAGGATCTTTGTGATAAAAGGCCATTCCATTCATTTATTTCAGCATGTTATTTACATATTTGTTTAGCTTCGGGTAGTTCTTGCAATTTAGAATAAGTATTTTAACATATTTTTATCCGAAACAGTCATTTTTAAACACATAGCAAACCATACGTCAATTAAGACTCCAAAACCGCAGACACAAACCGCTTGTCACATACTTCGCATTGTAATTTTCCCTTTATGTCATATACAAATAAAATATTGCACTAATAGAATTGTACCCTCTTTGGTCAGATGTTTGTGCGAAATACGCCATGTGGTTCCAAATGATGCACAACACGTCCTTGTGGTTTCATTTTTTGTGTCATATAAAATCAAATATCAAAAGACTAATATGCCCTTATAAAAGTATTGCCAGGACTTATAGTCCAAGAACATATTTAAAAAAGGAAAAAAAAAGTGTGGTATGTAGAAAACGGTGCAGAAGGAAGAATGGGAAGATAAATGAGGCCTACATTGCGCCTCTAATGCAACCTTTGAAGCGCTGTCACGATCTGCGAAGTGCCGTCGTGACCTCCTAAGCCGCCATCACGGCCTCTGATACGATTAACGTATCGATAACTTGAGAAGAAGATAGATTTAGAAGAGAGTTTAGAGAAGACGAGATCTTAGGGAATATAAAGTAGGAGAGATTAGGATTAAGAGAACGATATTCTTATTGACTAAACTTGGGGATTACAAATACTTAAATAGACAAATAACCTAATCCTAACCTAACCTAGACTCTAATGGGCCAAGCCCGGATCAACTAATACTAACTAACTAACAATAATTAAATAACCAATTCATTAACTAATAAATAACTAAATAAATAGATAATATTGATACACTTTCCGTATTAACTCCCCCACGCTTGGAAACCACTTTGCCTTCAAGGCAGAGGTTGAAAACTCGTCAATACTCTTGCCTGGATCAAATTGAAGGGGAACGGTCTTGAAATCCTCTTTTTGTAGTCCCACTTTAAGCTTAAATAATTCCTGCCAAAAATAACAAGGCCCAAATAGAACTTCAAGCCAAATTGGAGACTTGGACCTAAATTTAGTTCTCAGCCCAGATGATGAAGTCAGCCCAAAATAAGAAACAAACCCACTTGAAAATATCAACCCAAGTCAATCTGTGTTGGCCCAAAGAAAGCAATGGGCCCAATTTAATATTAGATACCAAGTGGGGTAAATCACCCCATCTACTGTTGTCAATAAAACCCACTGTTGTGAAAGATGATGGCCCGTAAGGGCTGGTGGTAGTGGTGGATCTGGTGGCATGGAGAGCGGCAGCGGGGGTTCTGCTATTATTTGGCGGAGCGCCCGGAGGCTGGCTTTCGTTGATCGAAGGTCGCCGACGGGTTCAGGGGGTTCTGGTGGCGGAATCGACCAAGAAGCCTTGGTGCGGAATGGTGGATGGAACGGAGGGAGGTCTTCTGGTGGTTTTCTGATCTGGTGCTTCCGGGTGCTCGCCGACGACTAGGACAATGGTTCTCGCTGTGTTATTGGAGTCGCAAGGAGCTGGTTCACCGTCGGTGGTGGGTGTTGGGGACGACGGGAGGGGTTCCAATCGGAGACGATGGAAACCGCGGATGCTTCAGACGGAGGCTTGAAAGCCGATTGGAGGCTGGTGGTGATTTCTTTGTGGTCGGACGGTGAGGGGGCGACGGAGATGGCGTCGACTGGAATTGGATGTCGGTGACTTTGGGTGACGTGGAATTGACTGCTGTTTGGGTATGTGATTGGATCTATGTGAGTTCCAAAGGTTCATCCATGGCAGCTGTGTGGGTCTGCTGCGATTATGGCTGTGCTGGCTGTGACTGTTGCTCTTGCGTTGGCGGCGATGGCGTCGACTATTCTTGTTGAAGCTGCTGGTCTTGTTTCTCTTGTTCCTGTACCGAAAATCGTGCCAATAAATCGGGGAAGTTTGCTAAGGATGCTTGCAGCGCAACTCGGCCTTCTGCTATATGCTTCTGCATATCATCGAAATTATCGATGAGTCTGTTGATGAGAACTAAGTCTTCGAGTTTGAGAACGGCGCGAGGGAGATTTCCCACGTCCACCATTCTCTCAATGAAAGCACCAGATGATACGATTAACGTATCGATAACTTGAGAAGAAGATAGATTTAGAAGAGAGTTTAGATAAGACGAGAGCTTAGGGAATAGAGAGTATGCGATATTAGGGTTGAGAGAACGATATTCTTATTGACTAAACTGGGGGATTATAAATACTTGGCTTAATTACTTAACGCATACCTCCAGTATACCTAAACTAACACATTGAAACCCCCACTTCTATAATAGGCTTATTCCATTCCCCATTTGCGATAAATCTTACTTATTGAAAATGGGTTTTTTTGGTGACTATTATGTCCTTTTATTGGTAGGGTACAATTTTCTATTCACTTTCATGTATGAACACTCGTACCACACCGCCACAATCACCGCTGCACCGCCCCAACACCGACACTGAACCCAGATTCCGGCGACTGAGCCCAGATTCAGGCTATCCAAGCTCAAATTCTGGCAACCCAATGAATCTGCATGAGCAAAAACCAGAAAATTCTAATGTTGAAAGCTTTGTATCTTACCTTAGTAGATATAATAAACAGATGAAGCAACTAGTTTAGATTCGAATGACAAAACAATTGGTTCCAACTTTAGAATATAGATAGTTCTTAGCTTAAACAGTACCCAAACAAACAACTCACCTTCCAATTCAAACCCTCGATTAGGGCTCCAATCTCCTTCAATCCCTCCTTTCTAATATCAAACCTGTTGGAATAGATGCCCTAGAGGCAATCGTAGATTTAGTATGAACAATGTTTTGGCTAGAATATTCATTTATTATTTATGGCAATATTTAACATAATGAAGTCCTTAGATAAATTGTGTTATTTATCTTAAATATCCCTGGTCCATTATATTGATTAATAGGACAATCAAATATAGACTAGTATGTGGGTAGATTGATATGGAGATATCAAGTCTAACACATGGGTATGCATTAGGAGTAATGGCATACTGGATTGACCCACGACGAAAAGGATACATTAGATTATGTGAAGTCACAATCGCTTTTCGTAGTGCTAATATTATTGCAATCCTTGGACTTGAAGTCACTAGATACTCTAGTTGTGAAATATTGCGCTTTGATGTTATCAAACGTTACACCGTAACTGTGTAATCATAAAGGTGGCTATCGGGCGTGATAGGAAGCAAGCTTAGAGATCGTAGTGATGTAGATAGGATTTGTCCCTCCCACATAATGGGGGTAAATATCCACGGCCACTCGAGGGATGAGGCTTATTGAATGTCTGGCCAGACTCAGATAAATTAATATAGAGATATTAATGTTATCTGCAAGCATAAGCATATTCCCAGGATCGAGGAACTATGGATTGGATATACGAGTGTGACTATTTATGTCTCGTGTCCAATCCGGATATGGAGACAAAGGGATAATGCAATATGACATATTGGGCACAAAGGTTTGTCGGAATCACTGACTATTTCTATTGGTTGGGTGGCTTAGATGTGTTGCTAGACACCGCTCCATGTTAGTAATAGTTACTACCAACTGTATAGAAACCTATGGGGTCACACGTCAATAGAGTAGAGCTAGATTTGGGATTAATTAATATGGATTAATTAATAGAAGGATCATTGTGCAACACCTTGCAAACTTAGTAGGACTAATTTGCAAGGAAGGGAATAATTCTAGTTCATCTAGAATTAGGAAACTCTTTTATGGAAACAACAAGGAGTTGTTGGAGTATATAAAGGAGGCTCTAGCTTCCTTCCCACAACATGAGTTATTATTAGACATAACACAAAGAGTGGGAGAGAGCAAAAAGAGAGAGCAAGACAAAGAGCTAGGGCCGAAACCCTAGCCCCCGTCCGCCCCTCTACCCGACGGCAAAGAGGGGGCCGCCCCTCCCTTGTGCCTTTGTTGCTTTGTTGCTTTGATCTTCATCCCTCTTCCTCCGGGTTCAAGCTAGCACTTGTGGAGAAGGAAGAATCTAGATCTCACCTCTAGACGTGGATCAACCGTAGAGACGAGGACATCATTCTTCGTGTGATCTCACAAATCAAAAGGTACACATCTTCTATGACCTTAATCATGTTATGATGTCTCTTCCTGTGATCCTTGGTGGGCTTTGAGTAGGATTAAATTTTTGTTATTCCGCTGCGTTACCTACGTCAAAACCCAACAGTGGTATCAGAGCCACAGGTCGTAGAGCATAACATGATATTATGTGTTTACGATTTCAATTCATACACCGTATTATTGTTTATTACGCGAAAACTGAAAAATTGGCATAGTAGATGCAATATTGAATTTGATTCAATCAAAATAACATTGGATGTTAGAATTGGTGAGTTTAATCACATAGGATGTGAATAATTGGGTTCTTGAAAAATTAGGGTTCATGGGCACATGATTGAAAAGGGGTTTTCAATTATGGAAACAAAATTATGGAAATAAATCCATAAGGAAACAACCTTGCTTGGGCAACAAGGAAGGAGGAAGGGGACTAGGGCCGAAACCCTAGCCGCCCTCCCCTCCCTTGCGCGCCAAGCAAGGCCGCGGTCCTCTAGGCGTGCGGCGGTCCTAGGGTCCGGGCCACTTGTTGGCTTGAGCCCTTTGGACCGTTGTAAAACCCTAGTTACCCAATTCCATTAAAATTAAACAAGCGCGTTAAAAATTGGTTTTAACTGTATTATGTGCTTTATTGCATGGTGGATGGATATGGCCTAGGATTGTGGATGTTTATTGTTTTGTGGTTTGGTTTACGGCCTGCGAGCTGATCAAATTAATATAATAATTAATTAAGTTTTACGGCCTGCGAGTCGTTCTTTTTCTCCTTGACATGTGAGGCTTTTTGTTATTTATTTATTTATTCTAGATGTTAGGCTAGAATTAGAAATATTTAGATGATAGCCAAGAACATGGAGAAGAAGACCGGAGAACCAAAGGAGCCAAAAGACATCCCTAGGCGCGCAGCTATGGTGGAGCACATGGAGATGAGCTCGGCACTTTAGGGCAATTAGATATTATCATTGGCTTGATAATATAATTAGTCTAGGGGCCATATTCATGCCACGTTTTTTTATTTTGTGGATGTTTATTATTCATGCCTTGTTATTTATTTTGTGTGTGTATGGCGCTACAAGCAAAACGATAACAAGATAATAATAAACAAGGTTGGTCTTTTATTGTGGATGGCCCAATCCAAATAAGTAGACCATGTTGATAAGATCAACCAAACAACTTAAAAGAAATCCCTCAATTAAATATTGCGTTTTGCCTTCTCTTGCCAAAACACCCTTCATGATCATGGCCTATTAAAATTCGGGCTTGCCAAAGCAAGGCGATTTTAATTTTTCATGATGTGTTGCGGACGACGCAAGCTAGTAATGCGTGTATGTTGAAAGCAAGAGGTTGGACGCAACTAGGCAAGAGTCAATTGGATTGATGAGCTTAGAGGCATGACAATTAGGAGTTATCCAATTGGATAAAGAATAAAAGGAATTTATTCACCTAATTGGACCAAGAGTTGCATGGGATGCAATTGAAATGGTTCCTACCTAAATAACCAATTCTTGGGTGACTTGCCAAAGCAAGCTCATGAAGAAGTGAAATAGGGATCTTGGACCCACTAGAAAGTATAAAGATATTTTCAGCTTTAATAGTGAGGGCTATTAATCCGAGAAAAATAGTGGGAGCTATATTTAATGATCTAGCCATTGTTAAATATAGTCAAATTGTTCAAAATACTAAAATTGCATATTTCTCGTTTTGTAGAATTCCAAATGGCAAACAACAACGCATCGAGTTCATCCCTACGATCTGTCCTTGAGAAGAATAAATTGTCTGGAACAAATTTCCTTGACTGGTACAGAAACTTGAGGATTGTCCTCAAGCAAGAAAAGAAGTTGTACGTATTGGACACTCCGATTCCAGACCCACCACAAGATGAGTCTCTATTAGCGGAAGTAAGGGCACGTCAGAAACATATTGATGATTCTAATGACGTGACTTGCCTCATGCTTTGTACCATGACTGGTGAGCTTCAGAAGCAACACGAGAACATGGAAGCCTATGATATGATCAGACACTTGAAACAATTGTTTCGGGAACAGGCAAGGCATGAGCGCTATGAAGTGTCTAAAGCATTGTTCAAAAGTAGTCTTGCAGAGGGGAATCCAGTAGGCCCTCATGTACTCCGAGTGATCGAGTACATAGAGAACCTTGAGAGACTGGGGTTCCCACTCGGCCAGGACTTGGCGACTGATCTCGTCTTGCAATCGTTGCCTGACAGTTATAATCAGTTCATTATGAACTATAATATGAACGAGATCAACAAGTCTTTGCCAGACCTATTGAACATGCTAAAGACAGCTGAGCAAAGCATCAATAAAGGCAAGGGCAAGGCCATAATGATGGTACACAAGAAGAAGGGCAAGTCAGTTGCATCTACTTCAAAAGGAAAACGCAAGAAAGTTGCGAAATCCAAGGATGCCCTAAAGCCTAGTGGAGGCGTGGCTAAAGGTGAATGTCACTACTGCAGCCAGCCGGGTCACTGGAGGAGGAATTACCCTAAATATCTGGAGGATAAGAAGCTTGGAATAGTGATTCCACCACCGCCAGGTATTTATGTTATAGACGTCAATCTCTCTATTTCATCATCCTGGGTATTGGATACCGGATGTGGTTCTCACATTTGTCGTAATGTGCAGGATTTGAAAAGAAGTAGAAGATTGCGAAAAGGGGAGATAGACTTGCGCGTCGGGAATGGAGCAAAGGTTGCTGCATTAGCTGTAGGCGTTTATGAGCTATCTTTGCCTTCTTGACTTATTTTAGAATTAGACAATTGCTTTTATGTGCCAGCTATGAGCAGAAACATTATTTCCGTTTCTTGTTTGGACGAGAAATGTTTTTCTATTTCAATAAAGGACAAGTGTTGCTCCATTTATTTTGATAGTATGCACTATTGTAGTGCGCATTTCTCTAATGGATTGTATATCCTTGATCTAAATAATCCAATCTATAACATAAATACTAAAAGGATTAAAACTAATGATTTAAATCCTACATATCTATGGCACTGTTGTTTAGGCCATATAAATGAGAAACGCATATCTAGACTCCATAAGGATGGACTTCTAGACTCATTTGATTTGGAATCATATGAGACATGTGAATCTTGTTTATTAGGAAAAATGACAAAGTCCCCTTTCAATAAGAAAGGAGAGCGGACTAGTGAGTTATTGGCACTCATACATACTGATGTATGCGGACCATTCCCCACGCCTGCCAGAGGTGGTTATACCTACTTCATCACAATCACTGATGATTTCAGTAGATATGGATTTGTATACCTTATGAAGGCCAAATCCGAATCCTTTGAATTGTTCAAAGAATTCAAGAGTGAAGTAGAGAAGCAACTTGGCAAGAGTATTAAAGCTCTACGATCGGATCGTGGAGGAGAATACTTAAGCCAAGAGTTTGATGAGTATCTTAGAGAGTGTGGGATAGTATCCCAGCTCACTCCACCCGGAACACCACAATGGAATGGTGTATCTGAGAGGAGGAGTCGCACTCTATTAGATATGGTGCGATCTATGATGTCTCAAACAGATCTTCCGATATCCTTTTGGGGACATGCTCTAATGACGGAAGCTTTTACCATTAACCGTGTTCCATCCAAATCAGTCATGAAGACACCATATGAGATATGGACTGGGAGGCGTCCCAAAGTGTCGTTTATGAAGATTTGGGGCTGCGACGTCTATGTAAAGCGTTTACAAACAGACAAGCTCGGGCCTAAAGCGGATATGTGTAAGTTTGTGGGATATCCTAAAGAGACTAAAGGATATTATTTCTATAACCCTACCGAGAACAAAGTGTTTGTTGCTCGGACCGGCGTGTTTCTAGAAAGAGAACTAGTCTCTAAAGAAGCAAGTGGGAGGGTTGTAGAACTTGAAGAAATTCATGAACCACAAACCACTGAACCCATAATGGAACATGAACAGGAACCACAAGAAGTTGTGGAAGAACCTGTTCAGGTAACACAGGAACTCCGTAGATCAGGAAGAGTGCGTCATGAGCCAGAGAGGTATGGACTTCTCGTGACTGAGCCCGATGACGTACCACTCATGGATGATGAGCCTGCAAACTATGGAGAAGCCATGAGTGGCCCAGACTCTAAGAAGTGGCTAGAAGCCATGAGATCCGAAATGGATTCCATGTACACCAACAAAGTATGGACTTTGGTGGAACCACCCGAAGGGGCTCGACCCATAGGGTGCAAGTGGGTCTTCAAGAAGAAGACCGACATGGATGGCAAAGTAGTTGCCTATAAGGGGCGATTGGTGGCCAAAGGTTATAGAAAAATTCATGGTATTGACTATGATAAGACCTTTTCACCAGTCGCCATGACTAAATCCATTCGAATCTTACTTGCTATTGCAGCAGACTACGACTATGAGATTTGGCAAATGGATGTCAAAACAGCGTTCCTTTATGGGAACCTCCTTGAGGATGTGTACATGACACAGCTAGAGGGTTTTGAGGATCCAGAGAATGCCAACAAAGTCTGTAAGCTGCAAAGGTCCATTTATGGATTAAAGCAAGCTTCTAGGAGCTGGAATCGACGTTTTGATGACGCGGTCAAAGAGTTTGGCTTCATCAAGAACGAAGATGAGCCTTGTGTTTACAAGAAGGTTAGTGGGAGCTCTATAGTATTCCTGGTCTTGTATGTGGATGACATACTAATCATTGGCAATGATATTCCTACTCTGCAATCTGTTAAAGATTGGCTAGGAAAGTGCTTTGCGATGAAAGACTTAGGAGACGCAGCCTATATACTTGGTATAAAGATCTATAGAGATAGATCTAAAAGGTTGCTTGGCCTAAGTCAAAGTACATATATTGACAAGGTGTTGAAGAGGTTCAACATGCAAGATTCCAAGAAGGGATTCTTGCCCATGTCACATGGAGTCACTCTTTCCAAGAATGACTGTCCCTCCAATGAGATGGAGAAGGACCGCATGAGCAGGATACCATATGTTTCGGCCATAGGATCCATCATGTACGCCATGCTATGTACTAGACCAGACGTATCATACGCATTGAGTATGGTGAGCAGATATCAGTCCAATCCGGGTGAGAGTCACTGGATTGCTGTCAAGAACATCCTAAAGTACTTGAGAAGAACTAAGGATGTATTCTTGATATTTGGAGGAATGGAAGAGCTAAGTGTAAAGGGTTACACTGACGCAAGCTTCCAAACCGACAAGGATGATTACAGATCGCAGTCTGGATACGTGTTTTGCCTAAATGGAGGAGCTGTGAGCTGGAAGAGTTCCAAGCAAGGCACAATTGCTGATTCTACAACAGAAGCTGAGTACATTGCTGCTGCGGAAGCGGCGAAAGAGGCAGTATGGATAAAGAAGTTTATCACTGAGCTCGGTGTGGTCCCTAGCATAGTGGATCCCATAGAGTTGTACTGTGACAACTCTGGGGCAATCGCACAGGCGAAGGAACCAAGATCGCACCAAAAGTCAAAGCATGTACTTAGGAGATTCCATCTTATTTGTGATATGATCGATCGAGGAGATGTGAAGATATGCAAGATTCCGACGGATGACAACGTGTCAGATCCGCTCACGAAACCTCTTGCGCAGCGAAAGCATGAAGGGCACGCCAGATCTATAGGCATACGAGATGCGCCAGATTGGCTCTAGTGCAAGTGGGAGACTGTTGGAATAGATGCCCTAGAGGCAATCGTAGATTTAGTATGAACAATGTTTTGGCTAGAATATTCATTTATTATTTATGGCGATATTTAATATAATGAAGTCCTTAGATAAATTGTGTTATTTATCTTAAATATCCCTGGTCCATTATATTGATTAATAGGACAATCAAATATAGGCTAGTATGTGGGTAGATTGATATGGAGATATCAAGTCTAACACATGGGTATGCATTAGGAGTAATGGCATACTGGATTGACCCACGACGAAAAGGATACATTAGATTATGTGAAGTCACAATCGCTTTTCGTAGTGCTAATATTATTGCAATCCTTGTACTTGAAGTCACTAGATACTCTAGTTGTGAAATATTGTGCTTTGATGTTATCAAACGTTACACCGTAACTGGGTAATCATAAAGGTGGCTATCGGGCGTGATAGGAAGCAAGCTTAGAGATCGTAGTGATGTAGATAGGATTTGTCCCTCCCACATAATGGGGGTAAATATCCACGGCCACTCGAGGGATGAGACTTATTGAATGTCTGGCCAGACTCAGATAAATTAATATAGAGATATTAATGTTATTTGCAAGCATAAGCATATTCCCAGGATCGAGGAACTATGGATTGGATATACGAGTGTGACTATTTATGTCTCGTGTCCAATCCGGATATGGAGACAAAGGGATAATGCAATATGACATATTGGGCACAAAGGTTTGTCGGGATCACTGACTATTTCTATTGGTTGGGTGGCTTGGATGTGTTGCTAGACACCGCTCCATGTTAGTAATAGTTACTACCAACTGTATAGAAACCTATGGGGTCACACGTCAAATAGAGTAGAGCTAGATTTGGGATTAATTAATATGGATTAATTAATAGAAGGATCATTATGCAACACCTTGCAAACTTAGTAGGACTAATTTGCAAGGAAGGGAATAATTCTAGTTCATCTAGAATTAGGAAACTCTTTTATGGAAACAACAAGGAGTTGTTGGAGTATATAAAGGAGGCTCTAGCTTCCGTCCCACAACATGAGTTATTATTAGACATAACAAAAAGAGTGGGAGAGAGCAAAAAGAGAGAGCAAGACAAAGAGCTAGGGCCGAAACCCTAGCCCCCGTCCGCCCCTCTACCCGACGGCAAAGAGGGGGCCGCCCCTCCCTTGTGCCTTTGTTGCTTTGTTGCTTTGATCTTCATCCCTCTTCCTCCGGGTTCAAGCTAGCACTTGTGGAGAAGGAAGAATCTAGATCTCACCTCTAGACGTGGATCAACCGTAGAGACGAGGACATCATTCTTCGTGTGATCTCACAAATCAAAAGGTACACATCTTCTATGACCTTAATCATGTTATGATGTCTCTTCCTGTGATCCTTGGTGGGCTTTGAGTAGGATTAAATTTTTGTTATTCCGCTGCGTTACCTACGTCAAAACCCAACAAAACCATACCGAGGAATCAACCAAACCACGCGAGATTCAGCACAAATCAACCCAAACCCAGATTCGGCGGCTCAAACCCAGATCCAGGAGGCTCGAACCCATACCACATCTTCAACCAACACTCTTCTTGCAATACACACCGAAATCGACAATAGAAGTAGATGAGTTGGAAGAGAAATATAAAAGAAATAAAGAATCACTTTTATTTGATCCTGAGGTTGTCTTCTCTGATTTGGATCCGATTTTGGGTAGTTTCTGCAGTGCTCTACCCTGGTTCCGATCTGTTCCAGTGGGCCTCCTCAGGACCATAGCTTCCTTCTCCGGCAACGTTGGTGGCTGTTAGATGGGGTTTGAGTAGAGAAGAAACGGAGAAGATCAGGGAGGCAGAAAGAGAGACGATGGAGAGGGAGGCAGAGAAACACGGTTTCTCATCTTCTTCATCCCAATTTTATTTCTTCTTTATTTTTCTTTTAAACTTTTATATGAATTGCTTTTTTATGTATTGACAAATTTACCCCTCTCTATGTTGCGGGTGTTTTGATGAACTTTTTACCAGTTTGTAATAAGTATGTATTTTAACAAATGGGGGATGCAATAAGGTTATTCTAGAAACGGGGGTTGTAATGTGTTAGTTTCACTATATTGGGGGTATGCATTAAGTAATTAAGCCTAAATACTTAAATAGACAAATAACATAACCCTAACCTAACCTAGACTCTTATGGGCCAAGCCCGGATCAACTAAAACTAAATAAAAATAATTAGATAACTAGTAACTTATTAACTAATAAATAACTAAATAAATAGATAATATTGATACGCTATCCGTATCAGCCTCCGAAACCTCCGTCGCGGCCTCCTAACCAATCTCATCTTCCATCGATCTCATATCTAGTCCTCCATCAACCCAAGTATGGGTTTATATCAGAGAGAGAGAGAGAGAGAGAGAGAGAGATTATGGAGACATTACGAGGAAGGAGGAGTCTTTATACAGAATGTGTCATCTCCTCCTGCTTCTTCTTCTTTGACAATCCTTAGACGAGAGTGAGAAAAGATGTAAAGAGAGCTGAGAAAAGAGGAGTTCTTCTTGTTCATCCTCTTCTTCTTTCAGCCACTATGCAGAGAGAACATAGAGATGGAGCAAAGTTAGAGAGAGAGAGAGCATGTGGAAAAAAAAATGAAAGGAT
Organism: Linanthus parryae; assembly: GCA_023055425.1. Taxonomy (NCBI): domain Eukaryota; kingdom Viridiplantae; phylum Streptophyta; class Magnoliopsida; order Ericales; family Polemoniaceae; genus Linanthus; species Linanthus parryae. The sequence continues at coordinate 120,662,365 of JALGPY010000001.1, forward strand.
CAAGCTATATGTGAGAGGGTATTTATGGATTTTTATCTTGGTTAAGACTTAATTGGGAGAAAAAAAAAATTAAATCATATGGGGCGTTGGCTCTGCTCTGACGTATCACTAAAATTAGAGAGAGAAACTTTTCCGGCCTATCCTTCCGATCAAAACCCACCCCCGAATTTTCCGTTTTCTCATGGCTTCTCCGATGCTTATTGAAGTTAGCCTAAAACGAAGATTCAGAGAACTCTTGTCTGGATTCCTCTGTTCCAACTTCACGACCATCGAAGCGAAGCCGCTCAGCTAACCCTCCACCAACTCCCTATATCCTATTAACAAATCATCGTACTTCTCGACTACTTGTGGCGGATCGTGCTAAACTTAAATCACTTTTCGAAGCCTCTTGCGGAAAACCTCTGCGGTTTAAATCATTCTCACATGCTCGGAAAATCCTTAATCCAAGCAACCGGACTCGATGGTGGAATAGGGAGCCTTATCGTTCATCCGAAACACAACAAGTGAAGGTAGCGTATGTTTCTCCAGGTAAGGCGGAACAACCAGTCAAAACAGTGTCTCCTTCTCATCCCCGCCAACCTCTCAGAGGCCAAATCATGTCAGGAAATATTAATCACAATACCGACTCCCGAAAGCAAAAGCAGCAAGCAAGGGAGTCTTCTCCGTTTCATCCGGGCAAAGAAAGTTGAAGAAGGCAACGACTTTGAAGGCTCCTATAACTTACTGGATATTGCAGCAAAGATAATCAGAGCATTCGTATTCAGTGATAAAACGACCACATCGCAAATGGTAGTTCGTCGGCCACGGGGATTTCATCAGTTTTTTCGGACCGCCTCTAGGTCCGTTGCACAGGTAGCCGGAGTCCAGGCACCGCCACTCTCAAAGGCCACCACCCCAGTTGCTTCCGCACCAATCTCCCACCGCCCACCGGCACACCACTAGACGCGTCGCTCCATCCATAATCGCGACTTTGGTGTCCCCATCTCTGTCCGTGGTTTTCTCCTAAAAGTTGTATGTCTAGGGTTTACACCTTATCATGTTTATGACCACATGCTTGTTTGGGCTCGAGTCTGTTACTTACTCAAGTTTGGGCTTTTTCTAGTTGGGTCTAATCTAGTTTGTTTTTGTAGTGTCACAACCTTGTATTTCCTTTATATGTCTGGTTAGTTTAAGTAGTACGATTAGGTCCCCCCTTACACACTGCAGGTACTCCGCTGGGGCGATGAAGGCCTTCAGATATTTTCACTGTTACTTTTGTTTTATTAATGAATTTCTTACCCTGGACCAAAAATAATAATCACAGAGGGCGTTTTAGATCATTTGAAACCATAAGGGTGTATTTTGCACAAAAATCCAACCACAGGGGGTAAAATGCAATTAATCCCAAAAAAAAATCCAAAGTGCTGACCATACATATGGAGAGAGCTTTATCCCAGCGGGGAAGTAAGCCACTAACTAGGCAAAGTCTGTAAAAAACCAGTGAGGTAGCTCCGGTAAGGGGAGTTGGCATCATATTGTAAGGTAAACATTATACTTTAAAAACTGCCAACAAACGAAGCCTATATGCAAAAGCCAATTTAATATATGAGAACTGAAAGCATGAACAGGGGTTGTACAACAAGGAACATCCATCATCATACACCACATAAAGGTGAAGGATAAACTATCTTGGCAGGATCCACGACACAAGATACAAAATTTCATGTTGTCAACAAAAGCCAACCCATCAAAAACTGACCATTAACACCCATAGATTCATTCGTTTTCCCTCTGTCAGTAAGGCGAGAGAGGACGTGATCCTGGAAAAAGCTCAGTGCCTTGCATGAACCACACAGCCATGAGTCATTGACATGAACCCTGAAAACTCAAATTTCAGGTAAAAAAAATGAATGTGGGCATCATGGCTGCTAATTCCAGTAGAGGGCGAAGCACTGGTTTCTACAATTCCTTTTGGAGTTCTGTTACAGCAGGGCGAGTGGCCTGACATTAGACACAACACATCTTCAGCATGCCCTTGAGCTCTTCTTCCATTACTTCTCGGAATGTTGGTAGACTCTTGGAGTCCCTGATGAGATGCAAAAATGATCATTAAAAATGTAGTCATCTAAACTCAACACATTGCAAATCACTTTCCCTCTTGAGTAAACAAAAAACTAGCTCGCTCACTTTTTGCATTCTACATAAAGAACAGAGGTATGCAGAGACAGAATACATACAGGTGAGTGAGCCTCTACATTTCATGTATATCCAACTGAAAGAAACAGGGAGAAAACACTACCAAAATTGCATGTGAATCTTTCCAGGTCCCTACAACTTAGAAATATTACAAGCACGTACCAACTTTCATGCGTCTCTGTAGAACAACTGATACTTGAATCTACAATCTAATGATGTGTCCAACTAATTGTCTAATCTTATTGGTAACATAAACATCTTTGATTATGTTCATAACCATAAAAAATGGTTTGCATTTCCTCAAAGGCATAACAAAGTAAAATGAAATAGAAGTGTCTTCCCTCTATATACAAATTCACTCCATCTCCACCACCACAGCCTTCCATCGCCATTTGCAAGAACCTCTGTACTTCCCCAGTACAAGCACCACACCATTCGTCATCAATAAGAAAAAAAGAAACAAGGAGGTGCAAATGGAAATTAATTCTGCACGTGACCAGAAAATAAACTAATTTATTAAGGTTATGTGTGATAGTGCTACAACCTGAATCAACAGTTAACCTATTTCAAACTATGCAGCAAGATGATAAAGTCCACAACTTGAACATTCACCGCTAATCCAGTCCCCTCGTTAGGGATAAGGTGAATCTATAGTTATCTTCTAGTATATTTTATGACACTTCGACAATTTTTGGCAGTGTATTGTCCCACTTCTAAAGCATAACCACCACTTTGTTTTCGTCATAACAATCCAGCCACCTCCCATTTTCTACACTATCAAACGATCCAACATTCTTAAGAGAAGTATTGAATTGCAGCGAACTAAACAATCACAAGAAGATAACTACTACATAGAAATCACAAGGGTTTGCATTTCAACAGTTAGCCTATTTGAAATTGAGGCTTATCCATCCCGAGAGTGCTACAAGGAGCAAGGTGGATCAGGAGCAGATGTACCATTTTATTTCTTTTTACGTAGTGGAATGCATGTTTGAATACTCACTTCTCAATAGAAATGAAATACATAGAAATCACGCTAGAGCACGGGATGATGATGAGATTCAAGACCAAATAACCATATCCAATTCAACAAATAAAAATACCTTGGTCAATTTGCTGTCCTAGTGTTAGATCCTCCAACAACATTCTGATATCCAAGTCATCAATGTCAGAGCCCACTTGATTATCAATGCTACTAGTACTGGATGACGACCATGACTCTGACCCTGATTCCACTAGGGTTTCTGGCGTCAAACCAGTTGACTTGTCATTACCATAATAATTGTGGGAGGAGGAGGAGGAGGATGCCAAAGAAGTGGCCTTCACATCATCTCCCTCGTGGTCACTCCCTTTCCACGACCATAATTTTCCTCTCGTATGAAACCATGCCCCGGCCTTTGAAGCAACGGTTTTGTGGAATCCAGGTTTTTTCCCCGTCTCATGTCCATATATCAATGAAGATTCTTTTGGGTGCTCTAAGTGTTGAACTTCAGGAGTATACATACCGTTTCTACGGGTACCAGCTCCGCTTGAATCAGAATCCTCCATATCATCAGGTGAAGATGCATTGTAAGGACACTCTGCACATTGACTTCCACAGATGACATGCTCTCCTTTCTTCAATTTTGATTTCATCTTGTTGCCCAGCTTAGAAGCCTGTTTCCATGAAAATTTCTCATTCGAAAAGTAAGAACGACATTACTAAAGCACATACACAGGAAAAAAACTAATTGTACCAAATTTGATATTCTTGATGCAAGTGCTACAGGTTGCTCAGGGTGAAGACCAAGTTTGGCCGGATCAATTTTTCTAGAACAGGCAGAAGTTGAATCAGTCTGAGAGCATTTGGCAGCAGCCTCACTTGCAGACCACACGGCTTCAAATGGATGGGTATCACATGTTACGGTTATTATGCCAACTTGAGAGTTGTTATCATCAAAGAAGGGACTAATGGTTGCAAATACTAGAACCTTGCTGCCTCTCTTGTGTGTAGCAGGGAACTGCCCGGTCCAGGTCTCCCCATCCCTCACACGAGTTACTATTGTGAAGCCTGCATCGTGGTCTCTAACATCGGTGAGGAGGTGAAGCACATGACAACCAAGAGCTTCTGCTGCAGAATAACCATAAAGGAGTTCTGCAGATCGATTCCTGATCAATGGATATTACATAGACCAAATCAGCATATATCTTCCATGATGACTTAGTTCACATCCAAGAAATTGTCTATTGAAGCATTAACTTCCAAATGGAGACACTGATGAATATTTTGAACTCCAAGAACAAGTCTGAACTTAAATTGAGAAAAAGGACAAATGACACTAAACATATATGCAGTTTGACACTAGTGACACTAAATCTCCAGCACTTTCAATTTCATAGAAAAACCACTTGCACTTTTCATCTTGAGACAAATAGCCTCCAATCATGGTTAGATTAAATTAACAGAAACCGGTCACGTGACCTCACGAGATGGGTATTACAATAAATTTCGTTGATTTATTCTAAAACTCTGTTAACGATTGCAGACTATTTGGCTCAAAATGAAATTGCAAGGGATAATGCTGGAGGGTTCATAGTTATCAAAATCTTACGATTCACGATTCGAATCCTACGATTCGATTCGATTCGATTCGTTTCACCCATGAAACGATGTGAATCCCTCGGTGAATCTTAAATGGTCAAAAATTTCACTGAATCCCGATTCAAGATTTTGATTCTTACGATTCACTTGCGATTCAATCCGATTCATACGATTCACCATCGATTCAGCTAAAGGTCTAATTGAGTTAGAGCTCAAGTCTAGTAAATAAAACTTCCTATTTCTGTATGTTTTGCAACATATGTTAGTTTTAAAATGACTTGTACATTTCTTTTAGTCCAAGGCTAGTAGTTTTCTATTATTTTACATCTTTCTGGCATCTCAATAGTTTCTTGCTCCACCTGTCTTTCTATATCTTCATTTAAAAAATTGTGGGTAGTTTCCCATCACGAGCTAGGGATGCAAATTTCTGAAACTTTGAGCTTTCTTTTTGTAAAATTATTAATATATTAGCTCACACATATTCTTGTTTAGTAAAATATGTTATTATATGGACCTAAAATAAGTGCAAGCGAATCTTTACGATTGACGATTCGATTCGATTCACGATTCAAAAAGGTGAGTTTCGATTCACAATCAGAATCTTGATTTGACAACTATGGGAGGGTTAGTGTCACAAGTGTCAAAGTGCATACATGTTTAGTATCATTTGTCCTAAGAAAAAAGGTAATAGACACTTTCTGGGGGGAAATGACACTAATACCCATTTAGTGTGTCAAATTTCAAGACACGTGCACCTCTGATCATGTTATTTTATAGTCCGAGAGTGCAAATTTGTCCTTACTATGAGTGAGGGATCCCATCCTAAACTAACAATGTCACAGTTATTAGTGAGTGTAGTTGTACTGAGTGAAAGTGTCAATTTTTTTTCCAAACTGGAAAGGGTTTGCATTAAACCTGAGGGGGTCAAAGTGTCTTTTACCCTAAAAAGGAAGGAATTATCAATTATTGGGCCTATTGATGATGCTAAAAGAGGAACCCTTCAAACCAAGTGATGCCCAAAGGGATGTAAATGGTAAAGTCAAATACATGATCAGATGAACTTACTCACCAGTAGATTAGGATAAAGTTAAGATCATACACATGAACTGCCTGGCCCATTGAATCCAACACATTGAAATAGTGTTCATCTGTGAAATCGAATTCCGGCGGCTGCAAACCTCCGCCGCCGCGCAAGGGGTGCGGCTGCGGAGGCTGATGGCGGCGATCATTTTCGAGATGTGTTGTATTACTGGACTCGAGCTCGTGAATCTCAGTGGGCGGTACTAGTTGGGGTAGTTGCAGAGTGTCCATTAGTGATAGACACGTATAGAGTCTGATAAAACCTATTTATATGTATTTGTGGCTAGAAATGCTACTCGAAACCTGAACTTGAAAGAAGGAAAAGAATATTAGAGCTCAGTGATTTTTTGGTGCTCCCGGAGCAAGTGGTACATGATAGCTAGGGCTGTACGCGGGGCGGTTTGGGCGGGTAAACCCGACATTTTTGCCCGACATTTTAAAAAATTACACTTAACTGACCTGTGATTTGCTCCAACCTGTGATTTGCTCCATTTATCTCTTAAATATTACGTCCATAAATCCGTTAATAAACATAACTATTCATTGCATTTTGACCCATTTGATTGAAATTTGCACTCAACTTAACCCAAAAAAAGTACAAAAATATAAACATAAAAAAGTATAACCCGTGTAGTGTAATTGAATAACACTTATTCACCCCTTCCAGAATAACCAAACAACCAAAAATTGTTTTTTTAAACAAAACTGTTACAAAAGAAAACTTAATAAACTAAATCAAAATAAGCAAAAATAAAAGAAAAGTCTAAAGAGGTCTGCTAGAACTCGCAAGAAGAAAGAGAAAGGAAGTGGAGAGAAAACGAAGAAGAACGGAGAGGAAGGAGGAAAAAAAACAATAGTTGGTTGTTTGGTTATTCTGGGAGGGGTGAATAAGTGTCATTCAACCAAACTACACGGATTGTACTTTTTTGTTTTTATACTTTTGTACTTTTTTGGGTTAAGTTGAGTGCAAATTTCAATCAAAGGGGTCAAAATGCAATTAACAGTTCTGTTTATTAACGGGTCAATTAAGTGAACCGAACTCAAGCCACGGGTTACCTATATGTAATTTACCCTTTAGTTGATGATACAACACAAAAGTTTACTAATTTTTTCATACTATTGTAGTAGGGTTCAGATAAATGTACAATGTTATGGAAAAGATTAACATGTTTTTGTATCTTATCATTACCTGAATTAGTCGATATAACTCACAATTTGATATATATCAAATAAAAGTTAAGGGGCGGGGAGAAAAATTAGGCAATTGGAAATCTAGTTTTTCCTGTAACCTATGAGTGTGGCTGGTAAAAATATATGTTTCTGTTAACAATTAGGCAACTGAAAATCTAACTTTTCCTATAACCTATGTGTGTTACTGGTGAAAGTATTGTACATGTTTATGTTAACAAATGGTGTAGAGTAGGACAAACTTATCAATGTTCATATGATGCACTGCAAGCATCTACAAATTTCTCTATTATAACATTCCTAGATCGCAACCCTTGAGAGAAACCTAGGGGCGTGTTTGTATCCTGGATCCAGGCCCGAATAGAACAGTACAAACCTGTTTTTTAGTGGTGAGAATGAGATTGGTAGAGATGTTACTAGGACAGGTTGACAACTCTTTTTATAAGTAGCTCTTTAAAGACTTTGCTTCACAACATTATTTTTATTTGTTTTTTCCCTCAATTTGTGTTTCTGGTTTGAAAAATCACATGTTTTCAGAATTATCGATTTTACTGACTTCTGTAGTTATTTTTCTACATTTAAATAAGTACTTGGCCTCCGTTTTTCTGAAATGTTCTGGTTTGACTTTTCAATCTGTAACTGTGTCACGTTGACTCGTTGATTTCAATAGAAGGAGAACACATTTACTCAATAAATATGTGGAGCAACATGACAAATTGGAGATCCTCGAAGTCTTTTGCGGTTGTCTGGAAGTACTGAAAGTATCCTAACTGTTTTTTATCTCCTTTGAAGTATAAGCATCTAGGTTTTCGATTGAGCGTCGGGATTATTGATATGATTAGTAATGTACATCATATTTTATAAGTGACATCCCTTATCTTTTAAAAATTTATTAAAAGACACCCGGGCGTTATTTTAACCCAAGGACGCTTCCGAAAGTTTTCAAAAGGGAGTACGCGTGTCCTGGAAGTTCCGCATAAGTTCAGGACTCACTACTTTTACCGGAACGCCATGTGGTGTTCCGGGAGCGTTCCAAGGAGTTTCCGTGGAGTTTCGGAGTGCTCCCGTTCCCACGTCACCCTGCATGGAATTTCCGAATGTGAGGAACATGGTTTCTCTGGTCTTTGCAAGGAAAGGAGCTGAAAGCGCCATCTTTGGAGAATGCTCAGGTTGACAAAACACACATGACAACCTCACCAACCAAATACAACGTCAGCAAGATCTGGGTTGATGCAGCACCGGAACTCCAATCGAATTCAATTATAGACACCACCACAGCACAATACCAGACACATTCTAGGCAGATCCTCCAACAGTGTGATATTGGTTCCAGTTTGCCATCATGGCAATCTGGTAGTGACACTGCCAAATTCGGCGGCACTAGCTTAGAATTGTGCCAAAATGTGAGTGTTACATTAAAAGTAAACCAGCTTTAACACTATACAGATTTACTATATGTGGGTTGTACAGCAAATAAGGATCATACATTATACACCACATAAAAGGTGAATGATGATAAACCATCCTGATGAAAGGAATCAACAACACCAGATGTAGAGCTTCATGTTTCCAACAAAAACTGACCACTAATACACGTACCGTCTTCCTGCTTCCATTTGTCGCCAAGGCGAGGCATAGTATTGTCCTTGAAAATGCTCAGTGATTTGCATCAACCGCACCACTGTGAGTAATGACAGACAAGAGCTCTGAAATTGCAAATGTCTGGTGAAAGAATGCCAAATATGAATGGTTGTTCTAATTCCAGTAGCAGGACAAAGCACCGGTTTTTACTTTCAGCAAGATGTGTGGCCTGAACTTGGACGAACACTTCTTCAGCATGCCCTTGGGCTGTTCCATTAATTCTCGGTATGTTGGTCCACTCTTGGGCTCCCTGATGAAATCAAATGAGGTCGCAAGTGAACATATTCATGCAGTAGCCGATATACATGTGAGACTCCGCATTTCCAAGTACATTAAATGAAAAAAATATAACCATCACTACCCAGAATTGCAAGCAAATCTTTTCAGGTCCCTACAATATAGAAATATTACAAAGCTATCTACAATCTGATGGTGCATCAACTAGTTGGTTTATATTAAGTGAATCATGGCCCGGATAAAAGAGAAAGGATATCAGTGTGATTAGTGCGACAACATGAATCAAGGGTTAACCTGTCTAAAAATATGCAGCAAGTTGAAAAAGTCCTCTATTTGAACTTCCATCGCTTACTCAGTCCCCTCATCAGAAATGAGGTATATTATCTTCCACTATATAGCTTATGATATGTCAACTATTTCTGGCATCTCTTGAGACAAATAACCCCTCTAAAGCACAACTTGGTCTCTTCCTAACAATGCAGCCACCTCCCCTTTCTCCATGAGTAAGTGATTCACAAAAATAAAACAGTGCATATATATATCAGCACCATGTATAATTACGTCAAATGATCTAACATTCGTAAGAGAAATATTGAATTGCAACGTATTTTATGTTTGTGCCTAATGAAAATATAGATGTTCTTGATTCGTATATAAACAATCGACCTTTGATTTTCATCAAATTCAAACAGTCAAGACTTTCTACCTTGAGTCTGAATGTTCCCTGAAACTACAAACAATAAGATGGCATGTCTGATATCTACATTTTCTTACATATCGTGAGTCTAAACGTTTAACTTTCTAATACCCGGTTTGGTGGTACACAGTACACAACACCACAAGTAAAATGAATACTTACTTCTTAATAGAAACAAAATACATAGAAATCACAGTTGAGCAAGGGATGGTGATGAAATTCAAGACCAAATAACCATATCCAATTTAACAAATGAAAGTACCTTTGGCAATTTGCTGTTCTAGTGTTGGATCCTCCCACAACATTTCGTGATCCAATTCCTCAGTGTCAGTACCCACTTTATTAGCAACACTACTGCTACTGGTGCTACAAGAGCTGTTATCATTGATTGATGACAACCATGACAATGACCCTGACCCTGACCCCGACCCTGATCCAGACCCTGACCCTGGAGCCTCATTGTTGTTGGGCCAGCAGCTATGCTCGCCCACTAGGCTTTCTGGCTTCAAACCAATTGACCTCTTTTCATGATCCGAGTCAAAAGAAGTGGTCTTCAGACAGTCTCCCTTGTACTCACTCCCTTTCCACGTCCATGATCTTTTGGTATGAATCCATTCCCCTGCCTTTGAGGCAATAATTTTGTGGAATCCAAGTTTTCTTTCTGTCTCACAACCTGAATTCAATGATGATTTCCTGGGGTCCTCAGTGTGTTGAACTTCAGGAAGCACTTGAAAGGAAGACAACGGTATATCGTCTCTAGGGGTGCTAGCTCCAATTGAAGTCGAATCCACAATATCATCATCAGAAGATGCATTTGAGATACAACCGCTAGGACAATCGGTAGTAGTTTGGCTTTCAATCATGACATGCTCTCCTTTCCTTAATTTTGACTTCACCTTGTTGCTCAGCTTAGAAGCCTGTTTTTTTGTGGAAATTTGCAAGTCAGATAACAAGCAAAATATCAAGGCCTCTATGAACACAAAACCTAATGTAATCCTACCAAACTTGATATTCTTGATGTAACTGCTACTTGGAGAGGTTGGTGAGGGTCAAGACCAAGTTTGGCCGAAGCAATGCTTCTAGAATGGGCAAAAACAGAATCTCTCTCGGAGCCATTTGCAGGGGGCTTAATTGCAGGCCACGAGCCTTCGAATGGGCTTGCATCACATGTTATCGCAAGTATCCCAACCAGAGTGCCGATGTCATCATAGAAGGGGCTGACAGTTGCATATAGTAGAATCTTCCCACCTCTCTTATGAGCAGCAGGGAATTGACCAGTCCAAGTCTGCCCCTCACACACACGAGCTACAATCGTGAAACCTGCATCGTGGTCTCGAGCATCTGTGAGGAGGTGAAGCACATGACAACCTAGAGCTTCTGCTGCAGAATAACCATAAAGAAGCTCTGCAGGTCGATTCCTGCCCATTGAATTTTATGCCACTAAAATTAGCAATCTTCCATGACATATATTTCTCATCCAAAGAAAAAATTAAACTGTTCTCTCCAATATGGGGACGAGCCTCAGATGAATGAACATCATATGATCGTAATCTAGTTTGCTAGATGGCCTACATATGATATGCAGAGTACCCATTTGCAGATGACTAAAATTGTTAGAACAAGAGTAGATCTGAACATAAAACTTAAAAGTTGTAAATACTAGATTATTAGGCTGTTGTTGCAAGAGAAACCCTTCAAGTTCATCAACAAATGATTACCCAGATACTAAAAAGAAATAGAATATGCAGATTGAAGTTACTCACCAGTAGAATATGATGCACTCAGGATCATAAATATAAATTGCCTGTCCCATTGAATCCAAGACATTGGCATAGTGTTGATGTGTGAAACAGAATTCCGGCGACTCCAACCCTTCAACGCTGCCTTCACTCGGCCACGGCAAGGCATACTGGTCATGGTGGAGATGGGTATTAGTACTCGACATCTCATTAATGAGATTGGTATGACTCACCTCGAGCGCCAGGATCTGGTGGAGAATTTCTTGCGGCAACAAGAGAGTGTCCATTCTGAAACGCCCCAAATGCAATTATTATATATAAACGTATTTATATATGAGCAAGGACAAAGTATCCACTCCCTAACCAGATACCACTCCATCACCATTTGGACTTTTACCAATATTCAGTGGGTCACTTTGCCCCGATAACTTGGATAGCAAAATTTTGCAATTTTTAGATAATTTTTTTTGAAGTGTTGTAGAGTAACTCTTATTCTACATGACAATAAAAAATTATCAAAAAATTGTTTTATTTTGCAATCCAAATCACCGGGTTAAAGTGACTCAGTTACGGGTGAAAACAGTCCAAATGGTGCATTTCAGCTGGAACGGAGTGGTAGGTAGCCAGACTAGGACTGCAACTCGGGCGGGCTGGTCGGGTTGGCACCCCTGGACGTGCCCGAGTTCTGTCGAGGCTGCCCAAGCCCAGCCCAGCCCGAGTTAAGAGCATCGTCAGCCCGCCCAAGCCCAAATTCGTACAAATCAATTCGGGTTCGGGCTAATGTATTAAACTTAATACATTTATTAATACACGCGAGAATAATAAATTGTTGGTAAAAAAAGTACATTAACTTGTTCAAAAACTAGAAGTATGATTAAAAGCGCTAATAATCAAAAGAAAACAAACATATTCATCATAGATCTGCTACATAATTATCTCAAAATGTAATATTTATAGGTAGTTGCCATGCAAATCGAGCAATTCGGGTTAATCCGTCGTTTAATATTTGTGCCCAAACCCGACCCTAATTGCAATTCGGGCGGAGAATTTTTGTCTAAGCCCGTCCAAATTGCTAAAACTATGTATTCGGACCCTATTTTACGTCGAGCTGAGCTCGGGTTCAACCCGCCCAAGTTGCACCCCTAAGTCAGACTGGGCAAAATCTCACCGTTGGTTCCCATCTTTTGACTTCCTTTACAATTTAGTACCCACATTTTTAATTTTTGACATCGCCGGTACGTAAATTTTAATTTTTTTTGCATTCGTAGTACACATTCACATAGCTAAAGACAATGATGTACTACATCTATTTCTTCTCTTTCAGCTTACTTCACTTTTTAACACTACTCACTGGGTCATTTGACCCGGTGATTTTGTTAACAAAAATGTACACAAATTTGGTAGTTTATGCATGATCTTGTAGAATAAACTTTACTTACAATACTTTGAAAAAAAATTTCAAAAAATTACATCGTATTGCTATCCAATTCACCGAGTCAAAGTGAGCCAATTACGGGTAAAGAAGTCAGTCTAAGTTGAAAGAGAAGAAACAGAGGCAGTATATAATAGGGGACATCATTGTATTTTCAATAATTTCTATTTCATTATTGCTTTTATCTATTCATCTATTTTTTATTGTCATATTTAGATTGATCTGATTTAAATAGATTTTGTATAATTTTTAAAGTGTGTGATTGTAATTAACTCTAAATATAATAAGGGTGAAACATATTAACAAATAATTATGGGAACAATGGAAAATAACGTTAAAGATATCATTGTCTTTTCAGTAGTTATGGGTACTAATTGATGCAATAAAATTATAATTTGGGTACCGTCGATGCTTAAAATTGAAAATGTGGGTACTAAACTGTAACAAAAGTCAAAATATGGGTAATATCGGTGCAATTTTGCCGCAAGACTGTGATGAAGCATACCACATCAACACATTGAGAGAGGAAAAGAAAAAAAAAAATAACAACTTGCTTTTTACTTTCGTTTTTATTTCTTGCATTTTCTTGTTATTTTTTGTTTCTTTTTCTCTCTCAATTTGTTGGGTGGCATGCCACAACACATTCTGACTACCGTTCTGGGTACAATACTGAACTACTCATTATTACTCTTTATATATAGGGAATGTCTCTTTTTTTAAATATACAAACTGATTTTTTTAATTAAACTTGTTTTTCTATGTCACATTACTTTTTTTTAGGAGAAAGTCAAATTCTAATATAACAACAAAGTACATAGACATAATCAGGACAAATAATACGCCACGATCTTGATCTTAATAACAGTACTCCTAAATTGCAGGATGGAAGTTCATCAGGCAATTTGTTTAGCTAACGTGTTATCCACTAGCATGACTATTTGATATCTTCGGGTTAACACCGAACATTTTCATCAACAATTTTGCTCATACATGACATTGCGCAAGTATGATTGAAGCTCTGAGCGCGTCTCTATACTCCATGATCGGAAACGCAAGCGTCTTCACGATATTTTCAGATGAGTCTGGAATCACAGTCTGAAATGAAAGTTGCGAGTCTACATTCATCTTTAAGTACCCCTCCGTCGACATCAGTCATTGAAGAATCTAGGTCTATGGACCTGTGACATGAACACAATGAGAAAGGTAACATGATTCATAGAAATAAAGTTTTTGGGAAATAGATCTCACAATATATCATTGTATTGATTATTTTTCTTTATGTTCTATCATTCCAGATATCATAAATAACGACGCACAAGGTATCTGCATTAGATTTCACAAGAAATAAAATGATCTCTTTCGAATATAGATCAATTCGATATTTGTTTCGGCTTGATTTTAAAGTTCAACATGGTAAACTCATACATTCGTTGGCCCACAACAGTGGAAAGAAGATACGAAAGTCAGCTTCAGAATACTTGTTGCGGAAAATACATAGTTCAGATAATCTGACTCCCTTCTCACGTACCTTGTATTGATAGGAATGCATTTATTTCCTAGTCTCCACATAAAATATTTGATTTTATTAAGAAAGTGTAGCAAAAAAACTTTTTCTACAAAGAAAAACCACCACCTGTACTGTTAGAAGAGAAATTAGAACTAAAATTATGAATCTCCTGCCTCCCCTCGCCATAGCGACGGCCATGGGATTCGTAAAATTGGATGGTTGTGTTGGTTGGGGTTGGGTGTTGAAAATGAAGAGATAGAGAGAGAGAGAAGGGGAGACAGAGAGAAAGCTAGGGTTAGAAGAAATGAGAAGGAAAAGAGAAGAAATGGTATTTATAGCTATGCAATTTTGCGTCCATTTTAGGGGTAGAATGGACATTTAAGTAGAGACGTTAGGCTTGTCAATTACGAGGGTGGTGTGATGTATTTTTCAAACCTTAAGGGAGCAAAGTGTAATTTCACCAAATTGTAGGGGTGAAAGATTTCTTTCACCCAAAATAAACTGAGTTGTAAGAAGATGAGAGAGATAGACACAAAAAAATTACTTATTTATTTTCAAGTCTTTAAATGTAGATAGAGGGATAACTATCCGCTAAAATAAACAGCGGAGTAGAGAGCCCATCGGAAACATATTTTTCATGATATTTTTTATATTATAAAGATAACCGATATTTAAATGTCCCATTGGACCAAATAATTGGTAGGGAGTGTTGGATAACTATAAGGTAAAATATTTCTTCCATCCCCAATCCCATGTCTACCTGCTTAAAGAACACATCTCTTTCCTTAATGAAACATCTCAAAAAATTAGAAGACTGAGTATTTATTTCAACATATAAAGTGAATGTTTATATTCTGCTACACTGAAGCTTAGACATTACATGAAATCGCCCTTTTGGTAACCCTGTGAAACAAATCGCCCCTTCATCCAAGTCTGTTAGTTTTACCTGTGAGGATCATGCTTGACTATTTTGCCCTCTTAAAAGATGATATGATTTTATTACCCCTAAACACTAAAACGGTCAAACTATCACGTTCTCACTTGTTCATTCTCTTATTTTTAACGTACTTCCCTAAGAACAATAACACTATGTGTTTGATGAAATGATATTAAGATCACCTAATGAACTCTTCGTTCAATGCCTCAACAATCCATGTTCTGAAGTCATCCCACATTTGTCTTTCTTTTGAGTGGTCGAGTGACGCGATTTCCTAACACGTATGCGCACGTGCACGACCAAATAATATAGGGGTGTAAGTTATTGATCCCACGGAGACAGATAGAGGTTTATCACTAATTAGAGATTAAGATTTAAAGAGTTAAGTAATTGGTGGAATTTATTGCTTGATTGCTTCTCAAATACTACTAAAATATAACTCAAGAACGAAATAGTACATGTATTGACTAACACATAAGAGATGGGTACTAGGACACCTACGGATCCCCTAGCGTATCTTGAATTTTCGGAGTTTATGTTTCAAAAGACTAAGTTAATAAATGAATCTATGCCACGCTATCATTCGCTATGAATCCCTCTCAGTAACTCACACATGCGTCCCTACTGTTAACGAGGCCTCTCGGTCCACTTCTACTAACCGATCCGTTCTAGTCCGTTCAATGATCCTGCCGGTAGTAGGGTCCTATCGGTTTATCGTACATTTCAGAAAATGGTATAGCACTAAGTCACCGCTTACCTAATGCACTCTCAACGGCCGAATCACGCTTAATAGCTAACCCTATTCATGTCACCTCTCTTTCTTCACGATACGAGGTTATTTCTTGTATCCCGTTCATACCCGGGTTGGTGTGTCTCGATCACTAACTCAGATTGCTAGCATGTTTGGGTCGCGAATTCAATCACACATGAAATTAAGCATCGACACAAGAAAATAGATAGATCATTAAACTACATTAAGTTCACACGAACATTAATTTCAAATAAAAAAATCATAAATTGAAACATAACCCTATGTTCTCCCATAGGAACTTGGAAAATAATGTAGCTAGACATAAAAAAATTAATTCTAAAAGATAAAAAAGGATAGAAAGATCAAACGAAATAATCCTCTCTTTGATGACGAATATGTGCACTCCAATGGCTCCCATGCGGCTCCAAACCTTCTTCGTACGCGTATGATATGTTTCTCATGTCCCTATCGAATTCCCTGTTCCCTATGCTTGAAGTTACCAAAATATCACACTAAGACCTTCGATCCTTGACAAAAATCACCAATTGATCGCACGATCACAATTTCTGATCGCGCGGGAACAGAAGGGTGATTTCTAATTGTGCAATCAGCTCATGTGCTGACTTCTTTCGGCCATAACTCTTTCGTCCGATCTCGGATTTAGATCCATGACTTATCATTTGAAAGGTCTTTGTGTCTACTTTCATTTGCCACCAGTCAACTCACTCTAAAATTCTTTGTAGAACTCCTGATAGCATCAAGAGAGTGCAGACTTGTCACTTCGGTCCTCAAACTTTGCTTCTCTTCATTTTTCTTGAGCTCCCGTTGTTTCCGAAGTTCGTTTGATGACTCCGAGCAACATTTTTGGATCGTTCATGTGAAGGCTAGATGAACAACCATACCAAGCGGTTATATCCAACAATATACATCAAATCAATGCATAAAACGCTCACTTAAACTTGAAATTCAACCACAACATGCTCGAAATGACTCTAAATCTACTATATAAGCTTACAAAGAGGTACGAAACGATGCCAAATATAAATCTTAATAAGAGTTATCAAATACCCCAACACTACCTTTTTGCGCGTCCCGAGCAAATCCACATCATCATCGGAGAACATAATCCACCAAAGTTGCATGCGTACCTTGACACTAGCCGACTAGACTCGATAATCAAAACTCAACAATGCAAATAAGTGAACTACTACAATACAATGTAACTCGATTATTTACAATGCACATATTATAAAAAAATATTTTGTGTTTGTACCAAGATTGGGCAATCTCCATAACTCAAACTGGCATGTAGTCGAGCTCTCAATGACTCAAGCGCAAAGCATAGGGGAGTGGAAACGACTAAGACTTACTCTTTCAACTGATATGAAATCCTCATAGATAGCATAGAGAACTTAACCCTTCTCTGTAAAGATACATAACGTTTCATGTGTGCCAAAAATGGTAGAGACTCTGAGCCTAGTCTGGAACGCTATCCGAGCTTTTATTTTGAAGAGTTTCAAATGATGACGGCTTAGGGATGTTATGATATGATTTTTAGAAGCATTTTCCTATTACGTCATGACATTTCTCACCGATACCCAATACTCACACTCCCTCACCAAGATGTTAGAAACTGAACACGGATTTCACCAACTTCGGCCCTTAATTCCTTCAAACCCGAATGTTCACGCAGCCACAAACGTGAAGAAGTGAAAATAACAGAATAAAACAAAAAACACCAACTCGGACTTTAGAGTTCAAACTTTTTAAGTTTTTCAAAATTAGCTCGGCATTTGAATCATGAACTCTCTCTCTCTCTCTCTCTATGCATCCTAGGGGGTCCTCATATTGTGTGAGCTTCCTCATATTTCACACCCATATGCTTCTACTTTATAGTATCACTCTTCTCACTTCATCACTGAGTTCTCGCCACTTTGAGTCACTTCTTTTGTCATTTCTAAAAGTATTCAAATTTTATAAATTTTCCAGTTTTTTATTTTTTTCATCATTTTCCGTATATCCTAAACTCTATATGCAATGTCAACTCGAATATAACTCGAAAAGTTGGAGAGTAAACACAATTTTTTAAAGTGAAAGCAAATGTGAAGTATTTAAACTATATTTATTGACATATTCCAACTCTAAACTAACTATGTCACTATATGGGGTGTAAGTTTCTTGAAGTCCGACACGAAAAAGGGGTGAAAGTACCATTTTCCAATATGGAAGGGGTGAAAGTGTCCTTTACCCATAGTTTTATGCATTTTAATTTTTAGTTGAACAATATTTACTACCCCTGTCAAAGCTGGAGACCTTTTTGACCAAGAATTCAACTTGTAATGTAGACGACTTTACATCTTCCCTAAATGTGGGCTTGGTTTCTCTTAAAGAGCCATGTGGCTCAAGTTGGCTCCACTCATTCACATCCCTAGTCAGCCCCTAACCATAAGTCATAAATATTAAATAAATAAAGGAATCAACAATTCTTTCCTACCTCATTGTAAAGCTCATTCATTGTTTAATTGCATAATTGAAGGAGAAGATGACGACAATACATTATGTCCTTATTTCTTGTAGCACTACTTGATTCATGGGTTTGAGTTTCGTCTGTTATATTTGTATCTTACCCATACAAACACGAAAATAAAATACGAATGGTTGGACTACTGGCAATACACATATATACAGAGTATTAATAAAACCCGTCTCGTCTGAATATAGAGTCAGGGGTGAAATAGAACCCCAAGGGAAAATTCACAAACAGCTGCTCTAGCACATTTTGTGGTGTAAGATTGGAATTTGTGCCATTATAAGAGGAAAGAAAGAGTACTCAACTACTCGTCCATTTTGTATTTCTGACACTTCTCCAACTTCCTTATTGTTACTGCTTAAAGACTAGTGTGAGTTTTGACACTAACTTTGTATTTTGTATATCATTTTTCTAAAAAAAAAGAAATATCATATATATCCCATTTATATTAATACTTTCTTGAAAGAGAAATTTTATAATTATTGTGTTACTTTTCAAAATTTACAGATTTTTTCAATCACTTAGTGTATACCCTTCATACGCTAACATGTAAGACCAGTGACATCTCAGTAAATTTATCAAATCAAAACTACGTCCTTAAATTTTATAAAGTCATTGATGGAGAGAGTAGTAAGAGTCGAGAGAATATGAAAACATTCAAAAAGTAAGGGAGACTCATTGTATTTCTAAAATTGACTTCTAAACAGCTGAAGTTATAGGTACAAGTGTACTATATCGATGCCCAAGTTAAAGATAACAAATGAAAACGAAAATACACTAAAAATTGTTTCACCTACTTCACTTTCGTAGTGGAATTCGCTCATTACGAGATGCTAGCTTTTTTAAAAGATTATATTATATATAATTATACTCAACCTCATAAGTTGTGTATGTTTTACGAATCAAATGAGTGGTTTTTTTTTTTCATATGTGAGAAACAAATATTATAAGAATTGATTTAGTTTTATTATCCATGTGTTTGGATTAATAAGAAAGACCATAAGTGTCAGCTTATACTAATATGATTGTTTTTTTTTACATTTTTTCTAAAAGGGGAAGTGTCATTTTGACTGTTTCCAAATGTTTGTCAATTCTATGTCAAATATCTCAAATCGTGTAGAATGATATTTAGGTGTTATATAAATAATCTAAGAACTCGTATTTAGATATATCTATGATAATTACCCTAATCTTGAAGATAATTCAAATTTCTTGAATTCAGTGAAGCAAGTTGAAGATAGTATATTCATTCTAAGGGTTTCCAAGTACTTTCATAGTATCATGCTTTATTATTAAGTCTAGGAGTATTCATGTAGCGCCAGTTCATAAGTCTAGGGACTAAACTGACAAAAATAGAAAGAGATAGAGTTGCAGAGAGTAAGTTGGCCACCCTAACAAGCCCACACGACCGCACAAAACCCGAGCGTTGTGCGTGCCTGTAAGGTATGGATGGGCAGGGCCGGCTCTAATAATTTGGTTGCCCTAAGAAAACACTTAATGTGGTGCCCTATGAAGACATATGAAACATGTCTACTTCATGAATAACAAAAAAAAATTGATCACCTCACACACAAATTCGTTGATGGTAGATATTAAAAAATGAGTATTTTAGTACATTTTAAAAAACTGCACGAGATAGTAAACCATACTGTAACATTTGAGGTTTGAATTAACTTCAGAAAACTATCTACTATGGTTAGAATTCCATGCCTCCACGCATAAATCTAATCCTTTTGTAGCCCAATGTCAACATCAATCTTCGTCTTGCAACTGAACAACAATGATAATCCATCCGCTCTTCAAGTTAATCGTTCTCCAAAGTTGCATAACTTGTTTGACATTCAAGCCAAGCATCAAAATTACACTTAAAAAGACGAATAAGTAAAATTCTTCCTTCTCTATTTAACAGATGCAAACGTATTAATTAATTCATCGTATTTAAGCTCGTTCACCAATTCTTTCTCAATAGATATAGTTGCCAAACCAGTTAATCTCTCCTGCGACATAGTGGATCGTATGTATTGACCAACTTTAATTTAGAAACAATTCATTTCGCTGAAGCAACGGATACAGGAATAGTTAAAATTATTCTATAACATATGCAAGTATTTGGATAAAAATATGGATCCTTTATATGATTAAGTATTTTTAATGGTGTATCTACTTCATTTGGTAAAAATACTTTCAACACTTGTAGTTTAGAAAATAAATCACAACCATCTATATCAGATAATGATCCATGTCTCATTTGACTTTCAAGCTCAATGCAATGACTTTCTAACACCTTGATTTAATAGCTTGTGATCTATTAAAAAACTAAAAATTTCCCTATATCTTTTGAACTGCTCAAACCTACTAGTGATTGAAGAAATAGCTCGATCCATAGTATATATGAAATGGTCAGTTCTGAACGATTCTTGAGGCGATGAAACAGAATCCCCGCTAGTGCTCTAGTCAAAATGTCGCTTTCTACGAATTACACGCTTCTCAGTAAATGTAGGTTCTATTCCCATATCTTTGGCGATATCATTTGCAGAACTTAAAGCCATGTCAAACCAGTCAGCCTATTATCATTCAAAAATCCAAGAAGAGTTTCTAGCTCGTGTATAGCAATGTCAATTCGCATATCCTCATATTGCAAGGTTTTACCTACACAATTAATCTTTGACAATATATCATACCAAATAGTCAAAGAGACTAAGAATTCAAAACTTTCAAGTTCGCACTTCAGTAAACCTTTGGCCGCATTTTCAGTGCTTGCGCCCTTATCGCTATTTTCAATTAGATCAAGCATCTCTTATTTCAAGAGTTTGTGATAACTCTCTATTAGAGTTATAATTCTTGCACGTTTTATACCGTTTTGCGTGCTTTCCGGGGTTGATTATATTGGTTTTACACTACGAATATAGAGAAAACATAGAAGTTAAGCTTTGAGTGTTTAATTATAAACCCGGGCGTTTCTTGCATTATTTTTACGCTATTTTGTCACTTTTGATCGCACAGGTTGTTTTCGTGTTGTGTTTGACAGGAAACGGAGCTCATGGATCAAGAGGAGAGGAGAAACGAACTTCAGAACATATGCGGGAGCCTAAGAAAGAAGAAAGAAAAAGCGAAGAAAAATCTCCAGCTGATCGCAGGACCAGAAAATCCTGGTCGTGCTATCAGAACAATATCCAAATCACTGCATGTCACGACCAGGGGGTCTGGTCGCACGATCAGAAGCTGGTCTCACGACCAGGATTTTTCTGGTCATGCAGTCAGAAGGAAGTTCCAGCCCACACACGGAAAAAAAGACAGATTTTAGGGTTATTAATTAACACTCTTTTGGGTATTAATTAATACACTCTAGACCTAATTAAAAGAGGAACCCAACGTGAGAAAGAAGGGGAGACACACATAGGAAGAGGTCACATACGTTCAAGAGGAGGACTCCTCCTCCATTGAAGATCTAGTTTTCATCTTCTTCTTCTTTCAAATCTTGTATGGAGAAACTTGTAAGTCTTGTTTGGTTTATTTTAATTAGCTAAGCACTTTTGCTAGGCGTCTCTACCAGAGCCTAGGGTTTATGTAGATGATACTTTTCCAAATTCAATCTAGTTTCATGCGTATTTTATTTCATCTTGTTGAACCAATGTTAGTTTTTTATTATTGTTAGTAATCCTAGACTATTGACACGTTTAGGAGAAGATCTATTGTTCATAAACTAGGGTTTGGCTCATCAAGTTGATTCATGCTTAAAGTTAATATCGTTCTAAGTCAATCGTTTATAATCTATGCTTAATTCTTAATGGGATGGAGTAATTAACCGGAACCGTTAGTTGGCTAGTGAAGTGCGCGCAAATGACTTTAACTAGTCTTGATGAGATGTGAACAATGATAACACCCAAATAGGGGTTATCTTTTAGCCTGATTTGACGTACCATTGTGTCGGAAAACTGTGTTTTAGCAAGAATTCACCCTCGGACAGCCTCGGTTTTAGGAACGAGATGTTTATTTGCTCTTCGTAAATTTCTGCTTATTTCACGTATTTTGAGATATGATCACGGGTTCTTGTTCGTTTTGTCTATGCAGGAACATGATTTGTGTCAGAGCTGGGAATGAAGCAGGATTGCAGGGGCGAGATCCGAGAAAGCTGAAAACGCGAAAAACGAGAATGACCGAGATGCGCTCGGTTGGCAATATCTTGAGCTCAAATTGGAATTCGGAAGTGAAACCAGGTGCAGAAGAACGAAGACGTCAAGGGCTTTCCAAAATCAGGTTATAATGCTGAAACGGAGTCCGGCCGAAAAATCGACTCCCGTCTAGTGGGGGTCTCGGATAGGCTACGCCTAAGTAAGGAGTCTCGGTTCACGGTGTCCGGAGTTGGGAACAACTATTTCATGTTCACGACGATTTCCTGGACAGTATTGACCCAGGGGTATTTTGGTCATTTGGCATCGGGCCCGGGTTTTCGGAAGTCGAGTTGGGATTTTGGCGCCCAGATTCAGTCACCGGTCTTTCGAGGACCAAAGGCAGGGATGCAGGAGGAGGACCCAAGGAGGCTGAGAGAGAGCATTTTGGAGCAGGCAGAGTCCCTGTCTGCGTGGCTAACTGCCAGCCACGCAGCAGCCACGCAGACAACACGTTTTCGAGGCGGTTTTGGCCAGTGACAGTTTCGTAAATACGGGCAGTTACCAGAAACGTCTCCAGCACTATATAAAGACTTGTCCAGGGCTTGGTTTAAACAACAACACATCCAAGGCAGAAGTTTGGGAGCATTCACGGAGAGCATGGAAGCACGAATCCACATTCGAAGACCTCGTTTGCTTTTACTCTCTTAATTTCAGAAACTTTTTTATTTAGCTATGTCGTTTAGTAGCTAAACCTTTTTTCTAGGTTCTCGGTGAACCTAGGGTTTCGTACTCAGAGATTGTTCTACGTTTTGGTATTGAATTCATGATTACGTTATCTTAATTCAACAATTTTTATCAGTTATTCTGTCTTTGAATATTATCGTTTATGCATGATCGGAGTCGCGAACCAGAATTGCTACAGACCCGAGCCTGTTGGTGAAAACGTCAGGTTAGGGTTAGGAAGAAAAGACTGGATTTAGTACCTTACCCCGATAGACCGACCAGAGAAAGGGAGATAGGGCTAGCTAGACGTTGAGACCAACAGTCATAGATTCTTACTCGGGCCATCAGGACGGGTTAGAAACCCTAGCAGACTTAGAACGAGATTGCAGACTTAGGCAGCTTAACAGGAATCCGACAGTCTTCGGGATCGTGATAGCGTGAAGGATCTGAAAGGTTACTGCACAACTGGTACGTGGCACGGATAATTAAAACTGCTGTGTGTTTTCATACCAAACGAAGAACGAAAATCTATAGAGACCCTAGGGGATCCCGGGACCTAGTATTCAAACTCTAGATTTTACAACATTCGAGATTTTCAGAAAAACGTCACAAAAAATATTTACGTTTTTAGTTTTTTATTTTCAGTACGTAGTAATTACACTTTCAAATCACTCATCCTTTTATACTCTTCAACTTAAATATGATCGCTCGAAAAACTCAAAACAGTCCTCGTGGGAACGATCACCCGATTTGAAATACACCCGGTATTACTCGATTCGTATACTTGTGAATAGCACGTTAGTTTGCGCATCATGTTTTTGGCGCCGTTGTCGGGGACTATTTAGGGTTAATTCAGTTATCAAAATTAGTTTTCAGAGCTTTTTTATTTTCAGTTTCGTTATTTTTCTTTTATCTCACTGCGTTTTGAATCTGCGTTTTTCAGGGCTGTTTAGTTAATTCCCAGATTGCCTCGCGATTTGGTGCCACCACTCGACAATCCAAAAAAGCTTTACACAGAGCAGAACCGCAAAATTCGAGGAACCAGAATGGCCCACTACGAAGGTGAACGTCCAGGAAATCCAGCAACCGGCCAGGAGGCACCGGAAACACGTACCCCAGGCGAGATGGCCCGGTACATCGAAGAGCTCATCACCGCAGGCTTTGCCGCCCGGAATAATTAGAGGACATATAACAGACCTGGGAAGGCATTGGTGGAGAATTTTGAAGTCCCCACGAGAGGGCATGAACGAGCTATTGTGGTGCCCGAGATCACCGCAGAACACTTTGATATAAAACCCTCCACCATCCAGACTGTTCAGACCCTCTGCCCGTTTTATTGCAAAGCCGACGAAGACCCGAACGACTTTATCGGGAAATTCGAGGACTACTATAACAATTCCGGTATAAGGGAGTCGACGCAGAGGCACTTATGCTAATCCTCTTTCCATACTGCCTATACGGTGTGGCGAAAGACTGGCTCGAATTCCGACCACCCAGATCCATCACTACATAGGAGGTGTGCGTCACAGATTTTTTGGCCAAATTTTACCCGCTTTCTGGGTCATTCAGCTACAAAGCGAGATTCTTTCATTCAAGGAGAAGATGGGGGAGACGGTGGTAGACGCATGGGACAGATTGATGAGATTGGTGAAGAGATGCCCGAACCACGGTTTTGGAGACGCAAATATCCTGAAGGTATTCTACCATGCCCTAGAGATGGAGAGTGCTGACAGGATTGACAGAGAAACTGGAGGAAACTTCATGTACCATGTGGACAAAGACGGTGCCTATTAGCTGATAAAGCAGTTAGCCAAGCAGGACACTCGATGGTTTGACGATCGCAGGATAGCGCCCCGAGCCGAGCCAGCGGAAGACGATCGGATAGATAATCTGGCCAAGATCGTGCAAGACTTGGTTAAGAAAGCCTACTCGGACAAGAAGGTTGTTGCAGCAGTAGGAGAACCAGATTTGGATGCAGCCATTGAGGAGCTCAGAACCGAAGATTCCAATTACGTACAGCAGCAGTGGTACCCTAGCCGGTACAGACCGGGTACGAGAGATCATCCCGGATTTCAGTACGGAAACCCGATTTCTACAATTTATGCACCAGGATTTCGGCACAGGCCACCGGCTCAGCAGACCACGCCGGCACCACAGGCACTACCGGGCCTATCAGCACAACAATTTGAAGAGCAGATGAGTAAACTGGATGCAACACTGCAAGCTATGAATGCCAGGTTCGCGCAGACCGATACAAAGATTAACTCAGTAGTCAATACCTTGACAGCCGACCTACATCAAACGAAAACTGCTCTACGTACGCTAGAAGTACAGGTTGGGCAGTTAGCACAGCAACAAGCCGAGAGGACGCCAGGAAACTTGCCCTCGAATACAGTAAACAATCCACGTGCTCAGGTCAATGCCATTACCACTCGAAGTGGATTAGCACTACATGATCAACCGTACCCTAGACATGCACGAACAGAAAGGTCAAAGGAAGTCGAACACGAAGTATTTGGCCAGGAACACAACTCAGCCGACCGCCCCCAGCCTAAGGGCTCGGTTATGCAGGATGTAGTGTAGGATAAAAAAGAAGCAGAAACGGTACCTGTCTCCAAGGAGGTAACGTATCCTTTAAAAACTCGAAAGAGGGATGATAGCAAGGACTACGCCAGATTTCTCGAAATCTTTAAGCAGCTACAGATCAACATACCCTTTGCTGAGGCTTTGGCGAAGATGCCCACTTACGCCAAATTCCTCAAAGACATTCTGTATGGGAGGAGGCGAATGAGCGATTTCAAGACTATAAACCTGACAGCAGAAGTGAGCAACTGTGTGAAGAATGGGCTACCGAGGAAGAGGAATGATCCTGGAAGTTTTGTTATTCCGGTCACCCTAGGTAATGCTTACACAGGAAAGACTCTGTGTGACCTAAGGGCCAACATCAATCTGATGCCGTTAACGATTTTCAAGAGTTTGAAAGTAGGTGAACCCCGAACCACTTGAATTATGCTGCAGATGGCAGACAGGTCCGTAAAGCAAGCATACAGAGTTATCGAGGATATTATGGTGAAAATC
This sequence comes from Linanthus parryae, assembly GCA_023055425.1. Classification (NCBI taxonomy): domain Eukaryota; kingdom Viridiplantae; phylum Streptophyta; class Magnoliopsida; order Ericales; family Polemoniaceae; genus Linanthus; species Linanthus parryae. The sequence goes on from JALGPY010000001.1 coordinate 120,688,773, forward strand.
GGCGAGTTGATTTTCCCGGCAGATTTCGTGATCCTGGACATGGAAGCAGGGGAGGTACCGCTCATACTGGGCAGGCCGTTTTTGGCTACTAGAGAAGCTATGATAAATTTCAAGAGCGGAGAACTGACCATGCAGATTAACGAGGACAAGGTTAAATTTAACGTCTTCAAAAATCTGCAACTGCCAAATTATTATGAGCACGAATATATCTTTGCCATAGACGTGGTTGATGAAGGCTGGGAAAACGAGGAGATGGATAAACTATGGGAACAGATTGACAGTATGTACCGAGAAGAAAAGGAGATGACTCGGTGCGAGCAGGCCATGAGAGCCGAAGACTAGACCACTTTGCACCAGGATGAAGATAGCGGGCAGAAGATGATCCTGGTTCTGTAACTAAAGGAACCACCCGCACTTGAGCTGAAATCGCTCCCGAGCCATCTCAGGTATGCATACATTGGTGATAATAGTACTCTGCCCGTAATTGTTTCCTCTCTATTGTCGCAGGAACAGGAGCAGAAGCTGCTGGAAGTATTGCGAGAGCACAAAGAATCAATCGCGTGGACGATTGCGGATATCAAGGGGATCAGCCCCTCCTACTGTATGCACAAGATCAGGATTGAAGAAGGCAAGAAACCGGTGATTCAGCCCCAGCGAAGACTGAATCCGAACATGAAGGATGTTGTGCGCAAGGAGTTCATGAAGTGGATGGAGGCAGGAATCATATACCCCGTATCAGACAACACTTGGATCTGCCCGGTCCAGTGTGTACCTAAAAGGGGGGTATTACGGTGGTGCAGAACGCGGACCAGGAACAGATTGTGCAGCGCACCGTTACAGGCTGGCGACTCTGTATGGACTATCAGAGGCTAAAAGATGCAACTTTGAAAGATCACTTCCCGCTACCGTTCATTGACCAGATGTTGGACAGGCTAGCTCATCACGTCTATTATTTTTTTTCTGGACGGGTACTGTAACACCTCTAATTCCCGAGAGAGTTCTTAGTGCAATATCACGACTTTAGGGGCGAATTTGTAAATAGTTTTTCATGGCTTTAAAGTGGGAATTTTAGAGTGTTTGGAAATATTTGGAAGTTGTTAGAATGATTTTGAAGCACTAGAAGTATTTGGGGGTGGTTGTGCAAATCTCTGAAACTTAGTAGTTATCCAATTCTAGTTATACCCAAAAGTTTGTAAAACTACACTTCTCACCCCTATGCATGATGGAAACTTGTCCTAATTGTTTTGACACAATTTATATGAGTTGGCAACACCTAACATCTCTATTCATCATCTTTCAGCAGAAAATTTCATTATCTTCCCATCATCTTGTTTTTTTTCCCTCTCTCCCTCCTCAACCACCAAGAACACCACCACCTCCAACATGAAACCACCATGGAACCACCAACAACAACACTGCACCTCCTTCTTTCCTCTCTATCTTCCCGATCTGCTATGGTGGGAGTTTCCCCATGACTAGGAGAGTGAAAGCCCCCAAGTAATTCGTCGAATGATCAAGTAACGAAGTCGGAAATCGCATTTGAAGGTGAAGAACCCTAGGTTGATCTTGATGAAAATTCTCTCACCCTGTTGTGATTTGGCGAGTATAACCACTTGATTAGTGATACCCATCTCTAGACGAGCTCAACGACACCAAGACCACGTTTTAACTCGCAGGATTCGCGACCATTCGCCGGATTTTTGCAGTTCCCGTCGCCGGCGAAGAACGGGCTGGAGGAAGAGAGTCGTTGTTAAGGATCGTTTGAAGTATACGTATGAATTCCTGTCGCTGCATTCACTGTGAGACTCCGAGACGAGCGTTGTAGGAGTGCTAGCGTTGTTTTGCGCCTTTCATGGCTCAGAGGTAAGTACATATGTACGACCTTTTCATATAAAATGTGCGCATGTGTGTGATGTTTCAAATGAAAGCTTGTTATATGAACAAGTATGAGAATGCATTTTTTCCACTCAAATGTTGTTAAACTATTTTATTCTTCTCCTTTGAGAACTCTCGGAAATTACTTATGTTAAAGAGAACAAATAAAATACCTCTAATAGACTTAGGACGATGTACAGAGTACTGTTATTAATGGGAGGCGTCAAGCGATCCTCAAATTTCTTATGGCTAAGGCCATTGAAGCAATGCTTCTTATTATTGGATAGAACGTTAATGTTCACAAATCCGCCCCCGATGAGTCAAAATGTATCAAGATATTGAGGCCAAGGGCTTTATAGAGCTATAGAGTGCTAATTTTACTTGTAAGGGTCACTACGCTAATTTTACTCAGTTTTTACTGATCATTTTCTTCAAAACTGCGTCGGCTGTTGCTATTTTAAAACCGCAGGTCATCAATCAAGGTGGGGTATGGGAACGTGAATCGAGACGAAGATGTTTAGCTTAAGTTAGATTACTTAGTAATTCACATAGCTTATTTCAATCGCATTACATTTGTAAACTTATCTTCTCAAGTTTGTTGTATTTATTAAATAAAATGTAATATTCGTAACTATATTTCTACTTTTGGTTATCGATAGTCGCATTAACCCTGAACCAAGATCCCGGGTTGTTTCATCTGGTATCAGAGCATCGGTTCTCCGGTTAAAGTGACTTTTCGATTTCCATTAGTATAGAATAAGAAAGATAAAACGTTTTTAAATTTTAAAATTAACTAGGATAACTCAATTTGGAAATAAATGAAGTAATCAAGCCGTCGGGGAATTTGGGTACTTACGTTTAGTTAAACGCGATTCGTATCTTACTTTTTAATTAACTGCTAACTGCTTATGTATGTGATCTATGCGAAAACTACTTGCTTATTTATATGTTAGTTATTCTATGGGCATGCTTCGTTGATATATAGAATGATTTATCATTGTCGTGTGATACGTATCCGCGTTCTATTGCTTGATTTTGTTAAATTGTCGACGAGGGAGTCACAACGCTTTGAAATAGAAGTCAACGAGACCAATCATATTATACATATGAGCGTGACTTTTAATATTACATTTTGTTTTGATTCATTTTGAGTTATATGACCCCGTCATTACCAAATTAGAAATTTTAAACAATAAATTATATTTTTAAACAAAAATGGTTTTATAAAATTATCAGGATGTCGAGCTACCAAATGCCAAGTGATATGGACCACTTTGTTTATCAGTCCGCTGGCGCAACTCTTAGTACGACGGTACCATAAGTTGTACCCGCTGTGTAGACGAAGTTGGAACATTTGAAGAACATGCGAGTTGTGTTAGAGAGGCACGTTGTGTGACGACACATAGTGTCCTTTCTCCCTTGTATGCGTGGAACACTTTAGGTGATTGGTTTATCTAACCTTATAGAGGTAAGACAACATTTTTAACGCGGATGATTCAAGCAAAACGACATATTTCTCTTGATAGAAGTATTTGTCTAAAAGTTTTGAGATTTTTATAAATTCTAACAAATTTTTGAATCGTTTCTAAAATTGAGAACTTGTGTGTTGTTATTGAACTTTCAAAATCTTGTTTCGAACTTTTACGTGTACTAATCATATACAAAACCCTATTGGATGCAAGTCTAGGCTTGATAGTAATATATAGACTCATAATAGACCTTGTCGTGCGCAGAGTAAGCATGAGAAATTTATGTCAGTTAAGGTGTTTCTAGCTGACCATCTAAGGAAGCCATCATTTGGGACCAGAACATCCGACGAGAGTGACTTATGTACTTGTCTAGCTAAGTCAAATAGACTGAGTCACTGTGCTACATCTCATGTGAATTTTGTTTATGAGGGTAAGTATAGTATGAGATCTTCGGGGACGAAGATTCTTTTAAAGTGGGTAGATTGTGACACCCCTAATTCCCGAGAGAGTTCTTAGTGCAATATCAAGACTTTGGGGCCGAATTTGTAAATAGTTTTTCACGGCTTTAAAGTTGGCATTTTGGAGTGTTGGCAATATTTGGAAGTTGTTAGAATGATTTTGAAGCACTAGAAATATTTGGGGTGGTTGTGCAAATCTCTGAAACTTAGTAGTTATCCAATTCAAGTTATACCCAAAAGTTTGTAAATCTACACTTCTAAACCCTATGCATGATGGACACTTGTCCTAATTGTTTTGACACAATTTATATGAGTTGGAAACACCCAACATCTCTATTCATCATCTTTCAGCAGAAAATTTCATTATCATCCCATCATCTTGTTTTTTTTCCCTCTCTCCCTCCTCAACCACCAAGAACACCACCACCTCCACCATGAAACCACCATGGAACCACCACCAACAACACTGCACCTCCTTCGTTCCTCTCTATCTTCCCGATCTGCTATGGTGGGAGTTTCCCCATGACTAGGGGAGTAAAATCCCCCAAGTAATTCGTCGAATGATCAAGTAACGAAGTCGGAAATCGCATTTGAAGGTGAAGAACCCTAGGTTGATCTTGATGACAATTCTCTCACCCTGTTGTGATTTGGCGAGTATAACCACTAGATTCGTGATCCCCATCTCCAGATGAGCTCAAAGACACCAAGAACACGTTTTAACTCGCCGGATTCGCGACCATTCTCCGGATTTTTGCAGTTCCCGTCGCCGGCGAAGAACGGGCTGGAGGAAGAGAGCTGTTATTAAGGATCGTTCGAAGTAGACGTACGTATTCGTGTCGCTGCATTCACTGTGAGACTCGGAGACGAGCGTTGTAGGATTGCTAGCGTTGCTTTGCGCCTTTCATGGCTCAGAGGTAAGTACATATGTACGACCTTTTCATATCAAATGTGCACATGTGTGTGATGTTTCAAATGAAAGCTTGTTATATGAAAAAGTATGAGAATGCATGTTTTCCACTCGAATGTTGTTAAACTATTTTATTCATCTCCTTTGAGAACTCTCGGAATTACTAGTGAAATGTTGTTATTTGGATTCTGGTTATGTTAAAGAGAACAAATAAAATACCTCTAATAGAGTTAGGACGATGTACAGAGTACAGTTATTAATGGTTAAATTGCAATTGAAAGAAAGTTTGATTACTCTATTGAAGTTGCTTGTGGCTCTTGATTGCCTAATCTAATGAAATGAATTGAATAGCGTATGCTACTCGTGAATTAATATCGTTATCAACTCAAATGGACTTGTTTACTCTGGAGATCTCACTGAATACTTATGGTTTCTTAAAGTTCTTAAACTGTGAGGTTTTATTATTCGGTTACTTTCAATTGTTCCAAAATCCCCAAGATGTTACTATTATTGTTTTAAATCTTCTTTTTTGTTTCAAATCGTGCTTTCGTGCCACTCGTTGCTTTACATGTCGTAGTATGTATTTACTCAGTTTTTACTGATCATTTTCTTCAAAACTGCGTCGGCTGTTGCTATTTTAAAACCGCAGGTCATCAATCAAGGTGGGGTATGGGAACGTGAATCGAGACGAAGATGTTTAGCTTAAGTTAGATTACTTAGTAATTCACATAGCTTATTTCAATCGCATTAAATTTGTAAACTTATCTTCTCAAGTTTGTTGTATTTATTAAATAAAATGTAATATTCGTAACTATATTTCTACTTTTGGTTATCGATAGTCGCATTAACCCTGAACCAAGATCCCGGGTTGTTTCAGGTACTCCGGGTACAACCAGATTTGCATAGCCCCGGAAGATAAGGAGAAGACAACGTTTACCTACCCGTATGGTACGTTTGCTTTCTGGTGCATGCCGTTCGGGTTGTGTAACGCTCCAGAAACGTTCCAGAGATGCATGATGGCGATATTCTCGGACATGATCGAGAAAAATATGAGGTCTTTATGGACGATTTTTCACTGTTCGGGGACAGTTTTGACGACTGTCTGCACCACCTGGGACAGGTTCTGATCAGATGCAAGAAGGCAAACTTAGTACTGAACTGGGAAAAGTGTCACTTTATGGTCACCGAAGGTATCGTGTTGGGTCACAAAATTTCCAGCAAGGGACTCGAGGTGGACACAGCCAAGATCGAGGTGATACAACAGCTTCCGTACCCGACAACCGTAAAGGCGATCAAGAGTTTTCTGGGCCATGCCGGATTTTACCGGAGGTTCATCAAAGAATTTTCCAAGATTACAAAGCCACTTTGCGCTTTTCTCGGAAAAGACGTGCCCTTTGACTTTGATGTAGCATGTATGTAACACCCCTCGTTTCCCGAGCCTTCCGTTCCGGTCCGGAGAGCCCGGGAGGGTGCTACTCAAAATGAATTGGCGGAAATCGAGAACAAAACACTTCCATAGTTATATATTACAAACCATAATTGTCTTAAACATGAAACATAACATACTATTAAACATGATGATTGTCTAGGTGTGTCTTTTATTTAGTACTAACATAACTAGGTGAGTCCGCGATCCCTTAAGCCGAGCTTCCTTCACCTAGACCTGCGGGGGAAAGAAACAAGACCGCAGTTTTTCCAAAGTCAGCACAAAATGCTGAATAAGTAAACACCCAAACATGTAAACCGGATAAGAGGCATATTTTTCTTTTAAATAAAGAGGATAATTTAGAAGTAACCAAAAATGTTATTGAAATTGACCAAATATGAGAAGTATAAATTTTCAACTCTTTACTTAGCGTTCTCAAACCATTCTCATTATATAATAAGGAGAAAATCATCACTTCTCATCATATCCACAATTAGGGGATTCTCAAAATATCAATTCTTCCATCTTTCACATGAAAAACCAGATTTATTATTTAGTTGTAGCGGGGAACGAACCAATCCATCGCAATAATCCATCACAGTATCTCATAAGTAACCAACCATATCCCATGCATCCAAGACCTTAAGTGCCGGCACCCCCCTAAGACTTCTTGCGGCCAGAGAGGTGAGTACATGGAGCAGCTCGGGGCTAATTGCAACCGAGCAAAATATCACAATATAAAAGTATCCAAATATGGTTCCACCGCACAACTGTTTCCACTTTACGTTATTACGTATTATTAATTCCGTGTGATAGTTTCCAAAGAATCATTTAGACAAGTGTTTGAAATCTCAAGTCGAACACGTATGACACAAATCACATTTTGAGACGTAAATCACAAAAATATTTAGACACGAACGGAGGACGGACACACTAGGTAAGGCATATTTACTTACCTCGAGTAGCAAGACAATTAGCACAACAAAGCCTCTACGGATAGACGAATCCCTCGTCTACGAACTCGTCACCTACAATTTATAATTTCTAAATTAATTACAACTCCAAAGTGTGCAAGTATGCTATGCGAAATTTCTCTAAGTCTTATTTGAAATTATTCCCCATTATCCCCATTAATTATTAGCATGTACAATTGTATTTTCTCATAAAATCACTATTTATATATATATATATAAATACTAACTCTTAAAATTTATTAAGTAATGAATCGCATATTAAATTTATACACTCTAATACTTAGAAAATAAAATGATCATCTATTTTACAACACATTTATTTGTAAGTGACCACAAAAATTGATTCAACTAATTTAATTATTGCTAATTATTTATTGTAAAATATATATATACTATTAAAGAATTAAACTCATAAATAAACTCACAAAAATGTTTATTCAAATAAAACAAGTGTTTAGTCTCACACAATTATAACTTAATTTTTGAGAAATCAATATCTAATATATATAATAATAAGTCTTTAGTTATTCATAAATAGAGAATTTTCTTTTAAAAGTAATTTTCCTATTTTTAACTTTCTAACTTGTTTTATTTTATCAATTTTGAACAAATAACATATTTACTAAAAACACTAATTTATAAGTACTTGAAATATTTACTTAGTCACACTAAATTATATGATTAAAGAAATAGATATTTTATCTTGCTTATTTTCCAATAAAACAATAATATCTCATAAATAATACATATATAAAATTTTAAATAGCAAAAACATCTTTTATATAATTAAAACAATAACTAGAAATATTATAAATAAATTCCAATACAAAAATGCATTTTTAATTTTATATTATATTCGCAGTTTATGTAAATACTAAATAGATCCCCAACTTTTCATAAATGACAAGAAATAACCTCCCAATAACCAAAAACAGTTTCAGCATGTTATACTAGCCACCCCTAACTTTTCTGAAAATACAAGAACAACCCCCCAACATGAACAAGCATGAATCCAACAACCCGATTCGATCTAGAGCTAATAAAATCATGTTTTGATGATCAAAAACAAACTAGAGGGTGATTTAGAAGTTACCCACACCAAAAATCGCGAAAAACGGTCGAGATTCGGGTCCAATTGAGTTCGCCGTCGAGGTGGCCGGCGGTGATGGTCGTTTCCGGCGATTGAGGCGTCCTCTGCTTCGATTGGCACCGGCAAAAGCGTCCTCGGGCCTCAGGGATTCGTTTGGGACTGATTTCAGGGAATGGGTAGCGCCGGGTGGTTCGGGCCGAGCTTCTCGCCGGCGTTAATGGCTGCCGGCGGCTTGTGGGTGGCTCTGGGCTTTCTGCAGCGATGGGCTGCTGCTGTGGCTCCTCCTTGGGTCGTGACAGAGAGAGGATGATGGTGGTGAGGTCGAAACAGGGGGAGACAGAGAGGTGCAGGTGGTGGTGGCGGCGTTTCTCGCCGTCGGGGCTTCGCCGGAGATGGCAGCGGCTTGAGCCGCTGCTGTTTCTGCTGGGTGTTTCGCCGGAGGGAGGGAGAGAGGGAGAGAGAGATCTGGGGGAGGGCAGAGAGGAACAAGTGGTGGTGGTGGTGGTGGTGGTTGTTCACCGTCGGGAACAGCGGCGGCCTTGTGCCGCTGCTCTGTTTTTGCCGGCCCAAAACAGAGGGCAGAGAGGGAGACGGGGAGAGAGGTCGGGGGTGGTGAGGGAGAGAGTGTGAGGTGGTGGCTGTGGTGGTGGAGTTGGTGCCGGTGGTGGAGGGTGTGATGGTGTTGGTGGTGGCGACGGGTGAGATGAGGGAGGGGAGGGTCTGCTGTGTTTTTGAAGGAGAAGAGGAAGAAGAAGACAAGGTTCTTGTTATGTGAGAAATTCAACAGCATATGGTTTGAGTAAGCTGGTGAACAAAGTGTTTTCAAAATTTGTTTATTATTTAATTTATTTATTCATTTTTATTTTTTTGTTGATTAATTAATTCAACTTTATTTATTCACCCTTTAGGTATAAAGTTCTCTTCAAACTACAACTACCACCCCGTACATTAACTAGTATATCTTTTCTTAAACTACAAATATCTCCCCAATTCGCATTTAAACGTCACAATTGCTATTATTTTACCCGTATCAAAACGGGGTATTACATCCTTCCCCCCTTAAATAGAGCTTCGTCCTCGAAGCGCAAACCAACCAATCCGCATAACGCTAATATAAGATTTTATATGTATCGCAACAGCCAATTCCCATAATATGATATGTAGGAACAGTCAACACACACACAATTAATATTTAGTTCGAGGGGGCACAAGGGTTAAGGTCATGAAAACTAAAGGGTTACATTCCTCTCCCCCTTAGAGGAGTGACGTCCTCGGAACTCAGTTTACTTGTACAAAGAGGTGCGGATACTTCTTTCTCATTTCATCCTCTGCTTCCCAAGTAGCCTCTTCTGTCTGATGGTTCGTCCACAAAACTTTCACTAGCTTAACGCTCTTGGTACGCGTGTCCCTTGTCTTGGTATCGAGGATCTTGACAGGATGCTCTTCATATGTCAATGAGGGGTCTAATTCAATTGGTTCGGGATCCAACACGTGAGATGGATCGGGTACATACTTCTTCAGCTGTGAAACATGAAAGACGTTGTGCACTCGTCTCAAATTCGAAGGTAGGTCTAGACGATAAGCAACTTCTCCAATTCTTTCCAGAATATCATATGGGCCGATAAACTTTGGGCTCAGTTTCCCTTTTTGATTGAATCTTGTTACTCCCTTTGTAGGCGAAACTTTAAGAAACGCTTTTTCACCCACTTGGAACTCTAATGGTCTCCTTTTCTGATCTGCATATGACTTTTGTCTGTCTTGTGCTGCCTTCATTCGTTGCTGGATGTTTCGTACTTGATCTGTCATTTCCTCAATCATTTGTGGGCCTAACACCACTGTCTCGCTGATGTCACTCTAACATAGAGGTGTCCGGCACTTCCTCCCATACAAAGCTTCGTGGGGTGCCATGCCTATGCTGGCGTGATAGCTGTTGTTGTAAGAGAACTCTATCAGTGGTAGCTTGTCAACCCATGATCCTTGGAAGTCCATGACACAAGCCCTTAGCATGTCCTCCAATGTCTGAATCGTTCTTTCTGTCTGTCCGTCTGTGGATGGGTGGAATGCCGTGCTGAAACGTAATTGGGTCCCCATTGCTTCTTGAAGCGCCTTCCAGAAGTGAGAGAGAAAGTTAGGGTCTCTGTCAGAAATTATCGAGCTTGGAACTCCATGATATCTCACTATGTTCTTGACATACGCGTCTGCTCGCTGCTCCATGTTCCATGTATCCTTCATCGGGATGAACCTCGCCGTCTTGGTCAATCGGTCGACTACTACCCATATCTGGTTAAGTCCATTCTTTGATGTTGGCAGTGCTGTCACAAAATCCATGGAAATGGAATCCCACTTCCAAACTGGTACCTCCAACGGCTGAATTAGGCCTCCCATTCTCTTGTGTTCAAACTTCACTTTCTGGCATGTTAGACATCGGGCTACGAATTCTGCTACTTCCTTCTTCATGTTGGGCCACCAGAATGTCTTCTTCAAATCCTTGTAGAGTTTGTCGCCTCCAGGGTGTACTGAGTAAGGCGTGTTGTGCGCTTCTTGCATCAATTTCTCCTTGGTTTCTGCACACTTTTGTGGCACGCACCATCTTCCTTTGTAGCGTATGCTCCCATCCTCGTGAATCTGAAAATCTCGGGCTTGTCCTGCTGCAATCCTCTTCTTAATTTTCTCGAGTTTGACATCTCCTGCTTGATTACTCCTTATTTCCTCAAAGAAGTCTGGCACGGCTGTCATACTTCCAAGTAGGTTCTGTATTCCTCCTTGATCCACGACTTCGATCTCGAGCTTTCTGAATTCGTGGCATAGCCATTCTGGCAAAATTATCATTGCGTTCAAGGCATGACTCGCCTTTCGACTCAACGCGTCAGCGACTACGTTTGCCTTCCCTTCGTGGTACTGGATATGCAAGTCGTAGTCCTTGATGATTTCTAGCCATCTCCTTTGTCGGTTGTTTAGTTCCTTCTGCGTGAAGATGTACTTTAGGCTGAGGTGATCTGTGTAAAGCTTACAAACTGCTCCGTACAGGTGATGTCTCCATATCTTTAGCGCGAAAACAATTGCTGCCAACTCCAAGTCGTGAGTAGCATAGTTCTCTTCATGGGGTTTCAGCTGCCTCGACGCATAGGCAATCACCCTTCTGTCTTCCATGAGTACACACCCTAGCCCCTTCTTTGATGCATCGCTGTATACCTCGAACTCGCCTGAATCATTCGGTAGAGCCAGAACTGGTGCTGTAGTTAGCTTTTCCTTCAGTGTCTGAAACGCTTCTTCGCAGCTTTCGCTCCACTGATATTTTACTGCCTTCTTTGTCAGTGCTGTCAGTGGCCTAGCAATCTTGGAGAAGTCCTTCACAAAACGCCTGTAGTAACCAGCTAAGCCAAGGAAACTCCTTATCTCGGATACATTCTTCGGTGTTGGCCAATCTTTGACGGCTGAAATCTTTCCTGGGTCCACTGATATTCCTTCCTTTGAGATGATGTGACCCAGAAATGGAACACGATCCAACCAGAACTCGCACTTTGACAACTTGGCGTACAATCGTTCTTGTCTCAGAGTTTGCAAAACTTCTCTGAGATGCTCCTCGTGATCTTCCTCACTCTTTGAGTACACAAGGATGTCATCAATAAAGACGACGACGAAACGATCTAGGAATGGCCTCATTACTCGGTTCATCAAATCCATAAACACTGCAGGTGCATTGGTTAAACCAAAAGGCATCACGGTGAACTCGTAGTGGCCATATCTCGTTCTGAAGGCTGTCTTCGGAATATCCTGCTCGGCCACCCGAAGCTGATGGTACCCTGATCTCAAATCAATCTTGGAGAAGACACTAGCCCCCTGTAATTGATCGAAGAGGTCATCAATTCGAGGTAGAGGGTACTTGTTCTTGATGGTTGCGCTGTTCAACTCGCGGTAGTCAATGCATAGCCTTAAGCTTCCATCTTTCTTCTTCACAAAAAGCACTGGTGCTCCCCAGGGTGACACACTTGGTCGTATGTACCCCTTATCTAGGAGTTCTTGTAATTGCTCCTTTAACTCCTTCAGTTCTGCTGGTGCCATCCGGTATGGCGCTTTTGAGATTGGCGCGGTTCCTGGAGCCAAGTCCAAAGTAAACTCCAATTCTCTTCTTGGTGGCATTCCTGGAATCTCGTCTGGGAATACGTCAGGAAACTCCTTTACAACTCGTATCTCTTCTAGCACATTCTCCTTCTTGGAAACGTCTTGGATGTAACATAGATAAGCAGAGTTCCCTTTCTTCACTTGGTTGACTATGGTCAGTGCTGACACTAGTCTAACACAAGGCTCCTTCTTAATTCCACGGTAAGAGATTCTCTCCCCGTTGGGTCCTCTTAACCGAACCTTCTGATCATGACAATCAATGACGGCTCGATATTTACCAAGCCAATCCATCCCTAGGATGACGTCTATGCCTCGAAGATCAAACTTAATCAAGTCTGCAGGCAAGGTGTATGCTAGGATTTTCACTCCTACCCCTTCAAACACGGTGTCACATACTGTTATTTGGCCAGTGGGAGTTGCTACTGGGATAGATTTCTTAGCATGATTATTCAAACTCAATTTCTCAGCGAATGATGATGATATGAATGAGTACGATGCACCAGAATCAAATAATATAAAAGCTGGTCGCTCATGGATAAGGAAAGTACCCGTGACAACTCCATAAGCAGCATCAGCCTCCGCCTTGGTCATGAAAGCAATCCTCCCCACATTTGCATTCTGTGCTCCAGCTCCTCCTGCACCAGCTACATTGTTGTTGTTGCCTTGACCAGCATTGTTGTTACGGTTCTGAGCTCCATGCTGTCCTGCATTCCCCTGGTTGTAGTTTGGCTGCCTTCCATAGCCATCTCCTTGGTTGTTGCGGTTTCCAGGGTTCCTGTTCCCATATCCAATCTGCAGGATCCCGGGTTGCTGGTTCCCATACTGCTGGCGGTTTCCCTGATAGTTGTTCTGGGGTTGCCTCTGATAGTTTCCCCCTTGGTTCCTTTGTTGGTTCCTGGCTGGTGGAGCTAGACATTCATAGGCCCGGTGCCCTCTCCTACCACAGTTGTGGCATACGACTAGATTCCCCATACAGTCAACTCCAGGGTGGTTTTGCTGGCATCTCTTGCAGTGGTAGCGGCGAACTGGCTGAGCTATCTGATTCTGCTGGTTTCCCCTGGTCTGATTGTTTCCTCCACCGTGGGACTTGAACCTCTTGTCTCTTGCTGAATTGCTGCTGCTTCCTGCCTCATCCGCCTTGCGTTTCCCACGAACCTCATCCTGAATCTCCTGGATTTGCCACATGTCCGCTGCCCGGTCATAGGCTTCGTGCAAGGTGTCGTAAGTCCTGCTGCGCATAATTTTCTGCAGCTGGAGATGCAGGCCTCCAATGAACTTTGCTACCTTGCTTTCTTCATCAGGTACCGTGTTTCCCGCGAATCTGAACAATTCCACGAATTTCTCGAAATAGTCTGTCACTGAGCCATTTCCCTGCTTCAGATTTTGGAACTCGTTGTACATCCTTGTCCTAACATGGCTTGGATAGAACCTTGATCTCATAGCAGCCTTGAAAGCTTCCCAACCAAAGTTGGGTCGAGCCAATAGGACCTCATGGTTGGTTGTCCACCAATGTCCCGCCTTTCCAGTCAAGTGAAGAGCTGCACAGATAACCTTTTGGTCTTCAGGGCATTGGACAGCTCTTAGTATCTTCTCGAAATTCGTGATCCAATCCTCCAACTCAGTGGGGTCTTCCTTTCCTGCAAACTCACGAGGATTATGATCCGCTATCTTCTTGGAATAGCTTCGCTCTTCGCGCTCCTCATTCCTAGCAATGATTCTGGCCATTTGGGTGACCAGTTGAGCCATCTCCTGCGGGTTGTCTCCTCCAGCTGCCATTTGTCTTTGGTGGGCTCTCCTGGTGTAGTATCACAGGGGTCTATCAGTCATATCCCTACACTAACACCTATTATATTATCGCTTATTCTATCATGGGGTAATACCTAAGACGATTTATATTGTAAAACATGATGTTTATCAACATTGCAAAAGATTCATATATATCACGAACTTCATACTCATCTTTATCAAAATAGCATGACTATCTCACAAAGGGATCAAATAATGTATAAAATTGCATACAAATTTTCATCAACTTATTTTCCGTGCAGAATCAAATCTCAAATTTTATAATACTCATCCTCCATCATGGGAGTAATATCATCCCCAAGGCCAGCCAAGTAAAAATGTCCTCTTACATGTATCTCATAATCAGGCCAACCAATTATCACATGATAAAAACCGAAAATGTCTCTCCCGAGGGGAAAGAAAGGTCGCGGGTGGGTGGGACTAAATAAAACACAGACTACCCATAACCCCAAGCGGCTTGTCAATTTTAAATTTCTTACCATAAATTCATTTTAAATTACCCTACAGGTTTTAATTCCTTTTTGGATTTCCTGCTCTGATACCACCTGTAACACCCCTCGTTTCCCGAGCCTTCCGTTCCGGACCGGAGAGCCCGGGAGGGTGCTACTCAAAATGAATTGGCGGAAATCGAGAACAAAACACTTCCATAGTTATATATTACAAACCATAATTGTCTTAAACATGAAACATAACATACTATTAAACATGATGATTGTCTAGGTGCGTCTTTTATTTAGTACTAACATAACTAGGTGAGTCCGCGATCCCTTAAGCCGAGCTTCCTTCACCTAGACCTGCGGGGGAAAGAAACAAGACCGCAGTTTTTCCAAAGTCAGCACAAAATGCTGAATAAGTAAACACCCAAACATGTAAACCGGATAAGAGGCATATTTTTCTTTTAAATAAAGAGGATAATTTAGAAGTAACCAAAAATGTTATTGAAATTGACCAAATATGAGAAGTATAAATTTTCAACTCTTTACTTAGCGTTCTCAAACCATTCTCATTATATAATAAGGAGAAAATCATCACTTCTCATCATATCCACAATTAGGGGATTCTCAAAATATCAATTCTTCCATCTTTCACATGAAAAACCAGATTTATTATTTAGTTGTAGCGGGGAACGAACCAATCCATCGCAATAATCCATCACAGTATCTCATAAGTAACCAACCATATCCCATGCATCCAAGACCTTAAGTGCCGGCACCCCCCTAAGACTTCTTGCGGCCAGAGAGGTGAGTACATGGAGCAGCTCGGGGCTAATTGCAACCGAGCAAAATATCACAATATAAAAGTATCCAAATATGGTTCCACCGCACAACTGTTTCCACTTTACGTTATTACGTATTATTAATTCCGTGTGATAGTTTCCAAAGAATCATTTAGACAAGTGTTTGAAATCTCAAGTCGAACACGTATGACACAAATCACATTTTGAGACGTAAATCACAAAAATATTTAGACACGAACGGAGGACGGGCACACTAGGTAAGGCATATTTACTTACCTCGAGTAGCAAGACAATTAGCACAACAAAGCCTCTACGGATAGACGAATCCCTCGTCTACGAACTCGTCACCTACAATTTATAATTTCTAAATTAATTACAACTCCAAAGTGTGCAAGTATGCTATGCGAAATTTCTCTAAGTCTTATTTGAAATTATTCCCCATTATCCCCATTAATTATTAGCATGTACAATTGTATTTTCTCATAAAATCACTATTTATATATATATAAATACTAACTCTTAAAATTTATTAAGTAATGAATCGCATATTAAATTTATACACTCTAATACTTAGAAAATAAAATGATCATCTATGTTACAACACATTTATTTGTAAGTGGCCACAAAATTGATTCAACTAATTTAATTATTGCTAATTATTTATTGTAAAATATATATATACTATTAAAGAATTAAACTCATAAATAAACTCACAAAAATGTTTATTCAAATAAAACAAGTGTTTAGTCTCACACAATTATAACTTAATTTTTGAGAAATCAATATCTAATATATATAATAATAAGTCTTTAGTTATTCATAAATAGAGAATTTTCTTTTAAAAGTAATTTTCCTATTTTTAACTTTCTAACTTTTTTTATTTTATCAATTTTGAACAAATAACATATTTACTAAAAACACTAATTTATAAGTACTTGAAATATTTACTTAGTCACACTAAATTATATGATTAAAGAAATAGATATTTTATCTTGCTTATTTTCCAATAAAACAACAATATCTCATAAATAATACATATATAGAATTTTAAATAGCAAAAACATCTTTTATATAATTAAAACAATAACTAGAAATATTATAAATAAATTCCAATACAAAAATGCATTTTTAATTTTATATTATATTCGCAGTTTATGTAAATACTAAATAGATCCCCAACTTTTCATAAATGACAAGAAATAACCTCCCAATAACCAAAAACAGTTTCAGCATGTTATACTAGCCACCCCTAACTTTTCTGAAAATACAAGAACAACCCCCCAACATGAACAAGCATGAATCCAACAACCCGATTCGATCTAGAGCTAATAAAATCATGTTTTGATGATCAAAAACAAACTAGAGGGTGATTTAGAAGTTACCCACACCAAAAATCGCGAAAAACGGTCGAGATTCGGGTCCAATTGAGTTCGCCGTCGAGGTGGCCGGCGGTGATGGTCGTTTCCGGCGATTGAGGCGTCCTCTGCTTCGATTGGCACCGGAAAAAGCGTCCTCGGGCCTCAGGGATTCGTTTGGGACTGATTTCAGGGAATGGGTAGCGCCGGGTGGTTCGGGCCGAGCTTCTCGCCGGCGTTAATGGCTGCCGGCGGCTTGTGGGTGGCTCTGGGCTTTCTGCAGCGATGGGCTGCTGCTGTGGCTCCTCCTTGGGTCGTGACAGAGAGAGGATGATGGTGGTGAGGTCGAAACAGGGGGAGACAGAGAGGTGCAGGTGGTGGTGGCGGCGTTTCTCGCCGTCGGGGCTTCGCCGGAGATGGCAGCGGCTTGAGCCGCTGCTGTTTCTGCTGGGTGTTTCGCCGGAGGGAGGGAGAGAGGGAGAGAGAGATCTGGGGGAGGGCAGAGAGGAACAAGTGGTGGTGGTGGTGGTGGTTGTTCACCGTCGGGAACAGCGGCGGCCTTGTGCCGCTGCTCTGTTTTTGCCGGCCCAAAACAGAGGGCAGAGAGGGAGACGGGGAGAGAGGTCGGGGGTGGTGAGGGAGAGAGTGTGAGGTGGTGGCTGTGGTGGTGGAGTTGGTGCCGGTGGTGGAGGGTGTGATGGTGTTGGTGGTGGCGACGGGTGAGATGAGGGAGGGGAGGGTCTGCTGTGTTTTTGAAGGAGAAGAGGAAGAAGAAGACAAGGTTCTTGTTATGTGAGAAATTCAACAGCATATGGTTTGAGTAAGCTGGTGAACAAAGTGTTCTCAAAATTTGTTTATTATTTAATTTATTTTTTCATTTTTATTTTTTTGTTGATTAATTAATTCAACTTTATTTATTCACCCTTTAGGTATAAAGTTCTCTTCAAACTACAACTACCACCCCGTACATTAACTAGTATATCTTTTCTTAAACTACAAATATCTCCCCAATTCGCATTTAAACGTCACAATTGCTATTATTTTACCCGTATCAAAACGGGGTATTACATCCTTCCCCCCTTAAATAGAGCTTCGTCCTCGAAGCGCAAACCAACGAATCCGCATAACGCTAATATAAGATTTTATATGTATCGCAACAGCCAATTCCCATAATATGATATGTAGGAACAGTCAACACACACACAATTAATATTTAGTTCGAGGGGGCACAAGGGTTAAGGTCATGAAAACTAAAGGGTTACAATGTAAGCAAGCCTTTGACCATTTGAAGGAGAAGCTTACCACAACCCCGGTAATCACTACGCTGGACTGGTCACTTTCGTTTGAACTGACGTGTGACGCCAGCGATTACGCAGTCGGTGAAGTTTTGGGACAGCGGAAGGACAAAGTCTGTCATGTGATATATTATGCAAGTCGGGTACTCAACGATGCCCAGGTCAACTATGGCACTACACAGAAGGAATTGGTTGCTGTGGTGTATGCCGCGGACAAATTCAGGCCATATCTGGTCGGGTCAAAAGTGATCATTTTTACCGAACACAGTGCCTTGAAATATATGCTGGAAAAAAAGGACGCAAAACCGAGACTGCTGAGATGGGTACTGCTGATGCAGGAATTTGATGTGGAAATCCGAGACAAAAAGGGAGTTGAGAACATAGTGGCGAACCACTTGTCTAGGCTTGAGAATTCGAAGGTGGACCCGATACCGATCAAGGAAAATTATTCGGATGAGCACATCATGGCAGTAAAACTGGGTAAGCCGTGGTATTATGTCATAGCGAATTACTTGGTTAGCGGTACACTTCTTGAGAACTTGACTCCGTCACAGCGGAAACGCTTCATCTATGAATGCCGACAGTATTCCTGGGACGACCCTTACTTGTTCAAACAAGGGGCCGACAACATCTTAAGAAGATGTGTTCCGACTCACGAAGCCTGGAACGTGCTCAAACACTGCCACTCAACTCATTGTGGGGGTCACTTTGGAGAAACCCGCACAACACACAAGGTATTGAAGTCAGGTTTCTTTTGGCCAACACTTTTCAAAGACTATCACGACTATGTACAGGGATGTGATAGATGCCAAAGGACAGGGAGTACGTCACAGAGGGATGAGATGCCTTTGACCATATGGCAGGAATTTGAACCCTTCAATGTTTGGGGGATCGACTTCATGGGGCCGTTCCCGTCTTCCATGAGAAATCTGTACATACTAATGGCAGTGAACTATGTTACGAAGTGGATCGAGGCAATAGCGTGTCAGAAAAACGATGCAGCGACTGTTGAGTTTTCTGAAACGCAACATATTTACGCGATTTGGGACCCCCATGGCGATGATCAGCGATGAAGGATCTCACTTCATTAACAAAGTGTTTACCAGGGTACTAAAGCAGTACGGGGTGTCTATTCATAAGGTATCGCTCCTTATCACCCCCAGACTAACGGACAAGCTGAGGTGTCGAACAGAGAGATCAAGGGCATTCTTGAGAAAACCGTGAATCTGGGCCGAAAGGATTGGTCGATGAGACTGGACGATGCGCTATGGGCATACAGGACAGCTTTCAAAACACCGTTGGGAATGTCACCATACAAGCTGGTGTTTGGGAAAGCATGTTACCTTTCGGTTGAGCTGGAGCACAAGGCCTATTGGGCCATCAAACTGCTCAATATGGATCAGAGTCTGGCTGGAGATAAAAGAAAGATGGCGCTGCTGGAATTAGAAGAGTTCCGCAGGACGGCATTCGAGAGCGCAAAAATTTATAAAGAGAAGACAGAAAAGTGGCATGATCAGTGGATCACGCAAAAGCAGTTTAAAGAAGGTGACAAAGTTCTTCTCTACAACACGAGAATGAGGTTCTTTCCGGGAAAGCTGAGTTCTCGTTGGTCGGGACCGTTCACTAGGGCAGAGCACGGGTCGGTTCGGCCGGGTTTTTTTCCGTTTGGCTGACCGACCCGACATGCCGGGTTTTCCAGGAAGTGAACCCGTCCCCGATCGAACGACCACCAAAACCGGAGATTTCGGGTTTATCGGGTTCGGGTATTTTGCGGGTGATTTCGGGTAAACCCGGTCAAGCTCTCCACAGACAAACTCACCGATCTGTTGATCAGATCGAAGGTGGAGAAATCATCAAGAATGACGGTGGATCAGATCGAAGGTGGAGAAATCATCAAATCGAAGGTGTAGATCAGATCGAAGGTGGAGTGAAGAAGGGGGAGAGAGACAGAGTAAGAATCAAGAGAGTACCAATTCATACCAGTACCAGAGATTTACCAAACAAATCAGTTGGCAACTAGTAGTAGATCTGCACGATTCCCATATTGGAGGAGCGACGTGAGTGCACAATTCATCCCACCATCTTCATCTCCTTGTTCGTCTTCTTCTCTTTCTCTCCCCTCTCTCTCTCTCTCTCTCTCTCTCTCGTTCTCTGTCGTACCAGTACCAGAGGCGGCTAAAAATTAGGGGATAGGGTAAGGGCCTTAACTACCTTGTTCGGGTGATCCGGGTTTATTCGGGTTAAAATTAATTTGGCCCGCGGATCACCCGATTTGGGCCGGGTTTGGACTTTTCTAACCCATACCCAATCGAATTTACCCATTCTTCTCACTTTTCGGGTTGATTCGGTTTGATTCGGGCGGGTATCACGGGTTGGTCGGGTTTTTGCTCACCTACCGTTCACCATCAAGAAGATATTCGCATGGGGCGCATTTGAGCTAGAGAATCCAAAAGATAACTCTAGTTTCAGGGTGAACGGAAACCGGCTCAAGCCGTATCTAGAGACAGCCGAAGTCGCTAAGGTAGACCTGATCTACTTTGACGACCCGTGATCAAACCGGAGGTAACTGGGTCGAGCCGTCGACCGTAAATTACAAGCGTTGGTTGGGAGGCAACCCAACTTAGGAGTAGTTTAATTTAATTTATTTAATTATGTTGGAATTTTGAGAGGTGAGATGAGGGTGATCTAATCTCTAAGAGAGAATGTGCAGGCAACAGCAAAGAAAATTACAAGAAAAAACGGAAGAGAGTTTGTTGTCTGCGTGGCTGGCTGGTAGCCAACAGTGGCAACGCAGACAGAGGATGATATTCTTGGCAGTAAAGCAACAGGGAAGTGCAGAAACAAGACGGTTGAAAGCCGAGAGGCTAGCCACGCAGCTGGGAGGCCAGCCACATGGCCAGCAGAAAATAGCCACACAGCAGAAAACAGCCACGCAGTCAGTGGTTTTGCCACGTGGCCAGCAGATATTGGCCACGCAAACCGAAGAAGAAAAAAAAAGAAGAAGAAAGATTTTTTTTTCAACCACGTGGCCAGCAAAAAATAGCCACGCTGACGGAAAAAAGAATTTTTTTTAGCCACGCAGCCCGAGGGGGTCAAAGTATCATTTCTGAAATTTTTGGGAGTCGAAGTGTACTTTCGGGAACTTCCGGGGGTCCAGGTGTATAGTCCGAAACTATTGGGGGTCAAAGTGTACTTTCAGAGTCTGTAGGGGGCTTATGTGCAATTAGAGGGAAAAAATTCTGAAATCTGCACAAACGCAGAGACGCACGGCAAGGGGGCTGGTTCCTCCATTATTGTTCATTCCAGCTCTCTATCTCTCCATTTTCTCTCCACCTCCAAAAATTCAAACTCCTCCAAGTCAAGAACCAAGCACCTTTCTGGAATCCTCACGACCTGAACACTCTACTAGTGCGTTCAAAATTACAAAACACGAAATGAGCAAGTGTGGGGGTGAGGATAAAGTTTGAGAAAAGTTCCTAGACAAGCTTTAGATTCGTCAACTTCGGGTTGGATTCGGGAAAAATATGAAGAAGGAACGTCGAAGAGGAGGTCGAGCCCTACGCGGTGACCGGCTCGAAATTTTTTTTCGGAGAGAAAAATTTTCCGGCGACTTTTCCTGGGACTTTTCTGGCGACGGAAAATTTTTAGAATTTTGCACTCGTTGACTAGTTCCGAGTGCTCAGGTTCAATTTTCCTTCTTTCGCTTTATTTTATGTTTTAGGTACCAACCCGTACCCGGGTCGAAATTTTGGCTGCATTTTCTCGGTTTGCGTGCAGTAAAACTGAAAATTTTATTTATTTATTTTTCCTCTGCGTTTTCTGCTGTATATTTATGCTATGGATTGGACTGACAAACCGGTAGTTTTAGAAACTCGTTGGCACTTCCCGGTACACCTAGAACATCATGAAATTTCTGATGAATATTTTGATAGCTATCGGTTTGTATGTGCTGCCGCCCATTTGTATTACTTAAAAAAACAGGTTCAGGGGGTCACTCCTGATTTAAGATTTAAGACCAGTGATGGAATGACTCTGGACATGGCAAGCTATGCTAATAGAGCTGACCTATTTGGAAGTACCCTAGAGAACTTTCCCAAGAGGGCCAGCTCCGCCCTGACCCTTGAGTTTTTCTGTAACCTTATGTTTCGGGAATTTGGCGAGGCGGCACGAGACATCCATTGGGTTTATTGTCGTCGGACTTTTATTTGGCTGACTCCTCTCGCTATTAGATGGGCATATAGCACGCCCAACCATTTTGAAGGGGAATGTGCATATGTAAGGATTCAGAGAAACCCTCCATCTGATAGGGAGATTTTGAGGACCTTATGTGCCGGGGCAGATGGGGCCCACTGAAGTCGAACCATAGGCTGCATGCTATATTTTTGATTCCAGCAGCTTGATGGTGGCAGGAGTGGGTTCTGAACCGTATTATAGGGATACAGCATACGACCATGTTAACATATGAGGTTGTACTCCTTATTTACTTCCTCATGAAGGGGTATGCGGTTGACATCCCGCACCAGATTTGGGCATCCATGAGAGACCGAGCGGTGACCTCCAACCGGAGGGGTTTCGGGTTTTGCAACCTGATTTTTCGACTAGACACCCAGGCTGAGATTGATGTTGTAGGCGTGAGTGATTTACCTGCGCCTGCCCTGAGACCATTCCATTAGAGTCGGATCAAGGGCAGTTAGGAACCCTAGGGTACCGAGACATGGAGATGCATTCGTCAACCTAGATGGTGATGATGATCATGGACGAGGATGGGCATGAGCCTGTCCCTACCCCTTCCCCTACGCCTAGCAGACGCTCGACTCGTGAGAGGCGGGTCCCTGTACATGACCCTACTCCTATCTCTAGTCGGCGGTCGACTCAGGATCGCCATGCACCTACCTCTGCCCCTATCCCTGCGAGGCGTTCCACACAGAAACGACAAGTTATGAGAGGCCCCCCGGTTCGACTCCATCGTTCTCAGTCCACTTATGAGTATGGTGAGTCTAGTCGGCCAGCCCGTCCAGAGCCGAGCCAGCGTACCATGCCATCTAGGGTCGCTGCCCCTAAGCCTAGCCAGCCTACCAGGCCCTCCAGGGCCGCTGCCCCTGACACTAGCATACCCCCGTGGGATGTATTCGAGCAGAAACTGACCAGGGTAGATGAGAGGATGGAGTCCGATATGAAATCCATCATTGACACATTCACGAAGAAGTGTGGGAAGCTATGGAAGCTGTTTCAGCATAACCGTCGGACCGCCCGGAAGGTGGCCAAGGATCAGGCTGCGGCTTTTACTAGTTTGAGGGAGGAGCAACGAGCTGCTGCCAGGAGCGCCGGACGAGAGGTCACGCTCCCTCTGTATTTTCCACCCACCTACTCCAGTGAGTTCTCGACCAGTTGGTCCGGTGAGGCCGAGTCGAGTCACCATGCCGATGAACCGGCCCCCGAGCAGTCGGATAGTTGGTCCAGTTCCGGGCCCTACTGTCCGCCCCGAGCACCCGGGCCTATCGGACGCTGCCAGCGCTTGCGCGCCGACCGTCCAGTACCGAGACCGAGACCGGGACAGAGCCTAGCAGCCCCACTTTCCGGTCCACCATCAACTCACCTAGCACTCTGTCCGGTTCATCTGAGACGGGGTCCGACCCGCCTTATGTACCAGATTATTCCATGTCATGAGGGCATGCCATCCCTTAGTGTGGGGGGGGGGATTCGTGTCTTTATTAACTCGGTCTGCACGTTTTTTTGTATTTATTTGCAGTTTGTCTTATTTTTTTGAGTCAGCACGTTTTCTTTATTTGAGTCTACCGACCAACTTTTTTTGTCCTTGCATTGTATATAAAAAAAAGTAGAAATTCTGAAAAAAAAAAATCATAAAATTTTGAGAAAGGGCATTCGAAATAACGGAAACTGGAGAGAAATCAATGATAGTCCTTTGACAGAAAAGAAAACGTGCACCGATGTATAGTAGATAGGTGAGAGCGAGTGTACCTTGGAGTCCGCGAGTAGTTATCACATGAGCGAAGGATCCCACTAGTTTCCACACCGACGTCATTTAGGTAGTTAACTACCCGCCCACGGGCGCCGTCACGGTCATCGCATCTTTCGGTGGAGTGATTGGCTATCAAGGGACCTCACGTCCTGTTTCTTACCCCTAGGTCCAAATAGTAAACCCGTTTGAAGTCGTTTACCCCTTTTATTCATAGCCACTGTAGCCTAGGAAGCCTTCTTTGAGACCTTCATCAGTCGTTAGTTGGCTATTCTACGCATTATCACAGAGGGAGTGAGTTAGGGAGGGTTTTAGATGGGAGAGTTTCATGACATATCAGTTTTGGACATTTTTGACATTGACATGTTTTTCGAGGGAAGGACAGGGTGAGTTAGTGGCGACTGCATTAATTTGCAGAGGTGGATCACTGCATTACATAGTGACCACAAGATGGAGTTAGTCGCGTGCGAGTATCTTTCCGCACAAACTGGGTTCCGGGGGTAGTGGGGTCAATTGGTGGTCGTGTCGTTTTTCTACATCTTTGGTGATGAGGAGGTTCGGTGGGATTGCAGAGTATCATTCCGACTACAGGATCAACACTTTAGGATTAGTGTGGGGGTACTTCACATGAGGACATTTTTTGTACCCCACGACAGTATTTTATTTATACCCACTCAGCTTTAGCCCATTTTGTTTATTATCATTCTTGTATTTGTTTATGCATATATTAGCGCAAAGAAAAATTACGAAATGATAAAAAATGAAAAAAAAAAGAAAAAAAGAAAAAGTAATGTTCTAGTTTTACAGTTTTTCAGTTATTTATGATATTTAGTCGAAAAGCTGAGTTGGTAGCACAATTTTCGAGACATTTGCACCACTTCACATTTATGGCCGCGAGAGCGGCGAAGAAACAACGGGGGCCAGGGAGATTGAGAAAGCTGGAACTTAGGTGTTTCGGTCAGTTTTTCGGGATCTCGGTGAGGGGTGTGAGTTTGGGAAATTGTGAGAATGTCATAACAAGTAAGATCGTGTCTTACCTTGACATATATACCCCACCTGTTAGACTTAGAACCTTGATTCGGAAATAGCTCGGATGGTAGGCTAACTAGGTATTTGCTCAGGTTAATAACGCAAGTAATAGTACTTGGAGCCAGAGCTTGTTTCCACCAAGAAATCTATTCAGACTCACCGATCGCTTGTAGGGAAGTATTTTCTGAAAAAGGGTGAGGTCTCAAGGACACACCGGTGACGTTTTGGAGATTTCCCGATCTCGCTAAAAATAATTTTGTCTTGTTCGCGTTTTGAGTCTTTGTCTATCGAGTCAGTGTATATTCTGTTCTGATTCGGTCTTTCTATCGAGTCGTCTGGTTGTAAAGTTCAGGTCAAAAGAGTATGCAATGAGTGGATACAAAGGTACGGTATGCAAAAGCAGGGGCATTGCAAGACAGAATTGTATGCAACGGGTTGCTCGGGACGAGCAATGTTTAGGGGGGGGGGTATTTGATAACACCCAAATAGGGGTTATCTTTTAGCCTGATTTGACGTGCCATTGTGTCGAAAAACTGTCTTTTAGCCAGAATTCACCCTCGGACAGCCTCGGTTTTAGGAACGAGATGTTTATTTGCTCTTCGTAAATTTCTGCTTATTTCACGCATTTCGAGATATGATCACGGGTTCTTGTTCGTTTTGTCAATGCAGGAACATGATTTGTGCAGGAGCCGGGAATGAAGCAGAATTGCAGGGGCGAGAGCCGAGAAAGCTGAAAACGCCAATACCGCGAATGACCGGGATGCGTTCGGTTGCCAATATCTTGAGCTCGACTTGGAATTTGGAAGTGAAACTAGGGGCAGAAGAACGAAGACGTCAAGGGCTTTCCAAAAACTGGTTATAATGTTGAAAAGGAGTCCGGACGAAAAACCAGCTCCCGTCAAGTGGGGGTCTCGGATAGGCTACGCCCAAGTAAGGAAAAACTATTTCATGTTCGTGACGATTTCCAGTACAGTTCTGACCCAGGGGTATTTTGGTCATTTGGCACCGGGCCCGGGTTTTCGGAAGTCGAGTTGGGATTTTGGCGCCCAGATTCAGACACCGGTCTTGCTAGGACCAAAGGCAGGGATGCAGGAGGAGGACCCAAGGAGGCTAAGAGAGAGCATTTTGGAGCAGGCAGAGTCCCTGTCTGTGTGGCTAACTGCTAGCCACGCAGCAGCCACGCAGACATCACGTTTTTCGAGGCAGTTTCGGCCAGTGACAGTTTCGTAAATACGGGCAGTTTCTAGAAACGTCCCCAACACAATATAAAGACTTGTCCAGGGTTTGGTTTAAACAACAACACATCCAAGGCAGAAGTTTGGGAGCATTCACGGAGAGCACGAATCCACATTCGAAGACCTAGTTTGCTTTTACTCTCTCTCTTAATTTCAGAAACTTTGTTATTTAGTTATGTCTTTTGGTAGCTAAACCTTTTACCTAGGTTCTCGGTGAACCTAGGGTTTCGTACTCAGTGATTGTTCTATGTTTTGGTATTGAATTCATGATTACGTTATCTTAATTCATCAGTTTTTATCAGTTATTTTGTCTTTGAATATTTTCGTTTATGCATGATTAGAGTCGCGAACCAGAATTGCTGCAGACCCGTAGGTGAAAACGTCAGGTTAGGGTTAGGAAGAAAAGACAGGATTTAGTACCTTACCCTGATAGACCGACCAGAGAAAGGGAGATAGGGCTAGCTAGACGTTGAGACCAACTGTCATAGAATCTGACCCGGGCCATCAGGACGGGTTAGAAACCCTAGCAGACTTAGATCGAGATTGCAGACTTAGGCAGCTTAACAGGAATCCGACAGTCTGCAGGATCGTGATAGCTCGTATGATCTGAAAGGTTACTGCACAACCGGTACGTGGCACAGATAATTAAAACTGCTGTGTGTTTTCATACCAAACAAAGAACAAAAATTTGTGGAGACCCTAGGGGATCCCGGGACCTAGTATTCCAACCCTAGATTTTACAACCTTCGAGATTTTTCAGAAAAACGTCACAAAAAATATTTACGTTTTTAGTTGTTTATTTTGAGTACGTAGTAATTATACTTTTAAATCACTCCTCCTTTTATACTCTTAAACTTAAATCTGATCGCTCAAAAAACTCAAATCAGTCCTCGTGGGAATGATCACCCGAGTTGAAATACACCCGGTATTAGTCGATTCGATACTTGCGAATAGCACGTTAGTTTGCGC
Source organism: Linanthus parryae (assembly GCA_023055425.1). Lineage (NCBI taxonomy): Eukaryota > Viridiplantae > Streptophyta > Magnoliopsida > Ericales > Polemoniaceae > Linanthus > Linanthus parryae. The sequence goes on from JALGPY010000001.1 coordinate 120,715,997, forward strand.
ATCAAACAACAATCCCGAATCACCGAGACCGAAAAGGAGAAGTGTTAGGATTGTCCTAGTGTGGGTAGATTCGGTAGGACTATTCCGCTGTTCCGTGAAACGGTGGACCGACAAGACCCGTTATCGTATCAGTAGATGACCTTCTAGAACGGACCGATAGATAACATGAGACCGAGAGGATATTGTAGTATACCGAGACGTAAAATAACATGAGACAGACATGTGATTGTCATAGCCTGTTACCCGGCTTGATTAGGTTTGAATTAACGTGTCACTCAGATAATCTTAAAATCGTCTACAACCCTAGGTGATCTAGAGATTGCCTAGTTTCTCCATCTTTTCTCCTTGAATATAAAAATATTAGTTAGCTATTATTTTAATTTTTAAGTCAATCAAATTTTTCCTCCAGTTACTGTATTCTAAACTAAATAACTAATTAAATAATCTAAAGTCTGTTCTCGTGGGATCGCTAACTCGGGGTTGAAATACCACCCCTATATTACTTGACCGTGCACTTGCGCATACGCGTTAAGAAATCGCGTCAAGTTTTTGGCGCCGTTGCCAGGGACAGCGGTAGATTATTTAATTAGGAGTTAGTTTAGAGTACTTTTGTTTTAGTTTTAGTTTTAATCTTTTTATTTTGTATCTCTGTGCTTCACGGGTGTCTTGTGAGTGTGTTTTTCAGGAACGCAGGAAGCAAGAAACAATATAAGCATGTGGAGCGAAGATTATTATTCGGGTCCCCCCTACTGTTTCCACTGCAGGGATAACCATGATGAAGAGGACGCATGCATAACTTGGTGCTATGTATGCGGCATTTGGCACGACCGTAGAGACTCATGTCGAGTACATTCACCCCAACTTCATCAGCACCAGGAAGACTCATCAGCGATTATGGCAGAACGGCGTAGTATTATGGAGGACATCGAATTGTGCGCCAAATTTAATTACCACAGAAGGATTCAGCCACAGGTAGGGAATATGTGAGGGAGATGATGGAGAGGATGAAGAAACGAGTAGAAAAACTGTCAACAGCAGGGGAATCTAGTATTCAAGAACCACAAGAGGAGCCCTTGCCACATGACAGTAAGCCTCATATTGAACATTCATCATCCCCACCACAAGTGGAAGAAGAGATACGTGAGCATAACAAAGACTGCAGTGTCCAGGATCCATTGGTGGACTCTTCCATTTATGAGGACTCAGATTGTGATTCAGAATGGGGTGGAACCGTGTGCCCAAGATGGGAAGATCCACTGTATTGCGAGCCAAGACCGCAGACGCCCTCACATCCTTAGCATGAATGGGAAGACACCGACATTGGAAGCCTGTGGTGTGCCGACGATGAAGCTAGTGAAACACTTGTGCTCAGTGATATTGAGGTAAAAGCCCCAACTCTAATTAATGATGAATTCTCCACATCCTATGTCACGCAAGTCTGCGACGAGCTGGAACAATACTGTATGGGGATTCTTATGGGGAAGAATGTGATGAGCAACTTCCAATCTCTTTTTCTATGGCGATTCTATTGATCATCCATATGCCATATTCAAGGAGTTGGAAGTCAGCAAGTGTGGGGGTGTGGATGAATTGCATGGGTCATTTGATGAGCATCTAGCACAAAAGAGGTATTATTGGGATGACTTTATGGAGAGCGATGCATATGAGCCCAGTGGTACTTGGTGGAAGCTGATAAAGAAGATAAATTGCAAGATGAAAAGAGTTAGCTTTCACTGCTGTCCACCATCACCAGAGCACAGGGGTGCTTGTGAGAAAAGGCTTATCGAGAAGAGATGGTGGAAGAAGAAGAATTGAAGGATAAAGCAGCCTCCACTATCCTTTTCGCTTGAGGTAACCGGGTCGGGCCGTCGACCTTAAATTACAAGCGCTGCTTGGGAGGCAACCCAACGTAGAGTAGGATGCAATTTGTTTTTGTTTTTGATTTTAGTTCTCCAAATTTGATTTTGAGGGGTGAGAGAGAGTTGCTTTAATTCTTCCAATAAGTGTGCAGGGACACGGGTACAGAAGACGCTCCGGGTTCCCCTTCTTGATGCGTGCGATAGAGAATGTTGAGTAGGCGCAACGGAATCCGGACACGAGGTGAAACTTTTCCCGAAACTTTCAACGGTCCACAAGACCCCTTCTTCTTGCAGTTTCGCAGAAACCGTGCCCATGTAGGTCCGGGAACTCAGGTACCTTTAACTCTCTCTCTTATTTCTACGTTTTGAGCGATAATTGTGTAGATCCACCGCCAACACATTTAAGCGAGGACACCTCCTACTTGATCTCTAAATTCGTTGAGGACAACAAAATGCTTAAGTGTGGGAGAGTTTGTGTATAATTTCGCCCAGCCATGTTTTGTCTTGCATAGCCTTGTTACATGTAGTTGTAGTACTGTGTTAATGTGGTTAGTGTAGAGTATTGTTCTATTGTCGTATTGTGTTAGATTTAAACTTTTGCATTGTCTTCACTTTTACATTATTGAGTCCCCCTACCTAAACTTGTGGTTAGTCGAGTTGGCCAAAGCATATAGAGTTAACAAAAAATGAAAAAAAAAGTAGAAAACCATAAAAATCCATAAAATTAAAATTTTTGAGTTGGGCAATTGATGAAGCTTGAAATCAGAGAGAGTTCAGTGAAAGAGTCTCAATGAATACGAGCACCGTAGTGGAAAAAACCTTAATTTTTAGTATCTTGCGCATCATTTTCATGAAAGGAAGTCCCGGGTATCCAGGGAAAAGTGGAAAGTAGATGGTGGGCATAACTTTAGTTCCTATAGTGTGCTAGGAGGATTTGGTCTTTGGGGGTAGTCGAATAGTCTGTTTTCAGTGGAAACTTGTGGCCTCTTGAAATCTGGGGTGGACCTTCGTGTAGAGTCAGTTTCATGTGGTACACTGCCTTAGCCTAAGTGAAGTTAGGGAGTGTACACCACCATCCCTTACGACGGTTTCAAGAGCTAACCGAAAAGGCCCACACTTCGTTGCTCTAACGGCACAACTGAAATAAAAAGAAGATAATGAAAAACAAAATAAATCAAAATCTTCTCTTGGACTAAATACGGTGAACACCCTAATGTACCCCTGTTCGCACAGGGAATTTGGATTCAAACCAATTAGAGCTTCTAAGGAAAATTAAAGTCAAGCCGTATTACACGAAGTTGTGTCTCCCGTCACTGGGAGAATTTGCATTCAACACAATAACGGCTAAGAGGATCTAAAAACCTCATATGACTTGGCAACGAAAGACTATCATATTGACTAAGGGTGCCTAGACCCTCTGAGCTAAAGGACGTGCCCTAATCTTGGATTGGTTATGGTGGATGCTTGGGGACCCCTTAGTGAGCTTGTGCGTAGGATCATTGTATTTTCAATTCCTTGTTGCGGTTGTGTGAATTGCAAAAGAGACTTGTGAAAACTTGATGATTCTGGTTAGTGATAGCGAGATTTCCTGATCTCTTAAGAAAAAAAGAACACAAAAATATGCGTTATTTTAATTCTTACATTGTTCTATAATCGAGTTGCATTTTATATAGTCATGTAGTTTGCATCGTGTGTGTGTGTGTTGTTTGTGTCACATGGCTAGTGGAGTGGTATGCAATTCGGTGGATTGAAACGTAGTGTGAGAACTGATTTTGCTCGGGACACGCAAAAAGGTAGTGTAGGGGATTTGATAACTCTCTATTAGAGTTATAATTCTTGCACGTTTTATACCGTTTTGCGTGCTTTCCGGGTTGATTATATTGGTTTTACACTACTAATAGAGAGAAAACGTAGAAGTTTAGCTTTGAGTGTTTAATTATAAATCCAGGCATTTCTTGCATTATTTTTACGACATTTTGTCACTTTTGATCGCACGGGTTGTTTTCGTGTTGTGTTTGACAGGAAACGGAGCTCATGGATCAAGAGGAGAGGAGAAACAAACTTCGGAACATATGCGGGAGCCTGAGAAAGAAGAAATAAAAAGCGAAGAAAAATCCCCAGCTGATCGCAGGACCATAAAATCCTGGTCGTGCGATCAGAACAATATCCAACTCACTGCATGTCACGACCAGGGGGTCTGGTCGCACGACCAGGATTTTTCTGGTCGTGCGATCAGAAGGTAGTTCCAGCCCACACACGGAAAAATAGACAAATTTTAGGGTTATTAATTAATTAATACACTCTAGACCTAAATAAAGGAGGAACCCAACGTGAGAAAGAAGGGGAGACACACACAGGAAGAGGTCACAGACGTTCAAGAGGAGGACTCCTTCTCTTATTGAAGATCTAGATTTCATCTTCTTCTTATTCATTCAAATCTTGTATGGAGAAACTTGTAAGTCTAGTTTGGTTTAATTTAACTAGCTAAGAACTTTTGCTAGGCGTCTCTACGAGAGCCTAGGGTTTATGTTGATGATACTTTTCAAGATTCAATCTATCAATCTAGTTTCATGCGTATTTTATTTCATCTTGTTGAACCAATGTTAGTTTTTGATTATTGTCAGTAATCCTAGACTATTGACACGTTTAGGAGAAGATCTAATGTTCATAAACTAGAGTTTGGCTCATCAAGTTGATTCATGCTTAAAGTTAATATCGTTCTATGTCAATCGTTCATAATCTATGCTTAATTCTTAATGGGGATGGAGTAATTAACCGGAATCGTTAGTTGGCTATTGAAGTGCGCGACAGTGACTTTAACTAGCCTTGATGAGATGTGAACAACAATCCCGAATCACCGAGACCGAAAAGGAGAAGTGTTAGGATTGGCCTAGTGTGGGTAGATCCGGTAGATAACATGATACCGAGAGGATATTGTAGTCTACCGAGATGTAAACTGACATGAGACCGACAGGTGATTGTCATAGCCTGTTACCCTGCTTGATAAGATTCGAATTAACGTGTCACTCAGATAATCCGAAAATCGTCTACAACCCTAGGTGATCTAGAGATTGCCTAGTTTCTCCATCTTTTCTCCTTAAGTATAAAAATACAAAAATATTAGTTAGCTGTTATTTTAATTTTTAAATCAATCAAATCTTTCCTCCAGTTACTGTATTCTAAACTAAATAACTACTTAAATAATCTAAAGTCTGTCCTCGTGGGATCGATAACTCAGGGTTGAAATACCACCCTTAGATTACTTGACCGTGCACGAGTTAAGAAACCGCGTCAGTTTGACACCTAATGGTTTGACACTTTCAATCCGACTTTCCCGTCGCGTTTGTGATAATGATTTAACAGTGAGTCTTGGTACATTATCTTTTACAATCTTCCATATCTTAGTGGATGAAGAAAATAGTGTATAAATACGTTGGATTGATCCAAAGAAGTCTCTACCTCCAGTACAACAATTAGCCATATCACAAAGTACTAAATTAAGATTATGACTAGCACAAGGAGTGTAAAAAGCACGATGAGTCAATTCTCTTAGTCTACTTTGAACACCTTGATGTATTCCTTCCATATTAGAACCATTATCATATCCTTTTCCTCTTATATTGTTGATATCTAATTTATTAATATTAAAAAAATTTAGGAGTTCTTCAAGTATTCTTTTTCCAGTGGTGTCATATGTTTCAGAGAACTCGAGAAAAAGTTCTTCTACCTTGACGGGATTACAAGATATATCACATCGCAATATATCCGACATTTGTTCTTGGCGACTCACGTGCGGGGTACAATCAAGTATAATAGAAAAGTATTTAGCCTTTTGCACTTTCTTTATAATTTTATTTTTTATTTCACATGCTATCAAGTGCACTAACTCATTTTGTGTATTGTGTCCAAGATAATGAGTATGAGTTTCACCATTTGTTATACGCCTAATGTGCTCTTGCATTACCGGATCAAATTTCGCTGTCATTTGTACATCCCTTAATAACTTCCCATTGTTCTCTTCGTAAATTTTCTCATTTTTTCCACGGAAAGGAGTGTTCCTCGTAGCTAGCTCTTCCACAATAGCAATAATTCGTGTTAACACATATTTCTAATAAGCTTTTTCCTTCTTAACACTTTCTTGGATGCTATGATCAAGTGTTTTATTTTGAACCAAACGTAATTCTAAATCTGCCCAAGTAATTATATTAGTAATGTGCTCACTAGATGCCTCGTGACTTTTAAGTTTTGAGCCTAAATTTCTCCAGTCATTAACTCCCTCATTGACAAGTGAATATGAGAAGACTTTGAAATAAATAATTTCCAGCAAAAGCAAAATACTCTATCAACAGACTTAGAGTATATCAACCACCTCCTATCTTGTTTCTCACCATTGGGTAATATCCTATTGTAATACGAAGTGGTAAAATGCGAGGTATGGGTCTTTAGGGAACTGAATGTCATCGACTCTTATAGGACCATCTTCAACTAAAATGTCTCTCAAGTTGGAATAACAATCCTCCAATTTGCCGGATCAAATATATCAAGTGGGTTGGAAGCGTTGTTACCACCGACATTTCCACCCTGTTCCTCCGTTGAATTTTCAACTTGTTTGTCTACAAATACGTTAACGGGATCTTCAAGATGTTCATCAAATGAAGTGTCTATGGGCTCTTCGGTTGAATTTAAGCTTTGTTTTTCTGCAAAATCTTTATTTTCCTCACGCGTAATATTTTCATTCTCATCTAAGCAAACTTCATTATGTGAATTAATTTTAGGCGTAGTGAAAAATTTATCTAAAGAACCTCTTAAGAAATCAACTAATTTTTCTTGTTTTTGTTTATTTTTCCTTTTCTCACAACCAGACTCTTGTTTCCTAGTAGACATGATTACCATAGCAAAATAGATGAAAAAATATATATTAAATAAACGATGAAACCTGGAACATCTGAAGATTGTAGCTATCTTGATACCATTCTAAAAGCTCACGGGTAACTGTCCAGACCCATTCAACAAAGCTCTAAAATTAGAACATACAAACTTTAGATGGAGAAGAACAAAATTAGGTTTCCATTCCATCAAAATATAAGAAAAAAAAACAAGCTTTAGATGGAGAACAACCAAATTAGGTTCCATCAAATCAAAATTGAAACAACATAGCAAAAACTGTACCTTTTGTTACATACCTGAAAAAGATTATTTGAATCTGTAAACAATAATATTCAATTTCATGGATTCGTAGAGGACAGCAAGCACAATTATTCGGGATCGAGACTGAAGATTGATTTAAAATAGCTTGGTCTGGTTTTTCTGGAACAAACGAACATGAATCGCAACCCAAACCAGATTCGCCAAACGCCCAAATGCCCAAATCGATTAATACGAGAACTCGTTTTTTCTGGAAAATCGATTTGAAGAAACGAATTGTGAGATCGTGAGCCGTCATGAGATGTATTTAACCGCAAAATCATTTTTGGGCCGAAATTGTAGCTTAGAGACGTTGATTGAGAATCGAAAGATACTGAGAGATTTGAGGATGAAATTTTGGAACTGTGAGAGAGAGAGAGATTGAATAGAACTCCTGAAATATCTCTCACGATCAGTAGTTGACTAAAACTGAATTCATTAGCTGGATATTAACATATAATTTATAATTAATTAATGTAAAATTACTAAAATACCCCTGTTTTTTTTTTTTTTTTTGAAAAAATGGTTCCCCCCCCCCTTCATAATTCGGCCCTAAGCAATGTATTGACCTGCTTAATGCAACAGCCGACCCTGCGGATAGGGTTAGCCTCTTCATCTCTATAGACTTCCTCTCTACCTGTTGTGGAAGTTCAGTCAGTCATAACTACTTCTTTGTAGACTGTTGTAGATACTGCTTTCCAGACATAAGGATCACCGCACGTGGCAGCCATCCAGCACACCTAGATGTGCTCCATCCACACCGGATCACCACCCGTGCTGATCCCTGTGGGGGATACGAGACAGAGCCCCCGTGCACCATAACACGGGACTTGTAGGAACTTAGTGGTTTGGAGGCTAGGGTAAGGTCCATCGCGCGCATGCGACAACCAAGCTTGCGCGCGACCTCTGGTAACTGACTGAGAGATCCTAGGCTTACGTGTCCCATTAATGCGGCTGATCTCATAACGGTCTCCGATACTTCCAGACAGATGCGTAACGGTACCTGTATACACGGTCGAACGTGTCGTTGGGGGTTCTATCATTAAGCCGCCATTTATGGTGCACTAAACCCCCCTAACGGTCACTTCCCCACTATATATGTACGATCGTTATGCTCTCCGTTGCGACACGATGAGACAACAAGACACACTAGTCTAGCACCATAGCCTACTGTCTCTCTCTCACACACAGTTACCAGTGCTTACTCTCTCCCTACACACACCTTACAACTCTCTGTGTTCTTATTCCCTACTTGAGGTGTACACTTGGGCATCTCTCGAGGATTACCTTGTACACAACTGTCATGATCATCATAGACTATTAAATGATATGTGAAAGCCCTATGTGTTTCGTTTGGTCAGGAAAGGGTTAGTCGTTCGTCATGCCATTGATCCGCCTTCACAATTCCAGTTTGTGAAGAGGTCTCCCCTGCTGTAATATATGTGTTTTCATTAGTTGAACATTTTCCTGCTTATAAAGAATTTGTTTCTTTGTTTTCGTTCCGGGGCAAGCAAGAGGGAGCTTATTGTCTTTTTGATAGAATTCATAGATTTGTTTTTTTTTAAAAGAGTGAGCCTTGCATGATTACCTGTTTTCATTGTATGGGTTCATATTTACACGGCATGTCTTTGTGTTAAGTAGAACTGTATGCAAATAAATGTCTGGCTCTGAGGTATGTAATGATCCAGTTAGAGACATCGTTACGTGTGACTCATGCTGCATGAAACATACTCTCGGGTATCTCTAATTCACACGTGTTTTACATTGATAGACTCCCTGTGATCATTGCATATTTCACAAAAATAGTTTCATGATTGTTGAGATATTCATCAGTTTATGATAATTATATGTGTTTCCTACGAACTGGTTGTTTTTATTAGGAGTGCACTACACACCATTGACTTCTTCAATAAGATCTGGCCTGGTACTCTTGGACACTGTTTTGCTTGCAAGGTTGTTTAGTATGACATGCTTGTCATATATGTTTTGGTAGTACTAACAATTTTGCAAGGAAACAAAACAAGTGAGAGTTTTGTAGGTGAAGCACGCAAGTGCGGACATTGCTGGTGCTACAAGACAAGGGGTGCAATATGATTCTTGTGTTTCAAACATAATCCTGTGTTAAGGAACTCGTCTTGAAAGATCTTGGAAGATTTCATGTCTCTTATACCCCGCACTGAAATTCTTAATCGAAGACTTTCAAGGACACGACTTTGTCAAGTGACCATGTACTGGAGATGAACTCAACCGGTATTTTGACAGACTGACATCGGGAAGGCAAGATGTCAATGGTGGCGCATCCTGGATTTTGAAGCGTCATTTTGCTTGTTGAGACGATATTCGCCTAGAGGCTCTACGAGTGTGACATATGGTGAAGACTGGAGTACTCACTTCATAAGGTTTCAGACAACGACTTCATCTAAAGATCTCTTTAAGACTGTCGGAGTCACACTCTCATTGGGTGAGCGAAAATCCAACATGAGTGGCTCAGAGAAAAAGCTTGTGCTCATAAAGGAATATCTTACAAATACAAGTGATCTTTCCCGAAGTTCCTTAAAGGTACGTTTCTTCACTTATTATATAACCTTGCTTCTTTCATTGAACCTCAGCATGAACATATTCACACACTAATGTTTATAAAACTGCATTTTCCCTTACGAGCAAAGGTGTCACGTTGTCCTCCAAATCTGTCTTTACTCGTAGAAGGGGAAACCCGCGTCGTTTCATTCTCGTAGGCCAATGAATTCATTAACGCGTCGAATCTTGATCCAATATCGAAGATATTCTTGTCATGTGTCTCCTCTGTGGGGTATTAACATTTTGATTAGGTTTTTTTTTTGGGAGCGGGTATGCGCCGTTCGGTAGATGGTATCCACTTACCGAAAGCGGGTCCAGTCTAATCTTCCTCACCTAACTGTTTTGTGTTCTCCGAACCCGTCTCAGGATCCGTCTCTTGGGGAGTCCCAACTGGAATAGTTTCTTTGAGTTGTGGGAACTCTTCTTTTCGATGTCCATATGCTCCAAAATGGAAACATATTCTGTGGAGACCCTTGTATTCCACAAGAAGGTCCCTTTGATTGAACCAAACAGAGGGGAGAAGGCTATTTGAGAGGTCAATCTCCACGCACATGGCATATTTTGTTGGGAAATTTTATTTCCTTGTGGGCCAATATGAAAATATTGGTAGTTATATTATTGGGCTATCAAATAAACGGGCCACTAAAGTGATCTAATTAATAATTGGGCTCGTAGGAACATAAAGTGGTGTGGGCTTTGTAATGTGTAGTAGCCCATTACTAATTGATTAGGGTTATGGGAGCCTCATCAATTTAGTATATAAAGACTACTAGGGCTGTGATCCCCAACACATTCGAATACAGTAGTCTCACTCTTCCCATTGAGAGAGATCATTGAAGCTGGTCCGAGTTGTGGTTGGAAGATCATGGTCAGCTCAAGATCATCATGACGTTGAAGACGAATACACTAGCTATGGACCGAGGTTAGTCTTATTTAAAGTTCTTATGTTCTTGGCTATTCTAGATGATAGTTTATGTGTTGTAGATTATGATTCCACCTTTAGATAATCTACATAGATTTTAAAGTTGATCTAACAAGTGGTATCAGAGCCACTATCATGCTAGGATGGTTAAGAACAAGTAATTAAAGTTAATCCCGAATTAGGGTTTCATGCCTCGTTTTCTGTGTTTATGTCGGATCTGGGATTTCTTCATATGGTTACGAAGATCTCGAAATAAGCTTTCCAAAGATATATTATAAGCTTAATTCCGACTTACGGTTTGAAAGTTATGATGTTTTAAACCAACTGCTCCGATTAATGATTTGCCAAACACTGCCTTAGATCTGGGCTGTGCCGTCGATCTGGTGTGGCAGCGTGTACCGCTGCTTTGTTGTGCCGCCCAGATCGACGACTCATATTGTTTTGGATATTCCGGAAGTTCTAGATATCCAATTTGGGCGATTCAATAGTCAAACCCTAGGTTTTTGTGTCTTTTGAATCCATCTGTACGGTTAGATTTTCCAGATTCGAAATATTTTTCAGGACAGAATAAATAATTTCGTATTTTAGCATGTTTTTGGACATGTAATCTCATTATTTCCATGTTTTGACTAAAGTAATGTTTCTCTCATGATACTACTGTTTTTATATCATGTTTATGACTTGATTAATGGATAAAATATGTGAGATTATTACTGTTGTTAGTTTTTGGGGTGTATTTTTAGTATGTTGCACCATTGTAAATCATTAGTGTATATTTCGTATTGTACACAATATAAAATATGGTGTATATTTAGTATCTTACACCATTATGTATATTCGGTGTATCTTTGGTATTCATACACTATTAAATATCTTTGGTGTATATTTGGTATCTTACATCATAATTGATATTTGGTGTATCTTTGGTATTCTTACACCATTAAGTATATTTTGTGCATATTTGATATCTTACACCATTATGAATATTTTGGGTGTAATATTTTGTATTACACTAAAAGATTAATATTTCGGGTTCTACATTTAATACATTAGTGTAACTTTGGCATTTTACACTAAAATATACATTTTAGACATTAGTGTAATTTTGGTATTTTACACTAAAATAAAATGGTCTTGTATCCTAGAATAAATCAGTTGAAATAATATGTCGCCAAAGTGACCTCTATTGTGTAAAATTTATTTATTTTGGGATATAAAGATGTGTGTGCTTATTATTTATGCGACTAGCTAATCGGCCCAAAGGAAGGTTGTTAGTTGGCCAAATAATAAGCACACTTGTGGTAGTAAATATGTGACGGTTATCAAGTTATTCCATGTGAACAATACGTCGGCACAAAGGAAGACCTATTGTTTGACCGGATTTACTGTTAATATTTGATTACTGCGTGGAGAGTACCACTTACAAGTTGTTGTTTCTGTCCAAAGACTAAACAACAATGTTGTGCTAGGTATCTTGTAACGAACCCGTTAAATATATTGTTGATTTATGTCTTGCATGAATACTTTGTGGTTATATTTTATTTCATGCTTGTACAATATATTTGTATTTTGAGCTCATGTCTTTAACTTGTTTTCTATTTAAGTCAGCTAATTTATTATTTGTTATTGCTGATGAAGACTCACATTTAGTGCTTTATAGCATGTATAAATTCTTGAAAATAAAGTTAATTCTAGAAGCTTTTAAGTTCAGTAATGGTAATGCTATTGAGTTCCTCAAGCTTATGTTTCCGAGTTTTCTAAAGAAAACATTAAGAGGACTTTTAGTCAACATTGTCTTGTTAAAAGAGGAACATAAGGGAGTACATCCGGAAAACTTTAATCTCAATTAAGAACTTAAGTACTCAAGTTAGAGTTGTCTAAGAACATGCTCATAATGTGTATATATATTTTCTCTCAAGCACTTAAGTGAGTATACGGAGAGTTGTAACGCTCATATGGATAAATAAGTTCCTTGTGAACTTTTCACTCACTATGTGTTAAAAGAGAAAACAGTTGTGTGAGATTAAACTAAATGTACTTGTTTGGTATTTACCCTAAGGATAATAGTCTAGATAAAGGGGATACAGTAATGTAAGTTGCAGTTGAATCACGGTCCAATTATGTAAATGTAATATCATTCGGTAATTTTTGACATTTTTTACATAAATATGAGTGGACGTGTGAATATAAATTTAATGTCACATGTTGGATACGGGAAATTTTACTTCTCACTATGGATTAATTTAAGTTTTGTACCTGATCATATTTGGTGAGTAGATTTTGGTGCAACTACTCAATTGAGAATATTTATGCATGGTTGATTGTTGGGCCAATAGCCACTTGATGCTGAAAGATTCATCTTTATGGGCAGTGGCAAGACAAATATAGTCGAAGCAATAAAGACTTTTAACTTTTTTCAAACATTGTTTGAATTTTATGTTTATTAAGAAAAGCATTTACTAATGTTAAGGAAATAATGTTTTTTCTTTTTTTTTGGATAAATTCAGAAATTTTGATATAATTCAGTGAAGGTTGTTAATGCTTCATTTTAGTTAAAAGCAATATTTCAAATGTAATGCTTCATTAAGAAAGACCATGCATTTCATTTTGAGGTACAATGATGCAAGAGTAAGAATTATATATTTGGTATGGCACAAAAGCTAAAGGAATATCTTCGTTGGAAGAATTAAGATGCTTATGTGTAATAGAATTCATAACCTCCGTGATTTCACAAATATTTTGAATTTGTGTTGAAAGCGTAAAGGGGTGTATAAATAATTAGGTGTGTGTGGAATAAGGACATACTAGAACTTATATGCACTGATATGGTGGACCACTCTTTATAGTTATTTTGGGTGGAAACAGTATCATATTTAGTTCATAAGACTTCTGTCCACCTCATCAACACCTATAATCGGTTTGAGAAGTAAAGTGTGTGAATGTATAAGGTAACAACATTCATGGTGTTAACTTAATTCCTATAGATGCGCACTAAGTTTCTTCCCTACATGGAGTTATAGACATACTTGTCATAAATTAAGTTTGTGGGAATGAAATTAAACATATTTGGATATTGTAAGGAGAATGATTAGTCATTTTCTTTATCATGAGGCTATGGGAATAAAGATTTAAGGTTGCAACTTACATATAAAATATTTCATGTATTAAAGTGGCTATTTAGTACCATATATGATTGGCTAGGCGAATACCTAGCATAAGGAGATTCTCATTTCGGATCATCCCACCTAAAGTGAGGCCATATTGGTCTAGTGGGAGATATTGAATTTGGTATTTACTCCTTGCCATTTTTTTGATGTCATTAATAATTGAGAAGTTCTAAATCTCGCAATTTGTCTTCTCTAATAAAGCCCTTTTTTTCTTGAGACTTTTGAGGATGTTGAGTTTGAGTGGGAGATACGGTTATAAGGAATATTTTCTTTGAGCATAAAGTTTGTTATGTTTGTGAAATGCACGTGTCTATTGTTTATGCAAGCAATGATCGGCCCAAAGGAAGGTCATTGTGTGGCCAAATAATAAGGCATACTTGTTTATGCTAACAGTAATCGGCCCAAAGGAAGATTATTTGTTTGGCCAAATAAGATTGTGCATATTTAGTTATTCACACCGTTCAAAGAAATATTCCATAAGGATACTCATAATAGGCAAACTCATCAGCCTCAAATATGAATTGCCGCTAAAGTAATTCACTAATGACATGAGAAATAAGATTTATGTATTACATGTTATTCTCATGTATTTGGGTTTGACATAAGGTTTGTGGAACATGATTCAATCAACTTCTTACAAGTCAAACAAATATTAAAGTGAATTTGATTTTGTAATGATAAGATAAAATCTCTGGCAAAATTAGTGACATTTGGAATCTTTCATAATAGCGCAATTTATTGTTATTTACAATAAATAAGGTGTGCTATAAGTAATTATGAAAGATATGAATGTCATACTTTGTCATTACATTTCATCTAAAGGAGGCACTGACTACAAAGAGAATTCATAAAGTTTTACAAAATTCTCTTTTGAGTTGTTATGTCATGTACAATTACTTGAAGTAGATGTACATATATATGGATAAGTTGATTACAATCATATAACTTTGACTTTAGTTATTCAAAGTACATCTTTGTTAATTACACAATTCCATTTATAGTCTAAAAGCTTGCTTCTAGATATGGTATCGCAATATTCATAAAGTTATTATCTCATGTTGTGCGAGATAACTACGGTAGATATTTGTGAGTACCACAGTTCAGTGGGAGTAATTTTCTGGTGCATTATATTGATTCTACTCTTTTGACTAGCACCGATATAGACTTGTTGGGTGGACCAAGATATTCTTTATAAGGTTTCTAAAGAAAAGATCTTGGGGACATATTTCCTGTGTCGAAAATAAATGCTCTTGGGGTGTATCATTGAGTATTCGACAAGAGATCTATATCGATAAGGTATTTGCTAGATCGAGTACTTAAGGTTGTGCACTGAAGAATAATCCTACTACTTAAGGAGACAATTTCTAGTTCATTCAGCATTTCAAGAATATTGAGATAAGTAATAAAGGATGCAAAGATTCGTTAAACATCGAATCAATGAGTCTTGTGTATACCAGAATATGTACACATGTGGTTATTGTTTACATATTGGTATATTTGGTATAATTTTGGTTAATCATTGTATGTATTAGGGTAAACATACAATCGGTTAGTAAAGTATTGAAGAGAACAAAAGACTACATGCTCACTTATCGGAATTTAGATAATTTTGAGATCACTGAATCTAGTTCCGAGGATTCGGTCAAGTTTATTGACATAAAGTCTTATTCTTCTTAAGAAAATCTTCAGAGTGTTTGTGTCAATGTGACATTACTATGATAAACTCCATTCTTGAGGATCCTCTAACTAAGGGATTACCACAAAAAGTGTTGAGGAGCGGATTGCTCATTTGGAGTGGTAATATCTAAGGTACTTTGGTTTAGTGGGAGTTTGTATCTAATGAATGTCGTTTCTCGAGACACTTACTTCAGTTTCTGCAGAATAAAGTTTTATGTTTTATTCAAGTTACTCTGAATTATTGTTAATATGAATTTCCAATTGCGGTTTAGCATAAAGATGGAAATTATAAGGTTTGATCTCACTTCAGTAAGGATCAGTGGAAATAGGCATGTTTGAGATCACATTGCATGTAATTTCCCGCTACACATCCACACTTGATCTATATCATTGAATATATTGTTTTGGTGATCATTGATGGGTCTTTGTTACGACTATATTAAATGTGGCAAAGGTTGCTTTGGTCTCACACCGGTATAGACAATTGACCAGATTGTTATAAGGAATGTTCTAAGGATGATAGCACTTTTGCTAGCACTAAAGATTATGGAATATAACTACATCCGGTTTTTCAAGTTTGGCCCAAGTGGGAGATTGTTGGGAAATTTTATTTCCTTGCGGGCCAATATGAAAATATTGGTAGTTATATTATTGGGCTATCAAATAAACGGGCCACTAAAGTGATCTAATTAATAATTGGGCTCGTAGGAACATAAAGTGGTGTGGGCTTTGTAATGTGTAGTAGCCCATTACTAATTGATTAGGGTTATGGGAGCCTCATCAATTTAGTATATAAAGACTACTAGGGCTGTGATCCCCAACACATTCGAATACAGTAGTCTCACTCTTCCCATTGAGAGAGATCATTGAAGCTGGTCCGAGTTGTGGTTGGAAGATCATGGTCAGCTCAAGATCATCATGACGTTGAAGACGAATACACTAGCTATGGACCGAGGTTAGTCTTATTTAAAGTTCTTATGTTCTTGGCTATTCTAGATGATAGTTTATGTGTTGTAGATTATGATTCCACCTTTAGATAATCTACATAAAGTTTAAAGTTGATCTAACATATTTGACTATAGTAAGGGTTTTTATTGCTTGAGGAGCATGTGGATCAAAGTTCAGTTTCTATTTTTAATTAAGTATTTGCCTTGTATCATCCACGGTCCATTGTTGAGGACATGATCATAGTCCTCTTTGGTCCTGAATCGAACCATGTAGGAACCATTTTCAACGGGGACCATCTCAAAACCTCTCTCCAGTTTCTATATAGATGTTACTCTCTTGTGAAGAAGGACAAAATCCACTTTTTGACCCAGAACATGAAGGATTAACGTCTTCCTCCATGGTTTATGGAGCTCCCTGAGGATCTTTCCGGACATTCTTAAACGCACACTACCTTCCGGCAGGCCTTCACAGGTGATAATGGACTCCTCCATTTCTGCACCTTCATCTTGTTCTTCCTCTTCACCCCCTTAATAGAAGCAGGGGTTAGAGTTGATAAGGGACTCTCTCAAGGAGTTCCTATGTTCCTGGTTTTAAGTGGGCCTATACTGGGGCGTATTGTAAGGCGTGACTTCACTCTCCTCTATTTCTACCAAACGGCGCTTGAATTTTACTTGGCTTCTCCAGAAAAAACATCCGCTTCTTCCGGTGTTGTTCCTGTGAGAATGCAAAGGCAGCTATGAACAAAGAAGAGAGCCAGGGTTTTACTGCAGAGAAATAATAAATGTAACATTACAATGAAAATAGGTCCATAACCTTTATATAGGCTAAAAGTATAAAAAGACATAACTACCCTAATTACTAAAAGTGTTATGCTAAAAGTTTCCGCCGCCGCACTTTTGCTCATAGGGCTATCGCTCTCCATTGATTTTAATCCCAATTCATACAAATATCACACAAAGTGATTCTCCTCCTGTTCTTCCTCAACAATCATGTAACATAGCAAAGAGAACACTTCAAACTTTTTAATAGTAGAGATAAACTCCAAAAGAGGAAAACTGAGCAACCCTTGCTGGCCTAAAATCAAAATTGAATGTCTTCTGGGTTGATTTAACAAGATTGTGCCCTGCAATGACCTACGAATGCTTTGCTTTGATCACTTAGCTCAAAATCAACTAACCAAGATACACTAAAGCATGCTTGTGGATGGAGGCATCGGTCATAAGGCACACGGAAAGGATCATGGAGCTGCAAAATAATATAATACAAGTATGTCATACAGGTTACGCTATGTATGGGATATGCTTGACCCCATTTGCAAACAAAGTGACATGTATTCAGAGTGAAGCGCTGCTCGGGTATGGATTTTATGCTTTTCAGTGTGCACAGGAATTGCTCATCCCTGCAGACAGTCGCAAATCCCATGTCAGCTAAACATCTAGGCCAGTCCCATGCCTTGTGCTTCTTGAAGCTGGTGGGATATGGTTTGAAGCCTTCCTGGGGAATGGGTGGTGGCGGTGGGAGAGGGTTGTTTAGGATTGAGGACTAAGGAGGATGGATGACCGCGCACAACTTGGGCTCAAGGGAAAACACGGAATATGTGATTTGTTGATTCTTCTTGAGATGGGCTACAGGGGCAGATGATTCAGGGATTTCGGTATGGACATGTGTCTTTGGTGGGAAGGGCGTTTGGTGAGGCGCTTCCTAGGAAAGAATTGATTTTCTCATACGGGTTATCATTGACCTGGTGAGTAATGACTAAAAGAGCACTCAAATTGCAAATTTCTGGTGAAAAAATGAAACTATGAACGGGGTTGCTGTAATTCTAGTAGTAGGACCAAGCACCAGTTTCTCCAAAAGGATCCTTTTCAGAAGGAAGATCCTCAGCATGCCCTTGCTTAGACTGCTCCATTAACTCTTGGAATATTGGTCGACTCTTGGGCTCCCTGATGAAATCATATGAGGTCGTAATTGAACATATAGATATGCAGATGCCAACATACATGTGATACTCCACATGTCAAAGTACATAAAAAAAAATATAACATATCAATCAATGCCTGCAATTCCATGTGAAAAATAAAACAACACGTGTATTTGCACCATGTATAATTACGATCAAATGATCTAACATTCGTAAGAGGACTATTGAATTGCAGTCATTTCATACTTCTCCTCAATGCAAATACAGATGTTCTTGATTAGTTTCTAAAGAATCGACATATGATTTTTATCCAATTTAAACGGTCATGACTTTTCTATCCCAAGAATATTAGAAGAAACAAGGGGGATTCGGAGCAGATGTACCATTTTCTTTCCCTCATGTAGTATGCGATAAGTTCCAGAACCAGAAGTTTCATATCAATTATATATTGGCGTGATGTCTGGACCCTAATGAAGGTTATAACAATTCCTACCACTGCTCAATACTATTTTTCCAGCAAAGACCTAGACTCCGGGAGGAGTATGTATATATGCTTCAAGCAGATATTCTAACAAAAAGTACTCTTTACTTGGGATAAACATGTTAATCAGACAAGAAAAAGAAGAAATCTATGCCTTCTGCAGGATACTAATATCCCTTTCTCGACATGGGTGCATAACTACGTATACGCTTTGCTATCCTATATTTTGATTCCTCATATAAACTAAATGCGGAAGAGACAGGAGAAAATGACAAACCTCCAGGAGCTTATTGTGAATCTATAATAGTTGATTCATGAAACATATGACTTGCATATAGGTTTCCTATTTTACCTTCAATTACTAAATCTCTAATTGTTGGTTCATGATCCTATAAACTACAACTTTTGTGAAACCTATTGAATCGGTAACAAGCAACCATTGGCTACTGGAGAGAAAAACACAACTAATGACGAGAAAAACCTACAAGTCTGAGTGTGTTCCGAACTTTTTAATACCCGGTTTGGTGGTACACAACACCATAAGTAAAATGAATGCTTAAGTTTCACTTCTTAATAGAGAAACAAAACACATAGAAATCACGGTAGAGCAGGCGATGATGATGGGATTCAAGACCAAAAAACCATATACAATTTAACAAATAAAAGTACCTTGGGCAATTTGCTGTTCTAGTGTTAGATCCTCCCACAACATTTCGTGATCCAAGTCCTCAGTGTCGGTACCCATTTTCTTATCAACACTACTGCTACTGGCGCTACAAGAGCTGTTAGCATTGATTGATGACGACCATGACCATGACCCTGATCCCGAACCTGACCCTGAGCCCGAACCTGATCCTGATCCTGACCCTGACAATGGAGCCTCATTGTTGTTGGGCCAGCTACGCTTGCTCACTAAGCTTTCTGGCTTTAAACCAGTTGGCCTCTTTTCATGGTCCAGGTCATTATCATAATCATTGTGGGAGGATGGTGAGGCAAAAGAAGTGGTCTTCACACCATCTCCCGCATACTCACTCCCTTTCCACTACCAAACTTGATATTCTTGATGTAACCGCTACTTGGAGAGGTTGCTGAGGGTCAAGACCGAGTTTGGTTGTAGCAATGCTTCTAGAACGGGCAAAAACAGAATCTCTCTCGGAGGAGCATTTTGCAGGGGGCTTAATTGCAGGCGCGTGGACTTCGAATGGGCGTGAATCACATGTTATCGCTAGTACCCCAACCAGAGCGCCGATATCATCATAGAAGGGACTGAGGGTTACATATAGTAGAATCATCCAACCTCTCTTGTGTTTAAGAGGGAATTGCCCAGTCCAAGTCTTCCCCTCACTCACACGAGCTATGATGGCTAAACCTGCTTCCTGGTCTCGAGGATCTGCGGGTGAACCGCATGACAACCTAGAGCTTCTGCTGCAGAATAACCATACAGAAGTTCTGCAGGTCGATTCCTGCCCATTGAATTTTTCATGCCACCAAAATTAGCAATCTTCCATGACATATATTTCTCATCAAAAGAAAAAATTAAACTGTTCTATCCAATATACACCAAGAAAACCCTACAAATTCATCAAACCCTAATTGTAAGGCTATTGTTGTTGCAGCAGGACAAAACCCTTCAAATTCATCAATGAATGTATTACCCAGCTACTAAGAAGAAATAGAATTATATGCAGATTGAAGTTACTCACCAGTAGAATATGGTGCAGTCACGATCATAAATATAAACTGACTGACCCATCGAATCCAAGACATTGGCATAGTGTTGATCCGTGAAACTGAATTCCGGCGACTCCAACCCTCCAACGCCGCCTTCACTCAGCCACGGCAAGCCATACTGCTGCGGAGGAGTTTTGCGGTGGAGATAGGTATCACTCGACATCTCGTTCTTGATAGCGCCGGGATCTTGTCGAGAAATTCTTGCGGCAGCAGGAGAGTCCATTAAGAGCATCTCCAACCCATTGCTTTTTCCCCCTCCCCTCACCTCCCCCTCCCCCTCCCCCTCCCCTCACGGGCCCACCATTTTCCCCCTCCCCCTCCCCTTCCCCTTCCGCCAAACTACTAATAGTCTCCAACCCATTTCTTTCCCCAAAAAATTAATTTGTAATATATATTTAATGATTTAAAAATGAATTATTAATACCATAAAAAGTAAATGCAAATTTTTTTACCAATAATATATACACACACACACATACACACAAAAAAAGATGTTAATAATAATAACAATGATATATTTTGTATTGATATCATTGAATAAATTTGACATGTTTAACCGTAATTTTAATTATTGAAATTATAATTGTTAACAGTATAAAAAATAAGTTTTATTTAATTTTAAAAAAATAAGATAACGATGACTTTTCGTGAATATACTTTCCAATAATCATGAATACATTATTAATTTTAAAAAATAATAAAAAATGAAATTTATTAATCATAATAATAAAAAAAATAATATAATCACAAAATATTAGCATGTGTAATTAAAATTATCAAATAATCAATTAATTAATCATTTCCATGTAGGGGGAGGGGGAGGGGATGTCCATGGGGAAATTCCCCCTAACCATCCCTCACCCAAGGCAAAATTTATCCCCATAGCACCCCCTCCCCCTCCCCCTCCCCCCATGGAGTTGGACATGAACCGTACTTTTATACAATTTTCCCCTTCCCCCTCCCCCTCCCCCCATGGGGTTGGAGATGCCCTAACAGTACTTATTATGGACAGAATTACTGACATACAGTATTCTTAATTTTTTTTGAACTAAGTATTCTTAATTTCTTTCTTTCTTTTTTTTTTTTTTTTTTTTTTTTTTTTTTTTGAGAAACAGATTCTTAATTTCTGATGTACCGAAAGCAAAAAAAAGAGTAAAATAAAGTATTTTTTTAAGAAAGTAAAATAAAGTATTTTGAAACGCCCCAAGTGTAATGTTATAAACGCCTTTTTTTTTGGAGAAAAATAAACGTAGTTTGTTTTTGCATAAACGTAGGAGAGGTCTGTATATATATATATATATATATATATATATATATATATAGTTCAGTGGTAGAGCGTTTGACACCGTTGTATAAGGTTTCGGGTTTGAACCATGCTATATGAGGTGATTCTTAAAAAAAAAAAAAAAAAAAAAAAAAAAAAAAAAAAAAAAGCATATAATACCCTACAATCTTACCAACTGTACTCCACTAAACTACAGTTCATCAGGCAATTGGTTTGCTGAGGTGTTATCCACTAGAGTAATGGTAAGTAGCCCACTCCCGTAGTCAGAACGGTAGCCCGAATGTGACGTGGCATGCCACATCAACAAATTTATGAAAGAAAAGAAAAAAAATAAATAACAAGAAAATGCAAGAAATCAAACAAATCAGAATGGAAAGGCATGTAATTAAAAACAAACAAAAAAATAAAATTTTTTTTCTCATTTTCCTCTCACAATGTGTTGATGTGGCATGCCACGTCACATTCGGGCTACCGTTCTCGCTATGGTAGTTGGCTACTTATCATTACTCTATCCACTAACATGACCATTTGATATCTTCAGGCCAACACCGAACATTTTCATCAACACTTTTTCTCTTTATGAGGATTTTAATTCCTTTCGCTTAAGAGAAAAAAAAATATTTTTTTCTTGTATGATTGAGATATATGGAATTGCAAGTATGATTTAAGATCTTAGCGCATTAACCTCCAACAAGAGCGAATCTCTATACTCTAGGATCAGAAACACAATAATTGCCTTCACAATATTTTCAGATGAGTCTGGAATCACAGCGGGTCTTGCATGTTGTGATCGAAATGGAATCGGTGCGTCTACATTCATCTTCAAGCACCCCTCGTCGACAACAGCTATTGAAGAATCTGGGGCTATGGACCTACGACATGAACATGTTGAACAAGGTAACATGATTCATAAAAATCAAGATTTTGGGGAATAGATCTCGCAAAGGATCTTCGTGAATTGATTCTTTTGTTTTGTTCTATCATTCCAGCTCTCATAAAGAACGATACACAAGGTCTCTGCATCAGATTTAGCAAAAGATAAAATGAACTCCTTCGAATGAAAATCCATTCGGAGTTGTTACGGCTTGGTACTAAAGTTCAACATGGTAGAATTTCAGACATTCATTGGTCAACAACAGTGAAAAGAAGATATGAAAGTCAGCTTCTGAATACTTGTTTCGGAAAAAATACACAACTCAGCTAATCTTTGAGCCCCTTCTCATGTACTTTGTTTTAGAAGGAATACATTTATTAGTAGAAATACATTTGTTTCATGTAATCTGTTTTAGTAGGAATCTTCCGAGAGCACAGCCACCTTACACAGGGTTGTATGACTCCATATAGCCATATATTACCTTGGCTGACCTAACCGGACTAGTACATATAGAGGGGTCCATTCCTGCAAACAGTACACCACGATGGTACAACCACTTACGTACGGATCGCTAGAATTCCCCACATAAGTTCTCTCTCCCCCCCCCCCTCTCTCTCTTATATTGCACAATTGGCTTATTTTCCTCCCCTTTACCTCTACAGTTCTCTGTTTTCACCTCTTTAAATTACTTGTCAGATTGTAACCATATGAACATAATTGACTAGCACATATTACACATCCATGCTTACAAGTGACATATTCCAACTCTAAACTAACCATGTGACAGTATGGGGTGCAAGTCTTGAAGTCCGGCATGTGAAAGGAGTGACAATGTCATTTTCCAAACTAGATGGTGTGAAGGAGTCCTTCAATAAAACTAGAGGAGGTGAAAGTGGTCTTTACCCATAGTTTTATGCATTTTACTTTTTAGTTAAACAATATTAACTCTACCCTTGTCAAAGGATGGAGAGGGTTTTGATCAAGAATCAACTTGTACTATAGACGACTTTACATATTTCATAAACTTGGGCTCAATTTCACTTAAAGGGCCATGCGGCTCAAGTTGGCTCCACTCACTCACTCACATCCCTAGTCAGCCCCTAAAATAAGTCATACATATTAAATAAATAAATGAAACAACCACTCTTTCCTACCTCCTTGTAACGCACATTCATTGTTTAATTGCATATTAACATAGAAGATGATGACAACACATTATGAGTATGTTCTTATTCCTTGTTAACACCACTTGATTCATGGATTTGATTTATGTTTCTTTTATTTACATCTTATCTATACATACATGCAAATCAAATTCGGACGTATGGACTAGTGACATACGCATATATACAGAGTATTAATAAAAATTCATCTCGTCTAATATAGGGTTAGGGGTGAAAAGCATCGGATGGAGAGAGTAGTAGGAGTCAAGAGAACATGAAAACGTTCAGAAAATAAGGGAAGCTCACTATATTACTGAAATGGACTTCTATACAACTAAAGTTATATGTACAAGTATATTTCACCGATGCCCAAGTTAAAGATAACAAATTAAAATGAAAGTACACCTAAAATTTGTTTCACCTACTTCACTTTCGTAATGGAATACAATAATTGCGAGATACTAGCTTTTAAAGGATTATATCATAGATAATTATACTCAAGCATATTAATGGTGTATGTTGTATGGATCAAATGAGTAGTATTATTCATATGTGAGAAAAAATATAAGAATTTATTTAGTTTTCTTATCGATGTGTTTGGATTAAGAAGAGAGACCAGAAGTGTCATCTTACTCTAATCTGACTGTTTTTGGCAGTTTGTCTAAAAGGGGAAGACAATGACTGTTTTCAACAATCTGGCAATTCTCAGTCAAATATCTTAGTTCATGAACATTGATGTTATGTGTTATATAAATAATCCGAAGACTCTTATTTAGATATGTGTGTGTGTGTGTGTGTGATGCTAACCATAATCTTGCAGGTAATTCAAGTATCTTGAATTCAATGAAGCCAGTTGAAGATCATATATTCATTCTCACGGTTTTCAGGTACTCCTCATAGTGTCGTACCTCATTCTTAAGTCTAGGAGTAATCCTGTAATGACCGCGTTTCTTAAGATTATATTACTTAACATAACTTCATGTTTAAGTATTTACTATTTCGATAGATGTATCCATAACGGCTAAACTATTATAGTTAAGCTCGTCCAGAAATATACCAAAATTCTTAAAATCATCTTTAATTGTTAAATTAAGTATAAAAATATTCATGAATAATTAGTGATAATAAGTATCTTAAGTGCTAATTAAGTACATATGTATGCATCTCGTGATATGTGCTTGTTATATGCTTGACGTGACTAAATTACATGTTTGTTTGACGCGGTGGTTGAGGATAATCATTCAGATTTGGTCAAATAAATATGTGACATGCGGAGGGACACGTGTCACAACATCTGTGACTCTCCCTGCATGCACGACACGTAGGGGGGTCGTGTGTCATGCCCTGAGTCCATCTCTATCCACGTGTGACACACAGGCGACATGTGTCAGCATGTGGCACAACTTTCGTTGCTTGCAGGACACGTGTCCTGTGACTCACTGCGATCTGATTGGTCGCTTAGTTCTATAAATAGGGTCGGTGTTTTGATTATTTCTCATTCCTGATTCGATTTAACTACTGATAAGTGGGATAGAGAGATATTGACAATATTTCGAGATAAAATAGTTTGAGAAACTCGTATAATTTCAAAGCTGTTATCATGACGCTAATATTGAGGTAGGGGAAATATAGTTTTCACGTCTACTGTAATTACGGTATATACATGATTATATGCTTATATGTTGATTGTTAAGTTATTGTTTGTTATTCGCATGATGTATAAAGCATGATAATTATGTGATTCGTGATCGATGTTACAGTTTAATTGATTATTATATTTCTACGCCAGTGGTTAGGCGGTACCTACTGGGCGTTTCGCTCACCCTAAAATATCCACAGGTACCGGAACGGGCCGATCAGAGACTATAGACGGGATAGAATTATATAATTTTCGAACTAATTGTAATGTTTGTTAAGATTCGTATATTTAATTCTTGTAAACAATTATTTATTAAATGAATATGAAAATGACGGTTTTATTCGAAATTGAAAAGAGTTGTCTATTTCTAAGCTTCCGCTATATATTTTATTAGAAAAGCAATACGGTTCATATTTCCGTCACGGCCGAAAAAGAACGTGTTTACTCTGATGAATTCGTAATCAACTTAAAGAGGAAAAAGTCAGGTCGTGTCAAATCTTGTAGCGTCAGTCTAGAAATATAGGTACTATAAAGAGATAGAGTTGCAGAGAGTGGGTCGGCCACCATATCAAGCCCCCATGGCCACTTACAACCCAGGGTCGTGCGTGCATCTGAGGGAAGACTAGGGTTATGCTCTTCATCTCTATGGACTTCCTATCTAGCTATTTTGAAAATTCAGTTAGCCAGAAATTCTTTTTTCTAGACTGTCATGAATCTAACCATGTAGAAACAATTTTCAACGTGGACCATCTCAAAACCTCTCTACATTTTCGAGAGAGATGTTACTCTCTTGTAAAGAAGGCCAAAATCTACTTCTGGATCCAGAACATGAATGATTGACTTCTTCCTCCATGGTTAATTGAGATCCCTGAGAATATTTCCGATATTCTTAAACGCACATGACTTTTCGGTTGGCCTTCAGAGGTGATTATGGACTCTTCGATTTTTGCACCTTCATCTTGTTCTTCCTCTTCATCCCCTTAATAGAAGCATGAGTTAGGTTTGATAAGGAACTCTCTTAAGGAGGTTCTCTGGTCCTGGTTTGACGTGGGCAAATACTAGGGCGTATTGTAAGGTGTGACTTCACTCTCCTCTGTTTCTACCAAACTGCGTTTCCTAGGAAAGAATTGTTTTTCTCATGCGGGTTACCATTGGTCTTGTGAGTAATGACAACAAGAACACTGAAATTGCAAATTTCTGGTCAGAAAATGTCAATATGAATGGTTATTGTAATTCTAGTAGTATGACCAAGCACCAGTTTCTACAAAATCCTTGTGTAGTTTTTTTCCAGCAAGACGATTGGCCTGAAATCGGAAGAACACTTCTTCAGCATGCCCTTTGGGTTGTTCCATTAATTCTTTGAATGTTTGTCAACTCTTGGGCTCCCTGATGAAATCACATGAGGTCATGAGTGAACATATACATGCATAAGCCGATGTACATGTGAGACTCCACATTTTCAAGTACATGAAAAAACATAGCTATCGGAATTGCATGTGAATCTTTTCAGTTCCCAAAAACATAAAAATATTACAGGCTAGTTCATTTATTCAGCTATTTCTGTAGAATAAATGATACATAATGTTTATATTATGTGAATCATGGCCCGGATGTAAAGAGGGTTTGCATCTTCCCAAAAGGCATAACAAAGTTTAATGAAAGAGGATGATGAAGAGGAGTGTCTCTCTCCCTCTATATACAAATTCACACCATTTCCACCACCCCAGCCTTTCATCACCATCTGCATGAACCTTTGTACTTGACCAACACAAGCACTAGTCAAGTTGAAAATGTCCACTATTTGAATATCCATCGCTTACTCAGTCCCCTCGTCAGAAATGAGGTGAATTATCTTCTACTACATAGCTTATGACACTTCAACTATTTCTGGCGTCTTTGAAACATATAACGTTGTCGGTTCTAAAGCACAATCAACTTAGTCTCTTCCAAACAATGCAGCCGTCTCCAGTGTCTCCATGAATAAGTGATTTCGCAAAAAAGAAAAAAAAAACACATATATCGAAATTATGTACAATTACGATCAAATGAATGATCTAACATTTGTAAGAGGATTATTGAATTGCAACCATTTCATGTTTGTTCCCAATGCATATATAGATGTTCTTGATTAGTTTATAAAGAATCAACATTTGATTTTCATCGAATTTAACAGTCAAGACATTTCTACCCCAAGAATATTAGAAGAATCAAGAGGGATTCGGAGCAGATGTACCATTTTCTGTCCTTCTTGTAGTATCAGATAAGTTCCAGAACCAGAAGTTTCATATCAATTATCTCACAAACTCTCCTCTTCTTTAAGTTCATCCAAACACACTTAATAGTTGGTTCAGGAAACCTATGACTTGCATAGAGGTTTCCAATTTTACCTTAATTACTAAATCTCTACGTGTTGGTTCATGAAACCTATAACCTACAACTTTCATGAAACCCATTGAATCAGTAACAAGCAACTACTATTAACTACTGGAGAGAAAACACAACTAATGACGAGAAAAGTTGCACATAGTTTTCCTATTTATGTTAATACAAAAACATGCACAAACTCTCCAAGAATGTTAGTGATCTATGAGTTCTAACTGTCGAACATTAGAGTATGATGCAACTGGCATTGCCTTCCAAGCTTCCCAAGTGTCAATGCAGCCGACAAGTCTGAATGTTCCCTGAAACTACAATCAATAAGATGGCATGTCTCATGTCCACATTTTCTTACCAAATCTTGGGTCTTGACATTGAAATTTCTAATACCCGGTTTGGTGGTACACGACACCATAAGTAAAATGAATGTTGCTTAAGTTTCACTTCTTAATAGAGAAACAAAATACATAGAAATCACGGTACAACACGCAATGGTGACGAGATTCAAAGTCCAAACAACCATTTCCACTTTAACAAATAAAAGTACCTTGGCGAATTTGTTGTTCTAGTGTTACATCCTCCAACAACAATTTGTGATCCAAGTCCTCAGTGTCAGTACCCACTTTATTATCAACACTACTGCTATTGGCGCTCCAAGAGCTGTTAGCATTGATTGATGACGACCATGACCCTAACCCTGAGCCTGCCCTGAGCTTGAGCCTGACAATGGAGGGCTTTCTGGCTGTAAACCAGTTGACCTCTTTTCATGGTCCGGGTCATTTTCATAATCATTTTTGGAGGAGGGTGAGGCAAAAGAAGTGTTCATCACACCATCTCCCTCGTAGACGCTCCCTTGCCACGTCCATATTTTCCTTTTCGCATGAACCCATGCCCTTGCCTTTGAGGCACTGATTCCAAGTTTTCTTTTTGCCTCATAATCAAAATTCAGTGATGACTTCATGGGTTCCTCGGCGTGCTGAACTTCAGGAAGCACATCAAAGGAAGACAAAGGTCTATCAGCTCTAAAGGTACTAGCTCCACTTGAGACACCACTGCTAGGACAATCTGTAGTAGCTTGGCTTTCATTCATGACATGCTCCCCCTTCTTTAATTTCGACTTTATCTTGTTGCTCAGCTTAGAAGCCTGTTTGTTGTGGAAATCCGTCAGTCAAATAACAGGCAAATTATTATTAAGGCCTAAAAACACAAAAAACTAATATGTCATCCTACCAAACTTGATATTCTAGAATGGGCAAAAACATAATCTCTCTCGAAGGAGCATTTTGCAGGGGGCTTAATTGCAGGCGCGTGGACCTCAAATGGGCGTGTATCGCACGTTATACATAGTACCCCAACCAAAGCGCCAATGTCATCATAGAAGGGACTGAGGGTTGCATATAGTAGAATCATCCCACCTCTTTTATGTCTAAGTGGGAATTGCCCAGTCCAGGTCTCCCCCTCACTCACACGAGCTATGATGGCTAAACCTGCTTCCTGGTCTCGAGGATCTGCGAGGAGGTTAACCACATGACAACCTAGAGCTTCAGCTGCAGAATAACCATAAAGAAGTTCTGAAGGTCGATTCCTGCCCATTGAATTTTACATCCCACCAAAATTAGCATCTTCCATGACATATATTTCTCATCCAAAGAAAAAGTTAGACTTTTCTCCAATATAATTGCTAGAACATCAAGAAAACCCTTCAAATTCATCAACCCTAGATTGTTAAGTGTTGTTGCAACTGAAACTTAAAAGTTTTAAACCCTAAATTGTAAGGTTGTTGTTGTTGTTGTTGCAGCAAGAGAAAACCCTTCAAATTCATCAACAAATTATTACTCAGATACTAAAAAGAAATAGAATATGCAATTGAACTTACTCACCAGTAGAATATGATGCAATCACGATCATAAATATAAACTGACTGACCCATTGAATCCAATAACTTCACATAGTGTTGATCTGTGAAACTGAATTCCGGCTGCTCCAAACCTCCACCGCCGCCTTCACTCGGCCACGGCAAGGCATACTGCTGCGGAGGAGTTTTGCAGTGCTCGTATTGGAGAAGGGTATTACTCAACATCTCGTTCTTGAGATTGGTATGACTCAACTGGAGCGGCAGGATCATGTGGAGAAATTCTTGGGGGCAGCAAGAAAGTGTCCATTGACAGTAGGTAGGGGGCACTTGGTCATCTAAAAAAACAAACTTTGCCACTTATGAACTGGGACAATTTTTAATGCCATTTTTTTATAGCAGCAAATACTACTATTAAAGAATTCTGAAAATATTGGTTAAAAAAAAAGAACTCTGAATATAAACACATTATTTATATATGAACTGATTATCTACAAATGCCAAAATTAGAAATGTGGATATAAAAATGTAACAAAACGTATAAATGGATACCGCGGATACAATTTTGCCATATCTATATAACAATGGATTATGGGGAATAAATTATCCCAAAATGTGACATGTGAAATAACTTATCCTCATATATCCTAGAGACCAAACACTTTATAAAAAAAAAAAAAAAAAAAATTAAAGATAAATCTTCTTCTTTAGGGTGGCACACGGGTAATGCACTAGGGATAATAATGAATGAGTAAATGATTCAAAACTTCTCCCTTGCCACTCTCCTACACAATTCAATTGCAGAATTGAAGGAAAAGACGACAACCAACTGTCCTCATTTCTTGAATTTTGGGTTTGATTTATGCACTCTTTTGTCTGTGTCTTACACTCTAACCCATGCTGAATAAATCAAATACGAAAGGCTGAGGTAGAGATAAAGATCTAACAGAACAAATATAAAAAAGCCAACAACAGATCTTCAGGCTCCCATATGGTTTGTTGAAAGGGCAGTACTCATATTCCAAATTTTACAGCAATTATTGTATACGATGCCTCAAAAAAAAAAAAAAAAAAGAAAAAAAAAAAGAAAAAGAAAAAAACAAACAGAACGTAGAAATGGATACCACGGATACAATTTTGCCACATCTATATAACAATGGGCTATGGGGAATAAGCTATCTCCAAAATATGACATGTAAAACAGCTTATTCTCACCATATCCTCGAGACCAAACACTCCATAAAAAAATTTAAAACAAAAAAATAAACTTCTTTGAAGATAAATCTTCTTCTTTGAGGTCGTGCTCTCGGGCACGGGTTATGCACTAGTAATAATGAATGAATAAGTTAATGATTCAAAACTTCTCGCTTGCCACTCTCCTACACAATTCAATTGCAGAATTGAAGGAAAAGACGACAACCAACTGTCCTCATTTCTTGAATTTTGGGTTTGATGCACTGTAACCCATGCTGAATAAATCAAATACGAAAGGCTGAGGTAGAGATAAAGATCTAACAGAACAAATATAAAAAAGCCAACAACAGATCTTCAGGCTCCCATATGGTTTGTTGAAAGGGCAGTACTCATATTCCAAATTTTACAGCAATTATTGTAACAAGATGCCTAAAAAAACCCGAAAAAAACAAACATTCTGAAGCGACCAGAGATCACAGGAGGTCACAGATTTCTGGTAAATAGGCACCGCTGCTGATTCCTAGGACCAAGCTACAATTTCTTTTGGACTTCTCTTCCAGCAGGAAAAGAGGTGCCCTGGACAGAATACTTCTTGAGCATGCCCTTGAGCTCATCCAGTAGTTCTCGGAATGTTGGTCGACTCCTAGGCTCCCTGGTGAAATCACATGATATCATGAGGGTGGAAATTTTCACTCACGGATTATTCAAATCTGCAGATAAACTCCAATCATAGTATGCAATTGATTAATGATGGTCATTACGAAATCAGTTTACATGTATCTATATATCTAATTTTGCATCAACTAATTGTTTTCTATTATTTGAATCTTGGCGCCTGGATGTAAGACATAACCGATCGGTAATCTTTTGGTAAATATGAAATCTCTTTCATTATGACCATAAAGAGGGTTTGCAAATTTCTCAAATGAGAAAAAAAACGCAACTTTTCTTCGCGGATGACTTATGTATTTTTCTGAGGCTACTTGACAAAATTGTGATACCATTTTGGAAGTGATGAATGACTTTTGCAATAGAATCCCAGCTCTTTTGTCTCTGGAAAACATTCGTAGAGTTACTGGTCGAAGCCTAGGTTTGACTTGGTTTGACTGAGAACTTGGGAAGGTATCTTGGCACCCCTTTAATCCATGATGTGGGGAAAAGAACTCATTGAAAAAAAAAAAAAATTGTCTGGCTGGAAGCCTAGAACCCTCCTGACACTAGCAGGAAGGCA
Source organism: Linanthus parryae (assembly GCA_023055425.1). Taxonomy (NCBI): domain Eukaryota; kingdom Viridiplantae; phylum Streptophyta; class Magnoliopsida; order Ericales; family Polemoniaceae; genus Linanthus; species Linanthus parryae. Next base: position 120,748,078 of record JALGPY010000001.1, read on the forward strand.
CGCGCTTATACAGTCAGTGACCTCCACTATTCCTATCTATTCCATGCAAATAGTGTCTCTCCCCATGTCTTGCTGTGAGGCCATTGATAGGGCTAAACATGAATTTTCTTTGGGGGGGACAGATGAAGAAAAGAAAGGCTCTCTTGTAAGATGGAAAAAAGTGCGTGCCAGCAAAACTGATGGGGGTATTGGCTTGAGAGGAGCCAGGGATGGTAATAAAGCTACTTTAGCTAAACTGGGTTGGAAGCTAGCTTACAACACTAAGCCACTGCGGTGAAATGTTTTGAGGGACAAGGTCCTGTAGCACTAACTCTGCCTTGAGGCTTCAGAGTACTCAAACAGCCTCACATTCAAAAAGAGCCATTAGAAGTACCTCTAGTATCATTGATAATGGGTCTCAATGGCTTGTTGGCAATGGTAAAATGGTGAACTTTTGGTTGGATAGGTGGTGCGAAGCTGGAAAGCTTATCTTATAAGGTTGACTCTGTTTGTTGGTCAGAACTCTCATTGGGATCTGAGAAGAGTTCAGGGAATACTGAAACCTCACATTATTGAGGACATTAAGAGTACCACTCCACCGTAGCTTGTAGAGTTGGTTGACTCCCTCTGCTGGACTGCTAATGCTAGTGTTGTTTTCTCCACAAAATCTGCCTATGAAATCCTCAACCTGAGTGAACTCTAGGCAGAGGAGAGTCAAAGTGGATTTGGAAACTGAAAATTCCTCCCAAGTTAAAGCTATTCTTTCAGCTGGTTTTTCAAGATAAAAGCATGACTAACCACACAAGATTCGTTAGACACTAGACGGATGATGATACTTGCAAGAGGTGCAACAATGGTAAGGAGGATGCACAGCACCTCCTAAGAAGTTGCAGACACAGAAAGGATATTTGAAGGCACTTTATTTCTGCAAAAATTGGGTCTGTGAGCTGTAATAAGCCCTTTTTATTCTGGTTGTACGACAATTTAACCACTACCAAGAGTGGAAACATATCATCTTGTAACTGGTCTCTTCTTTTTAGCCATGTTTGCCAGCATATCTGGAAGTCTATGAATAGCCTTACTTTCAATAAAGAGAGTCCTAACAGGTGGAGGATTATCAAGGAGGCTAGAAGGGACACTACCGAATTTCCGCATCAATAGTGTTAATGGTACTTATTGGATTCTCTTTGTGTGGGGAATCTAAAGCTTAACACCGATGGAAGCGAAGCTTTTTGGAGACTACCAAAGAAGTTAAATTAGGAGGGTCATAAGAAATAACAAAGGAGAGTGGATTCATGGTTTCTGGGGAAAGATCAAAGCTTCTAACCCCATCGACGCCAAGCTCAGAGTCATTCACTTTGATCTGCTGCTGCTAAAGACAAGAACTTGATCCCCTTTTATACACCAAAAACAAGGCATAAAAAAGGATAAAAAATAATAATGAGAGAAAGAAGAGGAGTGTCTTTCTCTCCCTCTATATATAAATGCACCCACCCCACCCTTCTATAACCATCTACAACTGCAAGAACCTCCGTTCTTCCACAACACCACTCCATTCATCATCAATAAAGAAAGAGAAACAAGGACATGCAGATGGATATCAGTTTAAATGTGATTACAAACTAAACATATAGGTATCTCATTCATTATCGATTTACCCTCACAAGTCACAACCCACTGCACTATCCTAACTGGGTACAAATAGCCCCAATCGGCTAACACAATCTAGTTTGTTGGATGGCATCATGGGTAAAGTAGACATTTCTCACTCGCCATTACCACCTGCCACACCCACCCAAACACACCTCCTCTCTTCTATTTCTCTCCCTCTGCCCACAACCCCTCAGTTCTCTCTCTCTCTCTCTCTCTCTCTCTCTCTCTCTCTCTCTCTCTCTCTCTCTCTCTCTCTCTCTGATGGTTCTAGCCCTCACCACCACCTACCATCACCTCTCTCTGTCTCTCTCAAATTGAACATCCCCATATCCAACCCAGATCCCTCTAATCTTATGCTTTTGTTTTCGATTTCTCTTTTTTGTTCGATTGGGAAATTATGGGTTGGAGAGAGGAGATTGGTGGTGATAAAGAGAGGTAAGGTGGTGCTGGGTATGGTTGCTGCATATGTGATGTCGGAGCTCAAATTGAACTTTGACAGTGGAAAAATTGAATGTTTTGAAGAAATTGGGTGACTATCAGAGTTGTTTTTCAATGATCTTCTAAAATCTCCTTGTATTCCTGTTGTTCTGGAATTCCAAGCCCTAGAGAGGTCTACAAACCCAGCCAAGAGTCTCTCTCTCCGTGTGTGCTTGATTCTACCTCATTGTCCCCCCTCTTCTGCAATATTAGAGAGTTTCGTTTCGTCCCCTGTTCTCACTCTGCTCGAGAACAATATACCAATTGGAGAAATTAGGATTTAAGCATGCTTTCTCTGTCATCCTCCATCGCACAGGTGCTTTTGTTTTTTTTACTAAAATTGCATAGTATATCAATCAGAATAATTTTAAGAAGCTAATGATGAAGCTTCAGATTATAGTGGTTGTGGGTAAGAGTGGTAGTTATGACGGTGTTGGTGGTCACCGTGGAAGGAGACGGGGGTGGTCGAAGTTTTCCAGAGTTCTGGTTTTGGGTGAAGTCGATTGGTGGTCTCGGTCTGGGGATGGGGTTGTCGTGAGAGCTGCTGGTTGTGTGGGTCTCGAGAAAGATGGAGGTTGAGGAAAGTTGTGGCAGTAGTGGTTCGACGGTGGTGACGGGTTGGGTGAATTGAGGATGAAATTGGCAATGGTTGGTTCTGGTTTGGGGTTTTAATTTTAGGAGCCAGAGGTCTTGTTAGTTTCATCTGGTGGTTGAGGGAGTTTCGTCGGTGTTAATGGAGATTGGTACTAGCTGGGGAATGTGAGTCTCATTCTTCGCCTAATTTTATGGTCGTCGGCGAGTTTGGCTGGTGGTGGTGGCATCGGGTGTGGTTGGTGGTGGTGGTGGTGGGTGGGGGGTGGTTGGTGAGAAATGCCTATTTACCCGTTGATTCCCACCCAACAAACCAGACGGTAGTAGCTGATTATGGCTATTTGTCCCCGATTGCAATAGTGCAGTGGGTTGTGAGGGTAAATTGATGAGAGCGGTTTCGTGTTAAACTGCAAATAGGTTCAGTGTCATTTGTCCTAATTTGTAAGGTTAATTGTGATAGTGGTACAGCCTGAATAAACAACTAACCTAATTTCACAATACGGAGTGATTGCTCTGTGTTACCGTTCATAAACAATAAACAAATTCCAACAATTAGCTTATTCAGTCCCATCGTCAGGGGCAAGGTAATTATCTTCTAGTATGACACTTGAACTATCTCTGGCGTCTTTTGAACCAATGAACGTCCTGCTTCTCAAGCATAACCAACTTTGTTTTCTTCCTAACCACACAAACAATTATTTACCTTTTCTCCACAAATAAGTGATATGACGAAGAAAAAAAAGACGCGAAATAGGCAGTTTACAGCCATGTATAAGTATGACTGAATGATCTAACATCCTTAAGAGAGCGATTGCATTGCAAGAAATCTTATATTTGTGCTTAATGTAAATATAGTTTTCTTATAACAATAAACATTTTATTGTTGTCAGCAAAAAAAAAAAAGAAAATAGAAAAAAAAAAACAAAAAACGAGATCTATTTAGCCCAAGGAATATTAGAAGAAACAAGGTGGGTTAAGAGGAGGCCTACCATTTCCTTTCCTTTACGTAATATATCAGATTAGTTCTGAAGTTTCATTTGAGGATAGATTGTTGTGATGTTTGAACCCTAATGAAGGTTATAACATTTCTTTCCCCTGTTTAATATTGATTCTACCTGCAAATATATAGACTTCATGCGGAGTTTGTATACTTCAAGCAGAGAACCTGACCAACACTTCTTTTTATTAGTATTAATTTTTTTTATCAGATAGGAGACTTGGGATGAGAAAAAGAAGAAGAAATATATGACTAGTACACTTTGGTATACTAATTCTCGTACTTGATTCCTTGTACTATAAACACAAATGTGGAAGAGAAAAAAGGGAGAAATGACAAACCTCCAGCAGCTCTCAATCATCGAAGCCCATTGTGGATCTACATAATTGGGGATCTCTAATCGTTGGTTCATGAAACCTACAACTCCAATCACCTGCAGATAGACAACCCATAATAAGTAGCCTACCTTCTGATAACCCTTTCTATTCAGGATGTTATTATAGAACAACTACGATTTGAGTGAATGCATCCCTGCTCATCCTCTAACTCTAATAAAGTATCAATCTCAAAAATAAAGTTCAAAAGGAAAACCATACTTGCATTGAGTTGAGATTATCCCAAGGAAGTTTCCCAGTGGCCAGTTCCCATAGTATCACACCAAAACTGTAGATATCGCACCTGCAAAATATTTCAACCAAAATTGACATTAATAAGGCTGTGTCCGATCATGTGGGCTTGCTATTTGAATCAAAGAGTTAGGCCCTTAAAGTGCACATACTTCTCATCTGAAGGTTCATTGCGAAGAACCTCTGGAGCCATCCATTGAGGCTACAAAACAAGAAACCACAATTACCTATTAACCAAAATGCACATTAACATTAAACGAACAAATGCCAGTAAGTTGTTGTCATGAGCTCAGTTGGCATACCGTTCCTTTCCCACTTAACGTTTTGAGAAACGTTTCGTGTTTGAGACGTGACAGACCGAAGTCACCAACCTATAGAATTGGTAACAAAAAAATTATCAACTACTAGAGGTAACAAAAACACAAGGAAAAACGAAAAGGGCATCGAAAACCAAGAAGGTGGAAAGGAAACGAATCAAAAATGCAAGACACAAAAGAGTATTACCTTCACATTCCAGTTCTTGTCAACAAGAAGGTTTGACGACTTCAAATCACGATGAACGATTGGTGGGTTATAATAATGAAGATAATTCATACCTTGTGCCTATAGAAAGGCAAAAGATGGGGTTACCAATCTAGGCAAGAATAGTGGCATTAATGAGCATTGCCATAGAAACTGCGAGACAAATACTAACAATATCCAAGGCCATGAGAGTGCGTCTCCTCCAGTCCAATTTGGATGCATTTCTTTGTATCAACCGAAACAAGCTCCCACTACCAAAAGAAATAACTATAAATAGTTCGCAAAACTACAATGTGTTCCAGAAGAATTAAAGACAAGCAAACACCAAACATATAGGACCCATTGCACGATATTCTGATAAAAGCTAATGCAGAAGAATTGACTCAAATTGTTTGAAATATACATTGTCAGAGTTGGAAGTCAGGAATGTACCGTGGAAGGAACTCTGTAATTATACAGAGACGCTCGCTTGAGGTTACCACACCCATAAAGAGTAGTACATTCGGATGTCTAAGTCTTTTCATGAGGGATACCTTCATAAATAAAAGAAAACTTGGATATAAGAAACCATACCTTTCCCTCAGCTATACTGTTACAAGTCATTGCTTTACACAAGTAACATAATCAGCTTTCATGTGAGAAAAAACTATAACGATAATAATTCACTGAACTTCCTCCCTTTCTGCATTTTGAATTAATTTTGTTGCCGTAAAACCAGTACAACCACGACATACATGATCATTGAACTGCGCTATTCTTGGCAATGAGTGGAGTAGCCCTGAATTATATTAGTTGTAGTTTCTTGTAACTGCCAAAGTTGGACTTCTCAACAACAACCAAACGTCCGTCCTAAGTTCTAAGCACCAACATTGTAGATGCATGACAGGATGTTTGATATGAGATAAGATAAGACACAAACCGAGATGAGATGCATATTATTACATTAGTTTGATAGGTGAAATATTTAATGCTGAGTCTTGGTATGACTATCATCAAGAGTTAGTGAACTGTTAGTGATATGGAATCTCCAATGGGAAAGAAAAAACGATATTATTTAGTTGGTCTATTGGCATTCTAATGGGTATGTTTGGAACTCCAAGGTGTTGGTATCTTTGGTTTTTTCTTGGTTTTCTAGGTTTTTTAAACTACTTTTTAACATTGACATTAGCATTGAACCTTTTAAATCCACTGTCTGAATGAAACTAATTAACTTTTGAAATAGAACTACCCAATGCCTCGGATCTCTATTGTATCAAACTTGACAACCCATGGACTTTTTTCAGAATTTCATTTTCTGGACCCTAAGAAAGTTAGTGACTATATGGATCTCTGAAGAATGATCAATTAGTTACAAGAATACCTCTTCTCTGAAAGAAATTATCACTTCATCTGAATATTCTTGCTTGGAGAATGCCTTAACAGCAACATCCTGCCAAAACAAACAAGTCTCAGAACTTGTATGAAAGATGACATCTTCTAACTATAACTAGATACCCAATTATGAAGGTCCAAATTCAGTGACAAAAAATATATATATATAAATTCCTTGTCCTCTAAGAAATATATACTACTAGTTTGTTTCTTTCAGAGGGCGGAGGTGCAACTTAAAGGTGAATGCATGAGCATTAAATATTAACAGCTATTCCACATCTTCTTATATCAGAAGGGAAAATAATTCATATCCTGTCCCAGTAAGAATCTTTTTTCTTTTAGGTAATAGACTAGTCTTTGAATGTGTAAACACTGAAGAATCTTGGCGAAACAATTTCACATGACAGCTTGAACAAAGAAAAACCAGTATTTTCAAATTTTAAATCTACTTATATCCAGAATGTATACTCCACGTTATAACTCCGGACTCCCCCACCCTAATCTAGGTTCTAGAAGACTAGAACCATGATGTATCTTTCCAGCATAATACAAGAACAAAGTTTGTCCAAATCAAAACCAGTAAAAGAAGGGCAGAACATACTGATCCAAACCACATAGCATGATATACAGTTCCACAAGAACCTGCACAAACATTTGGGGAAAAGTAAAACCAAGTCAGCACAATTTTGTCACGGCAGCACAGACTAACAAATAGATACGTACGAGTAACAGAACAGAAGGTGAGTATCGATGAATACACCAGTGTGGTGTAGGTCAATGGTTTTATATACAACTAAGCCATGTGACATGTTCATGTGCACCACGTGCGAATAACATCATGTGTCAATTATATCGTTAAATTTCATTCAAGAAGTTTGAGTTACTTTATAATTGTAAGTTTGAGTCATAAGTTGTTTGTTTGAAATAATGAATTAGAGCAAGAAAATAAAACAAAAAAAACTTAGAGTCCAAATATGGATACTACCAAATCGATGAATGTGTGTTGCATTAGCCTCAACAATTACGTAGAGAATGTGCCTTGCATAGAGTATGACAAACCTTTACTGTAATACATCTTAAATACAAATTTGTCAAAATAAATTACCATCTGTTTATGAATAAATTATTACGTATTATACTAGAGAATTTGACACAATATAACTAAATGAGAGCTATTATGTTTCAAGGTTCACTAGCAAGTCATTCTCAATGACCAATGTCGCATGCAAATGAAAATGTGCTTTCCAATCAAACAAAACACATGAAGTAAATTCGAAGTTTCGACGCGATAACACCCATGACATGACAAGGCTAAATGTAAAAAAGTCGAGTTATCTTTCAAAACAGATTGTGTGTGTGTGTGTGTGTGTGTGTGTGGGGGGGGGGGGGGGGGGGGGGGGGGTAGGGTAACACAGACGTAGGAAAAAACTCTTTGAGAATGTTAAACACCAATGGGCTATTAAGGTCTAGCATAAAACTGTGGATGGAAGAACCATCTTCCCAAAGATTCATTTGTACGACATCTCTCAATGTATCCTGAGCTTACAAACTATAAGTAGGCATGTGACATATCTATAATTTTTCTTACATCTCTGGACATTCAACTTTCGAGCATCATAACCATAAGTAGCATGCATACCACATCATAACTATAAGTACAATGCACTAAAAACATTGGTTATGAACAAAAACGGAAAAAAAAAATGCACTTACACAAAAATCACTCTAGAGTGCAGGATAAGATAACGATAGTAAAGGTGGTGATGGCTGTACATAAACCTAAAGAATGAAAACCAAATAACCATACCCAGTTACACAAATAAATATACCTTCGCCAACTTGCTCCCCCAGGGTAAGATCCTCCCACAATATTTCGTGATCCATGTCGTCACTGTAAGTCCTCACATTATTACCAACACAACTTATGGAACTACCTGAGATATTAGAACTGATTGAGGATGGCAGTGGTCCTGTCCCTGAAGCGTCATTGTTGGTAGGGCGATGATTGTCGCCCACTTGACCTCCCGATTTTAAACCAGACGAGCTCTTCTCATGATCCAAGTTACTATCATGATAGTTTTGGGAAGAAAACGAGGCAAAAGTAGGGGTCTTCACCTCCATTCCTTTCTTATGAATGCATGCCTCCGACTTCGAAGCAGTTAATTTGTGGGTTCCAGGTTTTCCTTTCGTCAAGTCACCAGAACCCAATGATGGTTTCCACCAGTGCTCAACGTGTAAGACTTCTTCAGTGAACACTCCAACCGCAGACAGTGGTATATCTTCTCTAGGCATGCTATCTCCACCCAACTTAGAATCCTCCCTATCATGTAAAGATGATACATTTGAGATACCACTATCAGGACAATCTCTACTTTGACTTTCGTCCATGAAATGCTCTCTTTTCCTTAATTTTGACATCATCTTGTTGCCGAACGTAGAAGCCTGTTTGATGGAAATATATCTTGGTCAAGTAACAACCCGAGTATTAAAATCATATAAACATGAAAATTATGTATTTGTACCAATATTGATATTCTTGATGGTTTTGCTACTTGGAGAGTTTGGTGTGGTTCAGGACCAAGTTTGGTCCAAGCCGTGCTTATAGAAGTGAAATCTGACCCAGAGTGCATTGCAGCAGCCTGAATTGCAGTCCTCGCACCTTCGAACGCACGGGAATCCCATGATACAATTATGATGGCGACCAGAGTGCCAATGTCATCATAGAAGGGACTGGCGGTTGTGACTACTAGAAACTTCTCGCCCTTCTTATGCCTAACAGGGAATTGCCCAGTCCAGGTCTGCCCCTTCCCCACACGAGTAACTATCGTATCGCCTGCACCGCGGTCGCGATCATCTACAAGGAGGTCGAGCACATGGCAACCTAGAGCTTCTGATGCAGGATGACCAAAAAGGACTTCTGCAGATCTGTTCCTGCTCATTGAATTTCAAACTCCACCAAAATTAGAAAAAACCCAGATTTCAAAATTGCCAATTTGGTGGAGGGTAACATAGAAGAGGTGACAAATGCAAATCACTTCATAAACAAAATGAACTTGAATTGAATTAGAAGCCAGAACTGCATATCCATGGCAGTTTTATAAGAGAAAAAAACCCATCAAATGAAACAATGCATAAAAGACAACCATAGAACCAAACTCATGAAAAACCCAAAAAAAAAAAAAAAAAAACCCACAGAACCGTGACAAACAAATGATGATCCAAACAGTTCAATTGACTGACCAGTAGATAATGATGCCCTCAAGGTCATATAAATGAATGGACTGACCCGTTGAATCCAACACACCCAGATAGTGTTTTTCAGTAAAATTGAAACCCAGTCCTCCACCACTCTGCTCGCCGTCGGTGAAGTGATTTGCTGAAGAACCTTCGGCTTGTCCACCGCCGCCGTCTCTGAGCCACCAGTATGGCTGTTTGGCACTAGAACTGTGGTCGTCGGAATCAAGTCGATGCGACGCCTCATCCTTGAGGTGGGGATTACCAAATTCGGGAGTCCGAATCCTCTTGAGAAAGTCTCGGGGCAGTGGAGTTTCCATTAATGGATCAAGAACACTGCTCCCTCCGACCCAACTGATTACTTTTGCCTAAAGTTCTTCACGTGTAAAAACCGGAGAAATTTTTAGTTGCTCCACATGCTGTGCTCTACACCATTCATTAACTGACACTTATCCCCACTAGGGTTAACCACTATCCCTATAGGTTATAGAAAAAAAAAACAGATTCCTACATGGCTATTTTCTCTCTTCCACTCACCCCACTTCTAGTGTAGATGTCAACATGTGAGTGGAATAGAGCACCACGTGTGATTTGCTCTATGAGCACCTAAGAATTGCTCGTAAAAAACCGTGTTATTTTCTCCAAGATTGTGTGCCTCATTATATTTTGAGTCAAACACAAAAACCACCCCTTAAGTATAGGTTAAATACAAATACATCCCTCGTGTATGGGGATATACCATTTGGTCCCCTGCTAAGTAAGTAAGTTAATGGATGGGCTGGAAAGACAAAATTACCCTTGAGATTAAAAATAAATTACACCACTATAAAAACTCACTTATTTTCCTTCTCCTCTCATTTGTAACCCTAGCTTCTCTTCTCTCTCATCTTCATCCTTCACCTCTCCATGGCCTCCTCCCCTCAACTGCCTCCATCCTCTTCTCACATACCACACTTCTCACGGACCACACACACTGGGTTAGAAAGATAGAGAGAGAGAGAGAGAGAGGCGAAGAGGAAATGCCGAGAGAGAGGCCGGATGAAATTGAGATGTAGATGACCCCTCCGATATGGGTGCTAAAGTGGCTTCAATTGACGGTGACGATGACTTCGCCTGTGGTGGCCATAGTTGTGAATGTCGTTCCGTTCCGGTCCGGAATGGTCCGGTTATGAGCTTAAACGGCCCGGTAGCAGCCCTGACAAGGAAAAATCCGCCTCGATCCGGGTCGTTTCGGGCTGTTCCGGGCAATTTCGCCCGAATCCAGTAAAATCCAGACTATTTCGCTCTGGGTATTTTTTGTAATTTTCCAAAAATTTTCTCCCCTCTTTTCTTCGCGTCAACTGGATAACCCTATTTCAAAACATTACAGCCGCAAAACTCGTCCCTCCCTCTCTGCGAAGGTGTTTGGACTTTGCCCCAACTCATGTGTTGTTGTTTCTGTTGTTGTTGGTGCTCTTTGAATTTGGTGGAGGTACTGGTGGGCATTCGGTGGTGGAGGTACAGGTGGGCATTCGGTGGTGGTGGTGGTGGAGGCGGAGGAGGAGGAGAATGGTTGGCTACTGGTGGTGTTGCTGGTAGTGCAGGGAAAGAACACCAAGAAGACCAAGAACAGTGTGGTATGGTCATGTATGTAAATTCACCCTTTCAAGGGTAGAATGGTCCCAAAAATATTTGGTTTAACAAAAGGGTAGCACTCGTCCAACGTCCGTCCACGAATAGGGGAGTAATTGTCTCTGACAAGGGGTATTGATATATCCCCATAGACAAGGGATGTATTTGTATTTAACCCATACTCAATGGGTGGTTTTTGTCTTTTACCCTTATATTATTAACAGCAAAAATGTAAGTGGACAATTATGTTGGGACAAATTAAAATAGAAATAGGGACTGTTTTTGCGGAACACAAAGTATATTAAATAATAAAATTCAAACAACCCACTGATATCGTTACCCCCATCTTATTATGATATTTATGTTGGTACTTGTAGCATTTTTTAAAATATGTGAAAAGTAAACAATAATAAAATTTAGGGATAAGGGATTATTAACATTTCTCAAAACTTCTTTTTTATTTCAATCTTTTAGCACCAGTTTAGATAGTCTTGTTTGACTGAGTGCTTGGATTTTATGTTTTGCGACCAACTCATAGAATTATCCACTTAAATATGCATGTTTGTCTGCCCTAAATATGATAATAGGAATCATTCATCTATAACATTTGAAGGGTGACATACCTCCACCAGAGTGTTTGATCTCGGGTGGAAAAGAAATTGGAACCTGCAACCCCCATTGAGTTTCTATTTTCAACCAAACTTCCAGCACGCTGGGCTCAGTGGGTAGACCGTATGTTATCTAGCCCTCACAGTGACCTTCTACGAGCAGCAGGACTCTATTGTGTGCTCAGACCTCTGTGCTCATGACTCTATTTAAAGATGAGCCCATTCTGGAGAACTTTGTTACACGTAGGAACGACAACACCAAAACCTTCTTAACCAGCTATCGAGAAATTGGGATATCCTTAGAGGACGTACAATATCTTGTAGGTCTGCCTATATGTTCCCAAGACCCATGTAACGACATTCTTACTTCCCCTGCTGACCTTCAGTTAGTAACCAAGCTGGAGCAGGCACTGGCTAGCTGTAGAGCTATGACATCTTATTTCACACCTCAGGGTGCCCGTTGTACCCTGGGCACTCCTTCCCTGGCGCCACCAGTACTCCAACGATGGATACATTATTTTTTCGGCGATTACAACTCTACCTTCCATGGAGTATTCAGAGCCTCTGTTTTTTCAGTAGCTGTCGTTCCCATAAGCTTCCTCCCTCTGTGACAACTTCCTACCTCCAGTATGAACTTCACAATGGAGGGAATGCCAACCAAGATCCCTCGCTAGATTGCCCGAACTTCTTAGCATTGTTGTCCCTGATTATTTTTCCTGGACCACCAGCGGGAAAAACTAATTCTTCTGTAATTACCTTGGTTGTGGTGCTCTTTCAAGTAATTCACCCTCCTCTAAATGGCATATTCCTATGGAACTTGTATGAAAAATTAGACATTTTCATAGAACATCACCGACTTTCATTAGGGCGTGCGTCGTTGCGTACCTCTGTCAACTATCAAATCTTACTTGCATTTCTCTATGAACAATTCTTCATACTTTTTGGCATGAGGAATGAATCTTTGGGGGATGATGTAGTCTATAAACACCATGCACAGCTTCCCAACGATACCCTGGTTCGTTTGGTCATATGGTTCGCTGGCAAAACTTACGCTATAGTAGTAATACTCCCTTCAACCACTATTTTGACAAGAAGGACCGCTTCCAGTTCAGACTCTGTTATTTTGACAAGGCTTAGGGACGGATTTTTAGACTGGATAACTTTGGAAAGTGGAAGTACTTAGCTAGGTTCTTTTGTGTTGTCCGAAGTTGACTTTCTTTAACTTATCCGGTGAGAATGGCTCGGTTCCCTGCACAGTCTATCGTTTTCAATGCCAGTTTTGCCTTGAGCAAGGTTTCTGCTCAAAAGAGTCACACGAGCCACCCTGCTCTAAGGCCGTGCGACTCCTGGTGTATACTAAAGCAGAATTTTAGGGCTACTATAATCCCAAAAAAATAGGCTCCCTGAGCTATCCTCGAGGTTCCACCTCCACTATTGCGATCAATGGCGCACACATCTTCAAAAAACTGGTAGACTGTGTAGCGAATATTTACCCTTTTCCTAGACCCTTTCTCACGTTTCCAGAAGAAAACTACTATTTACTAGCGCGCACCGATCAAGTCACTTTACCAAGATGTTACACTTTAAAACATGGCAGGAGACTCCTTACTGAAATATGGTTGGGTATGAGTACATTTTTCCCTCGTTATCCTTCACTTACAAATTATTCATTTTTCATCATTTCCCCTTTTGTAACACCCATATGCTTTCTTCTTTATCCCTTATCTTCTAATCATGCAGCGTCCTCGCGACACTCCAATCTCGCACCACTATCATCAAGCATAACGATTCCTCATGCTCGAGATGTCAAAGCTGCTCCAGATGTCCAAGATGTGCAACCTTCTCACATAACCCATTCTACTTTGCAGTCCCCAACAATGTCCCCTTCTGCTACCATCTCTCTCACACCATCATTGCAAAAAAAAAAAAAAAAAAAAAAAAACCCTGTGGAACATACGTTATCCACTGCTGAGTCCTTGCTGACTTAATTTTATACACTAAACTGTGAGTAGTGAAATTGTCCTCCACTAGACTTGTGTATTCATTCACCGTATATACAAAATTTCATACACTACTATTTATACTTTAGTCCTTAGACTATGTATATTATCACTATTAACTACGTATACTATCGCTATTACACCCCCGCAGTCACAGCGGGAGAAGGATGAACGTTCCGACTGGAGCGGAACCTTTCAAATAACTGACGAGGCAGACCTTTGGTGAAGATATCCGCATACTGAAAATCAGCGGGAATGTGAAGAACCCGAAGGTGGCCGAGACGAACCTTTTCCCAAACAAAGTGAAGGTCAATCTCGATATGTTTCGTGCGTTGATGCTTGACGGGATTACCTGATAAGTATACTGCACTAACATTGTCACAATAACAGAGTGAGACCTTCGGAGGACGAACCTTGAGCTCAAGTAGAAGGTTGCGAAGCCAGCAGAGATCAGCAACGGCGTTGGCAACGCCACAGTACTCAGCCTCGGCACTAGAGCGAGAGAGGGTGGCTTGTCGTTTGGACGACCAGCTAAGAAGGTTGTCTCCAAAGAAAGTGCAAAAGCTAGAGGTCGAGCGACGCGTGTCTGGGCAGCCAGCCCAATCAGCATCTGTGTATGCCGTGAGACCCGTAGATGCAGTAGCCGAGATTTGAAACCCGAGATCAAGAGTGCCACCCACATAGTGAAGCACGTGTTTCAACGCGCGCAAGTGATGCTCTCGAGGATCGTGCATGAAGAGACAGATCTGCTGAACAACATAAGAGATGTCCGGACGAGTGAAGGTAAGGTACTGAAGCGCACCTGCTAAGCTGCGGTAGAGAGTGGGATCATCAACCGAAGGTCCGGAACCCGCGGTGAGTTTGGAGCCAGTCTCAACCGGAGTGCTAACGGGCTTACAGCCCACCATCGATGCACGCTGCAGAATCTCAAAGGCATACTGACGCTGTGAGAGAACTGTTGGCACGTAAATTTTGCCAGAAAACATATATATATTTATATATATATATATTGTTTTAATTCCTAACATGCTGAATAGGGAATTAGAATAAAATGAATGTGGACTGTATTTGACTGACAAGTCAAAGTCCAGATTCATCAACAGAAAAATACAAGTTTATCTGTTGAGTATCTGGAAAATGATGGAGATAAACCTTGAATAGAAAGATAAAATCCCTGCTTTATCTCTTAAGCTTGGAGATAATATCCAGCACACTGGGTGATAACTCAAAAATCTGGAAATTTTATCCAAATCTCTGTAACCATCAGCTGGAAACCTCTATAAATAAGAGGTTTCCCAAAGCTGTGGGAGGAATTTTGGCTGGAGAAAATACAGCAGGAAAATACAGCAGAAACTTACAGAGAACAAAAAAACACAGTGCAGAATACTCTGTAAAATACAGCAGAAATTCACAGAGAGATACAGGGGTACTTAAGCTACTTGTTACAGCGAGGGAGGCAGCCAGAAAAGCGGCATAAAGCTGCTGCTGTGCACAATAGTATCTGAAAGCAAAACTCACTCCAGAAACAAGGAGTAAACTGCAATGGAGGCCGTCCTATTTGCTAGGTAAAAAGTTCCAGTAGCTAGATTAGGGTTGGGTAGTTCATTTTCAGGATTTTCATTCCTTTCTCCCCAGCAATTAGATTGTATATTTCATTTCAAACTAATGAAGTATTCTCTCTTTTATTAGACCATTCATTCTTTATTTAGGCTTATTAATCAGGGGTACCTAGAAAACTTAGGGTAATTAACGATTCGAGATCTCGAATCGGAAATAGGGAACTCACATGCACACCCACAAACCCAAATCTGAAAATTATTTGTTTTCCATAAAATTTTCAGAAACTTAGTTAAATTTCTGGGTAAACAAATTGGCACGCCCAGTGGGACCCTATCTCTCCCCTCATCTTTTAAGCCTAAAAAAAGAGAAAAAAAATTGAAAGAAAGCAAAAAATAACAAGAACAAGCAGTATGTTAAATGTTCTGCTTCTTGTCGCTTTCTTACCCTCTAAAACTCTGTTGCAGGTTCGAGAAAGTTAACGAAGCTGCTGCAAAACAGGCTGCATTTCCAGTCTTGGGATATTGGAAGGAGAAGCTCCTTTCCCCCGTGTCGGTGACCTCGCAGGAGCGGACTCTGTTTGGGGTCCGCGCTCCAAAAAGGGGTCATGGCGCGGGGTATGGGAGCCAACTCTCTCGAGAGATCCCTGCAGAAAATCGGCTTTCGCAGGATGCGAAATATGTGCTCCAGGGAGCCAACTACCTGGTCCAGGTTGCGAGAGGGTATCTCTCGATCCGAAAGACAACCAAAGCCTGGAGGCTTATGGAATTAGCCAAGCGGGCTGAGAGGGCTGCGGTTCTCGCCGGGGAAGTGGCTTTGGTTGGTTCACTACCAATGACCGCGGAAAGGCTCTTGAAAGAAGCCAGGGAGCACAACGCCCGAGCCGATGAGGCCCGGAAAACCGTCTCGGCAGAAAATATCAGAATAATTCGGGTGATCGGGCAAAAAGTTACTGCCCGAGAATCTCGAGTGATCGGGCAAAAAGTTACTGCCCGAGAATCTCAAAAAAAAGCGGCTGATGAGGTTCGGGCTAAACGCCCCGAAACCGCTTCGGTCACACCACCGGCTGGTGCGGTTCGGGCTAAACGCCCCGAAACCGCTTTGGTCACACTACCGGCTGATGTGGTTGGGGTTAAACACCCTGAAACCACTTCGGTCAAAATCCGGGCTGATGAGGTTCGGGCTAAACACCCTAAAACCGCTTCGGTTACAATCCAAACTGATATGGTCCGGGCTAAAGGCCCTGGAACCGCTTCGGTTAAACCCTCGGCTGAAGAGATGTGGGTTCGACACCCCAAAATCTCTTCGGTCAAGCAAGAGACCATAAGGGCTAGGGTTCAAAACCCGGCAGCCCCTTTGGCCAAGCCAGTACGAGTCTCCGAAGCTCATCGGGACGAAGACATGGTGGCCAGGGATAGCAAACTAATCCCTCGTTACGGTCAAGAAACGGTTACGGTAATTCCAGTAGGGGTCCGCCTCAAGCAGGGGAAACCGAAGGGCAAACAAAATGCAAAACCGACGTTGCAAAATAACGTCGCATCAAATGTCTTGAAGGCAATCGAGAAGGCATTAGGAGAAAATAGTAACTCTGGAAAGAAGAGTGAATCTCCTATTTTCCCACTACGAGAAAGTAAAGGGAAGGAAAAAATGGTTGAAAATCAACCGACCTCTTCGGCACCAACAGGAAAGAAATTAATAAAGGGTGATAATCGTAGAACAAGGCCAGGACCCGTCACTCGATCCATGACCGGGGGCCTTGAAGCTCGTAGTATTATAAACCCGTTATTTGAAGGAGACGATCAAAGTTCCGCCACAGAGAGAATGCGGTATCGGTCATGATGACCGACGTCGATGATGATGAAGAATCGACGCAAAGCGAACTTGTTATGCTCCGAGAACAGTTGGAGCGAAAAAATAAAGAAATGGTTGCCATGGCTGAGGAGATGAAGACTTTGCAAGCGCAACTAGCAAGCCTCGGAAGTGGAACAAGCTCTGGACCTCCTAGGCCAGTTATCCCACCAACAACACAAGGGGTATCGCAAGGGGTGCAAACAACTCCACGATTTGAGACCCCCAACGCATTTTACCCGGACATCCAAGACATAGGAATCAACGGTTTTAGCCCAATGCTAATGACGTTGATCGATGACATGGTCACAAAGAGAGTCCAGAAGGTTAGAGAAAAAGATGATGAGGGGTTACAAGTGATTACGAAACCCTACCCAGCATGGGTAGATAAGGTTTCTTTTCCTCCCGGGTATGTTCAACCAGAGTTCAAAATGTTCAATAGAACCGGTGACCCGAGACAGCACTTAGCCCACTTTCTCTCAAGGTGCGGACCCATTGCACACAATGAAGCCCTGTGTTTGCAATTGTTTGTGCAGTCATTGGAGGACGCCGGATTTACATGGTACTCCCAATTGCCGGAGGGTTCTATCCCGGATTGGAGCACTATGACGAAGGAATTCCTCAAACAGCTCTGCAATACCCAAAGAAGAGTAGGGGTACCGGAACTAATTGAAACCAAGCAACGAGATAACGAACCAGTCACGGACTTCATAGCAAGGTGGAGAGCCCTTACCTTTGCCTGTCCTCAAAAGTTCACGCAAAAAGAACTCATAAGGATGTGTCTTAACAACTTTAGACACGAGTTGTCCATCTCCTTGATGGCACAGTCCTTTGACGGTTTCAATGACCTATGCACCAAAGCCCATGATATGGAACTCCATCTCGGCAAGAGAAGAAGGTCAAGGTTTTCAGAAAAAATCGAATCCTCAACAGCCGCAGTGGTCGAGACCAAGAGGAAGAATCCTGTGGTCGTGGGGGTCAAGAAACCAGCAGAGACAAGAAAGTCATCTATTCAGGAAAGATTGAGAAAGACTTATTCTTTCTCTGATGACCTTGTAGAAGATCTGTTCGGGGACCTTGTTGAACAAGACTTGATTGTGCTTCCAGAAGCTAAGAGGCCACATGAAGTGGGGAGGACTGATGACCCTAAATATTGTCCATACCACAGGCTAATCGGGCATTGCCTAAAGGATTGCTTTGTGTTAAAGGACAAGGTCCAAGAGTTGTTGGACTCTAAAATCATTGAGTTACCTCCGTCCGAGAGGCTGGCAGCGAATGCCACCACCCTTCACGAAGAAAATGGAGGTGAGTGGACGATCTATAAATCAAGAAGATCAAGGAATAGCCGCGATGCAAAGGGGAAAAGTCAAAACACGTCCAGCACCCCGAAAGCAACGGCCAAAACTAAGAAGGCATCCAAGCCGGGAAAGAAAAAGCCCCTAAGCGAAGACGAGGAAGGACCGTGGGAGCAAGTTCATCGGGACCCTGTAGAGCTGGAAGAGTTCATGCCACCCCAGTATCAGAATCCTGAAATGATTTTGCGGCTCGAAGAAAGGAGCAACCCAATTGCGATGCCATGTTTGGCCGTCACAGTCCAAAGGGTTGAGACGAGAGAGGAAGAAAAGACTCCTCCAAATGATAACTCTACACCCGCAACGCCTGAGTTCAGCCCGTTTCCTTTGGACTATTACATGAACTCTCCGAGACGGCTCTGCGCCTCTAGTGGAAATGAGGTGGGAAACCGAAGTCAAGCACAAAGATGCTTACAGTTTTGGGAAAAAGAGCCTAAGTCTCCCCCGAACTCGGAAAGTGAAGTCCATGTGGATCAATCGAGTGGTAGCGAGTTGGGGCTAAGTTACCCTCTAGCTAGCTTCCCCCCTTACTCATCAACTAAAATACAAGACTCGGACAAAATCTCCGAGCTTTGTCCATGCAACGTCATAACAGTTGACGTTGACTTCATCGGAAGAGCGGTTTACGTCGAAAGGGATCCTGAAGACTACAATAAGACAGTTATAGAAACATGGACCGGAGATGACGAGGCCCGACTATCCATAGCACTAAAGGAAAATATTCCCGAGATACCTGTCATGCCAAAAGGAAACCCATATCCCGCCTGGGTATGCAATACCCATATTCCCTACCTACCACGGAGTGGGATGCCCGAGACGCCATCTCGTCCGTTATCTAGCTGCATGTGGGAACACAATAAGCAATCAAGCTTTGCTCCTGCGACAATTTGTCCTCTCTTTGGAAGAGCAGGCAGAAGATCGGTACTTCAGTCTCCCGAGAAACTCTATCGCTGACTGGGATACCTTGGCGGAGAGGTTTTATAAAAGGTTCTACCCTGCAAGCCGCCTTGATGACCGTTAGTCTTCAGTTGTCTCGGTGAACATGGTTCAAATCAGCGAGGAAGATAAGGGAGAAAATCAAGTGATTGCTAGTGTATGTCCCGCATTTCTTACGTACAAGAGGCGCGCGAAAGTCAGCACGCCTGAAGGCACTCAAACACAAAAGATAGGGGAAGTTCAACCCGAAGAGGAACATGTAAAGTATGATGTTCTTTCACACCTCAAGAAAATTCCAGCACTCTTGAGTGTGTATGATGCCCTTCGAATGTCGCCTGAGCTTCGAATGTCTTTGATATATGCTTTATCTAAGCCAGAAGACTTCCGTGGGACAGTCACCGACAGTCAAGAAAGGGTGATCACATGCATGTCCGCAATCACATTTGGGGACGACGACATGTACGTCGAGGTGACCGACCATAACCGCCCGCTGTTTATCACCGGGTCCATCTATGACACCAAAATATCAAGGGTTTTGGTAGATGGAGGGTCAGCTGTGAATCTTTTGCCAAGAAGGGCTTTAAGCTTAATGGGTCTGAAAGTGTCTCATTTGCAACCGAGTCGTTTGGTGATCCAGGGGTTTAACCAAAACGAGCAAAAACCCTTAGGAAAGATCAGGTTGCGTACAAAAGTTCGGCGAAATCGAAGACAACACTGAGTTCCTCGTAATTGATGTTGATACTTCGTATAATGCAATGCTTGGATGCCCTTGGGTGCACGATAACAGAGCTGTACCCTCAACGTACCATCAATGCATCAAATTCCCATTACCCTCGCCAAGAAATGTAGGGGTAATCATCGCAGACCATGACCCTTTCAACGGGGTAGAAGCCTACTACGCTGATGCACACTTTTACCAAGCGAAATCAGTGAAAGAAGAGAAAGAAGTGTCTAGGCCTAAGTAATAGGCAACCCCCTCCTCCTCCGAAGACCTTTCGGTATGTCCCGAAGTCTGAAAGAAAGCCTGGGGCAAGTTCCTTAGCACCTGTGGACCCAGTTGCGAAGCTGAAGATAAATTTCACTTTGCCACTTCAGAAAACCGAATGCTCTATGGTAGAAACCTATAGTAAGTTCGTGGTCCCAGCCAAAGGAGAAGGCTTCAAGCAAATTCGTTTCCATGCACTCGGAGATATCGAGAAGAGTGGTCCTGAGATGAGCCAAAGCATGGAGGAGGTGTGCACGGGATTCAAGAAACCCATTTTTAGCACAAGAACGACCAAAATGTTGGTAAAAGCAGGCTTGGACCCTGAAAGGCTTGATGGAAGGGGCTCCTTCGATCGAATATTGACGTCTTCCCAGAGAAAGGCTTTAAGAAACGGGACACCTATCAAAGCCACTAAAGAAGGCTTAGGATACAAACGACCCAGTGGCTCGAAAGAAACATCAGTAAATATGACAACTTCCCATGAGGGTGCAAGCCTGTATGAAGAAGGAACTAATCCTACTTCTCAAGACGATTCAGATTTGAGCGAAGAAGAAGCTAAGCCTGCTCCATTAGAATTGGAGGACGGTGGGCAAGCCGCCGTAGATGAACTCCGTGAAGTTAATCTGGGTGACGACGTGAACAAAAGGCCGACGTTCATAAATGCCAATCTGACAAATGAGGAAGCCTCAAGTTACATCTCTTTCCTTAAGGAATATAAAAATGTGTTCGCCTGGAGTTACGAGGAAATGCCTGGACTCGATCCGCAAATAGCCGTACATAGGCTTGCGGTTTCCGCAGGGAAGAGGCATGTGAAACAAGCTCAAAGACGAACTCGCCCGGAGCTAACCACCCACATAGAAATGGAGGTGGAGAAGCTCATCAAGGCCGGTTTCATCCGAGAAGTTAAGTACCCTACGTGGCTGGCCAACATAGTTCCCGTGAAGAAGAAGAACGGCCAAATTAGAGTGTGTATCGATTTTCGGGACTTAAACAAAGCATGTCCAAAAGACGACTTTCCCTTGCCCATAACAGAGCTCTTGGTAGACGCAACCACTGGTTACGAAACCCTATCCTTCATGGACGGGTATTCTGGGTATAACCAAATTCGGATGGCTCCGGAAGATGGAGAATTGACAGCTTTCAGGACACCCAAAGGCGTATTCTGTTACAAAGTAATGCCCTTTGGTCTTAAAAACGCGGGGGCCACCTATCAAAGAGCCATGACAGTAATCTTCAACGACATACTGCATGATATTGTTGAATGCTATGTCGATGACCTAGTCGTGAAGACTAGGAGAAGAGAAGATCACCTCAAGGACATGAGGGAAATTTTTGAACGCTTGAGGCGTCACAACCTCAGGATGAACCCTTTAAAATGTGCCTTTGGGGTGTCATCGGGAAAATTCCTCGGATTTGTAGTCCGAAGTAGGGGTATTGAAGTTGACCCCGCTAAAACAAAGCCGATCATTGATATGCCCCCACCAAGAAACCTTAGGGAGTTAAAAGGATTGCAAGGGAGGCTAGCCTACATAAGGAGATTCATATCGAATCTCGCTGGACGATGTATGCCATTTTCCAGACTTATGAAGAAAGGGGTGCCTTATGAATGGGATGAGGCTTGCCAAAATGCTTTTGATAGCATCAAAAGGTACTTGGTGAATCCACCTGTTCTCATGAGCCCAATAAAGGGAGAGCCTTTGATTTTATACATCACGGCTCTCGACAATTCCCTCGGTGCTCTATTGGCTCAACAAAATGAACAAGGAAAAGAAAATGCCTTGTACTACTTAAGTCGGACTTTGGTGGGGGCAGAAATTAACTATTCTCCCATCGAAAAGATTTGCTTGGCCTTGGTGTTCGCGCTGCAAAAGCTTAAACACTACGTGTCTGAACACGAAGTTAAGCTGATATCTAAAGCCGATCCGCTAAAGTACATACTCTCGCGTCCCGTCCTTAATGGGAGGATCGCAAAATGGGCTGTACTTATTCAGCAATTCGACGTCCAGTATGTCCCTCAAAAGGCGATAAAGGGACAAGCCTTGGCAGATTTCTTGGCTGCACACCCTATCCCAGATGACTCACCCTTAGCAACAGACTTGCCAGACGAAGATGTGATGGCGGTAAATGTGCAAAAAGGATGGGAAATGTACTTTGATGGAGCTTCAAGAAGCCCTGATGGGATGAAGCAAGAAAACGTTAAAAACAATAAGTCAGGGATTGGTGTTGTTTTCATCACACCAGAAAACGCTGTCATCCCACATTCTTTGGCACTTAGCGAAGGGTGCTCCAACAACGAGGCCGAGTATGAAGCCATTATCGCCGGATTAGAGCTCGCCCTCCAGATCCCCATTGAGGAGTTAACAATATATGGGGACTCTGAATTGGTGATTAAACAGTTACGAGGAGAGTACATCGTGAAAAAGGCGAGCCTCGTCCCATACTATGAGCGGGCGGACCAATTGCTCTCACAGTTCAAGAAAATACACATCTTCCATGTGAGGAGGGGGGTAAATGCTCAAGCCGACGCGCTAGCAAGCCTTGCGGCATCCCTGACTCTTCCCGACAACAAAACACTTAGGGTCGTTGTAGGGGAAAGGAGAGTTTTGACACCCCTTAAAGAAACCCCGAGTACAGTCCAAGTCTTGACACTCTCCACAAATGAAGACGGTGAGGATTGGCGGGACGTGTTCATCAACTATCTTCAAAATGGGAGACTTCCAGAAGATAAAGTGAAGAAAGCGGAAATAAGGCGTCGTTCGACTAAGTTTGTCATGTTGAAAGACATCCTTTATAAAAGGTCCCTCGATGGCATATATCTACGTTGCATTGCCGGAAATGCAACCAAAGAAGCCATGGCTGAAGTCCATGCAGGGATATGTGGTGCTCACCAAGGCGGTCCAAAGTTGCACATGCAACTCAAAAGGCTGGGGTATTATTGGCCCACTATGATCGCAGATTGCATTGACTATGCAAAAAGATGCCAAGTATGTCAATACCATGGTGACTTCATTCACCAACCCCCCGAGCCCTTGCATGTCACGACTGCCTCGTGGCCTTTTGCGTCGTGGGGTATGGATATCATCGGACCATTCGTTCCTCCTTCGTCAAAGGGGTATCGATACATCCTTACTGCCACTGACTACTTCTCTAAGTGGGCAGAGGCTGTCGCTCTAAAAGACTTCAAGAGCTCGACGGTTGCCGAATTTGTCCGCACTCATGTCATCTACAGGTTCGGAGTTCCTGACAGAGTCATTGCAGACAATGGGAAACCATTTCGAAGCGATGCTCTTCATAAGTTGTACGCTAAGTACAACATTAAATCAAACCACTCTACCAGGTATCATGCTCCCGCCAACGGTCTAGTCGAGGCTTTCAACAAGACTCTCAGCAAGATTCTCAAGAAAATGGTAGACAAGAACAAGAAAACATGGCCGGAGAAGCTACAAGAAGCCCTATGGGCCTATCAGACTTCTTACAGGACAGCTACTCAAGCTACGCCGTATTCACTTGTCTTTGGAGGTGAGGCAGTCCTACCACTCGAAGTCCAAATGCCTTCCTTGCGAGTGGCGGTGCAAGAGTCTCTTACTGAGGAAGAGCACGCCAAGCTAAGGTTGGCTGAGCTAGAAACCTTGGATGAAAGGAGAATACATGCCCAACAAAATTTGGAGATGTATCAACAAAGGATGGCGAATGCATTCAACAAGAGAGTACGCCTCCGCTCCTTCAAGAAAGGGGA
The DNA here is from genome assembly GCA_023055425.1 of Linanthus parryae. Lineage (NCBI taxonomy): Eukaryota > Viridiplantae > Streptophyta > Magnoliopsida > Ericales > Polemoniaceae > Linanthus > Linanthus parryae. Next base: position 120,772,161 of record JALGPY010000001.1, read on the forward strand.
CTTAGTTCTAATGGTCCGAACTCCAATCATAGTGACCAGACGGACAAAAGGGAAGTTGGAACCTAAATGGGAAGGACCTTATGTGATCGAGAAAGTATACTTGAATGGAGCATACTTGTTGATCACTGTAGATGGGGAAAGGATTATACCACCTACTAATGCAAGGTTCCTGAAACGGTACTATCCTTGATAAAGGGTCTACTAGGCAAAAAAAATCCGAAGGGACTCCTAGACAAATTCAGACCCTAGTCCACTAGGTTGAAAACCCGAAAGGGCGGCCTAGCATGAAATGGACAAAATGACCTGCAAGGTTGAAAACCTGAAAAGGCGGCCAAGCAATTTCTAAGGTCAAGAAAAAAAATTGAACTACGTCTGACTTGATCCCGACAGGGTACGTAGGCAGCTCGACTTCTACATTCGAGTTCAGTCCACCTCAAAAAGAAACTTCATGTTCCCCTCAATGAACTACGTTTGACTTGATCCCGAAAGGGTACGTAGGCAGCTTGAAGTATTTACAAGCACAGTCCACCCAACCAAAACCATTCTTTCTCGCAAAAAAGCCATTAACAACAGAAATGTTCAACCATGAAATGGAAGAGAAAGCAACGTACTTGCAATTGAATTTATAAGGGGAAATCCATAAAGGTTCGCAAGAAAAAGATAAAGTGTCTTCCTATGACCCTAAACATGTGTCCTACTCTATCAAAGACATGACTAATTTATTCAGAATTAGAAGTGCTAGTAAGATCTTCAGAAGGCCTTCACGATTCCAAAGCTGCTCGGGCCTTCTCAAGAGCTGTGCTCAATTCAGCTTTGCCCGAAACACCTTCCTCATAAGCTTGAAAAGCATCTATCGCACGCTTATAATCCGTCTCCATCTTTGAAACATCCTTCAAGGAATCCTCTAGGTTGATCTCAAGAACCGACCTTCGAGACTCGAGGGAGGCAAGTTTTGTCTTCAATTTACAAAGCAATTCTGAAGCCTTGGAAACCTCTCCCTTGACACAAATAAATTCTTCATGGGTCTTGGCCAATGCGGACGAAGTATCCTCATTCTTATTCGCGGCCTTCTCGAACAAACTTCTCTTAGCATCACAATCTTCTTTGAGCAAGAGGAGTGACCCGTTAGAGGGAGTTGAATGTTGGGACAGCAAAGCCAAATGCTTTATAAAAACCTTCACTTTTGCATGAAGTGGGGCGAAATTCACCTGAAAGGTTTTCAAGATGCGGAAAAAACCGTTCGCCCCATCAACAATACTTCGAAGATCAAGTGTTGTACTGGATTTAAGGAAAGCATGAGTGCGTTCTTGGTTAGCTTTGTAGCTTCGACCCCATCCAAATATGTCAGGGCATCTGAGCTAGGCAGAGGGTTTTCGAGCGTTCCGAGTAAAGCATCCAGATCAAGCAAGTACTGGCACTCCTTCCGTCTAACAATTGTGAACTCCCGACCTGCAAAATAACAACAAAATAAATAACAGTGATAGCGTTGTGGAGATTTAAAGGAAAAGGGATAGAGAGAAAGGAACCATCGCTGGAACCAGGAGTTGGAGAAGGCATTCTACTCAAAGGAATGACAGAGTGCGGCTCGACGAAGTGGGAAGTCTTCAAAGGCGTGGAGCTCTCGGTCACCACCACCAAAGCAGAAGATGCACCCCCCAAAAAGCCTACAAAACGCTGAGTTAGTGGAGGATAATAGCAATAAAGCAATGGAAACGTAAACTCGTGCATACCTTCTTTAGGGGAAGGGTGAACTAGCCCGCTCACTATGGTGTCACGAGCAGGAGACTCCTCATTTAAGCCGGAAACTACATCTCCCGGGGAATCGGAAGACAAGGGTTGATAATCATAGAGTTCATCAGAGCTAAAATCTTCATTGAGTGACTCTGAGGGAAATAGTGAGTGGTTAACCTGCACACCTGTCTCGGCCCTTACAGGGCTAGAGAAGGAGAGTCCCGGCTCATCATCGAATGAATCTCCCTTCAAAGAAAGTACGGGAGACGTGGGAAGTTTCTGTTGGAATAGATGCCCTAGAGGCAATCTAGTTTAGTATGAATTTGTATATGGCTAGAAAATTCATTTATTATTTATTGTATATTTAATATAATGAATTCCTTAGATTTACAATCGTGTTGTTTATCTTAAATATCCCTAGTCAAGTATAATGATTAAATGGGACAATCATCTATAGACTAGTATGGGGTTGGATTGATATGGAGATATCACGATCCAACACATAGGTGTGCATTACGGAATGTTGCACTGGATTGACCCATCACCGAGAAGGCTACATACATGTTATGTTGAGTCACAAGTGCTTCTCGCGGTGCAATGGTATTGTCATCCTTAGACTTGAAGTCACTAGATATTCTAGTTGTGGATCATTGTGATCTTGGTAGCGTTAAACGCTACACCGTGACTGGGTAGTTATAAAGGCGTGTACTGGATACAATGAGAAGCAAGCTTAGAGATCGTAGTGGACGTAGAGAGGATTTGCCCCTCCCACATAACGGGAGCAAATATCCTAGGCCGCTCGAGGGATAGTGCTTATAGAATGTCTGGCCAGACTCAAATAAATCAATATATGGGATATTGATGTTATTTGCACGAATAAGACTATTCCATAGATCGAGAAACTATGGATTGGATATACGAGTGTGACTTGTATGTCTCGTGTCCAATCCGGATATAGAGGCAAAGGGATGAGACAATTACTTGTACAAAGGTTGTCTAGATGACTATTCTATTAGTTGGCTAGAATGGATGTTTTGCTAGTGTAGATAGTGCTTTCTGAGCTGACAGATCTTGGCCACGTGGCAACCATCCAGCACACCATATTGTGCTCCACATACACTGGATCACCAGCCGAGCTGATCCATGTGGGGGCTGCGAGACAGAGCCCTCGCATACCACTGCACGGGACTTGTAGGGACTTAGTGGTTTGGAGGCTAGAGTAAGCCCTGTCGCGTGCGAGCCAAGCCCGCACGCGACCTTTAGTAACTGTTTTGAGAGATCTATGGCACGAGCTCCCTAGACCCGGTCAATCCGGTCAAACCCGGTCAACCTCATAACGGTTCCGGTATTCGCGCACCACGTGCTCTAACGGTTCCTATATACTCGGACGAACGTGCCGTTATGGTTAAGCTAATTAAGCCGCCATTAATGGGCGCATTAACCACACTACAACGGTCATGTTCTCCAGTATATATAGATCGTTAACCTTTCCATACAAAGGAGAACACACTGGCCATACGCGGAAGCTCTGCCAAACCTCTGTCTCTCTCTCAGACATTGCTACTGACTTACTCTCTCCCTACACACACCCCCACTCTTCCTGTGCGATCCTTGATCCACTACGTACGGTGTACACGGAGGTCTCCCCGCCGGAATCTCTTGTGCACAGCTAGAAACCGCTCCATATTAGCAAATAGTTGCTACCAACTAGATAGAACCTATGGGGTCACACGCTATATAGAGTTGTACTAGATTTGGGAATTAATTAATTGGATTAATTAATTAGAAGGATCACTTTGCAAACCCTTGCAAACTTAGTAGGGACTAATTTGCAAGGAAGGGACTAAATTGTATTCTAGTTGGACTAGAATAAGTCCTTTAGGTAGTTAACAAGGAGTTGTTGGACTATATAAAGGACCCTCCTTCCTTCCTTCCTCATAACTTATGCTCATTAGTGAACATAACAAGAGTGGGAGAGAACAAAGGAGAGAGAGCAAGCAACAAGGAGGCCGAACCCGACCCCCTTGCCGCCGCCCTCACCCCGTCGGCCAAAAAAGAGGGCCGAAGCCCCTCTTTTGTCTCGTTTTGCGTGATTCCTTCACCCTCCTCTTATTCCGGGCTAGCACCAAGGAGTTTGAGAGATCTAGGATCAACTCTAGGCGTGGATCAACTATAGAGAACGTGACACTATTCGCGTTTGAAGTCATCAAGGAGAACCCAAAGGTGTGTTTATGATTTCTTACCTTTACTATCGTTATGCATCTAGACTTTTGATCCTTGGAGGGTTTTGCATGGCTATATGTTTGATTATGCTTCCGTTGCGCGATCCATGAATCAAAACCCTACAGTTTCTCCACCTCAATCGAAGGAAAGGTAGGACCTTTGTCTAGATAAGAAGGTAACTTACCTTTCTTCCTTGGTTTTGACTTGCCTTCCGATTTAGACCGCTTCTTGGAACGGAGCGGTGCAGATGATTCAATCCTGACAGAAGAAGGTAAAACCTGAAGGACAGCGAACGTTGAAGCTCGCCACCAATTGGCATAAGGATCAGTGACATATCTGGAAGGCGGTTGGCAATTCCCCAAATCGACTGCAACAAAAGTCTTACCCCTTGTCATTTCGCACCAATGGTAGTAGAAGATTTTGAGCTCTTTAACTCGTCGACAACCAATGTCAAGAAGTGGGGGGCACGTCTGAGTGAACCCAAATTGTCGTGCATAGCGATTAGGGGCGTATGGCTCGGCAATGAAAATAGTGCCGCTACGAAATATGAGGACCCCCTGACGAAGGCACATTAAATAATCTCGATGTATAGGGGAAATGCCCTCCCCATCAACAAAATTCTCGCAAGGCCTGCCAGAATCCAGCGCATGGAAACTAAACTGGTCTGAGTGGGCGAAGAAGGAATGAACCAATGGGGCCTTGTTATAAAAAAATCGAGCCGTTTGCACACCCCCGATCTTTCCTAGAAGAGGCATGAAGTCGTCATCGAAAGGTGATTCATGAAAATCAGGTTCGCGACGAATATACGTGGTTGGAAAGTACTGAGATAGCCATCCAAGAAAGTAATGCAGGGGAAGAGGAATAGTCGATTTGCCTGGATTGTCCGATGAAGTGATTATTTTGAAACTTCGGTATAAACAAGCCAGCACGGGAACCGCTAGACTATGCTTCTTTCCTTTGACGATACTGCTAGCCATGACAAAAGTAGCAGGCCTCAATTCTGAGTCAAGCGGGAGGACGAAAGCACTAAGCCAGCATGCAAGGAAGCCAGCAAGATAAACCTCGGAGGACATACCCTCCTTACGCCCCAAGATGCTTTTTGCGGTATGCCCCACAAAATTGGATGCCCATTTAGAAAAATTCATGGAATTAGCATCTTTAGCTCGAATGCTAAAAAGAGCGCGACAAGTTTGTGATGTATCATTGGAATAAATGACGTCGTTGTGAGGGGTGTACTCTTCATACAACTTCCCTGATATCGGAAGGCCTCCGATCCTATGAAGATCCCACAAAGAGATACCAAGCTCCCCGTAATGGGAATGAAAACTATTGGTATCAAGGATCCAATGTTCCAGAAAGCTTCGGAGAACTGTAGCATCCCGATAATAGGGAAATTGGGATATGTAAACGGCCGAGTAAACACCGGCAGCCTTCAAGGTTTGGGGAAATGACCGTAACACATCATTCAACCAAAAGCGCCAAACGGGAGTCTGAAGAAAATCGCTTGCGCCTGAGATACTGAAAGAAGGATCCCAAGCAACTTTCCCACATTTGGTCTCCTTCAACAAACAGGCGAACTCCGAGGGGGTAGTAGACTCTCCCCGTGATAAAGGGCGAAGGAGATAAACAGGACCAGAACCGTGCTTCATAGGTGGGTTAGCTCCCATGAGTTCGCAACGAGGCCGAGTGCCCTCGAAGATCAAGGGTTCGTTGGTGTACAAGGGAACATAGGGAGTGAGTTCACTCTCCTTGAGACAAAGACGATGTTGTTTATGTCTTTCAATTGATGGGCCTTGCTTCCCGAGCGGATCACTCTCATTCGAGCGGAGAGCTTCAAAGATCTTGATCTTAAAAGCCGGCTTCTCTACCTGTGAACTTTTTTTCGCTTGAGAGCCCATTGACACTCTGAAAGTAAAAAGATTGCAAATAACTCAGTGACTAAAAAAAAATATGAAAAATGATGATGTCAATGATAAAGTAAGGGGCTGCCTACTTGAGCTACGACACAAGCGAATGGTCGACCCAAACCTCAAGAGGATACGGGCCTGGTGTCCGACCCAAACCCAGAGGATATGAGACAACATGCTCGACCAAAATCCCGACGGATATGGTCTGGTGTTCGAACCAAACCCAGCGGGTATGAGCACGAGTTTACGACCCCACATCCTAAGGATATGAGCCGTTTAGAGCCTGAAATCCGAAAGCAAACGAGTACGTTTGCCTGACCCAAAATCCCAAAGGGCACGAGCCTGCATTGTACTCGAAGTGCTAACGGATACATGGGTGATGGTAAAGAATACAGGCGGGCATGTCACGTAGTGTACTGGGTGCGCAAAGGAGCATAGGAGATGACCAAAATAAAACGTGCAGATGGCAAGTAAAATGCAGCAATACGACACATTCTGAATGCATTCAAGAGTGATCAGAGAGATCAGCACAGTTAGCAAGCAGCAAAAGCAACAATAAATACCATGTTACAGACATAAATTCTAAAGCTGAATGCTTTGTTACCCGACAACGCATGAAAGAAGGCAACATTGAAATACAATCTGCTGAATAGTGACGGATTTCATGGTCAGCAGTGCGTGTTTTCATGACAAATTATATGAGTTCTATGCTACTGTATGAAGTGCATAAAGGGAGCATGTGAGTTTCATGCAGGACAGTTTAAGCCGTCTTAAACTGACAAAATCCGAAGTCAACAGGAGCATGCTTTAGAGGAAAATGCTAAAGCCGAAGGAGCATCAAAACCAGGGGTCAAGTTCGGATTTCAGCTTCAGGATTTCAAAGGAAACTAAATGTGCAGCTTAGTTATGAAATTCAGAAGGTGCTTAAGTTAGTACCTGAAGAATATTAAGCAGCAAGGCAGCAGAGATGAGCTGACAGCAATAGAAGGAAAAAAGCAACGTTCTCTGGAATCTGGGTGGCCAAATGCTGAAGCAAAGTTACCCAGCAAAGATGCTTTTATAGAGAAATAAAAAGCCAAGTTCCTAAAAGAATTAGGACTCCCAAGCCCAATCAAAAAACAGTCCTGTGAGGACTCGAAATAAAAAGTCCTGTAAGGACTCAAAAATCTCCAGCAGAAATACAAAACCAGTCCTTAAAAGGACTCTGGAAAATCTCTGCAGAAATACGAAACCAGTCCTTAAAAGGACTCTGTAAATTCCAGCAGAAATACAAAACCAGTCCTTAAAAGGACTCTGAAAAGTCTCTGCAGAAATACGAAACCAGTCCTTAAAAGGACTCTGAAAATTCCAGCAAAAATACAAAACCAGTCCTTAAAAGGACTCTGAAAAGTCTCTGCAGAAATACAAAACCAGTCCTTAAAAGGACTCTGAAAAATCCCCTGCAGAAATACAAACTCAGTCCTACAAGGACTCAGAAATTTCCAGCAGAAGTACAAATTCTGTCCAAAAAAGGACTTAAAAAAAATTTCTGCAGAAATTTTAAAGGCCAATAAGTAAATTGGCCAGGGAAAAATAATAAAGCCCAATAACAGAAGAAAGGGCCTTACAAATAAGATGTGGGCCGAAACAAACTGATGAAAATATGGGTCCAAAGCAAGAACCCTAAAGATGTCCACAAGGCCGAAGCATAAGCCAGGACCATTCAAGCCATGCATCAGGCCTCAAAAATGATGGTGCCAAGTATTCGTGATTTGCACAAAAGCTACGTCCCTCTTGCTCAAATCACGAGGGGTATTTGTTGGCACGTAAATTTTGCCAGAAAACATATATATTTATATATATATTGTTTTAATTCCTAACATGCTGAATAGGGAATTAGAATAAAATGAATGCGGACTGTATTTGACTGACAAGTCAAAGTCCAGATTCATCAACAGAAAAATACAAGTTTATCTGTTGAGTATCTGGAAAATGATGGAGATAAACCTTGATTAGAAAGATAAAATCCCTGCTTTATCTCTTAAGCTTGGAGATAATATCCAGCACACTGGGTGATAACTCAGAAATCTGGAAATTTTATCCAAATCTCTGTAACCATCAGCTGGAAACCTCTATAAATAAGAGGTTTCCCAAAGCTGTGGGAGGACTTTTGGCTGGAGAAAATACAGCAGGAAAATACAGCAGAAACTTACAGAGAACAAAAAAACACAGTGCAGAATACTCTGTAAAATACAGCAGAAATTCACAAAGAGATACAGGGGTACTTAAGCTACTTGTTACAGCGAGGGAGGCAGCCAGAAAAGCGGCATAAAGCTGCTGCTGTGCACAATAGTATCTGAAAGCAAAACTCACTCCAGAAACAAGGAGTAAACTGCAATGGAGGCCGTCCTATTTGCTAGGTAAAAAGTTCCAGTAGCTAGATTAGGGTTGAGTAGTTCATTTTCAGGATTTTCATTCCTTTCTCCCCAGCAATTAGATTGTATATTTCATTTCAAACTAATGAAGTATTCTCTCTTTTATTAGACCATTCATTCTTTATTTAGGCTTATTAATCAGGGGTACCTAGAAAACTTAGGGTAACTAACGATTCGAGATCTCGAATCGGAAATAGGGAACTCACATGCACACCCACAAACCCAAATCTGAAAATTATTTGTTTTCCATAAAATTTTCAGAAACTTAGTTAAATTTCTGGGTAAACAAGAACCATACCAGAAGCAGTCCGAGTGACAGCAATGCCCAGAAAATGATGTAGAGGTCCAAGATCGGTCATAGCAAACTCAGTCGAAAGCTGAGAGATAACCCACTGCACAACTGTAGGAGAGGACCCTGTAATGATGATATCGTCAACGTATAGGAGGAGGTAGACAATATCTGATCTCTGATTGTAGACAAACAGAGACTCATCGCATCTGCAACTAGAGAATCCCACAGATCCGGTGAGAAAAGTAGCAAAGCGCTGAAACCACGCACGAGGTGCCTGTTTCAGCCCATACAGGGACTTACGCAACCGACAGACATGATCCGGATAGCGGGGATCCCGATAGCCCGGTGGCTGATGCATATACACAAACTCATCGAGATCACCATGTAGGAACACATTCTTGACATCCAACTGACGAATGGGCCAAGCATGCGAGACACCAATAGTGAGAACAGTGCGGATGGTGGCCGGTTTGACCACAGCGCTAAAAGTCTCATCAAAATCAACCCCCACTAACTGAGACTTGCCATTTTGCACTAGAAGAGCCTTGTACCGCTGAAGAGTACCATCGGCCCGAAACTTGTGACGGAACAACCAAAGAGCCCGAAGAATGTTTGCCCCAGACGGGCGAGGAACCAACTCCCAAGTCTGATTCGTGATCATGGCCTCAAACTCATCATCGATTGCAGCTTTCCAGTGTGGTTCCGAAAGGGCAGACATATGGGATTTGGGAAAGGGAGACAAAGTAGAGGGAGATTGAGCATGAAGGGTGAGACGGGATATGGGTTTATGGATACCGTGCTGGGATCGGGTTCTCATCTGAGGAGAAAGGGGTGGAGCAGGTGGGTTAGGAGAGTCTGGTGCTGGAGATAGCGGGGAGACCGTGACAGGTGGGGAGGCAAGAGGCCGAGGAGAATCCTGAGGTGGAGGAGCCTGAGGTGGAGTCGAGGAAACAGGAGGAGGTGCGGTCGGGCGACGAGTGTAATGAAGACGGAAGGGTGGGGGTAGCCGAGAGGGAGCAAATAGGTTGTGAGTATGACCGGACAGATCTATAGGAGGATGACCATCGTCAGGGTCAGAGACAGTATGTCTGGGAAGTGACACGGAACCCGGTGTGGCAAACGGGAAGACATGCTCATCAAACGTGACATGACGAGAGATGTGAATGCGACCAGTAGAGATGTCAAGACACCGATATCCACGAAAGTTCGAAGGGTAACCAAGAAACACACATCGAGTGGACCGCGGGGCAAGCTTGTGGGGAGACACAGCAGTCAGATTAGGGTAACACAGACACCCAAAGGTACGAAGATGATCATATGTGGGAAGACGATGATAGAGAATGGTGGTAGGAATATCACCGTTGAGAGCTTTGGTGGGGAGAATGTTGTGGAGATAGACAACAGTGAGAACAGACTCAACCCAGAAGCGAGAGACATGGAGGCCTGAGAGAGAAGGGTACGAGATATGTCATTGATGCGACGTATCATACGTTCGGCCTTGCCGTTTTGAGGAGACGTTTGCTGACAAGCAAATCGAAAAACAAGGCCACTGGACTTGGCGAAATCATGAAACACAGAATTACCGAATTCCCCCCCCCCCCCCAAGGTCACATTGAAAACTCTTGATGTCACGAGAAAATTGGGTATGCACATATGTGTAGAATTGTTTGAAGTGAGTGAAAGCATCCGATTTGAGTTTTAAGGGAAAAACCCATAGAAAGTGCGAGTAATCATCAAGGAAGAGAAGATAATATTTGAAATTAGATTTGCTAGCAACAGGGGATGTCCATATATCACTATGAATAATGTCAAACAGAGCCACATTACAAGATTGAGAAGGGGAAAAGGGAAGTCTAACGTGTTTGCCGATTTGGCATGCATGGCACAATCCGGTCTGCTCAGTTTTAGTGCAAGAAATGGAATGACTAGTACTAAGTTGATCTAAGACGTGGCGACCAGGATGTCCCAGACGGTTGTGCCACACTGGGGCTGGAAGAATGACAAGAGACAGGGCTGGAGAGGGGACGGGATGGATATAAGAGGATAGAGGTCCCCTGAACTATTGCTCCGCAGTAGAAGGGTCCCCGAATGAAGGTCATTCACAGAAAAACCAGTCGGTTCAAACTCGATAGAGACATTATTTTCAATGGTGAACTGATGGACTGAGGCAAGATTTTTAATTATATTTGGAGTAAGAAGGACATTTTTGAGGTGTAGGGGACGGGTTAGGGTAGTAATAGTCTGCTGACCGAAACCGCACACTGGAATTTGCATCCCATTACCGACCAACATATTAGAAATTGGAGAACTTGATGAGACAGAGGAGAGAGTACATGTCTGGGATGTGAGATGAGAGGAGGCCCCAGAGTCCATATACCAAGTCGTATCCGGAGCATTAAGAGTCATACCAGCAACTTCCGAACTCAAAGAATTAACAGAGGGTGACGAACTCGCAGTGGCCGCAAGGACGTGTGAATGCCGAGAAGGTCCAAGACCAAGAATGCCCACCGTGGCTGCCCGGGCGGGCTGAGAAGAGTTTGAAGGTGTCCTTCTCTGTGGCGTGGGATAGGGGCATGGTGGAGCAGCCGAGAACGATGGGTCAGGGCACCACACCCAGTTACCGTGAAGAGAAGCAGGTGGTGCAGTGTGCTGCTGCTGAGGGTGAGTGCGACCTTTTCGGACATATATATGGTGATTCCTGTTGCCTGAGCGAGGAGCCTTTTTGTCACCCGCCATTGCGAAACAGACAATGACAATCGGATCAAAAGAGCCACGGGTTAATGAGCTGTGCAGCTGGTGAACAAATTAAGCACAAGTGACCCACGAGTGACCCACAAGTGACTTTAGTGTGGCCAAAAGTGACCCACAAGTGACTTTAGTACTTTTAGTACTTGGTAGAGTACCCACTGTGTCAGCAACAGTGAATGAGGCGCACTGGTGACTCACGCAAAGGAAAAAAATGTGTTGAAGGGCACAGAACAGAGACGACCGTCTGAGGGAGAGACGACAGCAAAATAGTGTGAAATTGAGCGGTCTTCAATGGCAGAGGACCGGCGGCCAGAACTTGGAAGAGCACCGATGGTTCTAGCGGCGTTGAGGTCGTCAATTAGGGCAATCTGAAGCAGAAGGAGAGGTCGTCGACTAAGAACCCAGCGGAAGACGAGGACGACGACGATGATGAGGGTTTTGAGCGGCGAAGAACTGAAACAAGCAGAGGGGGTTCACCGTCGCAGTGGGCGGAGGCGGGGAGGACAATCGGTCGCTAGGTGCGACCGGAAGGGAGGCGGAAGCAGGTGCGAGGGTGAATTGAGCCGCGAGGGCAGCGGTGGCAGCGGCGACGCAACAGGCGGACGTGCGACGGCGGTGAACGAGGCTGCTAGGGCTCTGATACCATGTGAGTAGTGAAATTGTCCTCCACTGGACTTGTGTATTCATTCACCGTATATACAAAATTTCATACACTACTATTTATACTTTAGTCCTTAGACTATGTATATTATCGCTATTAACTACGTATACTATCGCTATTATAAACATCTTTCATGCATTAACACTACTCCTTGGTCTCCCTTTTAATGTTATATTTTCCCTCTCTTTATTTTTTTAGCTAATAAATCCGGATTGGAGTTATATATTCGTATAATTTCATACCAATTTGTGAGCGTAAATGGAGAATTTATTGTCGTTCCGAGTGATTTTGTGCTTTATTTGATAATATGAGCATTGCATGTGATAAATTCAAGTTCGAGCATTTATCGTATTGTTTTGCGTGTAAATATATATTTGTTATCACATTTGTTCGACGTGGGTGTGTTCGTGTTATGTTTGACAGGAATGAGGAACACGATGATGATTTGGAGAGGAGAAACGAGGTTCGGAAGCATTGGCATGCTCGGGAAAAGAATATGGGAGAAGGAAGGCAGGGGCTTGAAGACGTGAAAATATGGCTAAGGAAAAGTATGTCCCACAAGACCTAGTTCAGAGGTCCCACATGACCTAGTGGCTAAACAGGAGAATTCTGCAAAAGTTCAGAGGTCGCACAACCTGTTTCGGAGGTCGCACGGTCTGTATAATGAATACAGAATTCTTCAGGTTGAGAAGGAGGTTGCACGACCTGTAACAGAGGGCGCACGACCTGTAACAGAGGGCGCACGACCTGTAACAGAGGTCGCACGACCTGGGAGCAGAGGTCACACGCCCTACATCGGTCAAAAGTATTGCACAACGTTTTGGGGCATTATGTAATTAAGTGACACATGTTCCAAACGTATGGTAACACTACATAACTGTAAGTTCAACTCAGTTTCAAAGGCTTGAAATAGCTAGTCTATTTCAAGGCCTTGAAACAGCTTTCAAAGCTTTGAATCTAACTATGCCTTATATGCATGAACATGGGGGGGAGTTTATGATCTTGATTCAACTCCTAAACCCCCGTGCTTGATCAGTTGTTATTTGATGATGAAAGACAAAGTATTTTGACACTTTAGACTGCATCTAATCCATCTATTTGACTTAGTTTTGCAGGGAGATTATGTTTCCTATATTGCATAATCTATTTCCCAACTTAAGTTTTGGAGGAAAGGAAACTAAGTGTTGATTTGATTCCGTGATCAATCTACTGTGTTTGGAAGTTTCCCAACATGTTTTTACACAAGATCAAATCAGTATCCTTGAAGATACTAAGCAACTATCCGTTGGAGAAGCTGTTAGAGAAGTCAGAGCTGCAACTACAAAATAGGGAAGTTTGTTAAGAGAAGATCTTGAATATCTGCAAATCAAACTGCTCTATAAAATAGGGAAAGGTGAAGCAACACAACGGGACAATTAGCAGAGACACTCAAATATTTTCAGGGATTGACAAGCAATAAAGAAGCAGATTCATTTCTCTCAATCCAAGCATTTGAAGAACACATCATACTCACCGCAGATTCAGCTCTAGTGTTCTTCTGTTCTGAACTTCATTTGTATATCATTCTGATAATCCTTATAGTTCTTATTCTCGTGGATTGTTCAAGGTAAACAATAGATAATTCTTAGTTAATCAGTTAGCTAGAGAAGGTACTAGATAGGTTAGTGAGAACCACAAGCTGTAACAGAGTAAGGCATCTCTATGTGCTTGAGATCTAGGGCTTACCTTTTGATTAATAAGAATTGAGTTGAAAATCCTGCAGGGAGAAGATCCCTGAGGTAGAGACGTATGTCCAAGTGGACTGAACTCTATATATCTTGTGTCTCTTACATTTACTTTTCAGTTCTTTACTTAGTTATTTTGCAGCAATCAAAACAGTTTCATTTCAAGGCCTTGAAACAGACTTATCTTTTTATACTTCAACTGTTTTCATTCCAAGGGGTTGAAACTTATTTCAAGGCCTTGAAATACTCTTCAATCATTATATTTTTTTTGAAACCACTCTTCTTTCAAGTTTAGCAAAAGTCGACATACTCTATTCAACCCCCCTTCCAGAGTATTGATCCTGTATTTCTACCTACTATACACCCCTTTCAATTGGTATCAGAGTAAGTATCAATTCATAGATTTAACCATCTTGTAATTATGAGTACTGTAGGTGATGGTGGTTTCTCTCTGGGAAGAGCTGCTAACATACCTCTTCTCTTCTGTGGAGACAATTTTGTTCACTGTAAAGCCTTGATGAAAATATTCGTCATTGATCAAGATATAGAGATTTGGAATATCATACAGAATGGTCCTCACACTTTATACACAGAGAAAGATGGGATTAGAACTCCAAAATCTGAAGACTCACTATCTGCTTATGAGTTAGAACAATTTTCTAAAAATTATAAAGCTATGAATCTCTTATATTGTGCTTTGAGTGCAGATGAGTTCAACAGGATCTCGGGTTGTAAGACTGCCAAGGAGATCTGGGATAATCTTGTGGTGACTTTTGAAGGAACCTTCCAAGTCAAGCAAACCAAGATCAACATATATCTCAGGCAATATGAGCTATTCAAGATTAATGGAGATGAGTCAATCAAAGACATGTTCAAAAGATTCACTGACATTGTCAACAATCTTGATTCATTGGGAAAACACATTTCAACTGAAGAAAAGGTTAGAAAGATTCTGAGAAGTCTTCCTAGAGAAAAATGGGAACAAAAGACTACTGCTATTGAGGAAGCTCAAGATCTTTCATCACTTCAACTTGATGACCTGCAAGGAAAACTCCTTACACATGAAATATCCATGAATGAAGTTAATGGAGAATTACGAGAAGGTGTCAAGAACCTAGATCTCAAGGAAAAGGAGAATGAGCCATCTCAAAGCCTTGAAACTGAAGAAGATGATGATGAAGATCCTATTGCTTTGATTTCGAAAGCCTTGACTAGAATTCTCAAAATGAAGAAGAACTTTGGAAACAAGGACTTCAGCAGAGATAGACACAGATCCTCCAGTAGCAAAGACTACAAAGGTAAATATTCTTCACATGGTAATAATCCTAAAGTTATGAATTGCTTTGAGTGTGGTGATGCAGGACATTTGATAAGAGACTGTCCACACAAAAAGAGCAAAAACTTTCAGAAGAAAGATCAGGATAGAAGAAAGAAAGCTATGATAGCTTCCTGTAGTGATTCAGAAACCTCAAGTGACTCTGAATCTGAAGAAGAATGTGCCAACCTATGCTTTATGGCCAAGCATGATGAATGTTCTGAAAAGAACATTGAGGTAATGGTAAACTGATTGATTTCAAAACCACCATAAGTCCTCTTTGATTATCTTAGAACAATGCTTTTAAATGAAGATGACTATCTGAAAGAGATTAGAGTTTTGAAAGAAAAAGTTCATGAGCAGGAAAAATAAAATGTGCATCTTGTTTGTCTGAATCAAAACCTTGAAATTTCTCAGAAGAAAACTGACAGTGATTTCAAGGCCTTGAAAACCAGTTTCAAATCCTTGAAAACACAAGTCAAGGAAGTAGTCACTGAGAACTCTCTTGTGAGTGACATTATTGTTAATCTAAAATATCAAGTTGATGAATTGGATAAACAAAAGACTCTAATTGAGAAACTTCAAGAATCTGTATCAGTCAAGAAAAAACTTGCAGGCTCAGAACACAACTTGAACTTGATTCTTGGATGTAGCTTAAAGTCTGTTCACAAAACTGGTATTGGATATAATCCAAATTTTCCCATTAAGAATAATACGAGATTTGTGAAAGATGGAAGCTGAACATCTCCTAAATGCCATTACTACAATAAAATTGGTCATGTAAGGATGACTTGTCCTTTTAGAAGAAGAGATCCTCACATAATGAGGAATACTTTTCCATTTCAACTCAAAGGACAAGTTAGAAATATTTGCGTTCCTAAAGGGGTTAGACCACCCAACATGGTTGAACCTGAATATGAATCTAAATTCCACACTTGGTGTAACAGCTGGGTAAGGCAGTGAATGGTGTTTGCAGGCTGTCACCAAGACCAAAGAACAAAAATGGTTTATGGACAGTGGTTGCTCAAGACATATGAGTGGAAATAGATCTTTATTCTCAGAATTGAAGGAGCAATCTGAAGGTTCAATCACACTTGGTGACAAAGGCAAATGCAACATTCTAGAAAACTTGAAGTGTCTCAAGGCCTTGAAATAAGATTCAAAGCTTTGGCACAGAAAGTTGGGACACATTAGCTTGCATACCTTGAATAAGCTAGTTTCAAAGAAATTAGTAAGAGATCTACCCTCTATCAAGTTCAAATATGAAGAAGTATGCAAGGCATGTGCACAAGGCAAGCAAACTAGAAGCTATTTCAAACTAAAGAAATTTGTAAGTACTACTAGACCCATTGAATTGCTGCATATGGATCTCTGTGGTCCTATGAGAACTCCAACTGCAAAGGGTAAGATGTACATGCTTGTTATTGTAGATTATTTTTCTAGACATACTTGGGTTATGTTTCTGAGAGAAAAATCTGAATCTCTCGCTGAATTTTCAAAGCTGTGTAGAGAACTTCAAACCTTGAAAAACCTACCTATTGCTTCAATCAGAAGTGATCACGATAGAGAGTTTGATCAGCTTGAGTTTGATGTATTCTGTTCTAAGCATGGTATTTCTCACAATTTTCTGCTCCTAGAACTCCTCAACAGAATGGAGTTGTTGAAAGAAAGAACAGGACTCTTGAAGACATGTCAAGAACAATGCTTCTGGAAAACAAATTGCAAAAGTACTATTGGGAATAAGTTGTGAATACAACAAAGTATATTCTCAACAGGTGCTTGATCAGACCTATTCCGAAAAAGACCCCTTATGAGTTGTTCAAAGGAAGAAAGACAAATATTTCGTACTTCAAACCTTTTGGTTGTACCTGCTTTGTTCACAATATTGGTAAGGACAATCTTGGTAAGTTTGATGCAAGAAGTGATGAAAGTATTTTTCTTGGTTATTCATGGACAAGCAAAGCCTATAGAATTTATAATAAGCCAAGCTTGTTGAAAAAAGCATTCATGTCATATTTGATGAAAACTAGATGGTTCTTTGAGTGATGGTTTTGCAGATCTAAATCTGAACAAGCATGATTAAGATACTGAAGAAGAATCCTCTAAAGGTTCCAAGGAAGTCTTACAGGAACAAAAAAGGCAATTTCAAGGCCTTCAAAATAAGGTTCAAATCCTTGAAACAAAATCTCCAGAGAAGACAACATATCAAGCTACTACTTAAAGTTCTCAAAGACTTGAAAAATATATTGGAGAGCCTGAACCTTGGACACCAAGGAAGAGATTTAAATATCTCTCATCTCATTGACACGATCCAACCGCAAGTGTACGGCTGTCGCGTGTAGTAATATCCGGTAATCCGGGTTAGTCGAACCCAAGGGACTTGTCGTGAATTAACTAGGATGATTAACTTTGTGTGGGCAAGCAATTGGATTGTTTTACTAAACTAATAATTTAAATAACAAACTGATTATTAAAAGTGAGATATATACGAGGGACAAGTATCAGGATATCTCTTCGGGTTCACTAGGTATTTCACACCACTTATGATTTATGTTCAAGTAACACGAACGTCTTTTACTTAGCCAAACGAGCACCTATGCTTTTAAGATTCCTCAACCAAAGCCTATATTCAAACTCTTGTACCTGATTCCTCTAGCCTACTCAAGTTCAAATAAGCATTATGTTGTTGTGGTCTACTCTTAGTTCTAGCTAACTAGCAAGATTCCTCAACCCTAGATACGGCTAGTGTTTGATTCAAGTTTCCGGGTAGAGAATGTTGATTCCTCTAACATCCTATACCTATAATCATCCTATTGAGAGCTCAAACAATAGAAACGATAGAATTAAGTACATAAATCAAGCATAGCTAAGTAAAACACATTCAATTAAGGTAAAAGCATGAAAAAGATCTATAAATCACCAACATGGTGTTCAAACCCTAGCTACCTATGAGATATCCCGAATAGAAACTTAGCTACGCTTAGACATGATCAAAGTACAAGTTTTCATGATCAATAATCAAAACTAGAGAAGAAACGGAGTTTTAGAAGCCAAACGAATGATCCAAGTGCTCCCAAGCTTCTCCCATCGTTCCCTAAGCTCCCCGAGCTCCAAAGCAGCGCCCCCCCTCTGTTTTAGGTCTCCTGATTCGTTTCATAAGGCCTGGGCACGTTTTTTAATGAACTTTGGCCGAATTTGCACTTCAGCCCCTCCAGTTTGTAATTCCCGGACAGAATTGTAAGCTGATTTTGCGCGGACTGTATCTCCCTCATCCGGACTCGTCTTCGGGCCTACCATATATCGTTGGAAAGCTAAGGATGTCTACTTTCAAATGACGCAGGCCTTGATCCCAAATTATGTATAGATTTTCCTGAGCATCGAAAATAGTACAGGCTGGTCAGGAGTGACTTTTTCAACTTTTCTTCGTCTTTGCGTCTTCTTTTCTCCTCTTCATATAGCTCCATACCAAGCGTATCCAAGCCTCTCATAAGCTCCATTTCACCTATTTTACCTTAGAAACACAACAAAATACTACCCGTGCAATTATCATAGCAAATATGAGAGAAATCATGCACAAATAAGCTAGAAACACAACTTTTCACTCTTAGGCTTATAAATCGTCAAATTCACATATTTGTGCAAATATAACATATAAATCATGTGAAATAAGCCTAATAAAAGTAATATGGAAGTATATTAATAGCTCCTAAAAGAGAGTTATCAAATACCCCCACACTTACCTTTTGCTCGTCCCGAGCAAATCACCGTTTACTAGCCAACTCAAGACGCAAACGACTCAACACGACTCACGACTATGCAACTACATGAACTAACTAAAATTCAACTCGATTATACACAATGCAAAAATTGAACCAACACAATTTTTTTTCTTTTTACGATATTGGGCAACCTCTCTATCATAAACTGAAATCATCAAATCCTCACAAGCTCACTTTGAGATTTCACGACACGCAGCAAGAAATATGATATGATGATCCTATGCACAAACTCACTAAGGTGTCCCCAAACATCCACCAAACCAAACCAAGATACGACACGTCTTTTGACTCGGAGACACAACTCCTGTGTAATACGGCTTGACTTTAGTTTCCCTCTTAAGCTCTAGATTGGATTGAATCCAAATTTTCCGCGCAAAAGGAAGCACATTAGGTTGTTTCTCCTTGAAGCACAAATTTTTTTCCTCAACTGTTTTTACAACCGTGCATTAGAGCTTAAGAGTGTGGGCTTTTTAGGATTTTCTCTTGGAACCACCTTAAGGGATGGTGGTGTACGCTCCCCGACTTCGCTTAGGCCGAAGACTCGTACCACATGAAACCGACTCTACACGAAGGTCCACCCCAGATTCCAAGAGTCCACAAGTTTCCACCGGAAATGGAATAATCAATCACTTAGAGACTCAATTCTCCTAGCACAATAAAGGAATCAAAAGTATGCCCGTAATCTACCTTCACCTTTCCCTAGATACCTGGGACATCCCTTCGTGAGACTTGTGCACAAGATACTAGGATTAAAGTATCCCTGCTACGGTGCTTCCTACTCTCATGAGCTCTTTCACTGGATTCTCTTCGGTTTCTGGGTCTTAAGTTGCCCAATTTTCTAAATTTTTCATTTTTTATTTATTTTCCTATTTATTTATTTATTTTTCTAAACTCTATATGCTTTTGGCCAACTCGATTAACCAACACATTTTGGGTAGGAGGACTCAATAAATAAAAGTGCAACAATAATATATACAATGCAATGAATTAAACGTGCAAATGCAAACCGAACTGACTGACACCTACGTGCAAGACTGACTCACTAAACTATATTCTAATCTAAATGTAACTGGTGATGCAAGACACGGACATGGGTAGCAAATAGGTAAAAATCCCCCCACACTTGAGTGCGTCGTTGTCCTCAACGAATTTAGAGATCAACCAAGAAGACTCGGCATTCAAATGCGAGGGGCAGTGATTCTACTCAAAGTCAAAGTCATGCACAAGAAGGTAGTTCAACATAATTTAGAGCTAAAACGAACTACGTGCACATGACAAGTTGTGTGTACCGAAATTAAGCAAGTACTCAAGTATTCCCTAGGATTCTAATAGCTAATCCAAGTGGCGACTATGCAGCGTGACAAAGTAGTCAAAATAAAATCCTATAGAAAGTACGATGTGCCTAAACGGTAAGTAAAGAGAGAGAGAAAAGAGTACTCACAACCGACACAAGGTCGGGGACGAAATCCTGATAGGTGCTGACTGAGATAGCAAGAACAATCCCCAAGCAAACATTGCCCGGAACAATGCAAGCTCCCTTGCGGTCGAGTGCGTGAAACACACCGGGGTCGATTGATCAGTTGCTGACAAAAGAAGTAACGAAAAATCCCCAAACTCATGATGTGAGCTCCCATAACAGTCGAGTGCGCGGTAGCCCACCGGGGTCGATGTCTTCGTCAAACTTTTCATCCAATTTCGAACTCGGGCTAATCCATATCAGCTGCTCCATGATTGATATTCTTGCCTAGTGCTCTCTGTGTCAATTTTTTCTTATGAAACCACCATTTTTTTCTTCTTCGTATCAGTTCCAACACCCATCGAGTAATTTCATGAAGAGCTTCCCCAAATAACTTGAACTTCTTGTTGGAGCCCTTTTTTAGTCTGCATCAAACAATATCAACAGCCACCCAAACTTCTCAGGGCTAGTTTGGGAATGCTGTGGCGGTGGTAGAAAGCTGCTGTGTGAAAACACAGTAGAAAGCTGCTGTGAGATTCTTGATAAAATGTTGTTTGGTAAATATTACGTAGAAGCTGCTGTGAAATATTGATATAGTAATTTTGTGTTTGGTAAAATCAACTGTGAAGGTACTGTGAGAGGGTAAAATGACAAAAATATATGACACGTGTCATTTTTGGAAAGATAACTATTGATATTTTAAAAAATTGTAAGGTCAAAATCGGTTGTAGATAAATTAATCAAAAGTACTTTCTGGAAAAACATCTCCCCCCTTGCTTTCTGAAAACTGCTGTGGGACAGCAGAAACTGTCCGGAAAAGCAGAAATTTTATTTTTACCAAACACACTAAAACTGCTTCTGCTGTCAGAAAGCAGCTGTGCTGGCAGCAAAAGCATTCCCAAACTCACCCTCAGTACCCCACTTCGCAACAACACATTTTTTTCTTTCTTTTTAGAATGAGTCTGCAACCAAAGCACTTTCTCTGGGTTTTTCTTTCGGTATCAACAAGACAACAACCCGTTGTGTGATTTTGTTTGCTGAACACTGCAATCACTGGACAGAGGAGGCTGCTGGGTTGTGATTGGGTTTCAATTGATCGGAGAATCAGGGAGAGGCGGTGGTTTAGGAGGTAGGAATTGCAGCGGTGGGGGCAGAGGGTTGGAAATCGGTGATGGCGGCTGTGGCGGTTTCATGAACAGCAGCGGTCTGGTTTCGAATTGGGCGATGTCGAGTTGTGATTCTGAGTTGATCGGGAGATGTTGAAATCAGAGAGAGGTGGGCTGTGGTTGTAGTGTCTTGGTCGATGTTCATTGAGATTGGGTCCCAATCAATGGCGGGTGGTTGTGGATAATGGCGGTGTGGGTGGTTTCGATGGTGGTGGTTTGGGTTTCTGGTCGGAGGGTGCGGAGGGGGACCGTGGCTAGGGTTGACGGAGAGGAAGGAGACGATGGGGTCTGTGTTGTTCGCTGGGTTCAAACAGAGGATGGGATTGGTGGTTGTGGGTTTCAGTCAGGTACTATGGTGGGCTGTGGTAGTTAAAGGTGGCGATAGTGGCGATGGCTGTAGCGGTGGCGGTTCTGGTGTGCTGCTGCTGCGTCTTCAACCGTGAAGAATCGATGAAGATTGATTTTTTTTTCTTCTTCTTCTTTCTCAACCCCAGGATCAGAGAGAAGCGGCGACGGGGCTTTTCACGTTGCAGCTCTGCGTTGCAACACTGGGGGAGCCAAATGATAATTTCTCAAAGTTCTGAAACTGCACATACCTCCCCAGATGCTACTATACAGTAAAATAGGGGGCTTCAACTAAATTTTGGCACTTCTAGACTTCATAATTCAACAAACTGCACACAGGACCCCTGCTGCTGGAATTCAAGTTTTTCTCATCATTATTTTTTCTTCCACCATCTCATCTCGATCTTTCTCTTCTCAAGTGAACAAAAAAAAATTCTCACAAGAAGCGTGAATCTCAATAACGATGACCCCGGGTTGCAAAAGTGAAAGCTCTCCGCAAACTTTTTCTTCTTCTTCCAATTCATGAGAATGAACATCATATGAATTTCACTAATATTTTCAAGTATCCCATGTCGTGGAAAGCGATCTATGTCCTCTTTGATTGTCTTCTCAATTTGTGATAGCCTTATTGACGGTTCAAGAGACAAATCATAAACTATGAATGTTTGAATACCTTCATCTCCTTCGTATGAAGCACCCGAACCATCAACAAATTCAATTCCGGCGTCTTGTTCATCTTCAATATGCTCAAAAGTGAGCAGCTCCAACAAACTTGCCACGGGGGAGTCAAGATCATCAATATTAATTCCATGAAGAAGACTTTCAATCTCACCAAATACTTCATCATGCTTCTCCCTCATACTTTACTCTAGCCATGAGTCGATGTTCGGACATGTTGGGATAAACAATGGCTCATCATCCTCTTTGAGCATTGGGAAGGTTGAAGCATCTTCTACAATTAAATGGATAACAATATGTGCTTCCACATGTGTTGTCTCCATTCCCATTCTTGTTGCTCGTTGTCGCCATTCTTCCACATTAGGGATTATCTCCTCAAGCATCAAACCAAGGAAGAAGAGTAACTTAGAGGGAGGGGTTGAGTCATTAGGACGAAAGGTATAACGTTGTATTTCCATGGCTACCCTCTCTCTAATTCCATTCACATGGCACTCCTTCACGAATTGCTCATATGCAAGGTTGCATGCTTCAAATATGCTTTTCTCATCCTCCATGCTTAGAGTTGAATGCCTGCACACATAAAATCTCAAGTAATACCGTGAGGTAATAAGAATAGAAAATAACAAAAATAATAAAATTCCCTAAAGCTAATAATTCTAACTAATTCAACCGAAGTCCCCGGTAACAGCGCCAAAAACTTGACACGATCCAACCGCAAGTGTACGGCTGTCGCGTGTAGTAATATCCGGTAATCCGGGTTAGTCGAACCCAAGGGACTTGTCGTGAATTAACTAGGATGATTAACTTCGTGTGGGCAAGCAATTGGATTGTTTTACTAAACTAATAATTTAAATAACAAACTGATTATTAAAAGTGAGATATATACGAGGGACAAGTATCAGGATATCTCTTCGGGTTCACTAGGTATTTCACACCACTTATGATTTATGTTTAAGTAACACGAACGTCTTTTACTTAGCCAAACGAGCACCTATGCTTTTAAGATTCCTCAACCAAAGCCTATATTCAAACTCTTGTACCTGATTCCTCTAGCCTACTCAAGTTCAAATAAGCATTATGTTGTTGTGGTCTACTCTTAGTTCTAGCTAACTAGCAAGATTCCTCAACCCTAGATACGGCTAGTGTTTGATTCAAGTTTCCGGGTAGAGAATGTTGATTCCTCTAACATCCTATACCTATAATCATCCTATTGAGAGCTCATACAATAGAAACGATAGAATTAAGTACATAAATCAAGCATAGCTAAGTAAAACACATTCAATTAAGGTAAAAGCATGAAAAAGATCTATAAATCACCAACATGGTGTTCAAACCCTAGCTACCTATGAGATATCCCGAATAGAAACTTAGCTACGCTTAGACATGATCAAAGTACAAGTTTTCATGATCAATAATCAAAACTAGAGAAGAAACGGAGTTTTAGAAGCCAAACGAATGATCCAAGTGCTCCCAAGCTTCTCCCATCGTTCCCTAAGCTCCCCGAGCTCCAAAGCAGCGTCCCCCCTCTGTTTTAGGTCTCCCGATTCTTTTCATAAGGCCTGGGCACGTTTTTTTATGAACTTTGGCCGAATTTGCACTTCAGCCCCTCCAGTTTGTAATTCCCGGACAGAATTGTAAGCTGATTTTGCGCGGACTGTATCTCCCTCATCCGGACTCGTCTTCGGGCCTACCATATATCGTTGGAAATCTAAGGATGTCTACATTCAAATAGCGCAGGCCTTGCTCCCAAATTATGTATATATTTTCCTGAGCATCGAAAATAGTACAGGCTGGTCAGGAGTGACTTTTTCAACTTTTTTTCGTCTTTGCGTCTTCTTTTTTCCTCTTCATCTAGCTCCATACCAAGCGTATCCAAGCCTCTAATAAGCTCCATTTCACCTATTTTACCTTAAAAACACAACAAAATACTACCCGTGCAATTATCATAGAAAATATGAGAGAAATCATGCGCAAATATGCTAGAAACACAACTTTTCACTCTTAGGCTTATAAATCGTCAAATTCACATATTTGTGCAAATATAACATATAAATCATGTGAAATAAGCCTAATAAAAGTAATATGGAAGTATATTAATAGCTCCTAAAAGAGAGTTATCACTCATCCTGATGATAACATTATTTGTGATCCAACTACTGGTACACAAACTAGATCACAGTTGAAGAATCTTTGTGCTTTTAATGCTTTTATCTCTCTTGTAGAAACTTAAGCTGTGAAGGAAGCATTACAAGAAGCAGACTGGATCATAGCTATGCAAAGTGAACTCAATGATTTTGAAAGGAACAAGTTTTGGAATCTAGTTCCTCCATCAAGAAATCAGTCTGGTATTGGCACCAGATGGGTAGAATGGAAAGGTAATCAGGAATAAAGCCAGATTGGTAGCTCAAGGCTACAATCAAGAAGAAGGTATTGATTATGAAGAAACTTTTGCTCATGTAGCCCGGTTAGGAGCAATCAGAATTCTACTTGCATTTGCATCTCACAAGAACATGAAACTCTTTCAAATGGATGTGAAGTGTGCATTTTTAAATGGCTATTGGCAAGAAGAAGTTTATGTTGCTCAACCTTCAGGTTTTGAAAATGACAAATTTCCAGATCATGTTTATAAACTTGACAAGGCTCTTTATGGTTTGAAACAAGCTCCAAGGACTTCGTATGAAAGATTGTCAAAGTTTTTACTGGAAAATGATTTCAAAAGAGGATTAGTAGATAAGACCCTTTTCATAAAGACTCATGATAAAGACTTGCTTGTAGTTCAAATTCATGTTGATTATATTCTGTTTGGAGCTACTAATGATCTTCTTTGCAAGGAATTCTCAAGTCTTATGAGCAGGGAATTTGAAATGATCTTGATGGGAGAATTAAACTTCTTTCTTGGATTTCATTCATCAGATGAAGAAAGGCATATTCCTACATCAAAGCAAGTACACAAGCGATTTTCAAAAACAAGTATAATATGTCTCAATCCAAAGAGATCAAGACCCCCATGAGTTCTACACTATCTTTAGACAATGATGAATCTGATAAGAATGTGAATGTGAAAGAGTATAGAGTCAATCCAGGAAAAGTATCGTTTACATAATCCTAGGCTCTCATGGAGACGCCTAGCAAAACGTTTAGCTAATAAAGATCAATCAAACAAAGCTTATAAGTTTCTCCATACAAGATTTGAAAGAAGAAGAAGAAATCAGAACCTAGCCTTCAATTGTTATCTTGTCTTTCGCCCGTCTTCTCGTCGTCCTCCTTTCTCCTTGCGTGGGTGAATGATGAAAACTTCCATCTTGGATGAATCTTATGTGTATTAATTTTTGCCATCTAGGTTAGGAAATAACTCAACACGAAACGACGTACTTTTGGCCAAACAAAGCAAACTCGTGCCTCTGCCTTCAACAGATCGAACGATATGCTCATTCAGGTCGTGCGATCTGGGTATAAAGACAGAGTTATCAAGAATTCCAATGTACATTCATGCTTTTTCTATGCTTTGAAGACTTAGAAATTTGCAGTGTCAATTTACATAGTGAGTTCAGTGTGGATTTATGCTTTGCGAAAACGTCCCTCCTTTATCCTTGCATTTGCATAACATTTTTTTCTTTTCTTCCTCAGTGATGCAGTAGAAAAATGGATAATTAATTCTTCAAGTTCAGCTAAATTGTCTCGGTCAAAACGCAGAATCAGAGGCAGAATTGAAGGATGTCAGAATCGGACAAAATCATATATCCTTTTGACTGGAAACGGCGTTCTAAAAAGAACACGTGACAAGTCATGGGCACCGCCTTGATTTGGCCAAAATCAACTGTTTAAGGGTCGAAATCTGCAGTTTTCTATTTTCAGAATATTTATTTATTAATTGGGATTTTGATTTGAACCCAATTTGGGTGGATATTTTTAGCTGAGTATTTAATTAGGATAATATTATTATCTAGCATTAATTTCAGATTCTTATTTGAAATAATTAGAATTTTGTGCTATTTAACCCGGCTTATGGGTAAATTGCAGTCAGACTTTGATATTGATTATTTCTGAATTCTAGAGAGCTTCCTGCCCTAGTTTCTTTGCCCTTTTTCATTGTTGATTCCGTTGTGATCCCTCGCTTGGTTGTTTTACCCGACGTCAGTTTTGTATCTGAGCAAGTTCGACTTGGGAGGAAGATCATCATCAACGATGGTGCGTGGACGTCCTGGCGGCTGCGAGCATGTTCCGGCTAAGGAAGCCCCTCAACGGGAACGTAACGTCCAAGACGTTATGATGATACAAGATTTGAAAAGGCAAATTGCATACCTAACCCATAGCCTTGCGGTGCGGTATTTGCAGCAGCAAGTTGCAGATTTAACTCGCCGCTTATCGACATGGGAATTCAAGGATTGCAAGGCCTTTGATCAAGACTCGCAGCCCGCGTTCAAGATCCGCTACGACGGTGATTCCGGTGGACGGAACGAGCGTTATGGAGAAGCGAGTTTGAAGATTGATGTGCAAGATTATTCTGGTACGTTAGTAGTTGAACACATTTATGGTGATGCAATTTTTATAAGCGCATTTCAAATTCCGTCAATATTTATGTGGACTGGAATAAACCACCGGTTTACGATGACTATGGAGACGAAGATGAAGTTAAAGAGGTTAAAGTTGAATTAGAGAAGTGCCACAACTGTCCGTTCAAGATGTCATCTTGCTATTGCGATCCATTCTTGGTGGAACGGACCATTCACGTGCCTAGATTGAACTCGAGGACGAGTTCTTTTGAAGAAGGGGTGGCTGATGCAGGAGAAAAATGGAGAATTAATTCTTCAAGTTCGGAAAAACTGTTTCGGTCAAAACGCAGAATCAGAGGCAGAATTGAAGGATGTCAGAATCGGACAAAATCATATATTCTTTTGACTGGAAACGGCGTTCTAAAAAGAACCCGTGATAAGTCACGGGCACCGCCTTGATTTGGCCAAAATCAACTGTTTAAGGGTCAAAATATGCAGTTTTCTATTTTCAGAATATTTATTTATTAATTAGGATTTTGATTTGAACCCAATTTGAGTGGGTATTTTAAGCTGAGTATTTATTTAGGTTAATATTATTATCTAGCATTAATTTTAGATTTATTTTCCATATTTGAAGTAATTAGAATTTTCATCTATTTAACCCGGCTTGTGGGTAAATTGTAGTCAGAATTTGATATTGATAATTTCATAATTCTAGAGAGCTTCGTGCCCTAGTTTCTTTGCCCTCTTTCATTGTTGATTCCGCTGTGATCCCTCGCTTGGTTGTTTTACCCGACGTCAGTTTGGTATCAGAGCAAGTTCGACTTGGGAGGAAGATCATCATCAACGATGGTGCGTGGACGTCCTGACGGTTGCGGGCAGGTTCCGGCTGATGAAGCCCCTCAAAGGGAATGTAACGTCCAAGAAGTTATGATGATACAAGATTTGCGAAGGCAAATTGCATACCTAACCCATAGCCTTGCGGTGCGGTATTTGCAAGCGGCAAGTTGCATATTTAACTCGACGCTTAGCGGCACGGGAATTCAAGGATTGCAAGGCCTTTGATCAAGACTCGCAGCCCGCGTTCAAGATTCTCTACGACGACGATTCCGGTGGTCGGAACGAGCGTTATGGAGGAGCGATTTTGAAGAATGGTGTGCAAGATTATTCCGGTACGTTAGTAGTTGAACACATTTATGGTGATGCAATTTTTTATAAGCGCATTTCAAATTCCGTCAATATTTATGTGGACTGGAATAAACCACCGGTTTACGATGACTATGGAGACAAAGATGAAGTTAAAGAGGTTAAAGTTGAATTAGAGAAGTACAACAACTCTCCGTTCGAGATGTCATATTTCTATTGCGATCCATTCTTGGTGGAACGGACCATTCACGTGCCTAGATTGAACTCGAGGACGAGTTCTTTTGAAGAAGGGGTGACTTATGCAGCAAAAAAATGGAGAATTAATTCTTCAAGTTCAAAAGAACTGTTTCGGTCAAAACGCAGAATCAGAGGCAGAATTGAAGGATGTCAGAATCGGACAAATCATATATTCTTTTGACGGGAAACGGCATTCTAAAAGAACTCGTGACAAGTCACGGGCACCACCTTGATTTGGCCAAAATCAACTGTTTAAGGGTCGAAATCTACAGTTTTCTATTTTCTGAATATTTATTTATTAATTAGGATTTTGATTTGAACCCAATTTGGTGGATATTTTTAGCTGAGTATTTCATTATGTTAATATTATTATCTAGCAGTAATTTTAGATTTTTTTCCATATTTGAAATAATTAGAATTTTAAGCCATTTAACCCGGCTTGTGGGTAAATTGCAGTCAGACTTTGATATTGATTATTTCTGAATTCTAGAGAGATTCGTGCCCTAGTTTCTTTGCCCTTTTTCATTGTTGATTCCGTTGTGATCCCTCGCTTGGTTGTTTTACCCGACGTCAGTTTTGTATCTGAGCAAGTTCGACTTGGGAGGAAGATCATCATCAACGATGGTGCGTGGACGTCCTGGTGGCTGCGGGCATGTTCCGGCTAAGGAAGCCCCTCAACGGGAACGTAACGTCCAAGACGTTATGATGATACAAGATTTGCAAAGGCAAATTGCATACCTAACCCATAGCCTTGCGGTGCGGTATTTGCAGCGGCAAGTTGCAGATTTAACTCGACGCTTATCGGCACGGGAATTCAAGGATTGCAAGGCCTTTGATCAAGACTCGCAGCCCGCGTTCAAGATTCGCTACGACGGTGATTCTGGTGGACGGAACGAGCGTTATGGAGAAGCGAGTTTGAAGACTGATGTGCAAGATTATTCTGGTACGTTAGTAGTTGAACACATTTATGGTGATACAATTT
This sequence comes from Linanthus parryae, assembly GCA_023055425.1. NCBI lineage: Eukaryota > Viridiplantae > Streptophyta > Magnoliopsida > Ericales > Polemoniaceae > Linanthus > Linanthus parryae. Next base: position 120,801,458 of record JALGPY010000001.1, read on the forward strand.
TTATAAGCGCATTTCAAACTCCGTCAATATTTATGTGGACTGGAATAAACCACCGGTTTACGATGACTATGGAGACGAAGATGAAGTTAAAGAGGTTAAAGTTGAATTAGAGAAGTACCACAACTGTCCGTTCAAGATGTCATCTTGCTATTGCGATCCATTCTTGGTGGAACGGACCATTCACGTGCCTAGATTGAACTCGAGGACGAGTTCTTTTGAAGAAGGGGTGGCTGATGCAGGAGAAAAATGGAGAATTAATTCTTCAAGTTCGGAAAAACTGTTTCGGTCAAAACGCAGAATCAGAGGCAGAATTGAAGGATGTCAGAATCGGACAAAATCATATATTCTTTTGACTGGAAACGGCGTTCTAAAAAGAACCCGTGATAAGTCACGGGCACCGCCTTGATTTGGCCAAAATCAACTGTTTAAGGGCAAAATCTGCAGTTTTCTATTTTCAGAATATTTATTTATTAATTAGGATTTTGATTTGAACCCAATTTGAGTGGGTATTTTAAGCTGAGTATTTATTTAGGTTAATATTATTATCTAGCATTAATTTTAGATTTTTTTTCCATATTTGAAGTAATTAGAATTTTCATCTATTTAACCCGGCTTGTGGGTAAATTGTAGTCAGAATTTGATATTGATAATTTCATAATTCTAGAGAGCTTCGTGCCCTAGTTTCTTTGCCCTTTTTCATTGTTGATTCCGCTGTGATCCCTCGCTTGGTTGTTTTACCCGGCGTCAGTTTGGTATCAGAGCAAGTTCGACTTGGGAGGAAGATCATCATCAACGATGGTGCGTGGACATCCTGACGGTTGCGGGCAGGTTCCGGCTGATGAAGCCCCTCAAAGGGAACGTAACGTCCAAGAAGTTATGATGATACAAGATTTGCGAAGGCAAATTGCATACCTAACCCATAGCCTTGCGGTGCGGTATTTGCAAGCGGCAAGTTGGATATTTAACTCGACGCTTAGCGGCACGGGACTTCAAGGATTGCAAGGCCTTTGATCAAGACTCGCAGCCCGCGTTCAAGATTCTCTACGACAACGATTCCGGTGGTCGGAACGAGCGTTATGGAGGAGCGATTTTGAAGACTGGTGTGCAAGATTATTCCGGTACGTTAGTAGTTGAACACATTTATGGTGATGCAATTTTTTATAAGCGCATTTCAAATTCCGTCAATATTTATGTGGACTGGAATAAACCACCGGTTTACGATGACTATGGAGACGAAGATGAAGTTAAAGAGGTTAAAGTTGAATTAGAGAAGTACAACAACTCTCCGTTCGAGATGTCATCTTTCTATTGCGATCCATTCTTGGTGGAACGGACCATTCACGTGCCTAGATTGAACTCGAGGACGAGTTCTTTTGAAGAAGGGGTGACTTATGCAGCAAAAAAATGGAGAATTAATTCTTCAAGTTCAAAAGAACTGTTTCGGTCAAAACGCAGAATCAGAGGCAGAATTGAAGGATGTCAGAATCGGACAAATCATATATTCTTTTGACGGGAAACGGCGTTCTAAAAGAACTCGTGACAAGTCACGGGCACCGCCTTGATTTGGCCAAAATCAACTGTTTAAGGGTCGAAATCTACAGTTTTCTATTTTCAGAATATTTATTTATTAATTAGGATTTTGATTTGAACCCAATTTGGGTGGATATTAGCTGAGTATTTCATTATGTTAATATTATTATCTAGCATTAATTTTAGAATTTTTTCCATATTTGAAATAATTAGAATTTTCAGCTATTTAACCCGGCTTGTGGGTAAATTGCAGTCAGACTTTGATATTGATTATTTATGAATTCTAGAGAGATTCGTGCCCTAGTTTCTTTGCCCTTTTTCATTGTTGATTCCGCTGTGATCCCTCGCTTGGTTGTTTTACCCGGCGTCACTTTGGCACCTTTTCTACGAAGTACAAATATTTAAAAATTCATTCCAGGATCTCTGAGTTTGCTCCGCTGGTGGTCTCTTGCTCCATGCCATGTCTCTTTGTTGTTCTCAGGGATATTATGCACAGTAAAATTCATAAAACTCTCCAAAGTTGCATAATATCCCCCCAAAAAAATTTATGGCCTGTAGTCTTCGTTCGAATAGACTATGGTCTTCGTGAGAAGACCCTTATACATTTTTTTCTCCTCATTTCTCTTCGTACAAATGGACATGATTCTTCTTCTTGCTAAGATACTTGTAATTTTATGCTAGAATTTCTAAAACAAGAAGTGTCAACTCATACTAATCCGACTGTTTTTTACAGCTTGTCTGCAAGAGGAAATATCGATATGACTGTTCCCTAATATTTTTCAATTGCAGTTCTATATCTCAAATCATGTGGATTGATATATAAGAATTATATAAATGATCCAAGGAATCATATTTAGATATATCTGTGATGTAATCTTATTCTAGCATGTAATTTAAGCATTTTTATTTCGGAAGGGGGGCTTGCTGTCTTTTGGTGCAACTAAGGGGGATTCTCATGTCTTTTACCTAAACAATATACTGTATGCGAAAATAAAAATAAAATTTTTATATTAAAAATACTTCCTAATAATAATTTTTATTGTCGTTACAGAAAAGTGACCCTGGTGTTGAAATGTTTTCGAAAGTGGCGATTTAAAAATTAAACTACTAATGTTTTCCTGAAAAATAAATATATTGTGTCTAATCGCTTAAATATTTGGTTTCACTTAGTTTAAACACTGACTTTCAAATACTTATAAGATCATATTTGTGAATGAAAAATGTTATAGTATTTAAAAGTAGTCTACTTTCCTAAAAATTCAATATTCTCTTTTATTGTTTATTTTCCATAAAGCCGAGTAAATTTCCGACTAAAATCCTCTTCCTCTTCTCTGACATTGCAATCGATGCAATGTTGCGAACAGTACCGTAAACGAACATCCACACCATCCGTCCAAAGCAAAGCCAGTCCTCCATTGCGCCCCCCACACAATCAACACTAAGGCCAACGCTGAACCCTAGTTTATATTTAATTCCCTCCATCTCACTTCCGGTCATCCTCGTTTCCATGAGGAAGACAAATTTGGTTTTCTTACCTCTCATGATACTTTGTAAGCTTAGAATATTACGGAGGTTCCCAAGCCCCCGTATGTTCCAGCTCAACACATTCATTACAATTGGTGGTCCTGCTTAGTAGGCGCCACAATTGATGCAGTTGGGATCTTTACAGCTCCCCGATCCTCTATGTCACGAATAGCCACTCCGATCTTGTTCCCCTTTAGGCTACCAATCGTTGTTGTACTCAGTCTTCGATCTTGCTGCTTTTCTTTTGGGTTCGATGTCGGACTAATATCTTGCAACTTTCTTTTGGCTAGAGCTTCTTTTGCTTTTTGAGCCTTGGTTAAAGATCGTAATTCCTTATTTTCGGCGTTAAGTATTGCAATCCCTTTTCCCTTGTCCTCCGCCGTTTCCTTCTCGCCACTGGCCTGGGTGGCCAATGGGTTCTCATACTAGATCAAACTAATTTCTTGCATCTAATTTAAAAACTACCACCAAACTAATTTTCGGCGTTAAGTATTGCAATCCCTTTGCCCTTGTCCTTCGTCGTTTCCTTCTCGCCACTAGCCTGGGTGGCCAATGGGTTCTCTTACTAGATTAAACTAATTTCTTGCATCTAATTTGTAAAATAAATGGCCAATTTTCCATTATAAAGCAAAAGTGTTAGGTTCATTAGATTATAATGTTAATGTACCAAACATAAAATTTACAGGTCTATAAATTTTCATTTGATTGAAAATAAATTTCATTTTACCTATCGTATGTTTTAATCGAACTATAGTTATTTGGTTGTTATGATGTCTAAAATTTTAAACCGAGCTATTGTACAAAGCCCCTCACTTTTGCGCAGAGTATCACCTAGTATAGGTAACAATTAAAGGGCAGAGAATAACAAAATATTATATATATTTTTCAATCAATATATTCAAGTTCTTCCTTCTATCAACACCTTATTAAAGGGCAAAGAATGTGTGAGTTTGGTAGAATGATTTTTCGTGGGAGAAGAAAAGTTGTTTTTAGTCTATAATTTTTTTTCCATCAAGATTGTGTATAAACTAGTGTGTTTGGTGACGATTTCTATACTAGATTAAACTGGCATGGCTTGCGATATCTTGCATATCAGGTTCGTTCGATTCGATGATAGGAGAGCGCGTCACAGTCTCGGATCCTCTTCCAATATTAATTCCCTCTCATGTCTGGTCATGTGCACCCAGTGTCTTCTTGTTTGCTGATTGTCTTCTTGTGGTGGATTGTAAAGGAGGGAAGATACATAACCTGGGAGCTGATTTTCTTTTGATTTTTCCTTCATCGAGCAACCCTCACTCTAGTGTGTTATGCATCCACACCACTCACATACATGGGGTATTCGTTTTTACTTATAATCTATCCACTTATTTTCGCCAAGAACATTGATGAATCTTCCCCGACTAAGTGGTTTGGAGACATCAAGGTTCACCCGTACCGGTATGTAATCCCCTTAAGGCCCGGACAAGACCTAACTATCTGTTGCCACAATTTCTCCGAAATTTATCAATGGTTTTGTTGCGCCTTCTGGTTTCAAAATTATGGGGGCAGGTTTAGAACTTGCACCCATATATCAGTTCTTCTGAACGTTAGGGGTTCAATCTTCATCTGGTTATCCCATAGGAGTAGGATCATCAAGTTATCATCAAAAGGTCCAAGATCCCTCGACATCACTTTGTCCCTCGTGTCACGATTTGGAAACTTGAAAATAAACATGTTAGGGCTAGTTTCATAGATACTAACCTTTTCCCCATTGATTCAAATCTTTTTGAAAACAAGTTTTATGGCCCAAGTTTGCACCATCCCTGGCGTAACAAAAAGACCGACGAGGCTATGTTCGAGTTCTTTGATTGCTTCAACACAACAGTTTTCATCGAACTCGTATATATCTTCGTCATCTTCCGTGTACGGTCTGCTTGGTTGAGATTCCATCATCGGATCTGCACTTTTTGTGGTCTTCTCACTGGAAGAAGACATACTTCCGACGACAGGGGTTTTCTCCTTCGACCGCTCTCAACGAGCATTAGGTTAAACTATTGTACTTATGGTACAATTTACCATTTCTTGGCAGCTTAGTTTCTATTATAAGTAAATTGAATTCGTTTTTCTGAGAAGATTATTTATTTTATATAATGTTCTTTATCTAGAATTGGAAATTAACTTCCGACGATTAGGATTTTCTCCTTCGACTGCTCTCAACGAGCATTAGGTTAAACTATTGTACTTCTGATACAATTTTACCATTTTTTGGCAGCTTAGTTTCTATTCTATTCTAATTAAATTGAATTCGTTTTTCTAAAAAGATTATTTCTTTTATATTATTTTCTTTATTTACAATTGGAAATTAAGAATGATTTTTTTATGGAAATTAATTTTTCTTTATAAGTGAATCTCTTTTTTTATTAATTGGTTATTCTATAAATGAGAGCTTCACTTTAATTCATTTTCTGAAAGTCCATATTCATAATATTTTTTAGGGTAAAAGACAGTTTGCACCCTCGTGGTTTGGGTTATATACAAAAACAATCTCATTGTTCGGGGATATACAAAAACCACCCTGTCAGAGACAAAAAAGCCCCCTGTCAATGACGGCATTGGACAAATACCACCCTTATGTTATGTTAATGTCAGTTGAAGGGGGTGCAATATGACCTTTTGTAAGACTATTTTGCCCTTATTTGTGCTTATGTGTTTATTTTTTCTTGTTCTTTGGTGTTCTAAGTGTTCTTGGCCACCACCCCCACATCCCCAGCGCCACCGCCAACAACAACAAAAGTAACCAAATTTTTCACCAAAACATAGTATTGTTGTTTTCCGGGAAACTAACAAATTGCACACATCACACATCACGTAGTTCTTGGCAGTGTTAATGTTCTTGGTGTTGTTATTCATCACCGAAACCACCACCACCTCCTCCACCAAATCTCCACATCCTTGGTGTTTTTCTTCACCACCTCCACCACCACCCCACAGCCTTGGTGTTATTCTTCACCTTCACCACCACCACCACCACCACCACAACAACAACAAATCAAACAATTCAACCCAGATCAAACCAGAAACTTCGAGAGGCCACCACCACAACCACAATAGCAGAAGTATACTAGTAGGATTAGTAAATAAAAAGACTACCCATTTGGAAATTTCAACGCTTTACACGCTATATGTCTCTTTTACCCATCTTCAACCCTCTTCCATAGCTCTCTGCACCAAGTTTTGTTCATCGATGGCTACCACTTCTTTCGTTATTCTTCTCTTCCTCTGTCTCTCTATCTCCAGTTCAGTCTTGCAGAGCCGAAAACAATCCCCAATTCACCATAACTCACACCCATAAACTGTTCTCTTCCCTAATTACAGCAAAATGATGAACAATTTCAGAATTTTCATCTACAACCCACCAACCCTTCAATTTCACAACAGACCACCTCTCACTTACCAACTAATTACCAAAACATATACTTCCTCTATTTCTCATCAAGATAAGAAACATGCAAGATACAACACGGAAAGAAAAGGAAGAAGAAGAACCCTCATCTAATTTCTCCTTCGGATATCACCCAAATCGACAATTCCCCCCCCCCCCCCAATTTTCCCCCTAATCAGCAACAGCCTCACCCAAATCAAAACCAAAACCAAGAGAATCAGAGGAAGAAGAGAAGAAGAAAAGGAGCAAGATTCTTTCAATTTCAATGGACGAAATCAAACCCCTTTTCCCATACGGCAAGACGGAGTTCACCAAGACGAGATCGACGGCGAGATGAAGACTTTACTGAGGCGAGACAACGGCAAGACTGGTTCGTTGTTGAGGCGAGGTTGGTTCGTCGAAGAAGAAGCACCAGCGCCAGAGGCACCGGTGCCAAAGGCGCGACAACGTCAGAGGCAAGACGACGCCGAAACGACGACGGGATCTGGGTTTATTTCCCCGAAGCAGAAGGGGTAGTGGTGGCGATGAGAGAGGAGTAGAGAGAGAGGGGAAGAGATGGTAGGGTAAGAAATGAGGAGATCGAGGAGAAAAAATAATTATATAGTAGGGTAATTTTTTTTCATCCGAGGGTATATATGTCTTTTTGCTCTTACATTAGTTCAACTTTACCTCCGTTATCTGACTGGGGTGGTTTTTTGTATACCCCGACAATGAGGTTGTTTTTGTATATAACCCAGCTAACGAGGGTGCAAATTGTCTTTTACCTTATTTTTTTATCAAGAACTCTCTTGCTTGGGAAACAAGTAATCTTTTCAATAAAAATAGGATCAAAATTCATTAAAAATGTTTAAAAAAAAAGAATTCATAGAAAATGAAGCTTAAGCAAAAGGAGCATTAGGTTAGCCCCCTTACACGACTAGGGCTCAGCTCTGTCATTTCTTTGATTTCAAGCATCAAACAGACGCAACGAGTAAGGTTAGCTGGCCATATTACACGTTCTTAGGCCATTGAGGTCTTTCAAAAATTTGCTTAATATTTCTACAGGTAGGAAAGGATTTCAAAACAACAAGTATGAGGCAACATCTCCAATAATGAATATCAAATCCATTATCTAAATAATAGAATCCCAAGTAAAATCATCCAAGCCATTGGCTATCCAACGAATCTTCAAAAAGGATCTCTAAATCAAAACATCCACATTGGAGGAGGATAAAACGTCTAACTTCTCAAAAATCTTAATTAGGTGAGGGTGGGTGGGATAATTGCTTGCTACATATATATTTTTTTGTCCACCACTACTCTGGGGTCTTCACTAGACTGCGACCATGCCTTGTGAGCAATCATGAAGTTTCCATATATAAAGTATGGGGACATCATTCGTCGACCCTAATGCAAGTAGTATGGGTTGAGAGTATACCCTTAGATAATAAGATCCATATACATTCTCTTAATTTGCATCCACGGCTCCTCATCCGGTAGGGCCTCCAAAATAAAGTAACATTGGACAATAGGGTTATCGAACACACCTCATTCAACAAAACTATCAGCCCAAAACTCACATATTGATGACATCCCAAACAAGGTGATAGATGGGCTGATGTTCATGATAACTTTCTCTCGACGGGTGATGGTTCAAGATGTCGGCTATGGTTGGAAGTTGGAACACTCAGATTGGCTTTCATCTTACCAGATAACATGTAAACGGATTTTCTAAGGCTAACATCTAATGAGGTTACATAATTTTTAGTCACAAACTATGACTATCCAAATTCCCATGGCTTATCGAATTTTGAGTTTCTTGTCCTATATTCATTTATGCTGCCCCACAAGTTTTTTTTTTCTTTTTTTTTTCGATTCCTGCTATGATACCAATTGTAGCACCATAAAAAATATACGCTTGTAAACCCGGGAGGGTGTCACTCTGTACTATATATAAGGCTTGGGCTCAAGGATATTTTAAAATCAGATAATCAAACAAATCAACCACACCGTAAGAGTTTAAGAGGTTTACACTTTGATTTACCATTTAGTTGCCTCAAACACAGGAAAATTGTTGCCCCCTAAAATTCGGGCGATAACTGGCAATTTAAATGAAATTAAAGTATCTAGGGTGTTCATTACTAGTGCGATAATTTAAGAAAAAATGTTGCATGTAGCCAAAGCTTCACACAACTGAATTAATAATAGTTTGATATGATGAAATTTGCTTCCAATATTCCAATATATAAAGGGCCTTACCCAAATCCATAACGAATTTTCCGTTTTTGAATTTTCATATTATTATTTTTGCTGATACGTGAAAGAATTCAAAAATCCATATTAGTATTTTTGTTGATATGGGGAAGAATCAAATCCAATAACCAATCCATCGCAACATCCAGTACCATAAGTGTCGACACCCCCTAGCAGGCTTCTTACGGCCAGCAGGGAAAGTTCAAAGAGTAACCCAGGAAAAATTGCGGCCAAAGGAAATGAATGTGTCGAGTGACAGTAGTCAAGACCGACCAACTGAATGTATGTATCCATAACCAATATGTTCCACCGTACAACTCTTTTCACTTTACATTATGATGAATTAAATAATCATTCGTATGAGTGTTTCAAAAAATAGATTGTTTGACAAAATTCCAATATCTCGTGTAAGCCATAAAAGCAAGTAATAATTTTTAGACGTATAATAAAATCACATCATGACACAAAAGAAGCTAGACACGCAATACATGACATGATTACTTACCTTAAACTAAATAGAAAATATAAAGTAGAAGCTCCTAATATGGACATAACCCCCGTCTATGAAGTTGCTGCCTACAAGTTTCAAATTCTCTAATCAACACCATGATACTTCATGGATAATGAATACACTACTCTGAATGGTATGAAAATACCACTCAGTCGAGGGTTTAGGTAATCATCTCACTTCCAACGTCTGAACTAGAAATCACGTATTGATGATTTAATTATGTAAAAGTCTATTTAATAATTTATATGTTTTAAAATATAAAAAGAGTTGTAAACGACAAGTAGAAGCTTAAATTCTCTTCTGTAACATACTAATATTCATAGTATGTTCTTAGAAATTTCATTTTAAAATCAAAGAGTCGATTCAAAAAGTCGATTCATTTTTGAAAGTGTGTAATGCAGGTATAAAACATGATCAAGATACTCTAGAAGGGGGGGGGGAGTTGAATACAGTATGCAATATTTTTTTAAAAAATATGATTTTAAAACTTAAAACAGAGATAGAATAGATTTCTAAAGCTTTGAAAAAGTATAGAAACAACTTGAAACAGTTTTTGATAGTCAGAAGCTTCAAAGCTTTGAAACAGGAAATCTTCCAAAGCTTTGGAGAAGCTCTGTGATGAACTGTTTTGAATGGAGTCAAATGCAGAACTATAAAGAAGATGAACACAGTGATTTTACGAAGTTCAGCCACCAATGTGCCTACTCTCCGCCTGAGGGATACTATCCCTCTAGGATTTAAACAACTTATTATTAATCACATACTTAGCCCTAGATCTAAAGCCTAAAAGAAATGCCTTACACTTATACAACTTGTGGTTCAAACCTATCTAGTTCCAGCTACAATCTAATGAAACAATAGAACCTGTAGTTTTTCAATTGAACAACTAACTCCTAAGAGTTGGCGAGGTATAGAAAAACTAATGAAATTTACAAATAAGGCACAAGAATGAAGAACACATAATGCAGAATAAGCAGTGAAGCTTGGAAGTGTTCTTCAGATGTCTGGAATGACTGAGATGATTGATCTTCTTCAATGTTGAGCTCTCAATCTGTTTGAATGATTTTTGATTGATCTCCCACGAATGTTCTCACTTCTGTTTCACTGCAGATCAACTCACTGCTGCTTGAAATTCAAATCCAATATATAACAGAACAACATCAACAACCTGAGAGATTTTAAGAACTGAATTCCTATAAATCATCAACAACCTAACAAATTCTTTCAACATCTATATTCAAACGGCTGTTTTAATTTTGTTATGCAGGCTTGACCAAAGTCTAGCCCCTGCAAAACTTGAACACAGTTTAAGGCAAAATCCATAAAGAATAGCATAAGTATAATGACATGTTTGGCATATCCGAATAACCAATAAGCTTAGCTATTTTATGAGATAATAAACACTATATATAAATATATGTATATATAGCCTAATAATAGTTAACATCAAGAATATCTGTATATATAGCATCATAATAGTTAACATGAAGATTAAGACTTAGATAAAGTCAATAACCAATCACATAGCCAGATAAGTTAGCCTGCAAAAAGAATTTGTTAGCCAGAATAACTTAGCCAGAATCCAGTATAAACTCCGAAGCTTTGGAGCTTTAGCTTTCCTCAAAGTTTTGGCCTGCAAGCTGTGATTCTTAAGACATATCAAATAATATACTTTTCCAGCTATATAACCTCAATATATAAGCTCGAGAATGTTTGTAGGAGACAATAAAGTACTTATAAACAACATTCAATCCAAAGCCCAGCATGCAACATAGAACACTGTCAGCAAGTATCTAGCAAGACTATATGCAATATTAAGCTTCAAAACTTTGGAGCTTTGAACATGTCTCTTCAAAAAATTATGTCTTTCATCATCTTAAAAGTATAACTCCACCTGAGTTTATACACATCCCTTAATTCAAAGGGATTGAATTATCAATCTCCCCCTTGATGAAAGACAAAACAAATATTATTGCTGTCTCATTGATCCTGCAACTCAAAAGCAATTAAAATAACAACAATACCAACAAATAGAAGTATTTATAGCACTTAACACATATCACATAACATAAATACAAAACAAAATGAACTAATATAGATAAACCCTACAACATCCAGATTAATATTTCAAAAGAGTTGAAGGAATGTAGGATCTTGTTCAGAGTTTTAAAAGTAACAAAATACTAAACAGATTTAAAAAGACTCCAATGCTTTGGATTATAAGAAATAAATATATAGATGTAGAGGTTCAAGGCTTTGAAACACTGGCTTCAGCTTCAGCATCCTTCTTGTCTTTCTTCTTTCCTCATTTGGCCTTGCTATTTTTCTTGTCCTCTTCCTTGGCTGTCTCAGCTTCTTCTTCTTGTTCTACTCTTCTGATTCCTCATCTCCTAAAGCTTCTTCTTGCTCCCCTGCTTCATCATCACCTGATTCTTCCTCATCACCAGTAACCTTTTTTATCACCAGCAACTTCATGAACATTTTATTACCAGCATATCCACCAGCTTCATCATTCCCAACTTCATCATCACTTTGTTCAAACAAATATTTTGAAGTGAGCACAATTGGTACTTTCTTTTTTTTTCTTCAGTTTTACTGCTTCTCCAATAACCGAATCAGAATCTATGCTATCAGCATCTTGACTCTCACCAGATGGTACCTTCTCTAGATTCAATCATTTGATGATCATATCCAGCTTTGCCTCCACTGAAGAATTGAACTTCCCAACTTCGTTTTACATGTCAAAATGACCATGTCTCAAATCCTCAAGTCCATCTTCCAATGCATCTTTGTTTAGCATGCTCAATTCAAGCCTTGGAGCTGCAAACCTTTCATCTGGCAATGGTTTAGTGCAAATATCAGCAATCTGCATAGCTGTAGATACAAAAGATAAAGACACGTCACCTTTTTCAACATGATTTTGTAGGGTTTTGATGCATGTTACGCAGCGGAATAAACAAAAATTTAATCCTGATCAAATCCCTCTAAGGATGAAGCATCATAACATGATGAAGGAAGAAAGGTTACCTCAGCCATACCAGGCTGGGACAATCACATACAAAGAATAGCATCTTCGTCTCTACGGTATCCACACGAATATACCTCAATCGGTTTTCTTATCCAATGGTGCTAGCAATCGTGAGAAGAAGGATGAACTTGGACGTGCACGGGCTGGATCACATCCATCAACGCGATAAGGGGAGGACATGACATCACCATGCCGTTGGCACAATAGAGGGGAGACACCATTGGAGGCCGGCGGCTCCATGGTGGGGCGGCTAGGGTTTGGCCGAACCCCCATGGGAAGAAAACTCATTTTTCTTCTTTTCTCTCTAGCTCTCTAGTAAACTGTGTTATGTAGGATTAGTTATGATTGAATTTTCATAGCTTATAAATCCTATTTATAGCTAGAGAAATTAACCTTTGCCCATAAATTCTACAATGTGGGACAAGTTACATTCTAGCCAACAATTGCTCGTTAGTCCAACTAATGAGCACAATTTACACTTTAGTCCAATCAATTCATTATTTCTATTTAGTTCAACTAATTAGCAATAATTCCAGCTTGATCTATTATTGTGTGTGACCCTGTAGGTTCCTTATTATGTTGGTAGTAATAATAATTATTACAAACATTGAGCGGTATCTAGCAATATATCAATGCTCCCAAGTAATAGGAACGTCAGTGATATGACTAACCTCTGTGACCAATGTTACCGTGTTGTATAATCCCTTTGTCTCATCTATCTAGATTGAACACAAGACATGGAGTGTCATACTTGTATATCAAATCCATAGTTTATCGATCTGTGAATAGACTTAGATAAACAAATAACATCAATATCTCATATTGATTTATTCGAGCATGGCCATGCATTTCCCTAAGTCTCACTCATCGAGTGGCCGTGGATATTTACTCCCGTTGTGGGAGGGACAAATCCTCTCTACATCACTACCATCTCTCAGCTTGCTTCATATCATGTCTGATTAAAGCCTTTATAGTTACCCAGTTACGGTGTAACGTTTGACAAAATCAAAACATTATAATTCACAACTAGAGTATCTAGTGCCTTCAAGTCTAAGGATCACAACACCATTGTCACTATGAGAAGCGCTTGTGACATTCACATAACTCCCATGTAGAATTCTCATGGTGGGTCAATTCAGTACGCCATTACTCCTAATGTGTACCCATGTGTTAGACTTGATATCCCCATATCAATCTACCCACATACTAGTCTTGATGCAATATAATCGTCCTATTAACTGTAGTACTCGAATAGAGATATTTAAGAATGTAACTTTTATATTCTAAGGACTTCATTCATGCTAGCATATCTCCATATTGATAACATAATGAATAGTAAGTCCGTATTAATGTCACGATAAGTTGATTGCCTCTAGAGTACAATTCCAACAGCCTCCCACTTGCACTAGAGTCAATCTGGCACATCATATACCTATTGATCTATTGCGGCCCTCACGCTTTCGATGCGCAAGAGGTAAGAGAGACTTATGTTGGTACTTTGCATATATTCACACCTCCTCTGTCGACAATCGAATGAGATCGAATATTCTGAGCATTTGCATTTAATGCAACAATACACTCAGTCCTCTGTGATAGAATCGGCAACTGAATCTTGTTTGGAACCTTTCCAGCTCACATTCCCTCAACTAAGACAAAACCCAAAACTTGACTATGATCTAGAATCATCCTTGTTAGATTGGAAGTTCGAATCATTGTAACTCCTTACAGTGAACCTTTCTTATCCTACATATATCAAGAATTCATCCTTAGTTCTTCTCAAGTACATAAGGATTTTCTTGATTAATATCCAGTGACTCTAATCAGGATATAACTGGTATCTTCATGTCATTCTTCAAATGACATGTCTGGCCTTAGAACATAACATGGCGTATCCTATTAATCTTATTCATACGGTCCTTTCTCAATCTGATTGGAAGGACAATTAACCTTCCAAAGACTAACCCCATGTGACATAGGTAAGAATCTATATTCTTGGATGTTGAACCGTTTCAACACCTTTGTCATTATATTCATTTTGACTTAAGCCGAACAAATTTCTTGATCTATTTACATATATCTTTATATGTTGCTTCCTAAGTCATATAATTGAAAATCGATTCCCTAGCCAATCTTTACATATTGCAGAGTAGGGTCACCATTCCCAGTGAACAGTATGTCAACCACATACAAGACCAGAAATACAACTGTGCTCCCACTAACCTCTTTGTAAACACAAGCTTCATCTTCATTGTTGATGGAACCAAACCTTTTTGATTTCATCATTGAATCCAAGATTATAACTCCAAGAAGATTGATTCTATCCATAGATAGATTCCTACAAGCAAGATGTGAATGGATTTAAGAAGCTTGATTCTTCCTGACCTACGAGGTTCTTGTGCTACTTGAGTAGGTTGCTCCACAAAGCCTTGTTATCCTACTCATGTTCCATCAAAGGATGAATGTGTTGTTGTGGTTCTTGAAATCCTTCAAGTTATACTATCCTCCCACTGTTTCTTTTAGAGACAATCTATTTCTAGAAACACAGCGGTTCGAGCAACAAACACTTTGTCCTTGATTGGATTGTAGAAATAATATTGTTTTGAATATTCCACAAAATACATTTATCCGAATTGGGTCCAAGTTTATCCGTGAACACTTTACATAAACTTCACAAATATTTATGAAATACTAGGACACCTCCTAGTCCATATCTTATATGGTGTATTCATAACTGTTTTCATGGAACAAGGTTAAGGGCGAAATTGCTATAACTAGAGCATAGCCCCAAAAGTAAATTGGAAGTCTTTTTTGACATATCAATAACCAAACCGTGTCCAAAAAGGTCCGATTTCTCCCCTTATACACGCCATTCCACAATGGTGTTCTAGGTGAAGTGAGTTTGGATCATATCCAACACTCCTTAGATGCTTGTTTAACTCTTGACTTAAGCATCTTCATCCACGATCTAAGTGTAGAGTATTGATACTCTTGCCAAGCTAGTTCTCTACTTCATTCCTGAATTCCTTAAAAGTTTCAAAGTGAAAGGGGAGTAAGCAGGTAGAAAGGTAGTACATATACTCTAGAATGGGGGCGGGGTTGAATAGAGTATGACAGCTTTTTGTAAAACTTGTAAAGATGAGAGTTTCTGTGAAGAGTAATGAAGTTCAAGGCCTTGAAAACAGTTTCAAGCCTTTGAAGTGAAATACATTTTAAGTGTTCAAGGCCTTGAAAAGAGTTTCAAACCCTTGAAAACATACTAGTTTGAATGCTGTGTAAAACAAGTATGAGAATGAAATGATAAATGCAAGAGACACATGATTTATAGAGTTCAGTCAACTTGGACCTACGTCTCTACCTCAGGGATCTCCTCCCTGCAGGATTTTCAACAAAATTCTTATTAATCAAAAGATAAGCCATAGATCTCAAGCACAGAGATATGCCTTACTCTGTTACAGCTTGTGGTTCTCACTAACCTATCTAGTACCACCTCTAGCTAACTGATTAAATAAGAATTCTCTGTTGTTCACTTTGAAAAATCCTTGAGAATGATAGCTAGAAGAACACTGGAAGTGGAACTGCAGTGAAAAATGCAGTGATCTTCTGTGAGATGGACTGTGAGAATGATGTGCTTCTTTGATGCTTGTCAATCCTAAAATGTGTCTCTATTTTTGTCCGTTGAGTGTTGTATCAAATGCTTCAAATTTGAGCTCCATTTATACTACTCAAAAGATCAGCAAATCTTCCTGATTATCAGCAACAAACTTCCTTTTTATTAGGCAACAATCATTGACTTCTCCAACAGTCTTCCCAACGGATAGTTGATCAGAATCTTCAAAGATAATAAGTTAATATCGTCTTTAAACGTATTGAGAAGTTGTCATGAGTGTCTGATTGATCACAAAATCACATGCGCTCAATATTTCCTTTCCAACAAAACCCAGGTTAGGAAACCAATCCTGCAAAATAGGAAATTAATTTTCCCTGCAAAACTAAGTCAAACAGGTTAATTAGATGAAGTCTAAGTGAATCAAAAGATTTTTTTTTCATCATAAATTACTAACATATCAAATATAGGGATGAGAGAGATAGAATATGATCAGAAGAACTTAGAAAAACTCCCCCTTAGAATATGCATACATGTCAGACAGTTTCAAGGCTTTGAATGCTGTTTCAAGGCCTTGAAATAGCTCAAGCCTGTGAAACCCGTAACAATTCAAGGCTTTGAAAGCTATTTCAAGTGTGAACTTATAATCTCCCCCTTGATGAAAGACAAAACCACTTTCTGTTTGAACCTTAGTTTCTGCAAAAAATACTCATTATCACATAGCACAAAGAGTCATAACACATAGGTTCCAAAAAGATCAAACTTATTCAATAACAAACTTAATCAGAAAACAAATAAGTTTCAGATAATTCCTACTCACCAAAAAGACAGGTCACTAAAAACATAAAAACAACCTAAGATTTCTCCCCCTTCTTGACTTTCATCAAGAAGAATGAGAAAATGTTGGATCAGAGTCTTTGGAAAATTTTGAAAATAAATTTAAGAAAAGAGTGGGCAAGAAAGAGTAGGAAAGAATTTATGAGGTTGGGTCTGCATCGTGTTCTCCTTGTTCTTCGTTGCTGTCTTCATCATTAGCATGTTCTTCTTGTTGAACCACATCAATTTTCTCAATTATGAAACTAATTGTTTTGGTGATACTGTTGAACAAGAAGGTGAGTCCTTCTAAAGCTTTTCTTTCATGATTTAGTTTCTTCTTCACATACACCTTTTTCTGTAGGGCTGAGGAAATTTTGTGATGATATTTCCTTCCAGTTTTTGACACCGACTCGGCTTCTGGAAGGTTTTTCTCATGTTAACCTTTTTGGATACAGAATACACTTCATAGGAACCTGAATTAGTATCTGAATCCGAGTCTGGAATGTATATGTCTTTTCCTTTTCCCTTGATCCGTGTGTCTCCCTTTTTCTTGTCCTTCATAGGGCTTCCAATCTAGATTCCCTTATGCTCCTCTTGTGTAGTCTCTATAGTCTTTTTCTTTTTGCCTAACACTGGAAACTGATCCTTCTTTACCTTCTTCTTGGGAGAAGAAGACTCCAGTTCTTCATTAGTAGAAGCCTTTGATTATGAGTCTTTACTGACGTCCTGAATCTCTTCTACACGAGTCTTTCTTTTCTTCTCTGCACTGGGCTTCGAACCACCAGCCATCTTGATTCTGTCGGAGGCTCTTCTTGTGCTCATTAGGGTTTGGGAAAAGAATAGAGATATGTAGGAATGATACGGAGAGAAAGAGAAGAGAAGAGGAAAAATACTAAATGAGTCTGAGCTTAAAAAGGAAACTGTAATTTCTTTCTGATCTCAAAAGATTTGTAATGATCAGATAATATTCAAATCTTTGAAGTCGTTGGAAACAAATATTTTAATACTATACTTGGATGAAAAAAGATTTTGAAACAGGGTAGGGGCAATATTGAGTAAATATCTACAAAGATAGCACCCAGTACTGAATGATCCAAGAGTTATTGATCCATCAGTTTAACAGACTTATTTTCAAGGCTTTGAAAAAGGATTTCAAGGTCTTGAAAGGCTATTTTACTGAAACACATAAAATCAAAGTTTTGAATAGATTGTCAAGGCTTTGAAAATCATTTCTAACCTTTGAAAACACATAACAACTTACCTTCCTTACCTTGTACTCCCCCTAAACCAATGCATATTTATTTAGCATACCCAATTCCAGTCTTAGAGCTGAAAATCTTTCATCAGGCAATGGTTTAGTGAAGATATTTGCAAGTTGCATGTTAGTAGAAACAAATTCAAGGACAATATCACCTTTCTCAGCATGATCTCTGATGAAATGGTGTCTGACATCAATGTGCTCGGTTCTTGAATGCTGAACTGGATTCTTTGTGATTGATATTGCACTGGTATTGTCACATTTGATAGGTACTCTTCTGAAATCAAATCTAAGATCTCTCAATTGTTGAGCAATCCATAATACATGTGAGCAACAGGCTCCAGCAGCTATGTATTCAGCTTCAGCTGTTGATAAAGCAACTAAGTTTTGTTTCTTGGAGTGCAACCTGATCAAGGAGGATCCAATGAATTGACAACTTCCTGAAGTGCTTTTTTCTATCAACTTTGTAACCTGCAAAGTCAGCATCTGAATATCCACACAAAGAAAAGTTAGAATTTCTTGGATACCAAATCCCTAAGTCTTTCGTACCATTTAGATATCTGAAGATTCTTTTCACATCAGTTAAGTGTGACTCCTTTGGATCAGCTTGAAATCTTGCGCACATACATACATTGAACATGATATCTGGTCTACTAGCAGTAAGGTATATTAATGATCCAATCATACCTCTATACTCTTTCACATTGACACTCTTACCAGATTCATCCTTATCTAAGGACAGTGTAGAACTCATAGGGGTCTTGATTTCTTTGGATTGAGACATATTGTACTTGTTCAACAAGTCCCTAGTGTACTTGCTTTGATGTAGAAAGAGGCCCTTCTTCATCTCATGTATTTGAAGTCCAAGGAAGAAGTTCAGCTCTCCCATCTTGCTCATTTTAAATTCCTTGCTCATAAGACTTGAGAATTCTTTGCACAATAGATCATTAGTTGCTCCAAATAAAATATCATCAACATAAATCTGAACTACAAGTAAATCTTTCTCACGAGTCTTTATGAAAAGGGTCTTGTCTACTAATCCTCTTTTTGAAATCATTTTCAAGAATTTTTTTTAACAATCTTTCATACCAAGCTCTTGGAGCTTGATTCAAACCATAAAGAGCTTTGTCAAGTTTGTAAACATGATCTGGAAACTTGTCATTTTCAAAACCAGGAGGTTGTGCAACATAAAATTCCTCTTGCAATTATCCATTCAAAAATGCACATTTCACATCCATCTGAAACATTTTCATGTTCTTGTAGGATGCTTCTAACCTGGAAACAGGACCAAAAGTTTCCTTATAATCAATACCTTCTTCTTGGTTGTAACCTTGATCAACTAACCTTGCTTTGTTCATGACCACTTTGCCGCTTTCATCCAATTTGTTTCTGAACACCCATATGGTACCAATGACATACTGATTTTTTGGTGGGGGAACTAGGTTCCACGCCTTACTTCTTTCAAACTCATTGAGTTTATTTTGCATAGCTATAATCCACTCTGCTTCTTGTAATGCTTCCTTCACAGTCTTAGGTTCTACAAGAGAAATAAAAGCATTAAAAGCACAAAGATTATTCAACTGTGATCATGTTTGTGTACCAGTGGTTGGATCAGAGATGATGTTGTCAACTGGATGAGATGAAAGATAATTGAATCTCTTTCTTGGAGACCAGGGTTCAGGCTCTCCATATTGCTTCTCTGGTCTTGAAGTGGTAGCCTGATCACTCATGTATTTCTGATCATCCTTATCAAGGCTTTGATCTCTATTTTCAAGGCCTTGAGGCCTATTTTCAAGGTCTTGAAAATGTCTTATGTTTCCTTCTGAAACTTTCTTGAAACCAAGTGAGTTTTCAGCTTCTTCTTCTGATTCATGCTTGTTCAGATTCAAGTCTGCAAAACTTTCTCTCAAGGAACTATCATAGCTTTCATCAAAAATAACATGAATACTTTCTTCAACCAGCTTGGTTCTTTTATTATAAACTATATAAGCTTTGCTAGTCATAGAGTAACCAAGAAAGATACCTTCATCACTTCTTGCATTAAACTTATTCAAGTTGTCCTTTCCATTTTTGTTGAAAAAATATGTGCATCCAAAGGGCTTGAAATATGAAATGTTTGGCTTTCGACCTTTGAATAGTTCATAGGGGGTCTTCTTCATGATAGGTCTTATCAAGCACCTGTTCAAAATATAGTTTGCTGTATTCACAACTTCTGCCCAATAGTGTTTTGGCAGTTTGTTTTCTAAAAGCATTGTTCTTGACATATCTTCAAGAGTCGTGTTCTTTCTTTCAACAACTCCATTCTATTGAGGAGTTCTAGGAGCAGAGAAATTGTGACAGATACCATTAACACAGAATAAATCAAATTCTAATTGATCATACTCTCTACCATGATCACTTCTGATTGAAGCAATAGGTATGTTTTACAAGGTTTGAAGTTCTCTGCATAGCTTTGAAAATTCAGAGAGGGCTTCAAATTTTTCTTTTAGAAACATAACCCAAGTAAATCTAGAATAGTCATCTACATAACTAGCATATACTTCTTACCTTTTGGAGTTGGAGTCCTGAAAGGACCACATAGATCCATGTGAAATAATTCAATAGGTCTAGTAGTACTTACAAACTTCTTTGGCTTGAATGAGCTTCTGGTTTGCTTACCCTGAGCACATGCTTTTCATACTTCATCATCTTTGAACTTAATGGATGGTAATCCTCTTAACAGATCCTTGGAGATCGATTTGTTCAAGGTATGAAAGCTAATGTGACCAAGCATTCTGTGCCAAATCTTTGAATCATCTTTCAAGGCCTTGAGACACTTCATGCTTTCACCTGCAACTTTGTTAGTCTGAAAAGTATAAATATTTTTTGATCTAGAGGCTCTGAGAATGCAATTTCCTGATTTATCATTTTGCACCACACACTTCTCTTTATCAAAGATAACCTTATTACCATTATCACAAAGCTGAGATACACTAAGCATGTTAAATTTCAAGCCATCAACTAGATATACATCAAAAATTGAATTTTCAGAATCTGTACCAACTTTACCAATACCAAGAATGTTGTCACCAAGTGTAATTGAACCTTCTAATTGCTCTATAAACTCTGAGAATAGATATCTCTTTACACTCATGTGTCTTGAGCAACCACTGTCCATAAACCACTTCTGTTCTTTAACATTGGTGACAACCTGCAAACACCAATCACTGCCTTACCCAGCTGTTAGACCAAGTGTGGAATTTGGACTCATATTAAGGATCAACCATGTTAGGTGGTCTGACCCCTTTAGGAACCCAAATCTGTTTGACTTGTCTTTTGAGTTGAAATGGGAATGTGTTCCTTATTATGTGAGGGTCTCTTCTTCTGAAAGGAAAAGTCATTTTAACATGACCAATTTTATTGCAGAAATGACACTTAGGAGAATTTTCGTTTCCAGCTTTCACAAATCTGGTATTGTTCTTTCTTGGAAAATTTGGATTGTATCCAATACTTTTTTTGTGAACAGACTTTGAACTTCCTCCAAGAATCAAGTTCAACTTGTGTTCTAAGCCTGCAAGCTTGGTAGAAATGCAGTACATATACTCTAGAAAGGGGGGGGGGGGTTGAATAGAGTATGCCAACTTTTTGTAAAACTTGCAAAGCTGAGAGTTTCTGTGAAGAGTAATGAAGTTCAAGGCCTTGAAAACAGTTTCAAGCCTTTGAAGTGAAATATTGTTTAAGTGAAAAACAGACAAGTCTTTTTCAAGGCCTTGAAAAGAGTTTCAAACCCTTGAAAACAGACTAGTTTGAATGTTGTGTAAAACAAGTATGAGAATGAAATGATAAATGCAAGAGACACGGGATTTATAGAGTTCAGTCCACTTGTACCTACGTCTCTACCTCAGGGATCTCCTCCCTGCAGGGTTTTCAACACAATTCTTATTAATCAAAAGCTAAGCCATAGATCTCAAGCACAGAGATATGCCTTACTCTGTTACTGTTGGAATAGATGCCCTAGAGGCAATCTAGTTTAGTATGAATTTATTTGTGGCTAGAAATTCATTTATTATTTATTGGATATTTAATATAATGAAGTCCTTAGATTTACAATTGTGTTGTTTATCTTAAATATCCCTAGTCCAGTATAATGATTAATGGGACAATCATCTATAGACTAGTATGGGGTTGGATTGATATGGAGATATCATGATCCAACACATGGGTGTGCATTAAGGGTAATGTCGCACTAGATTGACCCATCTCCAATAAGGCTACATACATGTTATGTTGAGTCACAAGCGCTTCTCGCGGTGCAATGGTATTGTCATCCTTAGACTTGAAGTCACTAGATATTCTAGTTGTGAATTATTGTGATTTTGGTAGCGTCAAACGCTACACCGTAACTGGGTAGTTATAAAGGCGTGTACTGGATACAATAAGAAGCAAGCTTAGAGATCGTAGTGGATGTAGATAGAATTTGTCCCTCCCACATAACGGGAGCAAATATCCTAGGCCACTCGAGGGATAGTGCTTATAGAATGTCTGGTCAGACTCAAATAAATCAATATGGGATATTGATGTTATTTGCACGAATAAGGCTATTCCCATGGATCGAGAAACTATGGATTGGATATACGAGTGTGACTTGTATGTCTCGTGTCCAATCCGGATATAGAGACAAAGGGATGAGACAATTACTTGTACAAAGGTTGTCAAGATGACTATTCTATTAGTTGGCTAGATTGGATGTTTTGCTAGAAACCGCTCCATATTAGCAAATAGTTGCTACCAACTAGATAGAACCTATGGGGTCACACGCTATATAGAGTTGAACTAGATTTTGGAATTAATTAATTGGATTAATTAATTAGAAGGATCACTTTGCAAACCCTTGCAAACTTAGTAGGGACTAATTTGCAAGGAAGGGACTAAATTGAATTCTAGTAGGACTAGAATAAGTCCTTTAGGTAGTTGGCAAGGAGTTGTTGGACTATATAAAGGACCTTCCTTCCTTCCTTCCTTCCCAGACTTATGCTCATAATTGATCATAACTTGAGTGGGAGAGAACAAAAGGAGAGATAGCAAGCAAGCTAGAGGAGCCGCCGCCCGTCCCCGTCGGCCCCAAAGGAGGCCGAAACCTCCTTTGGTTCGTCTCATTTTGCGTGATTCTTCTTCCTATTCCTCTTTCCGGGCTAGCACCAAGGAGTGGGAGATCTAGAAATCAACTCTAGGCGTGGATAAACTATAGAGAACGTGACACAATTCGCGTTTGAAGTCATCAAAGGAGAACCCTAAGGTGTGTTATTGATTTCTTCCTTTACCATCGTTATGTCTCTTGACTTGTGATCCTTGGAGGGTTTTGCATGGTTAATTATTGTTTCCGTTGCGCATCCATGAATCAAAACCCTACAGTGGTATCAGAGCCACATGTCGTAGAGCATATACGTGGTTTATGTGTTACATTTTGATAGTTTTACACCTTAAATTGATTGTTTATCGCGTAAAACAAGACAAATCAAGCATGGGATTCAATTTGTCAATAATCTATCATAACAAGATCTAATTTTTGCATTGGATGCATGAATTAGTGAGTTTGAGAAATTTTAGGATCTTAGATCTAGGGTTTGGGCATCCTTTGGGAAGAAGGAGTTCTTCCAAAACAAGGAAACAACCAAACTTGGGCACCAAGTAAGGGAGTTGTTTTGGAAACAACTCCCTATAGAGGTTCGCCCCCCCTAGAGGGACCGCCCCTCTTGCTTGCCGCCCAAGACTTGGCTGCCCTAGGGGTCGGGGCAGCCCTAGCCTGCGGCCTAGCCGCGTGGGCTAGGGGCCAGCCGGCCCTAAGGCCTTGCGGTTCACCTTTTTGGGCCAGGGCAATTTGATTGTTGGTCCCATGGACCGTTTTAACCCTAGAATTCCAAAAATCAATTAAAATTGACCAAGCGCGTTAAAATTGAATTTTAACTGTTTATGTGCAAATTGCATGGTGATTGGATATGGCCTTAGGATGTGGTTTCATGTGGATGTTTAATTTTTGTGGTTTGGTTAACGGCCTGCGAGCTGATCAATTAATTGTAATAATTAATTAGGGTTTTATGGCCTGCGTGCCATTTTTTTCTCAACTTGTGAGATTTATTTTATTTAGTATAGAAGTTAGCTAGTGCTAGATAAAGTATATTGTTAGTCAAGATTGAAGAAAAGAAGCCCAAAGCCAAAAGGAGCCACAAAAAGATGGAGCATGGAGCATGGAGCATTCCACATGACTATGAAGGATGGACCAAAAGATCAAGACGCATGGAGATGTGTTTGCTTTTAGGGTTCATAGATAATTCCATTGGCTTGGAATTATCTTAGTCTAGAAAAAGGCCATATACACATCACGTTTATTTATGCTTTGTGGTTGTTTATTTTATTGTCTTATTATTTTGTGGTTGGTGTATGGATGATGCATGCAATTAGGATAATAAGATAATTAGACAACCCGGATCTATTATTTGGAGTTGTGCCCAAACTCAAATAGATAGATTAGTTGATTTTGATCAACAAAACAATTAAAAATTGAATTTAAAATCCCTCAAAATTCAAATATTGTGTTTTGCCTTCTCGTTATTTAAAAACTCATTATCATCATTATTTATCAAGTTCGTGCGTGCCAAAGCATGGCGACTTGGTTCATAATGATGGAATGCGATGGCACAAGCTAGTAATGTGCAATTGTTTAAATAAGAGGTTGAGCACAACTAGACTATTAATATAATTAAGAGACCTAGAGGCAATCAATTGGGATTATCCATATGGATGGATAAATAATGAGTTATTTGCCCAATTGAACCAAGAGTTGCATAAGGGATGCAATTGGAATTGTTCCTACCTAAAGTAGTCAAATTATGGGTGACTTGCCAAAGCAAGCTCATAAGGAGATGAAACATGGATGTTGGCCCACTAGAAAATATAAGGATATTTTCCGCATTAATATCTTGAGGGTTATTAATCCGTAGAAAAAATAGTGGGAGCTATATTTGATAAACTAGCCATTATTGAATATAGTAAAAGATTCACAAATACTAAAACTTGTGTATTTTCCCTTTTGTAGAAATCCAAGTGGCAAACAACTCATCGAGTTCACAACATTCCCTACGATCTGTCCTTGAGAAGGACAAGCTCTCTGGAACCAACTTTCTTGATTGGTACAGAAACTTGAGAATTGTTCTCAAGCAAGAGAAGAAACTGTACGCAATAGAGGAGCATGTTCCAGAAGGTCCAGAGAACCAAACACCTGCTGCCCTAAAGGCGTATCAAAAGCGTGTTGATGACGCTAATGATGCGGCGTGCCTTATGCTATGCACCATGACTTCTGAGCTTCAGAAGCAACACAAAAACATGAATGTTGTCGATATGATCGAGCATCTGAAGAAGCTCTTCCATGAGTAGGCAAGGGTTGAGAGGTATGAGGTCTCTAAGGCACTGTTCAAGTGTCATCTGGCAGAAGGGAACCCGGTGGGACCCCATGTACTCCGAATGATCGGGTACTTGGAAAATCTCGCCCGACTGGGGTTCCCGGTCGGCCAAGAGTTGGCAACCGATCTCGTGTTGCAATCGTTGCCCGAGAGTTATGGATAGTTCATCATGAACTATAACATGAACGAGATCGTGAAACCACTGCGAGATTTACTCAATATGTTGAGGACAACTGAACAGAGCATCAACAAGGGTAAGGGCAAGGCCATTATGATGGTGCAGAAAGGAAAGGGCAAAAGATTTGCCTCATCCTCCAAGGGAAAAGGCAAGTCAGTTGCCAAGTCCAAGGTACCTGCCCTTAAGCCTGTTGGTGGCATTTCCAAAGGTGTGACTAGAGGTGAGTGTCACTACTGCAGTCATACTGGACATTGGAGGAGGAACTGCCCAAAATATCTGGAGGACAAAAGGCTTGGAATAGTGATTCCACCACCACCAGGTATTTTTGTTGTAGATGTCAATTTAACTGTCTCTACATCATGGGTATTAGATACTGGATGTGGATCTCACATTTGTCGAAATGTGCAGGATCTAAAGAGAAGTAAAAGATTGGCTAAAGGGGAGGTAGATTTGCGCGTTGGGAATGGAGCAAAAGTTGCTGCATTGGCCATAGGCGTGTGCGAGCTATCTCGGCCTTCAGGATTAGTTTTAGAATTAAATAATTGCTATTTTGTGCCTGCTATGAGCAGAAACATTATTTCTATTTCTTGTTTGGACAAGGATGGTTTTATTATTTCAATAAAGAACAATTATTGTTCCTTTTATTTGAATAATATTCACTATTTTAGTGCGCAGTTATTTAATGGACTGTATGTCTTTGATTTAAGCAATCCTGTCTACAACATTAATACCAAGCGGATTAAAATAAATGATTTAAATCCTGCTTATTTATGGCATTGTCGTTTAAGCCAAATAAACGAGAAACGTGTATCTAGACTCCATAAGGATGGACTACTAGACTCATTTGATTTTGAATCATATGAGACATGTGAGGCTTGTTTATTGGGAAAAATGACAAAGTCCCCTTTCAATAAGAAAGATGAGAGGACTAGTGAGCAATTGGCGCTCATACGTACTGATGTGTGTGGGCCATTTGCCACGCCTGCCAGGGGTGGTTATGTCTACTTCATTACATTTACTGATGACTACAGTAGATATGGATTTGTGTACCTTATGAGGGCAAAATCCGAATCCGTTGAAGTGTTAAAAGAATTCAAGAATGAAGTAGAGAAGCAACTTGGAAAAAGTATCAAGGCTCTACGATCAGATCGTGGAGGAGAATACTTGAGCCAAGAGTTTGACGACTATCTTAGAGAGTGTGGGATCGTGTCCCAACTCACTCCACCCAGAACGCCACAATGGAATGGCGTGTCCGAGAGGAGGAATCGAACCCTATTGGATATGGATCGATCTATGATGTGTCAAACCAATCTTCCATTATCATTTTGGGGCCACGCTCTATTAAGTGCAGCTTTCACCATTAACCGTGTAAAATCTAAATCTGTCATGAAGACACCATATGAGATGTGGAGTGGGAGGCGTCCCACACTGTCGTTCATGAGGATTTGGGGCTGCGATGTCTATGTAAAACGTTTACAATCAGACAAACTAGGGCCGAAATCGGATAAGTGTAAATTTGTGGGGTACCCTAAGGAAACTAAGGGTTACTATTTCTACAATCCAGCCAAGAACAAAGTGTTTGTTGCTCGGACCGGCGTGTTTCTAGAAAGAGAGTTTGTCTCTAAAGAAGCAAGTGGGAGGACTGTAGAACTTGAATAGGTTCAAGAACCACAAATCACTGAACCGATTATGGAACATGAACAGGAACCACAAGCGGTTGTGGAGCAGCCTGTTCAGGTAACACAAGAGCTTCGTAGATCTAGTAGAGTGCGCCAGGAACCCGAGAGGTATGGACTTCTCGTGACCGATTCCGGTGACACGATGCTCATAGATGATGAGCCTACTACCTATGAAGAGGCCACGATGGGCCCAGACTCACATAAGTGGCTAGAAGCCATGAGATCCGAGATGGAATCCATGTATACCAACAAAGTATGGACTTTGGTGGAACCACCTGAAGGGGCGCGGTCCATAGGGTGCAAGTGGGTCTTCAATAAGAAGATTGACATGGATGGTAATGTGATTATCTATAAGGGCCGAATGGTGGCTAAAGGATTCAGACAGATTCATGGTATTGACTATGATGAAACCTTTTCACCAGTCGCTTTGACCAAATCTATCTGAATCCTACTTGCGATTGCAGCATACCACGACTATGAGATTTGGCAGATGGATGTCAAAACATCATTCCTTTATGGGAATCTCCTCGAGGACGTGTATATGATACATCCGGAGGGTTTTGAGGATCCAAAGCAAGCCAACAAAGTCTGTAAGTTGCAACGATCCATTTATGGATTGAAGCAAGCTTCTAGGAGTTGGAATCGACGTTTTGATGAAGTAGTCAAAGATTTTGGCTTCATCAGAAACGAAGATGAGTCTTGTGTCTACAAGAAGGTTAGTGGGAGCTCTGTAGCTTTTCTGGTCTTGTATGTGGATGACATACTACTCATTGGAAACGATGTTCCCATGCTGCAATCTGTTAAAGATTGGCTAGGGAAGTGTTTCTCAATGAAGGACTTAGGGGAAGCAGCCTATATAATCGGTACAAAGATCTATAGGGATAGATCTAAGAGACTGCTAGGCCTAAGTCAAAGTACATATATTGACAAGGTGTTGAAACGGTTCAACATGCAAGATTCCAAGAAGGGATCCTTGCCCATGTCACATGGAATCACTCTTTCGAAGAGTGGTTGTCCTTCCAATGAGATTGAGAAGGAACACATGAGTAGAATTCCCTATGCCTCGGCCATAGGATCTATCATGTACGCCATGTTATGTACTAGACCAGATGTGTCATATGCCTTGAGTATGACAAGCAGATACCAATCCAATCCAGGTGAGAGTCACTGGATTGCAGTCAAGAACATCCTAAAGTACTTGAGAAGAACTAAGGATGCTTTCTTGATATTTGGCGGTGAGGAAGAGTTGCGTGTAAGGGGTTACACTGATGCAAGCTTCAAAACTGACATAGATGACTTTAGATCACAATCGGGATATGTGTTTTGCCTGAATGGAGCAGCGGTGAGCTGGAAGAGTTCCAAGCAAGAGACGGTGGCTGATTCTACAACAGAGGCTGAGTACATTGCTGCAAATGGCGCAACAAAGGAAGCTGTTTGGATCAGAAAGTTTATTTCTGAACTTGGTGGTCCTAGCACTGCGGATCCAGTTGATTTGTACTGTGACAACACTGGGGCGATCGCGCAATCTAAGGAACCCATGTCGCACCAGAAATCCAAGCACGTACTCAGGAAGTTTCATCTGATTCGAGATATAATCGATAGAGGAGACGTTCGGATATGCAAGATTCCTACAGATGAGAATCTGTCAGACCCACTTACAAAGTCGCTCACGCAGTGGAAGCATGAAGGGCACACTAGAAGTATGGGCATAAGAGATGCGCCAGATTGGCTCTAGTGCAAGTGGGAGACTGTTGGAATAGATGCCCTAGAGGAAATCTAGTTTAGTATGAATTTATTTGTGGCTAGAAACTCATTTATTATTTATTGGATATTTAATATAATGAAGTCCTTAGATTTACAATTGTGTTGTTTATCTTAAATATCCCTAGTCCAGTATAATGATTAATGGGACAATCATCTATAGACTAGTATGGGGTTGGATTGATATGGAGATATCATGATCCAACACATGGGTGTGCATTAAGGGTAATGTCGCACTGGATTGACCCATCTACGAGAAGGATACATACATGTTATGTTGAGTCACAAGCGCTTCTCGCGGTGCAATGGTATTGTCATCCTTAGACTTGAAGTCACTAGATATTCTAGTTGTGGATTATTGTGATTTTGGTAGCGTCAAACGCTACACCGTAACTGGGTAGTTATAAAGGCGTGTACTGGATACAATAAGAAGCAAGCTTAGAGATCGTAGTGGACGTAGATAGAATTTGTCCCTCCCACATAACGGGAGAAAATATCCTAGGCCACTCGAGGGATAGTGCTTATAGAATGTCTGGCCAGACTCAAATAAACCAATATGGGATATTGATGTTATTTGCACGAATAAGGCTATTCCCATGGATCGAGAAACTATGGATTGGATATACGACTGTGACTTGTATGTCTCGTGTCCAATCGGGATATAGAGACAAACGAATGAGACAATTACTTGTACAAAGGTTGTCAAGATGACTATTCTATTAGTTGGCTAGAATGGATGTTTTACTAGAAACCGCTCCATATTAGCAAATAGTTGCTACCAACTAGATAGAAACTATGGGGTCACACGCTATATAGAGTTGAACTAGATTTGAGAATTAATTAATTGGATTAATTAATTAGAAGGATCACTTTGCAAACCCTTGCAAACTTAGTAGGGACTAATTTGCAAGGAAGGGACTAAATTGAATTCTAGTAGGACTAGAATAAGTCCTTTAGGTAGTTGGCAAGGAGTTGTTGGACTATATAAGGACCTTCCTTCCTTCCTTCCCAGACTTATGCTCATAATTGATCATACTTGAGTGGGAGAGAACAAAAGGAGAGAGAGCAAGCAAGCTAGAGGAGCCGCCGCCCCCTAGCCCGCCGCCCGTCCCAGTCGGCCCCAAAGGAGGCCGAAACCTCCTTTGGTTCGTCTCGTTTTGCGTGATTCTTCTTCCTATTCCTATTTCCGGGCTAGCACCAAGGAGTGGGAGATCTAGAAATCAACTCTAGGCGTTGATCAACTATAGAGAACGTGACACAATTCGCTTTTGAAGTCATCAAAGGAGAACCCTAAGGTGTGTTATTGATTTCTTCCTTTACCATCGTTATGTCTCTTGACTTGTGATCCTTGGAGTGTTTTGCATGGTTAATTATTGTTTCCGTTGCGCATCCATGAATCAAAACCCTACAGTTACAGCTTGTGGTTCTCACTAACCTATCTAGTACCAGCTCTAGCTTACTGATTAAATAAGAATTCTCTGTTGTTCACTTTGAAAAATCCTTGAGAATGATAGCTAGAAGTAATACAAGTATGATATACAAATTAAGTTCAGAATAGAAGAACAATGGAAGTGGAATTGCAGTGAAAAATGCAGTGATCTTCTGTGAGATGGATTGTGAGAATGATGTGCTTCTTTGATGCTTGTCAGTCCTAAAATGTGCCTCTCTTTTTGTCCGTTGAGTGTTGTATCAAATGCTTCAAATTGAGCTCCATTTATACTGCTCAAAATATCATCAAATCTTCCTGATTATCAGCAACAAACTTCCTGTTTATTAGGCAACAATCTTTGACTTCTCTAACAGTCTTCCCAACGGATAGTTGATCAGAATCTTCAAAGATAATAAGTTGATCTTGTCTTTAAGAATATTGAGAAGCTGTAATAAGTGTATGATTGATCACAGAATCACATCCTCTCAATATTTCCTTTCCTGCAAAACCCAGGTTAGGAAACCAATCATGGAAAATAGGAAATGAATTTTCCCGGCAAAACTATGTCAAACAGGTTAATTAGATGAATTCTAAGTGAATCAAAATGTTTTGTATTTCATCATCAAGTAATAAAAAATCAAATATAGGGATTAGAGAGTTAGAATAAGATCAGAAGAAATCAGAAAAACTCCCCCTTAGAATATGCATACTTGTCAGACAATTTCAAGGCTTTGAATGCTGTTTCAAGGCCTTGAAATAGCTCTTGTGAAACCTGTGAACTTACAAAAAGGATTCTGATTTGTTCTTCATAAGACCCAAATCCATATCTACTTAATTAGTAAGTATGATGAAGTACCAAAACCATCTCTAGCACTTGTGCTTAGTGGTTCACATACATCAGTATGTATGAGTCCAAAATATTATATCTTTTCCCAATAAACAAGTCTCACATGTCTCATATGATTCATAATCAAATGAGTCATGAATCCATCCATATGGAGTCTAGAAATGTGTTCTCATTCACGTGGCCAAAACCACAATGCCAAAGTTATATCTTTAATGTTATATATGAAATTATCATGATAAAGGATCTACAATCCATTAGACAAATTAGCATTACAATAATGCATTTTATTAAAATAAATGGAACAACATTTGTCCATTATTTTAATAGGAAAATCATTTCTTTTCCAAACAAGAAATTATGATAATGTTCCTACTCATAGCAGGGACATAATCGTACTTGTCTAATTCATGGATAATTCTAAAAGGTAGAGATAATTTCCTACGGCTTATTTAGCAACCCTTGCTTCATTGCCCCATGTGTAGGTGTATCTCTTCCAATTTTCTACTTCTCTTGAGATCATGCACATTTCTATAAATGTGAAATCCTCATCTAGTATCAAATACCTACAATGATGAGATAGACACATTGGCCTTTAATAACAAAGATACCTTAAGTGGAATTCACAATTTCTTTTCTTCCATGTACTTTGGGTGGTTCTTCTTCCACTACACCACTTTTGGCTAGCACTTTGTTCAGTGGTTCTCAATCATATTGAGTAAATCGCCTTTGAACAAAACTTTAATTGCATCTAATGCAATTCTTGGTCCAATTGGGAGAATAGCTCCTTATTCTTTATCTATATCATAGATAAATCCCATCTTCTAAGCTTTCAATCTTATTGAAATAGCTTCGTTGCGTTTGATCTCTTGCTTCAACAGTCACACATTGCTAGTGTGTGCCGTCGCGTCATGTCTTGACGAATCAAGTTGCCTTGCTTTTGCAAGCCCAAGCTTTAGTACATCTTGATCATGACGAGTTCTAAGCAAGATAAGGTAAAACTGCAAATAGAGCAACACTTCAAACCTTTCATGTATACCCGGCTCCTGAAAAGAACTTCTTTAAATGTATGATCATATCATACGATTCCGTGTTCTCATCTTTCTTGAAAAGTTCAGAGTTCATGGTAGCTAACGTGAGGCAATTCACATCCAAAAGATCCATTCTTTGATTATCCTTCCATTAGGTTTTAGTGTGTTTTGGTAGTTGGTGGAAGGAAACTTTAAGCCCTAGGATATACAACATTTTCCTTTTATTTGAGAACAATTCTCAATTTTATACCATTTTATAAAACATGTTGCAGACAATTTGTCCTTCTCAAGGATATAGCAATAAAGTCGAGTTTATTGGTTTAATGCCATAGATATTCAACATAAAAGGATTATGCAAAATATTGTGACGTTTGAGCTATATTTAATACATACCTAAATTATTTAATATAGCTCCAACTATTTTTCTCGGATTAACAACCCCCACCATTAATTCGACAAATATCATATACTTTCTAATGGACCAAGATCCATATTTCACCTCTTCTTGATCCTGCTTTGGCACGTCATCCAAGAATTGGTTATTTAGGTAGGAACACCTTCCAATTGCATCCTTATGAAACTCTTGGTGCAACCGGGCAAATAACTCCTTATTTATCTATCTCATAGATAATCACAATTGTCGTGCCTCTAAGTCATCAATCTAATTGAAACTACTTAGTTACGTTTAACCTTACTTTAAAAACCACACATTACTTGCTTGTGTCGCCGCATCACACCATGGTAAATTTAAATCGCCTTGCTTTGGCAAACCCGAATTTAGTGAACCCTGATCATGAAGGGTGTTATAAGTAAGAGAAGGCCAAAAACGTATCCGTTGAGGGATTTTAGTATCATTACTTAATTGTTTGGTTGATCCCATCAACATGATCTACTTATTTGGATTGGGCAATCCACAATAAAAGACCATCCTTGTTACTTATTATCTTGTTACGTTTTGCATGCATTATCCATACACCAAAAATAAATAACAAGACATAAATAATAAACATCCACACAAAAAAAAATTAACGTGGCATGGATATGACCCCTAGACTAAGATATAACCAAGCCAATGATAATATCTATATGCCCTAAAGTGACAAGCTCATCTCCATGTGCTTCACCATAGCCGCACGCCTAAGATGGGAGTCCTCATCGTCTTTGTGGCTTCTTGGTTCTCCGGTCTTCTTCCCCATGCTCTTGGCTATTATCTAATTAATATAATTCTAGCCTAGCATCTAGAATAAATAAATAAATAAAGCTTCACATGTTGAGAAGATGATCAGCTCGCAGGCCGTAAATTTAACTACCTGTTACATTAATTTGATCAGCTCGCATGCCGTAAACCAAACCACAAAAAGTAAACATCCACAACCTAGGCCATATCCATCCACCATGCAACAAAGCACATAATACAATTAAAATCAATTTTAATGAGCTTGTTTAATTTTAGTTGAAATTGGGTAATTAGGGTCAAAATGTCCAAGAGGCCCACCGACTTGTTTGGCCGAGCCCCAAAGGACTAAGACACGGCCTAGCCCCACGCACAGCCAAGTCGCACGATAGGCTGGACCGAGCCCTTGGTCATTACCTAGCTTGGGAGGCAAGCCAAGGGGCAGTCCCTAAGGGGGGGGGGAGATCCTCTAATGGATTTGTTTCCAAAACAAATCCTTGCCTTGTTTCCCAATTCTAGTTGTTTCCTTATTGGAAAAAAAAAACCCTTTTTCCCAACTTCATGTCCAAGAACCCTAATTTTTAAAGAACCAAATTGACACATCATATGTTCCTAGGATTGGTAATTCTAGACGAAGATAGTAATTTTCTAAATCCCTATCTAATCACATTAGTATTGCATCAATATGCCAATTTCAGTTTTCGCGTAAAACAACATATATGGTGTAAAACTGAAAAACAAGTAACACATAATCTCATGTTATGTGCTATGACCTGTGGCTCTGGTACCACTGTAGGGTTTTGATGCAGGTTACGTAGCGGAATAATAAAAATTTAATCCTGCTCAAACCCCTCCAAGGATCACAAGTGAAGCATCATAACATGATAAAGGAAGAAAGGTTACCTCAGCCATACCAGGCTAGAATGATCACATACAAAGAATAGCATCTTTGTCTCTACGGTATCTACACGAATAGACCTCAACCGGGCTTCTTCTCCAATGGTGCTAGCAATCGTGAGAATTAGGATGAACTTGGACGTGCACGGGCTGGATCACATCCATCAACGCGGCAAGGGGAGGACACGGCATCACCATGCCGTGGGAACAAGAGAGGGGGCGACACCATAGGAGGCCGACGGCTTGATGGTGGGCGGCTAGGGTTTGGCCGAACCCTCATGGGAAGAAAACTCCTTTTTCTTCTTTTCTCTCGAGCTCTCTGGTAAACTGTTTAGTGTAGGATTAGTTATGCTTGAATTTTCATAGCCTATAAATCCTATTTATAGCTAGAGAAATTAACCTTTTCCCATAAATCCAACAATGTGGGACTAGATACATTCTAGCCCACAATTGCTCTTTAGTCCAACTAATGAGCACAGTTTACACTTTAGTCCAATCAATTCATTATTGCTATTTAGTCCAACTAATTAGCAATAATCCCAGCTTGATATATTATTGTGTGTGACCCTGTAGGTTTCTAATTACGTTGGTAGTAATAATAATTATTACAAACATTGAGCGGTATCTAGCAATACATCAATGTCCCCAAGTAATAGGAATGTCAGTGATCTGACTAACCTCTGTGACCAATGTTACTGTGTTGTATTCTCCCTTTGTCTCATCTGTCTGGATTGGACACAAGACATGGAGTATCACACTTGTATATCCAATCCATATTTTCTCGATCTGTGAGTAGACTTAGATAAACAAATAACATCAATATCTCATATTGATTTATTCGAGCATGGCCATGCATTTTCCTAAGTCTCACTCATCGAGTGGCCGTGGATATTTACTCCCGTTATGTGGGAGGGAGAAATCGTCTCTACATAACTACCATCTCTCAGCTTGCTTCATATCATATCTGATTAAAGCCTTTATAGTTACCCAGTTACAGTATAACGTTTGGCAATATCAAAATATGATAATTCACAACTAGAGTATCTAGTGACTTCAAGTCTAAGGACCACAACACCATTGTCACTATGAGAAGCGCTTGTGACATTCACATAACTCCCATGTAGCCTTCTCATGGTGGGTCAATCCAGTACGCCATTACTCCTAATGCGTACCCATGTGTTAGACTTGATATCCCCATGTCAATCTAACCACATACTAGTCTTGATGCAATATAGTCGTCCTATTAACTGTAGTACTCGACTAGGGATATTTAAGAATATAACATTTATATTCTAAGGACTTCATTCATGCTAGCATATCTCCATATCGATAACATAATTACTAGTAAGTCCATATTAATTTCACGATAAATTGATGGCCTCTAGGGCAAAATTCCAACAGATTTCTCATGAAATGGTGTCTCACATCAATGTGTTTGGTTCTGGAGTGCTGCACATGATTCTTTGTAATTGAAATAGCACTTGTGTTGTCACATTTGATAGGAACTTCTCTGAATTCATAGCCAATGTCTCTCATTTGTTAAGCAATTCACAGCACTTGTGAGCAACAAGCTCCAGCTGCTATGTATTCAACCTCTTTTGAACAAGAAAACTGAGTTTTGCTTCTTTGAATGCCAGCTGATCAGTGATGAGCCAACGAATTGGCAACATCCTGATGTGCTCTTCCTGTTAACTTTGTATCATGCAAAGTCTGCATCTGAATAACCACTCAAATAGAAATTAAACCTTCTTGGATACCAAAGCCCCAAGTCGTTGGTATCAGATATCTAAAAATTCTTTTAACAGCAACTAAGTGACATTCTTAGAATCTGCTTGAAACCTTGCACACAAACAGACACTAAACATGATATTTGGTCTACTAGCAGTTAAATACAATAGTGAACCAATCATACCTCTGAATTCCTTTTGATTCACACTCTTACCATTTTTATCCTTATCTAAGGATAATGATGAACTCATGGGAGTTTTAGCTACCTTGGAATGAGACATGTTATACTTATTCAGCAAGTTCTTGGTATATTTGCCTAGATGCACAAAAATTCCTTTCTTAATTTGATGTACATGAAGTCCAAGAAATAAATTTAACCCTCCCATCAAGCTCATCTCAAATTCGCTGCACATTAAACTTGGAAACTCTTTTGATAGAGCATAACTAGTAGAACCAAACAATATATCATCAACATAAATATGTACTACTAAGATGTCTTTTTCATGAGTCTTTATGAAAATAATTTTGTCTACTAGGCCTCTCTTTAAATTATTTTCAAGTAAATATTTTGAAAGTCTATCATACCAAGCCCTTGAAGCTTGTTTTATGCCATATAGAGCTTTTTCAAGTTTGAAAACATGATAAGGGAAAGTATCATCTTCAAAACCAGGAGGTTGAGAAACATATACTTCTTCTTGTAAATAACCATTTCAGAAAGCAAATTTGACACCCATTTGATAAAACTTTATGTGTTTGTGAGATGCAAATACAAGAAGTATTCTGATAGCTTCTAACCTGGCAACAGGAGCAAATGTCTCCTCATAATCAATACCTTCTTCTTGATTATACCTATGCGCCACAAGTATGGCTTTGTTTCTGATAATCTTACCATTCTCATCAAGCTTATTTCTGAACACCCACCTGGTTCCAATAACTGAATGAGTCATTGGCCTAGAAACCAGGTTTCATACCTTATTCCTCTCAAATTCATTCAGCTCATTTTGCATTGCAACAGTCCAATCTGCTTCTTAATGTCTCATTTGCATTCTTAGGTTCCATATACAAAGGCATTGAAGGCACACAAGCTCTTCAACTGTCCTCTGATCTGTGTACTAGTGGTTGGATCAGAGATAATATTGTTTACTGGATGAGCTGACAAATATTTGAACTTCTTCCTTGGTGTCCAGGGTTCTGGTTGTCCAATAATATTTTCAATTCTTTGAGAGCTTGATGCAGTGGCTGTAACATTTTATGATCCGTGAAGTCCAGTCTCAAAGCTTTGAGAATTTTGTTCAGCAGGTTGTTCAAAGCTTTGAGATTTTCTTGGCTGTTCCTGCAAATTAGTTTCGCTTCTTTTCTCTTTCTCAATATCATCATCTGCTTCATACTTATTTAGATTGGAATCTGAAAAACTATCACTCAAGGAACCGTCACAGACTTCATAAAAAATCACATGAATGCTCTCTTCTACAACCTTAGTTCTTTTATTGAAAACTCTATATGCCTTGCTAGATTGAGAAAGAAACACATCTTCATCACTTCTAGCATCAAATTTACCAAGATTATACTTACCATTATTATGCACATATAAAGTACAACCAAAAGACTTAAAATAAGAAATATTTGGTTTTATACCCTTGAAAAGTTCATATGAAGTTTTCTTCAAAATAGGCCTAATCAAGCATCTATTTAGCACATAATTGGCAGTGTTAACACATTCTGCCCAAAAATATTTTGGCAAATGATTTTCAAGAAGCATGGTTCTAGACATATCTTCAAGTGTCTTATCCTTCCTCTCTACAACTCCATTCCGCTGAGAAGTTCTAGGTGCAGAAAAGTTGTGTGAGATGTCATGTTGTGAACAAAATAAATCAAAATCAAGTTGATCAAATTCTCTACCATGATCACTTCTAATAGATGCAACAGACATATGTTTCAAAGTTTAAAGCTCTTTACAAAGCTTTGAGAATTCAAATAGTGCTTCAGATTTTTCTCTAATAAACATACCCAAGTAAATCTAGAGTAATCATCTTCCACAACAAGCATATACATCTTACCTTTAGGATTTTGAACTCTCATAGAACCACATAAGTCCATATGCAGCATCTCTAAGGTTCTAGTAGTAGTTACAAAGTTCTTTGGCTTGAATGAGCTCCTTGTATGTTTACCTTGGGTACCTGCCCTGCATATCTCATCATCTTTAAACTTCAAAGCTGGTAATCCTCTTACCAAGTCCTTTGAGATAAGCTTTTTCATTGTGGGTATGCTTATATGCCCAAGTTTTATGTGCCAAAGCTTTGAGTCCTCCTTCAAAGCATTGAGACACTTCAAATTTTTCCCTGCAACTTTGTTAGTACTCATAGCATAAAAATTATATGACCTTGGAGCAGTGAGTATGTAATTTCTAGATTTCTCATCTTGCACCACACATTCTCCTTGTCAAAAATGACCTTATTACCCTCATCACATAATTTAGAGATACTAAGTAAATTATATTTCAATCCATCCACCAAATAAACATCAGAAATTGAACTTGCAAATTCATTACCAATACTACATATGCAAATGATGTTGCATTTTGCCTAGTGACCAAGTGTGATTGTTCCTCCAGTATGCTCCTTAATTTCTGAGAATAGAGATTTCTTTCCACTCATATGCCTAGAGCAACCACTGTCTAAAATCCACTTTTGATCCTTACCTTTGGTGACAGCCTGCAAAATTCAATTAATGCCTCAACGGGCTATTAGACCAAGTGTATAATTTGGACTCATATTCAGAATCAACAATATTAGGTGGTCTGATTCCTTTAGGAACGCAAATATGCTCCACTTGTCTCTTAAGCTGATAAGTATAGGTATTGTTGGAATAGATGCCCTAGAGGCAATCTAATATTTAGTATGAACATTGTTTTGGCTAGAATATTCATTTATTATATATTGTGATATTTAATGTAATGAAGTCCATAGATACAATGTGTTGTTTATCTTAAATATCCCTGGTCCACTATATTGATTAACAGGACGATCAATTATAGACTAGTATGTGGGTAGATTGATATGGAGATATCAAGTCTAACACATGGGTATGCATTAGGAGTAATGACATACTGGATTGACCCACAACGAGAAGGATACATTAGATTATGTCAAGTCACAATCGCTTCTCGTAGTGCTAATATAATTGCAATCCTTAGACTTGAAGTCACTAGATACTCTAGTTGTGGAATATTGTGCTTTGATGTTATCAAATGTTACACCGTAACTGGGTAATTATAAAGATGACTGTCGGGCATGATAGAAAGCAAGCTTAGAGATCGTAGTGATGTAGATAGGATTTGTCCCTCCCACATAATGGGAGTAAATATCCACGGCCACTCGAGGGATGAGGCTTATTGAATGTCTGGCAAGACTGAGATAAATCAATATGGAGATATTGATGTTATCTGCTAGCATAAGCATATTCCTAGGATCGAGGAACTATGGATTGGATATACGAGTGTGACTATTTATGTCTCGTGTCCAATCCGGATATGGAGACAAAGGGAAAGTGCAATATAAGATATTGGGCACAAGAGGTTTGTCGGGATCACTGACTATTTCTATTAGTTGGGTAGCATGGATGTGTTGCTAGACACACTCCATGTTAGTAAAAGTTACTACCAACACGACTAAAAATATTGGTTTTTGCGGCGGATGAAAACCGCCACAAATACATCCAACACCGCCATAAAAGGTTTTTGTGGCGGTACTTGTGGCGGTTCTTCACCCGCCTCATCTGCCTCCGTCGTAAAAAGTCAGTGGCGATTTCCTCCGGCCACAAAAACTTTTGTGGCGGTTTATGCAGCGGTTTTCAACCGCCACAGAAGATAATATTTGGCGTCGATTAATTTTTTTGGCAGCAGTAACTTACCGCCATAATAAAAGGATTTTCCGCCACAAAAAAGAATGTGCAGTAACTTTTTGCTAGAACTGCTATTTGCTTATATTTGATAATGTAAATTTATTCCAACTATCTCCGCTCACATATCACAATCGAATGTGTGTGCACATATTATGTAATATCAAATAAAATTGGTAAATATTAATAAGTTGATTTTGAACATTAACTTTCAAAGGTTTGAGTCCTTGAATGTACCACATAAAAATAAGTATTGTTCAAATTACATAACTAAGAAGATATATACAAGAGTCTTCACACTCAGATGCACTATAAATTGAAAACAATATGTACATTCATTTTCTAGAACTACTGCATTTGATGGAGAAATTGGTTTCTTCACTTTGAAGTGTCACAAGATAAGGATGAACCTGAACCTGCAAGAAAACGATACAGAAAAAGAAGTTAAACCCGTTAGTTCGATTCAATATGTGTTATGAGAACCACAGTTATGAGAGTTCTAAAGATAACTTGATGTTCGTAGTTGAAGAGGAACCTAAAACAATAGCCAAAAGTGGGTATTAAGAGATAAAGCAGCTTCAGTTTCAAAATCGAAGAAAAGGACAACATGCATACATAGATAAAGCAGAACGTAATATAATTTTCATAGTTAAAGTTAAATCAAAACGTAATATAAATTTCATAGATCTAATAATGGAGTTGAAATGTGAGTTCTAGGTGGTCATCGTCATCTTCAGTGAATCTGTGAGAGATTATAGTGATGGTGATTGTGGGTTTGCATGGTGGAATTGACAGAGATGAACGGTGACTCTAATACAAGGACAAGCTAAGCTTTGTGTCCGTAAACATGCTACTTCTTCTTCCAGGAACTCAGGCAACTCCAAATTATAGAATATCATAAATAAACACTAAAGAGCTAAAGAAAACTATCTTCATACACACTTGCCCCTACTGCCCCTCATTAACTGATATCCATGGTTAAAGTTAAAGCAAAGGCTAATCAGGATCATATAAAATGACAATGATGACAAACGTTGGGAGACAGTGCTCGGTGAAATCTTCACTCACATGATAAAGTGAAATTCTATATAAGTTGCCTCTATTATTAATTAGATAAATATAAAACTAAACATTAATACTGTTTGCTACCTTTCAGGGGATGTTCTTCCCTCAACTGCCTGATGATTAATGTGTATATAAATCATCTACACAAATAAAAAATTAAAAAGCACAAAAGAGTTGGGAATGAACTACCAATGACGAACTCTCATTTTAAGGAATTAAGAATAATAAAAATCTTGAAAGAGAAAAATAAAACAATGATACCTTCTATTACGCGGGGTAAAAAAGTTCATTGGCCCTAGTCTAGGTGATGCTTTAGAGGGCATATCAATTCGTTCAGGATTAAGCCGCTAGCTTCTCACCTGAAAATAGAATCCTGTATAGAACCAATCACTCAAAATGAGTTCACTGGACACAAACAACCAAGTAGTTAATGTTTTATGTTATGATTCATCGTTCAATCATTGAGATCAGTTGTAAGGAATCAACTTTGGACATGGATTCGTTCGGCAGGAAGAAATCTGACAACGCCTCTGCTGGAAACATTGTTGATTAGGTCTAGTAGTTCAAGTATGGGAACTTGTAGAGAAGTCCCACATTTCTTCGTCTGAGCCACAGAATCCAATCCAATCGTCTTTTCTTTAACCCCATTCTTCTTTGGATTTCGAGTACTATCCACTTTTGCTTTCTTTCCATTTGTTTGATGACTTCTGACTGCATCAGGATCCGATTTTGTAGAAGATAATGGCCTTTTTCCAGAAGTCTGCAAATTAGACAAATTACGAGCTTTCTCAGCTGGCTGCGGAGCCATTTTGCCTGTGACTTCAGTTAAAAATCTTATCCCTTGTGAGAATGCATTTGTTGTCACTTTGCCTGCATTACTCAGAGCTTTCTTCATGTCATCTACACACAAAACTGGATTGGACGCTTAGACGTATTTGTCTTTGACCAACCAGCCATGGGATCAACCATGTAAACTCATTTTGGCTTGTAAGGACCCCTAAATGTTGTATTCAAGTTCCCTCCCTTTAGTTCACTCCGTTTGTTAGTGTACTTTTCAGATGCTGTCGATCTATGGTATGAGCAATATACTCCATGGCGCTTATTAATGACTAGTTTACATGCCTGGCCATCCTTCCTTTTCCCCTTGCAAACTCCATAGTCTGCAGAAGTGCCAATCTTCAAAATTTGAGCAGCAGAATAGAAACTCAACGAAAAACCCCCGCCCATATTATCTTTGTGAACCCCGCAGTTAAAGAATGCTAAAACAGCTCCTGAAGTCTCCTTAGAGAACTTCTCCTAAGCATCGCCGAACAGGAAAACATAAATGGTTTTCTCATCTAGTGACCCAATTTTCCATATAAAGAAGTTCTTCTCTGATGTGGGACTTCTCAACAGAACTGGAGGATCGTGGAGCAGTTTAAAACTCAATAGTTTAGTGAATGTGGGTCCTTCTGAAATAATAGAACCTTATGGAACCTAAACTGAGAAATATAGCCATATAACACCTAAACTGATGCAACTTCAGTTTGAGTTAGGTTATATTTAATTTCGTTTAACTTAGCACAAGCATCAAACCAAGAACTCATTAGAAAAAAAATGGTCCATATATAACTCTCTGGTCATGCAGAACATAACAAATCATGTGTTCAAGTAAGCACTATCTAGTATCAATCGACCCACTAGGTTTCATGACAGCATGAATGTACTGACTAGAAAAAATTCATTATGCTTGGGTGTGATCTCCTTCACTAACCAGAAAAAGAATACATGACTAGCTAGCACATAAATAATGCTTGGCTTGATTTTTATCTGTCTAGTGGATAGATTTTCATTTTGACATAGTTATTATGTCTTCATGATTGATTAGAAACAAAGTAGAAGCCATAGGATTGCTACCAAGATGTAAAAATTGCAAATTAGAGACAGCGTATAAGTAGATGTTCAGTTAATATGTGAGGCAAAAACTAAACACTAGTCAAGATTTTGATCCCAAACCATATGTTCATTAGACGGATGATCCACTGTATAGTACTATGTCATAGTGGATCGGAATGA
Source organism: Linanthus parryae (assembly GCA_023055425.1). Classification (NCBI taxonomy): domain Eukaryota; kingdom Viridiplantae; phylum Streptophyta; class Magnoliopsida; order Ericales; family Polemoniaceae; genus Linanthus; species Linanthus parryae. The sequence continues at coordinate 120,844,556 of JALGPY010000001.1, forward strand.
AAGATTGGGCAAACTTCTTTTCTATACGGAAAACTTTAATCACTAACTACGAGTTTCACACCCATATGTACACCTCCAATTTTAGAGAAAAAGTGAATGAACAAGTCAATTGAAGGAAAGGAAAATAGGCAAATGGGCTACGAGTTTCACACCCTTAGTCTAGGAGTACACAAAGATTGGGAAGACTTCTGTAAACCAGGAGGTCTACTTTGTGAAGTTCGTCGATTGGGAGAACATGGAGGTCAAAATACAGCCTCCAAAACATACAGCCCTTCCATCGAAGTCACGAAAAGAATAAAAACATAAAACTAACAGGCATCAATCAACTAAGAACATAGAGGTTGAAATATAAATTGCAAACAAAATCTAACCAACAATGAATCGAAGAAACACACTTACCCGTTCGAATACCCATTCGATTTTCAGCTCCTCGAAGGGGCTCAGGACGACTTTCACCACTGCGTAGCACCAGTGATCAACTAGTAACGGGATATGCAGATTCCCAGATCTCCTTGATCTTCTTCAGAGATCGATTAGGGCTTGCACAATATTGATAGGAACGATCGTGTATATCCTGTTTGTCAATGATTTGAGAGACTAAAACATGTGGGTAGATTATATTTATCTCTTAAGGCTCAGAAAAAATATATTTAAGCGAATTGTTTTTATTTTAAGCCAAAATTGTATGCTTTTGTGGCTCTTTCCCAAACCCACCACAAAAAACCAGCTACAAATACCCCTATTTCTAGTAGTGCAACTAAGTAGAAACCTATGGGGTCACACGTCAAATAGAGTAGAGCTAGATTTGGGATTAATTAATATGATTAATTAATAAGAAGGATCATTGTGCAACATCTTGCAAACTTAGTAGGACTAATTGGCAAGGAAGGGACTAATCCAAGTTCATGGAGAACTAGGAAGGACCTTTATGGAAACAACAAGGAGTTGTTAGAGTATATAAAGGAGGCTCTAGCTTCATTCCCACTTAATTCTCATAACATAAGAGAGTGGGAGAGAAAGAAAAAGAGAGAGCAAGACAAGCCTAAGGCCGAACGCCCCAGGCCCGTCCGCCCCCCTTCCCGTCGGCACAAAGAGGAGGCCGAACCCTCCTCTTGTCCTTGTTGCTTTGATTCCTCTTCCTTCTTCCTCCGGTTCAAGCTAGAACTTGTTGATGGAAGAATCTAGATCTCACCTCTAGACGTGGATCAACCGTGGAGACGGGGACATTATTCTTCGTGATCTCACAAATCAAAAGGTACACAATACTATGTCTCTTATCATGTTATGATGTCTCCTCCCGACGATTCGTGGTGGGCTTTGAGTAGGATTAATTTTTGTTACTCCGATGCGTTACCTACGTCAAAACCAAACAGTGGTATCAGAGCCTCATGTCGTAGACCATAACATGATATTATGTGTTACGATTTCAGTTTATACACCGTATTATTGTTATTACGCAAAAACTGAAAAATAATTGGCATAGTAGATGCAAAATGAATATTGATTCAATATAAACAAGATCCAATTCAACATTGGATGTTAGAATTGGTGAGTTTAATCGCATAGGATGTGAATTATTGGTTTCTTGAAAAATTAGGGTTCATGGGCACATAACTGAAAAGGGGTTTTCAATTATGGAAACAAATTTATGGAAACAAATCCATAAGGAAACAACCTTGCTTGGGCAACAAGGAAGAGGGAAGGAGGCTAGGGCCGAAGCCCTAGTCGTCTGCCCCCTCCTTGCGCGCCAAGCAAAGGCCGCGGGTCACAATAGGGGCGGCCGGCCTTGGGTCGGGCCTAGTGGCGGGCGGCGGTCCTCCTAGGGGTTCGGGCCCTTGTTGGCTTGAACTCCTTGGACCGGGGTAACCCTAATTACCCAATTCAATTAAAATTGAACAGGCGCGTTAAAAATTGGTTTTAACTGTATTATGTGCTTTGTTGCATGGTGGATGGATATGGCCTAGGATTGTGGATGTTTATTGCTTTGTGGTTTGGTTTACGGCCTGCGAGCTGATCAAATTAATGTAATAATTAATTAAGTTTTACGGCCTGCGAGTCGTCTTTTTCTCCTAGACATGTGAGGCTTTTATTATTTATTTATTCTAGAGTTAGGCTAGAAGAAATATTAAGATGATAGCCAAGAGCATGGAGAAGAAGACCGGTGAACCAAAGGAGCCAAAAGACAAAGAAGACGTCCCCTAGCGTGCGGCTATGGTGCACATGGAGATGAGCTTGTCACTTTAGGGAAATTGGATATTATCATTGGCTTGATAATATCATTAGTCTAGGGGGCCATATCCATGCCACGTTTTTGTTTTGTGGATGTTTATTATTTACGTCCTGTTATTTAATTTTTGTATGTATGGCGATACTAGCAAAACGTTAACAAGATAATAATAAATAAGTTTGGTCTTTTATTGTGGATTGTCCAATCCAAATAAGTAGACCATATTTATTAGATCAACAAAACAATTAAAGAAAATTAAATCCCTCAATTAAATATTGGGTTTTGCCTTCTCTTGCCAAAACACCCTTCATGATCAGGGTTCATTAAAATTCGGGCTTGCCAAAGCAAGGAGATTTTAATTTACCAGGTGTGTTGCAGAAGACACAAGCTAGTAATGTGTGTATGTTGAAGCAAGAGGTTGGATGCAACTAGGCAAGAAATAATTGGATTGATGAGCCTAGAGGCATGACAATTAGGCGTTATCCATGGGATAAAGAATAAAGAGTTATTCACCTAATTGGACCAAGAGTTGCATGGGATGCAATTGGAATGGTTCCTACCTAAATAGCCTATTCTTGGGTGACTTGCCAAAGCAAGCTCAAGAAGAAGTGAAAAAGGGATCTTTGACCTACTAGAAAATATTATGATATTTTCCGCATTAATGGTGAGGGCTATTAATCCGAGAAAAATAGTGCGAGCTATATTTGATGATCTAGCCATTGTTGAATATAGTTAAATTGTTCAAAATACTAAAATTGTCAAATTTCTCGTTTTGTAGAATTCCAAATGGCAAACAACAACGCATCGACTTCATCCCTACGATCTGTCCTTAAGAAGGATAAACTGTCTTGAACGAATTTCCTTGACTGGTACAGAAAATTGAGGATTGTCCTTAAGCAAGAAAAGAAGTTGTACGTCTTGGACACTCCAATTCCAGAACCACCACAAGATGAGTCTGTTCTAGCGGAAGTCAAGGCACGTCAGAAACATATTGATGATTCTAATGACGTGACTTGCCTCATGATTTGTACCATGACTCCCGAGCTTGAGAAGCAGCATGATAATATGGAAGCCTATGATATGATCATACACTTGAAACAATTGTTTTAGGAACAGGCTAGGCATGAGCGCTTCGAGGTGTCTAAAGCATTATTCAAGAGTAGTCTTACAAAGGGGAATCCAGTAGGACCTCACGTACTCGGAATGATCGGGTACATTGACAACCTTGAGAGACTGGGATTCCCACTGGGCCAAGATTTGGCTACTGATCTTGTCTTGCAATCGTTGCCTGAAAGTTATAATCAGTTCATTATGAACTATAATATGAACGAGATCAGTAAAACTCTGCCTGACCTATTGAACATGCTAAAGACTGCGGAACAGAGCATTAATAAAGGAAAGGGCAAGGCCATAATGATGGTGCATAAGAAGAAGGGCAAATCAGTTGCCTCTACTTCCAAAGGAAAGCGCAAGAAAGTTGCGAAATCCAAGGAAGCCCTAAAGCCTAGTGGAGGCGTGGCTAAAGGTGAGTGTCACTATTGTATCCAGCCAGGTCACTGGAGGAGGAATTGCCCTAAATATCTGGAGGATAAGAAGCTTGGAATAGTGATTCCACCACCACCAGGTATTTATGTTATAGACGTCAATATTTATATTTCTTCATCTTGGGTATTGGATACCGGATGTGGTTCTCACATTTGTCGTAATGTGCAGGATTTGAAAAGAAGTAGAAGATTGAGTAAAGGGGAGATAGATCTGCGCGTCGGGAATGGAGCAAGAGTTGCTGCATTAGTTATAGGCGTTTATGAGCTATCTTTGCCTTCTGGACTTATTTTAGAATTAGACAATTCCTTTTATGTTCCTGCTATGAGCAGAAATATTATTTCCATTTCTTGTTTGGACGAGAAGGGTTTTTCTATTTCAATAAAGGGCAAGTGTTGCTCCATTTATTTTGATAGTATACATTATTGTAGTGCGCATTTGTCTAATGGATTGTATATCAGTGATCTAAATAGTCCAATCTATAACATAAATACTAAAAGGATTAAAACCAATGATTTAAATCCTACATATCTATGGCCCTGTCGTTTAGGCCATATAAACGAGAAATGCATATCTAGACTCCATAAGGATGGACTTCTAGACTCATTTGATTTGGAATCATATGAGACACGTGAATCTTGTTTATTAGGAAAAATGACAAAGTCCCCTTTCAATAAGAAAGGTGAAAGGACTAGTGAGTTATTGGCACTCATACATACTGATGTATGTGGACCATTCCCCAAGCCTGCCAGAGGTGGTTATACCTACTTCATCACATTCACTGATAATTTCAGTAGATATGGATTTGTATACCTTATGAAGGCCAAATCCGAATCTTTTGAATTGTTCAAAGAATTCAAGAATGAAGTAGAGAAGAAACTTGGTAAAAGTATTAAAGCTCTACGATCGGATCGTGGAGGAGAATACTTAAGCCAAGAGTTTGAGAGTATCTTAGAGAGTGCGGGATAGTGTCCCATCTCACTCCACCCGGAACGCCACAATGGAATGCCGTGTCTGAGAGGAGGAATCGCACGCTATTAGATATGGTGCGATCTATGATGTCTCAAACAGATCTTCCAATATCCTTTTGGGGACATGCTCTAATGACGACAACTTTTACCATTAACCGCGTTCCATCCAAATCAGTCATGAAGACACCATATGAGATATGGACTGGGAAGCGTCCCATAGTGTCGTTTATGAGGATTTGGGGCTGCGATGTCTATGTAAAACGTTTACAAACAGACAAGCTCGGGCCCAAAGCGGATAAGTGTAAATTTGTTGGATATCCTAATGAAACTAAAGGATATTATTTCTACAATCCCACCGAGAACAAAGTGTTTGTTGCTCGGACCGGCGTGTTTCTAGAAAGAGAGTTTGTTCCTAAAGAAGCAAGTGGGAGGGCTGTAGAACTTGAAGAGATTCAAGAACCACAAATCACTGAACCAATGATGGAACATGAATAGAAACCACAAACTGTTGTGGAAGAACCTGTTCAGGTAACACAGGAACTCCGTAGATCAGGAAGAGTGCGTCATGAGCCAGACAGTTATGGACTTCTCGTGATTGAGCCCGATGACGTACCACTCATGGATGATGAGCCTGCAAACTACAGAGAGGCCATGAAAGGCCTAGACTCTATGAAGTGGCTAGAAGCCATGAGATCCAAAATGGATTCCATGTAAACCAACAAAGTATGGACTTTGGTGGAACCACCTGAAGGGGCTCGGCCCATAGGGTGCAAGTGGGTCTTCAAGAAGAAGACCGACATGGATGGCAAGGTAGTTGCTTATAAGGGGCGATCGGTGGCCAAAGGGTATAGATAGATTCATGGTATTGATTATGATGAGACCTTTTGTTGACTATTTTCTAACTCCCAAGTGTACGAGGTCACAAGTAATAAAGTTGGTAAATTAATACCGGGAATTTATCGAACCCAAGGGACCAATGTGCGGAGAGTACTAGTTACTAATTGCTTAGGCGCTATTTAAGCTAACAAAGTAAGAGTTGATTTTATAAGCTAAATAAATAATTTGCATAAACTAAGCTATAGATAAAGTTCAAGAGATGATATGAAAGAGGTTAGGGTTAGGAAAATTTGATGCAAGTTTTCACCTAATGACTTGATACTACTTGAAACACCTATGATTTTGAAGTTCTAGGACTTGAATATTCCTAATTGACCTCTCTCAAGCGACAATTAGTCTCCTAACTAACAAGATATAGAGATCTCTGGATTCACTAGAGTCAAGTAATTAGGGGTTAAGCGCTTCTTTTCACTCAATTCATATCCACCTAGGGCGTGCAACTATCTCTCGATCTTGTACACAAGCAACAAAGGTTCAATTCCACTCTTTACAATCCCAAGTTAATCTCTCTCAAGCAATAACTAGAGTTCATAATCATCTAGAAAGTGATCAAGTTGCTACAAGAATTAAGCACAATGAAATTGATAGTAATCAACAAAACATAGAATTAAGGAGCAAATCCATGAATCAAGATAATCCAAGTCATAAAGATCCAAACTAACTTCAAATCCCAAACCCTAACATAAAATATAAGAAAACATAATGAAGTTATGAAGATAACCAAGTAGAGAAGAAGAAAACATAAAAGTAATAGAGAGGAAGGAAGAAGAACTCATGAATCGGCCTCCGTTAAGCTCTCTACATCTATTTCGCGTGTTCCTCCATCTTCTTAGTCGTTCTCCATACTTCCTTGGGTGTCCCTCTTAATCCTTAAGACTTCGTATAATGAATAATGGCTGAATGTAACCTTTTGTAGGTCTAAAATCCGTCCACAGAGGGTTTGGAAACGTTTCCATACTACTTTGGCCGAAATTACAGTTTTGCCACCCGTAATTCTGGACAGATTTAGAAGATGATTTTGCGCAGGCCTTATCTCCCTCACCCGGATAGACAATTGGGCTCATTTTATATCGTTGGAAAGCCCTGGATGTCTACTTTCCAATGGTGCAAGCCTTGATCCAAAACTAGTTGTGTAGCTCAAGATACATCCGAAATAGTGAAGGCTGGTCCTGAAAGACTTTTCCAACTCTTCTTCGTTTTGCTTTATCTTTTCTCCTCTTCATCTAGCTTCATTCCAAGCATCTTTAAGCCTCTCATAATCTCCTTTTCACCTATTTGCCTGAGATACACAACAATAAACTACCCGTGCAATTATCATAGAAAATATGAGAGAGAACATGCACGAATAAGCTAGAAACTACAATTTTTACTCTTAGGCTTATAAATCATAAAATTCACATATTTGAGCATATATACCATATAAATCATATAAAATTATCATAATAGGAGTAATAAACAAGCCTAATGATAACTCCTAATAAGAGTTATCAAACCCCCACACTTATCTTTTGCTCGTCCCGAGTAAAACTCTGTTTACTAGCCATCTCAAGACGCAAATGACTCAACACGACTCACGACTATGCAACTACATGATATATACAATGCAACTCAATAATACACAATGCAATAAAATAAACAACATTTTTTTTTCTTTTTTTGTCCGAGATTGGGCAACCTCTCTATCATAAACCCAAGTCATCAAATCCTCACAATCTCACTTTGAATTTTCATGACACGTAGGAAGAAATGATATATGATGATCCTATGCGCGAACTCACTAAGGCGTCCCCAAACATCCACCAAACCAAACCAAACCAAGATACGGCACGTCTTTTTACTCGAAGGGTCTAGGCATCTCAAGTCACTAAGTGGTCTTTCTTCGCCAAGTCATTTGAGGTTTTCAGACCCTCTTAGCCGTTATTGCTTTTTAAAATGTAAATTATCCCATTGACTGGAGACACAACTCCTGTGTAATACGGCTTGACTTTAGTTTCCCTCTTAAGCTCTAGATTGGATTGAACCCAAATTTTCCGCGCAAACGGAAGCATATTAGGTTGTTTCTCCTTGAAGCACAATTTTTTTTCCTCCACTGTTTTTACACCGTGCATTAGAGCTTAAGAGTGTGGGCTTTTTAGGATTTTCTCTTGGAACCACCTTAAAGGATGGTGGTGTACGCTCCCCGGCTTCGCGTAGACCGAAGAATCGTACCACATGAAACCGATTCTACACGAAGGTCCACTCCAGATTCCAAGAGTCCACAAGTTTCCACGGGAGCACACTAGAGAAGCCAAAAGTATGTCCGTAATCTACTTTCACCATTCCCGAATACACGAGACATCCTGTCGTGAGACTTGCGCACAAGATACTAGAATTAAAGTATCCCTACTACAGTGATTCCTACTCTCATGAGCTCTTTCACTAGAATCTCTTCGGTTTCTAGGTCTTAAGTTGCCTATTATTCAAAAAAATCAGTTTTTATGGTTTTTCACTAATTTAATTTTTTTTTCATTTTTTTCATATTTTCCTAGACTCTACATGTTTTTGGCCAACTCGACTAACGACATAAATTGGGTAGGGTGACTCAATAATTTAAAAGTCCAAACTATATGCATAACTACACAAATCTAACACAATGCGACACTATATTAAAACACGACACTAACCACAAATACTCACGCTACGACAAATAATACATGTAACAAGGCTATGCAAGACTGACATGGCTAGCAAAAGGCTCAAATCCCCCCACACTTAAGCGCTTCGTTGTCCTCAACGAATTTATAGATCAACGAAGAAGACTCATCATTCAAATGCGAGGGACGGTGATTCTACTCGGGGTCAAAGCCACGACACAAGAAGGTAGCTGCAATAAATTTAGATATAATTCAAGCTACGTGCACGTGACAAGTTGTGTGTACCGAAATTAAGCAAGTACTCAAGTAATTCCCTAGAATTCTAAAAATACAATCCTAGAGCAAGTACGATGTGCCTAAACGGTAAGTACAGAGAGAGAAGAGAGTGCTCACAACCGACACAAGGTCGGGGACGAAATCTAATAAGTGCTGACTGAGACAGCAAGAACAATCCCCAAGAAAACACTGTGCGCGACAATGTTAACTCCCTATTGAGGTCGAGTGTGAACTAATACACCGTGGTCGATTGATCCTGTTGTTGCTGTAGAAAAAAAATAAACGAATAATCCTCGAACTCACATTGCGTACGCCAATGCGAGCTCCCATGGCTGTCGAGTGCGAACTAGGGTTGATTGCTTCGTCAAATTCCTCCTTTATTTTCTTTGCTAACTTGAACAAACCATCTCAATAGTACCATGTTGTTTTCGCTTGTACTGACATATAGGTGCACAGAGAAAGAGGACAGAAGTGAAGGAAGAGATTGTTCTGGGTTGGGTTCTGTTGAAATCTTAACACACTTTAGTGCAATTTCCATTGCCATTTAAATTAGACTAGTTATTTATTCAGTCTTTTTTTCTAAAATCATCATGGAGCTGTATCAATCCCAACTGAATTCACCCCAACTAGGGTTTACTCAACCCATCTGTTTATCATTGTCATCAATCATAGTAGAAATTCGCAGCAAAACAAACCCACAATCCAAATAACTCAGTTTCAGGTTCAATCGGAGGATAGATAGACTGGTTGAGTGTGGGTTTTGGGTTTCAGAGCAGAGCAGAGGGGTCGATTCAGAGGCGGTTTCGATGGTGCTGGGTTTTGGGTCGCCAAGATAGTCAGATCACTACTTGACAAAATCAGAGAGAGCGGCTGGGTTCAATTCGAGTTCCTGGGTCGTTTTTTCGGGTCTGGGTTTGTTAGTCGGATCTGGGCGAGCTTTTGGGCGGCTTGAATGGGGGAGGCCGGCGTTAATGGCTGCCTCGGTGGTTTCTGTTGACGGAGCAGAGAGTGGAGAGAGAGAGAGATGAACGGCAGTGGGATTAATTGAGGTTCTGATTCGACGGAAGAGGATGGTGGTTGCATGGTCGGAATTGGTGGTAGAGTCGGCTGCGTTGATTGCTTTCGGAGACGGTTGAGGTTGATGCGAAGGTTTCTTGGTTCGGTGGTGGTCTGGTAGTGGTCGGAGGGAGAAGACGGAGGGGTGATGGGTTTTCATTCTCTGTAGCTCGGGTTGCAGCAGAGAAGGAGACAAGAGGGATTCAGGTCTGGGGTCATTGTGTTGTTTTAGAACTTGTTGGGTAGTTTGGTGTAAATAGTATAAAGTTATAGGTTGAGCTTCAGGACATCCCAGATGCATCAAGTTGAAAATTTCAGGACAACACAGACGCAGCCACACAAACACCAGCAGTTTCAACCATCCATTTGGTGTTTTTCTTTCCACCTTTTCTTCTTCCACCATTTCTTTTCTATCATTCATTTCTCACTTGTGCATAAATTCCTCAAATACAACAAATAAAAGTTCAGAAATTTCACCTTCATGTTGCAATTCTTCCTCTTCTTCCAATTCCTTACCCCCAAAGTCTTGAACATCAGATAACCGCAATCATTAATTACGAACAGTAGATGGACAATTGCAGGTTCACCCAAACAACACTCCTGAGCTTCTAGTGATACAGTCACTGTTACTGTGTGCTCAACAGTAGAAGAGGTGTTCCTTCAAGGTACTCAACAACTTCATACAATAAGCGTTCAATTTCCCAAATGCAATGGTCATGAGTCGTAGTAGAGTCCTCCTTAAGATGCGAATCAAATTCAATGATATCCGGAATGCTCACGATCTTGGAGCTTGAAGATATAGATGCATACTCGTCACGTTTGAGTGCAATTAAGCTTTCAAGAGGGTTTTGAAGTTGCAACTCACCTTGAGGACCACAATGAGGAGTTGGCACCTCCGCTCCCATACTTAGAACAAATTGTTTAGAATCATTTCCCACTTGTATCAATGATATAAATATCTTCCCTTGCATACTCAACATTCTTTGAAGCATGACTTGTTGGGGATATCAATAATTAGAAGCACGAGAAATGTGCTCCATAAATGTCATGCAATCACCATCATCATGTTCACCTCCACACTCGCAACAACAAAGGCTCAGTGGATACATCGCTCCTTTGCAAGACACCTAGAAAACACAACTACTAAACAAAGTGATTAGACAAAAAAATGCTTAAAGTAGCACTTCACACAAATTCACTAATATCACCTATTGGTCCCCGGCAACGGCGCCAAAAATTTGTTGACTATTTTCTAACTCGCAATTGTACGAGGTCACAAGTAATAAAGTTGGTAAATTAATACCGGGAATTTATCGAACCCAAGGGACCAATGTGCGGAGAGTACTAGTTACTAATTGCTTATGCGCTATTTAAGCTAACAAAGTAAGAGTTGATTTTATAAGCTAACTAACTAATTTGCATAAACTAAACTATAGCTAAAGTTCAAGAGATGATATGAAAGAGGATAGGGTTAGGGAAATTTTGATGCAAGTTTTCACCTAATGACTTGATACTACTTGAAACACCTATGATTTTGAATTTCTAGGACTAGAATATTCCTAATTGACCTCTCTCAAGCGAAAATTAGGCTCCTAACTTACAATATATAGAGATCTCTCGATTCACTAGAGTCAAGTAATTAGGGGTTAAGCGCTTCTTTTCACTCAATTCATATCCACCTAGGGCGTGCAACTATCTCTCGATCTTGTACACAAGCAACAAAGGTTAAATTCCACTCTTTACAATCCCAAGTTAATCTCTCTCAAGCAATAACTAGAGTTCATAATCATCTAGCAAGTGATCAAGTTTCTACAAGCATGAAGCACAATGAAATTGATAGTAATCAACAAAACAAAGAATTAAGGAGCAAATCCATGAATCAAGATAATCCAAGTCATAAAGATCCAAACTAAATTCAAATCCCAAACCCTAACATAAAATCTAAGCTAACATAATGAAGTTATGAAGATAAGCAAGTAGAGAAGAAAAAACATAAAAGTAATAGAGAGGAAGGAAGAAGAACTCATGAATCGGCCTCCGTTAAGCTCTCTACATCTCTTTCGCGTGTTCCTCCATCTTCTTAGTCGTTCTTCATACTTACTTGGGTGTCCCTCTTATTCCTTAGGACTTCGTATAATGAATAATGGCTGAATATAACCTTTTATAGGTATAAAATCCGTCCATAGAGGGTTTGGAAACGTTTCCATACTACTTTGGCCGAAACTACAATTTTGCCACCGGTAATTCTGGACAGATTTAGAAGTTGATTTTGCGCAGGCCTTATCTCCCTCATCCGGATAGCGAATTGGGCTCATTTTATATCGTTAGAAATCCCTGGATGTCTACTTTCCAATGGTGCAAGCCTTGCTCGAAAACTAGTTGTGTAGCTCATGATACATCCGAAATAGTGAAGGCTGGTCCTGAACGACTTTTCCAACTCTTCTTCGTTTTGCTTTATCTTTTATCCTCTTCATCTAGCTTCATTTCAAGCACCTTTAAGCCTATCATAATCTCCTTTTCACCTATTTGTCTGAGATACACAACAATAAACTACCCGTGAAATTATCATAGCAAATATGAGAGACAACATGCACGAATATGCTAGAAACTACAATTTTCACTCTTAGGCTTATAAATCATAAAATTCACATCTTTGAGCATATATACCATATAAATCATATAAAATTAGCATAATAGGAGTAATAAACAAGTCTAATGATAACTCCTAATAAGAGTTATCACCTTTTCACCAGTCTCGATGACAAATCCATTCGAATCCTACTTGCTATTGCAGCTTACTACGACTATGAGATTTGACATATTGATGTCAAAACAGCGTTCCTCTATGGGAACCTCCTCGAGGTTGTGTACATGACACAACCGGAGGGTTTTGAGGATCCAGAGAATGCCAACAAGGTCTGTAAGCTGCAAAGGTCTATTTATGGATTAAAGCAAGCTTATAGAAGTTGGAATCGACGTTTTGATGACGCAGTTAAAGAGTTTGGCTTCATCAAAAACGAAGATGAGCCTTGTGTTTACAAGAAGGTTAGTGGAGCTCTGTAGTATTTCTGGTCTTGTATTTGGATGACATACTAATCATTGGCAACTACATTCCTACTTTGCAATCTGTTAAACATTGGCTAGGAAAGTGCTTTGCAATGAAGGACTTAGGAGATGCAACCTATATACTTGGTATACAGATATATAGAGATAGATCTAGAAGGTTGCTCGGCCTAAGTCAAAGCACATATATAGACAAGGTGTTGAAGAGGTTCAACATGCAAGATTCCAAGAAGGGATTCTTGCCCATGTCGCATGGAGTCACTCTTTCTAAGAATGAATGTCGCTCCAATGAGATTGAAAAGGACCGCATGAGTAGGATACCCTATGCTTCGGCCATATGATCCATCATGTACGCCATGTTGTGTACTAGACCAGACGCATCATACACGTTCAGTATGGTGAGCAGATACCAGTCCAATCCGGGTGAGAGTCACTGGATTGCTGTCAAGAACATCCTAAAGTACTTGAGAAGAACTAAGGATATGTTCTTGATATTTGGAGGTAAGGAAGAGCTGAGTGTAAAGGGTTACACTGATGCGAGCTTCCAAACTGACAAAGATGAGTACAGATCGCAGTCTGGATACGTGTTTTTCCTGAATGTAGGAGCTGTGAGCTGGAAGAGTTCCAAGCAAGGCACAGTTGCTGATTCTACAACAGAAGCTGAGTACATTGCTGCTGCGGAAGCAGCAAAAGAGGCAGTTTGGATAAAGAAGTTTATCACTGAGCTCGGTGTGGTCCCTAGCAGCGTGGATCCCATAGAGTTGTATTGTGACAACTCCGGGGCAATCGCACAAGCCAAGGAACCAAGATCACACCAAAAATCAAAGCATGTACTTAGGAGATTCCATCTTATTCGTGATATGATCGATCGAGGAGATGTGAAGATGTGCAAGATTCCAACGGATGACAATTTTTTAGAGCCGCTCACAAAACCTCTTGCGCAGCAAAAGCATGAAGGGCACGCCGGATCTATAGGCATACGAGATGTGCTAGATTGGCTCTAGTGCAAGTGGGAGACAGTTGGAATAGATGCCCTAGAGGCAATCTAATATTTAGTATGAACATTGTTTTGACTAGAATATTCATTTATTATATATAGTGATATTTAATATAACTTAGATACAATGTGTTGCTTATCTTAAATATCCCTGGTCCACTATATTGATTAACAAGACGATCAATGATAGACTAGTATGTGGGTAGATTGATATGGATATATCAAGTCTAACACATGGGTATGCATTAGGAGTAATGGCATACTGGATTGACCCCCAAGAGAAGGATACATTAGATTATGTCAACTCACAATCGCTTCTCGTAGTGCTAATATAATTGCAATCCTTAGACTTGAAGTCACTAGATACTCTAGTTGTGGAATATTGTGCTTTGATGTTATCAAACGTTACACCGTAACTGGGTAATTATATAGATGACTGTCGGGCATGATAGGAAGCAAGCTTAGAGATCGTAGTGATGTAGATAGGATTTGTCCCTCCCACATAATGGGAGTAAATATCCACGACCACTCGAGGGATGAGGCTTATTGAATGTCTGGCCAGACTCAGATAAATCAATATGGAGATATTGATGTTATCTGCTAGCATAAGCATATTCCTAGGATCGAGGAACTATGGATTGGATATACGAGTGTGACTATTTATGTCTCGTGTCCAATCCGGATATGGAGACAAAGGAAAAGTGCAATATAAGATATTGGGCACAAGAGCTTTGTCGGGATCACTGACTATTTCTATCAGTTGGGTAGCATGGATGTGTTCCTAGACACCGCTCCATGTTAGTAAAAGTTACTACCAACTAAGTAGAAACCTATGGGGTCACAAGTCAAATAGAGTAGAGCTAGATTCGGGATTAATTAATATGATTAATTAATAAGAAGGATCATTGTGCAACACCTTACAAACTTATTAGGACTAATTGGCAATGAAGGGACTAATCCAAGTTCATGGAGAACGAGGAAGACCTTTATGGAAACAACAAGGAGTTGTTGGAGTATATAAAGGAGGCTCTAGCTTCCTTCCCACTTAATGCTCATAACATAAGAGAGTGGGAGAGAAAGCAAAAGAGAGAGCAAGACAAGCCTAAGGCTGAACGCCCCAGGCCCGTCGGCCCCCCTTCCCGTCGGCACAAAGAGGAGGCCGAACCCTCCTCTTGTCCTTGTTGCTTTGATTCCTCTTCCTTCTTCCTCCGGTTCAAGCTAGCACTTGTTGAAGGAAGAATCTAGATCTCACCTCTAGACGTGGATCAACCGTAGAGACGAGGACATTATTCTTCGTGTGATCTCAAAAATCAAAAAGGTACACAATACTATGTCTCTTATCATGTTATGATGTCTCCTCCTGACGATCCGTGGTGGGCTTTGAGTAGGATTAATTTTTGTTATTCCTCTGCGTTACCTACATCAAAACCCAACATGTATTCCTCATTATGTGAGTTTCTGTCTTATAAAAGGGGCAATTTAGCTTCACATGACCAAATTTTCCACAGTGATGACATTCTGGAGAATGTCTGCTTCCTGATTTCACAAAGATGGTTTGGTTCTTCTTTGGAAAGTTTGGATTTCAACCAATTCCAATCTTGTGTACAGAATGAAGACTTCCTCCAAGCATGAGATTAAGGTTATGTTCTGAGCCTACAAATCTTGATAAAACCTTTCTTGATTCTTGAAGTTTCTCAGTGAAGGAGGTGTTATGTTATTCGGAATCATCTTAATGATACTTTAGATCAACATACTTATCAGTTAAAAGAGATGTTTGATCCACAACCTCTTTGACCCATGCCTTCAAATTGTGAACCTGATGTCCAAGACTTTGAATTCACTATCAATTTTTGACTTAGATACTTAAAGATTCTTATTGAGAACAACCAAGTCTAAATTTTCCTTTACCTGCTCATGAAATTCAACCTTTAAAGATTCAATCTCATTTCTATAGCTTTCCGCATTTAAAATATGCTTTTGAGGATTTCAGGTAAAATATCAGTAGGACTAACAAGTAAATTCTTTACGATCGCCTCAATGTGTCTTTCTGAGCTGTTTTCTTCTTCATGCTCAGCCATTGAACAAATATTGACATGTTCTTCATCTGAATCACATATATGTAAATCACTCCATGAAGCAACCATAGCTTTCTTCCTTCTGTTGTCAGTTTCCTTCTTAGGGAAATGTATGTTCTTCTTCTTTTGTGGACAATCCCTTACCAGGTTATCTGCATCTCCACATTCAAAGAAATTCACCACTTTAGATTTATGTGAATGTGAAGAATACTTACCTCTGTGATCCTTGCTGCTTGAGGATCTGGATTTGTCTTTGTCGTAGTCCTTGTTTCCACAGTTTTTCTTCATTTTCAGTATTCTAGTCAAAGCTTTGGAGATCAAGGCTAAGGCTTCCTCATCATCATCTTCCTGTTCAAGGATTTTGGATTTCTCATTCACTTTTGACTTGAGTTCTAGGTTCTTGATGTTGTCACTTATATCACCATCCACTTCTTTCATAGAAATCTCATGAGTAAGCATCTTGCCTTGCAGATCATCTAGTTCCAGAAGGCTCAAATCCTGAGCTTCCTCAATTGCAGTGGCATTTGGTTCCCACTTGGCATTTGGAAGGCTTCTCAGAATCTTTTTGAACTTTTATTCATTTGAGAAGGCTTTCCCCAAGGAATCTACATTATTCACAATGTCTGTGAACCTTTTGAACATATTCTTGATGGATTCATAAGAATTCATCTTGAATAGCTCTTACTGCCTCAAATGAATGTTGATTCTGGTTTGCTTGACTTGTCTAGTTCTTTCATATGTCACAACTTGTTTGTCCCAAATATCCTTGGCACTTTTGCAGTTGGATAT
The DNA here is from genome assembly GCA_023055425.1 of Linanthus parryae. Lineage (NCBI taxonomy): Eukaryota > Viridiplantae > Streptophyta > Magnoliopsida > Ericales > Polemoniaceae > Linanthus > Linanthus parryae. The sequence continues at coordinate 120,861,082 of JALGPY010000001.1, forward strand.
TTTGTTGAACTCATCTGCACTAAGAGCACAATACAATAAGTTCATAGCTTTAAAATTCTTTGATACATTTTCCAATTCAGTTATTGAAAGATCCTCTTCAGTCTTGACAGTCCTAATTCCATCTGCAATGGATTAGAATATAAAGGGCCCATTCTGAGTGATTGACCATAATTCCATGTCTTGATATATGATGAACATCTTCATCAAAGCTTTCCAGTGAACAATGTTGTAACCACAGAACAGTGGAGGTCTGTTGGATGCCCTCCTTGTGAGAATCCTCCATCACCTACATTACTCACTGTCACAATATGGTTAGATCCTTCCAGTGACCCGAGCTCTGATACCAATTGAAAGTGTGTAATGCAAGTATAAAACAGGATCAAGATACCCTAGAATGGGTGGGGTTGAACAGAGTATGCAATCTTTTGCTAAAAATATGATTTTGAAACATAACACAAAGATAGAATAGATTTCCAAAGCTTTAAAAAGGTATAGAAACAACTTGAAATAGTTTGTGATAGTCAAAAGCTCCAAAGCTTTGAAACAAGAAATCCTCCAAAGCTTTGGAGAAGCTCTATGATGATTTTTTTTTAATGGAATCAAATGCAGAACTATAAAGAAGATACACACAGTGATTTTTCATCCACCAATGGGCCTACTCTCCGCCTGAGGGATACTATCCCTCTAGAATTTAAACACCTTCTTATTAATCACATACTTAGCCCTAGATCTCAAGCCTAAGTGAACTGCCTTACACTTATACAGTTTGTGGTTCAAAACCTATCTAGTTCCTGCAACAATCTAATGAAACAATAAAAACCTCTTGTTGTTCAATTGAACAACTAACTTCTAACAATTGGTGAGGTATAGAAAAACTAATTTATAAATAAGGCACAAGAATGAAGAACACAAAATGCAGAATAAGCAGTGAAGCTTGGAAGTGAAATACCACTTTGTTGATACGGGTATTTTAGGATATTAGTGGGTGTTAATATGATATTATTATAAGTTATGGGTACTAAATTTTATTGGTTAGAAGTCAAATTTTATTACAACAAATCACTTAGGGGGTTTTGTGTATTTTTCATATCTTAAAATAGTGTTTTTAACTAAACTAGGGTGTTAGTACTTGTCTTCCACCAAACAATAGGGGGGTGAAAGTGTATTTTCTAAAAAGTGTCATCTCTTCCTCATGTCCTGCGTTAAGCAGGAGACTCCTCCGACCCCTTCGCCGCCCGAACACCACCACTGCCTCCAATCACCGCCAAACTCGCCAATTCATGTCCCAATTCGCTATAAATTCATCAAAGCTCGATAACTTAGCTTCAAGCAAACCCAATTTTGCCAGAATCACAACCCGATTCGAAATCAAAACTTACCTGGAAAATATCCTACTCTCTCTCTCGGAAACTCTCTGACGAATCTATAAATACCCCCAACCAAAATTAGAGAGAAACCCACACCAAGCTCTCTCACCCAGCTCTCTCCCTTGAGCTCTCTCCCGATCATTTTTCCGAGCAAAACATCCAGCCGGAAAACCAGCCGAGTGCGACCGGAGCACTGACGAGGCCGAATCCCAGCTTTGTCACCCCGCGACGCCGCCGTCCCCTCTGTCCGACGCCGCCGTCCTCTTCGTCCTCGCCACCGCCGCTTGTCACCATCACCGCCCATTCCTCTGTCACGTAAACCCGACCCTCCCTCTCTTTCTTTCTTATTTTGCTTTGTTTGTTTCTTTTATTATCTAAGTTAATTGGTTGAGTTGTTGGGAAAAAATAAAAGGGGCTGAAGATTGTGTAAAGCTTGGGGGGATTATTTTGCTCTATCTGAAACCTTGTGGGTTGTTGGTTGTGGGTTACCATGCTTTGGGGGATGTGATTGTACCAACCTCCTATGTTATTGCTATTTAAATTAAGTGTCTATCTTCATACTTTTAACAAAGTATTTGTAATAGGTATTGGCTAAAGATTAATTAAGTTTCTTCAAAAATAATAATATGTTAGGAAAATAATAGGTTTACCTATAGCCATGTTTTATGATAATAAAACAATAGTCCTTGTAAATCGTGTTTTATTAATAAAAGTTGTATTTCGCCTTAGTAAATTTTGAGAAATAAATAAGGGGTTGCACTTGCATTTACAAGTAGGACTTTGTTTGTGTTTGTGTGTTAGCAATTTACTAATTAGGAATATTATTAATTTGTAGGCGACGGATTCTCAGACGAAGGATACGTGGAATATTACGACTAACTTGCTCTAATTGCTTTTGTTAAAGGTAAGTAAACGTGCCAGGCCTAGCACCCTTTCCTTCTTTCGTGTCAAACTGTGTTTTATGATTTATTGTCTCAAAATGAAATATTTGCGTTAAATGTTTATTTGAGCATCTTGTTGATTTCTACTAAAGTTGGTCTATCACAACTATCACATGAGATATTAAGAAGACGTAATGGCGTAAAGTGGAATAGTTGTATCGGGAACATTTATTTTGGGTTTGGTCGATGTGGAATGCGGTCTCTCGACCTACTTTATTTTATTTTGCTCGGCCGCAACAGCCCCGAGTTTGCTCCTTCTACTTACCTCTCTGGCCACAAGAATTCTTAGGGGGTGTCGACACTTATGGTCTTGGTAGTGTGTGATGGTTGGTTCTTCCCCGTGTCAACATTATAAAATATGGATTTCCAAGATTGGACCTTTATTGTTTAAATTTGAAAGTCCCGATTGGACAATGAAGAGAGTTTGGGAATGTTTCCCCAAGTGAAATGCTAAAAGGAAAATTTAGTTTCGTACTTGTGCACAAGAGAATCTTGCAGAGAGAACTTCGTGTACACCAAAGGCAGAGAATAGAAAATGGCACAGGAAGTGTTGGGTTGTGTGTAGGGAGAGAGTAAGGCAGTAGCACTGTGTGAGAGAGAGACAGGGGTTTGGCAGAGCTTCCGCGTATTTCTGGTGTGTCCTCCTTGTATGGAAGGGTTAACGTCCTATATATAACGGAGAATGTGACCGTTGTAGTGTGGTTAATGCGCCCATCAATGGCGGCTTAATTAGCTTAACCACAACGGCACGTTCGTCCGCGTATATAGGGACCGTTATAGCACGTTATCCGCGTATACCGGAACCGTTATGGGGTTGACCGGGTTTGACCGGGTTGACCGGGTTTATGGAGCTCGTGCCATAAATCTCTCAAAAGCAGTTACTAAAGGTCGCGCGCGGGCTTGGCTCGCACGCGACAGGACTTACTCTAGCCTCCAGACCACTAAGTCCCTACAAGTCCCGTGCAGTGGTATGCGAGGGCCCTGTCTCGCAGCCCCCACGTGGATCAGCGCGGCTGGTGATCCAGTGTGTGTGGAGCACAATATGGTGTGCTAGATGATTGCCACGTGGCCAAGATCTGTCTGCTTAGAAAGGACTTTCTACATTAGCCCCCTTTCTGCGCGTGAAGACTCATAGCCGGATAGGCTTCCATGCGCAGGAACCAACGTACGCGTCGCCGCCACGCACCAATTCAAATGTGTGCAGATTCAGCCCCCGTGCGTGCCATTATGACCTAAACCCCTAGAGTCGCGCCGTCTGGTCTTTTAGGGTTTTAGGCGTGACGTCAGCTTGTCCTGTGATTGCGCGATTCGACGGTGACGGTTGCGATTCGACTACTGAAAGGACGCAACCCCTCATTGTTTTTGGATAAATACTATGTGCTCTCCATTGTTGCAAAATCATCACTTCTTTCTCTTAAAGTGAATGATACCCGGAAGCCTTCAAGAGCAGATTCAGATAATCAATCACCAGTTCTCTCTTGTCAATCGTCTCCTTCAATTGTGCGCATCCAAGCAAGCTTTACCAAAACAAGGTTGGCCTTGTTCAATTTTGATTTAATATACTGATATATGCTTTGAACTGCGTTGGATCTGCAAACCCATAACATATTATCCACTGAAAACTATGAAGAAGCTCTTGCTCTTTGAATCCAATTTTGATTTAATCCCCAGATGATAAGGATCTTGAATGTAGGGTTTCTGAAATCCCTGATAATGCAAACGATTCCAATCTCTAATTTTGAAGATTGCCACTGGACTGTTCATCTTTCTTCCATTAGATCCTCGTATGCTTTGAACTGAATCTTGAAATTCAAACTAAAGTATGCGTATTTCTCCCCCTTTTTTCTTGCTCTTCCGCAGGAATGGCAAAGACAAAAGGAACCAAACCCATTAAGGAGGTCGAAGAAATACCTGATCTTCCTCGAGCCTTATGGCGAAAAGCCCCCTATCTGGGTGGCAAAGACTTCTATCACGCTAGGGTTAAGGTGAAGAAACTGCCAATCCCTGTCCCTGCTGAAGGATTGCAAACGTTAACCCCTCCAGTTAACTCAACCCTGCTTGAATTGATCGATTCCGAAGATGTGGTTCGATTGGGAGTCGAAAATGGGTACTTCCCGTACATCGCGATTTCCACTCAAGCGTTTGTTCAGAAATTGGACTTCATGGATGAGTGGATTGACCAGGTATTAACCAATTGTGCACATGACTTTAAAAGATGCTGGCATATACTTCGCAGTTCGTGCTATGAAGGGTGCTGCCGTGAAGCTGGACCAATCCATGCTTATAAACCTTCTTTCTCGTTACTCGTCTGCGACTCACACATTCCATTTCGCTGAGTTCGAGGCTGCTCCCACGCTTGAAGATGTGCACATGCTATATGATCTGTCTCCCGTGGGCGAGGTGGATCCTTTGAGTCCCTTGAGAACGGATGCGGAGATCGCTTTGTACAAGCAGATGGAGGAGTGCTTGTCAGAAGTGAAGAAAATCTCCACCCGATGGATTCCTACAGAAGTCCTCCCCGACTGGCAGTTGGTTGACACATCTGCGAAGAACACTTGGAACAAGTGAGTGCAATATTTCTTTCGCGATTATGCGAACAGCAGTATCACCAAGAAGCTTCTGAGCTAAAACCCAAAGGCTAAGAACTATGTGAATGGCAAGGGTTATCACTTGACCCTATGCGCCTTCCTCTGTGCCTGGTTGTCGAGGTATTTAATTGATGGTCACCCGCATGATGGGGTCTTCTATCATGTTCTGCCTCTTGCTGTAAAATTGGCCCTTGGTCAGAAAGTCGCACTTGGACCCTTAGTCTTGGGCACGCTTTACCACAGGTTGGATCAGCTGGTCGTGGCAATGATGGAATCGCGTGGTCGCCTCGACGTTCTGACTTACATTAACATTGCTTTCTTGACAATGTGGGTCTTCGAGCGATGGCCCTCTTATGCCCCAGTCCCTTCTAAGCCCAGCAAATGGTGCCCCCCAGGTACGGAGGAGGAGCGTAATAGCGGCAGGGCTGCGAGGTGGTTTGGAACTAACTTTCCCAAGTGCGTTTGGAGCCTGATATGCGACAATCGGGAAGAGTTTATAGCCAGGCCTTATGCCATGCGCGTTGAGAATGTGCGATGGTTCCCAAAACTGTATCCCTCTAAGGTTGTTGCTTTCTCTGAAGAGCTCCTTTTCGAGGGCGGGGAACATTTCCACGAGCGCTATCGCGAATTCTTTTGCTGGTGTATGAGAGGTTCTCTTCCTGCTCTTGCAGAGCATGTTCGGGAGCTCGCGCCTCGGTACGAGAGGATTACCGTGGATGTTGATCCCACTCGCGTTTCTCCCCAGTTTGGCTTCGACGCAGTAGCACCATCAATCTGGCCGCAGTCTATCATAAGAGGCTGCTACAAGCGGTTATTGTCTAGGGAGTGTAAAACAATCTTGAGGAGCAATCTTCCCTTCGAGCAACCTCCAGGTAACCGCGAAGGTGGCTATTCCAGAAACTGGATCGCTTATTGGAATGCCCAGCAGACAAGGTTTGAGACGCAGTCGACCCATCAGCCAAGCAGAGCTCCTGTGATCAAAAGGAATTATTTCCCTTTTCGTCCCAACTGTAGCCTGGACGAGTCTGAATATGGCTGCTATTCGTTGCTGGATCGCGAGAATCACCTGTGCCCCTCCATCATTCTTGATGAAAAGATAGCCGCAGTTAGGAGAGGTGATTCGCATGTCATCACATACAGCGAAACTTTCGCTAAGAGCAATTTCTCTTGCATGTGCTAAGTTTCTTTTATTCCCATATGTTGAAAACTTCATGCTTCTTTTTCTGCCGCAGTGCTAAGTGAGGAGGTTTGCATCTGGTGAGCGTTCCAAATCGCTGGTCACCACCATTTTTACTGCAAGAAGGTAAGGACAACCAGTTCGGCTGGCATCGAAGATGGATCCCGCGGTTGAGACCAAAATTCGCGAGATCATGAATGCTTTTGCTGATTCGCTGATAGACAATACTCCAACCTTGTCTCCTCCCAGGAATGATCCATCTCCTCCAGCGACTGCTGCTCCGAGAGCGAAGAGGCCCAGACAAAGAGGAATCACAATCTCTTCCCCTAGGAGCGCTCCAACTTCCCCTCCTGCCAGATCCCTTACTGCCAGGGATAAAGGTAAAGGTCGCATGTCCAGTAAAGCGCAGAAGGAGCTCGCAGTGGAGACCTTTGTTCCGTTTGGCCAAGAGGAAGAGGACGAGAGAAGGGAGACAAGAGAAGGAGATGAAGAAGAGGAAATAATTGAAGATGTCAGAGACAGAGAGAGATGAGATACAAGAGGAAGAGTCATTAGGTATCTCAATCGTACTTCTCTTCTCATTATCTTAACTCTTTCGCAGTCTTATCTGAACGAATTGTTTCTTAGCAGATGATGACGATGAGACCATCAGTGGCCTTTTGGCCAAGAAGCAGAAGAGGAGTTCTCATTCTGGTGTTTCCGACGAAACCATAAGCGAGGACATTCTTGCCGAGTCCAGGAGAACAGCTGCGGAGGCTGCTGAAAGAAGAAGAAAGCGAGAAGAAGAGGAGCTCGAACGCGTGAAGCAAAGGAGCCTAGAAGAACAACACGTCGACGACCTAGTGCGTCCAACTGATGAGGAAGATGTGCTTCCAGAAGAGGTGGCTCCTCAAGTTGACGAGGAGGATGCGGCTCCAGAAGAAGATGCAGTAGCTCTAGAGCAAGCCCAAGCGGACTTCGAAGAAATCGCAGGCGGTAATGAAGGTGAGATTTTTAATCTCGCAGTAACTTACCGAGATGTTATTGTCGGTGCGCTAAAGCACGGCGTGTCAAAAGCTGACATTCGCCGCTGGCTAGTAGGCAAGTGCGGTGAACCTTCAGGTAGTCATTTGAGCAACATGTGTGAACTAGGCTTAGCAACCCAAACATAATCATGACTGGTTTCTTCGCGCCCCAGGTCACGCTCACCTTAAAGACATGCTTAATGAAGATACATTAATAGGGCAAGGTTCCACGTCCTTAGCATATGACGAGGATGTTGCGATCTCACCTTCGCTTGGAGGTGCTCGCTCTTAGCTTACCAAAGATAATAAAATATTATGCAATACAAGTTACCTCACATCATCGTATCTTGTATCGCAGGCAACGCTGATGAAGCCATGTTGGAACAAAGGAGTCAACCTTCTGCATCCTATGTCCCGGTGCCGAGTTCTCATACCAAGAAGCCCGTCGCAGATGCTGAATATGCGGGTGAGCCCTTCGAGGACGTCATTGAACTTTTTGATGATGCCGAAGCTGACACCGTGTTGATGGAGGAAGATGCCCATGATGGTGCTGAGGAAACAGGAACGAACGCTGCTGACGCTATCGCACCTGAAGGCATCCCTGATCAAGCTGCAACTTCTGCCGCTGCCATGCCTCCGGCAATGACTGAGCCTGCGGCACCCCTTCCTGCGTGGAACTTTTGGAGTTCGCAGGTCGGGGCTGCAATCGCACCTGGTGCGGCTTATACTCTTCCTACCAACTATGAGGAGTTAGAGCTCGCGGCTGACAGGGGTCGATGGAGCAGAGACAGTCTTCAACTTCCCCAGCAATGCGCATTCCTTCTTTGCACGAGATCCTTGAAGGAACTGGTATGTCATGATTTGCTGTTCGCATCTTGCATTCTTCATTTGCAAGTTCGATAGTCTAACCTGGTTTAGCGCTGCTTTAGGGTTGAAGCAAGCTGACGTGGACTGGCTAGTTCGGATGCGCCTCTCCTATCCTCAATCGTTTGTGAGGTCTCTGGAGATAGGGCCCTTCGACAGGAGGCTGTTTTTTACTGAAGCCATCAGGATTTTGGAGCAGCTATCCGCGGCCACACCTGCGACTATTTCTCCTCAGAGCGCGGGATTGCTTTTTGGCATGTGTCAAAACCGTCTTGCCAAAGTTCAAGGCAAGCTGGGATTTGGGTTTCTTGTCAAAATAGTCACCCAGATTCGCGCGGCCGTGAATTTAAAGCGCGGCTACCATAACCTCGCAGCTGAGGAGCAGAAGGTGGAGCAACAAAAGCAAAAGGCTGAAGAGGCTGTGAAGCTCTTCCATGAGATGAACGCTAAATACGAGCAGTTGAAGCAAGAAGTGGAGCAAGTGGAAAATCTGTCGCGTCAGTTTACTCCCAATGACTCCCTGTTCAAAGGCTTATTTTGAAAAGTAGCAAATCTATGTGGAGAAAAATGCTAAAACATTACTGTAATGTTGCTAGGGTTTCTCCCCCCTTTTTTTTCAAAAAGAATTTGAATGCCTGTTTTGCCCTTCTCGGGATTTGCTCGAATATATCTGTGCATATCAATTATGACGTCAGCAATTGATATTCTTCCTTGATTTTCGCGCTAATTGCTCATTAGATAAGCACGCTTTCCTTGGGAAGTCCATCCGTATCATGACCATCCGTCATTAATTAGGATACGCAACCGAATCGGCTTAGCCTTTAGTAGGGTAATTGATTGTTACCTCTTTTCAAGGCGTAAGTGATTGATTCTTACCCTCTTTTCAAGTTTTGCTGACTCATCTCGGCAACTGAAGAGTCTCCACAAGGTGTATATAAACCCTGCCTTTTGCTATTTGGGTTCTTCATCCCACAATGTGGCTTGCCGTGATTCCTTACGACTGCTGGCTTCAACGCTTGTCTTTCGTTGATTCATGGCAGCTTCAAGTTGTGAAACCTGAGTTTGTGCTTTGTGCTATAGAAATAGCTTCCAAGATCTCCTTTACAAGGCTTATTGATCTTTATAACTATCATAAAGAAGATGCAGATAACACCTCATGTTTGCTCGAAGAATTTTCTTCGTCTATTATGCTTGCATGTCATGTTTCCGGCCGCCTCCCGGCGAGGTGCAGCGCCGTACTGAACTTGCTACCGACTCGTAATGAACGGAGGATTTCTCCTCTGGCTTGCCAGGAGGTTGATCATTCGCCACCAAGTTCTTGAGCTCATGGTGGCGAGCCATTATGCTCGTCTCCGTGGACAAGGAGCCTCTTGCCCTAGGAGTTTGTGCTTGACTGTTCTTCACAGTCGCATACGCCGGAACAGGTGGTTCCTCAGGCACGTCTCTTGGGCATAAGACCAAAGAATGGCCTTGTCATATCCTGTGATCTTGAACATAGCATCGCATAGGTCTTGTAGACATGGCGGGCTGTTCTTTTCGCAGGAACACCCTACTTGCTACAGATCATTGGTCGCAGATGTTTGTATCGCATAGCTTCTGCTAGGACCGTTAGGTCGATCCTTTTCCAGTTAGGATTCCCTCGATGTGTAACTTCCCCTTGTAAGTTACCATTTAGATGCATTGTAAGCCATGTTGGCTATGTAACTAGCTCTGTTTTGAGCCTTTCGCTTGTAAGCTGTTATCTAGACAGATAAATTGTAAGTCATTTTGACTCATAATGATAAATCGCTTTGTATGATTTGCTGTTTTCGTTACAACAAATTACAATTCCGCATGCGTATTGGCAAGTTTCGCCTTCTGTAGTGCTGTATTCACACTTTGCATTGTTGCTATGATTGTCTATCTGTCGAATAGATTCGCAGATATGATTTTAGATCGTTCGAGATCGTATTTGCGTAGCTTTGCTACCTTGGCAGATAGGCTTGAGATTTACTTTAGACTCAAGTGCAGGTGCTATCTTGGCAGATAGACTTCTGTAGATCACTTAAGATCATTTTACATAACGCTGCTATCATGGCAGATAGACTTAAAAATCATTTTGAGATCGCATTCGTGTAGTGCTGCTATCGTGGCAGATAGGCTTGAAAGATCACTTAAGATCATATTCGCATAGGCTGCTATCATGGCAGATAGGCTTAAAAGATCACTTAATATCATACTCGCATAGGCTGCTATCGTGGCAGATAGGCTTTAAAAGATCACTTAAGATCATATTCGCATAGGCTGCTATCATGGCAGATAGGCTTAAAAGATCACTTAAGATCGTATTCGCATAGGCTGCTATCGTGGCAGATAGGCTTTTGAAGATCACTTAAGATCATATTCGCATAGGCTGCTATCTTGGCAGATAGGCTTTAAAAGATCACTTAAGATCGTATTCGCATAGGTTGCTATCACGGCGGATAGGCTTGGAGATCACTTAAGATCATATTCGCATAGGCTGCTATCGTGGCAGATAGGCTTAAAAGATTTCTTGAAATCGTATTCGCATAGGCTGCTATCACGGCGGATAGGCTTTCGCTACTGAGAAATAATGAAATGAAAAGAGCAATAAAGACAGCTGGAAGCATAAAGTTCTTCCCATTTGGGAGAAGTCTTTTTTATTATAAGATACTCTCATATGGGAGAGATGAGATTACAATTCCCTCATATGGGAGAGAAGATGCACGAGTTTTAGCAATACAGAGCATAAAGCAGACGTTGTAGTCTAACGCATATAATGAGAGAAGTTAAGGATAATACTTCTTAATCCAGCGAATGTTGACTGATCTTGGGGTTGAGGTCGTTCCATGTAACCTCCGTATGTTGCAGTAGCCACTATCAAAGACTTCTGTGACTTCAAAGGGTCCTTCCCAATTGGCTGCGAATTTTGGGTGAGCTGCCTCTCGCATGCAATGGTCAGACGCGCGCAAGACCAAATCTCCAACTGCGAAATCTCAACGTTGGACTGTTTTGTTGTACGCACGAGTGATCCTTTCTTGGTATCGTTTGTTAGTCCTTTTAGCTTGCTCCCGCTTCTCTTCTAACATGACTAAATCATGATCGCGTTGGTTGTCATATAATGCATGAAAAGCCAACCTTGCAGAGTTAATCTTCACTTCCGCAGGTACCACAGCTTCAGCTCCATAGCATAAAAGAAACGGCAAGGCCCCCGTGGGCGTCCTTGGAGAAGTCCGATAGGCCCATAAGGCTATGTTTAAAGAATCAGCCCACTTCTTGTGGTCATCTGCGACCATCTTGCTCAAAATTCTCAAGAACGTCATGTTGGTTGCTTCCGCTTGCCCATTCCCCTTCGGGTAGTATGGAGTGGAGCATATCTGTCTTATGTTATACTCTGCTAGCTTTGCAGCCACCTGTCGATTGACAAAGGGGGTACCATTATCCGAAAGAATGGTGTTTGGAATTTCGAACCTGCATATGATGCTTTTTTGGATGAAATGGACCACGGCTAGCGCATTTGCTGTCTTCAGTGGTATTGCTTCTACCCACTTGGTGAACAACTCGGTCGCGGTGAGAATAAAATGATTCCCGTGCGAGGTCGTTCGAATGGGACCGATGAAATCCAGAGCCCACGTGTGAAACGGCCATGGTGTTCCCAACGCGTGTAGATCTACGGCAGGAGCGTCCACTAGATTACCTTTGAATTGACACTCCTGGCAGCGTCTTACTTTGGTGCGGCAATCAGCCTCCATGGTGGGCCAGAAGTATCCAATCGAGAGGAGCTGTCTGCATAATTTCGCACCTCCCTGATGTTCCACCTGATGAGAAAGGTCCATCACTTCTTGTGCTTCCTTGCTGCCTAGACATCGCAGCAAGTTACCTTCATGGCCCCTTCGCCAAAGCAGATTTTCTTGCACCACATATCGTGCTGCTTTCCTCTTTAGTTTCTCGGCTTCTTTTCTCGACTCGGGTACAATACCCTGGGTGAGAAAGTCAAAGAGTGGTTTCCTCCAATCCGCATCATCGTCGATCAGAGCAATGATTAAAGAGTCTTTGATCAGTGCGCAACTCTCGCAATTTCCTTGAATCAATGCGGCGGCCGTTGACATGGCCGACCAATGAATGCCATACCTCTGGGCTTTCCGATAGATTGACACCTCACTTTCCCCGCAAGCATGTTGGTGAATCTTTTCTAACATCGTTTGCCCTTCTTGCTCCGAGACGCATCGCATGAGTATTCCGCCGGGGCCCTTGTACTAGAGGGTGTTGTCATGTATGCAATACCCCTTTGTGGATGCCCAGTTTTCGCTGCTCGTGCCTTCTGCGATGGCCCGTAAGATTGATTTTCTCCAGCCCGCATCATCCATGCATTCATCGTCGCACGCGTCTTCTGTCAGCGCTGAGGATGTTCGCACTTCAATCGAGATTCTCGCGGGACATTTGTCTGCACTGACCTTGGATCCCAAGGTAGCTAAAGCATCAGCATGCCTATTGTCTGCTCTAGGTTTGTGCTCGTACCTAACGTCGCAGAATTGTTGCACCAATCTCTGTACCAAGGTCCGGTAGGGTAATAGGTTTATCTCCTTCAAACCATACTCGCCGGAGGCTTGTTTGACGATTAGCTTGGAGTCTCCCATAACCGTCAGATTGCTTACTTCTAATGCCTTTGCTGCGTGAAGACCTGCGATGAGAGCCTCATACTCTGCTTCATTGTTGGTGACTGCGAAGTCAAGCTTTGCGGACATTTGTATGACCTCTCCATCTGGTTTGGTCAAGACTATTCCAATGCCTCCACCTTTCCTTGTTGACGAGCCATCGAAGTGGAGCGTCCAGTAGGGCAGCTCTACTGCATAGATTTCAGGTCCCTCCAATTCTTCTTCAATAACGGGCTCGTGACTGTTATCAGGGAATTGCGCCAGCAAATCCGCTACCGCCTGCGATTTAATCGCCCGTGGCCGAACGCATGTGATGTCATATTGGGAAATGGTCATATACCACTTTGCCAATCTTCCCCCAGGAGTGGTGTGAGTCAGAGGATACTTTATAGGATCGCTCTTTGTGACCACCACTACATTGTGTGAAGCAAAATAGTGTCTCAACTTTTCTATTACGAAAAATAAAGCAAGGCAATGACGTTCGATGTCCGTGTACCTTGATTCTGTGGGCTGCACAATGCGAGAGATGTAGTAAATGGGCCTTTCTTGACCCTCATACTCCTGAGCTAGGAGTGCTCCTATGGACCTCCTTGTTGACGTCAGATACAAAAAGAGTGGTGATCCGAGCTGAGGTGCGATCATTACTTTTGACGATGTCAGCAGCTCCTTTAGTTTCCCGAACGCAGCTTCGTGCTCTGCAGTCCAGTCGTATACATCATCTTTCTAGAGAAGATCACTGAAACAGAAGGTGATTTCGGCAATCGCTGGGATGAACCTTCGCAGATAGGATAGCTTTCCCAAGAAGGATTTCAAGATACTTTGGTTATGTGGCGCCGTCATGCTAGTGATGGCCGATACTTTCGCAGGGTCAGGCTCTATTCCTTGACGATGTACCACACATCCCAAGAACTTCCCTGATGTTACCCCGAACGCGCACTTCATGGGGTTCATCTTTAATTGAAAGCTTCTGCATCTGTTGAGAACTTTTCACAAATCCCCCAGATGGTCTGATTCCTCCTTGGATTTGACAACTAGGTCATCCACATAGAATTCCACTTCCTTGTGCATCATGTCGTGGAACAGGGCCATCATGGCCCGCTGGTAAGTCGCACCTGCGTTTTTGAGGCCAAAATGCATCACCGTATAGTTGAATACTCCCACCGGGGTGATGAATGCGGTCTTCTGTGCATCTTCGGGGTCCATCTTAATCTGATTGTACCCACTGAAACCGTCCATGAAGCTGAACATGCAATGACCCGCGGTTGAATCAATAAGTAAGTCGATGTTGGGGAGTGGAAAATCATCCTTGGGGCAGAAGCGATTAAGATCCCGGAAGTCTACACAGATGAGAAGTTTCCCATTCTTCTTTACTAGTGGCACAATGTTGGCCAGCCATGTGGGATGGTGATTTGGCTCTATGAATTTGGCATCCAGGAGTTTGAAAATTTCCTGCTTAATCTTCACGTTGAGCTCCGGCCTAAAGCTTCTTGTGCTCTGCTTTACTGGTTTGGATCCTAGAATCACATCCAACCGGTGCATGGTGATGCTTGTGTCCAGGCCGGGCATTTCATCGTATTCCCATGCGAATACGTCCTTGTACTCAGTCAAGAGCTGTAGCAATCTTTCCTCCTCTTCGCCTGTGAGGTCCGCACTTAGAAAGACTGGCCTCTTCTTTTCTTCGTTCGGGCTTAGGAATACCTCCTTCAGCTCCTGCTTTTGTGGTCTGGGTTTGTCTTCCATGCATTCGGGTGCTTCTTTGAGTTTCTCTTCTAGAGTGCTTGGCATTGGTTTGTCTCTCTCCGAAACCTGCTCAATTTGATTGATTTGCTCATGGATATCCCCATGCTCGCGTGAGGATATCCCCGCGCACCTTCATATGCGATAGCATTTCTTCCCGTTGGCGTAGAAACTCTCGATCTCCTTACCTTCAGGATCATGTTTTGCTATCCTTTTCAGAGTGTGCACGTTCTTTCGCTGGTAGGCAATCCGTGGCGCCTCTTCTCGCGTGGGCGGCTTTTCCTTGGCATCCTCTCTTGTCACCGTCACTCCTGCGGGTGACTGATCTTTGATGTCCTCCCATCGGGGCAAAGGAGTGGGGTTGAATGGTCCCGGTGCTTGCTCATCTGCCATCTCAGTGAACCACACCGCCTCACTGAGATGCGCTTCATCCATGTTGAAGGGATTTTTCGAAGCTGGTATCTCGACTATCCTGTCATTCCAAATGGCTTTCATCACTTGGTGAGCTGTTGAAGGGACAACATCAAAGCGATGAATCCAAGCCCGGCCTATGATCATGTGATACGTAGTGTTGGCATCTATGACATAGAATTTTGCTGAACACTTGATTTTGCCGATCTGGACACCCAGGCGGATCCATCGTATCGTCATTCTGGAGTCGCTTCCGAATCCCATCAGTGGGGATGGACGCTTGACAATCTTGTGCTCTGGAATTCCCTCTAGCTTCAGAGTATGGAGCGAAACAACGTTAACTGCTGCTCCTCCGTCAACGAACGCTCTTTTGAACTCCACGCCATTGATGATGGCTGTCACATACAGAGGCTTCTGATGGCTCGCATCTGTCTTTTTGTCGCTTGCAGAGAAGGTTATGATCTTTTCTGTAGAGCGAGACGCCCTGACAACCTTTCCATTGGAAACTACGATATCCACCTCGTAATCTTCTGCTATCCTCAGGATCGCCTTTGTCATCTCCTTGCGGCATTTCTCTGAGAATTTCATCTCATCGAAGAACCTGCTGAACCCATGCGATCCCTTCATTCGATCGGCACGTTCGTCGTCCGTGTCTATGTTGTAGTCCTCGTCATCATGGATCTCGGAAATGATGGGTAGACCATCCTCCGCAACCTCTTCAAGGTCCACAATCGAGATCATAGCGATCTCTTTGCCTTTCGATTCTTGCTCCGCATGGGCAGGGAGTGGATTGTTGCGCACATCCTGCCTTTGATCACTGACGATCAGCTCGCCATTCTTCATCTTTTGGCTTACCATGATTCAGAGCTTCTTGCAGTCGACTGTGGGATGCATGACCTTTCCGTGATATTCGCACCACTTTGGGTCCCTCACCATCTCCCTGGAGGGCGCCTTTTCGAGCGGCGGCAGGACACCGTCCTTACGCCATTGTCTGCAAAGGTCGCTTGCTTCTTCCACCGAACATGGCAGAGGCGGTGCATCAAAGTTCACTACCTTCGGCTGCTTTTGGGGCGAGACCGTATTCACTTCAGCTTCACGTCCCCTCTTATAGCTGAATCTTCCGATTTTGAAAGTAGTACCGCCCGAGGATCGCTCAGGGGCGTTCCTCTTTTACTGCCTCTCTACTATAGGCTCGATGTTCTTCGTGCATTCGATTAGCTTTGAAAATGTAGGCGTCTGCAAGTTGATGAGCATACCTTTGTACTCGTCTCGTATGCATTGCAGGCATATCTCCACGAGTCTGCTATCGAGTAGCACATCTTTGCATTCGAAGGACTTGGCCCTGAACTTCTTGATGAATGTTATTCCATCCTCCTCGCGCTTCTGATACATCCGCGAGAGATGAATCATCGTCACCTTTTCTTCCATCTGGAAGAACTTGGTGTAAAACTTCTGGACCATGTCGTCCCAAGTCTTCACGGATCCGGCTTCCAACGTCCTGTATAAGCCACGTTCCCCAAGGATTTCGGGAACTCGCGCATCAGCAGTTTAGGATCAGCCCCGTACGGCCCCATCACATCAATGAAGCGCATGACATGCTCATGGGCGTTCCCATTGACATCTTCGAACTTGTCCCATTTAGGAGCCTTGTACCCAGCAGGATTAGGCATGAGATAGATCTCGTGTGGAATAGGCGGATCGTTGTCAAGCTTCGGGATGATGGTATCCGCGAACGATTGGTGAGCCAGAATAGTGTCTATGCGCCGTTGCAGCGACGTCATACACTCCGGAGCATTTCCCTCGGCGGCAGGAGGAGGGGTTGCCGCAGGCGGAGGCGACACATATGTCGCAGGAGGGCTAGGAACATATTGTGAATTCACGTTACCCCAGATTGCCGTTGGAGGAGGCAAGGGATACTGTGAGGCCGGATTAGGTACCAAAGTTGGGGGCTGAGGAGTGTGAGCAGCGAGAGGCAACATTTGAGCTGTTGACCCCTGAATTGAGGGTAGTTGTGTAGCCGCCGGTGGAGTTTGCAGGTTAGGGTTGGGTGGTGTGGTTGACACTCCCAATCCTTGAGTGGTGGAGGCTCCTCCTCCCTGAGAGACGGCGGTGGCTGGTGCGGGGTTTGGAGCGAGAGTCCCCAAGACAGCCATGATTCGTTCTAGTTGCGCAGATTGAGCTTTGAGAGCCTTCGCCTGATTCTGGATGGTGGCGTCCAAGGCTTCTAGCGTCGGAGCTTCACCGGTGGCCGTAGGAGTACGGCGAGTCTCCTCTCCCGAGGTGGTCTCCGTGGAAGGCG
The DNA here is from genome assembly GCA_023055425.1 of Linanthus parryae. Classification (NCBI taxonomy): domain Eukaryota; kingdom Viridiplantae; phylum Streptophyta; class Magnoliopsida; order Ericales; family Polemoniaceae; genus Linanthus; species Linanthus parryae. The sequence goes on from JALGPY010000001.1 coordinate 120,878,125, forward strand.
ATCTGTTACTGCATCATCCTCATGAGACATGGTTGCTTGCAATGGTAAGTTCACGTCGGGTTCACCAAAATGTGCACAAGAGAATCCTGCATAGAGAAATTCGTGTACACCAAAGGCAGAGAATAGAAAATGGCACAGGAAGTGTTGGGTTGTGTGTAGGGAGAGAGTAAGGCAGTAGCACTGTCTGAGAGAGAGACAGGGGTTTGGCAGAGCTTCCGCGTATGTCTGGTGTGTCCTCCTTGTATGGAAGGGTTAACGTCCTATATATAACGGAGAATGTGACCGTTGTAGTGTGGTTAATGCGCCCATCAATGTCGGCTTAATTAGCTTAACCACAACGGCACGTTCGTCCGCGTATATAGGGACCGTTACAGCACGTTATCCGCGTATACCGGAACCGTTATGGGGTTGTGACAGCGTAAACCTATCTGCTTTTTCGCAAGTGTACGATCAAGTAATATAGAGTATGTATTTGTGACTCTGGTTGTCGAACCCTCGAGATCAGTTTAAGTTTTACTTATTAGAAATAGAACTAGACACAAAGCTTGTAAAAAGGAGGAAGGTTGGGATGTGATTCTACTCAACTAATCTGCAGTAAATAAAGCAATATTTAGAAAATCTTATTTTATTTTTCTTTTAAGTAATTTTCAGGAATTGTGGTAGTTGTAAAAATTGATAATTCTAAGAATCTAGGTCCCAGGATCCCCTAGGGTTACTTTCCAGCTTGCCTGATGTATTTGATTTCTGAAACACACAGTGGTTTTGTTTATGCCAGCATACCAACAGTACAATCTCCTCTCGGTCTCATGCACCTTTCACTCTCTTGCAGATTTTTGGGTCCTCTCGGTCCACCTAGATCTGCAGGTTCGTTCTAAGTCTGCTAGGGTTACAGGTTCTCCTCTCGGTCTCCCCCTAAACGTCTAGCAGTTGGTCTAATGCTTCTGGGCTAGTCCCCTGATTCTTTTCACCTCTCGGTCCATCAAGGCAGAGTACTAAATCCTGTCTTTTCTTCCTAACTCTCACTGGTCACTCTCGTGCACCAGATCCTGTCTATAACACTCCTGGGTGATCAAGCCATTCATGTATGTAAATAAAATCAAAGACAAGATAATAAACAATCCATCATGTATTAAGACTTCAACTAGTCATGCATCTGAAAATCAAACAAATCAGTCTGCTGAATTCATAAACCCTAGGTTCACCAAGAACCTAGGAAAAAGGTTTAGCTAGCTTGCATTATTGAAAAAAAACTGTTTCATAAAAGAGAGAAAAGATCAAACAAGTTTATGGCTGAATACTGAAAAACTGCTCTAATCCTGCTCTGCTCCAATCCTGCTCTGAAACTGGCTGCTGTGATGATGATTGTAGATGTGTGAGTGTAACCCTAATTCTGTGCTGGGACACCTCCTTTTATACTGCCACAGTCTCCAAACTGATGCACGAAATTCCTGTTCTACCCTCAAAAAAACCCGTCCTGGAAGCTTCTGGAAACCACACTTGCGTTCGAACGCAGCTCCCCTGCGTTCAAACGCAGTGCGTCTGAACACACATATCCTGCGTTTGAACGCAGGCCTTAACCAATTTTCTATTCTGTCTCCTGGCCTCTCGGACTTGTGCGTTTGAACGCAACTCGCCTGCGTTTGAACGCACAACTTGGTCTTTCACACTCCTGAGTCGAGTCGTGCGTTTGAACACAGGTCTGTGGACTGAACGCACAGACTTAGCCTCTTTTCTGCCGTTTTCTTCCTGCTGCCAGGTTGTGCGTTTCAACACAGCTCCCTGCGTTTGAACGCACAACTTAGAATTTTCTGCACTTTTCTGCTCAGCTTTCCTGATACGCTGCCTCCAAATCCAAGTCAATCCCATGCATTTCTCGGCACCTGTTACCTGCACATCATAAAATGTACCCCCGATCATATCCAACAAACAAAATTATACATGAAATTACTCAAATCTTACAATCATGTCCTATAAGTCTCTGCCTCGTATCAAGTGGAAAATAAGCTGAAAATGGGCAAACTCAACTCTCCCAGGGTTAGAACCAATGGTAAAAAGATGTCTAATCCCATTTTCAAGCTATCAGGTTGACCGGGTTTGACCGGGTTGACCGGGTTTATGGAGCTCGTGCCATAAATCTCTCAAAAGCAGTTACTAAAGGTCGCGCGCGGGCTTGGGTCGCGCGCGGGCTTGGGTCGCACGCGACAGGACTTACTCTAGCCTCCAGACCACTAAGTCCCTACAAGTCCCGTGCAGTGGTATGCGAGGGCCCTGTCTCGCAGCCCCCACGTGGATCAGCGCGGCTGGTGATCTAGTGTGTGTGGAGCACAATATGGTGTGCTAGATGATTGCCACGTGTCCAAGATCTGTCTGCTCAGAAAGCACTGTCTACAGTACTTATACACATACTCATATATTTCTTTCAAACTATTGTGTCTTGTTTAAAATCATGCTTCATAATCTGTTTACATGCTTGGGTGTTGCTTACTCAGTATTTCCGCTGACTTTTGGAACTGTGGTGTTCTCTTTTGTTTTCTGCACCACAAGCTTAGATGGAAGCTTAGCTTAAGGGGGAAACGCGACTCATCGTAGTAGTACAATGTTCACATTTGAATTTCTTAGAACTCTTATTAGGTAACAGTAAATTCTAGTTTTGATAATGCCCATATTTGTGGCACGACAATTTAAGTTTTCAAAGAAGTATTACTTTGAGTTTTATGGATGTTTATGTTGGATTCTCTGTTTTTAAACCTCTTTGTATCCTGGTTTAATCTCGGGTACGGAGTGACACCCCTGGGCTTTCGTCTTGGTCGATTTGGGGGGTGTTACAGGTGGTATCTAAGACCGACTATCCATGTAAAAAATGAGAAATTTAAATGGACATAGGGAAAAGAATCAAAATTTGAACAAGTCGGAGTTATGTGGTAGTTTAGCATTTTGCAGTGTACTTGATTTCTGTGTTATATGCTTTGTGCCCAATATGTGATTTATCGTTTAAAATTTTCGTTTAAAAATTGTTATAAGATGATGAGAGTATACGTGGTGTAGAACAATGCTGAGACCTTCTTCCTTTCTTTTTTTAGATGGCTGCCCAACCCGAATCCGTTTCATCAAAATTGGTACCTGGAGACTCTCCCTACCTCTTGAAGTTCTTGGAAGGACAGGAGAGCATTGCCGACTACTGTGCGCATATCACAGATCGATGCCAACAATAGAGCTACGCTAATGGAGGCCCAATTTTCCAAAACCCGCTGATGGTGTGTGACGTCATAGTTAATGGACTACCAGATACATGTCCATGGAATGAAGTAAAGGAGGACCATACCGACTTGGTCATCGTTAAAGAAGGACAATGGGTGCCCAACGAAGACAAGTACAACAAGAACAACCATTTGGTCGAACGCCTACATGGCAAGCTCAAGACATTGAGGAACTTGTCCAAATTATGAAGGAAGGCCCGATTATGAACCTGAGGAAGACCCAATGATACGCGAAAAAGAAAAATACGTTCCAACTCCACCCGTAAGATTCAGGCGGCCCATTCCTACCCCTGATGATATCACTAGAGCCGATATGCCCCAGGGAGTGATCTATCACCCTGGCTTAGAAACCTTAAAGGAGTACTGTGACTATATCGGGAACCTATGCAACTCTTGTAGCTTAAAGGGCCTTGACCCTTACAATCACCCATTGAGTATATGCCACTACATTATCAATGGACTGCCTAGAGTATCACCTTTGAAAGATTTGAAGGACGAGTTTGACGACCTAGTCATCGACAACGCATGGGATGTGGAAGTTCCTAACATCTCAAAGTACAAGGATCACGTACATGATGAATACTTGATAGACCCACTTACTCTTTTCGGACGTCTAGAGAGTATAGCAGCCATAGATGCGGAAACTAAGCGCGAAGTAGGACACATGCTTAAGAAACTCGAGAGGATGGACAAGAAAGAGATAGCAAGGAATGTGCAAAAAGTATGGGAAATAATTAAGGAAGATGGCAAAGATGATGATATGGACCCATCCGACTCCGACTATCCCGACTCACCACAATACTCACCTCTTACCCCATCACCAACCAACCATTAAGACATCTTATCTTTTATTTCTTCGCAAGTAAGAACGTTTACGATTTGAGTTAATTTTATTTTAGACATGTTTTTTTTAGACATGGTTTTTTATTTTAATTAGTTTGATTTGGTAGGATGAATTCGCTTCTAGGATAATACTCATGTTTTGAGAATTCATTTTGTAATTTAATAAATTTGTGTTTTATTTGAAAATCTTGTGGCATTGTGTTCGTTATTGTTGACTAGTGCATAGAAAGCGTTCATAGAGTTAGAACGCGAGATTTGTGATGTTCGAATATGTGCAACAGTAAATATTTGGTGTAGCAGACGTGCTTAAGTTTCGAATTATTTTTCCCTGAATATTTCCCACGTAGTATACATTTTTAGGTATCTTCCATAAAATTTCTGACCTAAATGAGTTCGTGAGACCTAGATACTAATTTCCAAAGTTTGTTGTTCAGTAGCGGAATTTCACGGTGACCATCTGTGGTATTTTTGATTTTTATCTATCTTCTAGATCTTGGATGAACCTCAATTTTTTATGGTGAATATTAGGAACATGGGGCTAAATCTGGTTAAACCCTAGCCCATTTTGAAAAAGTTAAATTCATATTAATACCTAGTAAATTTGAAGTTTCTGTTCTGGTTGTCTGTGACAGCAGCTGTGCTATTCTTGGCATAACTTGAGTTCTATAATTGATTTTTAGTTGATTCTTCTTGATTATGAAAGAAGACTCGGAGAGGATGTTCCTAATTAAAATTCATAATTTTTGCTTGCCTAATTGACCACTTTTATAATTTTCAAAGAAGCATGAGAAATAAGACGTGTTCAACCTATGTGAAAATTACATGTGTAATTGATTGTTTGATGAATGTGTTACATTACTTGCTTAATTGCTTATTATATACTTTGTATTTCATTTTTACTTGTACTTTATGGAATTATGTGAATGATACAATATGTTATAGTGTAGGATTATGGATGATAGACCACTACAATACTATACCAGGAGAGTCTGTGTAGATCAAACGGCAGCCCAAAACAACAACAACAACAACAACAACAACAACGACAACAACGACAACAACAACAACAACAACAACAACAACAACAACAACAACAACAACCACAACAACCACAACAACAACAACAACAACAACAACAACAACAACAACAACAACAACAACAACAACAACAACAGCAGCAACAGTAGCAACAACAACAGCAACAACAGCAACAACAACAACAACAACAACAACAACAACAACAACAACAACAACAACAACAACAACAACAACAACAACAACAACAACAACAACAACAACAACAACAACAACTAACACCAACAACACCAACAACAACAACAGCACCAGCAGCAGCAGCAGCAACAACAACAACAACAACAACAACAACAACAACAACAACAACAACAACAACAACAACAACAACAACAACAACAACAACAACAACAACAACAACAACAACAACAACAACAACAACAACAACAACAGCAACAGCAACAGCAACAGCAACAGCAACAGCAACAGCAACAGCAACAGCAACAGCAGCAACAACAACAACAACAACAACAACAACAACAACAACAACAACAACAGCAACAACAACAGCAACAACAACATGGAGAAATTCTTTGCCCAACTTACTCAAATGGCTCATAATATGAAAAATGCTGATCATAATGCAGCCAACTGGGAAAAGAAAGAGGCTGACATGAAGCCCGGAAGTTTCACAGGCAATGAGGATCCAGTGGAACTTGAAGACCGGATTGATGAGATGGACAAAATCCTTGAATTGGTTGAGTGTCCTGACAACCGCAAGGTATTTTGCGCGGCGTTCTACCTCAATAATGAGGCAAACATCTGGCGGAGAAAATCACGTCAAGCTTTCTTGGCTCAACCCAACTTCAATTGGGGGGATCTTTAGACTGCTCTCCGCACTCGCTTCTATCCATCTCATATTCAGGATCAGAAGTACGTAGAGTTTGTCAACTTGAAGTAGGGAAGTGATTCTGTAACGGAATACTTCGAGAAGTTCATGGAGTTAGCCCGATTCTCAGGCCACCTAATGCTTGATGAAGCAACTAAGGTTATGACGTTCATGGCAAGACTGCAACTCCATATGCAGATAGACTTGCTATTTAGGACATACGACCCTCTTCAGGAGGCGTGTGATAGAGCTGCATATGTTAGGCGCATCCAAGAGGTGCAGGATGAGAATAGTGGAAAGCGTAAAATTGAGAATATTGGGGGCAATGGTAGAAACCAGGGTAGAAACAACAATGGTGGACAGCACAAGAAGTTCAAGTCGAACCATGGAGGAGGTAACCAGGGTCAGTACCGTGGCAACAAGCAGAGCAATAGAGATGAACCACCTCGCCGCTACTATTTCAAGCGGTGCCATCAGGACCATCCCGGAGTAGATTGCGCAGGAAACTTAGTCACCTGCAATAATTGTGGCAAGAGGGGTCACCGTGCTTTTGAGTGTCGTTCACGGTCCAATGAGAATCAACATGTGAACCAAGGATGGAACCAGCAAGGAAACCGACAGTTCAATGGTAACAATAGGGGCGAAAACCAACATTTCGGCAACAGGAACTATGGAAACCGCAACTATCATTATAATGGGAACAACAACTATGGAGGACAGCAGAAGAACTACCAAGGAAATGGGGGAACTAATGGAGGTCAGAACAGGAATGCCAACAACGCTCCAGCTAATTCCAAGAACAATGGAACTGGTACCAAAGGAACCATGACTAATAATGGGAATGTTGTGCAGATTGCTGTGATGAGCAGGACTGAGGCAGAAGCAGCAAACGAAGTAGTTACAGGTACATTTCTTGTTCATGATCAAACAACATTTAATTTTTTTGATTCTGGCGCATCCTATTCATTTCTTGCATCATCATTTGTGGAAAGTTGAGTCTCAATAAGCCGTCTAGAATATGCATCCCTGTAGCTACCCCAACCGGTAAAGTGATAGTGTGTGACACAATTTTCGAAGGAGTAGAAGTTAAGATTCTGGCTAGTACCTTGCCAGCAAACCTGACACAATTTAACATTGGGGGAATAGATGTTATATTGGGAATGGATTGGATGAGAAAATATCGAGCAGTCACAGACTGTCACGATCAGAAAATCAGACTTAAGGGTCCGAAAGGAGAAAAGGTTTCTTACCGTGGCATCACTAGGGAACCACATATCCGACTAGTGTCATCTTTGACCATAGTCAACCAAGTGAAGAAGGGGAGTAAGGCTTATTTACGTTATGTCCAAGACGTGTATAAGAAGGAGAATGTACTAGAAGAAATACCTATAGTCAAGGTGTAACACCCCGTATTTTTCTGAATACTTTTGACGTATTTTTCATAAAATTTAAACAGTTATTTTTGAATTATATGACTGGTAGGGGAGGTAGTTGTAACTAGATAATGTTAAATAGTTATGGTTGCGGGGGTTATTTGTGAAGTTACGGGAACTAGGAGGGGATGTAATTGTATATACCTAGAAAGTTACCTAGGAAACCAAATTTTTAGTTTCCCCAACTCCTTTTCTCTCTCTCCCCGTCACTTTTTCTATTCCCCCTCCCTCTATATCTTCTCCTCCCTCTTCTTCGGCAAACACACCCACCAACACCAACAACCCAACGCCACCTCCATCTCTTCTCTCCTCTCTGCCTATCTCTCTGTCCCTCTCTCCCTTCCCTTTGTTTTGTCAGCGAGAAGCAGCAGCAGCGGCAACCCACTGCCGCTGCCACCGCCGGAAAACCACCGAGAAGACCCACCACTGCCACCACCATCCCTACTATTTCTTCCTCTCTCGATCCACTCTCAAGACGACGAAAACAACAACAGCTTTAGCAGCGCCGCAGCAGCAGAAGCAACCCGCCTGCGACCTCCATGGATTCCGGCGACAAATTCGCCGGAGCTCAACCACGACGACCCACCTATCAAAACCTGCTCCGTTCAACTTCTTGAGGTCCGAACGAGCTAGAGGAAGCCTCAACCAAGGACAAGAACAGCCGGAGAAGCCCGGAAAAAGCTCCATCTCCGGCGACACCGACGGCGACCTCGACCCGTCCCATTTCTTCACCGTTTCTCGCGATTTCGGATTGGGTATGACTAAAATCTTCCCCTAAGTCGTTATTTGCAATCAAAATCATGTTTTAAAGCCTTGATTCCAAGTTTTGATCGACGAGTTTGGGTGTTCTCCATTTGGGGGTTAAAGTGTAACTTTCAGAAAGTATTTTGGGGGGTTATTGTGTCTTTTCAGAAACTTCAGGGGGAGGCCGTTTACTTTTCAAAAACTTGTGGGGTACTTAGTGTAGTTTTTAATTTCAGATTCATTTATAAAACCAGTTTTTTTTAATTGGTTTAGATTATTATTTAATAATTAATGACTATATTTTTGGAGGTAAATATTATAGAAGAAAATATATTTTTGTAGTTGTAAAAAAATTAAAATTAATATTTTTTTGAGAAAAATAACAAGGATCTAGAAAATATTCTAGAATATTTGTTTTCATTAATAAAGCAAATAAATTAGTTGAGAGTGTGAAATTGTAGGTGACGGTTTCGTAGGCGAGAACGACTTCTAGGACGTGCTTGGATTTTGGTAAGTTAATATGCCTAGACTCGTTTGCCTTTCATTTTTTCGGGTATCGCGTGTGTTATTTGTGAAATACTACCGTACTTGTTTTATGTGAGTTATTTACTTGTTTTTGAAAAACTCTTCTCTGGAAATATTGCCTGAAATTGGTATCCAAATCTAAATAACGAATCCGAAAGAAGAACATATAATATCTTACTGTGAAATAACTTGAAATTTATCTTTTAACTGTGATTTCCCAAGACGGGTCACGTCATTGGGTTGAAAGTACGTAATTTGAAATCGTTACCACAACTATACAAGAGTAGCACACCGCTCACTTATTGGTCAAATCTGAATATCAAACTCAATCATACATCGATTATTATGTTAATTGGCACACCGGCTTTAGTTTGGAGCTCCTTACTCGATTCTACATCTTGAAAGAAAATTGGTAATTATGTAAAGTGGAAGCTGTTGTGAGTGGGTTTGTGCCACATCCCTAATACGATACATTTCTGACATATTGTGATTGGTTACTGTTATGAGATTATGAGATTATGAGGTTCTGACCTCCTTTTGATTATTTATGGTTATGAGGCGCTATGATGCGAACCTCCTTTTATTGAGTTATGATTATGGTATTACTTTTGCACATTATGAGAAAGCGGTTGTGGATTCGATATGGTCACGCCCCCTATCAACTAGTTATTAAAATGAATATATGGACTCGATTCATATCGATGAGAATGTTATTATCTTGAGATCAAAGTAATTTTGCGAATTGCTATTAATAGTGATTTCCCGAGATGGACCACGTCTTTGGATTGGAATACGAAATTTGAGATAGTTACGGAGTTTGACACATCAAATCAATGTGAACGCTTTTCCCACGAATATTTGATATTTATTTATCAGCGAATACGTTATTCCTGTCACATGCCTCATAATCTGTTTACGTGCTATGGGTGTTAGCTTACTCAGCCGTTTGCTGATCATTTTCTGTAAAACTGCGTCGGCTTTTGCTATTTTCAAACCGCAAGTTGACTATCGAGGTGGGGGATCACGACACAGCTGGATAGGGAAGACGTGATGCTTAGAACATCAAACACATAGTATTTCATTACATATCACAAAATAATGTATTTAGATCTTTTGAAATGATATCACTTTTTTATTTGGAATATTGTAATAAATTATGTTTTATGTTATCGATGGTTGTACTAGCTGTGAACCGACGATCCTTATCCGTTCCTAATGAGGCTCATCACCTCGGGCGGAGACAACTCTTCAAAATATGCGGCCCGGCCGGCTGTTTGATTTGGAGGGGGGGTGTTGTAGTTGGTATCGGAGTCGACGGTTCTAAGTTAGTACGACCTTTCGATTTCCCTAAAATAAGATTTTTCAAAATTAAAATGGATATAGGACAACTAAAACCGGTAATAAAATTGAACAAGTTTGGGTTTGCGGGATGCTTAAGTCTTTATATGCTAAGTTGGATTATGCGATTCCTGTTAGCTAAATATATATTTTTCGTGATTGTATGTGATGCTTGCTACCTGCTTATTTAGTTTTGTCTGTCCAAACGATAAGTTGTACGCGTTGACATTAGAACCTTTCTGAGACCCATCGACTCTAGCTTCGAGGACGAAGCTCTCTTTAAAGGGGAAGGATGTAACACACCGTATTTTTCTGAATATTTTTGACGTATTTTTCGTAAAATTTAAACAGTTATTTTCGAATTATATGACTGATAGGGGAGGTAGTTGTAAATAGATAATTTTAAATAGTTATGGCGGGGGGGGAGGTTATTTGTGAAGTTATGGGAACTAGGAGGGGATGTAATTGTATTTACCTAGAAATTTACCTAGGAAACCAAATTCTTAGTTTCCCCAACTCCCTCTTTCTCTCTTTCCCGACACATTCTCTCTTCCCCGTCCCTCTATATCTTCTCCTCCCTCTTCTTGGGCAAACACACCCGACCAACACCAACACCCCCAACGCCACCTCCACCTCTTATCTCCTCTCTGCCTATCTCTCTGTCCCTACCCTCTGTTTTGCCGGCGAGAAGCAGCAGCAGCGACAACCCACTGCCGCTGCCACCGCCAGAAAACCACCGAGAAGACCCACCACTGCAACCACCATCTCTACTGTTTCTCCTTCTCTCGATCCACTCTCTATTTCGACCTCAATAGAGGAAAAATAAGAAGACGAAAACAACAGCAGCTTTGGCAGCGCCGCACCAGCAGAAGCAACCTGCCGGCGACCTCCATCGATTCCGGCGAGAAATTCGCCGGAGCTCAACCGTGACGACCCACCAATCAAAACCTGCTCCGTTCAACTCCTTGAGGTCCGAACGAGATAGAGGAAGCCTCAACCGAGGCCAAGAACAGCCGGAGAAGCCCCGGCGAAGCTCCATCTCTAGCGACACCGACCTCGACCTGTCCCATTTCATCACCGTTTCTCCCAATGTTTAGACTGGGTATGACTAAAATCTTCCCCTAAGTCGTTATTTGCAATCAAAATCATGTTTAAAGCCTTGAATCCATGTTTTAATCGACCAGTTTGGGTGTTCTCCATTTGGGGGTTAAAGTGTCATTTTCAGAAAGTATTTTGGGGAGTTATTGTGTCTTTTCAGAAACTTCATGGGGATGCAGTTGTCTTTCAGAAAATTTTGGGGTACTTAGTGTAGTTTTTAATTTCAGTTTCATTTATAAAACTAGTTTTTCTTTAATTGGTTTAGATTATTATTTAATAATTAATGACTATATTTTTGGGGGTAAATATTATAGAAGAAAATATATTTTTGTGTTTGTAAATAAATTGAAATCAATATTTTCTTGAGAAAAATAAAAAGGAGCTAGAATATATACTAGAATATTTGTTTTCATTAATAGAGCAAATAAATTAGTTGAGAGTGTCAAATTGTAGGTAACGGTTTCGTAGGCGAGAACTACTTCTTGGACGTGCTTGGATTTTGGTAAGTTATTATGCCTAGCCTCGTGTGCCTTTCATTCTTTCGGGTATTGTGTGTGTTATTTTTGAAATACTACCGTACTTGTTTTATGTGAGTTATTTACTTGTTTTTGAAAAACTTTCTCTGGAAATATTGCATGAAATTGGTATCCAAATCTAAATAACGAATCCGAAAGAAGAACATCTAATATCTTATTGTGAAATAACTTGAAATTTATCTTTTACTGTGATTTCCCAAGACGGACCACGTCATTGGGTTGTAAGTACGAAATATGAAATCGTTACCACAATTATCCAAGAGTAGCACACCACTCACTTATTGGTCAAATCTGAATATCAGTCTCAATCATACATCGATTATTATGTTAATTGCCACACCGGCTTTAGTTTGGAGCTCCTTACTCGATTCTACATCTTGAAAGAAAATGCGTAGCTATGTAAAGTGAAAGCTGTTGTGCGTGGGTTTGTGCCACATCCGTTATACGATACATTTCTGACATACTGTGTTTGGTTACTGTTACGAGATTATGAGATTATGAGGCTCTGACGTCCTTTTGATTAGTTATGGTTATGAGGCGCTATGATGCAAACCTCCTGTGATTGAGTTATGGTTATGGTAGTGCTTTTGCACATTATGAGAAAGCGGTTGTGGACTGGATATGGTCACGCCCGGTATCAACTAGTTACTAAAATGAATTTCTGGACTCGATTCATATCGATGAGATTTTTATTATCTTGAGATTAAAGTAATTTTGTGAATTGCTATTAACGGTGATTTCCCGAGATGGACCACGTCTTTGGGTTGGAATACGAAATTTGAGATCGTTACGGAGTTTGACACATCAAATCAACGTGAACGCTTTTCCCGCGAATATTTGATATTATTTATCAGCGAATACGTTATTTCTGTCACATGCCTCATAATCTGTTTACGTGCTATGGGTGTTAGCTTACTCAACCGTTTGCTGATCATTTTCTGTAAAACTGCGTCGGCTTTTGCTATTTTAAATACACAGGTTGGCTATCGAGGTGGGGGAACGTTCACGACACAGCCGGATAGGGAAGACTTGTAATAACCGAAATTTCTAAGTCATGTTAGCACGTTAATAATATGTGATTATACGTTAATATATCATTTAAATTTTGACTATTAAATCAAGGAAAATTATGAATAGCATGTTATGTGTAAATAAACTAGAGTTGAATGCATTGTTTTATTATTCAAGTTTCATCTTACAAAATATGTGATTAATGAATTATGTGCCTGGCTAGATTAAATGACTAGTTTTTGTGAAAGTTAATTGTTGGTTGTTAAGTTGTTAATTACTAGTGCCTTTAGTGTAAATTGTAAAACAAAAATAAATTTGAATAGTGCATGAGAAGAATTGAAAATTGAATGCAATTTTTTATGCATACAAGTACTACGTGGTAGTTTCCCTATATGGATCATATACGTAACTACGTTCATGTATGTGTCGAATTTAGAATCGCATCAAATACTATAGTTGGTACAATTGTTGCACCAAACAACTCCCAAAGACTCACCACATGTCTCCCTTATGTCTTGCCACTTGCCCTCACTCACTCACCACTTGTCACCACTTCATACAAGTGTCTCTCTCTCCCTCCATACACATGTCCCTCCATGCACATGCACGTCTTCCAAATTTTAAATCCCCAACTCCCTTTCTAGAGATGTAATGTCTTCCATTGTACATTTTTCTCACCAATTTTCGGACTTGCCAATTGACCCTCCAAAAACATGGTCCAAATATTGGATTTTTGAGGTTTTCATTGATGGAAACCCATCTTGGGTGTTAGTATATCAAGTGGGTATCAAGTTTTGAGCATCTTCTTCAACATTGAAGCCCCTGGGAGCCATTAATCATCAATTCTCCATAACCCTTCTCAAGAGCTTCATGCGTATGATGGGTAAGTTTAAGTCATTGCATATACATCATGATTTTGATTCTTCACATGTCATTCTTATGATTCCATGACAAATTTCTACTTGCATGTTAGGAATTCATCATTCTTAAGACAATTTTTAGCATGGATCATCTCATTTGTGTGATAGCATGGTGTATATATGGGTGCATGCTCTTGATTCATCACAATCTCCATGATTTACATACATGCATGTCAAAAACTAAGCTTTGATAGCTGCTACTTCTTAATTTGATGAAATAAATCTCAAGTCTTCTTCTGTTAGACATGATTTTACTCCTTGAAAGATCATTATGTGTTTCTATGGTGAATTTCTAGTTTGCATGTTCTTGATTCATCACCATCTTCATGATCTATATACATGCATGAAAGAAATTAGGAAGCAAGATTACCTACTAGTGTAAATCATGTTTTACAAGTTATTTTCATGCTATGTATTTGAAATATCTTGCATATATGTCTTAGGGTCTTAGTTGGGGCTAGAGGCATGAGTTTCTTTAAAAAAAGTTTGAAAAAAATGAAAGAAGAAACAAGAATTGTTCGGACAATAATTCTGCTCTCGGGTAAAAGTGTTGACCCAACTTTAGAGGGTCATAACTCACTCATATGAACTCGGTTTTGGGTGTTTTTGGTACCGTTTCGAACCTATATGTGTCTACCATCATTTTCAGTTAGCTTTATGCCAAACGACCCTCTAAATTTTCTGTAATATCAAAAATACTAAAGTGTGTCCAATCTGAATTTTTCTAAGTACTTGACAGATTTTATGCCATGTTTGATAATCCATTTGTGGTGCCTCCAAACCATGAAATGACATGAAAATAAGCATGCATGTGATTGAATGTGTCTATTTTATAGTGTAAAATTTGGAAGTTCATAAGTTAGATGCTACCATGAAAGTAATCAAGTTTGTCAAGTTGCTTAAAGCTAGTTTATGTAAGTTCATTTTAGTTCATAATATGTCATCTAGCATTTATGTGCTGCACTAGACATATCATTTGCATTGAAGTATGTGAATATAGGAAAAGTTAGTCCATATGCATCTAAGAGATGTAGACATGTGCTATGCTTTGATTGAATTCATGCTAAGTGATTACATGTGTGATTTGTAGCACTATTTGCTATTTATATGACGACGGATTCGATGATCACGTGCTTTAAGTTGGTTGGAATTGGACAAAGAAATATTAAATGAATGGCTTAAGTTCGCAAGGTGAGTTACCCTACCTCCCGAAGTTTGTACCTACCCTCAAGTTTCTTAAAAGCTTATTTCTGTTCATGTTCTCCCTATTATTATGTATGTATGTTTTCGTTACTCAAGTGAAATGTTTATGTCCCATGGATGCTAACAAAGAAAATAAACAAATGTTTCATAAGATAAAACACGCTTCAGAAAGGCCATGGTTACCGGAGTGGAACCCCCTGTCGGGTATAGGCAGGCTACGGCCCTTTTGCCGGGGCAATATAAGCAGGCAACGCGTCGCCTCACGAGCCGTCGCGATGGACATGTCCCTACGTTATGTTATGTTAAGTCACGAAGGTTACACGGGCCATAAGATAAGAAACTAATCAAACATGTTCAAGTATGTTAAGGTCTCCAAGTGAGACAAAGCAAGGTTCCTACTTGGAACAATATGATTTCACACGACTCAAGTTATGCTTTACGTTATGCTCTCTTTATGATCCAAGTTATGTTTTATGAATGTCACAATCTTTCAAGTTCCACAAGTATATGTATGTATGTATGACTATAATTTATGTTCACGACGCTCCATGGTAAATTTAGCCATTTCTGGTTTTCCAAACCTACGGAGGGGCGTAGATGTAACTCACTGAGCTAGTTGAGCTCACCCTTTATGTTACCCTTTTTTCAGGTTTTAAGGACACGTAGACCAAGAAGTAGCAAGGCGTTAATTTGATATGTGATAACATGCTCCGTGACGTATATGTGCTTAGACATTGTTAGAATGCTAGTCGACTTGGAGCTATGGTAGATTACATGATAGTAATTTGTTTAAGTATGCATGTTTGTATAATTATGTATATCAGACTTTATTTGGGCCATTGTATGATACCTAGAACATTTTTCTTGTTACGCTTTGTTTACGTTATGAGTCGAGATAGCTAAATGATTAATATTTCCAAGTTCAAACTTTCTTTTCTTGAGAAAACTTTCATTTATATTACAATTCAAATATTCATCATGACGACCCCAAGTAATTCTTTACTTACGCTTCCGCAAAGTTTTCAAAAAAAAAAAAGAAAATTTTCTCACGATTTCTATAAATTAACTCGTTTAGCCTCTCGACGAGTCAAGGCTGCACCGGCGTGTCGCGCGCTCGTTCCGTTAATGCAAGTTTTATTAATCGATAATCGGGGTCGGCGGGAGGGGGATGTGACATTTTGTGGTATCAGAGCATTAGGTTATAGATACTTAAGATTAGTAAACCTTAGGAACCCATTATGTCCTTACTTATGTGAAAGTTTATGTGTATATATGTGGTGTGTATCTATGTTAGTATGACGTTAGTATGTACAAGGTCTAAGAAATATAAGTTGGATTCCATGATAATATATATTTGTATGTGACTTATGTACCTAAGTGTCTATTTAAATGCTTTAGTGAATTATGTTTAAGTAGTCATGTAAGATCATGGTCGCAGTTAACTTGATTCATTTTAGATACATGAATATGTCTTATGCACGGGGATTGCTTTACTTTCTTTAGTTATGGCTATGATAAGAAAAGTGAATGTAAGTTTCAAGAGAATGATTAATCTAAGAACATGTCTCATATGAACAAGATAATGAAGATGTTTAGGCTCAGGGTTCGTAGATAAGTATAGTTACATGGTTTATCATTCCTTGAATGTTTGCCTAAGTAATGTGATAAGCGGAAAATTCGAAAGGTTTAGTCATGAAATTTTATTGTATGATAAGTGTGTTTATGTGATCCATATGCTATCATGACTCTTTCATGTATGCAAGGTGTTATATGTGTAAATGCATGTACATGTTATGTGAAGATTATTGACACTAATTATGTTATGTTTCTTAAATCTACATGATGTTTATATAAAAAAAAAATTGAAAAGTGTAACATGCTTTGAACTATGTTACTGGTTGTTTTAATTGGAGTGTTTATATGCGACAAGTGTGATTTTCATGATCAAATTAAGTAGTGAGAAATATGTGTTTTATTTTATGACATGACATGTTATGTTATGTCCAAGTTATGTTCTTGAAGTATGTTTTATTTTTACCATTTGAGCATATAAATTAGGTGATGTATTACGTGTAGATTATGCATGTTGTTCGCGATAATTCCCAAGTATAGGATATCGTCTCAAGTAATACAATCTGGTAAGTCCGGAGTCGAATCCACAAGGAGAGGAGGTTTAGACAATGACTTGCAAAACTAGAAATCGACTAACTAAACGATAAAAGCAACTTCTCTCAATGGCTTTAGAGCTTGCCAAGCTATTCAAATCCACCAAAATCAATTGATGGAGCAAGTTTGAGGTTTGGGTTTAAGAACAAAGTAAACGACTACTAGAGCTACGATTCAAGAAACTAAGTGAAACGACAAGTAGAGAGGGGCTAGGGATCATCGGTTTCTCTAGTGACCAATCCTCCTATTATATTCAAGCCCGATTCTCAATTCGCATGTGTCAATCCACAAGAAAAGTATCTCAAGGAGTGATTGCTCATACAATCCAACTCGCGACAAGAGAAGTGTGTAAATACAACACGCTAATCAAGCACTAATGAGGCTATTCAAATGAGATTCTCCAAATTTCAAGTGTTTCAAGCATCAACCATATGTAAACACACATAGATGTTTCCACATGAAAGATCAAGCAACAAATGAGATTTGTAAATTCTCACTCAAATCACCTAACTAGAACTCGATTTCTCAAAGTTAGGATTGACGAGTTCCTCTCACTCAAATGCAACTTCAAATCAAACACGTCAAAAGTATTCGCACATCTACCTATTCAATGCATCAAATACTTCAACAAGAGAAATCTAAATATTGCACTAAGCATTCAAGTGAACCCAATTCAACCCATTCATCCTTGAAGTTCAACTTGAATCAATAAGATGATTAGAGCACTAGATAGTCCCAAATCACCCAAGCAATTGAATTAGCTAGACATAATATAAAATTCAAGAGAGATTGAGAGAAATTTAACTTTCAATAATCAAAGCATGAATTCATACTTGATAGCACCAATACACTTTTCACTAATTCAATCCCAAACACTTGATTCAACTACAAATAACTAAGCAAAATCACTCCTAACACAAAACTAAACTACCAAAGTGAATCAAAGATGTGCAACTAAGCTGCTGCTGCTGCTACAATGAATAACCCAGCAACAGCAGCACCAAGAACAGAGCATAACAGTGCTCTACAGCCTCAAATCCGCCTGAAACTCACCTCCTCTCTCCCCCTCTTCCTTTTTCACTTGCTCTCAGCCCTGAATCATGCTCACTAGGGAGCTCAGCAGCCAAAGAACAACCCAGAACTGGGTAGAAATCGGAGAGAGAGAGAGGACGAAGAGAGACCAAAACAGAGCGTCCAAAACCGTCGGGTCCGAGCCCCGGAGGAGCGTCCAATTTCTTCAACTTCGAGTTATATAGATGCTAGGGTTTGATTTCGTAGCCTCCAAGGCTTTATCTCCACCGTTGAATTTGTCCAATTCCTTCTCGTTCGTCG
Source organism: Linanthus parryae (assembly GCA_023055425.1). Lineage (NCBI taxonomy): Eukaryota > Viridiplantae > Streptophyta > Magnoliopsida > Ericales > Polemoniaceae > Linanthus > Linanthus parryae. The sequence continues at coordinate 120,896,452 of JALGPY010000001.1, forward strand.
ATTTCATCTCTTCTTAAGAACCCTAGAGAATTGGGGGTTTCTTGTTTGCTTGGTCTTGGGCCGAATTGAGGCTTGGGCTGGGTAGAGATCAAGCTAGGGAGGAGATTGAGACCGTTCTCGCTTGATTTGGTGAAGAAACGAGGTTGGGGTGGCTCTTGGAGAAGCTTCGGTGAAGCTTCCATGGCTGCTGCGTTGTTCTTCAGCTTCTAACGTCGGGGAGAGAGGAAGAAGCTCGCTTCTGTGCTGAGTTGTTGTCTGAAAATTGCAAAAAGCCCCCTTCTAGTTTGCTGGGGGCTTTAAAATGCCCCCAGCTTCTTTTAAAATGTTTGGAAAAATGCACATACACCCCCAATCCGTTAAGTATCCTTCAATAAAGCCATTAAAACGTTTAGAATCTTGCACTAAGCTCCCCAAATCCGTTAAAATTACTTCAAACAAGCCCTTTTATGTAACTTTGTCCTTGCAAAGTGGCCTCTTGTCTTCTTAGACTTCACTTTTTGGCCTCTATCTTCCCTTGTCCTCTTCATTTAAACCCTTGAAACCTCTCTTTAACTTGCAAATTAGTTGCTTTGTCTTCAACTTTAGCCTCTTTATCACTTGACTTCTTCAAATTAAGCCTTCAAATTCCTCATTCAAGCTTTCACAACTAGCCCCTTGCGTTCTAACTCACTTCTTTTCCTACAAAATGAGAGAAAACAACCAAAACTACGAAAACAAGCATAAGTCTAGAAAGAGAGATAAAATAGATAAATTACACATATTAGCAAGTTAAGAAGAGTTCGTTAACATACTAAAATATGCAATTTTAATTCATCAACACACCCCCCAACTAGCCTTTTGCTCGTCCTCGAGCAAAGAGAGTGATATTTAATTTTTTTTTAAAGAACCAATCATGAGAGGCACACACTCAACTAGACAAGGCTTGACTCAATTCTAAACTAGACTCAAAAATTTACAAAAACGCACACACACATTTTCTATCCTAAGTGAGAACTCAAAGAAACAAAATACTAAGAGTTACTAGCTAATTTTAATTTTTTTTGTGGGGGAAAAAGAAGAATGCATAAATGTCTCCTCAAATAAATTCTCAAAGTCCAAGAAGATTGAGAAAGAAGCCTAAGGACGTCTAAGCATATACTCATACAAATGTGGGCGGTGTTTGGTAGAATGTGACTCATGCGATCCACAAAACTTGTTAATTAACTCCAATTTGCGAGAAAGTATGCCTTCAAAAATAAGGATCACAAGAAACTAGACATTCTCATACTTATTCAAAAGCACCCATGTAGGATGGACCTCCAAAGCTTTGAACAAAATATTTTTAAGAAGGGGAGATGTGGTTGTGGGCTTGTATGATCCTTTTGTGGATTTTTGGTAGATGGTGCGATTTATAATGATTTTTTTTTATAGCATTAACATTTTTTTTAACCTCAAATCCAAGGCTCTCCAAGACCCACAACAAAATAGAGGAATATACACGCGAGTGGGCTTTTTAAGCTAAACCAAGGGAGCTATCTAGGTGGTGACGTAACATTATCCCCGGACACCCCTCTATTTCTTAGACATCGCATGGGGTGTCATTGGTAACCACCACTCCAATGGGCTACAAGTTTCCACCGCAAATACGAATAGAATAAAATCTTTTTGTGAAGTTAAAATAGCTTTAGAAAATGCACCCTTTATCAAAAGTAGAAGACGTCAAAGTTTATGTGATCAACTTAGCTTGAAGGACTTAAACATGAAACGTAAATTTAGTGTGTCGCTTTGTGAGAACGCATGATGTCGCGGAAGGTGGGATATTAGTGTAGATGTATTGAGTATAAGCAAAGAATTCCTTTATAAAATAAAAATAAAAAGAACATGGACTAAGAAATTTCATTTTTTTGAAAACATCTAGCTTCCTAAAATTCCCCCTTTTCACTTTTTCTCATTTTTTTTTCTTTTTTTTTTTCATTTTTCATTTTTTTCATTTTTTTTTTCAAAATAAGTGACTCAACTATAACTTCCTAAGACTCAATAAAGCTATAAAATCTAGACTCAAGATGAAAGGTGAAAATAAATAAAACTACCAAAGAAAGAAGAATAAAAAAAATTATATGGTTTGATACGGGGAAAGAGTGATGCTTCTCATGAAAGATTCACACATTTTTTTTTTCAATTTTTCTAATTTTTTTGGATTTTCATTTTTTCATTTTTTTGTATTTTTCATGTAAATCACTAATGAAGAAAAAGCATGCAAGTAACCATTTAAGCAAGAAATAAAATCTACTCCCCACCCCCCAACTAAAATGTCACATTGTCCTCAATGTGTGAGAACAATGGAAGAGCATACAAGTTCATATAAGAGATAAGGGATAGATAGACCTCATTTTAGCTTTCTTGAACACCAAGCACAAGTCGTCCTCCAAGAGCAACCTACAAAATGGTAAAAGAAAAGAAAATGCAAGAAATAGAGATAAACTAATTTATTTATTTACAACTAGGGAGGTGGAACAAAGAAAATGATGCTATCCCACCCCCAATCTTGGAACTTTCTTTCCATGCCATGCCCCTACTTCATTCTTAGAAAAGTACTGCTCCCTTAAAAAGTTTGATTCATCAACTAGAATAGAAAGGAGAAGTAGGGGCAAGACACAAAAGATGAATAAAAGATGCAAGCAAAATCTAACAATAAAGTTAGGGCAAGTTGTTATATCATGCATCAACTTAAGAAAAGGGTTTGAAATCCTCAAATGAATTGAATCATAGAATAGGTCTTCATAAGTTGCCAATATTTTACTTGAAACCACAACTTGAGAGATAGGGCCAACTTGTGAATCCTCATTCTCATCACTTTTATGCATGGCACATGGATTTAGCGATGTGGCTTCACAAGTGGGAGTTAAAATAATTTGAGAACTTGAAGCCTCATCCAAACCCTTAGGCACATATTCCATAATGATAGAATCCAAGGGAGCATTCAAGTAAAATTCAACTTCGTCACAAATACGAGCATAGCTCCCCGGATCTTCATTAGACATATCAATACTAACCGGAGTACCTCCCAATAAAACTTCAATTTCATCACAATCAAGATCATAGGAACTCCGGTAAGTACTAGGCTCTTCTAGAGCACAAGACAAGTCTACATTCCCTTCACTAGTGGTAGCATCAAATTTGACCTCTAACTCATCACATGAGTGATTTACATTTTGCGACTCCTCCTCACAAGTGTCACTATGGGAGTCATCCAAAATGGCTTCACTCATGTCATGGGTTGAAGAGTCATCATCAAAAATATCAATCTCACTACCAATATCACTATCACATGCTTCTTTAGATTGTGCAAATGAGAAATGAATACAATCACCTATCCTAGTGGCAACAACTCCATCATCAAACACATCATCCAAAATTTGATCTTGAGCAAGCTCGTGATGTGTGTGAATAAGAACTTGAGACTTATATGATGGCGAGTTTTGTGAAGAGTAAGTACTATATGCAAGAGACTCATTATCATGCAATTGTGAATATGAGGATTCCACTCTATCAATCGAGTGACAAAACGATCCTTCTACTTCTCTAAATGAGCCTTCAAGTTTACTTTGTGATTCTCTTAGTTCTCTTATTGAATCTCTTAGTTCTTTTGTGCCTTGGAGATATTTTTGAAATGTCTCCTCTAGAGAATCACTTATAGGCATATTTAGCTCATCATTCACAAGTGATTCCCTCTCAAAATGATTAACTTCTCTTGATTCACACATCATATCATTATATTGATACGTGCAAGAATCATGAGAGTTCAAAAACATGTAAGTGTTTGAGGGAGGTGATTGTGCACAAGAAGCATGAGATGTGTAATCTAGTGTCCTACTATCATGCCAAGAATAATCATTCTTAGGAAAATAATCACCATTATTGTAAGCACGCTCACGTTTGGAACGCATTGATTCCTTAGAATGACTTTCATGTCTAGTAAATGCATAGTAGTAAGGATGTGAATGGACGTTAGGCCTCTCACCAAGTCCAAAATGTTCATGAGACATTTTTTTTTCAAGCAAGTAGATGAGAGGTACTTGATGAATTTCACAAGCCCTCTTGAATCTCACAAGCTTAACCAACCACAAGCAACTAGAGAAAATGTCAAGAAAAATACTAAGAAAGTAAAGCAAATCAAATCTAAAGCCTAGCCTCTCCCCGGCAACGGCGCCAAAAACTTGTTCGCGATAATTCCCAAGTATAGGATATCGTCTCAAGTAATACAATCCGGTAAGTCCGGAGTCGAATCCACAAGGAGAGGAGGTTTAGACAATGACTTGCAAAACTAGAAATCGACTAACTAAACGATAAAAGCAACTTATCTCAATGGCTTTAGAGCTTGCCAAGCTATTCAAATCCACCAAAATCAATTGATGGAGCAAGTTTGAGGTTTGGGTTTAAGAACAAAGTAAACGACTACTAGAGCTACGATTCAAGAAACTAAGTGAAACGACAAGTAGAGAGGGGCTAGGGATCATCGATTTCTCTAGTGACCAATCCTCCTATTATATTCAAGCCCGATTCCCAATTCGCATGTGTCAATCCACAAGACAAGTATCTCAAGGAGTGATTGCTCATACAATCCAACTCGCGACAAGAGAAGTGTGTAAATCCAACACACTAATCAAGCACTAATGAGGCTATTCAAATGAGATTCTCCAAATTTCAAGTGTTTCAAGCATCAACCATATGTAAACACACATAGATGTTTCCACATGAAAGATCAAGCAACAAATGAGATTTGTAAATTCTCACTCAAATCACCTAACTAGAACTCGATTTCTCAAAGTTAGGATTGACGAGTTCCTCTCACTCAAATGCAACTTCAAATCAAACACGTCAAAAGTATTCGCACGTCTACCTATTTAATGCATCAAATACTTCAAAAAGAGAAATCTAAATATTTCACTAAGCATTCAAGTGAACCCAATTCAACCCATTCATCCTTGAAGTTCAACTTGAATCAATAAGATGATTAGAGCACTAGATAGTCCCAAATCACCCAAGCAATTGAATTAGCTAGACATAATAGAAAATTCAAGAGAGATTGCGAGAAATTTAACTTTCAATAATCAAAGCTTGAATTCATACTTGATAGCACCAATACACTTTTCACTAATTCAATCCCAAACACTTGATTCAACTACAAATAACTAAGCAAAATCACTCCTAACACAAAACTAAACTACCAAAGTGAATCAAAGATGTGCAACTAAGCTGCTGCTACTGCTACAATGAATAACCCAGCAACAGCAGCACCAAGAACAGAGCATAACAGTGCTCTACAGCCTCAAATCCGCCTGAAACTCACCTCCTCTCTACCCCTCTTCCTCTTTCACTTGCTCTCAGCCCTGAATCATGCTCACTAGGGAGCTCAGCAGCCAAAGAACAACCCAGAACTGGGTAGAAATCAGAGAGAGAGAGAGAGGACGAACAGAGACCAAAACAGAGCGTCCAAAACCGTCGGGTCCGAGCCCCGGAGGAGCGTCCAATTTCTTCAACATCGAGTTATATAGATGCTAGGGTTTGATTTCGTAGCCTCCAAGGCTTTATCTCCACCGTTGAATTCGTCCAATTCCTTCTCGTTCGTCGATTTCATCTCTTCTTAAGAACCCTAGAATTGGGGGTTTCTTGTTTGCTTTGTCTTGGGCCGAATTGAGGCTTGGGATGGGTAGAGATCAGGCTAGGGAGGAGATTGAGACCGTTCTCGCTTGATTTGGTGAAGAAACGAGGCTGGGGTGGGTCTTGGAGAAGCTTCGGTGAAGCTTCCATGGCTGCTGCGTTGTTCTTCAGCTTCTAACGTCGGGGAGAGAGGAAGAAGCTCGCTTCTGTGCTGAGTTGTTGTCTGAAAATTGCAAAAAGCCCCCTTCTAGTTTGCTGGGGGCTTTAAAATGCCCCCAACTTCTTTTAAAATGTTTGGAAAAATGCACATACACCCCCAATTCGTTAAGTATCCTTCAATAAAGCCATTAAAACGTTTAGAATCTTGCACTAAGCTCCCCAAATCCGTTAAAATTACTTCAAACAAGCCCTTTTATGTAACTTTGTCCTTGCAAAGTGGCCTCTTATCTTCTTAGACTTCACTTTTTGGCCTATATCTTCCCTTGTCCTCTTCATTTAAACCCTTGAAACCTCTCTTTAACTTGCAAATTAGTTGCTTTGTCTTCAACTTTAGCCTCTTTATCACTTGACTTCTTCAAATTAAGCCTTCAAATTCCTCATTCAAGCTTTCACAACTAGCCCCTTGCGTTCTAACTCACTTCTTTGCCTACAAAATGAGAGAAAACAACCAAAACTACGAAAACAAGCATAAGTCTAGAAAGAGAGATAAAATAGATAAATTACACATATTAGCAAGTTAAGAAGAGTTCGTTAACATACTAAAATATGAAATTTTAATTCATCAACACATGTCATGTATCTTTCAGCGATTGGTAAGTTATTTCCATGTAAATATGCATGTTAGTAAGTAAATTAATTATAAATCTGAGCATGTCGAAAGTTTAAACCGATGTGCGAATGTCAAGTGTTTCGTCCGCTACATGATACAAGATTGGACGAGCAGCTATATCATTACGATGGTATAAGTTGTTCCCGCTATGCTGTACGGTCGAACGGGGACTTCTGACACAATAACGAGCTTGCTGGAGCGGTACGAAGTGTGACGACACGATGTATTGGTTCCCTCTCGTATTCGTGAAATGCAGGACCTCTGAAACAATTACGAGCTTGCTGGAGCGGTACAAAGTGTGACGACACTGCGTATTGTTCTCTCTCGTAAGCGTGACAGGCTTGATCCATTTGCTATCCCGAGCTAAAGGGTAAGACGACCTAAAAGGGTAAGTTGTGCATTGATGTCATATTAGATAGAATCTTATATGATTTCATTCATATTAGAAATGCGTTAAGCGAATTCGAGGACGAATTCTTTATAAGGAGGGTAGAATGTAATAACCGACATTTCTAAGTCATGTTAGCATGTTAATAATATGTGATTATACGTTAATATATCATTTAAATTTTGACTATTAAATCAAGGAAAATTATGAATAGCATGTAATGTGTAAATAAACTAGAGTTGAATGCACTGTTTTATTATTCAAGTTTCATCTTGCAAAATGTGTGATTAATGAATTATGTGCCTAGTTAGATTAAATGACTAGTTTCAGTGAAAGTTATTTGTTGGTTGTTTAGTTGTTAATTACTAGTGCCTTCGGGGTAAATTGTAAAACAAACATAAATTTGAATAGTGCATGAGAAGAATTGAAAATTGAATGCAATTGTTTATGCGTACAAGTACTACGTGGTAGTTTCCCTATATGTATCACATACGTAGCTATGTTCATGTATGTGTCGAATTTAGAATCGCATCAAATACTATAGTTGGTACAATTGTTGCACCAAACAACTCCCAAAGACTCACCACATGTCACCCTTATGTGTTGCCACTTGCCCTCACTCACTCACCACTTGTCATCACTCCATACAAGTGTCTCTCTCTCCCTCCATACACATGTCCCTCCATGCACATGCATGTCTTCTAAATTTTAAATCCCCAACTCCCTTTCTAGAGATGTAATGTATTCCATTGTACTTCTTTCTCACCAATTTTCGGACTTGCCAATTGACCCTCCAAAAATATGGTCCAAATATTGGATTTTTGAGGTTTTCATTGATGGAAACCCATCTTGGGTGTTGGTATATCAAGTGGGTATCAAGTTTTGAGCATGTTCTTCAACATTGAAGCCCCTAGGAGCCATTAATCATCAATTCTCCATAACCCTACTCAAGAGTTTCAGGAGTATGATGGGTAAGTTTAAGTCATTGCTTATACATCATGATTTTGATTCTTCACATGTCATTCTTATGATTCCATGAAAAATTTCTACTTGCATGTTAGGAATTCATCATTCTTAAGACAAGTTTTAGCATGGATCATCTCATTTGTGTGAAAGCATGGTGTATATATGGGTGCATGCTCTTGATTCATCACAATCTCCATGATTTACATACATGCATTTCAAAAGCTAAGGTTTGATAGTTGCTACTTCTTAATTTGATGAAATAAATCTCAAGTCTTCTTCTTACTCCTTGAAAGATCATTATGTGTTTCTATGGTGAATTTCTAGTTTGCATGTTCGTGATTCATCACCATCTTCATGATCTATATACATGCATGAAAGAAATTAGGAAGCAAGATCACATACTAGTGTAAATCATGTTTTACAAGTTATTTTCATGCTATGTATTTGAATTATATTTCATATATGTCTTAGGGTCTTAGTTGGGGCTAGAGGCATGAGTTTCTTTGAAAAAGTATGAAGAAAATGAAAGAAGAAACAAGAATTGTTCGGACAATAATTCTGCTCTCGGGTAAAAGTGTTGACCCAACTTTAGAGGGTCATAACTCACTCATATGAACTCGGTTTTGGGTGTTTTTGGTACCGTTTCGAACCTATATGTGTCTACCATCATTTTCAGTTAGCTTTATGCCAAACGACCCTCTAAATTTTCTGTAATATCAAAAATACTAAAGTGTGTCCAATCTGAATTTTTCTAAGTACTTGACAGATTTTATGCCATGTTTGATAATCCATTTGTGGTGCCTCCAAACCATGAAATGACATGAAAATAAGCATGCATGTGATTGAATGTGTCTATTTTATAGTGTAAAATTTGGAAGTTCATAAGTTAGATGCTACCATGAAAGTAATCAAGTTTGTCAAGTTGCTTAAAGCTAGTTTATGTAAGTTCATTTTAGTTCATAATATGTCATCTAGCATTTATGTGCTGCACTAGACATATCATTTGCATTGAAGTATGTGAATATAGGAAAAGTTAGTCCATATGCATCTAAGAGATGTAGACATGTGCTATGCTTTGATTGAATTCATGCTAAGTGATTACATGTGTGATTTGTAGCACTATTTGCTATTTATATGACGACGGATTCGATGATCACGTGCTTTAAGTTGGTTGGAATTGGACAAAGAAATATTAAATGAATGGCTTAAGTTCACAAGGTGAGTTACCCTACCTCCCGAAGTTTGTACCTACCCTCAAGTTTCTTAAAAGCTTATTTATGTTCATGTTCTCCCTATTATTATGTATGTATGTTTTCGTTACTCAAGTGAAATGTTTATGTCCCATGGATGCTAACAAAGAAAATAAACAAACGTTTCATAAGATAAAACACGCTTCAGAAAGGCCATGGTTACCGGAGTGGAACCCCCTGTCGGGTATAGGCAGGCTACGGCCCTTTTGCCGGGGCAATATAAGCAGGCAACGCGTCGCCTCACGAGCCGTCGCGATGGACATGTCCCTACGTTATGTTATGTTAAGTCACGAAGGTTACACGGGCCATAAGATAAGAAACTAATCAAACATGTTCAAGTATGTTAAGGTCTCCAAGTGAGACAAAGCAAGGTTCCTACTTGGAACAATATGATTTCACACGACTCAAGTTATGCTTTACGTTATGCTCTCTTTATGATCCAAGTTATGTTTTATGAATGTCACAATCTTTCAAGTTCCACAAGTATATGTATGTATGTATGACTATAATTTATGTTCACGACGCTCCATGGTAAATTTAGCCATTTCTGGTTTTCCAAACCTACGGAGGGGCGTAGATGTAACTCACTGAGCTAGTTGAGCTCACCCTTTATGTTACCCTTTTTTCAGGTTTTAAGGACACGTAGACCAAGAAGTAGCAAGGCGTTAATTTGATATGTGATAACATGCTCCGTGACGTATATGTGCTTAGACATTGTTAGAATGCTAGTCGACTTGGAGCTATGGTAGATTACATGATAGTAATTTGTTTAAGTATGTATGTTTGTATAATTATGTATATCAGACTTTATTTGGGCCATTGTATGATACCTAGAACATTTTTCTTGTTACGCTTTGTTTACGTTATGAGTCGAGATAGCTAAATGATTAATATTTCCAAGTTCAAACTTTCTTTTCTTGAGAAAATTTTCTGTTATGTTACAATTCAAATATTCATCATGACGACCCCAAGTAATTCCTTACTTACGCTTCAGCAAAGTTTTCAAAAAAAAAGAAATTTTTATCACGATTTCTATAAATTAACTCGTTTAGCCTCTCGACGAGTCAAGGCCGCATCGGCGTGTCGCGCCCACCTCCCGTTAACGCAAGTTTTATTAATCGCTAATCGGGGTCGACGGGAGGGGGATGTGACATTTTGTGGTATGAGAGCATTAGGTTATAGATACTTAAGATTAGTAAACCTTAGGAACCCATTATGTCCTTACTTATGTGAAAGTTTATGTGTATATATGTTGTGTGTATCTATGTTAGTATGACGCTAGTATGTATAAGGTCTAAGAAATATAAGTTGGATTCCATGATAATATATATTTGTATGTGACTTATGTACCTAAGTGTCTATTTAAATGCTTTAGTGAACGTTTAAGTAGTCGTGTAAGAACATTGTCGAAGTTAACTTGATTCCTTTTAGATACATGAATATGTCTTATGCACGGGGATTGCTTTACTATCTTTAGTCATGGCTATGATAAGAAAAGTGAATGTAAGTTTCAAGAGAATGATTAAGCTAAGAGCATGTCTCATATGAACAAGATAAGGAATATGTTTAGGCTAAGGGTTCGTAGATAAGTATAGTTACATGGTTTATCATTCCTTGAATGTTTGCATAAGTAATGTGATAAGCGGGAAATTTGAAAGGTTACGTCATGAAATTTTATTATGATAAGTGTGTTTATGAGATCCATATGCTATCATGACTCTTTCATGTATGCAAGGTGTTATATGTGTAAATGCATGTACATGTTATGTGAGGATTATTGACACTAATTATGTTATGTTTCTTAATTCTACATGATGTTTGTATAAAAAAATTTTGAAAAATTTGAAAACTATAACATGCTTTGAACTATGTTACTGGTTGTTTTAATTGGAGTGTTTATATGCGACAAGTGTGATTTTCATGATCAAATTAAGTAGGGATAAATATGTGTTTTATTTTATGTCATGACATGTTATGTTATGTCCAAGTTATGTTCTTGAAGTATTTTTATTTTTACCATTTAAGCATATAAATTAGGTGATGTATTATGTGTAGATTATACATGTCATGTATCTTTCAGCGATTGGTATGTTATTTCCATGTAAATATGCATGTTAGTAAGTAAATTAATTATAAATCTGAGCATGTCGAAATTTTAAACCGATATGCGAATGTCAAGTGTTTCGTCCGCTACATGATGCAAGATTGGACGAGCGCTATATCATTACGATGGTATAAGTTGTTCCCGCTATGCTGTACGGTCGAACGGGGACTTCTGACACAATTACGAGCTTGCTGGAGCGGTACAAAGTGTGACGACACGATGTATTGGTTCCCTCTCGTATGCGTGAAAGGCAAGACCTCTGAAACAATTACGAGCTTGCTGGAGCGGTAAAAATTGTGACAACACTGCGTATTATTCCCTCTCGTAAGCGTGACAGGCTTGATCCATTTGCTATCCCGAGTTAAAAGGTAAGACGACCTAAAAGGGTAAGTTGTGCATTGATGGCATATTAGCTAGAATCTTATATGATTTCATTCATATTAGAAATGCGTTAAGCGAATTCGAGGACGAATTCTTTATAAGGTGGGTATAATGTAATAACTGACATTTCAAAGTCATGTTAGCACGTTAATAATATGTGTTATACGTTAATATATTATTTACATTTTGACTATTAAATTAAGGAAAATTATGAATAGCATGTTATATGTAAATAAACTAGAGTTGAATTTATTGTTTTATTATTCAAATTTCATCTTGCAAGATATGTGATTAATGAATTATGTGCCTGGTTAGATTAAATGACTAGTTTCAGTGAAAGTTAATTGTTGGTTGTTGAGTTGTTAATTACTAGTGCCTTTAGTGTAAATTGTAAAACAAAAATAAATTTGAATAGTGCATGAGAAGAATTGAAAATTGAATGCAATTGTTTATGCATACAAGTACTACATGGTAGTTTCCCTATATTGATCATATACATAGCTATGTTTCATGTATGTGCCGAATTTAGAATCGCATCAAATACTATAGTTGGTACAATTGTTGCACCAAACAACTCCCAAAGACTCACGACATGTCTCCCTTATGTCTTGTCACTTGCCCTCACTCACTCACCACTTGTCATCACTCCATACAAGTGTCTCTCTCTCCCTCCATACACATGTCCCTCCATGAACATGCATGTCTATCAAATTTTAAATCCTCAACTCCCTTTCTAGAGATGTAATGTCTTCCATTGTACTTCTTTCTCACCAATTTTCGGACTTGCCAATTGACCCTCGAAAAACATGGTCCAAATATTGGATTTTTGAGGTTTTTATTGATGGAAACCCATCTTGGGTGTTGGTATATCAAGTGGGTATCAAGTTTTGAGCATCTTCTACAACATTGAAGCCCCTAGGAGCCATTAATCATCAATTCTCCATAACCCTTATCAAGAGCTTCATGAGTATGATGGGTAAGTTTAAGTCATTGCATATACATCATGATTTTGATTCTTCACATGTTATTCTTATGATTCCATGACAAATTTCTACTTGCAGGTTAGGAATTCATCATTCTTAAGAAAAGTTTTAGCATGGATCATCTCATTTGTTTGATAGCATGGTGTATATATGGGTGCATGCTCTTGATTCATCACAATCTCCATGATTTACATACATGCATGTCAAAAGCTAAGCTTTGATAGTTGCTACTTCTTAATTTGATGAAATAAATCTCAAGTCTTCTTCTTACTCCTTGAAAGATCATTATGTGTTTCTATGGTGAATTTCTAGTTTGCATGTTCTTGATTCATCATCATCTTCATGATCTATATACATGCATGAAAGAAATTAGGAAGCAAGATCACCTACTAGTGTAAATCATGTTTTACAAGTTATTTTCATGCTATGTATTTGAATTATATTGCATATATGTCGTAGGGTCTTAGTTGGTGCTAGAGGCATGAGTTTCTTTGAAAAAGTTTGAAGAAAATGAAAAAAGAAACAAGAATTTTTCGGACAATAATTCTGCTCTCGGGTAAAATGAGGGTCATAAGTCACTCATATGAACTCGGTTTTGGGTGTTTTGGTACCGTTTCGAAGCTATATGTGTCTACTATCATTTTCAGTTAGTTTTATGCCAAACGACCCTCTAAATTTTCTGTAATATCAAAAATACTAAAGTGTGTCAAATATGAATTTTTCTAAGTACTTGACAGATTTTATGCCATGTTTGATAACTAATTTGTGGTGCCTCCAAACCATGAAATGACATGAAAATAAGCATGCATGTGATTGAATGTGTCTATTTTATAGTGTAAAATTTGGAAGTTCATAAGTTAGATGCTACCATGAAAGTAATCAAGTTTGTCAAGTTGCTTAAAGCTAGTTTATGTAAGTTCATTTAAGTTCATAATATGTCATCTTGCATTTATGTGCTATACTAGACATATCATTTGCATTGAAGTATGTGAATATAGGAAAAGTTAGTCCATATGCATCTAAGAGATGCAGACATGTGCTATGCTTTGATTGAATTCATGCTAAGTGATTACATGTGTGATTTGTAGCACTATTTGCTAGTTATATGACGACGGAGTCGATGATCACGCGCTTTAAGTTGGTTGGAATTGGACTAAGAAAAATTAAATGAATGGCTTAAGTTTGCAAGGTGAGTTGCCCTACCTCCCGAAATTTGTACCTACCCTCAAGTTTCTTAAAAGCTTATGTATGTTCATGTTCTCCCTATTATTATGTATGTATGCTTTCTTTACTCAATTGAAATGTTTATGCCCCATGGATCTAAGAAAGAAAATAAACGAACGTTTCATAAGATAAAACACGCTTTCAGAAAGGCCACGGTTACCGGAGTGAAACCCCCTGTCGGGTATAGGCAGGCTACGGCCCTTTTGCCGGGGAAATATATGCAGGCAACGCGTCGCCTCACGAGCCGTCGCGATGGACGTGTCCTCCGTTATGTTATGTTAAGTCACAAAGGTTACACGGGCCATAAGATAAGAAACTAAGCAAACATGTTCAAGTATGTTAAGGTCTCCAAGTGAGACAAAGCAAGGTTCCTACTTGGAACAATATGATTTCACACGACTCAAGTTATGCTTTACGTTATGCTCTCTTTATGATCCAAGTTATGTTTTTATGAATGTCACAATCTTTCAAGTTCCACAAGTGTATGTATGTATGTATGACTATAATTTATGTTCACGACGCTCCATGGGAAAGTTAGCCATTTCTGGTTTTCCAAACCTACGGAGGGGCGTAGATGTAACTCACTGAGCTAGTTGAGCTCACCCTTTTACGTTACCCTTTTTTTCAGGTTTTAAGGACACGTAGAGCAAGAAGTAGCAAGGAGTTAATTTGATGTGTGATAACGTGCTCCGTGACGTATATGTGCTTAGACATTATTAGAATGCTAGTCGACTTGGAGCTATGGTAGACTACATGATAGTAATTTGTTTAAGTATGTAAGATTTGTATAATTATGTATATAAGACTTTATTTGGGCCATTGTATGATACCTAGAACATTTTCCTTGTTACGCTCTGTTTACGTTATGAGTCGAGATGGCTAAATGATTAATATTTCCAAGTTCAAACTTTCTTTTCTTGAGAAAATTTTCATTTATGTTACAATTCAAATATTCATCATGACGACCCCAAGTAATTCTTTACTTACGCTTCCTCAAATTTTTCAATAAAAAGAATCTTTTATCACGATTTCTATAAATTAACTCGTTTAGCCTCTCGACGAGTCTAGGCCGCACCGGCGTGTCGCGCCCTCCTCCCGTTAACGCAAGTTTTATTAATAGCTAATCGGGGTCGGCGGGAGGGGGATGTGACAAGACTTGATTCTTAGAACATCAAACACATAGTATTTCAATACATATCACAAAATAATGTATTTAGATCTTTTGAAATGATATCACTTGTTTATTTGGAATATTGTAATAAATTATGTTTTATGTTATCGATGGTTGTACTAGCTGTGAACCTACGATTCTTATTCGTTCCCAATGAGGCTCATCACCTCGGGCAGAGACATCTCTTCCAAACATGTGGCCCGGTCGGCCGTGTGATTTGGGGGGTGGGGGTGTTGCACAAGGACTTTCCAGATGTATTCCCGGATGAGATTCCAGGAATGCCACCTATGAGGGAGGTTGACTTCAAAATGGACTTAGCACATGGAACAGCTTTCGAAGGCTCTGTGCCGTATGGCACTGACGGAATTAAAGGAACTCAAGGATCAGTTGCAAGAACTCCTTGAGAAAGGATACATAAGGCCAAGTGTGTCACCTTGGGGAGCACCTGTGTTATTTGTAAAGAAGAAGGATGGAAGTTTGAGGTTGTGCATCGACTATAGGGAGTTGAATAGTGCAACAATCAAGAACAAATACCCTGACCCCGAATTGACGACTTGTTCGATCAGTTGCAAGGGGCGACTGTTTTCTCAAAAGTAGATTTTGGATCAGGGTATCACCAGCTTCGGGTATCCGAGAAGGACATCCCAAAGACAGCCTTTAGAACGAGGTATGGCCATTACGAGTTTACGGTTATGCCTTTTGGCTTAACTGATGCTCCTGGAGTGTTAATGGATCTAATGAATCGTGTCATGAGGACGTTTCTAGACCGGTTTGTAGTCGTCTTTATTGATGACATGCTCGTTTACTCAAAGAGTGAGGAATACCATCAAGAAAATCTCAGAGAAGTATTGGAGACTTTGAGACATGAGAAGTTGTATGCTAAACTCTCGAAGTGTGAGTTCTGGATAAATCATGTTCCGTTTCTGGGTCACATAATCTGGAAGGAAGGGATATCAGTAGATCCATGAAAGATTTCAAAAGTTAAAGACTGGCCAACTCCGAAGAATGTACCGAAAATAAGAAGTTTTCTGGGATTAGCAGGTTATTACCGGCATTTTGTGAACAACTTCTCAAAAATCGCTAAACCGCTGACTACGCTAACCAAGAAGGCGGTAAAGTATCTGTGGAGCGAAGATTGTGAAGAAGCATTCCAAACATTGAAGGAAAAGTTGACTACTGCACCTGTGTTAGCTTTACCCAACGATTCTGGTGTGTTTGATGTTTACAACGACGCATCGAAGAAGGATCTAGGATGTGTGCTTATGCAAGAAGGAAGAGTTATTGCATATGCCTCAAGAGCGCTGAAGATTCATGAAGAGAACTATGCTACGCATGATATAGAGCTTGCGGCAATAGTTTTCGCACGGAAGATATGGAGTCATCACCTATATGGTGTCGTATGTAGATTGTATACGGACCATAGCAGTCTCAAATACATCTTCATGCAGAAAGAGCTTAACAACGGGCAAACACGTTGGCTAGAAATTAAGGATTATGACTTGCGTATTCAGTATCACGAGGGAAAGGCAAATGTGGTAGCTGATGTGTTAAGACAAAAATTGAGCCATACTTTAGATGCTATGCTAGTTTTTCCAGACTGGCTATGCCATGAGTTTCGAAAGATCGAAATTGAAGTGGTGAACAAGGTGGAGTAAAGAATATTCTTTGGAATATGACAGTTGTAACACCCCCAACATTCACGGCCGGTTGAGCCGTAAATTTTGGAAAGTGCCCTCCGCACGAGGAGTTTTACCTCATTGTGAACGGAGTAGATTGTCGGCTTCGTACCATACCATAAAGAAGTAACTTTAAATTTACTTAAAAACATTCAATTACAAAAGAGTGACCAAACACAGTCATTAGGGTAGTACTTGAAAACTAAAAATATTTCAAGAAAACAAGTTACATTTATTCCATGGTAGCTAAGGTGATTACTTCCCTGGTCCAAGTTAGTGATTCGTCCCCCCAGAGCTAGCAGCGGAATTGACCTGCGGTGTTTTGAAATAGCAAAAGCCGACCACAATTTTTACGAAAAGTCAGCTAGGGCTGATTAAGAAATATCTCAAAATATATACAGATGATTGGGCACATATATTTTTAAGACAAGTAAATGAAATAAGGAATAAAGCTATGAATTGATATTACAAGAACAAGTAATAAAAGTAAAGTTTGAGATTCCGGATTAATGTTTCTTTATTAAAGTACTCCTTTAAATTTATCTGGCGGAGACCTCTCCCCGTGCCATGGGTAAGCAAATTTCTTCTCTGCCCCATGAGCCCCATACATTATCAATGTACGAGTGGAACCATACGGAGAACCCGCCTGCCTCGGAACAAACTATCAGGGTTACATCGTGGGTCTATCGAACCCTACTTCAACCCGGCGTTGAGAAAGTACCACTAGTTAGAACCTTCCCGCCTCATAACTCGCCTACAAGACGTTAAGTGTCGACACCCCCTAGAGGTTAGCAACTCCATTAGAGTAGTACTTGCAGCTCCTCCCATTTCCTCATGGTAGTGTAGGATAATGGGCACCAGGGTAGGCCAGAGTTTGGCTCCCTTAATCCCTTGACCAGAACGTGTGGTCTAATGTAAACAATGAGGTCACCGTAGTGAACGAAAAACGACTCGTACAAGTTATCTTTCACTTTACGTTTCTTAGTGTCTTAAGAGTTCTTTTATGAAAATGTTGATCCTCAAATCAATTCCGGTGATACAACTCCAAAAGAAATAACAAATAAAGTAACGGTGATTTCAAAGTATAACTCTTTATATTCAAGGGATAAATCCCAACCCTACTGCTTTGTTTCAAGATACGAATCGTTTTCAGATTTTCGGCATACATATATTTTGATAGTCCAACAGTAAAACATTTAAGTAGATATCACATTGATAAACTCATTTTGATGACTGAAGAGTCGAGCATATAACTTATCTCAAGTAGACACAGCAAACAACTCGAACTAGCTCCTACTGATAGATGTAACCCTCGTCTATGAACTCGTCGCTTACAAATTTATAGTTTCTAATCAATCCAAATTCTATCACATAAAATTCATATATGTGATGTGAAATATCTCTAAAGACTAGTGATGGAGCGAGGCATCCTATTTTATATCAAGACCAACCAATTTATCCTTGTTTCTTAAAAACAATATTTGTAGCTAGTTAAAAAATATTTATTAAAATATTTGATGTCATATACTCATTGATAAAAATATAATTGAACTTATGTATATACTTAAGTAGTGACACAAAATAAATTGTTTCTTATTAGTAATAAACTCAAAATATCTAACAAGTATTTCTTCAAAAATGGTAATTATAGATACTAGTAGTTATAAGGAAATATAACTTATATCAACAAATCTTATATTGTGGACGATATATATATTTTCTAAAGAGATTATTTCTTAGTTTTTTTTTTTACAATAAATACCATTCTCCTCCCTATTATTATTCTTTAATTGAATAAATATTTAACCAGCAATTTTGTTTGTTACTAAAAGAAATGTCAATACTTATAATTATTTGAAACTTTATATACACAAAATTATATTTACACTTAGTGAATATCTAACACGAATTGTATTCTCAAAAATAATTTGATAAACACAATATCTTTTAGTTATGCCTTTTTTTCAATAAATTAGAAAGTAAAAATTAACATATAATTTGTTCTAATTGTTGATATGGACATGTATATGTGTGTGTATGGATATGTATATATATAAAAAAAACACATTGTAATATATATATATATAATAAACTTTATATTATGTTTTAACAAAAGAATAATAACTAGTTATGTTTACGAAATAGAATACATAATCTACAAATAGCCTCATGATTTCCAAAATCAATACTTAGTCACCACTCACACACACAATACAGTTTATATAAAGGTCAAATCATGCCCTCATGGTTTCGGAAACGACACTTTTAACCCCAACCCAGACACAACACAGTTTATATAAGAGACAAGTCATGCCATCAAATTTCTGAAATAACACTTTCACCCCCCAGTTCAAACCAACGCAGTTTATATAAAATACAGTTCATGCCCTCAATGTTTCTGAAACGACACTTTCACCCCTGTTCATACCCACGGTGAACACCCATAACCACTTGAATCAAAACCTGATTTCTAGCAATAAAATGCGATTTCGATTACTCTAAACAAACAATGGGGAGGATTAGAGATTACCCGTACCAAAAATTGCAAGAATCGGTGAAGAGACGGAGCGGGTTGATGAACCCGACGGTGGTGGTCGACGGTGGTGCTCGACGGTGGTGAATCCGGCGTTGTTGGCTCCGGATGGTTGTGTTTCTGGCTTCCTATGACCTCCAGGAGGCTATTGGGAGGAATAAACGGGTTGGGTAGCGTCGGATTGCACGACCCGACCTTGTCGCCGGCGTTAATGGAGTCGCGGCGATGGTGATGGTGGACGGCGAAGTCTCTGTCGCTGCTGCTGCTTTTCTCTTGGTCACGGGCATGATTGAGTGCGAGGAAGAGAGAGAAGAGGGGGAGAGGGAGAGGGCAGAGAGTGTTGGTGGTGGTGGTTGTGGCCTCCGTCGGTGGTGGCACCGGCAACCACCGCTGCTACCGCTGCTCCTGCTCTGTTTTCTGGCAAAACAGAGGGGGATAGGATAGAGGGAGTGGTGGTGGTCTGTTGGGTGCTTCTGCCGAAGAAGAGAAGAGGAAGGAGAAGTATAAGAGGAGGAGGAAGAAGGTGAAGACAAGGGAAGGTATTGGGAGACTCACAATGTGCAGGAGAACACATTTCTCGAGAATTCCTTCGGGAGAAGGGATTTTTCTTTCTCCAACACACATTTTTTTTGGCTGCTCATTAGTTCTAGGTAAATACAAATACCACCCCAAGATTTAACTAGGTTGTAACTTTGTAAACTACACTTATCACCCCTCTTAATTCAAGATTCGAAAATTACACTCTAAACTTAATGAAAATTCGTCGAATCGCCCACGAAATTTAAACAGGGTATTTCCACAGTTGTACCCGATGTCTTAGAGGAGATAAGGAATAACCAGCTGGAAAGGGTAAAGAATCAGATTGAAGAAGGGCAAACGAAGGAGTTTAAGATCCATGAAAATGGAAGTATCCACTACAAGGGAAGATGGTGTGTACCACATAAGTGTGCGGAAACCAAGGAGAAGTTGATGCGTGAAGCGCACAACACACCCTATTCAATACATCCAGGAGGTGACAAACTCTATACAGATTTAAAGAAGACATTTTGGTGGCCCAACATGAAAAAGGAAGTAGCAGAGTTTGAAAGGTAAGATGTTTAACTTGTCAGAAAGTGAAGTTCGAGAATAAGAGAATGGGAGGCTTAGTTCAACCATTGGATGTTCCATTTTGGAAATGGGATTCAATTTCGATGGATTTTGTGAATGCCTTACCGACATCAAAGAATGGACTGAATCAGATATCGGTCGTGGTCGACAAATTGACCAAGACAACAAGGTTCATTCCGATGAAAGATACATGGAATATGGAGCAAAGGGCTGATGCGTGAATGAAGAACATCGTGAGGTACCATGGAGTCCCAAGCTCTATAGTATCCGACAGGGATCCCAACTCTCTCTCCTACTTCTGGAAAGCACTCCGGGAGGCGTTGGGAACCCAGTTGAAATTCGGTACAGCATTCCACCCTGCTACGGATGGACAAACCGAGAGGACAATTCAGACATTGGAGGATATGCTAAGGTCTTTTGTTATGGACTTTCAAGGTTCATGGGTTGACAGATTACCTCTAATAGAGTTTTCCGACAACAACAGTTACCACACCAGTATTGGCATGGCACCACGCGAAGCGTTGTATGGAAGAAATTTTCGTACACCACTGTGTTGGAGCGAAATAAGTGAGACAATAGTGATTTGTCCACCATTGGTTGAAGAGATGACAGATCAGGTGAGACTTATCTAGCAGCGAATGAAGGCAGCTCGGGATAGGCAGAAGTCCTACGCTGATCAGAAAAGGAGACCATTAGAGTTTCAAATTGGAGAAAAAACATTTCTCAAAGTTCCTCCTACAAAGGGAGCCATGAGGTTCAATTAGAAAGGGAATTTGAGCCCGAAATTCATTGGACCATACGAAGTCATAGACAAGATTGGAGAATTAGCTTATCGTTTGGATCTACCATCAAATTTGGGTCATGTTCACAATGTATCTCACGTATCTCAATTGAAGAAGTACGTGTCTGGCCGGTCTCATGTATTAGATCCTGAAACGGTAGAATTGGATCCTTCGTTGAGTTATGAGGAGCAACCTGTCATGATTTTAGACACCAAGACAAGGGACACCCGCAACAAGAGTGTCAAGCTGGTAAAGGTCTTGTGGACGAACCACCTCACAGAAGAGGCAACATGGGAAGCGGAGGATGACATGAGAAAGAAGTATCATCATCTTTTTGATGAGGTATTTTGAGTTCCGAGGACGTCACTCCTATAAGGGGGAGAGGATGTAATCCTTCGGTTTTAAATACGTTATTTTTAGTGCTCCTTATAGTATAATGCATATCGTACATGACATTAGGTTAGCATTTAGTAGTTATACCCTAGAATGGAGACTCATACCTTACTGTCATTAAGAAGTTGGTTTAAGGTTCGAGGACGAAGATCTCTTTAAGAGGGGGGGGGGAGGATGAAATGCCCCGTTTTGTCAATACGGGTATTTTAGGATATTAGTGGTGTTAATATGATATTATTATAAGTTATGGGTACTAGTTTTTATTGTTTAAAAGTCAAATTTTATTACAACAAATCACTTGGGGGTTTTATGTATTTTTTCATATATTAAACAGTGTCTTTAACTAAACTAGGGTGTTAGTACTTGTCTTTCACCTAAACTTAGGGGGGTGAAAGTGTCTTTTCTCAAAAGTGTCATCTTCTTCCTCATCTGCTGCGTTAAGCAGGAGACTCCTCCGACCCCTTTGACGCCCGAACACCACGACCGCCTCCAATCACCGCCAAACTCGCCAATTCATGTCCCAATTCGCTACAAATTCATCAAAGCTCGATAATTTAGCTTCAAGCAAACCCAATTTCGCCAGAATCACAAGCCGATTCGAAATAGAAACTTACCCGGAAAATCACCTACTCTCTCTCGGAAACTCTCCGACGAATCTATAAATACCCCAACCAAAATCAGAGAAAAAACCCACACTTAGCTCTCTCATCCAACTCTCTCTCTCTCTCCCTCGAGCTCTCTCCCGATCGTTTTGCCGAGCAAAACACCCGGCCGAAAAACCCACACTAAGCTCTCTCACCAAACTCTCTCTCTCTCCCGATCTATAAACTTGCCGCCGTCCACTTTATCCGACGCCACCGTCATCTTCGTCATCGCCAACGCCGCTTGTCACCATTGCCGCCCATTCCTTTGTCAGGTAAACCCGACCCTCCCTCTATTTCTTTCTTTTTTTTTTGATTTGTTTGTTTCTTTTATTATCTAAGTTAATTGGTTGAGTTGTTGGGAAAAAAGAAAAGGGGTTGAACATTGTGTAAAGCTTGGGGGGTTATTTTGCTCTATCTGAAAGTTTGTGGGTTGTTGGTTGTGGGTTACCACAAAGCTTTGGGGGATGTGATTGTACCAACTCCTATGTTAATGCTATTTAAATTAAGTGTGTATTTTCATACTTTTAACAAAGTATTTGTCAAATAGGTATTGACTAAAGATTAATTAATTTTTTTCAAAAATAATAATGTGTTAGGAAAATTTTAGATTTACCTATAGCTATGTTTTATGATATAAAACAACAGTCCTTGTAAATCGTGTTTTATTAATAAAGTTGTATTTCTCCTTAGTAAATTTTGAGAAATAAATAAGGGTTGCACTTGCATTTACATATAGGACTTTGT
This sequence comes from Linanthus parryae, assembly GCA_023055425.1. NCBI lineage: Eukaryota > Viridiplantae > Streptophyta > Magnoliopsida > Ericales > Polemoniaceae > Linanthus > Linanthus parryae. The sequence continues at coordinate 120,919,267 of JALGPY010000001.1, forward strand.
TTGTGTTTGTGTGTAAGCAATGTATTAATTAGGAATATTATAAACTTGTAGGCGACGAATTCTCAGACGAAGGATACGTCGAATATTACGACTGACTTGCTCTAATTGCTTTTGTTTGAGGTAAGTAAACGTGCCAGGCCTAGCGCCCTATCCTTCTTTCGTGTCAAACTGTGTTTTATGAATTATTGTCTCAACATGAAATATTTGCGTTAAGTGTTTATTTGAGCATCTTGTTGATTTCTACTAAAGTGATCCTATCACAACTATCACATGAGATAGTTTTGGGGTTGGTCGATGTGGACTACAGTCTCTCGACTCCCTTTGTTTTATTTTGCTTGGCCGCAACAGCCCCGAGTTTGCTCCTTGTACGTAGCTCTCTGGCCGCAAAAAGTCTTAGGGGGTGTCGACACTTATGGTCTTGGTAGTGTGTGAAGGTTGGTTCTTCCCCGTGTCAACATGATTAAATATGGATTTCCAAGATTGGACCTTTATTTTTTAAATTTGAAAGTCCCGATTGGAAAATGAAGAGAGTTTGGGAATGTTTCCCCAAGTGAAATGCTAGAAGAAAATTTTGGTTTCGTACTTATACTCATACTCATCTCTTTCTTTCAAACTATTGTGTCTTTTTTATAATCATGCTTCATAATCTGTTTACATGCTGGGTGTTGCTTACTCAGTATTTCCGATGACTTTTGGAACTGTGGTGTTCTCTTTTGTTTTCTACACCACGAGTTTAGATGGAAGCTTGGTTTAAGGGGGAAACGCGACTCATCGTAGTAGTACAATGTTCACATTTGAATTTCTTAGAACTCTTCTTAGATAACAGTAAATGCTAGTTTTGAATAATGTCCATATTTGTGGAACGGCAATTTAAGTTTTCAAAGAAGTAATACTTTGATTTTTATGGATGTTTATGTTGGATTCTCTGTTTTTAAACCTCCTTGTATCCGGGTTTAATCTCGCGTACAGAGTGACACTCCTAGGATTCTGGCTTGGTCGATTTGGTGGTGTTTCAAGAAGTGTTCTTTAGATGTCTGGAATGACTGGGATGATTGATCTTCTTTAGTGTTGAGCTCTCAATTTATTTGAATAATTGTTGATTGATCTCCCACAAATGTTCTCACTTCTGTTTCAATGCAGATCAACTCACTGCTGCTTGAAATTCAAACCTAATATATAACAGAATAGGAGCAACAACCTGGGAGATTTTAGGAATTGAATTCCTATAAATCCTCAACCACCTAACAGCTCTTTTAACATATATATTCAAACGGTTGTTTTGATTTTTGTTATGAAGGTTTTACCAAAGTGTAGCCCCTGCAAAACTTGAACACAAGTTCAGGAAAAATCCAGAAAGAATAACATAAGTATACTGACATGTTTGGCATATCCGAATAACCAATAAGCTTAGCTATATGTGTGTGTGTGTGTAGCCCAATTATAGTTAACATGAAGATTAAGAATTAGATCAAGTCAATAACCAATGACATAGCCAGATAAGTTAGTCTGCAAAAAGAATTTGTTAGCCAGAATAACTTAGCCAGAATTTAGTATAAACTCCAAAGGTTTGGAGCATTAGCTTACCTAAAAGCTTTGGCCTGCAAGTTGTGATTTTTAAGAAATATCAAATAATATACTTGTCCAGCCATATAACCTCAATACATAAGCTCAAGAATATTCGTAAGAGACGATAAATGATTTATAAACAAGATTCAATCCAAAGCCCAGTCTGCAACACAGAAAATTGTCAGCAAGTATCTAGCAAGACTATATGAAATATTAAGCTTCAGAGCTTCGGAGCTTTGGACATGTCTCTTCAAACAATTATTTATTTCATCATCTTCAAAGTATAACTCCCCCTGAGTATGCACACTTTTGCTAAACTTTGCAAGATTTAATAATTAATTTTTGACACACTAGTTCACGATTTAAATTTTAATAAAAGAGATATTTTAATTAGCCTATAGTAACTTATTAATCTATAAAAAATATACTTTCAATATACATGTTAAAAAAAACTAATTTTTTTCATACCCATTGAATACTCAAACGAAACTCAAAACTATAAGTCTCAATTAATTTCGCTAACTAGTAAAGGGTGAACTTTAACGCCAAACATACACTTTCATCGACTATTTCTGGGATATAGCGACACTTTCTACATCTATAACGACTGATTAAATGCATAGTTTATGAAGGGGTGTACAGTAGGTAGAAATACAAGATCAATACTCTAGAAGGGGGGTGAATATAGTATGCACACTTTTGCTAAACTTTGCAAGAAAAGTGGTTCAAAAGATTTGTAAAGAGATTCAAGTCCTTGATATGAGTTTCAAGTCCTTGGAATGAAAACAGATAGAGTAAGGAAAGAATAAGTCTATTTCAAGGCCTTGAAATGAGTTTCAAACCCTTGAAATGAAACTGTTCTGAATGCTGCAAAAGTTCTAAGTATGCAACTGAAAAGTAAATGCAAGAGACAAAATATATATAGAGTTCAGTCCACTCGGACCTACGTCTCTACCTGAGGGATCTTCTCCATGTAGGATTTTCAACACAATCCTTATTAATCCTCAGCTAAGCCCTAGATCTCAAGCACAGAGAGATGTCTTACTCTGTTACAGCTTGTGGTTCTCACTAACCTATCTAGTACCTACTCTAGCTATCTGATTAACTAAGAATTCTCTATTGTTCACCTTGAACAATCATTAGGAATGAGAACCAGAAGTATTATCAAACTGATATACAAATGAAGTTCAGAAAAGAAGAACACAAGAACTGATTCTGCAGTGAGTGTGCATTGTTCTTCTGAAGCTTGGTGTGCACAAGAGATTCCGGCGGGGAGACCTCCGTGTACACCGTATGTAGTGGATCAAAGATCGCACAGGAAGAGTGGGGTTGTGTGTAGGGAGAGAGTAAGTCAGTAGCAATGTCAGAAAGAGAGACAGAGGTTTGGCAGAGCTTCCGCGTATGGCGAGTGTGTTCTTCTTTGTATGGAAAGGTTAACGATATATATACTGGAGAACATGACCGTTGTAGTGTGGTTAATGCGCCCATTAATGGCAGCTTAATTAGCTTAACCATAACGGCACGTTCGTCCGAGTATATAGGAACTGTTATAGCACGTGGTGCGCGAATACCGGAACCGTTACGAGGTTGACCGGGTTTGACCGGATTGACCGGGTTTAGGAAGCTCGTGCCATAGATCTCTCAAAACAGTTACTAAAGGTTGCGTGCGGGCTTGGCTCGCACGCGACAGGGCTTACTCTAGCCTCCAAACCACTAAGTCCCTACAGGTCCCGTGCGGTGATATGCGAGGGCTCTGTCTCGCAGCCCCCACATGGATCAGCTCGGCTAGTGATCCAGTGTGTGTGGAGCACAATATGGTGTGCTGGATGATTGCCACGTGGCCAAGATCTGTCAGCTCAGAAAGCACTATCTACATTAGCCCCCTTTCTGCGCGTGAAGACTCATAGCTGTATAGGCTTCCATGCGCGGAAACCAACATGCGCGTCGCCGCCACGCACCAATTCAAATACGGGTAAGTTCAGCCCCCGTGCGTTCCATTATGACCTAAAACCCCTAGAGTCGTGCTGTCTGGCCTTTAGGGTTTTAGGCGTGACGTCAGCTTGTCCTGTGATTGCGCGATACGACGGTGACGGTTGCGATTCGACTACTGAAAGGACGCAACCCTTCATTCTTTTGGATAAATACCTTGTACCCTCATTATTGCAAAGCATCACTTCTTTCTCATAAAGTGAATGGTACCCGGAGATCTTCGAGAGCAGATTCAGATCATCAATCATCAGTTCAGAACTGTAAATCGTGTTCTTCAATTGTGCATATCCAAGCAAGCTTCAAGAAAACAAGGTTGGCCTTGTTTAATTTTGATTTAAGATATCAGCGTTTGCCTTGAACTGCGTTGAATCTGTTAAACCATGAGATTTGTGAAGAGGCTTTGATCTTTGAACCCTCTTTTGCTTTAATCTTTCAACAATATTGGATCCTTGCAACTCCCTGATTTCTGAAGCTGATCCCAGAAATTGTTCGTCTTCCTTTGCATAGATCTTGAATTTCAAAATTCAAACTGAAGTGTGGTATTTCTCCCCCCTTTTTATTTCTTTCTCTTCCGCACGAATGGCCAAGACAAAAGGAACCAGACCTGTCAAAGAAGATGAAGAGATACCCGACCTTCCACAGGCCTTGTGGCGAAAAGCCCCCTTTTTAGGTGGGAAAGATTTCTATCATGCGAGGGTGAAGGCGAAGAGGATGCCTGATCCTGTCCCGGCTGAGCGATTGCTGACACTGACTCGCCCAGTTAACTCAGCCTTGCTCGAGTTGATCGGTTCCGAGGATGTGGTTCGATTGGGAATCGAGAACGGGCACTTCCCATACACTGCGATTTCTACCCAAGCGTTCGTCCAGAAATTGGACTATATGGATGAGTGGATTGACCACGTGTTGGACCATCACGCCGCGACTCTTGATGAAGTCGGCGTATACTTTGCTATCCGTGCTATGAAGGGTGCTGCCGTGAAGCTGGATCAGTCCATGCTTCTAGACCTTCTGTCCCGTTACTCGCCTGCGACTCATACGTTCCATTTTGATGAGTTCGAGGCTACCCCCACGCTCGAGGACGTGCAAATGCTGTACGAGCTTTCCCCCATGGGTGAAGTGGACCCTTTGAGTCCTTTGAGGACATCTGCGGAGATTGCTTTGTACACACAGATGGAGGAATGCCTAGCAGAGGTAAAGAAAATCTCCACTCGATGGACCACTACAAAGCCTCTTCCGAACTGGCAGTTGGTTGATACGTCTGCGAAGAATACCTGGAACAAGTGGTTGCAGTACTTCTTCCGAGACTATGCGAACAGCAGCATCACCAAGAAGCTCCTGAGTGAGAACCCAGAGGCCGAGAATTATGTAGAGGGTAAAGGCTATCATCTGACCCTTTGTGCTTTTCTCTGTGCTTGGCTGTCGAGGTATCTGAGAGCGTCCTTCAGCAGGCGACTCCGGCTGTTACTCCGCCTCCGGCGATGACTGAACCGGTGGCACCTATTCCTGCGTGGAGCTTTTGGGGCTCGCAGGTTGGGAATGCAGTCGCAGTTGGTGCGGCCTACACTCTTCCTCCCGACTATGAGAGGTTGGAGCTCACTGCTGATAAGAGGGCTATGGAGCGAAGGCAATCTTCGAACAACCCGGCAGCCCGCATTCCTTCTCTTCATGAGATTCTGGAAGGAACTGGTAAGTAGAGATTTATTGTTCGCACGTCGCATTATTCGCTTGCGAGTTTTGACATCATAACTTATTTTTGAAATCACTTTAGGTTTGAAGCAAACCGATGTAGACTGGGTGGTTTGAATGCGCCTCACCTACCCTCGATCGTTTGTGAGATCTCTGGAGATCGGGCCCTTTGACAGGAGGCTGTTCCTTACTGAAGCCATTTGGATATTGGAGCAGCTGTCTGCGGCTACACCTGCGACCATTTCTGTCCAAAGTGCTGAATTGCTATTCGGCATGTGCCAAAATCTCCTGACCAAAGTCCAGGGCAGACTGGGTTTCAAATTTCTCAAGGACAGAGTCACGCTGGTTCGCGCAGCCGTAACTTTGAAACTTGGCCACCAGAATCTCGCAGCTGAGAAGCAGAAGGTGGAGCAGCAGAAGCAAAAGGTTGATGAAGCTCTGAAGCTGTATCATGAGATGAATGCCAGGTGCGAGCTACTGAAGCAAGAAGTAGATCAGGTAGAGAAGCTGAGCCAGCAGTTCGAGCCCCAAGACTCCTTGATCAAGAATTTGCTTTGACTTTTCGAGTTTTGAAAAATAGCAAGGAAATAGCTGAAACATTAATGTAATGTTTTGAAACATTAATGTAATGTTGCTAGGGTTTCTCCCCCTTTTTTTTAACAACAAACAATGAATTTGCCCGTTTTGCCCCTTTCCGGGATTTGACAGGATATCTTTGTGCATATCCAATTATGACATCAGCAATCGATACTTTGCTTGATTTTCGCGCTAATTTCTCGGCAGATAAGCACGCTTTTGTTGGGAAGTCCATCCGAATCATGACCATCCGTCATTTATTAGGATACGCAACTGAATCGTCGTAGCCTTTAGTAGGGTAATTGATTGTTACCGCTTTTCAAGGCGTAAGTGATTGAACTTACCCTCTTTTTGAATTCTGCTGACTCATCCTTGGCAACTGAAGAGTCTCCACAGGGTCTATATAAACCCTGTCTTTGCTATTTGGGTTCTTCATCCCAAAAATGTGATTTGCCGTGAGTCCTTACGACTGCTGGCTTCAACGCTTGTTTTTCGTTGATTCATGGCAACTTCAATTTTTGAATCCTGAGTTTGCGCTTTGTGCTATAGAAATAGTTTCCAAGATCCACTTTATGAGGAATATTGCTCTTTATAACCATCATAAAGAAGATGGAAATAATATCTCATGTGTGTTCGAAGAAATTTCTTCGTGTATTATGTGTGCAGGTCATGTCTCCGGCCGCCTCGTGGCGAGGTGCAGCGCCGAAGTGACCGTGCTACCGTCTCGTAATGAACGGCGGAATTCTCCTCCAGCATCCCTGGAGGAGGATTTCTTGCCTCTTCGTTCTTGAACTCAGGGTTGCGGACCGCTGTGTTCATCCCCGTCTACAAGGAGCCCTTGCCCTTTGGAGCTTCTGCTTGCATGTTGATCGCTGGAACCGGTGGTTCCTTGGGCAAATGTTATGGGGTGCAAATCTGACAAGGGTCTTGTCAAATACTGGGATCTTGAACGTATGGCTTCATGTGGCTCTCTGGAGCAAGATCCCAGCTGCGACAGATGTTCATCCGCAGATTTGTGAACGTATTGTATAGCCGATGTTGGAACCGGTGGGTTCATCCTTTGCAGTCAGGATTCCCGTAGTGTGTTTCTGCTGGCTTGTCAGCTGCTTTTCGAATGTATTGTAAGCCATGTAGGCTGTGTAGTTAGATTCGAGCTTTTTCGCTTGTAAGCTGTTGTCTAGACAGATAAATTGTAAGTCTTTTCGACTCATAATAACAAATAGCTTTTGTATCATCTGCTGTCTCTTTACAACAAAATACAATTTCGCATGCGTTTCGGCATATCTCGCGTTGCATAATGCTATGTAATGGTTTCGCATTTGCGATATATTAATTCGCTGATGTTTCGCTAGATCGTTCGAGATCATATTTTCGTAGCTGTGCCATCCCGGCAGATGGGCTTGTGGTTGGCCGTTGTGGATCATTTAAGATCATTTTCACAATATTGTTATCGTAGCAAATGGTCTTTAGTAGATCAATTGAGATCGTTAAGCGGTGCGAATTGCTATCATGGCAGATAGGCTTTATTAGAAAAATCAATTGAGATCATTTCTCGCATAAGCTGCTATTGCAACAGATAGGCTTTTAGAAGATCAAGTAGGATCATTTCGCGCATGAGTTGCTATCGTAACAGATAGGCTTTAGAGATCGATTAATATCGTATTCGTGTGTGTTGCTATCGTAGCAGATAGGATTCAGAAGATCAATTAAAATCGCGCTGCTATCGTAATAGATAGGCTTTTATGATCAGTTAAGATCGCATTTGCATAGGCTGCTATCGTGAGAGATAGGCTTAGATGATCAATTAAGATCGTATTTGCATAGGCTGCTATCGTGAGAGATAGGCTTGGATGATCAATTAAGATCGCACTTGCATAGGCTGCTATCGTGAGAGATAGGCTTAAATGATCAATTAAGATCGCATTTGCATAGGCTGCTATCGTGAGAGATAGGCTTAGATGATCAATCAAGATCGCGTTTGCATAGGCTGCTATCGTGAGAGATAGGCTTAGATGATCAATTAAGATCGCATTTGCATAGGCTGCTATCGTGAGAGATAGGCTTAGATGATCAATTAAGATCGCATTCGCATAGGCTGCTATCGTGAGAGATAGGCTTAGATGATCAATTAAGATCGCATTTGCATAGGCTGCTATCATGAGAGATAGGCTTAGATGATCAATTAAGATCGCATTTGTGGATTGCTATTGTGGCGATTAACTCGCCGTTAACAGTTATAACAAACTGAAATAAAGTAAAATCGACACACAGAAATATGAAGTTTCTCATTTGGGAGAATTTTCTTATGATAATGCTCTCATATGGGAGAGATGGGATTACAATCCTCTCATATGGGAGAGGAGATTGCGTAAATCGTAGCCACATGAGACATTAAGAAACGTTATAATAAAACGTATGAAATGAGAGAAGTCAGGGGTAGTACTTCTTAATCCAGCGCATGTTGACTGAACTCGGAGTTGAGGTTGTGCCGTGCAACCTTCGTATGCTGCAGTAGCCACTATCGAAGACTTCTGTGACTTCGAAGGGTCCTACCCAATTGGCTGCGAACTTCGGGTGAGTTGCTTCTCGCATACAGTGGTCGGATGCGCGCAAGACCAAGTCTCCGACTGCGAAATCTCTTCGCTGGACTGTCTTATTGTAGGCGCGAGCGATTCTTTCCTGGTACCGCTTGTTGGTCCTTTTGGCTTGTTCTCGCTTTTCCTCCAGCAAAATCAAGTCATGATCGCGTTGATTTTCATAGAGCGCATGGAAGGCCAGCCTTGCCGAATTGACTCTAACCTCCGCAGGTACTACAGCCTCTGCTCCATAGCATAGCAGGAACGGTGAGGCCCCCGTGGGTGTCCTTGGATAAGTTCGGTAAGCCCATAGAGCTATGCTTAGAGAGTCAGCCCACTTCTTGTGGTCATCCGCGACCATTTTGCTCAAAATCCTTAACAGTGTTTTGTTGGTCGCTTCAGCTTGTCCGTTACCCTTCGGGTAATAAGGGGTAGAGCATATCTGCCTGATATTGTACTCCGCTAATTTCGCAGCTACCTGGCGATTGACAAAGGGAGTACCATTATCTGAAAGAATGGTATTTGGAATTCCGAACCTGCATACGATGTTTTCCTGAATGAAGTTGACCACAGCTAGCGCATTTGCCGTTTTCAGTGGTATTGCCTCCACCCACTTGGTGAATAGCTCGGTTGCAGTGAGAATAAAGTGATTCCCGTGCGACGTTGGCCGTATGGGACCAATGAAATCCAGAGCCCATGTGTGGAATGGCCATGGCGTCCCCAATGCATGTAGGTCCACGGCGGGAGCGTGCACTAGGTTCCCTTTGAATTGGCACTCCTGGCAGCGTCGTACTTTGGTGCGGCAATCAACTTCCATTGTGGGCCAGAAGTACCCGATCGAGAGGAGCTGTCTGCATAATTTCCCACCTCCTTGATGTTCTACCTGATGGGAAAGGTCCATGACTTCTTGTGCTTCTCTGCCGTCTAGACACCGCAGCAAGTTGCCTTCGTGACCTCTTCGCCAAAGCAGGTTTTCTTGAACTATGTATCGAGCTGCCTTTCTTTTCAATTTCTCGGCTTCTTTTCTCGATTCGGGCAAGGTGCCCTGAGTGAGATAATCGAAGAGCGGCTTCCTCCAATCTGTGTCCTCATCGGTTAGGGCGATGAGTAGAGAATCTTTGATTAGTGCGCAACTCTCGCACTTCCCTTGTATCAGGGCCGCGGCTGTTGACATATCCGGCCAATGAATGCCATATCTCTGAGCCTTCCGGTAGATTGACACCTCGCTTTCTCCGCAAGAATGTTGGTGAATCTTTTCTAACAATCGTTGTCCCTCTCGTTCGGAGACGCATCGCATGAGTATTCCGCCAGGACCCTTGTAGTAAAGGGTGTTGTCATGTATGCAGTAGCCTCTTGTGAGTGCCCAGCTTTCACTACTTGTGCCTTCCGCGATAGCCTGTAGGATTGCCTTCCTCCAGTCTGCGTCGTCCATATGTTCGTCGTCGCACGCATCTTCTGTCAATGCCGACGATGTTCGCACTTCAATAGATATTTTTGCAGGACATTTGTCGGTGCTGAACTTAGATCCCAAGGTTGCTAAAGCGTCTGCGTGCCTGTTGTCTGCTCGGGGCTTGTGCTCGTACTTCACATCGCAAAATTGCTGCATCAGCTTTTGTACTAGTGTTCGATAAGACAGGAGGTTGATCTCCTTCAAACCATACTCGCCCGAGGCTTGCTTAACGATCAGCTTGGAGTCCCCCATGACCGTTAAGTTGCTTACTTCCAAGGCTTTCGCCGCACGGAGCCCTGCGATGAGGGCCTCATATTCCGCTTCGTTGTTTGTGACTGCGAAGTTGAGCTTTGCGGACATCTGTATGAATTCCCCATCCGGCTTTGTCAAGACTATCCCAATGCCTCCGCCTTTCCTGGTTGACGAACCGTCGAAGTGGAGGGTCCAATAGGGCACGTCAATTGCGTAGATTTCAGGGCCTTCGAGCTCTTCTTCGATCACGGGTTCATGGCTGTTGTCGGGGAACTGTGCTAACAGATCCGCTACCGCCTGCGACTTGATCGCTCGTGGTCTCACGCACGTGATATCATATTGAGAAATGGTCATGTACCATTTCGCCAGTCTCCCTCCGGGAGTAGTGTGGGTTAGCAGATACCGTATGGGATCGCTCTTGGTAACCACTACTACTTTGTGTGATGCAAAATAGTGTTTCAACTTTTCTATCACAAAGAATAAGGCAAGACAATGACGTTCAATGTCTGTGTACATCGATTCAGCAGGCTGCACGATGCGAGAGATATAGTAGATAGGCCTCTCTTGACCTTCATACTCCTGAGCCAAGAGCGCTCCTATAGATCTCCTCGTTGATGTCAAATATAGCAGAAGCGGTGATCCAGTTGAGGTGCGATCATTATTTTTGAGGACGTCAATAAATCCTTCAGCTTTTCGAATGCGGCCTTGTGCTCCGGGGCCCAGTTGTACGCGGCGTCCTTCTTGAGAAGAGCACTAAAACAGCAGGTGATTTCTGCAATTGCTGGGATGAATCTCCGTAGGTATGACAGTTTTCCCAAGAATGTTTTCAAGGTACTTTGGTTATGGGGTGGCGTCATGCTGGTGATGGCTGACACTTTCGCAGGGTCAGGCTCGATCCCTTGGCGTTGAACCACGCATCCCAAGAATTTCCCTGATGTTACCCCAAATGCGCACTTCATGGGGTTCATTTTCAGCTGAAAGCTTCGACATCTGTTAAACACCTTCCGTAGATCTGCAAGGTGGTCTGCTTCGTGCTTAGATTTGACGACCAGGTCATCCACATAGAATTCCACTTCTTTATGCATCATGTCGTGAAACAGAGCCATCATGGCTCGCTGATAGGTTGCACCCGCATTTTTGAGATCGAACGGCATCACCGTGTAATTGAACACCCCCACCGGAGTGATGAATGCAGTTTTCCGCGCGTCCTCGGGATCCATCTTAATTTGATTGTACCCGCTGAAGCCGTCCATGAAACTGAACATGCGATGGCCCGCTGTTGAATCGATAAGCAAATCGATGTTGGGCAGTGGGAAATCGTCCTTGGGGCAGAAGCGATTGAGATCTCGGAAGTCCACGCAGATGCGGAGCTGTCCGTTCTTTTTCACTACTGGCACAATGTTGGCCAGCCATGTGGGATGATGATTCGGCTCTATGAATTTGGCATCTAGGAGTTTGACAATCTCCTGTTTGATTTTCACGTTGAGCTCTGGCCTGAAGCTCCTTGTACTCTGCTTTACTGGTTTAGACCCTGGGATGATGTCTAAACGATGCATGGTGATGCTTGTATCCAGACCTGGCATCTCATCATACTCCCATGCGAACACGTCCTTGTATTCAGTTAGGAGCTGCAGCAGTCCTTGTTCCTCCTCGCTTGTGAGGTCCGCACTTAGAAAGACTGGCCTTTTCTTTTCCTCGTTCGGGCTGAGGAATACTTCCTTTAGCTCTTGATTTTGTGGTCTTGGCCTGTCTTCCATGCATTCAGGTGCTTCTTTGAGTTTCCCGTCTGGAGCGCTCTGTGTTGGCTCTTCCGTCAGCGCGATTTGCTCGATTTGATTGATTTGCCCAGGGATATCCCCATGCCCGTGTGAGGACATCCCCTCGCACCTTCATATGCGATAGCATTTCTTCCCATTGGCGTAGAAGCTCTCTATCTCCTTGCCTTCGGGGTCGTGCTTTGCGATTCTCTTCAGGGTATACACATTCTTTCGATGATATGCGATACGTGGCGCCTCTTCGCGTGTAGGCGGCTTTTCCTTGCCATCTTCCCTTGTTACCATCACGCCTGCGGGCGACTGGTCCTTGATGTCCTCCCAGAGAGGCAAAGGAGTAGGGTTGAATGGTCCGGGTGTTTGCTCATCCGCCATCTCGGTGAACCACACCGCCTCGCTGAGATGTGCTTCGTCCAAGTTGAACGGGTTCGTCGAAGCCGGTATCTCGACTATTCTGTCGTTCCAGATAGCTTTCATAACCTGGTGAGCCGTTGAAGGGACTGCGTCGAAGCGATGAATCCAGGCTCGACCTATAATCATGTGGTATGTGGTGTTCGCGTCTATGACATAGAACTTTGATGAGCACTTGATTTTGCCAATCTGAACGCCCAGGCGGATCCATCCGATCGTCATTCTAGAGTCGCTTCCGAATCCCACCAGCGGAGATGGACGCCTGACTACCTTGTGCTCGGGGATCCCTGCTAGCCTCAGTGTGTGGAGCGGAACGACGTTGACCGCTGCTCCTCCGTCAACGAATGCTCGTTTGAATTCGACGCCGTTGATGATGGCGGTCACGTACAGAGGCCTTTGGTGGCTCGCATCCGTCTTCTTGTCGCTGGCAGAAAAGGTCATAATCTTTTCTGTAGAACGAGACGCCCTGATGACTTTCCCGTTGGAGACCACGAGGTCCTCCTCGTAGTCCTCCGCTATCCTTAAGATTGCTTTCGTCATATCTGTTCGGCACTTTTCAGAGAAGTTCATCTCGTCGAAGAATCTGCTGAAGCCATGCGACCCTTTCATGCGGTCGGCACGTTCATCCTCCGTGTCCATGCTATAGTCTTCGTCTTCATGGACCTCGGCAATGATGGGTAGACCATCCTCTGCGACTTCTTCCAAGTCCACTATCGAGATCATGGCGACCTCTTTGCCTTTCGAGCCTGGCTCTGTATGGGCAGGAAGCGGGTTGTTGCGCACGTCCTTCCTGTGGTCGCTGACGATTAGCTCGCCGTTCTTCATCTTTTGGTCGAATGCGAACCTGAGCTTTTTACATTCCGCTGTGGGGTGCATGACCTTGCCGTGGTACTCGCACCACTTAGGGTCCCTCACCATCTCTTTGGAGGGTGCCTTCTCGAGCGGTGGCAGGACGCCGTCCTTGCGCCACTGTCTGCAGAGATCGCTTGCTTCCTCTACTGAGCATGGCAGAGGTGGTACGTCAAAGTTTGCGACCTTCGCTTGCTTCTGGGGTGAAATTGTATTGACCTCAGCTTCACGTCCCCTCTTGTAACTAAATCTGCCGATTTTGTAAGTAGTGCCGCTCGAAGGTCGCTCCGGAGCGCTCTTCTTTTTCTGTCTCTCGACTATAGGCTCGATATTCTTCGTGCATTCGATTAGCTTTGAAAACGTAGGTGTTTGCAAATTGATTAGCATACCTTTGTATTCATCTCGCATGCACTGCAGGCATATCTCTACGAGCCGGCTTTCGGGCATTGGATCCTTGCACTCCAAGGATTTCGCTCTGAATTTCTTGATGAAAGTGATTCCGTCTTCCTCACGCTTCTGATACATCCGCGAGAGATGGATCATCGTCACCTTTTCTTCCATCTGGAAGAACTTGGTATAAAACTTCTGGACCATGTCTTCCCAAGTCTTCACGGATCCGGCTTCCAATGTTCGGTACCATTTGTATGCTACGTTCCCTAGAGATTTTGGGAACTCTCGCATCAGCAGTTTGGGATCAGCTCCGTACGGACCCATGACATCAATGAAACGCATGACATGCTCATGAGCATTTCCGTTGACATCTTCGAACTTATCCCATTTAGGAGCCTTGTACCCCGCCGGGTTAGGCATGAGATAGATCTCCCGTGGAATGGGTGGATCGTTGTCTAACTTTGGGATAATGGTATCTGCGAATGACTGATGAGCCAGAATAGTGTCCACGCGCTTCTGCAAAGACGTCATGCATTCTGGAATGCTCCCCTCGGTAGCTGATGGAGGGGTTGCGGCCGGCGGGGGCGACACATACGCCGTCGGAGGATTGGGAGCATACTGACTACCCGCATTTCCCCAGATCATCGTTGGGGGAGGCAAAGGGTACTGCAGAGTTGGGTTGGACGCCAAAGCCGAAGGCTGAGGAGCGTGGGCAGCAGGAGGCAGCATCTGTGCCGTTGATCCCTGAACCGAAGGCAGCTGCGTAGCCGACGGTGGAGTCTGCAGATGAGGGTTGGGAGGTGCGGTTGACACTCCCAATCCTGGAGCGGTAGGGGTTCCTCCTCCCTGAGGGATAGCGGCGGCTGATGAAGGGTTTGGCGCAAGGGTGCCCAGAACGGCCAAGATTTGTTCTAATTGCGCAGATTGAGCCTTGAGAGCTTTCGCCTGACTTTGGACAGTGGTGTCCAAAGACTCTAACGTCGGTGTCTCGCCGGGAGTCGTTGGAGTACGGCGAGTCTCGTCTCCCGAGGGAGTTTCGGTGGAGGGCGATCGGTTGCTGACATCATCCTCCTGAGACATGGTTGCTTTTGTTGGTAAGTTCACGTCGGGTTCACCAAAATGTGCACAAGAGATTCCGGCGGGGAGACCTCCGTGTACACCGTATGTAGTGGATCAAAGATCGCACAGGAAGAGTGGGGTTGTGTGTAGGGAGAGCGTAAGTCAGTAGCAATGTCAGAGAGAGAGACAGAGGTTTGGCAGAGCTTCCGCGTATGGCGAGTGTGTTCTTCTTTGTATGGAAAGGTTAACGATATATATACTGGAGAACATGACCGTTGTAGTGTGGTTAATGCGCCCATTAATGGCGCCTTAATTAGCTTAACCATAACGGCACGTTCGTCCGAGTATATAGGAACCGTTATAGCACGTGGTGCGCGAATACCGGAACCGTTACGAGGTTGACCGGGTTTGACCGGATTGACCGGGTTTAGGAAGCTCGTGCCATAGATCTCTCAAAACAGTTACTAAAGGTCGCGTGCGGGCTTGGCTCGCACGCGACAGGGCTTACTCAAGCCTCCAAACCACTAAGTCCCTACATGTCCCGTGCGGTGATATGCGAGGGCTCTGTCTCGCAGCCCCCACATGGATCAGCTCGGCTGGTGATCCAGTGTGTGTGGAGCACAATATGGTGTGCTGGATGATTGCCACGTGGCCAAGATCTGTCAGATCAGAAAGCACTATCTACACTTGGATTGAGTGAAATGAATCAGCTTCTTTGTTCCTTGTCAATCCTTGAATGTCTTTTAGTGTCTCTGTGAATTGCTATGTGTTGTATCTTCGAATTTCCTCAGCAATTCTCCTTTTAAACACTCAGTTTGAATTGAAGATCTTCAGAATCTTCTCAACAAACTTTCCTGAAGATTTGCCTCAAATCTTGACTCTTCTAACAGCTTCCTTCACTGGCTAGTAGCTCAGTATCTTTAGGGATACTGATTTGATCTTGTTGGAAGTATATTGGGAAGCTTTTAAATAAAATAGATTGATTACAGAATCAAATCATCAAGCAGTTACCATATCTGTAAAACATAAGTTAGGAAACAGATTCCTATAATATAGGAAACACAATATCCCTGCAAAACTTAATCAAACAGATGATATTAGATAGCGTAAACTGTGTCAAAATATTTTGTCTTTCATCATCAAGTATCAGTGAATCAAGCATAGGGTTTTAGGAGTTGGATTAAGATCAGAAACTCCCCCTAAGTTCATGCATATAAGGCTCAATCAGTTTCAAGGCTTTGAAAGCTGTTTCAAGGCCTTGAAGTAGACTAGCTATTTCAAGTCTTGAACAGAGTTGAAGTTACAATCTCCCCTTGATGAAAGACAAAACCATAATCTGTTTGATACTATGATTCTCTAAAAAAAATACTCATTAGCATATAGCACAGTCAAATATAACACATAATATCCAAAGTAAATCCAACTTATTAATCTGCAGAAAATACCATAGAAGTTCACATAAGTCTACTCGACCTAAAACCAGGTCACCTAAAGAGAAAATAAAACAAAATAAAACCTAAATTTCTCTCCCTTTTTGACTTTCATAAAAAAAGAATGAGAATATGTTGGATCATAGTTTTGGAAAGAATTTTAAAATATTGTTTGAAAAGATAGAATTTTCAAGACTTTGAAAAGGATTTCAAGTCCTTGAAAAGGAGAAGAAAGAGTAGGCAAGAGTTAAGGGGTTGGGTCTTCATCTCCTTGCTGCTCTGCATCTTCCTCCTGACTATTTCCCTCATCATCATCAACTTGCTCTTCTTCTTGTTGAGCCACATTAACATCCTCAATAATTGAGCTTATGGTTTTGATCACACTGTTTAACAGGAAGGTTAACCCTTCTGGTGCGTTTATGGTACTCTTTGCAGCTTGAGACACTTCTTCGGCCACATCAAACAATGTCATGCTTCTGAACATATTTTCAACCATGTACTTCATATGTCTAAGATCAGTTTCAAACCCATGTTGATTCTCCTTTACTTCATCAATGTTCATCTGAAGTTCTTTCAGCATCTGGAGAGTCAAGGGGTTGTCTTGAGGCTGAGAGGTTTTGCTTGAAGTAGGGGTCAAGGTCTTGGGTTTGAGAAATTTCTTGGAGCCCAAATCTTCCTCTGTCAAATCTGAGTATAGCTTCCAAGTCTTAGAATTGGTTTTCACCACACCAATCTTCTTAAATGCTCTCTCATTAAGCATGTCAATCCCAGTAGTGATAGTCTCTTCCCTATCAGTTGGGATTTCAAAGTGTTACAAGAAAGAGGTGAGCAAATTGGCATATGGAAAGGGGTGTTTTCTCTTATTTGTTTCATGTTTAGGTAAAAGAATCTGGTGAGTCTGGGGTAGGCTAACTCTGGAGGGTTTAGAACAAACCAAAGAGAGCTTTTCTTCAACATTTTGATACACTTCAGATTCATACCATGTAACATAGGAACACTGATCATACTACATAATGCAACTGTTCTAGAAGCAAATCCATCTAGCCATTTACCTCTAGCAACATGAGTAATGAACCATGAATTATCAAGGGCTGATTTCTTACCAGTGGATTTCTTCTCTGAATAGATCTGTAGTGCCTTCTCAATGTTCTCCTCTGGTTCATCCTCTGTAACCATTTCTTTTCCTTTGCCTTTTTCTGCTTTGTCAGCCTTCTTCTTCACCTTCTTAGGGCTACCAATCTGAATTCCCTTCTATTTTTCTAGTGCAGACTCCACTGCCTTATTCTTCTTGCTGGACACTGGTGTCTGATCTTTCTTTTCCTTCTTCTTGGGAGGAGGAGGTGCCATATCTTGTGCTGTTAGAGTCTTTGAACTGGATTCCCAACTGATTATCTGAACCTCCTCCACAGTGGCCTTTCTTTTCTTCTCTGTTGCAACCTTTGAACCACCAGCCATCTTAAATCTATCAGAGGCTCTTCTAGTGCTCATTAAGGTTTGGGGAGAAGAAGAGAGAGGTAGGATAGATACGAAGGAGAGAAAGAGAGAAGAAGAAGATAAATAGAAGAGAGTTTCATTTTGAAAAGGAAACTAGATATTCTCTCTAATCTTTAAAGATCTGTTGAGTCAAAAATGATTCAAATTTTGTGTGTACCGTTGGAAATAAAAGATATTATACTATTTTGGCTAAAAAGGGGTACTTAAAAATTTAGGGGCGACATTGAGCAATTATCTACAAAGATAACACCCAATATCGAAAGATCCATATTGTTGCCTAATTAGCATGCAATCTTATTTTCAAGGTTTTGGAATGGATTTCAAGGCCTTGAAAAGCTGTATGATGTAATGCACATATACTCAAAGATTTGAAAATATTTTCAAGACTTTGAAAATCAGTACAAACCTTTGAAACACATAAAACTTACCTGATTCTCCCCCTAAACAAATGCTTCTTTATTTAGCATGCCCAATTCCAATCTTAAGGCTAAGAATCTTTCCTCTGGCAATGGTTTAGTGAAGATATCTGCAATTTGCATGTTAGTATAAACAAATTCAAGAACAATATCACCTTTTTCAGCATGATCTCTGATGAAGTGATGTCTAACATCAATATTATTTGTTCTGGAATGCTGAACCGGATTCTTTGTAATTGATATTGAACTTGTGTTGTCACACTTGATAGGTATATCCCTGAAGTCAAATAAAATGTCTCTCATTTGTTGTGCTGTCCATAACACTTGTGAACAGCAAGCTCCAGCTGCTATGTATTCAGATTCAGTTGTTGATAGCACCACTGAGTTTTGCTTCTTTGAATGCCAACTAATTAAAGATGATCCAAGAAATTGACAGCATCATGATGTGCTCTTTCTACCAACTTTATATCCAGCAAAGTCAGCATCTGAATAGCCACACAAAGACAAGTTAGATTGTTTAGGATACCAAATCCCTAAGTATTTGGTACCATTGAGATATTTGAATATTCTATTTACTGCAGTCAAGTGTGATTCTTTAGGATCAACTTGAAATCTAGCACACATGCACACACTAAACATGATATTTTTTCTACTAGCTGTGAGGTAGAGTAATGATCCAATCTTACATCTATATTCTTTCACATTCACACTCTTACCAGATTCATCTTTGTCTAGAGACAGTGTAGAACTCATGGGGGTCTTAATATCTTTGGGCTGAGACATATTATACTTGTTTAGAAAGTCCCTTGTGTACTTGCTTTGATGTAAGAATATGCCTTTCTTAATCTGATGGATTTGAAGTCCAAGAAAGAAGTTCAATTCTCCCATCAAGCTCATTTCGAATTTCCTGCTCATAAGACTTGAAAATTCTTTGCAAAGAAGATCATTAGTAGCTCCAAAAATAATATCATCAACATAAATTTGAACTACCAGCATGTCTTTCTCACGAGTCTTTATGAAAAGGGTCTTGTCTGCTAATCCTCTTTTGAAAATCATTTTCAAGTAGAAACTTTGACAATCTTTCATACCAAGCTCTTAAGACTTGTTTTAAACCATAAAGAGCCTTGTCAAGTTTGTAAACATGATCAAGAAAATTGTCATTTTCAAAACCTGGAGGTTGAGAAACATAAACTTCTTCTTGCAAGTAGCCATTCAAAAATGCACACTTCACATCCATTTGAAAGAGTTTCATGTTTTTGTGATATGCATATGCAAGTAGAATTCTAATTGCTTCTAACCTGGCAACGGGTGCAAAAGTTTCTTCGTATTCAATACCTTCTTCTTGATTGTAGCCTTGAGCTACCAATCTAGATTTGTTCCTGATTACCTTTCCATTCTCATCTAACTTGTTTATGAATACCCATCTGGTGCTAATGACAGACTGATTTCTTGGTGGAGGAACTAGATTTCGGACCTTGTTCCTTTCAAACTCATTGAGTTCATGTTACATTTCTATAATCCAGTAGGTAGAAATACAGGATCAATACTCTAGAAGGCGGGGGGTTGAATAGAGTATGCAGACTTTTGCAAAACTTTGCAAGAAAAGTGGTTTCAAAAGATTTGTAAAGAGATTCAAGGCCTTGAAATGATTTTCAAGCCCTTGGAATGAAAACAGTTAGAGTAAGGAAAGAATAAGTCTATTTCAAGGCCTTGAAATGAGTTTCAAACCCTTGAAATGAAACTGTTTTGAATGCTGCAAAAGTTCTAAGTATGCAACTGAAAAGTAAATGCAAGAGACAAAAGATATATAGAGTTCAGTCCACTTGGACCTACGTCTCTACCTCAGGGATCTTCTCCCTGTAGGATTTTCAACACAATTCTTATAATCCTCAGCTAAGCCCTAGATCTCAAGCACAGAGAGATGCCTTACTCTGTTATAGCTTATGGTTCTCACTAACATATTTAGTACCTGCTCTAGCTATCTGATTAACTAAGAATTCTCTATTGTTCACCTTGAACAATCATTGAGAATGAGAACTAGAATTCTTATCAAAATGATATACAAATGAAGTACATAAACGAAGAACACAAGAACGGATTCTGCAGTGAGTGTGCAGTGTTCTTATGAAGCTTGGATTGAGTGAAATGAATCTGCTTCTTTGTTGCTTGTCAATCCTCGAACATCTTTTAGTGTCTGTGTGAATTTATATGTGTTGTATCTTCGAATTTCCCCTGCAATTCTCCTTTTAAACACTCAGTTTGAATTGAAGATCTTCAGAATCTTCTCAACAAACTTTCCTGAAGATTTGCTTCAAATCTTGACTCTTCTAACAGCTTCCTCCAACGGCTAGTAGCTCAGTATCTTTAGGGATACTGATTTGATCTTGTTGGAAGTATGTTGGGAAGCTTTTAAATACAACAGATTGATTACAGAATCAAGTCATCAAGCAGTTACCATATCTGCAAAACATAAGTTAGGAAACAAATTCCTATAAAATAGGAAACACAATATCCCTGCAAAACTTAATCAAACAGATGATAATTAGATAGTGTAAACTGTGTCAAAATACTTGTCTTTCATCATCAAGTATCAGCTAATCATGCACAGGGGTTTAGGAGTTGGATTCAGATCAGAAACTCCCCCTAAGTTCACGCATATAAGGCTCAGTCAGTTTCAAGGCATTGAAAGTTGTTTCAAGGCCTTGAAATAGACTAGCTATTTCAAGTCTTGAACTGAGTTGAACTTACAGTTTAATATTCATAACTAATCGTTTTTGGTTTCCGCTCCCGATTCAATTCCAATTTCCAGCGACTATTCATCGCATTGAGTCGCCCATGATCCACGTATGATGAATTTATACTCATCCTATTGTTTTGGGTTGATTTAGTCCACTTAACGAATTAGGGTTTCCCAAGGGTTTCAAGATTCTGATTGGTATTATTGAATAAGCAGCGAACCAATGATTTCGTGAAAAAACATGAACATGATAAGCATCATAAAATAGATGCAATGAAGTATAGGTTGAACGTAGAATTTTGCATCTTACCGATGATGGAGATAGATCGTAACACATACGAGATGAAACGGAAAAGAGGGCCGCCAAGATTGTTTGTGTCAAAGATCAATCTCAATGATCGAAGATCAAGAGAACACAGAAGATAAGAACAGAGAGAGAGAGAGAGAGAGAGAGAGAGAGTGAGGGAGAGCCAACGCGGTGTGGCTGGCAATGGCTGGCGGCCTTGGGCTGGCTACGACTTCAGGTGTTGGTTCGGCAGCAGCTGGGCAGCGATCGAACCGACAGAGAGAGAGAGAGAGAGGATGAGGGCGGTGGAGGTGATGGTGGTTTTTCAAGATGGACAGAGATATAATCGAGTGAGAGAGATGGAAGCACAGGCGAGTGTTTTACTTTGAGTGTCGAGAAGAAAATCATATAAGAGTGACTTGATTAAGATATTAGGGTTAGAGTTCGATAAATATCAGGTGGAACGGGTGTACCAACTGTAGGGTACAACAATTAGAATTTAGGGGGGGGGGATTAAATAGGATAAATATGAGTTTAAAAATAATAGGAAAATAAAATAGAATAACTATTTATTCTATTATCTCAAGAGTTTAGGGAAAGTTATAAATGACCCCAACCTATAGAATTATATAACAACTCCCCAAAAGCTTAAGAAATATATAATTGCTCCCCAATAAATTAACATGGCTAGATAATTAGCCCCCAACATTTCCATAAAATCCATATGGCTAAATAATAGCTCCAATATTTATATAAAATTACCAAAATACACGCAATCACAAAACAGGGTATTTCATATCCGACCACTCGTTCTTTTCTTCTTTTAGTATAAAATCCTCACTCAAACAAAAATAATATACGTACACAAGTATCTAAGTACTCGTTCTCTAAGACTCGAGTTGGATACCTAGGGCTTAAATTCCGAATTTTAACAATGGATTTGTGATTCACGTTGTGCAACTTAATAGCTGAGTTATTTAGTACCTATGTCTATTTTCATGTTCGTCAAATTTATCTTGTGCATTATTCTAGCCTTTGTATGATTAAATGTTTTTAATTCTTCCAAGAAATATACGGTTTCAATGGCTAGAATAGTGAATTTGGGCACACACACATACGCGAATCCTATGCGTACTCTAGCAAGTACACTAGATCGTCAAGTAATGTCGGTAAGATAACGGGTACTTTCGATCCCAAGACGACTATATGTTTACTTGTAATTAGAAATTGAGTATGTGCAATGAAAGTAGTACTGAAAAGGTTGTGAATTATGTTGTTGCTACTTCTACCAAAAGTAAAGTAATGAACTGAAATAATATAAACTGGAATAGCATCGTTTGACTAATTTTTGGTTGTTGTTAACAACGGAGATGGAACTAAACAGGGACGCAACCAGAAATTATTTATAGGGGGGGCATGTTAAATAAATAAGGTAAAAGTTGAGTTTACTTAACTAATATAGGGGGGGGGGCAACATATGATTTTGTAATTATTCAAAATACTAGGGTAAATTTTGTCATTCTCTAAACTGTAGGGGGGGCATGGCCCCTGGTGGGTTAGCCATAGGTCCGTCCCTGGAACTAAGTGATCTATGGATCCCTAAGGGCGTTCAGAAATTTTTAGAAATACTGAAGAAACATGCTACTTGATGTTCTAACTATACCACATACTTGTGATTGTGAATGCCTCTTGGTCCATCACGAAACTATGCTACGACCGAATGTGGGTCCTTTCGGTCCACCTTTACCAACCGTGTCGTTCTAACCAGTGCATATCCAACCGACCAATGGATCTCGGTCCACAATTGCCCAACCAACCCGTTCGAGCGGTTGAAACTACAGTAAAACATCTATAAATTATTAATGTTGGGACCGGGGTATTTCATTAGTTTAGCGAGATATTATTATATCGATAAATTAATAATTTATTAATTTAAAGAGATTATACGTATATCTTTAAATTTTAAAGTCCAATGTACTAGTTACAATGTCTATTATTTAAAGAAAAACTAGTTTTATCCTTCTTTTAATTAAAATTACGAGATTCAAAGCATTGAAGAAATTGTGACGGATACTATTCTCGTTCGAGACGATGTTGAGGATGATTCAATAGCATTGGAACCGGTCACTCGGAAAGAAGCATTGCAAGCGGCAACTAACTCTTCACAACTTGCAATACGAGAAGATAATGCCCCAACGCTTAAGTGCAATGAGGAGATTTAAAGATGAACTCGGGATAGATTTGGAGTTCAACAAAAAATAAGTGACTATAGATTCATTTCTCACTATCCAATATTAGAATTTCGAATATTTTAGTAATTATTAATTTATAGTTTGGTCGCGACCAATATATATACACTGGGTTTTTAAAACTTTATTATCTTATTATTTTATCGATTGGGGTCCAATTCTGCACTGGTCCCAAGTTGGGACTGAACAAATTATTAATTTTATCGAAGTTATTAATTTATCGAGTATTAATTTATAGAGGATTTACTGTATGCTCGATGGATCATGTATGAATATATATTTGAATATATATTTTTTTGCAAGTACGTAGAACATCATTTAAAATATACTCTAACAACACTACTACATCAGGGGAGACTCGAACCCGATACCTAAATTAATTGCCTCGGGGCTAGTTCATCATGTATGGATACTCAATCTGAGATCTTTGTTGTAAGCTCTGACCGACATGCAGCATGAGTTGCTTCTGGTCCAACCAACCATGGCTGGTGCCGAGAAGATGTGCTTCATGGTCCGATGTCACTAATAGTTAAGATTTACTAACCCAATTTATCTGAGCCGAACAAGGCCGAGCAAAATTTAAGAGTTTATTTAGGTTTGATGCACAATTGGGAAGTTTGAGTTGTTGCTTCTGGTCCAACCAACCATGGCTGGTGCCGAGAAGATGTGCTTCATGGTCCGATGTCACTAATAGTTAAGATTTACTAACCCAATTTATCTGAGCCGAACAAGGCCGAGCAAAATTTAAGAGTTTATTTAGGTTTGATGCACAATTGGGAAGTTTGGACAGAAGACTCTTCAACCCGAACCCAATAGATCAACGTGTTTTTTTGTTCGCGCTCGCTCCTGCTTGATAAATGTTTCTCTCTTGTTTATTCATACTGAAACACTTGAAATTATATACATTGTTTTTCTTATTAAATTATATTTTTTTAAATAAACTAGAATATGGCACAAGTAGGTATAATAGAATAAGTCGTTCAGTCCAGTGTTAGGGCGTCTGAGGCATTTCATTAAGGTCTCGAGTTTGAGCGTCCCTAGCAGTATGATAGAATAAAATTATTGCCTTGTAACAAAAGATTCCCCTTATATCCCTTGAAGTTGTGATTGATTGTGTGACAGTTACAAAAAATTAGACTTCACACAAGATACTTTGTCTTATTTATATTGTTATGCTTTCTTAAAAGAGAAATTCTAAAATTATTCTAAAATTATTGTCATACTTTTAGAAAGTGACAAAATTTTCACTCCACTTTCTTACATAAATCCATTACTTTTTCCTACTTTTATTCAGTTTACAAAAGAAAAAATAGCATATTTGATAAAAGGGAAATTTTGTAAATTCTATTCAAGTCAAAAGCATTCCTTACTTTCTTTTTTTGAGAAATTGTTTTTTTTTGTTAATCAGATTTGAATATGAAACCTCATGCAGGGGTTTCAAACGCTCTACCACTTAAACTACCATCCTAGTTGCATTTCATATATTTTTTTGAGAAATTGTTTTGTCGTCAACGGGGCTTGAACTCGTGACCTCATGCAGGGGCTTCAACACTAATCTATCTATACAATAAGTTTAGGATGGAAGGAGTATTATTTATTTTGGACATTCGGATATTTTTTGTCTCTAGCTATACGTCATTGAACCAAACACAAAGATAATGGACCCATGTAAAATTTTGGACGTGGTATGTGCAACATGTAAAATTTATTTCATATTATTTCCCCTTCTCATTTTGGCTTAAAAGTTTATACCAAGTCAGTATAAGGATCTGGGAAAAGACTAAAATATCCCTAACAAATCTAAAGGTTACCCAATACCCTCATTTGGTCTTTGCACTTTTTAGTTCACGTATAACATTTTATCCTCTGAGTAAACACTTAAAAATAAAAAAATTCATGAATACTTTATCCATGTAAAATTATATTATACCTCATATTTTAGTCTGTCTTGTAACGCTCTTTTCATACTTTACCCAAACGAGGCCCAAGTGACATAAAAAGAACTCCGATTCTCCGTGTGCCGACTAAAAGAATTCCGATTTCCCGTGTGCCGACTAAAAGACTTTATCATTAAAATTGCAACTTTTGTTATTTTATACAACTCGACTCTCGTTTTGCATCACAACTTAGTTTGTCCACGCGACACCTATCACCACCTATTGGGAAATGTTGGTTTTGTTATAGTATATTGTTATTTAAGGTAACATTTACATTGTTTACGTGAGCTTTCTTAGACGTGTTGGCTCATGACTATCTCAAGTTCAGCTAACTCACGTTCATGAATAGATGAAAAATCATTTCCCAAGAACCTATCTTCAATATAAAACAATGAGATTTTAGTATGGATACGGCTCGGTTGTCATACTTTAACGCGTGTCATACAATTTTTAGACTATAATAATCAGCAAAAGGGACAACTACAATTACGTATCAGTATCTAGAACAATCTCGAGCTATCGTGGCCGTTGGTTTAGTCAATGGCGGGAAATCAAACTGGCCAAGGGAAAAAAAAAACAAACAAATCAAGTTATAACAAACGTAAAATTAATAATATTTGATTTCAGTCCGGGTGATTTCACAATGGTACATTTGTTAAAACACCATGAGTGGAAGTATTAGTGAAGTTTTTTAGAATTCGGGTTGTCACCCATTCCCCTTAGTCCCTCCGCCAATGGGTTTAGCCCAGGGATGTCACAGAGGGGAGGCTTTAGGCATCTGGGCCGTGAACGACTGAGTTTACAATTTTGTGTCATCAACTAGAACAATCTCAATTAAATGACCAAGGATACAATTCCGTATCATCATCCAGAACAATATCAAGCCATCGTTGCCGTTGGTTTTACTTACGAGACTGTTGAAGTCAAACCACGTTCTCCAGAGGCCAATGAATGCGCCACATAAATGCTTCTTCGACCACCGAACCAGATTAACATGTGTTATTTGTCCAAAAATCCTTTAAGTGAGAACAATGTTGTCAATCTATGGAAACTTTGTTCTGTAGTAAATCATTCATAGGAAGAAGGCACTGCTCCCTTTGTCCCTCACCACCCTTGATGCATGTACTACTAATTGACTTGCGCGCGCACAACTCCCCTCACCCACCCCCCCCCCCCCCCCCCCCCCCCCCCCCCCACAACACACACACACACACAAAAAAACTGACATACCCAATCTTATTCAGGGAATGGGAACGATACACAGAAGAAAAGCATGGTCGTTGGCTGAAGAGTGGCCTAACTTTCTAACAGACAAAAGGGAACATTATCCAATCAATGCCTGAACAATGAAACATGTCCTAAGAGACTGAGATTCCAATCCCACCGCCCACCTCAGATTAAAATTTCTGTAGCAGGTGGTAAAAAAAATTGGTGTACATTGGACTCGCTTCAGTGATGATTCAATATTCTCAAATCATGGGGTATTGCATTATCGTAAACAGACTACGAGAATGGGTAAGTTTTACATTAATAATACAGAGATGCTAAATCAGTCGATAAAAAAAAAAAATGTTCAGAGAAGTACTACGAGTTGTGTCTTCAGACTCTTCACTGCTAAAACTAGCTGTACTAACTAACCAGGTGAGGTCCTCCTAATTTAACATTATCATCGTACATTTAATATCTACAAATATTTGGGGTGAGGAGGCAAGGGATTGAACTTTCACCTCATGAACCAACAACCTTATAAACTCCCTTTACAACATAAAACCCTGACAACAACAACAACAACAACAACAACAACAACAACAACAACAACAACAACAACAAAAAAATGGGTTGGATCTACTACCACATGGATCTTCCATCACAGATCATGTAGAGATGAATGATAAATTATCCTTGTGATGCGGATCAGCAACAAAAAATGACCTGTTCCCCCACTAATATTTTCCTTTCATTTGCCTTTTTTTTCCAGCAGAATGGGTGGTAGCCCGAGATTAGACGAAATACTTCTTCTTCTGCATATCCTTGAGCTTCTCCTGCAATTCTAAGAACGTTGGTCGGCTCTTGGGCTCCCTGATGAAATAAAGTATAGAGTCATTAGAAAAAAAATGTTCTCCGTTAAATTCATGAATTATTGAGAATGTGCAGATTGATTCCAGTAAAACCACTGTACATCCAATCTACAGGTGGTCAGACTCCTTAATCCAATGAACTTTCAAAAATTAGGCAAGTCTATTCAAGTACATCAATATCAAATGTAGCCGTCCTTACCCTAATTGTAAGTGAATTGTTTCAAACTATGCAGCAGTAGATTATATGTGTATATGAAGAGGAGAGCTTTGGCGTGCCATGTGACCAGGAAGTCACGGGTTCGAATCGAGGAAACGGACGCTTGCAAAAATGCAAAGTTGCGTACAGTAGACCCCCAAGTGTGTTCGACCTTTCCCTGGACCTAGAGGGAACTTCATGCATCGCGACCACCCTTTTAAATAGATTCTTATTTCCGTCATAGGAATGAAACCAGTTCTAAGAAGAAAACTTCGGCAGTTGAAATTTCCATCTTAGTCCCTTGGTCAGAAAGGGGGTAAATCTTGTGTATTGTGAAATGCGGTCGGTTTCCAGCATCGTTTTGAACATATGACTACTTATCTTTAAGTTTAGAAGCACAACCAACAACTTTCGTTCTTCTTAAAAATGATTTTCTAGGGAATTCTTCCAAACAATGCCCGAGGCTAATTTCCCTTCAAATAAGTACATATAAGAAATTTTAAAAACCACACAAACTGGCACTACGTAGAACTAAGATCAGATAATTCAATATTCTTCAGAGAACTATAGAATAATGTATATTATGTCTGTGCCTAACGCAGATATAGTTTTATTTCTTCATAAGCATATTTTTTTTTTATGAATCAAAAATGTGTCAAGAATGGGATTGAGATTTGGCCTTTGTCGAGTTCAAGAAAGGAAGGAGAGATCTATGCCTCCACCAGGAAACAGAGCAAGTGTTCTTTTCTCATATATAAACCAATTCTAGAAGAGAATAAGAAGGGAAGAATAAACCAACCTCCAACAGGTCTCAATCATAGAGGCCCATTCTGGATCTATATCTTTGGGAATCTCTAATCGTTGGTCCATGAAACCTACAACTCCAATCACCTGCATTGGGTTGAGAGCATCCCAAGGAACTTTCCCAGTAGCCAGCTCCCATAATATCACACCAAAGCTATATATATCAGACCTGTAATATTCCCAAGCCAAAATTGACATTGATAAGAACATGCCAGATCATGTAAGCATGCTGTTTGAAATAAAGAGATAGGCGTTAAAGTACACGTACTTCTCATCAGAGGATTCATTACGCATAACCTCTGGAGCCATCCATTGAGGCTACAAAACAAGAATGCCACATATACCAATCAGCCCAGAATGCATAACAACATTAAACTAACAAATACCAATAAAGGAGTTGCCAGGAGCTTAGTTAGCATACTGTTCCTTTCCCATTCTTTGT
Organism: Linanthus parryae; assembly: GCA_023055425.1. Classification (NCBI taxonomy): domain Eukaryota; kingdom Viridiplantae; phylum Streptophyta; class Magnoliopsida; order Ericales; family Polemoniaceae; genus Linanthus; species Linanthus parryae. The sequence goes on from JALGPY010000001.1 coordinate 120,947,912, forward strand.
AGTGAGAAATGTATGATGCTTGAGACGTGACAAACCGAAGTCACCAACCTGTTGAATTTATGAACAAACAATTACATAACTACACCAATAAGAACAATAAGAAGGTGAGAAAGCATTCAAAACTACAGACGAGAATGGAAAATAAAGCAACATAGAAGAGAAGTTAAAATATCTACCTTCACAGTCCAGTTCTTGTCAACAAGAAGGTTTGACGACTTCAAATCACGATGAACAATAGGAGGGTTGTAATGATGAAGATAATTCATACCTTGGGCCTATAAAGGGGAAAGCGAGGTTAAATAAACACATAAACGAACAATATAATAATATAAGAACCCGCTCAGACCAAAAGATGGTTCTACTAAACAAAACACAACCAAGAGATACTTGGCAGTAATGAACATTCCCATAACAAACTCCACCAACAGATACTCACAATATCCAAAGCAATGAGAGTACGCCGCCTCCAATCCAATTTAGATCCGTTTCTTTGTATTAACCGAAACAAGCTCCCACTACCCAAAAGAAATAACAATTATAAGTACGTAAAATGGCAAGTAGAATCTGTTCTGAAATAGTTGAAAACAAGCAAACATGAAACAACACAGGAAACATGGCATTATGGTCTAATACAAAAGTAGCGCATAAGAATTGATCCGAACTGTTTGAAATACACAAGTTTCTCAAGATGGACGTACGGAACGAACCGTGGAAGGAACTCTGTTACAATACAGAGGTGCTGAGGTGAGGACACTGCACCCATAAAGAGTAGCAAGTTCGGATGTCTAAGTCTCTTCATGAGAGATACCTATGAACAAAACAAAAAATAAAAATAAATAAATCAGATCTCAGCAAACATATACTACCACCTACGTACACTGTTAGTCTAATCACATATTGTGTGAGAATAGGTACAGAATGATAACATTATCGTCGAAGTTCCTCCCTCTCTGCACTGTAAACTAAATTTCGTTCCAACAAAACCAGTACAGCCGCGACGTAAAAAATAATAGAACTGCATTAAGTAATATTAACTTCAAACAGAATTTTCTTAGAGTTACTTTGAAACAGAATTAGCATGTTAAGAACTTACCACAATCAAAGAAATGAAGACAAGAACGACCATTACCGAATGCCAATAGTTTGGTCCTAAGGATGGATTCAACATTGAGGTCTTCAGGGTATGTACAATATATTAGTTAATACAATATGAAATGTCCATAGTTTCACAAGTATATCTATAACAATTAACGGAAGATAGTGAAACAGAGAAGCAGTTCTGGTGAAACAGAATTGAGGATGGTTTCCAGTGGCCAATTCTCAATTCAGTGCTAGTGTGTTATTTTGTCAGCAAACATCCCTCTTTCGACTTAGTCATCTACATATAATTTCCAATACTGCTTGCTGAATTAAGAAGGGATTACAAATCCCCACTCTTGTAACGCCATGATAGTGCTATGTGTTCTTAAAGAAGATGAGCTACAATGTTCTGCATGATACTTTTTACCGTACATTATTAAGGGGAATCTTTTGTGTTCTTTCAAAAAGAAAAGTGGAACTTGTTTCATGAACTGATTTTCAAAGTGAAAAATGGAATGAAGGTCTTGAAGACATAAAATTTGTATTGTTGGAACTTGGATCGAAGCACTATTTCCCATAATTAGCCTCAGTTCAGCCTTGCAATGACTGTTTTCTGTGCTGACTTTCATTCCTCTCTCACAAACAAATGTGCACTATAAACACCAATGTCATAGATGCATGAGCTGTTTTTATATAATAAGACAACTCATAGACCAAGATAAAATGCATATTATTACACGTATCTGTTGAAAGGTGAAAATATTCAAAACTGGGTCCTTGTGGAGTTAACATCAATTGTTAGTGAATAGTTTGCCAGAAAGAAATGGATATTGTCTCCAACAAAACAACAAAATGCACTAAGTTGGTCTAATTTGCAGCAAAAAAACATAGATGAACATTTGAACCTTCCAAAGCCACCATCTGAGAGTGAAACCAATTTATTCTGAAATTGAAGTACCAAATGCCTCCACTTTCTGTAATCTTAAAACTGACAGCTTACAAACTATAGTAGAAAATTATTTTTCTGAAATCCGAAAATATTATAACTCAAAGGCATCTGACAAATAATCAACTCCCTAAATGCATACCTCTTACCATTGACCTTGTGTCTAATGATACTAAGAGCCCATATAGTAATGCTTTTTCTTTCTAGAACGCTGTGTTTCGAATCCAAAAGCAGTATTAATGTGTTTGGTAAATTTTTATTTTTCTGCTTTCTAGATAGCAATTGCTTCCCCCACCGCAGCTTTTGAAAGCAGGGGAGGGATTTCTTTCCAGGACCTTCTTTTCAATAAATTTATTGTTTGACATTGCTATCTATTAATAAATATAAATAATTATTTATTATAATAACACTATTTATTATAGCATTTATTATATCATGTACGCCATTGTCATTTCGACACTAACAGCAACTCTAAAGCACTAATTACCAAACATAAAATGTCAAAAGTGGTTTCCCGCAGCAGGTTACATATGGAGTTTACCAAACGCATTTTGCGTAGATTTCCAGTCCCAGTACCTCCTACACAGCAGCTTTCTAAGACGCCACAACATTCCGAAACTAGTCCTAAGAGTTACTCAAAGACCCTCGAATGTTAGAGAGTGGTCTTAACTTGTAAGTTGCCCCCTAATCATAGGTGTAGGGTTAAGTTATGGGATTATTTAAGATGCTTTTCACTTGGTCACAAAAAAGATACATACCTCTTGGGTAAAGGAAAGCATCACTTCATCTGAGAAGTCCCGCTTGGAGAAAGCCTTAACAGCAACATCCTGCAATAATGTTTTCTTAGAATAGTAATGAAAGAAGTGGAGACATTTTCAAAGTACCAATCATGAAGGTCCAGACTCGATAACAATTAAATATTCATTCCTTGTCATCTAAGTTATTTCTAGACTGTTTTGTTATGTTTCTTCCTCGAGGGCCTGTAGTGGAACCTGAAGGTGATTGGAAGACCATTAGGGATGTTAGTGTTGGTTTATGCCCGAAAGGCAATCTAGATATTGATTGATATGTTATCGTGAAATTTACATGAAATTATATACTGTGTTATTTACATGGTGTAATTTTGACATTCTGAAATTTCCCTAATCAAGTAATGTTGTTAATTAGGACCATGATCGTGCGTCAAGAATTGTAATGAAAGAAGTGGAGACATTTTCAAAGTACCAATCATGAAGGTCCAGACTCGATAACAATTAAATATTCATTCCTTGTCATCTAAGTTATTTCTAGACTGTTTTGTTATGTTTCTTCCTCGAGGGCCTGTAGTGGAACCTGAAGGTGATTGGAAGACCATTAGGGATGTTAGTGTTGGTTTATGCCCGAAAGGCAATCTAGATATTGATTGATATGTTATCGTGAAATTTACATGAAATTATATACTGTGTTATTTACATGGTGTAATTTTGACATTCTGAAATTTCCCTAATCAAGTAATGTTGTTAATTAGGACCATGATCGTGCGTCAAGAATTGTATGTCTAACACATGGGTACGTATAAGGAGTATTGACATAGCGGATTATGTGAGTGTCACAAGTAGTAATTCTTATAGTGACAATTGTTTTGTAGTTCTTTGACTTGAAATTGCTACATTCTCTAAATGTGAAGTGACGTGTTCTAATATCGGCACACTGAAACAAGGCGGTCATAAAGTAGGTGCTTGGACTTGATATGAATCATGTTGAGGGATGTGAGTGATGTAGATATGATTTGTCCCTCCCACATAACAAGAGTTGATATCCACGGCGACTCAATGAGTGAGACTTAGAAAATGCATGACCATCCTCAAATGAAGTAATATGAGATACTTATATCATTTGTTTGTCTAAGTCCACTTAGGGGATATAGAAACTATAGATTTGATATACTGGCTTAGTTTGGCAAAGATAGATTATTAGATAGATTATTGAATGAGTGGTTGGGATGAAGTGTTTTTGTCTCTCTCTCCTCATCTCAACCACACATTCAATAATCTATCCAATAATCTATCTTTGCCAAACTAGGCCACTAGGGTGACACTCATGCCTTGTCTAACCTGGATATATGGTTATACCACACAGAAACATTGGTGACAGAGATTCGTCAATTCACAAACATTCCTATAACACTGACATATCTTTTGCTAGATGCCACTAAATGTTTGTGATTCTTAAAGATGATTTATATATTGCTGCCAACATACCTACAGGATCACACACAAAAGTGGATCAAACAAGAACTAACTTGGTCAGTAGTTTGACTGTGTAAAATAGGTTAGTGACTCCAGTGGAAGTCAAAACCTAAGTGTTAAGGATAAAGATGGGATCTCAAAAACGGCCGTAACGTATCGGTCGATATGTAACGGATAGGTGCCCTCCGCTACCAATACACCCGATTCGTTCACTGTGAATCTCAATGTAATATCCCGTGTCCCACATCGAGATATTCTGGATTAGATATGCGGTATATAGTAAAACTTGTGGATTACTACTAGCACCTTCAAGGCTTAAGCATTTTTATCCGGTACGGGTAAAGAAGTTGTTGGGATGCTCGGGTTGTTGCAAATGGTATCATAAGCGACACTGGTCTCGCAAGGGCTCCGTGGCGGTGCCCCGCCGCCAAGGGGATACGCGACTAGGCACACTCGACGAGTACGTCGAGTATATAAGGTGGGGGATTGTAATATCCCGTCCCATATCGAGATATTCTGGATTAGATATGCGGGATACAGTAAACCTAGTGGATTACTACTAGCACCGTCAAGGCTTGAGCATTTTTATCCTGTGGTACGGGTAAAGAAGTTGTTGGGACAGTAATCTGCTCGGGTTGTTACACTCAATCACACTCGTATTTGCTGATTCGTACCATTATGGTGAAAAAACATCATGTTCTCACTTCCCACCGTTGTGATGAAATAAAATGGAGTCCGGAGATAACTAGGAGAAGGGTAGTAGATTTGAGAATCAAAGTATTGCATAAGCAATATAAATAGATGGGAGATGAAGAGTACCGGGTTCTATAAGATTGCAGCAAAAGAATCAGTAAGCCCTAATTGCTACCTCGAAGAAAAACCATGAATCCT